>OX411794.1:6250000-7500000 GCA_948252455.1 Acleris cristana
ACCACTAGTCCAATGTGGATGTAGCAAACAATTTTTTTTTTGTTGTCATTAAATAATAATCAAAAAAATAGAAAAAAACTGGTATGTATCAAAACAATCATGTTGTCAATTATTCTCTCGAGTGCGTGCAGTTAAGTGCAAAAATATATATCGAAAGAATCCTCTCATAAATATCTTACAAAGTTCTACACTGAAATAAGGTGCATTGAGACATATTTTTGAGATGTAGCGTTCTCCTATATTGACTGTATCTATCACTACTACACCTTCCTCGTCTATAATCAATTTCAGGGGTTTTATTGGTTTTGTTTTGTTAGCGTGACAAATGCCTACGTATTACGTACCTATACGTAAAATACACGAGCAATTGACCGCCACGTCTCGTCTGCGGTAAAGTACCGCACTTGCCGATTGCCCAATGTCAAAAGTACCTACATCTAAATTTGTTTGGTTAAACATTTCCTGTTGAACCTACTTAATTTATTAAATTAGAGACAAAAGTTATCATTAGTCACAGTTACAGTGACGCAAAATACTATTAAGAGGAATAAAATGCATTGCTGATTGTTTGAATAAGATCGTAAATATTTTCAGGTTAGTTTTGATTACATCTTGAAATATGCTTTGCTTAGTATATTTTTTACACGAAGTAAATTAAAGGTTCCGGCTTTTATACAATTAGCAAGATTCTTCTATTTAATTCAATGGCTTTTGCAGGCCTCGGTAAATGTTTTTTTTCCATACATTTCCAAAATACCATTTTTGTTTCCGCTTTAACAGAATCGATATTATTTCGGTTATGATCAAAGACGGTTCGATCAATAACTGTAAAGTAATTTCGCTCTTTTTGTTCGCACCGCCCTCCCCATAAGCCTTTTCTCGTGTTGCTAACCTTTTAAGTTGCATTTTCACATTCTAAGCTTGAATTCAAGCATTCCTTATTTTTAAAACAACATTAGTCACCACGCTGTCAAAGTGCAGCAGTAATCAAAAACCAAAAATTCCACATTAAAAATACTTGTAGCACTCCGAGCGGTTGTTTACGAAGAACCTGGTTCAGAACCATAATTAACCGATATTTTTTAAAAACTTCCAAGCTCTAGGATTCTGTTGCAATATTCACGTGTTTCAACATAAGTAGGTTATGAATTAGCGGCCTCTATTATTGATAACAATATTAGTCCAGGTGCGGCTGCAGTCAACGCACCGATGACTTTACTGCCGACGACCGGCTTTGTCTGCAATCACCAGTTTAGAGGGTCGAGGCCCTGATAACCTTCGGCTAGAGTGTTGACACAGTTGCCTGATTCGGGTAGATTAACTAGGTAAAGAACTTAAACTAACGTCATGACTTAAGAGGCCATGTAATGCCACGGTTTTACAACCTCCCCCGCGCCCGATCGGGAAATAAACAACGGTCAAGTGCGAGCTGGACTCGCGGACCGAGGGTTCTGTAGGTACCGCTGCACAGTAAGTAATATAATATTTTGAGTTGAATGTTATGTCTTTACAAAATATAAAATATATCGTTTCAGTTTGAATGTTATGCCGTTACTAATTTAAAAACAGCGCGAGCTCAACTCACATCACTTGATCGGTTAGTCTTTGTGGTTTTTTTTACGTTTTTACCGTTTTTGCGAAACAATAAAATTAAAAATATTATCGTATTATTAATCTCATTTTACGAAAAAAATAAGAAACCACCATAGTAATAACTCTAAATCTGAAATGTCTGTGAGGACATAGTTTGCACGCGTCTCATTTACAGCAGCAGCGTAACCGTAAGCTTCAAATCAAATGGTTTAAGTTTAACAGACTACGTACGATTTGTACTACTCAATTATTTAATCAAAATCATCATTTGATACCGTATGGTTTTGAAAATTCTACGAAAAATATTCGAAGAACGTTTTGGTCGACCTTACTAAAATGACTTTAGTAGTTAGGTAGTAAGAAGAAGCTTTTCCGCGTTTGATAGACTAGCGCAATAAAAATAATAATGTATAAATATAATGTGTAAATAAAAATGAACTGTATTGTACTGGACTGAAATTTTTCAGTCAACCTATTCGCCAATTAATACTTACAATAATAAATTTGATATAAAATACTTTTTATAGAATAAACAGCTGGGTGAAGGTCGTCTCCTATCGGCCATTATAAGGCCGACCGTACCTACTAATCGTGTTTTCACGTTTAAGGATCAAAAATAATAATTGGTTCTAATGTGTTAGGAACAGAATTTTGCCAGACAGAAAATAATAGAATAGACAGTACCTTTAGTCAGTCAGGTGTATTTGAGTTACTTGCCCGGGCATCCCACGTTGTGCGGCGCCGCTCTGAACTTGTATCCAAGTGCTGTCTTGATAGTGTAACACCTTGTCCGTATGATTGTCACACTATGGGGAGTCACAAATTATGCAGAAGGCTGAAGAAGGCAGAAGGGGGACTGCACTTGCAGTTTTACATTGGTTTTAACTAATATTAGCGCGAGCGCATGTTATGGCGGCTAAGAGTTTTAGAAGGAGTGAATGACAGCCAGGATTGACCGAATGAAGTCACAAAAAGGATATAGCTAGGATTGAACTTAAGAAAGAATGTCTTTAATGTTACCAGCTAAAATACGACAATTCCTAAACATAATGTTTAAAAGAACGAACGCACAGTCGTCAGTCTTGAGATTCAGATCCCTTTAAATTTGACACCGACACATTTGATTGAATGTATCTTTTCATCGAAAGCTAATATCTGCTGAAACCTTATTGTTTTTAGGTTATCTTAAGCATGGGTTACGTAGGTTAGGTTACGTTAGACCTGTGACCACCAAAAAATTATAACTCCTGCACATGTATTGCCTGTCGATGAAATAAAAATTCGGCACAGTAAAACATTCTATGGAATGAGTGTTGGTGATTGAAGGTAAACCATAATAATTATTACGTGCCCTCTTAAATCATTCCATGGATGTTATTTTGTAATGCCACAAATGCAAGGTCTTTGGCAAGGTGGTTGTATCAGGTTTTTTTGTAAATAAACATAAACACTGAAGGACAAGTGATCTTATCTTATGCAGGTGGGTCCTCTTCCATACATTTCGTAGTTCTAGCACAAACAAGAGATTTTAGACGTGTAAAAGTGCCCGTGCGGCCTACTTACTGATACTGAATAAACATCTTTTTATCTATTGTCAATCGAACTAATTATCAACTATTAATATATGTGTCTCTTTTATTGACACGGGATCTATATCTTTTGTTCGTTTCTTGAGCAAGAAGATAATAGCTGAAGCGATTCCTTGCCGGCAGTGGAATAAGTGCCTTAGAGCAATATAGTTAGTGGATATTTTCTATTCCACCGTAAAATAATGAGTAGTAATAGGGGAAACGTTAGCCAGAATCTAACGTTTTATCGGCTCGTCTACATTTGGACTAAAACTAAACTTTTAGCTGATGTTGTCTACTGTGAAGGTTCGCTGCTTGTAGCCAGCGCGCTGCTGGCTACATGTATATAAATAGTAGGTAAGATGAGGCGGGGCTATTGCATCTGCGGGGCTATTGTAACTATCATACTAATTTTAAAAGTAGAACACGTTTTAGTATGAAAAGTTACAATAGCAGATGCAATAGCGCCTCACCTTACTGGCTAATTATTACTTACGTCAGCAATATTAAAACGGAAATGTTTTTCAGATAGTCCAGTGATGTCCGCATGAAGACCTACAAATTTAATAGTGTTATGTGGTGAAAACAAGTAGAGTATAGATTCAAGCATTGGCCTTGTTATTGTTAAAAGAGCAAAGATCCTTAGCTCCTTACATATAGAATATAATAGAATAGAATATAATCATTTATTGCAATCAAGTTCATTACAATTATATGATGGAGGGGTGTCATTCGCGATACATAATATCGTTTGTCCTAATGTATCATTTCGCATAACACCCTTTTAGGCTGACATTGTAGAATTTAATAAACGTCTATTGTGTAGATTAGGTTAGGTTAGGTTAGTTTTTTATAATAATTAAAATAAAACCCTTTCTATTGGGAAAACCGTTTTAGGTCAAACGATTTTATGCAAAATGATACGTTATGCGAAAAAAACCATTATGGATTCCGATTTAGACCCACGGTGGATGTGTGGTGCGGTACCTTATACTGTAGGTACTTCATTCCTTGATACCTAACAACATTCATCACTTGAGCTCATTTTTATCACTTTATTACTGACAGATAACATGCCTTAAGTACCGTTAGCAAAAAAAAACGGTAACTCGTTTTTTTTATACAACATACATGCTAGATCTACAGTTATAATTTACGATAACAAAAACTAAAAAATAATTAATAGATCATTTAAAAATGCTTAATAACAAATTTGGGGAACCGGAAAAAAACAGGAAGCAGTGCATAAAACGGTAAATTCCCCTCGTGTTACAGAAATAACAGGAAAAATCGAGCAGTGCCTTATTTCCGAGAAATAAGATTCATTTTTGGCAAATTAATTAAGCTATACTGTTTCTAATATCCTCAATTACCTACTTGTTGTCTTTTAATTATTGAAATTGTACATGTCGTTGTTATTTGTATTTTATATTGTGTCTTCCTTCCTTCAAAATATATTGAATGGAGTTGATTAGGTACTTGCTTAAACTATTCTCTCTAAATCTAAATTATCCCAAATTACTTTATTATTTCCCGTGCGGTTGCCGGGTTAGAATTGCCACTCCATGTCTCCCCGTGGATGTCGTAAAAGGCGACTAAGGGAATAAAGGCTTGTATTACTGCACAGCTAGCACAAAGTCGCTCGGATCTCCCTTTCTATCTAGTCAGTAACTATAGAGACGCACTGAGCGACAAGCGAGACAATACACTTGTGCTACCCGTGCTGTCAGGCGATGGGCTTGCAACCTGTCACTAATACACTGGTAAACATCTTAGCCTAATTGTGCAAAATGTGGTTACAGAATTATCAACAAATTTTTAGAGTTGTTGGTAATTCTGTAGCCCTGCCTACCCCACTCTGGGAATGAAGGCATGCATGAGTTTATGTATGTACTTTATTATTTTATGTTTTTTATATGATAACTGCGACAAGTGACGTACTTTTTGTATTAGGTCTTTAAGGAATGCAGAGTAAAGTTCTATTTCGTTACTGTATCTTTTCTATGATGTACCCCTGTGTTGATGTGTTTGTCGAATAAACGTTTTTCTTTTCTATTATATTCTATTCTAAATTACCTTTTCATGAATTTATGATTTTCTTTCATAAAAATCCACTACCTACGGCCACCACCAAACTGGACCAACCTGAGGCCCTTTTCTACTCGGTAAAACCATTATAGCTTTTAACATAAAGAGAATAAAAAGTATTGATTGATTGTCACCCAAAACCAGAAAAGTACAAAGAAAATTTAATAATGGAAAAGAAACGGTCAAATGCGAGTCGGACTCGAGTGAAGGTTCCGTATTTAAGTTTTTTATTTATTAATAATAATTATTATTACTATTTTATGGTTGGAAAACGCAAAAGAAAATACTCAGTTTGGTATGAACTTTATTTTAATGATCTTATATCATTAAAATAAAGTAGATAGCATTTTGACTTGCTTAAATTTTTAATATAATATTTTAAAGATTTTTGATAATTTTCCCAGACGGTAAAATTTAAATATTTTTAGATTATGAATTTTTCAGATTTTTTGGTCCATAAACTTCGGAGATAAGGGGGAGGGGCGGTCATTTTTTGTACATTTTTGGCTATAAATCAAAAAGTACGACGTAGAAAATTATAAAAAAAATGTGAATTGAGCCCTTTCATATGTCACCCCGTTTGCTATAATCAAATCACTTTCATTTTTCAACCCCCTATTTCTAGACCCCTTTTCAAATATTTAGAAAAAAAAACAAATTGTTTTTACTAAAAACAGATGCAGGCAAGCAAGGCCAAATTTAAAGTTGATAGCTTCTATAGTTTCAGAAAAAAACTGCTGTGACAAACAGACAGACGGAAACCGAAGTCTCACCATGAGGGTTCCTTTTATACCATTTTGGTACGGAACCCTAAAAGACACATTTTTCTAATTTTTTGGCAGAATTCCGTCTGAAACAGAGATAATGGGGAGATGGTCAATTTCATCTAAGTAAAAAACTATTTATTTTAAAACTAAAATATGTTGTGAGGGCACAACGCCGCGTTTTCTTTGATATGTCACACAGTAGTACAGTTTGTATATTTTTTTTTTCCGAATTTGCCCTCGAAAATTCAAAGTGATATTTATTTATATCTACATTATACCTGTGACCGAAATTCATATTAATCGGTCAAGTAGATCTGGAGCTAATCGACTGTGACAGACGGATAAACAGATAGACAGACACACAAGTAATCCTATAAAGGGTTCATTTTTTACATTCAGACGTACAGAAACTTTAACAGAAACTTAACTTTAAAGTACAAAAAACTCAAAGTCAAACCAATGTATCAAATATTCAAATAAGTACCTTTAAATGGCACATTTCCAAAACCCATCTATAAGCTCAGTGATTGTATCCGTGAGCGCATAAGGACTACGTATTGGAGCGTGTCTTCGCCTTGGTTCATTCTCTCCGTCGTAGCTGGAAGTATTATAAAAACGCAGAACTTTTTTTAAGAAGTGGCATGCAGGCGCAAGGGCCATGATGACGTAACGATGCAGTTCATTTTAGCGCGAGCCCTAGTCAAGACGCACTACGCATTACGCTAACTAGCGTTTCTATTCGTTTCGTTTTTAAACCAATCGCGTCACTGGTAGATCACGTGACTCTTCGTATCACGTCATCTACCAATGTCGCGAATAGTTTAAAAATAAAACGAACAGAAACGCTAGTTAGCGTTATGCGTCTAGGGCCTTGGCTAGTGCCTCTAAGGGCTATGATAGAATGCCTCTTTGCTCTCTCCGATTTTCCACATAAAAACAGTAAAGTATTGATTTTAACATATATTTTTTAATCGGTCCTTTCTGAACTACCCAGGCACTGTATCCTTTTGTGCAAAGCGGCAGAGTTAG
Organism: Acleris cristana; assembly: GCA_948252455.1. Lineage (NCBI taxonomy): Eukaryota > Metazoa > Arthropoda > Insecta > Lepidoptera > Tortricidae > Acleris > Acleris cristana. The sequence continues at coordinate 6,257,046 of OX411794.1, forward strand.
ACTTATTGTACAATAACCCTCTCTTATAAAAATACATTCCTTTATCTAAATTAGATATTTAAAAGAACGCAAACAAGGCGACAGCAAAAATGGTCGCCATTCAACTCATGCGCACAACACGCTGTTGTTGCGCAGGTCAGTTCCCGATAGCGCGAAACAAAATACCGCATATTTTGTGGTCGGATTTAGGTCAGTACGGTTCGCAGAAAAACTGCAGGGTTTTTTATTCAATAACAATAAAGGTGACCGGTAATTTCTTCGTTATTTAAGCATGGATTTTTTTTATAGAGGTAAAAAAAGCCTGAGTCCCACTTCTCATTTAATAAGAAAGAATTAATATATTTAAAATATTTAAATGTTTCGTTATAGTCGCTCAACTATCTTAATCGAGGTATATTCTCGCCACTCTTGAAAAAGGTACCGTTGAGGAGTTCCGGTGGCCACCTGTGGTCTTCATAATCAGTTACATATCACCAAATAGCCTATTGAAGGTGTGCCTTTATTTGCATAGTTCCCTCGATTTTTCCAGGATTCCATGATCAGATCCTGACGTGTTGACAATGGCACCAAGCAAACCCTTTCAAACAAAAAAAAATGGTCTAGCGGTCTTCGGTATTTTTTTGAAGTCGTTTAGAAACGGCTTCTTATCGGTCGATCGAGCGAAGTCATACGACTCAAACGAGGGAGTTTTAAGCTACCTAATTGAGAATGCATGCCCTAAAATGTTGAGACAACTTATACTTACTAGTCGGTTTACAATTCGCCCGTCGAGTTGAAAAGCGAGTTGGTTTAAAGAATCACCTAAATGGTTTGATTTAGATTATAAAGTACTGTTACATACGTGGGGGTAGGTAACTGATAGAAATGCACAATTACACCGATAATTAAAAGCTAGACTTTATTATCGCACTAACTTAAAAAACCGTTACAAACAATTATCGCACAATAAGCTTGAAATACGCAGATGATCGCTCCTTTCGCTCTTGTTTGCACTGTCCGCTGTCCAAGTAAAGAATGAACGTATAGCCGCAATCGTTTCGCCTTTTATACTCCTAATCCTCGACTGTCCCAGAATGCCTTTCGGAACGACCGATATACTTTGACCCTCCGAGGACGAGGTAGTCGTTGCTGGAAGGTTCTACATGATGTCCTTCGCACACGAGTCTAGAATTTTCCACGTAGGTATTGCTCTTTTCTGTCGTCTCTTTCTAATCATGCCATCTCTTTCCCTCTAGTGAAATGTACTTTAAAGATCCATAATTGGTCCTTAAATCGCCTGAAAATGGGTTTTCAGGTTATGGTGCCTGAAACACACTAAAAACAGGTTCCAGGCGCCTGAATATAACAGCAAGATTTTATTCAGTTAATTTGAGACTTACCAAAACGAATTCTTACGATTTTAACGCGTTAAAACAAAAGGGAAAGACAAGTGTTTCGTTTGAATTTACATCTAAGTCCCTTGTGATTCAGAGTCATCATTATTTTAAAGTTGGAATAAGTCAGTTAATCCTTTGGGAAATATAACATACTGTAACGTAATATACGCCACATTTAGTAATGGCGGTCTATTAATAGTAAATTGAGCTGTCAAACCTGTCATGAACAATGATATTCGGAGCATATCTAATGATGCCTGATGGACCAATGATTGGGGCAATCAAAACAATAGAAGACTCGTTATTATGTATCTACAATTACCCAGCTAACTACACAAAGCTTATAGATACATGAAATCTTTTATAGGTAAGGGTTTTAAAAAGTAGTTGTAATTTTCAAATGGGCACTTCATCCTCATTCACACATCCCACTTCTGATGGTCCTTTGAACCGCAACTTTTTTAAACTGGATCACGAATAACACAATGTTCAAAATCTGATCACAAAATAATTTTACTTTCACTTTAAATCGAAACAAATCAATTGAATTATATTTGCCAAGAAATAGTTACCTACTTCTAAAATTCAAGTCTCTGGGTTAGCAGTATAGTTTACGTGTTGTCAGTCAGTCACGCAAGAAATTTATATTAACTGGGTTGGAAGAAATCCTTTTAAGGTATAAATTGGCCTTTGTACATTATTTTTCATCTTCATTGTATTGTTTTTGTTTTTCTTCTGTGTATTGTTCGGGATATAATATACCGTATGTGACGTATGTCCGTCTCCGGCCTCTTAACTTATAAACTATCCTTGTACCAAATTCCACATCGATTGGTTGAGGTCTTGAGATGTTGAAGCGTGAAAACGAAACAAACAAAAAAACAAACAAGCACACTTTAGCTTTTATAATACCTGATTATAGTAAGAACTAAGAAAAGGATAGAGAAACATTAACGTAGATAAAAAACTATTAAAACAGTACCGGTCAGTGTCATCGAAATTATATTCGGCTTCACTCTCATTTTCGTACTATCTGTACATCTGTGCGTATGTATAATTACGGACTGGCGTCGCATCATCAAAACGGGTCGTTGCCCTCTGAATCACCCGGTTCTCTGTCCTTCTCTGATAAGCCGGATTCTCATTAGCCTTTCTTCTAATTCCACGAAAACAATTTTCGAACGAACAACGGTTTTTTCAATATTAACTGGTTTCGAGTTAGCGATCGGGATCAATGAAAGGATAGGGAACGAATAAACAAAGAAACATTTACTTTTATTTCTATAGATAAGTTATCACCAGAACTTAGTAGATAATTAATATTATTAGAAATGTCTTTTTTATCAGTTTTATCAATAATTGCCACGATTAAGCAATAACTTAATTTACTAGCAAAAATATTTAATTAAATTATCTACCTATCCCTATTCTTATTCTATTTATTATTATTCTTTACCTATTGGAAAATTGACCTCGTTAACCATCTTGTTGTACTACTTGCACTATACTGTTTAAAGCATCCCACTTCTGATACTTTTGGTCCTTCGAGCCAAATTTTTACGAAACCTACTAATTAATATGCCTCTATTAATTTACAATATTATTTGTTTAAAGGGCATTTAAAGTCGTACTAAAGCCCTAATTAGGTATAAACAAGGACACCTGTATCATTATCGAGTGGCGGGTCATTGACGCCTTATTATTATTACCATTAATATTAATTAACAATTAAATTTAAAAACGATAACAGTCCAATGTTGAATTTCATACTGCATTAAGGAAAACAAATAAGTTTAAAAGTTTGTTGCACTTAAGACCCTGAATTTTATACAGGATGGTCGGAGTTTAATAATGAAAATATACCTCTAGTTACAAGGAACAATTTACATAGTTAACCTAGTCCCAAAGTAAGCCAATGGTCGACTTAAAGCCGTAACAGACGATCGAATTTGGTCCGGGCCGGACAGCGGATTTGGTTCGCTCCGAACCATTATCTGTCCGTCTGTAGAGTAGTCTTGTGACCATAGACGGACAGATATTGTTTGGAGCGAACCAAATCCGCTGTCCGGCCCGGACCAAATTCGATCGTCTGTTACGGCTTTTAATTTAAGTGACATTTTCATTACACAAGCAGTGTCTTATTAAAAGGCCATCCTATTTAACTTGTACTGCTTGTAATAGATAAATAAATGCTCAGGAACAAAGAAAACATATTTCTTTCGTTTATCATGCCCTGACGGGGCAATTTAAGCACAACGTTTAATAATTTGTTGACAAATTGAGAAGCAATTCCATCTAAATAATACCCTGACCAAACATTATATATATTACTTATACTCGTACTCACAATTACTTAAGTATGATGATCGATCAGTTAATTTCCATCAGAAGTGGGATTTTTAAGTAATTATGTTTAAATTATTATAATATGAATATTTATAAACGTTTTATGACTCATTCAATAATAATCAATACTAAAGCTGGGGTCTCGTATGATATAACATTATTATAGAAGCATATGTTTCAATTTTACTCCTTGATTCAACCCCAAGCACCGCAGGCCGAAAAGGGTCCATTAATTCGATTCAATATGGCGCCAAAATTCGGTCACAACCGAAATCCGCCACAAGGTCACGTTGAGGCAGGTCGTGACGTCACGGCGCCCTCCAAAACGAGGGTCGATGACCGCGCCGCCATCGCGGAAATCGTTGTGCGCGTTCGGAATTCGAATTGGGGCCTTTTGTTACTGTGTGCGTGGCGTGTTTGAGTAGGCCGGTTTAATTATTTTTTGCGGTTATCAGAAATTTAAAAGGAATTATTTATTTATTTTATTTATTTAAACTTATTTGCACAAAATACAATAAAGTACAAAAGGCGGACTTAATGCCCAATGGCATTCTCTACCAGTCAACCAGTAGGATTTGACAGGTTTTTTTATAAAATCATTAAGAAGGGAAACAAACAAGTACATTCTGTATTAAAATGCTCAGCTATGCTAGCAAATATCATTAAGTACCTAAGGACAGGAACTTTAATTCATAATTAACCACTATAGAACCTTGTCGCATAAAACCTACGATTAATTCCTGTAATTTCTATATCGCCATAATAATGTGTGTGCCAGATCCCATGATAATACACCTTCCAAATACACTATTCATGACGAACAACAGCAAAGGATAGAGAAATACGTACAAAAGGAGGTAGTCACGACTCACGAATCGACGCAAGTAACGTTCTAGTCTCACTAACACGTAAAAATTTAATATGCACACTGCCAATGTCCATTGCTAATAAAAATACTTAATCGATAAACAAATAAACCAAATCGGTCTCCTCGAACGTACGGCGCGTGTGTGCGTCGTCTGCTAGCGTCTGTGTGCGTGAGGCAATTCGGGGCTTCTTTCTGCACAATGACGGACTTCATTTGTTCGTTTTGTCGTTTTGTCCGCTCTTTTGGGTTAATAGGGTTCTGTTATTATAGGTCTGGGTTATATTATATGTATTAAGATATTTTGGGGGCTGTGTTCTGTTTAACAGCTGTGCCTTGGTTCTGTTACCACATTTTAACCGCGTTATTTATTAGCTCGCTTTCTTGTCTGTCTGTTGCTTTGTCTGTGCAATGTCGCAATCAATTTTAAAATAACTTTCCATTTTTTTTAGTATAGGAGTCAAACGATCTAACTACCAGTCTACACTACACTGCTGCTGCTCCTTGTAGAAGAGGGATCGAAACTAGACACTAAATCTTATACTTACTTACCTCTTACTTTTCTACACAATATCACTAAAACAAGTTTTTTACCTTTAAATACTATTTACTAACCCACCAGTACCTACCAAACATTTTAATAAAACAAAACAAAATTTCATACAACGCACGCACTGGCCATGTATAATATAAACCCATAGAACCGGTTTAAAAATCGAACGCGCGGGGAACCAATCATCTAACGCGGTTGAAATTTTGGATGCGCTGCGCGGGAGTGGCATTAGACGCACACATGCGCAAGAACTAGTAAAGGTGTGGCCATTATAACGTAGTTATATGTATGTAGCAATAACCATTTTCTTGATGTTTTAGCATTGCTCTTAGATTTTTTTCAGGCGCACGTTCTATGATAGTTATACCTAATTTATTTACGTAAGTCAACTCAGTCACCTTGAAAACCATGCTAAACCCAACTCCAGAACAAATTTAAGAATTCATTTCGTGTGGCTGAAAGAAAAGGTTAGGGCAATGCTTGGCTTGAATGACTTAATAGTGATGAGTGCTGAACCCCAGGTTATTATATTAGACGGTGCTGAACTAGAGACCAAAAGGTTTCAAATGCTTTGCTAGCCCTAGCTAAGATGGGATCTTATGTTATGGAATTATTTGAAGAAAAAACCTAGTAATATTACATTGTATATAGGTCTCTCTTAAATAAGTAATTATTGTTACATGCTCTACCTACTACTCTAAACCCCCACTCCTAACGTCCAATTGTGGTCTAAGTTTCGTTTGTAATATAGATTCTTAGGATCTTGTTTTTTGAGTCGTCCTCATCTCATATCGCAGCACGTCCTTTTCTTCCAAAAATTCCTATCAGCCATCATCTAATGTAGGTATTCACTCCCTTGCCTTGTTTATCACTTTATTTTAGTAACGAATTGAAACTTTTCTAATTTAAAAAGTTTCTCATATGAAGTTCTCAGTAACTTCTTGGGAAGACTTCCAAACTCCTGGGAATGTTCTGCAACATGAACTACAGTCTTATATATCTTTAAATAAATGATCGAGTATTGTGTTGGTACTGAGATTAAACTCTTTGAGTCTCCTCACTCCGACCTCGCCCTAACACAGGCACTGAATGGAGTAGTCAGTCAGCTGTGACGGCGATGAGGGGAGAATAATGAAGCTTCTGGAAACAGAGGCTCTACTTTGAAATCCGTAATTCGAACTTCGTCTATTGCTATCCCTTTTGCTCTCGACGCGTCACTAATTCCGAAGAAAGTGACGGGGCGATCCGAAGTTCGAATTACTGATTTCAAAGTAGAGCCTCAGCTAATTAACCTGCCAATTGTTTTATTTGTATTCGGAACAAACCATTCGGATAAGAGTTCAACAAACTTTAAAGACAACTCGTAAATTACACTCAGTGGCAAAAATAGAGTGCGTTTTTCATACAAATTAGGTTATTTTGAAGCCTTGGTTCTATGCCTGGGGTTGCTTTGAGTGAGGTTTAAAAGTGGATACTCCGAGGTTCAATAGAGGAGGTCAAAACTTCCTAAGGGCTGATTTTTCAATCCCCAGATAAAACTATCCGTCATTTTAATGTATTACTATCCTTTTCTGCAGTCATATGAAAGAAAAGGACAGAGCTAAAATTTACCTTCCGGTTAGCTTTATCTGGGGATTGAAAAATCAGCCCTAAGACACTTAATTGATCGAACAGGGACCCAATTCTCGTGACTTCGAGATGATTTTTCATGCGAGATGAACTGTCAACTGCATACATTTTTTTGACATATATCGAATGAAAAATCATCTCGAAGTCACGAGAATTGGGTCCCAGGCAGTTTACACTACAGCGAGAGACTTTGTGTCAGCGTCTGGATTTCTTTACATTTTATTGCCACTTTAGATGTTTCTCTGACCATGTACAATTCCGGCGTTAAACGCGAATCAATCAGTTGGGTATCCTAGGCACTCTGGACGTCCTGTATCTATGCTCGGGGTATCCATCATCAGATTTCACTAAAAACCATCCCCAGGAATAGAACCAAGGCTTCAAAATAACCTCGTCTGTATGAAAAACGCACTCTGTTCCGCAAATTTTGCCCCTGGGTGAATATCCTAAGAAGCAATTAAACTGGAAAATAAAAATCATAGTAGATAATAGGTACCTATCTAATAGGTAACTAGCTAGGTTCTGCCAGCGACAGCATCCGTATCCGTAAATTTGAAGATTTCAGATTTTTGATGTAGGTAAAACTAAAACATAAATATAATTTTATAAAACAACATAAACGTAGCGTAGGTACATCACATCATCATATTCATCATGGACAGACAGGATAGAACTTTATAGTCATTATTACTAACTACCTATCTAGTTATTTTACAACTACTTAACTTGTATTATACCTCTCAATCTATGACAGAACTCCAAACAAAAAACCCTTTTCTTATCTCCCCAAATTCAAAAAACTAACCAATAACAACCCTACATTAGAGCAACCTAATCAATCTTACCCACGCTCCAGCAATTAGTTCGTCATATACCTCTATATCTCTTTCTAATATCCCTTTCTAACTTGTCTGCAACGATCGAGACAGACTGAGCGACAAGCGAGAAAAAACAAAATGTGCTAGTCGTTCCGGGCCTAACACCCAAATAGCTTCTAATCCATTGACCAATCAGGGGCGCGCAAATTTGGGCTGCGCAAGAGTGGATACGCGTTAGACGCACACAGCGGCGCGTGCGTGAACGGTCATTTAGCGAACAGGCGAGTGTCAGTTGATTTTTGTTGATTCCATGTGTTTGTGTGTGTTTTATTATCATAGCATATAGTTCTCCTAAATATTGATCTTCTATTACATATATAATTCCGTTTTTTCATGAAATGGAGAAGCCAAACGACAACATAGGCCACCTCAAGGGGAATTACTGAGTAGAGTCTGATTTCAATCTTGCGATGATAATTTAAAGACTGCAAATGCATTGCACCCCTGAGGACTTAAATGGAATGCCTCTGTGCTACTTATTTCGCCGGAACTCAACAATGCGAGCACTGCAGGTTAAACGGTAAACTAGCCATCCGACGGACCCTGCACAAGGTCCTCCCACCACTAAAAAGTCTATATCATCTACTGCTAAAATAACAATTTAAAATTCAAAATTCAAAATATTTATTCAGTAAATTGGCCACATGAGGGCTCTTTTACATAGGTACTATCAATCCAATGGAATCCTGTCCCAAGCGACCCACCATAGAAATGTGTCACAGTGACATTATAAAAGGCAACAAATATAATGAGCACCAAAATTAGTAAACGATCACCAAATTAGGTTAGGTTAGGTTAGTTTTTGGTGATCATTTACTATTTTCGGCAGTAAAAAGTGTTTTTTTGGCGTTGTATATCTAGTGATCCGTTAAACATAAGCCTTATAAAACATTTACTTGACACTTCTTACAACTTCACTTGACTTCATAGCGTCACTGTGACACAGTTCTATGGTGGGTCAGGGTTCCATTGTGCTGATAGTGTATACAATTTAAAATACAACATTATCTATGGTCTTCTGTTAAGTGATATCCGACGATAATGTATGTTTGTTAAACAGAACGCTAAAAATCAGTTGCACGAAATGTTTCTAAATTTCTATTATAAGTGGCGTGGTGTCGCTTTCTACCTTGGCGAATTCGAAAGTAACAGAAGGTGTCTTAATGAGACATTAGTGCTAATTAGCATTCGTGCACTGCATGTATTTTTAGTAAAGGTTAACCTTGTATCTAACAAGCTGTTGGCCGCGACGCGACTCCGTCCGGACAGGAAAATAAAACATAGCGTATTCAGGGATAATGTATCATTCTAATGGTGAAAGAATTTTTCAAATCGGTTCATTAGTTTCGGAGTCTATTCAGTGCAAACAAACAAGCAATTAAATACTTCCTCTTAATAATATTAGTGTAGAAATATAACTAACCCCACTAAAGTTTACCTGCAAAAATCAGGCCGCATGACAGTCCAAAATATGTAAAAAAAACCAGGGGCCATACTTTAGGAGCCGATGACATCAAACGACAAAATTAATTTTGTACACAGGATACTCTCATTTAGCAGATATTTAGATCAATAACATCAAATAAAAAGCGTTAAAGTTAAATACAGCTTAATCGCAATCAAAATAAATGTATGACAGTACCTAACAGCATTTTTTATTCACTAAGTATTTATTAATAAAATGCCTAATTAAGTCAATATTCTTACAACATAAGAACAGTTTTTCTTCATAATATTTGTACTCGATGATACCTGCTACTTTCCCTCTCAATAGCGTTCTTTACACGTGAAGTTCGGACCGCAAGAAACGCCACGCGCCGTTCCAATCTTCGTTCCGAACCGTACGTGTACATGCAACTGTAATAGTATAATAGTAAAAAAAATACGGTTCGGAACGAAGATTGGAACTTGGAACTTTGCGTGTGCAGGCCGCTAATGTCAGCATCCATGAACTCAGAAAGTTTAATAACGGTTTATGCAGAACCAGTTCCGCGATACCCAGACCAAATGTCAATCTTTCATAACTAGTCTTTCATTGGCACCTAGAATTCGACCCCAGGATGAAAGAAAGCTGATAGTCTATGTTCTGCCAATATCAGCCGAGGCTGACTATTAATGGTGGCCTTTAGGGCCTCCCCACACCTATCGACGCGGAATCGGCGTCAGCTGATCAAAAAACTCTTTATGTCTACGCAATAAAAGCGAAACAAATGTCAATCGGCTCGGCTCGGCTCGCTTCGGCGTTGCGAACGGAACGACGTCGTTTTCGCTCTTATTGCACGGACTTAAAACTTTTTCTTACCGGCTCAAGCCGATTCCGCGTCGATAGGTTTGGGGAGACCCTTTCTTTAGTATGTTAACCTGCAGGGCACAACATTCAAACTTATAACTCACTTTACTCATCCTACTGCGACTGCGAAAGTTTGTGTGTTACTCCATCACGCTGCAACGGCTTTAGATGAAATTTGAAATGGAGATAGCTTATGTCCTGGAGTAACACATAGGTTACTTTTCATCCCGGGAAATTTAAAAGTTCTTGAGGGAAATATCGATGATCGAAATCTACACGGACAAAGTCGCGGGCAGAAGCTAGTAACTAATCCTACTTATGTTATAAATGCGAAAGTTTGTGTCTGTGTATGTGAGTGTGTTAGTTGGTTTCTCCTTCACGCTGCAACGGCTGGACGGATTTGAATGGAAATGTTACTCCGTATTAACAGATAAGTAGGTTACTTTTCATCCCAAAAAAATCAAACACGATAGGTAATCAAAATCTAGGCGGATGAAGTCGCGGGCAGAAGCTATTTACTAATATTTAGTATATTCCATTACCTACCTACATCTAGTAAATATCGTTGCTATAAAAAAACTGATCACTTTAAGTAATTTAAAGTCAACGCGTTTATTGTAAAAGTGCACTGCGCTGCAAGTACAGTCGGCCGACAAATGCGCCACGTCTCTCCCTGACACTGACGTACTGCAATAATTAGTCTTAAAAATTGCGCCCACTGTACTTACGGGGAGTGTACTGGCGGACAGATTAATGGTAAAGTTAAATAAATATTTATAGAGCGATGTTTTTGTTTCTTTCTCGAGTCTTTTTAAATTAAACGTCAATCCGATTAAAAATTATAGTATAGTAGTATAGTAAGTATAATTTATTAACAATTAGTTAGGTACTCCGAACAGAGACGTCACGAATTCTCTTTTAACTTGGAAACCTCCTCACTAACACCCTTACTAATAAACGTTGAGTAACGGTGGTATAGCTATACAATGTTTTGTCCTTATCTGTCATTGTGACATTTGAATTTGATAGATAAGGACACAAAATTGTATATACTCCTGATTGATTTTACTAAAAAGTATTTTTCGCTTATTATAATAATGATTAAGAAGTATAAAGCATTGCAGAGCTTATTTATTTCATAGCCAGTAGGTATGGTTAATCATCAGTTGCTAAAAATACGTTTCGTGTTTTGAATTTAGATTTAACATTTTGAACTTAATACGAAACGCAAGTTACCTAATTATCAAAATATAGCTTTCAGTTTTGAAGTATTTATATCAAATGAAGAGCCACTTTCACTGAATAGAAGAACTAAATCGGTATCTCAACTGATTTATCCCTTGTGATATTTGTAAAAGGAAAATATTTTTATTTACGCGTACAGTTTTCTTTGGCCAGCTGTGTACATCCTAATCGCACAGCGCAGTACCCGCGGTGTCTGGCGATTCGTGGACATGTGTGTCATTTAGTGTTTTAAACTTAACTATCTCTGAAATTGTTTACGCTTCTTTTAGATTGGTCGTAAACTTACAATAATAACACATAGGGCGATTTTTTCATACATTACGGTTACGGTACTGGTTAAAGCAGTTCAGGATAGCTTGAGAGAAAGGAACAGAGCTGCATAACTGCTATACCGTTGTCCCTTTCTCTCAACCAAAACTGAACTTCTTTAGTACGTTATGGCCCCTCTACACGTTGGCGGATCATAGGCCAACGAAAGGGATGCATTTACACCTTAGAGTGAACAACATATTCTTGCATCTCACTCTTACGTAGGTATTGCTCGGTCCCTTACGTTATGGTAACCCCTCTGATCTGTCAAAATGGAGTAGGATAGGTATATATTCATGGACAGCGTAAAACAATGCTAAGCTTATTTCTTGCGTCCGCCGAAGGTATAGTAACGACACTATTGTTTTACTGCTGTCAACGTCGTCAATATTTAGAAACTTAATGATTGTGCAATGTGTCAGGACTGCCAGGACAGCTATTTTAGGCGGTAAAACCATATCTACCTATTTATGTAAGTTTGTAAAAGTTCACTACTTAAGTTTAATACTTTTTATCGCATGGAGAACCCAATCGAGCACGCTAGCAACCGGAGGGGGAGGGGGGGGGGGGGCGATTCTCTCAAAAACGCTGTCGAACGAACGAACGAGTGAATGTCCCAGCGGCGAGTTTAAGTAGTCCCGTCAGAGCGAACAAAACACATTTTTAGTGCGTGCAGTTTCAATTTGACAGCATGGCTTCTCGAACGTATAGATAAGGCTGCCTAATTGGGAATGCACGCGCTAAAATGTGTTTTGTTCGCTCGGACGGGACTACTTAAAATCAACGCTGTGCTTTCGCTCGTTCGTCCGACCGACCGCCGTTTTGGCTGATGGTAAGTGCACTACTCAGGCTGATAGATCTTAATTGAATACATGCGTTGCCAACCCTGAGGAATAAGAGGGATGACGAGAATGATGACGCGGTTATCCTAGTTAGTAGTGACCCTGCCTACGAAGCTAGCGGTCCCGAGTTCGATTCCCTGTAAGAGCAAATATTTTGTGTGATGACGGATGAACGTGAGTACGTACTTGTTCATGAGCCTTGGATATTTTCTACGTATTTCAGTTCAGTATGATTGTCTCTACTTAAATGTTTATCGTTGTCTAGTAGTCATCTAACCATAGGCAATAGCACAAGTCTCTTGCTTAGTTTTGAACCAAGTAAGTTCACCGGCAGTCTTAAATACCTATCAGTTATCTTAACAACAGCACGATACTCAAGAGCAAAGAAACGGGTCACAGTTCATACTAATTTGTACTTGTAGTGACCAGTTTTCATTGCCCAGTGTTTCAGGAAAACGCGAAGTGCTGAGGTGCTATTCTTGACTGTGATAGCGACACAAAGATATATCGTCATTTTGTATGGTGACGGCACCAATGATGGTCTCTTTTAGCTGACAGGCACCAGTAATGGACACTTCACTCTTAATTCAAATTTCATACGGTCCTAAATTTATTGCTGCAAAACAAATGAATACAACCTTATCTTCTCTAAAATAAGAATCAAGTGTCCATCATTGGTCCTTGTCCATTACTGGTTCCGTCACCCTAACAAAGTAACTTTAAATGGCAGATAAATTTTCTGGTCGATTGTGAAACAGGCCCTAAGTCTTTTCATACAAAATGCGACAAACGTTTCTCTTCCGTTAAATCTAGTCTTATTTTTTTGTTTTTTGAATATGTTGTAGGTTCACTCCAAAGAAAATATTTCTTGGAAAAAATAAAAACCTGAAACGTACAAACCTAGATTTTCATAACCACTACAACATATTATAAAAAAATCGTTGAAATCGGACTTGATTTATGGAGTGAGAAACGTTATCGCACTTATCGCCCAAAGCTAAATGTGCCTGGATTTTTTTGACAGCTACGCAATATGTATAACCGTCGCCTCACAAACCTCTTAAGAAAAACTGATAGCCTGTGTTATACGATGAACTTACAGGCCAATTCCCGCCGACGGACTGTCAGTCTACTGTGTTGCCCATGGGTCTCATGGGGGTGCCCCTTGAATCACCGACACTCATTTCATCGAAAGCTATTTCTGCTGAAACCTTATTGTTTTTAGGTTATCTTAAGCATGGGTTACGTAGGCTAGGTTAGGTTAGACCTGTGATCGGCAAAAAATTACAACTCCTGCTCGTGGAAATGCCTGTTCGATGAAATGAAAATAACAACTCCTGCACATGGAAATGCCTGTTCGATGAAATGAAAATTACAACTCCTGCTCGTGGAAATGCCTGTTCGATGAAATGAAAATTACAACTCCTGCACATGGAAATGCCTGTTCGATGAAATGAAAATTACAACTCCTGCTCGTGGAAATGCCTGTTCGATGAAATGAAAATTACAACTCCTGCACATGGAAATGCCTGTTCGATGAAATGAAAATTACAACTCCTGCTCGTGGAAATGCCTGTTCGATGAAATGAAAATTACAACTCCTGCACATGGAAATGCCTGTTCGATGAAATGAAAATTCGCTGAAATGAGTGTCGGTAATTCAAGGATAAACCGTCTCATGGACATCACGTGAATCCGACCTCTGTTGTTAGTAAAGAATACCGTGGATAGGTTATTTACCCAATAAATTGAACAGTTCCCAGCGGTCTGTAAACGCTTTCAGCAAATTGCTCGTCGACAATGGGATAGATGTCCGGGAATATTTTTAATTGCCGCATTCGCAAATAACCTGGCTATTGGGAATTTGTGTCGAACTAGGTAATTGTGGTAAAAACTTAGATTCGGTATTAATTGTACAACAGGATTTTATTGAGAAGGTGTTCTTTTAGAAATCGTGCTTATATAGAGGTTTCATGTGTGTTATTTTTATTTTTAGTAAATCCGCCGTAATAAAAAAATCCGAAAAAAAAACAACCCGCTATCTATACAGTTCAAAAGAAAGATACAGCTCCGGACGGACGGACGGACAGCATAGGCATATTATTAGGGTCCCCAAAGGGTGCGGACTGTGCGGAGCCCTAAAAAGCGTTTTCAAAACTTGTTTGACAAATAAATACATTGTAGGTACCTATTTGAAGTTTTTGCCTGTAAGTATGTCATTCATTATAAAAGGACCGAACAGAAGTCAATTCTTGCTATTCCTTCAAAAACTGTTGCATTTTCCAGGATAGGTACATACCTTATAGCCGTCTGTAGGTTATAATTATAATATAAACAACTTAATGCCAAATTATACCTATACTGATCCGTTTAATCGTTGAAAATGAAGGAGGGACCAACAAGCAAACGAAAAACACACTTTTGTATTTATAATATACTAGCTGTTCCCGTGCCCACTTCGTTGGGCAATAGACATTTTTTTAAGGTTAATATTATAGCCTATGACACTCACAAAAAATGCGGCTTTCTATTGGTAAATGAATTTTCAAAATCGGTTCAGTAGATCCAGAGTTTACCCCCTATAACGTCACAAACTTTACCTCTTTATAATATTGGTATAGATATAGACTAGCGACCCGCCCTGGATTAGCTTCGGTTTATGTGAGTTTACTGTAACACTCGTACATAATCCACTCTTCAAGCACTCTATCTATTGATGAAAAACGCATTAAAATCCGTTGCGTAGTTTGAAAGATCTAAGCGTACATAAAGAGGGACAGACGGCTTTGTTTTGTACTGGAGTAATAATTAAGGAAAGATAAGGAAATTAAGTTAGATATTTGATTGTAATGACAAGTCATATTATATTTTTAAGCCTCTGCTTCCAAAGACTTCCTCTCTCAGAATTAAAACATTAATATTACCTAGGGTGACGGCACCAATGTTGGACACTTTTAGCTGAAAGCACCAATAATGGACACTTTAACTCTTAATTCAAAGGTCATAAGGTTATAAATTGACTGTCTCAAATTAAATGAATAACCCTTATCTTCTGTACCATAAGAATCAAGTGTCCATTATTGGTCCTTGTTCATTACTGGTGCCATCACCCTACCTCCTTTCCCCTCAGCCGGCTGTCCCCTCCCATACCCCCTGGGAATCCCACACCGGCACCAGAATATCAATACGCTATCACCAAAAACCTTATAAATAATGCAAACTTTGACGCCTATTCACTAAATGCTAATTACACACACATACAGACACTTTTACGAACATAAATAGATTTACAATATACACACATGCACTACCTAACCAATTGAATGTTGGAGATTTGCTTTGTGGCCGTTTTAACCGGAAATCTGGTTATTTTACCATAGTACCTACCTAATTAATAAGGAATCTTTCAATTCCTTACCTTAATGTACTTAAACAAATTTAAGAGCGTAGATAGGTTTATGGCGTACAGTAGTCAGTAACCAGCAATAATATACCTATAATTACCTATCCAACATTGGGCGAAAAAATATCTGACACGTCTTTATTACCGGAGGTACGGTGAAGGAAATGTATTCGCGTACCTTTTTCACTCTTGTCACAATGTTAATAAGAGTCAAAAAGGTACGCGAATACATTTCCTTGACTGTACCTACCTATAAGAGCGTGTCAGATATTTTTGCGTCCCATGTTGTATAATATATTATTGCTGGTGACTGTACCTATACATACCTAGTACTTAGTTATTCATATCATATTGTATTGAAAGGAGACGAGTTCAACGCACATAAAGTCGTACCCACTTACATCTAAAACATTTAGTACCATTTACTTAGTTACCACTTGTAAAACAAACAACACAACACAATTTATAAGTTGCTTTTTTTAAAAGTATTATTGAGATTTATACTGCCGCTACTCCTTAAAAAACACAAGAGCACACATAGAAACTCGCCTCTATTCGCTACGCACATCTACTCCGTAAATATGCGCACGACCATCGTCGCTGTGTGCGTCTAACGTTAGAGCACTCGCGCGCAGTCAAATACGCACCTCTGATTGGCTAACGGAGTTAGACGAAATTTGGGTGTTTTGGGAGTGGTTTACATTTGAATAACTTATGTAAGGTAAGTGCGTAGGTACGCCATGTTTGCTTATGTTATGGAAACGTGCTTTTGAGGAAGTAGAGTTGGGAGCGTCGTGGTGAATAGGTACGTATTTTTTTAACCATAAACATCTAAACCTGTTTTAAATAAATCTATCCGAGAGTTTCTGAGCAGTCTAATCAATAAACGTGCTCTAAGTGGACGGAGATGCGTGTAAGGATATCTTATGTGAATAGTAGGGTATCCTGACTTTTTACCAAATCATCATTTGGCAAACAATGTCATTTTACAAACTTTCATTTCGCAAATATGAAATTGTGCTTAAACCAGTACATATTACATAGGCTACATGGGCTTGTTAAATAAGTTAGGTTAGGTAAGACATTTGACCACAAAAAAAAAAAAATATGTGGTGGGAAATACATCTTTGCGAAATGAAAGTTTGTAAAATGACATTGTTTGCCAAATGATGATTTGGTAAAACATTAGTGAACCGAATAGTAGAGGTAAATACATTAATAAATAGATAGAGAATAGATAATACATAAAAAACCTCCAGAATTCATCGCCAATAATTCTTGATGATCGCAGTCATAATTTGCACTTACCGACTAAGTAAACTAATAGGTTTAAATTACAGGTATACAGCTTCAAATCGTATAAAAGAGACGATTTCTTTGTTTAACAAACTGCAGTATTTTCCTAACCTGTGGGTAATATATCATTTTAGCTGATTAGACGAAGTGGGTGGCAGACAGCCACATTCCAGCCAAATTGGCCATCTGTCTGTCTGTCCTATTTTTAGTAGAATTGATAAATTGCGCTATTGTCGAGGTTTGTAGTGTAAGGCCGAAAAGGATGCCAGTTGGTCAAGTAGAGTCAGGATTTATTAATCACGGAAAAGGTAAAATGGTAAACTATTAAAATTGGTTGTTTTTTTACAAGATTGTGATTACCGTGAATAAACTTCTTGATTCCATTTGAGGCTAGCAATCTTCTGAAATTACTGAGAAACATTTGAAAGTATTGAGAATGTTCTTACTTCATACAAAAAATTATAATATTCTTAGAAGTTTCCGAGAATTTCACATATCATAGATAAGCCCATATATACTCGTACAAGAATTCCTCGTTTAAAGATATTAGATATAATCACAATTAATGATTCCAATGCGGCGCACGCTACGCACGCACATGCTACACACGTGAGCCGCGTGTGTGTAGTGTTGTCAGCTCTCCGGCTGGTTACTGTCGTGTCCAGCCAAATATATACAAATCCGGCCGGTCCAGCTTTTGTTAGGCTTTTGGTCAACCCCGCCCCGCCAAAAGATGCCCAACGAAAGTGGGCGAGCGACACGCATGACTCGCGGGTTCTTTATCGTTTGCCCGAATTTCAATTGCCATAATTATATCGCTTGCCATAATATTCATTTGCCATAATAGCATTTTTTCCGACACCGTGAGCTATTCAGAATTGATATAAAACGAACCTAACCTAACCTATTGAGCTCTATGTGACGGCATGAAAAATTTACCTGAAAGGTTTACGGTTTCGGAAAAAATGCCTTTATGGCAAGTGATACAATAAATTATGGCACATGAAATTCGGGCAAACGAAGTACGATGACTCGCGATCTCGCAGGAGCCGCAGGCGGCGCGGGCTGGGCCCAAAGTGACATAATAACATAATAATTAATAGAAGAGTAAATCTCAAATGATTAATAGTAATAAATACACTTTTTTTCCGTGTGTCAGGCTTTCAGGGCAAAATTTTCGGCTAAGTATGGATCTGTGACCGGTTTTTTCAATTTTTGGGCTTGGCGACCCAAGCCGCGTGGATCAATCGTTTGTTTCGCTGTAGCAGTATCTACAATGTCATTTTCAACTTAAATGTTACCGTAGTGGAAGTGGCATGAGCTTCGCTTAGTATCAAACCTGTTGTCGCCAACACTCAAACTATCATAAAAACATCACGCCACCTTTCAAAATGATTTTGGTGCGGCTATCGTTTTTACATTCCAAAATAGCACAATAAGGCATGCTTTTGGATTTATTTCCTATTTTAGAAATATCGAAATATCGAAATAACGAAATAAGCGATCGCGGCAAAAGTATGGTAGGTTATGCGGAACTCCGCATAACTATGCCACACGTTACACGCCCACTTGACACTAGTGCTACTGTTTTTTCTGTTCTGTGCATACAACACTAGACACAAAGTACGTACGCCTTGAAAGTAGCTGCACACTTTAGTACTTTGTCACTTTAACGTTACGTTTGAATCGCTACACTAATCTGTCAAGGGCGTTAAAGCGACAATTTACCAAAGTGTGCAGTCATGAGGCTGAATGTATATTCGTTTTCGAGAGAATTCAACTATTGACTCGTAACTAAGGGCTTCCTTACTCAAATCAGGTGCGTTTTGTTGACGTAATTACGGTTTAAATTGTAATGAACGTGCCCGCGCGCATTAGCGCTCGTACGGCTTCGGTCGCGCTAAGTCAATTTATTTCGAGCTTCCGAACTGCAGTAGCTTCACTATTTACTTAGTTATTTAATTGGCTTTTGTACAACAAGAAGATATTGAAAATTAAAAAAAAACAGGTCAAGTTGAAATCGGGCTCTTGCACCGAAGGTTTTTTTATGGCAAAGCGAAGGCAAACGAGCACACAGGACACCTGGGGCACGTTTTATAAAGCTACAAGTTACAATTTTACAGGTCTAAATTGGCAACACTGCTCAAATGGCTCGTCGTCATTGGTCGAGGTTGTGTCAAATGGAAACTTGTAACCTGTAAATTGTAATTTGTAGCTTTATAAAACAGGCGCCTGACGGGATGTGTGATCAGAGACATTAGAATTCTCAAGACTACAATATTCCCAAACCACATCTGCGTTGCCAACCCTGAGGACTAAGATGAAACCATAACCATAACCATAAGATGACCTCCATGCTAGTAATATCACCGGTCTTACGTCCAAAACACACAGCCGGCGGGCGCGGGTCAGAAGTTCGGCGGGTGTTTTAACATGGAGTTATATGGACGCATACACACACGGGGCAGGTGCGGGTCGGGACCCGCGCGGGAGCTAAGCCCGCCACCCGCCATTACAAACAGCGCGCGCGCGGGGCCTAGGGGGATTGGTTGTAATACACGTATTCTCCGATAGGCATTCTCACAGAGCGCGTACGCGGGTCGTGCGCGGGCGCGTGTGGCGCGGTTCGTTAATACCCGCCTGCCCGCGCGTGGCCCGCGACGGTTCGGCGCTCTGTGTAAAAACAACATGCCTGACCCGCGCCCGCCCGCTGTGTGTTTTGCGCTTATCCGCACCTCGAAACACAACAATGCGAACAATGCTGTTTAGCGGTAGGTTAGGATAAGACGGTGGGAGCGATCCACACGGACCTTGCAGAATGTCCTATCTCCACTAAGCACACGGATCGCACACATGTGTTTCATAATGAAATTTTAGAGAACTAATAATAATACTGCTGCTTGGTATCATTATGTTTTAGAAACCACACCATGGGACATTAGGTAGCTCTTTTATTTAAGTAAACATGTACCTACCTAATAGCAATTTCTGTAGTTAGTCTATCTTACCAGCGCAACACAAACTTCGCCTTGCGACAAGGTACATTACAAACAAATAACTTGTCACACTTGTACACTTGTCGCTTTTACGCCTTTGACTGATTAGTGCAGCCCCTTTTTCCTTGGGCACTACCATTTTTTTTGAACCAATAACCTGGACCTACTCCTATTTATGATACTAATACTGACCACTTGTGCCGTTTTGTGCCCCGGAAGATATACACTAGTGCAGCAATTCAAACATGACGTTAAAGTGACAAAGCACTAAAGTGTGTATCTACTTATAAGGCCGATCAACCGTACGTGCTAGTGGTAGTTAGAGGGGTCAGTTGAAATAATAATCTAACGACTAAAATCATAAAGATAAAATGACTGTTATATTCAAACGTGCCTCTATTCTACCAAGTAATACCATATTGCCTTTGACCTATAATTTTATATTGTTTTTAACTCGGCCGCCATTACTGTAAGGTATATAAGAGCTGTCAAAACGTCGACAATACGATAACACGTCAAAAGCAATAAGGTTTCACCGTGTAGAATCTCGGCCTAGGCCAAATCCGGCCCAGTAGCCTGCAGAGCTCTAAACATTTGGTAGCATTTCAGTGCACGCGCACGTTTTAACGTTTAATGTGGGGACAATTTTAATAAAATTTTTAAAATTAAAATTTTATACTACAACCACAACGTTTAGCTCCGCTATTATCATCACAAGATGCACAGAACGTGTTTTTAAATTAATTATACATTACTATGCCTTATTTCCACCAATAATACTATCTGTGGCTAGTTAAACAAGATGTAATGCATCACAGATCGTTATCGTTATCGAAAATGGCTTATTCCCAGTTATCCGCACCCTTTTGTTCACACTGCGGACAACTGGGATTTTTTTTCCCATTTGTCCGCACGCTGTCCATACTGCGGACAAGTGGGAAAAAAAACCCAGTTTTCCGCACCCTAGAGCCGCTAATTCGGCTCTAGGGTGCATACAAATGGGATTTATTCCCAGTGGTTCACACTGCGGACAACTAAGAACATATTCCCAGTTATCCGCAGTGTGAACAAAGGGGTGCGGACAGTTGGGAATAAGCCTCGAAAATGTATAGGATTGACGTATCGGATGGCCGTGTCAAGCGCTTATGTCAATTCCATACACTTTGACAGTTTTCGAAAATCGTTTTAGATAGAGTGAATAGGCATTCTGGATGAGCTTGCTTCATCGTCGACAAAATCTTCATCAGCTAAGGGCAAGAGTAAGTCAAGAGCCAACCCATTATCAATAAAATAAATTTAAAAAACATTACTCGTGGCGATTGTATAGCTCTCGCATTAAAACGTGGTAAGAATCGAACGCCAACTAACCGCCAACTGCACCGACCAGCCATACGCCTTGTTTAGTTGTATTTTGTGCCTCGACAAATCTTATTAGCCGTCGAACCTGCACTGTTATGCAACTGCACCCGCCACTGCATTTATTTACTTACTCATATTAGCTACGTTATGCGTCACGTAAACTACTTATGAGTACCAAACAAAGTCACAAATTTTAAAAAATTATACTCGACGTTTTAAACAGTTGGTTTCTTGGTCTTAGTAGGTTCTTAAGAAGAATAAGGTTAAGAACAAACCAATAGGTACCTAATCTACGTAAATAGGTCAACAAGGGATATTGGAAAAATTAGGGTTAAGGCGTCCCTCGGAATCCCTTATTATAACGTTTGTCCCAACGCATCGTTTCTCCGAATAATTGATTGTCCTAAACTGGTTTTCAGCTGAGTGAGACAACTTTTTAAGTTTTCCAAAAACACCAGCGGTTAGGATAGGGTTGTATTATAATTATAATAACACTAAAAAGTTTCAAAATTTAGACGGAAATGTCTTTAGGATAAAAGAAAATTCGGATAAACGATGCATTACGATACAAATGACGATTAGCGATTCTAATGTAGACCTGAGGGCTTATTGTCTAACGCACTCGCAATCGCAACCGGCTTCAAAGTGGAGCAACTGTTTTAATTTTGTATGCAGACAAGCCTTCGATTTTCAAAATGAAAACGATCGTGATGCGAGTGCGTTAGACAATAAGCCCTCTGCGTCGCTATTGCGTAACGCACTCGCAATCGCAATCGACTTCAAACTGGAACAATTATTTTCATTTTGAAGGCAGACTCTCCTTTGGTCTGTTAAAATGAAAACGATTGCGATTGCGAGTGCGTTAGGCAATAAGCCCTGTAGGTTAACGAGTTAGGTTTAGATATCTGTACTCACGAACCACCCAACATCTCGATTTTTTAGAAAGGACAAACAGCATTTTAACATTTAAAAATACAACATTATTTACTATACTGACCCATATGGATTGCTCACCCAGTAGGTACCTACATGAATTTTGAAAGCATAATACTTACTCATATTTGATTGAAATAAGTAGTTATTTTGATCTAGAAAGTACAATATTATTATTCAGATCCCCGTAATGTTCTAGTATTATGAAAATCGAATATCCTAACCCAACGCGGAGAATACAGATATGATACTTTCCCGATACTCATTTATATGTATCATCGACCGGTCGGCAATATAGCAGGTGCTGGAAGAGACAAGGTGTAAAACTAAGGTTCTGGGGTTCATTGTAAATCGAAGTTTGACATTGCTATATCTTCACCTTCTTCCTCCTGATTTAATCTCGAAAGACGAGAGGAAGGGATACAGAGACGTCCATTTTTTACGGCAAGGAGAAGGCACACGGGCAGGGTATTGATTCTTTCAAAAGCAAAGGTGACCGAACGCAGGAGTGAATGTCTAAGCGGCGAGTTTTAGTAGTCCCGTCAAAGCGAACTAAACACATTTCAGCGCGTGTATTCGTAACGTATACCTCTCGCTCACCTTTGCTTTTGAAAGAATCACTACCCTGTTAGGCTACCTGATGTTAAGTGGGATCTGAGACCTTTTGACTACACTTTCATAAAACAAAATCGAAATAATGAAATTTAACTATTAATCTTATCGTTCACTCTGTCTCCGAGGGCCCTAACATGTTTGCGTTTATCGCGTGACAAAGATAATGATTTGCCCAAAGGTCAACTGGTAGAGAATGCCATTAGGCATTAAGTTCACCTTTTGTACTCTAATTTGTATTTTTGTGCAATAAAGATTAAATAAATAAATAAATAAATAAATAAACATAAGTACTTAAAACTTACATAGGTACTTAGAAATAAATAAGTACCTACCTATCATTTTATCGAAGAACCTTCCAACGAACGTATCATTCATTACGCAGAATTTTCATTTCATCGCAAGGCATTTCTCACCGCACGAGTAAATTTTTTTTGGTACTTCATAAGTCTGACCTAGCCTTACCTACGTAGTTAATTTTTAAGATCCTAAAAAATATGGTTTCAGCGGAAACTAGCGTTCGATGAAATAAAATTAAAATTAAAATTCGAAAACATTATGATAAAATCATCATAAAAAATATTCTAGACTCAGATGCCCTACTTTGAAACTCGAAGTTCAAAGTTACTTTGGCTCTATCCCTTTCTTTCGATTCAGTCTCGAATGACGAGTGACAGGAATGGAGCTAATGTAACTTCGACCTTCTATTTTCAAAGTAGGTAGGGCATCAGAAACAATTAATACTTGCTTGCGCTCATACTTAGTCACTGTCGCATCCAGCGCTTCGCGGTCTGCGCACACGCCGGCCCTGCCACAGTTTCGCGACTATTCGCGACTATTTTGCCGGACATTATCGGCCGCTGTCGGAAGCCGTCGGGCAACTTCGTGCGTTTCCGTGCGTGGACAATAATCACCTGATATTTTTATATTAGAAAAGTTATTGCGGCTGGCTTATGTTATGTTGACCAGATTAATACATTCAGGAGCTTAAATCTTTAATTAAATGAGGATTGTGCGGTATTTGCTTATAGACGACACAGTTAGCCTATTTGTTAGTGAAGTGAGTGTAGTGACACTAGTGACCCTGCCTTTGAATTTAGCGGTCCTGGGTTCGATTCCCCATAGGTATGTGCAAATATTTTGTATGACGAGCACGAGTAGGTACACACGTCATGGTAGTTGTATGTCAGTCATGATTAGGTTATATCTGTTTTCTTTGC
The DNA here is from genome assembly GCA_948252455.1 of Acleris cristana. Taxonomy (NCBI): domain Eukaryota; kingdom Metazoa; phylum Arthropoda; class Insecta; order Lepidoptera; family Tortricidae; genus Acleris; species Acleris cristana. Next base: position 6,281,198 of record OX411794.1, read on the forward strand.
AAATGGGATCGAAATAGGCGTACAGTCAAGGACTTAAATTTGGGACCCACCTTAGGTCTAAAGTCCTATACCTTTAAAAATGGAGCTAGCGCCTAATTCATATAGTAGGTTGATTCACAAGAGCTGGCACGAATGGATTGAATGAGTGAACGAAAGTATACAAGTGTGTAAAATAATAACAGGGTTTCGGTTTGAAATTCGAACATCGGTTCAAAGGACGGCACTCACACAGTGATAGGTGACTTTGTTCATTCCATTCGTGCCAGCTTTAGTGAATCTACCATGAAATGGCTTCATTTGCATATTCCATAACAGTTAATTTTTTGAAAAAACAAAAACTTTTATTTAAATTTGTTTTAGTTGAAATAAACGTTATTAGGCACATGGGATATATTATATTGACTAAGTAATTCCAACTCCTTTCCAACATTCCAACTCCAACTCGCACTTGACCTGTTTTCATTCAGAAATATTTCAAGTAATGTTAGAAACAAACAAAAAGGAAACAAACAATCAAAGTCAGAAAACAAATACTCCATTTAAATAAAGAAAAGGGCAGTAAAGATTGCGAGCGAGTATACCAAATTGTAAATTGAATTTTGGTCCGGAACTTTTAAAACGGACATCAAATGTTAACGCTGGTCGTCCAGCGCCCTGTCTCCGTAGACCCGTTACTATTTGTTCTCGAAACACTTCAAGAACTGTAGTAAATTATTCAAGAGTGAGGTGAACGGCATGGTTTGAAGTTGAAAATTCATTAAATTCGCTATTAGATTACAGTTTATAAAGCCTCTTTCCTTGCTCATCGACGAGGATGACAGAATACAAAAAGTTCAGCAGTTAAACATTAATAAATATCACTGGAAATATCATACAATTTTACCTAGTCTCAAAACTAACGATAAACAGAGGAATACATACTTAAATACGAAGAAAACATCCAAGACTCAGATAAAAATTCTCGCACTCATCACGCAAAAATTTGCCTTTACTAGCCTTTACCAGAAATCGAACCCGAATGCTAGCTTGATAGGCAGGGACCACAATATCACCAGTCTAACTGTATCATCATTGTCATCAACATAGACTCAGAAGGTACCATCGGTAAACTGATAAAATAGGTACCAACTTAACACGTTTACTATCCGACCAAAAGTATTTCTAGTTACATAGTTTCTTCCGAACATTATTTTTCCAACATAGCCATTAATACTACGAAATGTCTTAAATCATCCGCGGTTGAAGCTAAATCATTACTTTGCACTAATGTCAGTAAATGTAATATAAACTTTGAATTCATCCCCATTGATTCAGATTCAATAGTCAAGGTATTTAAATCACTTAGTTTAAAAAAGACGGAGGATTTGTGGGGCACATCAGTTAAAGTAGTCTTTCATATCATAGATGTAATTGCACCCCATCTAGCATTAATTTACAATAATTGCATATCAGAGGGGATCTTTCCAGATCTCATGAAATATAGCAAAGTCATACCTCTTTTTAAATCGGGCGAGTTAAGTGATTTAACGAACTTCCGTCCCATTTCCATACTACCAGTTCTAAGTAAAGTCTTTGAGAAATTAATGCTGAATGATATGTTAGGTCACTTTAATAGAAATAAACTACTTAGCAATAACCAGTTCGGCTTTACCAGAGGTCGATCAACAATTGATGCGGCATCTGTACTCGTTAAATATATATATAACAGTTGGGAGACATCTTGCGATGCAGTAGGAATATTTTGTGATCTTTCTAAAGCATTTGATTGCGTAGATCACGCGACCCTTATTTTAAAATTAGAACATTATGGATTGTCCAATAAAGCTTTAAATCTTATGTCTTCTTATCTAAGTGATAGAACTCAAACAGTTGTTGTAAACAAAACGCAATCTGTTGGAGCTACAGTAAAAATAGGAGTGCCTCAAGGCTCTATTTTAGGTCCTTTTTTATTTTTGGTTTATATAAATGACTTACCACCAACAGTACATAAACTTTGTGACATTGTACTTTTTGCTGATGATACTTCACTTATTTTCAAGGTAGATAGAAAATCCGTAGACTACAGTAGGATAAACGCCACACTAGATAAAGTACTTAATTGGTTTACTACCAACAATTTGCTACTAAATGCTAAGAAAACTAAATGTGTTAGGTTCGCTTTGCCTAATGTTAAATCGGTAGATTCAAGTATTTTTCTAAATGACGAGTGTCTGCAAATGGTAGATAAGGCAGTTTTCCTAGGCATAACAATAGATCAAAAATTGCAATGGAGTCCCCATATAGCTGTACTGGCAGGTAAACTAAGTTCGGCCGCTTACGCCGTTAGGAAAATTAGACAACTAACTAATGTTGAGACAGCTCGCTTAGTTTATTATACTTATTTCCATAGTGTTATGTCGTACGGTATTCTGGTTTGGGGTAAGGCAGCTGACATACAAACTATATTTGTGATACAAAAAAGGGCCATTCGTTCTATTTACAACTTAAATTCACGTGACTCCTTAAGAGAACTTTTTAAAGAAATTAATATCTTAACTGTAGCGTCTCAATTTATTTATGAGAATATTATTTATGTTATTAAGAATTTAGATTTGTTCACCAAAAATTCTGATATACATAATTTAAATACTAGAAATAAAAATAAAATCGCTATTCGAAAATTCCGTGTCCGTAAAGTATATAAATCATTTGTTGGTCAATGCATTCATTTCTATAATAAATTACCTGACGTAGTTTTAAAGTTACCCTTTTCAGCACTTAAAAATTACTTGAAAAAGTCGTTAATGTCTAAAGCGTATTATAGGGTCGAGGATTATCTAGCAGACAAAAATGCATGGCCTAAACTCGAAACTTAGTCAATAATAATTTGTTCAAATGTAAAACCTTTATCTTGTCTAGGGGACACTGTTGATGTAGGAAAACATGTCGAAACTTTGTTTATTATTTATTTTTTTGTTTTTGCCTTTTTCTCCGTCTATATCTCTCCTAATATTTTTGCCATGTTTTCCTGCTGAACTACGCATGATATTTGATATTATATTTAAATTAATATTTATAGCTTTATATAATACTAGACTAAGTTGTATCATTGTAATAAGAAATATGGTTAAAAAAATGACTGACTGCTGAGTTTCTTGCGGCGTTTCTTCTCGGCAGTGGTCTCCTCTTGGGAAGCGCTGGTAGACTCCTGACGTGTAAAAGTGCCCGTGCGGCCTACTTACTAAATAAATGTCTTTTATCTTTTTTTATCTTTAGTTTGATCGTATGAAAACGGTAAGTTCTTCATGCATGACGTACGTTTTTTGTTTTTATTCATGATTGAACTCATCTTAGCTTTTTAGAACGTAAAGCTAGATTGGTTTTATGAAAGCTGGGTGTTTTCAAAATAGAGCGCGACAGTATTTGACGCCAACCCACCACCGCCAACTTTACAAGGCACAGGTTAGGCCTTATATGGAATACTATGCCCATTTCCAGGCTGGAGCGCCCTAGTATCAACTGCTTCCATTTGATCTCATTCAGAGGACAGTGGCTCGAATTTTCAATGATCTCGGTAGATCTGGTATTTTCTAGTTGACTCGACCCACTGTGTTTGCGAAGAGAAGTGGCATCCCTTTGCATATTTCATCACATTAATCATGAGTATTGTATCGAGGAACTGTTGGGATTTCTGCCTGTTGGCTAGGTTTCTTGACCACTCGCAAACGGCTGTCTTTACTTTCCAACCACCTCGATGGACGGCACCCACCCACTGTGCTCGTTTTGCAGAACTTCTTTACCACGCTCCATAGTTTATTGTAGTATTTTCGGACCGCTACGACTTGGAGACTTTCGAAAGACGAGCATACTCTTCTCTCAAAGACCGACAACGCATTTACAATTCCTCTGGTGTTTCGGTAACTTGCTTGTTTGCCTCCACAAGCATTGAAACAATTGGCAGGAGCCTAGGCAGAGTAGGCAGACCAACTTTTTTAAAGTAAATTTTTGCCTTAATCTTTCTAGTGACTGTTCTGCTGGCTCTCGTTTAGGTAGGGGTTACAGGCAACGTTACAGTCTTGAGCTCTCGCCAGTCTCATCTCACCCGATCCCCAGCCAGTAGTAGCAGTAGCTAATGCGGCGCGTTACGAGCACTCTCTGTTTACGGGCTCGTAAACTGTGGCTCACCTAAGATGCCGCCATTACTGCGATATCGCGGCTGGGTGCGAGCACGGGGCTTGATCGATTGGCACCGAAGCATTTTAATATCGTCGATATTATATTAAATATCTACTCAGTTAAGTGATTCTTATAGCTTAAACCACTTATTAGTTCGTTGACGAGTAGCTAATGGTTGTCCCGTCAAAGCAATAAACATTCTAATGCGTGATATTTTAAGTTGGTCTCGTATGTTCCGTGGACGAATTGATAAGTTAATTGTTTTATTCCTGCTGTTATTCTCTGACTTTGCTAAAAGTTTGTTAAAGACGTATATGATGGATGAATAACTTAGTCGTTATGTCCTTAATATGCTTACGTATCGCGCCTTTTTTTACACAAACTGCGGCGTAGTTATGTGCCTAAACTTTATCCTGAACAATTGTTGTGCTTGCTTCTCAACAACAAAGATCAACCTCAAGTGACTGTATTCTACTAATCCTACTAATATTACGAATATTACGACGTCTGCGTAGAACTAGAAATATTTTCTTATTTTAAAGTACCTTAGATGTTAAAAGTATTCTCTTAAATGGCTTGTTGTCGAACGGTTGAAGGGTCTTGCAATTATTTTCAATCAGTATCCATAGGTAAACATCTCTGTTGATTTTTACTTTCTTAGTCTCCCATGTTCAATGCAAAGCACATTAATAATAAGTAAAAACCGCGTTTATCTTCATATTCGCGAAGCTTTATCATTCACTCTATCATCAATTCTCCATACATTATTATCACCACATCATCACAATGTCCAAGAGCATTAAACTACAAGTTTTATTAAATTTACCTAAATCAAGAAAAATAATCTTAACAAACCTTGATATACAGTTTTATTTTGCTGGTTGGTCTGACATTAGTCTACATTAAAAAATAATCAAATGATGGTGATAAGCATGGTCACACTGTATTATAAATAACTCGCAGTGCGTCCTTACCTTAATATCCTAATGGTACATTGCGTGCTTAATTTTTTTGCAAGGAAATAAACTTTCATATTTTTAACAAATTATTGATATCAAACTGTGTTACTTTATTATACCTATACTAACTGCCCTTCATATTGTCTATGTTCGTATGAAATACACATGCTGTATATCTATGTTGGTCTTTCAACTCTGCATAAAACATACATGACGGTGAAAAACATAACCCTCCTTTTGGGATCTGCCGCAGTCGGGTAAAAAGGGCTATCCAGTGAAAATGGACAGGGGTGTGATTCTCTCAACAACGACGGACGGACGGACGAATGAGTGAATGTACAAGCGGCGAGTTTAAGTCCTGTCGACGGAGCGAACAAAACACTTTATCGCGTGTATTCAATTTGGCAGCATGGCTTCTTGAACGTATAAGGCTGCCTAATTCAGAAAGCACGCGCTAAAATGTGTTTTGTTCGCTCAGACGGGACTACTTAAACTCGCCGCTGCGCTTTCGCTGCGTTTTTAAGAGAATAACACCCCAGTACAGTCCACGAAGGAACGATAAACGGGTTCAACGCGGACTGCCAGATTTCCGGTAAAACCTTGCATATTAACTCTAAACATAAAACAGTCATCAATCGGAATCACTTAGCTAATCAGACCGTACTGCCGTCGTAAACATAATCTCCCTCGTCCCGGTGCGTTACTCAGGTATTAGCAGATTTAGCAGGCTGCGGATTACGGCTCCAGCAATTAAGACTAAGTTGCTTTTACAGGTCATTAGTAATATATTGTATGCGACTCGTGTACTTTGGACTTTGTGTAGTGTAATTTGGAATGGAGAAAATTACGCCGCAGGGACCCAATAAGTACTTCGTTTTGCTAGTATGCCTTGATGATTGAGACAGAGCTAACTTTACCCTTAACAGTATGATTCCAAGACAAAGCAAGAAGGGTTACAAGGGGTTACTTGTTATTTTATTATTTTGACTTTCTCACTGTGGTGCTATGTTCTGCGGATTATCAGATTAGCATGGTTCTATAAGAGTATCTTCAATGTAAGTCATGTCCATTTTTTCAGTAGCGTTTTAGACCGTTACAAAAGATGCTCTCTTTATTTTTTATTTTGTTATCTATTATTTTATACGTCCTCAGGCTGTGGACATGACTTACTATCAGCCCAATGGAACCCTGACCCACCATAGAACGGTGTCACAGTGACATTATAAAACAATTTGTTTGACACTTCTTATACTTGAATCATAATGTCACTGTGACACCGTTCTATGGTGGGTCAGGGTTCCATTGGGCTGATAGTAAGTCATGTCCACAGCCTGAGGACGTATAAAATAATAGATAACAAAATAAAAAATAAAGAGAGCATCTTTTGTAACGGTCTAAAACGCTACTGAAAAAAGCTACGTTATTGAGTTTTACGTATCAAATACAAAAAACATTTCCAAAAATCAAAATGAGCCAATTACAGTTTAGACTGACCCCTAGGCATTAACTGTCCCGTATATCAAGTTTTGGATCGCAAATTAATGCCAACGCAGCTAAGTAATATATAAGTACCTAACCAAAAACGGTTGGTATGTGTAATAGGCATCTATAATCGTCGGCAACATATAAGTACCTAACCAAAAACTGTTGGTATGTGTAATAGGCATCTATAATCGTCGGCAACATCAAGGGTCTGCTAGGCTTCCTGGTGGAACTGGATTGGCAGGAGTAGTGCCGCCAACCCTTCACGCAAAATAGGCGCAAATTTAAGCCGTCAAGTTGCGTAAAAGAGCCCGCCATAACCTATAACCTATAGGCATCTATAATAAATAATAAATCATTATATTTTAGACTAACACAGGCTTTCCTGTAGTTGCAGTATTTTTTACGCTTAGTTCTAGAACACCCTGTGCGTTGATTCTACATGTAGGTAATGTGTCTGACAGAGTTGCCGCTAGGTTTATTGCGATAATTTAAGCCTACTTCACTGTCAAAATTACAATATTTAACTCGGGCCCTTTCTAGCAGCTGCCTGGAACGGGTCTAAGTCTATGTTAGCTAAGGCTGGCTATAAACGCGCACCTGTCCCAGCCGGCGCAGATGTGCGCCAAATATGGCCTGCCTTAGCCCAACGGGTAGGTTTAGTTTTAAAAATTACAAGTCAGTGACCTATCTTATAATGGATCTTCCTAACTTTATTACGATTTAAAACTGTACAAATTAAACATTGAAATCCGACGAGAGCAACTATTGATGACTTTTGATTGGGGCAACCGATTTTTTTAAATTAAGCTTTGAAGCACTGCCGTGTTTTTGTAACGGAGTAAAAAATTCACCTATATTAAAAACCACGAATAGACAGTACTTCCAATTAAAATTTGAGACATTTTTTAAGTGACCACTGTCAAATTTTAACTCAAAGTAACCTAATCTATTCGAGGTTTGAATATTGGGCACTAGGCGATGTCATTGATATTGATGACAGACAGAGAGACACATACCAACAGAGCCTTGAAGCCCATAACATCCCTCTTTTAGAAATTTAAAAATATATGTATAAGGAGAGAATCATGTCAAACCACCTAAATATTTTTGGCTGTGTTTATTGGGCTGGTCAGATACACGTTACAGGGTGCTCACTCAGCGGGTTGATGTAGCGTCAGCATATTCATTACAACGTGAGGGTCGTAACATCAACCTGTAGATACAATGTTAACCTGTAAAAGGGAATTAAGCTAAAAAATAAAAATATGCTGATCGATTAACTGAGAGAATCTTTATATCTTGAGGTGTAGGTACGTATACTATAAGGCTAGCCAAGTTGCTTTTTATAAAAGACTAGAGGACGCCCGCGAATTAGTTTCCCGCTACTCCCCCCATTTCTTCCCGTTGGGGGTCGATTTTCGGAAAATCCTTTATTAGTGCTCACTTAAATCATGAAAGGAACCCCTGTACCAAATTTCAAGTTTCTAGGTACAGTCACGAGCGTTAATTTGGGACCCATTTCAAGAAAAATATGCTTGAAGTCGTCAATGTCATTAGAGATGTCAAGTCATTTGTAACTTAGAGGAAAGTCAACCTTATTGTTGTAGAATGTCACATTGACTTTAGACCTAAGGTGGGTACCAAATTAAATCTCGTGACTGTACAGTAGTTTTGGCTGTGCGTTGATATATAAGTCAGTCAGGTTTGCCTTTTATATATATAGATGACATCTGTTACATGGAATGACACATAATAAATACACGTCAGCTTTTCTTTTCGGTAAAATTTTAGTTGCTTTCTGCAGTCGGTAACGTTCATAGAATGTTATCTCTAGGACACCTGAATGAAGCTTAAAAATGCCCGAAATGGTCTTTAAAAGTATAAAAGCGGGGAAACATAAATTGAAGCAACTTGTCTAAACTTTTACAGTATAGGTAATGCAGTAACAGGTTATATCGTTATGTGAAGTAGAAAAGTTTGTAAGTTTCACACTAGGTGAGGGAAAAGGTGCTTTACTTGTGTGTTCCTACCGCTGCATAATGCATATAGGCAGACGGATCATGTTAAGATTGTCCGTCCGTCAACATAGGCCTCTATTCTACTCTTTAAAACCATATTGCTTTTGACATGTTATCATATTGTCAACGTTACAATAGCTCTTATTTATTTACTTGACAGTAATGGCGGCCAAATTAAAAACATAACGATAACATATCAAAGGCAATATGGTCGACTTTTAATACAAAGTTTTACAACTTTGTATGGACGCGTCAGCACTAAGTTTTTCAATCCCTATAAAATATAAGTTCCGTTTTTAACAGTAGTTCACTGTACAGTCAACAGCATAAATAAGTGATCATTTATGTACCTTGTCATTTTAACGTCGTGTTTGAAATGTTATACAAAATTGTGAAACGATTGAAAGCGACAATGTACATAAATGATCACTTATTTATGCTGTTGACTGTACATCAGTTTAAGCCTCAGTTAATGAGCTAAAGTAAATTGTAATTAGTAATAAAATTGGTCAATCAAGAACTTTTTATTTGGTGGCCAAAATTGAAAAGTCATTTTTATAGGAAAAATGCAAGCGTTCCTACTTGTAATAATGTGGCCACCACTGTGTATATAATAATCTGAATCGGAAACGGCTCCAACGATTTTTATGAAATTTAGTGTGCAGGTTTTGGGGGCGATAAATCGATAAGTTTCATTATTGGAAACTTATCAAAAAAATCATCCAGGTACTCATAATAAGACGAGTAAAGAATAATAATGACGCTTCTGGTATAAAACGATTTTCTGAAACTGGACCGAAACACTGCTGTAAACTGTAGCTGTTCGTTTCACGTCGATCGTGATAAATCGTTCAAACGTAACAGGGAAATATAATACACACTCGAAAAAACAAAAGTTGTCTTTCCTGTGGTCAATAGTTAAAGGTTTGTACACACAAGATGTTTTTATCTGGTAGGACTAAAGTAGACCTGAAACCGTTTATGCGGGTATGGGCTTGGGCAAAAAATTTGGCCTAAAAACATTTACTTCTATATGTCCACAGGAAAGACGCTAACCTAGGGTGACGGCACCAGTGGTGGACACTTTTAGCTGACATGCACCAGTAATGGACACTTCATTCTTCATTTAAATTGATTGTTACAAAACAAATGAATAAAGCTTATCTTCTGTAAAATAAGAATCAATCCATTATTGGTGCCTTGTCCATTACTGGTTCCATGACCCTAAATCTGTGAATATCCCAACAAACAAAAACCTTCCAATTTATAATATTAGTACGTATCTGGATAATTTACGAGAATTTATTGAATAGCAAGTCAGAGCTCCATGAGAGGCACACGGTCCCTAAACCCTCTATTAATTAGCCGCCCCTCGGCGCCCACGCCTGATCATAGGCCGTTCATTGCTCATTGCTCATTCGGCGTGCTCACGGCTCCGCTCAATGCTCAAATGCTCAAATGCTCATCCGCCAAATTGAGCGTGCGAGCCGCCTGTGAAAAACGCATGAGTTTAGAACGATGCAGGTTGCGTTTTGATGTAACTGTGGATTTACACTCGGTCGCACAAGAGGTTTTTAACATTACTGTTTCATTAGGATACCTTATATTATTTTCTTATTTGCAAATAGTACGCTTAAGGCGACATTCAATTTAAAGAACGTTCGCACAACTGGGTATTATAGTGAAAGGCAGATAAGAAGTCATCTGACACCAGCACATATGATATTTAAATTTTTAAGACTCAAAATGAATTTAAGAATCAATCTTAAGACTTGAAATGCGTTGCCAAGACTGAGGACTAAATGGAATGCCGCTTTGCTAATAATTTCTATTGTCTTATACCCACACCGGAACACAACAATGCGAACACTATGTACTGCTTGGCGGTAAGTTAAAGGATAAGATGGTGGTGGTGATGACGGACCCTGCTCCAGGTCCTACCAACACTTAACACACATAATTCATATGCATACCTATTCTAATTCTAATTTTAATTAATGGCTTTCACTCCTGTTAAGGTGTACGAGTATTTCGCGGTAACCCATCATTTCATCGAATTTCACTTCATAGATTGTATCATTTCATCGAATTTCATTTTGTCGAACGGTAGTTTCTGCTGAAACCAAGATGTTTTCAAGATATCTTAAACATTAATTACGTAGGTTAGGTTTGGTTAGAATTGTCAAAATCAAAAAAAAAAATAACGCATGCGGTGAGAAATGCCTTTCGATGAAATAAAAATTCTGCGTAGGTAATGATACATTCGTTCAAAAGTGTTTCGGTAAAATAATAGGTACCCGTGAATCTGTTTGTTTTTCTGTGTCATCGTCGCTCCCCAAACGGATGGGCCTTTGCCGTTTTTGTTAGATTTCTTGAAAATCAGTTAGGCCGTTTAAAAGATATCCTGCTAACTTACTTTAGTTTAACTGTGACACATTTTTTACAAACCATACGTTATTTTTTCTGCTACAGAAAACATTTCAGAACACTGACTTAAACTTTCAGTACCTATCAAAAGTTTCTTAGAAATAGCTTTACAAAAAAAATGCGAGTTTTAGTACCAAATTTATCCGCCTCCACGCAAAACCGCGTAACTCCGAATTCAGCAAAACCAAGAGCAACGGCAGACCATGACCTTTCCGAATCGTGCAGCGAAAAAACGATGTCAACGAACGCACGCACACATACGTGCGGGGAAACGGGACCGACGCTTGCGCAGAAATTATGCTCGTTGCGCACTTTTGATTGTTTGTTTTTAATTTAAAAACGACCATGTATGATTATTTTATTAAATAATATTGAGTTGTATGAACGCCAAAATTTTAAAATACAATGAGAACGTGCTATTCGGTCAAATTTACGTTCACTATGACTTGTTTAAAAGAATATTTTAGTACTACAAACAAAATGATCAAAAATCTTAGTGGAACCTTAGTCCTTACGCTATCTAGGATACAGCCGCACAAATATTTATTTGGTAACTAAGTGGTTTTTTTTTTACTAAATTAACATTAGCAATACTTGTTTCTTTAAAATTTACCAAGTTTACTTTTGAAGAGTCTTCGGAAAACATGGTTTTAAAAAACATGTCATGTATGATGCTTGTTTTTAAAATCTCGATAAGTAAGCATCTCTCTCTCTAACAACAAGAGTATTAGATACCTATTTATATTTACTGCTAATATCTACATTGCCATAAAGTCTCTTTGGTCATTACGGTTTCAAATTATCGATATCGATCTTATATTATAATAGTTTAAGTAAAGAAGGCGCTATTCCATTTCCTCACAGAAATACCCAAGTACTGAAGGGGTAAGAAACTTATAAAAAAAATCTGTCTCATAAGTACCTTAAAAAAATTCAACATTATACTCATACATGTATTACGTATATTTAAACGTCAGTCGACAATAAACCTTCCTCTTTATACGGAAAGCATTGTCCTCTCGGTTTTCGGGCACGCAGTCAAGGCCAACCGGCTCATAAATGAAATAAATGCAAGTGCATTCGTTGCATCCACGAAACATATGATACAAGCAATATTGAACCTTGTATCAATGCATCATGGCTTTCGATGCTAGTTTTGTTTTCGTGGTTTTGTAAATACGTCGCTTCCGCGTGGAACGCGGTTCTTGTGCCGAAAATGTCACGCTGTTTGTTTGTAAATTTCATTTAAATTTTATTGTTTATTACGAATACGATAACATTTTTAATCGAACTTAAAAATATTTTATAAGAGCTTAATAGTTCCAAACTGGGCCCTACGATATTAATACAGAAAACAGTAAATTTTTGTCAGCAAAACAAAATATACTTCAGTTATTGTTATATATAAAGAAAATAATGTATACCCCGATCTTGTGTTTTTTTTATTCCTACCTATCAATACAAAAAATGGTTTCCGCTATATTTTTAAATTATCTGCAATTTAGGAAGATCTATTTCAAAATCCATAATGGTTATTTTCGCATAATGTATCATTTCGCATAAAATCGTTTGACCTAAAACGGTTTTTACAATAGAAAGGGTTTTATTTTAATTATTATAAAAAACTAACCTAACCTAACCTAACCTAATTTACACAGGAGACGTTTATTAAATTCTGCAATGTCAGCCTAAAAGGGTGTTATGCGAAATGATTTTATGCGAAATGATACATTAGAACAAACGATGTTATGGATCGCGAATGACACCCATCCTCCTAATCGAGGGTTCATCATAACTAGTTATTTTTACGTCCAGTCATTCAAAAACTATTTCGAGAAAAGGTTACACACATTAAAAATAATTTTCTCTCTATTTTGCCAAGCTATACAAGCCTAACATTATTTAATATTGTTAGTATATAATTTTCCTTACCTTGTATACGAAATAATTATCCTCCCGTATCCTTAAAAAACACCTGTTATGTTTTTTTAATGGTACTAACACACAGGCCACCTAATGGTAAGTGGACTCTGAAGCCCATAGACATTTTCAGTTTCAAGATTGCAATCTTACGATGACTATCTCAAAACTGTAGATGCGTTGCCAACCTTGAAAACTCTCTATGCCTCATGCTAGTCAGTACTAGTTATTGATAAACGTTTTGTTTTATCCTGAATGGGAATACAGGATTGTGTACTGTCAATATTGTAACCTCAAGTCCTTCAAGCTTCGAAATACCGTAAAATTTACTACATTTTTTCTTTTTTTTTCAGGCTTGGAGAAGGCAAACGAGCACACCCCACCTGATGATAATTGGGACCTGTGACCCATAGACATTTTGCATTCTCAAAGCGACAATCTAAATTCTGCAACACTACGACCGCAAAAAAAAACCCTGTGGACTATGATAGAATGCCTCTATGCTAGTAATCTCACCAGTTGTCATACCCCACACCGGAACACAGCAATGTGAACAATGCTGCTTGGCGGTAAGTTAAATGATAAGATGGTGGTAGCGATCTGGACGGACCTTGCGTTCATAGTCCGTTCTTTGACCATCATTATCTCACTAAGACGTCAACTACTGGACAATACTGAGAGGCTAGACAAGATGCATGCATTGGCACTATGCAGGTTAGGACTAAGCGACTAGTACTAATGACAAACACTAAGCCCGTGTAAACCTAGCATAACGCTAATATAAACGATTTTCGAAAACTGACAAATTGTATGGAATTGACATAATAATATGCACTCGACGCGACCGTCTGGCAGGTCACGTCAATCCTACACATTTTCGATAACATTAACGTTCTCGCAAAGCATCTTACCTAGAGCCTCTGGAACATCTGACAAGAAGCGCTAGATTCTAGTTAACTAAGAGCATATAATACCTATGCTAAGAATTATAAGATATCCACATTCGTTTTGACATTCAATTTGTAACAAACAACCAAACACAGATCCTACAGGATCAAGTGTACACAACAACAAAATTAGCATTGTTGTAAACTTCCACAAAACACTGGAAATATTTATTATAATAAGAAGTTAATTGCGCATAAAATACAGAAATACAAATTAAAAACCATTTACGTTATTACCCCCGATGTAATAACGTGGTAAGTAAGAAAACTAGTAAACTCAACGACGAACAAGAAAATAAAATGGCAGTTGTTTTGCGTCACGTCACCACAAAATGCAGAACGAATTCCCATGCGCGCGCTTGCGTTCCACCGGGTGGTAAAGGCCTGTAAGCTAGATAAATAGCTTTTCATAATAAATCATCAATAAAGAAAGCAACACAAGCTCTAGGAATCCATATAACATATTTATAGTTGTAATGCTGCTGTAGAAAACTAATATCATCTCGTATGTTAATGACTAGAACAACAAAGGGCTCAAAACGTACTCGTTTAGCGGGACAAAGAGATTTTTTGCAAAAATAAGACGCAGCTCAAAGTGAATTAGGAAACTGACCCAATGTTAATCCAAACAGTTCCAGCACCTATTCGTAATCACTTAACAATATTGTCTCTACGTCAAACACTTTTGTCAAGTTTGAAATAAACATCAACAGTCATCCCAAAAAATGCAAACAGCACAATCAATCTTCTTTATAAATTGCAAGAGTTGAGCATAAAAAATGTTTCCCTGCTAACCCAATTTCACCAGTTACACCATTTTCTTCCTTCCCCTTGGGCCTATCGGCGCGGCTGAATTCGACGCGGCCTTGGCGCCGGTCGTCGACGCAGACGCACGTTTTGTGCGCAAAAATGTACACAAACGCGCCTTAAACACCGGCAATGACAACTTTATACGGATTTTATTTCATGCACATACCTATTTTCTGATTCTACATCTAGAAAGATAACAATCATTTATATTTTGTCTATTTTTTTATTCTCCGAGTTGACTGACCGATGGAACCGGCCTGAATTTCAATAAAACTAAAAAAACTCCAACCAAACTGAGCCCACTGAAGGTCAATGGCCTTAGAAGCGTCATTCTTATATCGGCTGCATTTTGGCCGAAAGAAACACAGTCGCTACACCCGTCCCTGTCCCACTCGCCGCAACCCCATTCATTTTCGTGTGCGTGATGAATACCGATTATCTCATTCCCTCTTTAAATTTGCGCGAGTGTGCGTGACTGTATTTGTGTGTGTCACGAAAATTATCTGCTTAACGCTGGTTGAATGCGAATTGGTTTTCGAAAAATTATTCGATGAATTTTTATTAGCCTCAAATTCCAAGTATGGAGCTTACGCACACACGTAGAGGACAATCGTGTTTTTACATCCTGCGTACACGCAGGCGCATTGAACATTATTTTTATGTAACGTTCATCTTGTTTTTTGTTCAAATTATGTTGTGGTAGGTCGTGAATATCGCGATTGACATGCTCATGTGTGTGTGCGGACGTGATTCGGTTTTGGACGGCATTCTAATTTCAAACCAGTGTAAAGAGGATTTATATTGTTACTTTTTTATTTGGTATCTAGGTACTTTACAATTGAATTATCAAACTTTTAAACTTTACGAGTTATACTTTTATGTACTGTATAGTTCATTCATGTTAAAATAAACTAATAGGTACCTAGGTACTTGGTATTATTTTTGCCGAAATTTTAATAATCGTATGCTTTTTCACACTCAAAAGGAATATTAGGCATTTTTATTCAAAAAACAGTCAAATATTTAGCAAGGCGTACAAGTAATCACTTTCAATAACACTTTTAGTCAATTAGAGTATGGATAGATCTAAATGAAGAAACAGTAACGTTAATTCAATAATTTATTATAATAAATAAAATACATAGCAATTAATTTAAATCTTAATCACTGTATCTTAATTAAGATTATAAATATGTTTTTAATTATAAAAAAGCTACCATATCTCTCGTATCTCGTATATTTATAGCAGACCCGTATATATCACGTTCACACAAGGTGCTTGACCGTACAATAAGAAGACAGCATCCCGTCACCTGCCGCGGCAAGAACCTAGTGTTGCGGTCCGGACCGGTCCGCTGATTTAATCATATAGGTTTTTTTGATGATGATCATTATTTTGATGATGATGACTTGCTTTTTGCAGTTTCGGAGTTATGTCAGTTTAGCTATCGGTTTTTTACGATAGTTTTTCTGGCTTTTAGATAAGTTGCCTAATCGAATTAAATTGTTTTGAAGTAATTAAGTACTCATACATTTTTTTATGCACTTTTCAATAAAAGTTGTTGACATTTTGAACATGTTTTTATCATTAGATTAAATACGTAATCGTTTTATTTCAAAGTGTGATAAATTCAAACTTAACATGACTTTTTATACATTATTTTACACATTATTCTGGAATTAGAAAACCTACATTGCCATCATCATTATCATTTTACATTGACTACGTGCTTTGCTAACAGTACGCTATGTGGTTTTAATGTTTCTTTCTAAATAGGCAAGTCTGTTGTACTTCCGTATTAAACACCTAGTTTATATATGTTCCCAATTGAAAAGTTCATGACCCATCGCTGATTAAAACCAATACTGCCTCCCCCTGAGCCGTCGAACACTGTTCTATTAAAAAAATCGTCTATTTACAAAATCCAACAGCTATGCCAACAATCTAGGCAGAAGAGGGCTAAAATGGCAATTTATTTCCCGGTCATTACCCTACGCTACCCTCCTAGATTAGCACGGGAACAAAAATGGCGCTTATTGTTTTTTTTAAAGCCCGTGTGTACAAAGGGTTTGGGCCTAGGAGCCGTTCAGCCAATGGCAAGCCTCCCTGCTTGCCATAGATAGGGGTGCGGTGCACCGAACAGCGTTAAGCGCTTCCTAGATAAAGCAAGCGCTGTAGGTAGCGGTCATTTTTTTTATTGTGTTTTCCTCACACTCGATTGTAAGTACATCATTAAAATTTATTCATTTAATAATGTGAAAATGGTTGGTTAATTAATTTTATTAAGTTGAGGTAAATATTTAAACTACGTCAAAGTGTCACCAGGATACAAACTTAAAGCGAAAGCGGTAAAATATGAGTACCTAATTGTTGATAATTATATTATATTGTTTGTAGTTTATTTTATGTTTAAATACCAGGCGACTAGTGGGTGCTGTGCTGGCTAATGTAAACTGTTAGGTATGAATAATAATTAAACGCAAAAAGGGCCAAATAATCGTACGGCTGATTACGCAAACTAATCCATGTCTGATTTTAAGCTACTCACAGTTAGTTCATTAAACACGTCCAACGTATCTAGTCTATATTATATTAAAATTAAGACTTGCTAACGACTTTATAGGTAAATGTCATGTTAAATAATGTAAACATTTTTAAATGCCGTACTTCCAAACAAACAAAAAAAACTGGACCTTTTAAGCGCTGTATTTTTTCTACGCAGCGCTGGCCGCTGGGCCGCTCTCCCCTAGTCCCATCTCGCGTTTACACATTATTGCAGTTTGATGGATCGCGCGGTCATTCAACCTACATACGACTGGAAAAATTAAAACCGTACTTACACCGCTTTGCCACTCGGCATGATTGAGAGCTCATTTGTTTCTGGGATATGGGGCGATTTATGTTTTTCGAGAATAGTAATAGTCTAATTAGTAAAATGCAAAATTGTTTTTGTCTGTTTGTTAGTATTAGCTTATTTTACGACAGAAACAATTGAAAAAACAGATTGAAACGACTTTTGACACAGATAGATAGAGGGTCGAAGAGTGTGCTATTTATTTTCTCGTAAAGCTGTTTTATAGTTTGTATTCTAATTTTAATTTTAATTAATGGCTTTCACTCCTGCCAAGGTGTATTTTGCCAATGTCAAGTTATTTATAGACACTCCCATGGACTTATTAGAGCAATAAGTCCATGGATATCACACGCGAGGACAATTTTTCGGTAAAAGAGTATTTTCTCTAATGGACTAAACGGAAGCACATTAGCTCCACGCGCTTCAGTTTCTCGCGTCTTATAGTTTATAGTCCCGCCATCCTGAATGGCCCGTTTTGACAGCTGTCAACTTTAATCTAAATATAACCGTAAACACGCCTCAAACACATAGTTTGTGCTGAGTTGACAGGTGTTATGGCGGGCCTTTTAGAATGGCGCGACTATAATGATATTAATTTCGACCACGCAATAAGCCTGTTGGGTAGTGTATACTCGAAACTCGAATTCAAGACCAAAATCTGACAGTTCCCATCTTGATTATTTAGTTATTTTAACATTATTTCATAAAAACATGAATGAGAACTCGTGTAACCAGTAATATTAGGGTAAGTTTTATTGATAAAAATACCTACACTTAAACCAAAATGCAGTAATCACAGCGAATGTGCGCCCGTTGAGGTTTGGATTTTGGTCTTGAATTCGAGTTTCGAGTATAGTGTCCTACAAAACTATCGTTCCCGGGTTCGTTACCCAGTTGCCAAATATATGTGTGATGACTGCAAGTATTCGTTCCTAAAAGTATCAGTGGTTTTCTATGTATGTTTTGTATGTCTGTTTATCATTGTCTTATAGATCCCTGCCCTGCACAAGCCTAAATAGACTAGGTTAAACATTTAACTATAGAGATTTTATTCTCTTAAAAACAGATCTCTGTTGGTGAGTTTAGGTTATTCTGTCAGAGCGTACAAACAACATTTATTTCAATCGATTAAGTGATCGAAGTCATACTTGCGGGCGTATTCGACGGGTAAAGCTACCTAATTGAGATGTACGCTCCTAAATGTTGTTTGTACGCTCTGACAGAACAACCTAAACTCACTGATTAATAATTTGCCCGTCGAGTTATAGAGCGAATTATATAAGAGGATCAATTACCTGGAGGACCATAGCGTGTTTCGGCTACGTCTCGTCTCGGAATAAGTCTAAATCTGAATAAGTCTGATGTCTGAATCTCGGAATAAGTCTGAAATGAAATTGCTTCGTAATTTTAATTTATTACATCTAATCAACGAGAATATTGCACAGAGAAAGGTGTGGAGCAAACACAATTAAACTTTAAAAAGGTTTAAAATACACACCTACTTACATTAGTATGTATTAACTCTTCGAATTTCAGCATCATATTGCCGATGGCTGCAGAACGATAGCTAACCTGCGCTTAAAAGCTCTGTCCTCATCCTTCATTGTGACAATAATATTTGTATTTGTCAGAAAGAGACAAAGAATATTTTAACAAAAATATGTACCTACCTATTACACGTTTATATGATTATGGGGGTAAGATGCAAAACCTTAGCAGGCATGTATTTCAGATGCACATAAAGTGAGAACGTTAAAATCTAAAACCCCTGAACTCTAATGGCGCCATTGAATTGCCCATAAACTGCCGGTAGCTCGTTCCAACAACACGTGTGGATGAACATCGGCAGCAATAAATAACGACGGGCCTATTTGACACACCGAACTGAATCGCAAATTATTTTGTTACGACATAGCTCTTATTAATTTATTTATCTGCGGGTAATACAACCGTTTAAAAAATCGGACAGCAGCAAATGTATAGTACGCAAAAAAAATGTGCAGCATATAAGAACCTAAATTGTACGACACTGTTTTAATTATGTGAATACGTAATTTGTTTTAAGTAACCTACTTAGTTAAATTATTTGCGAAACAAATATTTTTATTCCTTTCTGATATAAAGCATTTCGCTGCCCAATTTCTTTCTCTTCCTTCTCTTTTATAAGAACAAACAAAACAAATAATTGTTCATTTTATGTAATTCAATTATAGATTTCTGACAAAATGTATGGAATTGGCGTAGGCGCTCGACGCGACCGTCTGACAGATAGATACGTCAACCCTATAATTTTGGATAACAATAACGAATGCCGAATGCATCTCGTCTAGAGCCTTAGAGGCGCTAGACAAGATGCATTGCGCTTACTAGCGTTTCTATTCGTTTCGTTTTTAAACCAATCGCGTCACTGGGCGATCACGTGATACGAAAAGTCACGTGATCTATCAGTGACGCGATTGGTTTAAAAATGAAACGAATAGAAACGTTAGTTAGCGCAATGCATCTTGGCAGGGCCCTCTGATTACGTTATTACTTTTAAATATTTTAATAAAGAATTCGTAGTCTCCTAAGAACCAATTTATGTACAAACATCAATTTACTTCAGGTTACTAAGTTATATGTTTAAGAAAAAAAAACACAAGACCATAAACGTCTTTGTATAAAAATATGAATATAAAAAAGTAAAGTAACTAACCTACACTAACAAGTACCGGCTTGTCCGTTGTGCGTGTGTGTGCGTACATTTCGTGAGTTCATTCACCTTACCAGTTGGGGAAGTTGGATTACAAAATGCGTGGAGAGGATAATTATTAAAATTAAAATACATTTAAATTACATTGTGGTTATTACCTACTAAGGAAAGTAGCCCAAGGACTTTGATAAAAAAAAACGATTCATAGGTATTGGAAAAACACAGGACAGGAGTTATTTAGGGATTCTTAAGGGAGGAAATAAAATACTTTACAATATGTTTTGTACGAGATTTACTGGGATTATCTTTTTAAGACAATAATTACGACGATTGAAACGATATAAATATGAAAATAGGACGTTTCATTTCGCTATACCTACGACGCAACGAAATGTCTCTTTCAGCATTTGGGATTTATCACTGTCCATTCGACAAACTTAATACATTTGATTTATATGTCAATATACTCGTAACTCTTAGACTATTCAAAACATGTGTCAAAGTGTCAAAGAACAAGCACATGGTGTCGGTTCACCTTGTGCTCGATTTTAAAATGACTTTCCTTACATTTTTAATATTACTTTCCTATTAGTATTTTTTTTATTTAACATAATTGATTACACTAAATATATTATACATTGATTATTATTGATTAGATACACAATAAATAAAACGGACTATAAGCCTAATGGCTAAGATAAGATAAGATAAGATAAGATCTTCATTAACTAATAATATTTTCGCCGCTCTATCGTCTATGTCCGCCCGATTTTAACCAAG
This sequence comes from Acleris cristana, assembly GCA_948252455.1. Classification (NCBI taxonomy): domain Eukaryota; kingdom Metazoa; phylum Arthropoda; class Insecta; order Lepidoptera; family Tortricidae; genus Acleris; species Acleris cristana. Next base: position 6,302,246 of record OX411794.1, read on the forward strand.
TCGTGGAGTTGCATTTTTGCCGCACGCATTATTACGCGTGTGTGACACACACACACGTGCAAAGTGCCTACGCGCGCAGTAAAAATCTGAGATTCGTGCGTAGGACGAATTCGGCGAAGGCTCCTGCAAAGTTCGGTGAATTTATATGCGATTTCGGCCATTTCAAAAATACAATGTCCGAGCTATAGAGGTATACCTATTTTAGTTTTGGTTTTATAAGTAGTAAATACAAGCCTATGTAGAGCTTACCTTGGGACTAGGTCAATATGTTTAAAGATTAAGACTGTCTCGTAAATTATCTCATTATTTATTATCTATTGCGTCAAGTTAAAAAAATAAATACCGGCACACTCGATGATATCGCATCTTCCGCGGATCCTTATAAACATGTTGCATTATATGTAGGTATATTTATTTCTGTCGGTGACACTTCGACGTATCGTGATATCCGTCTCTGCATCCGCCATTTGCATTGCAGCAGGTATTCTGTATTTTTTAAACTAATTCAGAGCCAAGACGTTGACTTTTGGCTCAGTTTTGTAATAAAATCGGGAAAGCCGGTACTAAACAGTAGCATAGGTAGCTGTAATTTTTTTTGTATTAAAAAGCTTTAAAAGTCTTTTAAAACCCCAAAGTAATTGAGACCCCGACTTTGAAAGCTGAACATTCTTGAACCGTCATACCGTATTTTTTAACATATGACGTTAAAAAACGTCTCTTGACCCTAGTCGAGACCAAAAAGTCGGAGCTAGCTTACCCAGAAGCCTTAGCTGCACACTCTAGTGCTTTGTCACTTTTATCGTCATGTTTGAACTGCTGCACTAATCTGTCAAAGACGTTAAAGTGACAAGGTACAAAAGTAAGCAGCTACTTATAAGGTCATAATAAGCACCCGAAAATACAAACGCCGGCAGGATTTCATCAAACCTCTCTAAGAAAGAACCATAACAAATAACAAATTTTAGATAAAACACCGTTTTGAAAATGGTACCTACACCCGTTTGGGACCTACGACATAGTATAAATAAATAAATAAAAAATAAAATAAAAATAGTATAAATTTATACTATGCCTACGAGTATGATGCAACAGACAGGTACAAAGTCAAGCAGATACATATTGATATCTAGCTCATATCACAACTCTTTTTGTCCGCAGTTAATAAAATAACCCCCTTACTAATAAACGTTGAGTAACGGTGGTATAGCTATACAATGTTTTGTCCTTATCTGTCATTGTGACATTTTTGGATTTGACAGATAAGGATAAAACATTGTATAGCTATACCACCGTTACTCAACGTTTATTAGTTAGGGGGCAAGTGTATAGCGGTGCGATAAGAAATAATTAGAAGTAGTCGAAGTAGACTCCGAGCGCGAGCGTTTGCCAATGAAAAACGCAAACACACTAAAAGCGGAAAACACACTAAAAGCGGCAAACACACTAAAAGCGGCAAACACACTAAAAGCGGCAAACACACTAAAAGCGGCGGCGGTGCGGCGCGTCCCAAATTAAAAACGCCTCCACCACGCTTTGGGAACGCTTCGCCCCCGCTTTCAGTGCATTGGCGGCTTGAACGCTGTTGGAGTTATTTCGCAACAAATTCCCCTTCTTTTATATGTTTTCAGCGGAATTGTTTATAAATATCCTTTTCTTTTTGAAAGGCGAATGAACCTGTGACCCGTGATAGAACCCACGTGACCGCCATTGCTTCTTTGTTTAGGTATGTAAAAGAAAAGTGTATTGCGCGTATTTTTTTTTCCGAAACTTGAATGGTTTCTTTGTAACGTAATGGTACCAGTAACCAACAAGGACCAATGATCGAGACTGATTCTTATTTTACAGAAGATAAGGGTTATTCATTTGTTTTGTAACACTCAATGACCGTATGGATCTTGGAATTAGGAGTTAAGTGTCGATTATTGGTGCATGTCAGATTAAAGTGTCGAACACTGGTGCCATTACGTTACTTAACTAAGTATGTATTTATCTATATAAGCATGTTTATCCTTGTCTAGTACCCGTATAGAACAGCATAGAGCTTAGTTAGCTTAGTTTAAGTCTAAGTCAATGTGTGATTGTTTCTTGATTACTTATTCATTTATTGTGACACGGTGAGAAGACATCCAGTGAAATTACTGGCATAGTGTCATGAAATTCTAGACCTCAGGGTTGGCGACGCATAAATTGCAACCTTGAGATCGAAATCTTGAGCCAGAGCCGACCGTTTATCTGGTGGCCTGTGTGTTCGTTACTTTTCTCCGCTTTGTAAAAAATGGTTTCATTGTATACTCGAAACTCGAATTCAAGACCAAAATCCTAACCTCAACGGGCGCACATTCGCTGTGATTACTGCATTTTGGTTTAAGTGTAGGTATTTTTATCAATAAAACTTACCCTAAAATTACTGGTTACACGAGTTCTCAATAATGTTTTTATGAAATAGTGTTAAAATAACTAAATAATCAAGATGGGAACTGTCAGATTTTGGTCTTGAATTCGAGTTTCGAGTATAGCTAGTTCCCGGGAGGCCGAACGTCACCCGAAAACGTGAAACGAAATTTCCCGAAGTTGACAACTTAGCAGATCGATTTCTGGATCCAAAATAATCTGTTCTTTCATCAAGAGCCCATCTACAAACGCTATTATAGAAATCATAATGATCGACGACTACCGTAACTACTTACTTAGTACCTATTAATCATAAATAAATTACCATATGAAACGCCATAACCTATGCCATCGTGTAAATTCATTAAATTCAGTGCGCCACCATTACGGGTCTAATTGGAGTACCAAAATACAGGGGTGGAGACCCGAAATAAGGGGTTGTTGCGGCGGGGCGCGCAAGGCACGGGCGACCGGACCACCGCGTGCCCGGAATATTAGTGAAGGAGGCAATCGAGCACATAGAGCAAGGTAAATGGGCTTACTGATAGATGAAACCATAATTAATGGTCCACGGAATGAACTTGTCAAATTAGGAACTATGTAATTTTGTACGTTATTTTCATGTTCTGGTACTGCACTCAGTTACAGCAAAAAATCTCTACAACTTGTTTTCTGTATAGGTTAGTTCTATTACGAACTCTACGTTTTAAGATAAAAATCTCATTTCCGAAAAAATGTTAGGCAAGTCTTTCCGCCTTCGTACAAAGTATGGTCGGCCTTATACTTATGTATAAGGCTTATGTATTATCTAGCCGCGATTAGAAAGGGATTACTTAGAGGTGACAGTTTTACCATAGAATTGACAGCTATTCCAATCCCAAACTAATCGCGGTTTCGTAATAGGTAGCTGCACTAATCTGTCAAAGGCGTTAAAGCGACAAGGTACCAAAGTGTGCAGCTACTTATGAGGCCGAATGTATCTACTATCAGTTACAGCTAGCAGGCACTACGTGTAAATTAATTGTTTGCGACTGCTCACCACCTGTATGCGACTGCTAAACCAACTTGTTTATTTAACTGTTTGCGACTGCTTACTGATTATTATCACTAAATTTGATTACACTAACCTAAGTTTGATGGCAATAACCAACTATTTACGACATGCAGACAGCTAACTGTTTACACACCGCCCATAGCTAGCAGTCATGTGCAGTAAGCAACTAAAGCAGTTTGTTAACTGTAGTTGGCAGTCAGATGCAGTTAGTTAAGCAGTTGCGAGCAGTCAGTTAGCAGTCCGGTGCAGTAACTTAGCAGTTTTTGCTTTGCAACATCCGCTTATGACATTGACCACAACTTAGAACTACAGAAGGTGTATTTATAGGGCTTCCACTTAGCACGTCCTAATTACGCCGCCCGAAATTTACACCGATTATACTGGTGCTCCCGCTGTTGACATTTGCCCTGCGTCACAGATATAACTAAGTGGCATTTTAATAAACGTGTTATAAAGATAAAGGAATGTCTGGAGATACTTATTTGTATAAGGTGGTTCTTAAATTTCTTTTAAATTGGTGTTTGGGTTGCATTTTAATTGGTTTTGTATTTTCATGTTCATTTTGGGGTTCTATGTTGGCTCACATAGAAAAATATTTTGTAAAAGCCCCGAAATAAAAACCGTTTCAGTAAAAATAACTTTATCACATGCGATAATTATGAATAAAAATACATTCGGATTCGGACTAAAAATAATTATGTGAAACCAAGCGCTCCCTCATTTTGGTTGGTATTGTTCTCGTTTTTAATTTACATTTTATATTAACTGGTGATCAGTCACTGGTGGTGAAGTCATTCAGTCAAAAGCAGATTCATGGGTGGTGGAGCCACGCTTTATGCTGAGTGGCATATTATTTTATGCTATTCGATAAACCTTTATCGTAAGCCCGCTTTACATTTGGCGAAATTCAGTGTGCTAAATTTAGACAGGCGGCGCGGAGGGGATAAGCGCGTCCTCTTGACTGACATGCTAACTGCCTTTACACTTGTCTTTTTAGAGTCTTTTTCATTCAGCACACTGAATTTAGCCAAATGTAAAGCGGGCTTTACCTTTGTTTTGTGTGTGTTAAGACCTCGTGCATTAAGATTTCTACCAGCACTTTAGAGCCAGTACAGACGGACTGCGTTTGAACTGCAACCCAGCTGCAAAATGGCAGTTCGAGGGCAGTTCTGATGCAGTTGATGTAACTGCATCAAAACTGCAAACCAACTGCGCAGTCCGCTTGCAGTTGGCGTGTAGTCTACCTAAGCGGTCTGCCTCGAACTGCCATTTTGGAGCTGGGTTGCAGTTCAAATGCAGTCCGTCTATACCGGCCCTTAATATTTAATTTACCACCAAACAGGATTGTACGTATTTTTACCACCGGTGAAATTACTAGCGTACATACAGTGCCTCTATTCGTCATGAGTAGGTATAATCACATCCACAAATAATAAAAAACAAAAAATATGACGATGATGAGGTGATGATGATGATGATGATCAAAATATATGATATATATATACGCTATGAAACGTAATCTGTGTGCACCTTGATTTATACCAAAAAGTTTTGTACCTGCTCATAGTTAATAGCTTTTTTTTTGACGTATAAAGACAATTTGCATGTGTCATTCAATATTTGCCTGCATGGGAAAACGACTTACCTATTTTCTTAGGTTTAAAGTTTTACATAAGTCTATAATTTTGGATTAAGGGAAGACATATTAAGGTAAAACATTGTACTTTTTTGCAATGTTTGTTAGCTCAAATCTGCAAATCATTTGGCACTCGTAGAACTTTACCTCGAGGAACAATGTTCGAAATAACATTAAAGACATAACAAACCAGTGAGCTGCTCACCGCCGTGGGATTCTCTACCACATACATACATACATTACACAGATAAATTTACACACACACATTTGCATTCTCAAGACTACAATTGTAAGACTGCAATCGGAAGACCGCAAATGTAATGCCAACACTGAGGACTAAAGGAACACATGCTTAGTCATTTCACCGTATATGTCTTTTCGTCACACCGGAACACAACAACGCGAACAGCGATCCGGAGGGACCCTGCACAAAGTTACTAATGCATCAATAACATTGCTTCGCCATATTCGGGTCAATCTACGATGGTGTCCCGTGAGGATGATTGTGCCCCATTTTGAGAGATGGATCACCCGGAAACATGGGGCACTCAGTTCCCATATGGTGCAGGTGCTCACTGGGCACGGCTGTTTTGGGCAGTACTTGCACACCGCAGGTGGCTGGCTGCCTGGTATCTGGTGGCTGGATGCATGATCCACTTGCTCCCGTAATCCGTTGGAGGCGAGCGGGGCGAGCAAGACGGCGTTACGCGCATTTGATCATCCTGCAGTAATGGACTGAGTGGCCGGGTCGGGGGCCCAAGCCCTCCATATTGGTCAACTGAACTGTGAGCGCCCTGAAATTTCCCTGAGCGCTCTTCCAATGTTGGATCCAGCAATAGCAGAGACTGCGGCCCTCACTAACATCGGTGTGCATGGAGAATCGCTGGGTTTTTTTGTGTTCGTGAGTCCCACAGTGGTGGTATGCGTAAATGCATTTCTCCAGCGTAAAAAAAAGGATGGTATCCGTGACAGCTCATATAAGACGTATTACGCTTGCTTCTTTTCATAAATCTCTAGCTACTAAAGACACAAGCCTTAAGAAGACGTTCGGTACCTAAATTAAATTTATGTTCACATCTTTTATCGTTTGTTTTGCCTTCACCCAGACGGGTGTCAAGGATCATCGTAATTATACCACTAGTTAACCCGCTAACTAGCCGATAGTTGTGGGTAAGACAGTCGGTGAAGTTACCAGCAAAACAACAAAGAAAGACAACTTATGAACTTAGTCCTCCCTCAGGGATGGCAGCAGATAGGTACCCTGTCGGCTTGTTAGCCTTCTTTTTGCCAAAAATTTACACGATTACGTGATTTAAACGACTGAACTCTACGAAACACGTCATAGTACTGACGTGATTAATATTGAACGTGTAGCCTCGCCTATGTATTGCGTGAATTTAATGTAATCCATCAGTTTTTATCATTTTCATGGACAAAATTATTTATTGTACGTCCAGGTTTCGCCTTAGCGTACGTTGTCGCGGGCACCCGCTATATGCGTTATAAAGTCCTAACCGATTGCATTGGCGAGTAATTTATCATAATTACAGGAGTAAAGATGGCGTCACGTCGTGTAGAAGATGACCACATGTCCCGGATCAACAAGATTCTATCTACCATGGGTTTGGAGTGCGTCAGAACGCCGAGTTTGTCTGACGAAGTCTTTTTGCTGTCGCCTGTTAGCGAAGACCGTAGTAAGTGAATACCGAGAGTCTTACGTCCGGATTATCTTTACATTCAAAACTTTTCCGAAAGTGCGTGCTGTAACTGTTACTGTTGCACATGAAATCGTGTTGTGTACGCGGCTCGAGAGCCTGTTCTCCACTTGAAGCTCGTTACTGTAACTGCTACGGTTACAGTTACAGTTCGCTAGTGAGTATCCAGCTTAAGCCGCTGAACCTAGGGACTTGAAATATCGAGGGAATGTGTGGGGAACTAATATTACGTTATTACTACTTTTCTATCAGGTTATAGTCTAGGTAGTTCACGCGAAGCGGTCCATAATGCTTTCAAAGGGCTGAATCTTATCTTGGAATGCAAGCAAAACCTTTGTAATAGGTTTACAGTCCTCTCAACAATTATTCAACATCAACTAGTAATATTTGTGTCTCTTTTATTAACACGGGATCTATATTTTTTCTTTCGACAAACTAGTGGAAAGAGTTCTCGCCGGCAGTGGGAACGTGTCCTTTTATTGACTCGGAATCTATAATCTTTTGTTCGTTTCTTGAGCGATAAAATAGTGGATAGGTAATCTCTTTCTCGGCGGCAGTGGGACAAGTGCGTTTGTGACGATAATTCATACACAAGTTTAAAAAAAGAAATTTTCTCTATAATGTAGGCGGTTAGTACTCTTAATTCGATTACAAGCTAGTAAGTATCTCAATTTACACTTTCCCCTAACTTACATTCTCTTTTCTATTTAATAGCAAACTCACGCGAATGGACAAGATTGCGAATTTCCTGGCCAATTATAATCGGGTCTTCTTTACCAATGTGAAACTTTTAATATATAAATATGTTCGTAGTCGTCTGCTCAGTAAGCTTTTATATAGGTACTGAAGCTGACTAAGATAGCAAAATAAATACGATTTTTTCCAATATCATACAACAGGTAATATTTTGTTTACCGCCGCTGCTATATCACATGCAAAGCTATAGAATACTTGGATATAAATATTTTTTTATTTAGGCCAAGAACCAGAAGAAGAAAAACCAACAGTTGAACCAAAACCATCAGAAGCAACTATGGAAGAAGAAGAACAGTTAATAGAGGAAGAGGAGCTGATCTTCCCAACGCCGTCCCTCCGCCACATGCTGACAGAAAAACAGAGAAAGATTGAAGCGCACAACAGGATCTACGTTTTGCCAGAAAAATTCAAGACTAACTTTGATTCCGAAGATATTCCTAAAATAGCTACAACTGCTCAGCAAAAGTATATTGATACTATAGCGCAAATGCTGGGGTGTACTAAATATAAGAGCAGTTTGGCTGAGTACTGGTTTTTGGACACCATGGCTAATTTGCTGAAGAGAGCGCAGGACGATAATCTGGATAGACGTAAGTCTTGCTATTAGTGAATCTTGGAACTTGCAAAAACTAACGTGTAACTTTGTGAGTTTTTCGGTGAAGGAAAAAAACTTGTGAAAACCTGTACATATCTGGACAGAAAATGATGTGCATGAAGTTTGTCTAACCGCACCGTTCAGGTCAGGACTTGCTCGCTATGGGATATTATAATCGTGAGATGGCGTTGGTTCATCTAAGGTTCTATGGTTATGATTATTTCTATGCTGGTAATAATAGATCACCAGCCGTGTTAAATACCTTTAGCAAGCTAGTAGTATCCTGAAACAAGACAGTATAACAGTATATTGTTATTGGCGAAATACTATATCGTTTGCTTCAAAGCTTGATATAAAGTGGATGACGTTTTACAATTTGTGAATGTTAATAATAAGTTACAGGTCTAAAAACGTAGTAAAACTTATTGAACCATGATTTTAACCTTTAATTGAAGACGTGGTTTCAGAGCACTCTTAAAATAACACTTGGGCCATGGCGACATAGAGTTCAAAATATTAGTCATGACGTCTGTGAGACGTATACCACGTCAGTTAAAGGTTAAGGTTTTATTTTCTCATTTAGTTCAGATTGTGATTGAATTTACTTTGTTATTTTTTTTTTGTTGGTATTGGGGATAGCACATATTAGCAGATATTAACTTCCCTTAGGCAGTAGGATATCACTTTCATAAATTTCTATACAATGATGATAGGTTACTCGGAGTATTGTGTGATTGTGGTTCTGTTTGCAGCAACCCAGGCCGTGCTGATGTTGTGGTTCTGTGAGTGGATGAAGGAGATCCAGAACTTTGATGCTGCCGACCGCCCGAGGATGCTAAAGAGATTCAAGGTTGGTTGTGTTGAATGGTTAATAGGGTTTGGTTGGGTAAAACTCAATACTATTTTGTTAATATTATTAGGTTTTGGAGGCGGGCTGTCCCTTAAATTCCCAAAGTTTGTAGCTATTTCACAATGTTTCAGGACAATATGCTCTCGGCAGCACGTTACATAGCTAATGAGTCCTGTCTTCCGACGCCTGAGCAGGCTGGTGTCCGGTACCTGCCACTCGAAGAAGAAAACCTACCAATGAAGGCCCTGACGACCACGCCGGAAGCCACGCCCGTGATGACTGTCACCTTCGATCACACCGCGTATGCATGCTCGCTCAGGGATCTGCTCAAGATCATGCATTATATCTTTGATCTGTAAGTAAGTTCGTGATGGCACCAGTAATGAACAAGGACCAATAATGGACACTTGATTCTTATGGTACAGAAGATAAGGGTTATTCATTTATTTTGAGACAGTCAATTTATAACCTTATTACCTTTGAATTAAGAGTTAAGTATCCATTATTGGTGCCTTCAGCTAAAAGTGTCCAACATTGGTGCCGTCATCCATCTTCAGCACTTATAGTTACCATCTATAGCAGCCGAAACGTGGATACTCACGACTCGACTGGTCCACCAGTTCCAACGTTCCAAGTCGCTCAGCGTGCTATGGAAAGGGCTATGCTTGGAGTCTCACTGAAGGATCGCATTAGAAATGATGTGATCTGACAGAGAACCAAAGTAACCGACATAGCCCGCTGAATTAGCAAGCTGAAATGGCAGTGCGACGGTCATGTTTGCCGCAGAACTGACGACCGTTGGAGCCGTCGTGTTCTTGTATGGAGACCGCGTCTCGGCAAACGTCGTATAGGACGCCCTGGGGCAAGATGGAGCGATGATATGCGCAGATGGGCCGGTGTAGGTTGGATGAGAGAAGCTAAAGATTGGAAGCAGTGGCGTGCATTGGGAGAGGCCTTTGTTCAGCAGTGGACTCTCAGATCATAGAAACAAGGGAGATATGTTATGAGGGCAAATTCATAAAAGACCAGGTGTCGCCACTTTTAAAAGTGTGTGTTTTACGCTTACGCTCTATGAACTACTACAAAAACAACCTCCACATAATCAACTTACGAACTAAAAACGCCGTAACATAATTTTGATAGTACCACAAAATTAAGCTTTAGCTAAAGCACTTCACTGCTCTGATTCACTTTATGTTGTCAGGTCGCGTGAATGTCGAGATTGTCCCGCTCCTCTATGGCACCTATCTTGTGGCTCCAACCAAAAAAAGATGGTGGTATAATATCCGATTGTGAGGCAGCTATTCGCGCTGCGCGCTCTTTTCTGAACCGTCCGGACTATGAGATATTTCCAAAAATTGACGTAAAAATTCTTTTAATTTGGTCAATCGTGGTGCCCTTCTAGCTACTGTCAAAAAAAAGTTCCAAAATTGTACAGCTATTTGTGGCAAAATCATATCTTCATGCATGGATTGCCAACAGTCTGGAAAAACAAATGGGCTGATTTTACAAAATTTTATTATTAATATAGAACCTACTCGTGAGTTTGGTTGAGTTAACCACTAAAAAGGTTGAAGCTACCTTCTCAATGTGTTGTTTTTACTAAGGTTAGGTGTTACCTCAACCAAACTCAAGGGTAGGTGCTATATCAACCCATTTGTTTTTTCAGGAGACCCGCTCGGGCCCGTAATTTTTAGCTTAGTCATTCATCCAACTATTTCAGACATTAATTCTAAATTCAATCTGTAGTACATACCTACCTTGATGACGGTTCCCTTCCTTTAAAACCCTACTACAGTTAAATTTGTTTAATAACAACCGAAAAAGTGGAACGGGTACATACGGAAATAAATGCTTTTCTAACTTGGCAATGAAAGGTTCGTGAAACAAAAAAAAAACTGGGTGTTAGTTAACTGTGACGTCTGTTTGTCAGCTTCAGCACGGACTACCAATTCGACCTGGTGCGCTCCATCTTCACGTACAGTCCGGACTACTACTGCATCGACACTCCGTACCAGATGCAGTTCCCCAAGAAGATTTACGCCCCGCTCAAGCCCAAGACCAAAAAGGAAAAGACGAAAAAAGAACCTAAAGCGAAAGGAAAGGCAAAAAAAATAATAGAGATTCCGGATACGGCGGAGTATATAGCGTTGATGGAAGTAAGTTGTAGAGTAGAAGGTATATCATCTACGACCATCGCCGGAATGATTGGTCCCGTGTGGCCGCATTCAGCAATCCCCAGCACCTTATTTCACCATGTCACAAATGATAGGAGATAGGCGACAATTCGGTATATCAAAATTGTAAAGTTAACGAGTTTTTGCATCACTGGAATTCATGTGAGCTGCGCTATATACCTACACTAAAATGACACCTGTCATTGTCGGGATGGTGAAACAACAGTCATCGATCCAGGAAAGGTTGGGAAGTAGATTTCTTCTTCTTTTGTCAATCTAAAACCACCCACTGCTGGCTGCTGAGTGAAGGTTTACTTCAGTCAAAACCACTTTTTGACTCGCTATTATATTCTTGGAAGTTCATAGTGTAGGTATTCATAATTTTCTAATGCTACCCAGTAAACTTACTATTTTTAACCTTCTATCGTGTAGATTCGTGTAGGTTTTTTTTAGTAGGATTATGCCTGACGACCCGATTAGCCTAGTTGGTATCCCAGGTTCGATTCCTTGTATGGGCAAAATAATATTTAATTTTGTGTGATGACTGATGAGTGATGATGATGATGATGATGATGATGATGATGATGATGATGAATGAATGAATGAAACATTTATTCGGCCATAGTGCAAGATTATAAATACAATTGAATAAAAAAAACAATAATGAACATAAACTATAAACTATGATCGCAAGTAGGTACTTTGTTTCTCTTGAGTGTTGCATGTTTTCTATGTATTTAAGTATGCATTTCTCTTTACAAGTATGTTCATCTTGGTCTATTGCTCATACAGTAAGAGCTTAGTTTGGCACAATATGTGTGTGATTGTCTTTTGCTTCGCAGGGCCATGTCGGTCTTTGGTTTTTCTGCGGATCCTCTAATTTACACCCCTTAGAGTACTGCCCTCCTAAGCCAATAAACAATACCTTTCTCAAATCTCAGATTTAATTGCCAAAGTAGATTCAATCCTCTTCTCTTAGTAATGAGGTTGTGATAGCTACAGGCGTTTTATTTGAAATGCTGCTTTTTGGCTTAGCAGGGCAGAGTAACTCTAAGTATCTCCTTCCAACGCCCGTTATAAATAATAATTATTTCACAGTTAAAAGCCAAGGAAGAGAAGCAGCTAGACGAGGAGGAAGAGATAGCGCGCGAGACCTGGAACCAGCAAAGCCATATCCTGCCGTTGAATTTTGCAGCGACCAGCGAACTCTTCGACAAGTACTGGCCGCCGCCGACGCCCGAGCCCCCCGAGCCAGACCCCGTCAAGCCCAAGAAGAAAAAGAAGTGACAGTGCCAAGGACAGTTTTCAAATGCATTTTCTATGGCGTCCAAGAATACGGCGCTGGAGTGGTTGCTTTAGTTTATTATTCAACATAAATGTTTTGGAAGAAGTCTTGTTTTTGTTGTTGAATACATTTGTTTAAGCTTCTTGACCTGTTTAAATCGAAAAAATATGCTTATGGCGTGAAGGCAAACGAGAGGACACCTGTTGGTAAGTGGGCTCCGAGGTCTTACACCTTTTAAATCTCAAAAATGCAATGGTTTGAATGCAAATTTTAGGTCAGGCGAAGGTCACCCGAAAGGATGATATAATAAAAAAAAAACAGCTTATTTGTCACAAGAATATAAATATTTCATAGAAAAACATTTTAAACATTAAACTTTGTACATTTTGACACCCACACAATTCACCCATTTGGACGTTCAGTCATGTGAACAGCCATGCCCCGGAAGGCTCTGGTCTGGGTCTATCTATCCCAACTGGCCAGGGATCAATACCGGTATTAATTAAAATTGAAATATCTTCCTTAATTTGCATTATTTGCTTGATATTTTCGACTGTGATTTAGGTAAGCGAACAATGAACAATTCTATATATTATCTATTTTCAACGGTTATTATTTGGGTAAAAAAAAAGACTATAGCGAGTTCTAGATCATCCTTTCGCTTGGTCTAACAGCCGCACTCATTCTGTTAATGACGATTAAGTCATTCCTAGGGCGAATTATTAAAACCGCAGTTCAACCGTAGTATTTGTTAAATCAGAACCAAATACCATTAGGGTAATTCCATGATAGAGAGTAAAAAATATATTTTTTTTAAAGTGTGTTTATCAATACTATTTGCTGTCTTATCATTTGTTTATAGTTCAAAGTAGGGTATTATAAACTTTTTCCTCGTATTTGTCATTGTGTTGTTAGCATATTAACGTCATATTCATTACGCGGTTTGTAGTGCGCGTGCCGCGGTTTATGCTGGGGACCGTCGAGTGTCCTGACTTTTGGCCGAAAGGTGTTGTGTTCCGGCGGTTTCGGGGCAACCTACCGGCAGCGACCAAGATGCCAATTTTGGCAGAACAGGACCACACTGTTCTGTCACATCGGTGTTAGTTTTAAGTTTTATATTGTTATGTATGTTAGTCTATAAGGTATTTGTAAATATGGGCCTCGTTGCCCGAAATAAAATTTATTATTATTATTATTATTATTATTACCCTTAAAAATTGTGTTAATATTATTTGAAAAACGGACCAAAAGATCATTAATTATTTCAAGTGTTAATAAAGGTTTCGGTAAGTACTACAATACTATTTCTAATACTGTTATTACTGTATGTAAAACCACAAACGGATACAAATTTTATAAAATTTTGCCAAAGTTATAGCTGCTGGAAAATATATTGTCGATAATTGAAACGAAAGTTACCATTATGTATTCATTTTCAAATATATTATATTATATCAAAGTTAGCTGGATAATTCTTCTGCATATCTTAAATATTATTAGGGCGAGTGATATTGCTTTATTAATTTGTTTCTTAGAAGAACCATTTTTTTTTAATCCGCTTTCAAAGTTTGTAACGAAAGTTACTGGTAACTTATGTTACATGAAAGTAACAACAGTTACCTTTATAAAGATGTTTTTTTTAGTTGCAATGCCACTCAGTGCTGCTGAAAAGATGAGAAGAAGAAGAGAGAAGTTAAAGGAGAACGGGAAATATGAGGAATATAAAGAAAAAACGAAACAGGCATGTCGTAAAACAAGACAAAAGAAAAGGGAAGAATTTGAGCGTCTACCATCATCGAAAAAAGCGAAATGTGTGAAAGAAAATAGAAGGAAAATCAAGGCAAGAGTAACTGTTCCTGGAGTGTCAAAGTGTCACGTCATATTCTGGAGAAACAATCAACTTCAAAAGAGTCTAATATCCAAAGACTGGGAAGAATGACGCGATGAAAATATCAAGGCTGAGGAGTAAACGGCAAATCATCCCATTTTTGTTAATATTTTTTTATGTTTAAGTAAGCAACGATGCATATTCAAGTAAGTGTTCGGAAGTAACGAAAGTTACTATTTCCGCGTAACGCAAGTTACCAATGTTATGTATTTTTTTAATTTTCGTCTGTAAAGTTTACTAATATATCTTGTCACATTAAAAAACTTAGATTTCTGACCTAATCGTTTCCATCGATAAAAAACAAAATCGATCGTAAATATCAGAGAAATATTCACTTACAATGAAGTCACAAAACTTCGTGTCCTTTTCATGTAACGCAAGTTACCAGTACATTATAGTGTGCTGGGGTGAGACTATTGTTGGGTTTCGGCTGATATAAAATTAAATAGAAAGGGCTTCCAATGTTGTATTTATACGTACAAAAAAGAAAAAGGATTTATTATTAATATACACATAAACCATTTATGCATTGCAACGAAAAGTTCAAATTGTAACGTAAGTTATCATGGAATTACCCATTACCTAGTTCATATAACGACTGATCAAAAAATCAGTCCAGCGACGGGGAGCACGAAAAATAAAATCAACGAAGAGGTTTTGAAGATGGTTAACGAGAGAAGACATATTTTAGAAACCATAGAGTATAGAAGAGGAAAGATGTTGAGACACCTGATAGCGTCAGTTTCTGGAGGGCAAAGTTTAGAGAACAAGAAAAAGAGGAAGAAGACCTAGGCTTAGTTACTATAGCCAAATAAGACAGAAGGCCAATCTCGTGTCATGTCAGGTGAAAAAGCTGACAGAGAACAGAGAAAAGTGGCTATTACTTCACCGATAAGAGCCTAGCTCTTAAGTTAGATGATGATGATGACTTAATAAATTAATAAATAAAGCACATTTCGATTACAGACATTTTATTATCTATTTCATATCGAATATTAAGCTGCACTGTATATAATGTACAAGAATAGTCTTTAATAACATCACTAGAGAAATTGTGCCAACTTTATATACAGATATAAGTATTAAATATGCCCCGTAGAAAAGGGTCTATTCGCAGTAGTTCCTTTAACCTTTTACGCGTCCCATTTGGAACTCAGAGTGATTCGAAATAAGATTGATATTATAATACAGATGTATAAGACATAACGTTTCACGCATTAAGAATACCTTTTAGTATGAAGTAATATTTCCTTCAAAAGGTACGGCCAAAGGAACTACTGCAAATAATCCGTAAAAATTACCACACACACAACAGATTCAAGCCTAAATTCCAATTTTATACATTTAAGCCCTGTCGAATATGGTTCCGACCCTGAAGGGTTTTTGTGCATATTACCTGACGAGCATCTGTTACCACATATCGCTTAACATAACATTGTATATCCGTAGTACAAGCAATATTTACAGGCCTTTAAAAAAGGCCTTCGGGTGTGTACAGTCAGTAGCAAAAGTATTTAGACATTTGGAGCTCAAAGTTGTCTATACACTATTCTATTGTCAAGAGTATTATACCCCCTCCTTCCCCACGGCACTACTAAGCCGCACTAATGACCAATGATTTCTATTACTAATTCAAACTTAACGGAGTCGGCGGAGCTCCGCTTTTCTGGGCGGTTTGGCCCTTCGGGCCTACTGAACAATTAACATAACCTAAACCTACCCCATATTTATGATACTAGTTTTGGTCAGTAGTGCGGTTTAGTAGAACCGTGGGGCATTCCCCATAAAACCCCTCGAGTACACTTAAATCATTTTGAGCTATTTGACTGTCCACCTAGTTCTGCAGGCTGACCACGAACCTTTACCTTCTATCGAGTATAACGTAAATCCCGTGTGCTTTTAGTGGTACATTGCATTGCCGCAATAGCTCCCGGCTCAACAATGTTAACACCACTCGTCAATGGATTGCTACAAGCATGCGGGCTATTGCCCAATGAAACTGAGCTTTAACGCACGTCATCGAGAAAATGTGTATGGCGATTGATATCAGCGCCCTCTAGTATGTATTTAGTACTTCAATTTGATACCAAGTTGACATTGACGTTGACTTACGTATCGTAAACGAAAGTAAAGGTGCGGTATACGCAAAAATTCGCGGAATGAAGCAGATGAGATAATTCTGTAAAACCTCTTTGCATGGTTGTTATGTGAACTATTTAGATATAGGTAGTATGTCAAATTTCAAACCCAGGTTGTCATTTGTTTTTGAGATATCGTCTTTATATTATAACAAATTGATTCGTCACAAAACTGCGACTATGGAACAAATTGAATATCGTGCCGTTATAAAGTTTATTTTATAGCAAGGAATCCCTTCGCAATTATTTATTTCTGAAATGGAAGCTGTTTACGGGCATCAGTGCCCTGGTAAACTATTAAAAAATGTAGAGAGTAAATCGGCGATGATCCTCGCCCAGGAAGGCCGATTGAGGCGACAACGTTAGAGATGGTAGAAAAAGTCGAAAAACTTGTACAAGATGCTCGTCTTAAAAAGAAACAGTTATCTGCATTCGTTGGCGTATCAGATGCTATTATTTTGAGGATCCTACACGATCATCTTGACATAATAACGAAAGTCAGTGCAAGGTGGGTCCCGAGAATGCTTAAACCGCTGCAGATGCACCGGTACACGAGAGCAATGTAGCGATCGCTGCTATTCAAGGGTGTGGTTTCGAATGGTCCAACCGCCTTACAGCCCGGACCTGCCTCCCAGCGATTATTATTTGTTCCCAAATTTAAAAAAACTATGACGGAAAAAAGTCGCGACGATGATGAAGTGAAGGAGGCAATTTCGATTCATTTTGAGGGCAAAGAAGATTTTTTTTTGTCTGTTTAAAAAACTAAATTTTTAGTTAAATCTAAAAAAAATATCGAACTTAATTAGGTATATTAAAAAGGAAGTACTTATTAAACATTTCATTCCGCGAATTTTTGGACCTCCCCTCGTATTATTAAATATTCGTGCTCGAGATACTGTTGCTGACTGTACTTCTCTCTCATACGCTCTCATGCGAGTCTTACAGAATACATCTGAACCAGAATGCCTTTTTAAATAATCTTGCACTGTATGTCCTAGAAATAAGAAAGGTTAGTTTCATCAGGGACTTTGTTATGCCCGAAGTGCGAGTCGCAAACCTCCCATAAATTACAGCCCCGCGCCGCGACCTCGCAAAATATGAAATTGCAAGATATTAGAATGAACATTATAAAAAGTGCCGGTAAGACATGTTGTAACAAACAACTAGTGATTCTATTACACTGCAGTTTAAGAACACATTTGAAATGGAAGTGTTGCCGAGCTGAAATGTGTGCGGTAATTTTAATAAGTAAGAGGGCTACTATATTAACAATTCAACTATTTGTCTTCTCAATTCAGTCGTCCCCAAAATACCGAAATTCAGTGAAATATTGGATTCTCAACTAACCAGATTCTTGTAACACCCAATGTCTAATGACCTAGACTATCCCAGAATCCCGCATGTCATTTTTAAGATCAGATTCCCTAAGAACCAAATTTCGGGGAATAAAACGTATCATTAAATTGATTTCGCCCGGGTATTAGGGATCTTCTTGTCGTGCTATTATAACCTTTAGCAAGATTCCTTTATAGTAAGTCCTCAACTTTCAAAATTCCTGAGTAAAACAACTAAAGTTACAAGTGTCCAGTATTTCGGAGGGGATCCCCATAAAACACTGACACACATTTCGTTAATTGAATACAAAACGGACACATTGCAAAATCAGTCAGTGTTGCATTTTAAAATTAGAAGCTGTTTGTATAAGATTTTCAATGCAAGAGCAAATTATTTTGGAATGTGTCCGTTTTGTATTCAATGAGCGAATTTTGATCGAATGTATCATATCATCGAATTTCATTTCATCGAAAGCTAATTTCTACTGAAACCTTAATGTGTTTACGTTATCTTAAGCATGGTTTACGTAAGTTAGGTTGGGTTACACCTGTGACCACCAAAAAATTATAACTCCTGCACATGTAAATGCCTGTCGATGAAATGAAAATTCGGCGAAGTAAAACATTCTATGAAATGAGTTTCGGTGTTTCAAGTAACACCAGTGCGATTATGGATATTTTTTTATTAATTATCTTTAGTCACGCTACCTAGTATGCCACAAATAAAGTGCGACCACGAGCGCAGCGAGGAGCTTTAGGTTGACTCAGTAATAGCTTCATTGGTACGACTAACAGCAACATTGGTGTGATATCTTGCTAACTCCGAAATGGTTTACCAAGGATAATTAATAAAAAAATATCCATAACCGCACTGGTGTGACTTACTTGTCTATGGGTCAGATGTAATTTTTTTACATAAATCAGCTGTTTTTTTGTTACAACATAGATCAATTCATGTATCCAAAACATTGGGGAAGAGATTAAAATTAATAATTATTTTAACTGTCCTAATTCATTTATTTTCAATTATTTATTATTATATTCTACAACTAACATTTAAATGGCGTATATATACAATAAAAATAAATTATTTACAAGCCAACTTCTGTTGACTAATTATGTCGAGAGATCGATCGAGATCTTGGCAACTAATCATTTTCATAATATCAATAATTAAAAAATGAATTGTTCCAAGACCTCTTCAAATTACATTTGGTTAGTTATATGTCAAAACAATTTGGTAATAAATGACATGAGCACAATTTTGAGCTGATAGATGTCGTGACATGGCGACATTGACAGTTTGTCAGTTTTGAACACGATTGATGTTTTATTTTTTAATATGCTCCTGGTCAAAAATGTCCCGAGGATCTTTAAGATAAAGATAAATATAAATTAAAAAAGAGTTTGGAATGAATGGGGCAGTGTTTGACATCATCTTGACTGTTTTTTTTTTAGTGTTGCCAACTTGCAAATATTGAACTTAAACCTGTCACGTCTGTTAACTTGTCGGAAGTCCGAGTTTTGTTTGGCAATTGTTTCATTTGTCGGAATTTTCATAAGTTACAAAGAAATGCATATTTCTTAGTTTTTTTTTTAAATATTGCTATTATTGTAAGAGCTGCCATAATATAAACAGGGAGATTTTGTGAGTGAAAATTTGCATTTCGCAAGGAAAAAAGTTAAATTACTCTTGCTCTATAATGTTATTTTTAAATTTTTGAACAAAGGAAATGGAACATTACAAATATTACAATACAGTTTAAATAAATTGCCTTGATTATGTACTATCACGAACGTTAATTTGTGACCCATTTCAATGTCATTAGAGATGTCAAGTCATTTGTAACTTTTAGGAAACTCAACCTTATTGTTGTAGAATGTCAGATTGACTTTGGACCTAAGGTGGGTACCAAATTAAAGTTCCGACTGTACATCCATGCGCTCAGGGTCTTACGATGCTAGGTTAGGTTTCTTTTATAACAATCCTGAAATATTTCTAACTGTGACAATTCTGACCAATGAAACAGTTGGGAACGAAACTTCGGACTTCGGACTGAAGATAGACAACCCAAACTCCTTTTTGCAAGCGAACTCTATTTTGAAGTCGCAGTGAAAACGCGTTAATAGGAAGACAATAGATTTAAGTCTTGGCTAATTAAATAAGCTAATTTGGAAAGAATAATAATACTTTAAATTCTAAATCTATCAAAAATTCTGGCTTTATGGTGATCCTACAGATTATAGGGTGATGATGATTTTAGAAATTAAATTATTGTAAGTAATGTAAGAATGAAAGATTTCGAACTATAATATAATTATAATACTTATTGGAATTCAAAACGCCAGCCTGACGCTTATTTTTGAGTTATCATAAATTAAACATTTAACAAAGTCTAAATCAGAATGGTCGTCATTCGATCGTATTAATTACGTTATGTAAAATCATTACTATAACATTATCGTCAAATATTAACGTAAATTGTAAACTTGCACCAATTTCTATTCATTCCTCGTGTGATTTCCAAAACATTTCGAGTAAACTTTAGGCAGTGGCAGTGTTATTATTTACTATTATAATTAATAATAACCCAATAATAATTAATATAAACCAAGTTTAGTTCAATAGTTCAAATTAAAAAAATGAGCAAATATTGAACCATTTCACTGAGCAGCCGAAACAGCGTCATACTTATTACAATAATAATACATAATAATATAACACAGTAAAATCACTACATACACATTGAGTGATACAAAGATATGTTAACACCCAACATGTAATATTTACATTTATTTTGACACTAAGTAAATTCTGTAAAATCATTGTACATCACAATAAGGTCTTTCATAATTATTATGAAAGATCATCATAGTTATGTCAGTCGGAAAAATTGCTGGTTGAGATCGCTTACAGTAGATGGCGCTATAATTTAAAGTTGCTTAAAACTCAACATTTTTTTTTTACTTATACAAATAATAATATTTGCTATAGTTATTGTAGTTGTAACGTCGTCAATAATTTAGGAAGCATAGAATAATATTCAAACATTAATATTAACCACAATATGACGTGACGTAAATAAACAACGTTAACGCATATTTGACATTTCTGTGGTTAATGATAACATAAAAAATGCCCATTGGTCAAGAATCAAAAAAATATGTATAAATCCTATAATTATTGTGATAATGTACTCGACTCGAGATTCTACTTATAAATGCAATCTTATAGTTAAGTTATTTCTAAGAGCATGCTTTGAAAATTATTATAAATATTGATTGACAACGATACACAATAATGGCAGTCAGACAATCAGATAATATAAGTATGATTGTAAAATGTCAGATATCTGTTCTAAAAATACGAAAAAGTAAATGGCACCTATCACTAAACAAAACCATATGGCTTCAAGAACGCATGCGTCTCTCTTACACTGCCATATTTAAACATATTTTATATTGCATTTTTTTTATGTTTAATTTTTAATTAACCGAAGCAAAGTTATTCTCTTATACTTTGTAAATAAGTATATTTAAAGAAATAATAAACTTAAATGATTATGAGCAAATATAGAATCATTTATTAGCAAGTCATATTTGCGTAGAAACCAATAAAATAAACAAAACTATGGGCTTGGAAAATTTCCCTAAAATGAGCTTATTGTTAGTAATTTAATGTTTTGTCGAAATATAAAACCGTTAAATACCGCATCTTTGACGCGATATGTTTGAGTCTAATTGATATTGTTGTATTAAAAAAGCCTACCCCATTGCTCTACAGGTCTAGAGATATAATTTAGCTTCACATTTACATACATAATTTGTATCATACTTGACACATGTTGGCAGTTTTTTTAGCCCAAGTCTTACATATAGCTCATGCGCGAACCTGACAAATATAGCTTGGCAGACTTTGTCGAAGCCTTACATTACTATGAATTATAATATGGTTATATATCACTATACATCAAACTTTTTGACCACATATGACACCAGAGTGTACACACTTATTACATTTATAATATTTGAAACACGTATTTAATCTCTATCACGATTACACACACTGTCCAGAATACACCAGAGTGTCCCGGCACGCCCCAACACCACAACAATACGCGTCTGCACAAATTCAAGCCTGTGATTACACCTATACCACATTCGCTAGCATCCCTGCTACATACCAATCATGTTGAAACACAGCTCCTATGCCACTATCGCTAGCATCCGTAGTCAAGATTTTTAAGATCTACTTAGTAAAGCTGTCTTTAAAATCTCTAGCATCTGTGCACAACCATGTGTACACTCACTCACAGATATTATTTTGCCCACCTACTTTTTGTCCTTATGTTTACAAGTATGTTTTAATTAGATATAAGAACAAAAATACAAGTTTGCATTTATTTTTGCCAAAGCTGCTATCTGTGATCGAAATAGGCATTTTTTTCCCATACTTGCCTTAGTAATTATATGGAGCAGATAGTACAGTTTTAAATAGTACTCCATTTTGATAGTTTATAAACTAATAAACACATTAGACTCCATCGAAATGGTCTAAGTATTTATAGCGTATTTGAATGAACGATAAAATTGGTTTTAATTGGTGAGTGGAGCTACCGACGCAAGTTCAGTTAATCAGCTGTGTATTGCGGATTGGCGATGACGCGGAGTGCTAGGTATGTCAGCATACATACGTGGCTCTTGGTTACATGTGCAGCGCGCGGCGCGGGGCCGGCGGCGGCTACAGCAGCGCGCGGCGGCACTCGTCGCGATACGCGCCCGCCGTGCCCCTGTTTCATGTCTGCCATCTGCCAAAGAATAGAGAGATATACAAAAGGTAGGTAAAAAAGGGGATTGTTGATACCATTTGAGATTAATGCCGATAACTTAACCTAATCGAGACAAATAGAATATATCCATACTAATATTATAAATGTGAAAGTGTGTCTGTCTGTCTGACTGTCTGTCTGTTACCTATTCACGCTTAAACCGCTGAACCGATTTAGATGAAGGTATGGAGATGAGGGAGAGAGAGAGCTTGAGTCCCGGGGAAATACATAGGCTACTTTTAATCCCGGAAAATTAGACAGATCCCGAGGGAGCAGCGATAAACTACTTCTACGCGGATGAAGTCGCGGGCAAAAGCTAGTACAAATATAAAAGTCAGTAGATTTTCAATAACCACATAGAAAAGGGTTTCGTGCTGCTTGATAATGGTGGGCGACTGTCTCTAGCGACTGACCTGGACTTCTGCAGCTCGATCTGCCCCTCCAGCGTCTTGGCGAGGTAGATGACGAACAGCTGCGCGAGCGCCACGCCCAGCGCGCCCGACGCGATCGTATAGAGGTTGCGCTCCATCCAAGAGCGGACTATTTCGATGCAGCCGCTAGTCCATACGCGCTTACTCGCTTCTGCCACCTGCAAAGGTTGTTAAGAGTAACATTTTTATCAATGGTAAAAAGAGGTAGGGCCAACTTTATTAATACGAGTAACACCATGGATTTGTCTAAGTACAATTTTTGATAACAGCTTGCACTAATACCCCCTTACTAATAAACGTTGAGTAACGGTGTTTTGTCCTTATCTGTCATTGTGACATTTGAATTTGACAGATAAGGACAAAACATTGTATAGCTATACCACCGTTACTCAACGTTTATTAGTAAGGGGGTTAGAGTTTATAATCACATTGTAGAACATATTTATCCTTCAGTCGGTTTGGTTGGAAGTTTGGCACGTGTCCCCCCTGCAGCAGTGTTCCTCTTTTAACCTTCTGAACGCTACAGTCAACTGAAAGTCGTGCTACTGACGCCACAATCGGCCATAGCCGAAGACAGAAGATTAAAACATACTTTGTATCGTATGAATTAAGTTGTAATTTGCATAGCATAGCAAAAATGATTCGCGGGTGAATGACACATTTTGTATTCGACGTACGGCGTAAAAGATTAACCCGCAAACACACCGTGGCGGCGGGACCCAGTAAATACACCTCCTGGCACTTTTTTGTGACACAACGTGTGTCCAAAAAATTCTTACTCCTATGCTGGGGACACACCATGTGTGACCATAAAATATAAAAATCTTACTCCTACGCCGGTGCCGGTTGGCCTTGCTCGTTCGCCTTGACAATTGCGTATCCTACTAATATTGTTTTGTTTATTCCTCCTTCACGCTGCAATGGCTGGACGGAAATTTGAAATGGAGGTAGGTCGTACCCTGGTTAGGCTACTTTTCATCACGAAAATTTAAAAGTTCCCGAAGGAACTACGATAATCTGAATCTTCGCGGACGAAAAGCTAGTCCTGTAAAAAAAGCTAGTTCCTACCGGGTAGTTCTGCACGCCGTAGCCGCACATGATGTTGACGAGCCCCGAGGCGATGTCGGTGGCGTTGATGCAGCACGAGAACGGCACGCCGCAGCGCTCCACGCTGGGCGACGAGCAGTTGAAGTACTCGTTCTTGGACCAGTCCATGTAGCCGTCGGACGTCAGCCCGCAGCAGTGGAACTGGGGAGGACGGTTCCATATCAACATTTACTTGAGTTCAGAAATTCATCGTGGGTAAAGGCAAAATGAGTGATGAATGATATATTTCTGTGGTGAAAAGTATGTAACATCTAGCATGAAGACATTCTAACTTGGTCTTAAGGGTTAGCTACGCATTTGTAGTCTTGAAATTTACTTATTTACAGTAAGATAACCAGTCTGTTCATTTGACTTCTCTATGCTATAAAATTAATGTTGTTTGTGTTATTGCGAAAGGGACTAAGGCTGAAATTGGAAAAACAGGACGCAGAAAGAGAACTGAGGGGACTATACAACAGCAGCAGGCGGAGTACTAATCAGACTACACTGAAGCAGTAGCTGTATAGTTAATCTCGTCGCTCTGCACGAAGTCGATAAAGTTACGCAGATCCGGATCGTCACGGTAAGAGCGGAGCGGAGTACTAGGAGGCAGCTCATTTAAGATCAGTTTATTAATACGGCCCTTTGATTGACGTTTACCTTGACGTTTCATCATCCAATCATCTTGCTCAAGACCAGTTCATGAAACTGCTGCAGACTACTGAGGAGACTACACAGGACCGGCAGACTGGGTACCAAGGAGACCAGACAACAGCACAAGTTAGTTACTCACGTCGCTCTGCGCTAAGTCTACCTATGTACAGGAACAGCAGGCTGGGACTGAGGAGACCAGACTAGACAGCAGCAGGAGTTAATGACTCACGTCGCTCTGTGCGAAGTCGATGAAGTTCTGCAGGTCCGGGTCGTCCCGGTACCTTACGAACAGGATCAGCAGGCAGGAGGAGACCAGACAGCAGCAGAAGTTAACGCGAAGTCGATGAAGTTTTGCAGGTCCAGGGTCGTCCTGGTGTGGTGACCTAACGACATCTAGCGACAACTAGTAACAACCAGCTCAGACAATGCACTACCTCACGCTAACGAAGTCAACAGGACTTGTGCACCACCACCAATGGACTTCGGGCCCCAGGCATAACACCCGCCTGGAGAGAGATTTCTCTATTATCCTGTCTTACTGATGCAGTCCGAGTACTGAGGAGATTACAAAGGAGCGGCAGGCTGGGTACTAAGGAGACCAGACAGCAGCAGAAGTTATTGACTCACGTCGCTCTGCGCGAAGTCGATGAAGTTCTGCAGGTCCGGGTCGTCCCGGTACGCGTGCAGCACGCGCTCCGTGAAGCTGGCTTCCAGCAGGCCGTGCAGCGAGCGCGGGAACGCGAAGCCGCACACGGCGCCGCCCATCTCCACCAGGAACAGGATCAGCAGGCACAACGAGTACTGAGGACATACCATTGACCTTTGAACGCATTGTCAAGTACAAAATGTGTCACTTACATGCTAAACATGTTTCCTATGCTATGCAAATTACAACTTAATTCATACGGAGCAAAGTCTCTTTTAATCTCTGAGGCTGACAGAGGCATCAGTGGCACAACTTTCAGTTGCTGGCCGACTATGAGGTTCAAAAGTTTAACCTTTGAACACCCCAGTAATATTGACCCCGAATTTTGGCAGAGCGGACGCTCACCTGTTAGGGAGTGTTCTATGCTCAAAATGTTGGCACTTTTCTTGGCTATTATTTGGCAGAATATTTCACTGTTCTATTCGGTATGTTAAAGGTGCGTAAGAATTTGAGCAGTCGACCTGAGACAGCCTCGTCGCGCATAGCGAGGCACGTACAATCGCACATGTCGCGATCGGTTTCTGCGTTCAACGTGCTCGCGTCGAGCCTACAAGTTCCGATTTACGTCGATTTAAGCACGCCGAGCCCGATTACCCTATTTTATACTAAATCGATTACATTCTCTTATAGATAATCGGGAAAAAAAATGCGATTTAAATTAGCAGCTTCACTAAATTTGCCAAATGACATCTGTCATAGGCTCAATAAGGTATAAAAATAAATATTGTCTTATGATTCGATTTGATTCGCAACCTTTTGCCGATTCCGAGTGGAAGTTAAATGGATTCATAAACGATACTCACGAATTTGAGCAAGCAAGTGTTCTCCCGGAGCGCGCCGACGCAGCCCGCGAAGCTGACGATGAAGACCACGCCCCCGAGCAGCGCCAGCAGCAGGCTGATGTTCAGCATCACGTCGTAGATCGTGTCCAGCTGGAAACACGCGATTGGATTTAGTTAATAAATAATGGACGAATGGACCTAGTCCCAAACTAAGCTCTAGCTCTAACTATGGGGACAGCGATAAACTTACTTATATAGAGAAATACATACTTAAATACATGGAAAACGTCCAAGACTCAGGAACAAATACTCTTGCTCATGAGTCATGACATAAATATCTGTCCTTACCGGGATTTGAACCACGGACTACTAGCTTCGTAGGGATGGTCACTACCGACTAGGCTAACGTGTCGTCAAATTAGAGGCTTCTAGGTTGTTTTTACGGCAAACGATCACATTAAGTTACGTTACCACGTTACCACGACGTACATACTAAAGCAGTTCAGTTTAGGTTAAGACAAAGGGACAGAGCAGAATAAAGGCTAAAGCTCTGTCACTTTCGCTCAACCTTAACTAAACTGCTTTAGTATGTCATGGTAACCCCCCCTGATGGCAAGAGGGATCAGAGACCGATCAATAGCATTCTTAAGACATCAGTGCTAACACTGTAAATGCGTTGCCAACCCAGAGGACTATAGTCACGCCGTTCTATGAGGCCCGGTTTGATAGCTGTCATCGCAGTACAAAATATAACCTCAAACATGTTGGAATCCCGTCTGATCATCCCACTAGCATAATATATCTTGCCAAAATAGCAAGGAGTGAAGACCATTGAAACCAGAAAATTACAATTTAATTCATGGTCTCTTGGTGGTCATTTAGCGACTCTGACTTTTTGAGATTTATTCGCAAAGCGATCTGGTCGTATAGCGATCTAGGCACAAAGCTATGTAGTCATATCGAGATGTAGTCGCAAAGCGATCTGGTCGTATTTGCTACCTGAGGGCTTATTGTCTAACGCACTCGCAATCGCAACCAGCAGTATGCAGACAAGCCTTCGATTTTCAAAATGAAAACGATCGTGATTGCGAGTGCGTTAGACAATAAGCCCTCTGGTCCTAACGAGATGTGGACCTAAAGCTTCTTTCTATCCCAATTATATTGATTTTACTTATTGATTGATTGTGCCTAGTAGTGAAAATTACAATGAAAGGAACAATAACGATTATTTAATGTTACACATGGTTTTCCCTCTCCGTCATTTAGGTACTTTACTGGTCATAAACGTTGTAAAGATAACACCGGGGGTAAAGGCAATCAATCAAACTATATCGCTTTGAACAAATCTGGTACATTCCCTTTATTTCATTCTCTACAGCTTTGAGTATATTGAGAAATACAAACCTTGATAAGTCCTGTGGCTTGCCATTTGTCCACGAACGCGTAGAGGCCCACAGCAGTCACCAGTCCACCAATTAACTGGAAACCAATTAAAATAATAAGCACTAATGTGAAAAAAAACGAGTCTAATTTGCAGACGCAGAAATAACATGCTAATAAAACGAGGCAAAACTTTCTGCCGATAGTAACTTTTGTATAAAGGTTTTTCCAGTCTTGCAATATCCTCAAAAATAACAATTTATACTTTTAACTCTAATAAACAAAACATAACTTGAAATGACTTATTCCCACTCTTGGTAATTGAGTAATTGTCCTGTTAAATTATTGTATGTTTATAGAACTTACGTTATTAGACAGACTAGTCACCGTAAATAAAATGCACGTATGTAGTCACGGGACGAAAATCTTCGTCACTTTTGGACCTTATCAGCATTGAAATACAGTCGAAAAGTGACGAAGCTTTTCGTACTGTGACTATACAGTAAAACAGTAGTATTAATAGTACTCTGGCACACTCTCTCTGGTATCCTTATATACTTGTGTAAAAGCGATAGAGGTTTTACTGTACATAATTATAATACATCAAATTTCGCCACCCACTCCACAATCGCATGCATCGGTGTAAAACACCCGCCTTAGTCATAATTTTAAATACTGTGACTGATGTTATTAAGCCGATATTACGACAGATGCTGCGTTTCTCAGTGTTAGAATCACTAACATTTGTGTTAACAATGTACTGTCCGTAATGTCACACTAACTGACACAATCTCTTGGTTTGGTTTGTGTACAACCGTTCCGATCTACCGATCGTTTGTGTACAAACAACAAACGATCGGTAGGTTGTTGCACAAGAACTGCCACAAATGGATCCAATGGGTGAATAAAAGTACACATGTGTGTATAATAAATACGGGTTTTCGGTTTGAAATTCGAGCTACGTTTCAAGGACGACAATCACACAATAATAGGTGACATTAGTTTCGTTCGTTTCTTTCATAGTAAGTCTTGTGAAACCATCTAACTATATTTGAAAATCACGATTTCGTCATCATTATTTACTCAACTCGTATTTAAATACATTTTTATAAATGGAATGCATCTTCACGTGATAGAAACCTAGTAACAGCACGTCGATTACGAAAGATAGCAGATGTCTTCTTGTATTCTTGCATAGGATATAAAACATTGTGGTCGAAACGTGACAGTTCGCTCACTGAGACTAATTTTATCAGTAATCATTCTGAAACAGCTCTGCATAGAAATGTCGTAAAAATTTAAAATAAGCATGACTTAGTAAACGTTCTCCTGATAATTATACACTGACAGGCAAAAAATATTGCCCACCAGTCTGCTGTTCATACAAAAGTCAGCAAATACGACATCTTAAATCAGTCAGTAACGTCAAGTTTCTTCTTCTTCTTCTCAGCATATAATTGACCTCTGCTGAACATAAATGCGTCTTCCATGGATTTCCATGAAGTCCTTGATGCGGCGATTCTGGTCCAGGTCGGCCCTGCCGTCTTCTGGATATCGTCCGACCATCTGGCTGGTGGTCTTCCTCTGTGTCGGCTTCAACGTCAAGTTTACTGGACAAATTTTGAAGAGGCTTGTGGTGTATCAGCGAATTAACCTAGGTGCGATATTAAGTACAAAAAATCCTTTTAAAGGTCGTGACTCTAAAATAACACAGGACGTCTGCGACTTCGTACTCGTTCCGCTTCTCCCCGTTTTTCTTTCCGTGGGGGTCGATTTTCAAAAAATCCTGCCCTATACGGATCCCAAGGATTATTCCTTAAAAATTTCAAAACTTCAGCGATGTAGGCTGTGCATTGTTTGTCTGTTTGTCAGGCAGCCAGTCCCGGAAGAGTTTTATACCTATGTACACGGACCTTAATTCTTTTTTTTTAAATCCTTGCCTATGTTCAAATAAATAAATAATAAGGGATAATGTCACACAAATTGACCTAGTCTTAAACTAAGCTCTAGGCTTGTGCTATGGTTACCAGACAACGATAAACTTACTTATATAGAGAAATACATACTGAACAAAACTGACCTTGAACCATTCAGCTCTCTTGTTTGTAATAAGTACGGAATTGTGACGCTACATAGGCGTCATGCAGGACGGTAAGCTAATTTATGGGTAAAAACGAAAGTATTAGAAGATACAATGCTCTCCGCAATGATGGTCTTGTCCGAAGCGCTAGCAGATTCACTCCATAATACCGACGTGTAAAAGTGCCATCATGTGGCCAATTTACTGAATAAATATTTTGAATTTTGATTATTTTTTTGACAATTGATAAATGAATAACCTGGTGCCATCACTTTTTCAAGTGCAGGCAAGTTGTTATCGCCTACTCCTACCTATCGTCATAATTTTGTTTACACTCCAAACGATTGGCTTAGAATCACTGCGACTAAGTTAATTAGGTTTTTTATGGCGTCGAGGAAGCAAACGACCTCACAGCCATAATGGTATGTTGGAGCTGAGGCCCATACACATTTGCATCCTTAAGACTACAATCCTAAGACTGCAAATGCGTTGCAAACACTGAACACTAAGATGGAATTCCTCTATGCTAGTAATTTCACTGGTTATTTTAAGGTCCCTACCCACTACACCGTATCACACCATGACCGTAATAGTGCTTGTTTGCCTAATCCATCCATCCAAAGAGAAAAAACACAAGCACAAAAAAAATACAACAAATATATGTGGCGTTATTTATGAAAAGGGACCTTATTGTCGATGGCGCTTCCGCCATTATTAACGATGCTCTAATATAAATACAACGTCGCGTGACACGGTGTGGCGTAAGTGCCATCGACAAAAAGGTCCCTTTTCATAGATAGCGCCGCATAAAGGTCAAGGTGCGTCAACAGGGAAAGTGCAACAAACCATGTATTTTTAGGAGGTATTGTTGGTTTGGCCCACCTGGCCTTACAAAATTATTTTTAATATCTAGTAGGTATTATTATTTCATGAAGAAAGCAAAAGTCTCCTAAATAAAATAGCTAGTCTAAGAAAAAGAAATTAAACCTTGTAAAAAACGGACAGAATTGAGCCTCCCAAAAGAGCTTGTTTCATAGCTAGTTACTGTTTACTGACTTAACTCAATTTGATTGACCTTTACTAAGGCCCATCTTTGGCAAATCACAAGAAAGAAAAAAGAAAGAAAGAAAGAAAGAAAGATTTTACAGATAATTCAAAACAATTCAATTTGTATGCAATTCCTGTGTTAACTTTTGTGTATGCTATAAAACGCGACATACCTAACAAGCAAAACACTGACATACATATGCATAGTGATAGTCATAAATTTGATTAAAATTATGTAAAATTTAATTCTTGATTTATGTACCTAAAAATGATACTAAACTTGGCCTAGTACTGGTTTTTACCAAGCGCAGTGAGATCAATACTTAGAGATATATTTTTTATGGATGTGTAATGAATGAATATTTACATAACACAAATTGCATAATTTCAATCTATAATAAACCAACAATGTAATAATGTTTATGCATAAAATGAAATGCATAATTTCTTAAACTATTTTTTTTTTCGTAATGTTCATAAATTAAAAAAGAAATATTTCCAACAGCTTTCATTACTATTAATATGGTCACAGCTCTAACCTAACCGAACAAACAAACAAGTTCCAGTCCATTGTTATTTTATTTAGATTTAGACCAACCAATTTCATGAAAATATATTATTTAGACAAAACAATGGTTTAATCCAGATTGTTTTTAAACAGATGAATTTAATAAGATCTTAAGCCGGGTCCGCTGCGCCATGTTATTCGTGTTTTCCTAACATGTTTGCCGCGAGGAATGGATAACATCCCCCGCGTTCGCCTGCGGGGGGGTGGACCTAACATGTTAGGTGTTAGAAAAACACGCATAAAATGGCGCAGCGGACCCGGCTTTAAGCTCATCACAAGGATAGTTCAAAATTGTTTGCAAAGTTTCAACGACAACGAACAATCAAACAAAATGGCAAATTGATAAAAATATGGAAAAAAAAGAACTATAGTCTCATTTCAAAGAATGAGCAGAATTTTATAGGGTGTGTTCCCACTTACTAAAAAAGATCTGACATGTGTAATTGGAAACCTGTTTGCTTAACTTTAATTAATTACTATAGCATTAAACACTAATTTATGTGAAAAAGTAATAGTTTAATAATAGAGGTACTGAAATAGCCATGTATAGTTGAAGTTGCTGTTTAATTTTTGCTCTTGAATCAAATGGTCTTAGGATAATCAAATTTACAATGATAACAACTAAAATTCGAGGCTAAACAACTAAATAAAAGATATCAAGACTCATAATATTTTATATATAACGCGGAGATAACACAAACGGAAATAACAGATCAGAGTCATGGAACTGTGATCACATACGTATCCATACCACATCCCATATGAGTCTGGGAAAAAATGAATCATCGTATGACAATGAAACAATAGGGATCGAAAACCTAATAAAACTACGTTTACATAGGTTTCAAATCATGATGTTCACTAAAACTTGCTTCATTATTGCCTTCTAAAATAAAGTAACACTTACCCAAAATAT
The DNA here is from genome assembly GCA_948252455.1 of Acleris cristana. Taxonomy (NCBI): domain Eukaryota; kingdom Metazoa; phylum Arthropoda; class Insecta; order Lepidoptera; family Tortricidae; genus Acleris; species Acleris cristana. The sequence continues at coordinate 6,334,544 of OX411794.1, forward strand.
AAAATTGAGCACGAAAATCATATATTTCACACAGCCGCTAACGTACGTAAAGTTTGGTCCCCTGCGTCGCTGCATTTTGAGTTATTTGACAATGTAACGATTAGAAAAATAATTTGTATAGATTCTCACTTTATACTATTAAAAACCTAGGCGTTTGATAGTATTTACAATAATAAAAACACGAATAATCCATTGGAGGCCCTGAGAAACCCATTCAGCAATTCGTTCGTTCGACGAACTGTCAGAAATTCAGAGACAAGGATGGAAGCATAAAATCATAGAGTAACTTTGAAAGGTGTCTTTACACCGTTCGAGTCATGTTCGAGTCGACTGTTGACCACAGATTGTAGAGTATGTCTAACTGTGGCCCTACTTTGATTGAAAATCGAAGTTCAAAGTTACGTTAGCTCTATTCTTTTCTCTCGATTTAGTCTCGAGTGAAGAGTGACAGAGTGACCAGAGGCCCGTTTCACAAAGCAACAAGTTACAAATTACAAGCGGAAGTCTCTTTCTAACTCCTTTTACTAGAAAGTGAGTTCCGCTTGTAATTTGTAACTTGTAGCTTCGTGAAACGGGCCACAGAGGCCCTTTTCACGAAGCTACAAGTTATAAATTACAAGCGGAAGTCTCTTTCTAACTCCTTTTGCTAGAAAGAGAGTTCCGCTTGTAATTTGTAATTTAAAGCTTTGTGAAATGGGCCACTGAAGTTTCGAATTTAGTGGGTCGCGATTAACCATCCTGAGGCTCTACTTTGAAATTAGTAATTCGAATTCGAACTTCGGATCGCCCTGTCACTTTCTTGCAAATTAGTGACGCTTCGAGAGCAAAAGGAATAGCAATAGACGAAGTTCGAATTACGGATTTCAAAGTACAGCCTCAGGATGGTTAATACCGCGATCCACTAAATTCGAAACTTCAGTGGACGAGTATACGGAAATGCTAAAACCAAAACTAAACGCAAAAGGTCTTTATCGTATGAGGTGACCGCACAAAAATGCATGAGTTACACGGGTTACATTTGAATACGATTTCACATTCATTCATTTCATTAGTTCTTATTTTTACACGACTGGAAAAAAATACTTAGAGGGATGACTCACGAGCGTCGCCAGTGCGTTGTGTCGTCGCCGCTGCGTTGTTCTAACTACATAAAAATTAGAACGACGACATGCACCACGATGCGTTAAAATCATAGACGTATGTTTTTACACTATGGTTGAAACACGCGTCGCACTATGTTGAAATCATACCAGCGTTGCGAGGACGCAACGCACCGGTAACGGACGTGTGGCATCGCTCTTATTGTTTGTATGTTTTACTTTGACTCGCGCACGAAGGGTTCCGTACCATTATCTAGATACAATACTAGCTAAAAACGGCAAAAACATCACGTTTGTTGTATGGGAGCCCCCATTAAATATTTACTTTATTCTGTTTTTAGTATTTGTGGTTATAGCGGCAACAGAAATACGTCATCTGTAGAAACTGTCTAGCTAATGTAGCTATCATGGTTCATGAGATACAGCCTGGTGACAGACGGACAGACGGACAGACGGACGGACAGTAAACTCTTAGTAATAGTACGAAACCTTAAAAACCGGCCAAGTGCGAGTCGGACTAGCTTTACGAGGGTTCCGTTCTTATTTAGGTATGCAGTTGAATAATATGTGTGTGAAAAAGCATAACGCATCAAATTTAGGATGGTTAACAATCTTAGATTGAAATATGCTGGATCTTGTTTGTTTCGATCATAGCTTTATAGTTTTATAGATACTTGTCGCTTAATAAAAGAAAATGTCTTACTTAGGTACATCATCATAACGTGAGATCTGGCTGACTAGCAGAACGTATTCGCAACTTGTAGTAGTCCCAAACACAATAAAAAAATACCTATTTTCAATTAAATCTACTTTATTTACAGCGGTTAAATATTAAACATCTAAAATGAACATGGCTGAAGGCGCAAATTATATAAGGCACGTGACAGCTCTTTTTATTTCCCCTCGTCAATGGTCATGGTCCAGAGGCTCTACTTTGAAATCCGTAATTCGAACTTCGTCTATTGCTATCCCTTTTGCTCTCGATGCGTCACTAATTCGCAAGAAAGTGACGGGGCGATACGAAGTTCGAATTACGGATTTCAAAGTAGAGCCTCAGGTGTCAGGCTCGTAGAGGTGGTCGACCACCCTGTTCCTGATGACGTGCTTGTAGACGAACGCGGACTTGCGCGGCGTGCGGGCGCGCGCCGGGTCCTCGAAGTCCACTTGGTACAGCCCGAAGAGTGCTCTGGAAACAGTTTTGGGGTTTATTAATGACGTCAAAACTTGCACTCCCCTCTCAAGATCAAACCTTATACGAGATGAAACGGCTATACTGCATACAGGTTTTTTTTACCCGACTGTCAGGCTGTTCCCGTAGTCACAGTGTCAGTAGTTCTTCTTCCCACAAAGTTTAGACCATGTCGACCGTCGATACGAGTAAAATCGTAACTAAATTTAAGTGTTTTTTTGACTTTTACAGGGAGAGTTAAGTGAAAAAAGATCTACAAAACTGTATTTTTACATTTTTGATACATTGAGAAATAAAAAAAATACCCAATTTCATAACATCGTATTTCGACGTTCATCAATAGTAATCCACTATTACATTAAGAGAAAATCATTGTAACTAGACTTAAGAATATTTTTTTACCCGAAATCGCTTCCAATTGTCACGATCACAGGCCAGTATCATCGCATAAATAGTTACGATTTTAATGTGCCAACGTTTTATCAAGTACAGAGCACGTAAATGTGGTTAAAATGTTACTCTACTTTAAGAGCTCGCGCTATGGGTGTTTCGGTTTTGCGCCTAAATTGATTTACTATGATTTTACAGGCCCGTTCCTTCCATTTGCATTTTTTGCCTCGAAAAATTAATTTTGAAGACGGTTTTTACGTGCACCGTGTGACGTGGATGTAGGAGCACGTCTGTTTATGTGTATTGGAAATATTTTTAATTTTTTTGAGTGAGTGTTAATTACTTAAATTAATATGGAAAAGTTCCACTGAATCTAGTTATGAATGAAGAGTGGTGGAAGTACCCGTAAGAACAAAACTATTTACCTGTTGCGATTGTATTATAAACCTGTTTAATTAATTAAAAGGTTAATTTGACCAATCAAGTAAAACTTTTACTCGGTGTAAATCGCCTACTAATTCAAATTCAAAATATTTATTTGTTAAAAGCGGGTACACAAAATAAAAATCTTATGTAATAAAAGGAACATCCACTTTTTACCTGCAAATAGGCATACAAACTCATAAGTTCAATAATATGATGTGGGTGTCATTGAAGTAGGTTACTATATTTAAAAAGCATTAATTAATCATATTATAGGAAATAGTAATTATTATTATTTACGTCATAATTAATAAATAAAAAGAATGGCTCAGGGTTTCATTACATGCCCAAGAGGTAAAAAATACTAACAACTAAGTAATACTAACTGTTTTTTTTTCGAATATTAAGTATTCTGGTTTTGTTAGTGAATACCTACTTTCTTTAGTTAGGTAAAAAGTCGCTAGAGTACGTTAAGAGAAACTTTTAAAAAATAATTAGGTACGACCAGTATTTCGTTACTATTACTTAAAATGACTTTTTTTTTGTAAAAAGGCCCCGATGTGTATAGTATTGTATAGCTATACGTATTTAACGTTTGTTTGAGCGTGATTTGAAATATTTCAATGGATTGATAAAAAGCTACTTCACCGATTTGCGAAATTCTTTAGAAAAAATAAGTCTCATACTTCTAAGATAGTAGGTAAGTTATTAGATACAACGCACTATAACTTTCACGCTGTGTTAATTGCGGAAAACTTTAAACTTGTGCTTGTTTTTTGATAAAATATTAGTTAGGCAGGGTAGGAAAGTATTAAATAATATAACCACTAAAAAGGGCAAAATTAAAATTAAAATAATTACGAAAAAAAGGAACCGACTTTAAACGGAGTCATTTGTTCAGGACATCTTGGGTTAAACAAACTGAAGTCGGCGTCCTAGAATATTTTAACCAAAAAGCCGACTTCAGTTTGACTTAGGACGCTTAGAATTAATGTTTTTGTTTGGAGTCGCTTCATTGTTTTTAAACATTTTTAATAATAAAATAAAATATTAGGAATTAAGTTTTCTCCGTGTCAGTGGAGCGATACCTGAACACTATAGACTTTTACAGAAACTTGACTCACTCAAATGAAACTCAACAAAATACTTTTGAAGATTAAGATTCGCTAGTAAACTCATCCTCCCATATGTAATATAGTTACGTAATATTTAATTATATAAGTAGTTACTGTCAATTGGAAATAAAAACATAACTACTTTATTAAGTATTAATGATATTACACATACCTAGGAAGCCTGTTAGTAAAATTCTGTTTGTTCCTACATAATAGTACCAACGTTGGTAGACACTCTCCGTTGCCTCGTGTTTGTAATGCATTCAATGGCATGAGTGCAACTCTGCCTGATCTCGATTTATTTTTTGATTCGCTTAACAAATTTAAAACTAAAATCTTGGCCTGTTTATTACGAACTGATGTTTAGTGTAACCTATTGTTTCTATTTAGTCCGCTAAGTTATCTGGAAATGCTGTGTATACTTGTAATTGGCTTGTACACTAGACATAATACCTTAACCTGTTACTATTGTGGCGACCTAGCGACATCTAGCGCACACTTGTATCAACCAACTCGCTAACTCGCTAGCGCCACCAACGTCAGACAGCGCAACTAAAGGTTCTACATCGCGCTAACGAAGTTTCTCCAGTCAGTTGATATATATACAACTTCCAACTTCATCCCAAGGGACTTCGGTCCCCAGGCATAACACCCGCCTGGAGAGAGATCTCTCTATTAACATCTCTTTCTACATTGGTGACCCTCGACAATGGACAATTCGCAACCTGACGACCTTCAAGCACTATGACGCAGTTTCACAGCAAGCCAGACAACCCGCACTGTGCACCACTAGCATTCTGATATATCTCAATGCCTGGTGTCTACAGTGTGCACACTACTCTCAATCAACAACGCGACTCACTGCGTCCTACTACGAGTACTTCACGAGCAGGTACACGACTCACTGTGTACTCTACTCACTCCTCTTCTCCTGCTACGCTCGCCAACGCTGCTCTGAGCACTACTGGAGACATCAACTGGCACTTGCAAGCGGCAATTCAACGCACAGACTGCACGTCATCACCATCAACCTCCGGTCTCAAAGGGGGGCTGGTGTGGCGACCTAGCGACATCTAGCGCACACTTGTATCAACCAACTCGCTAACTCGCTAGCGCCACCAACGTCAGACAGCGCAACTAAAGGTTCTACATCGCGCTAACGAAGTTTCTCCAGTCAGTTGATATATATACAACTTCCAACTTCATCCCAATGGACTTCGGTCCCCAGGCATAACACCCGCCTGGAGAGAGATCTCTCTATTGTCCTCTCTTTCTACACTATGATGTGAATGCTTTCTGTACTTGCTGTAAGTGTACCTTTCAATAAATAAATAAATAAATATTGATCATCGATGAACACATAACATACTTAATTGAACTGTCATAAAGTTATACGTACCTGGTCTATTATTTTATCATTGTGATCTCTTTGAAGAAGAAAGGTTATTAAAATAGTTAATTAAAGTAGTCAAAATATTAAATATTAGCACTTAATAGTGCCAAAGTGAAAGTTTATGTTTTGTTACCCATTTGTTACTAAATAACTTGATTAAGCCAAAGCAAGTGTTGATGTTTATTTATTAATAACTATTTAGCTGGCAACCAGATTAGTCCTGAAGTATCTAAGTACTTACCACCCTCTACTTATTTAGGGTGGTAATTACCAAATTATGGTGTTAAAGATAATTATGTAAATTAATACAATTAAAAGTTAAAAGTTAAAACTAAATCTATTTAAATTAAAACAATTACATAAAAATTATAACTAAACTAAAAAGTACAATGAAATTAAAACTAAATAAACGCTAAAAAAGAGAGGGCCCCCGTGGCAAAGTACCACAGATGCTGGCAGAATTTCCTCGTTGTATAGCAATGCTGATTCGTTGCCCGAGGAAGCTGCCAGCTCTGTGGTCTCCGGTTGTTTCTATCAGCCTTTTTGAAATGTCCTTAAAAAGGCTGATAGCACCGGGTCCCCACGGACCAAGGGTCTCGACGCCGAATGGAACGAAGTTATATAAGTACTTTTATTGGTTCTTAATTATTATTTATTAAATAAAAAGTTAAAAAATGTTTAAACTATTTTGTACCTAAATATTTTTTATTCTTTCAATATTCATTAAAAATATTTTTTAAATGAACAGTAATGATAATTGGCAATTATCTACTTGAAACTAATACAATTCACTGTATAAATATATATTTTTTATATTTTCTAACTGGAGTTACTATATTTTAAGTCATAAAATACAATAAAATAGCCGCGAATCTGTTGCAAGTAACATGGTTTCTTTAGATACGATGATATTGGCCTAACAAATAATGGCAAAACTTAGAGCTGTAAGATGGTATTGTAATATACAATAATACTCGATAGTCGATAACGCAAAATACGTGATCGTAACTCGATCTAAAATTTTAAATAAACAGTATAGAAAAAAAATGAAAATTTAGAATTAAAGAGCACCAAATTCTGAGAAACATGATATGTACATTTGTACGAAAACATAAACTAATAAGTAAAATATCGCGGTTTGAAGTTGCAAAATACGTTTTTTCGCTCTCCTGAAAACCTCTGTTTTGTAGTTACGATTTTACTCGTATCGACGGTCGATGTAAAATTGTAACTTGTAGCTTTATAAAACGTGTCCCAGGAGTTCGACTCGCACTGCAGTCTATTTAAAATAGGTACGGAATACTCGTTGTGCGAGTCCAACTCACATTTCAAATACAAAGTAAAACATACAAACCGGTTACCGGTGCGTTGCGTCGTCGCAAGGCTGCTATGATTTCAACATAGTGCGACGCAATTGTTTCAACCATAGCATAAAAACATACGTCTATGATTTTAACGCATCGTTAATTTTTATGTAGTTAGAACAACGCAGCGGCGACGACACAACGCACTGGCGACGCTCGTGCGTTTAAATGTATGGATCGTTTCTTCTCCTGAAATTGAACTTCTTTTGTTCTGTAATATGTTAAAAATATTTCCAACTTAAATTTTATTTTTTTCATACGATTTAAATAATAATTTTCAATGTAAGTAAACGATCCAATTCTCCATTTTCCTTTAGCCCTCGTACCAAGGAAATGTCGCCCCCGTACACTGATTTTACAATTAGACTTTAACATCAATTAGTTATCTAAACTTTAAGTCTTTTTTTAATGTTGCGGAACAAAAGTAGTTCAGTTTAGCGAGTATAATCGATCGTTGCATTTAAAGCCCCAAGGTTAGAGGCACCCAATATAAGAATCACTGTATCTATAAATTAAAACCACATTACATAGGTGGCGTAGTTTGAAAGATCTAAGCGTACATACAGAGTGAAAGATGGCGGGAAGCGACTTTGTTTTATACTATGTGTGTTGTATAGAGATGTAAAAAATTGAATTAATGGCAATGAAATGATAAAAAAAACAGTAGGAGGTACGCGGTACCTACGCCCTTGAAATATTATTAGAAACAGCGTATCATGCTTGTCTAGTGAAGTTACGAAGATCTCTAGGAGATTCGTTATCTTTCACTTTAGATAAGTACCAAGGTATTCTGTTAGATAAAGATACACCATCCACCATCCATACACCATCTAAAAATGATCACATAATATGTAGCCAACTAGCCAACTACTTACTTACTTTATTATGATAAAATAATCCCAAATACCTGGATCCAGGTCCTGGACGATTGTGCACGAATTTTTCCATCAATAGTAATAAAATACACTTACGTGTATCCGTCGTTCCATTCAAAGTTATCCATCAGGCTCCAAGCCATGTAGCCCTTCAGGTTGATGCCAGCATCCAAGGTGTCCAGCACGCTCTCCAAGGCTGCTCGGTAGTATCGGATCCTGTCGTCGTCCTCCAAGCCTCCGGTGGAGGACCAGCCGTTCTCGGTGATGTAGAAGGCAGGACCGTTGTATCTAGCATGCAGGTAGGAAAGAGCGTTGTAGACGCTGCCTGGGGCTTGCTGTAACAAAGTCTTTGTTGAGTAGGTACCTATCCTAAACATTATACTTTGGGAATAATAGAATTCAGAAAAGCTAAGAGTGCTACATCAGTGCTTTTTCTAAAAATACCTGACTATGAAGCTAGATTACACCTAGACTATGTAGGTATTAACGAGCGAGCCGACTTAGCCCATCAATATTTTTTAAACATTTGCAATTTTTAATTTACTTTTTGAGTTAAGAACTTGTTTTAATGACTAATAGATCAGGCAATTGTACTTACGGCCAGCCACGCTGAGGCTGATTTTGGCCAGTCATCAGCAAAATAACTGCCAGCATCGATATCATCAAGCAATCCTGGAACGGAGTAAGAAAGTTTGTGATTTGTAGCAGATACTAATTCTGTAGTGTAATGGTTGACCCCGAAGAAATCAGCAGCGCCCCTGACGAAAGCCTTCTCTTTTTCGGTGTATTCAGGCAATCTGGACCGAGGGTATCCCTGCTCTGCACTCTTGGCAGCAATGCGTTCAGAGAGTTCCTTTGGGAAGCCACCGTCCGCTGAGAAAATTGGTTCAGCGTATAAGCCCCACTGAAATAAACCAACATTTTTAAGTGTGATTTCCATATAGATCAATTACAAAATAAATTATAATAGTAGAAAAGGAGATGACACTTTGAATAAAGCTAACCTGTCCCTGTCTCATAAGTTCCGCTGCCAATTCATCCTCCGTGGACTCAGTCGCCGGCGCAAACCAGTTCACGCTGATTGTGATCCCACACTGACCATTCTGGGAGGCTTTGAAGTCGTTGTTGTACGCATGGTACGCCCTGGCATGCCCAAGCACTAAGTGCTTAGCGCACAGATACTCTCCAATCCCGGTAGCATTGACTTGAGGAGCTTTCGTGCTCCAACCGTACCCCTCGTAGCAGATCTCTCTGGGTTCATTGAAAGTGATCCAATGCTTTACTCTATCACCAAATTGTTCGTATACCACACGAGCGTAATCTTCAAACCATTCGGCGAATAGCGGATTAGCAAAACCTCCTAACTCTTGAAGCTTTTGAGGTAAATCCCAATGGTATAACGTCACCATGGGTTTGATGTTGTACTTCAACATCTCATTGATGTAGTTGTTGTAGAAGTCTACTCCAGCTTGGTTGATTTCATTTGCAAAGCCGGTAGGGAGTATCCTGGACCAGGATAAGGAGAACCGGTAAGCGTCGAGGCCGAGCTCCCTCATCATCTCGACGTCTCGCTGGTAGTTGTGGTACGAGTCTGCTGCGATGTCTCCGTTGCTAATGTCCACAATGACTGATGGGTTATTGTGGGTCATGTGGTCCCAGATATTTTCGCCTTTGCCTGGTAACCAAATAAAAAAAATGTTTATTAAACAAGAATGACATATAAGTAAGTGTGTTTCAAACAATCGAAAGAAAAGTCATTTGGATGCGAGATATGATGTAATTTTCGAAAGAATTTTTAGCTGATTTTCGCTTAATCAACTCTATCTTGAAGTCGACGAACGAATTACTAACTGGAGAGTCTAAGCTGTCCCATTAAAGTACAATAAAAAATTAAGGGCATGCATCCTCAATAGTTTTACCCGTCGAGTGAGCCCACTGAACTCGAAGTGGTTGTACCTACCTTTAGTATGGAATTTAGTATTCAGTACGGCGTGTAATATACCCAGAGTCAATTTATTCTATCTACAATGATCGCTGGACGTGATAACCATATAAACGCGAGACCGAGGAGTATACAAAATGGGTTTAAAGAAATTAAAGATAATATCTGCTCGTATGATGAATTTATGTGAATGTACCATCCAAAAATCAAATGCCTACAATACTTTACGCACCTACCTATGTCACGACTTAGAATAAACTTATGTCTATTTAAGTGCATAAGGTACATATTATATTTTTGTTTCTTTCGTATTTTATTTAATATGGTGTTTGATATGGTGCTTTACATAAATAACCTAAATGATCAAACGTACCATCTTCATCCCAGGCGCCCTCGATCTGGTATGATGCAGTAGCAGTTCCGAAGAGGAAATCTTCGGGAAACCTTCTCGACTGCTTAGGCAAGGCATTGCTGCCAAGCACAAGGACGCTGAAAAAATATATTCCATAATGTAATTTCATAATTTGTTTGATTTCCGAGAGGCGTAGGGTCAAAAACCGCAAGACTCTAGCGGAGGAAAAAGGCAAACTTTGTACCTATGTTGACGATTTTATGACACAAAAGTAAAACTGCCAGCCTAGGCACCATCGGAACAACCAACACATGCAATGAGTTGATCATAATTTAGACCATAATACGATGTTGGCATGCTGTTACCTACTGGCCTCAAATTAAGAATGTGACGTTTTCAATTTTGAATCATGATGCTAAGATGATCTTAAATTTTAGCAAACATATAGTTTTATTATACGATATTTTAATGGGTATCAATTAACCTAGTAGAGGAGTTGTATGAAAATTTGTAGGTGATAGGTCAAAATAATTCCCACAAAGACAGAGTTTGTTTTTTTTAGTTCCTTGTTTGTATCTTTTTGACATACTAAAAATATAGAAAAATATAAGTGTGCAAAACGCGTTTTTTTGAACGCCAAAATTTGTTACGTCTAAAAAATTAAAAAATATTAAATATCGTGTGTGGTATTAAATTACAGGAAATCACACACTAAAAAAGGTTATGAGATTGATTTTATAAACCAAAAATAAATAACAAAGTGGTGGCTGAACAACTGAAAGATTTTTCAATGTAGAAAATTATTTTGTACATTGAAATCTCAACTAAACTATTATAGTTTTACACATCACAATTCGTTTTATAAAAGAAAAGCATATTTAATTGATGAATATTTTTATTTATATTAATATAATATAAAAAATAGAGGCTGTATATTAATTTAAAAAGTTTTATCAATGATAAACTCATTCCGGGACTGAGTCGTCAACGTGACAAAATGTCCAGTGGACGAATTGTTTAATGGTCTTAAGTAAGAGTGTCAAAACGTACGTACGTAACGTAAAATGTATAATTCGTTTATGCGTAGGTAAACGTAAATGTTTTGGTGACAAATTGCTAAAATGTATACTAGTTAGAATGTGTACATGACAAAATGTCCAAAGCATTAAATGTATCATGGTCAAAAAGTAAAAATGTCAAAATGTCCAAACGTCATAATTATTCAGTAAGAATTTGAATAAGTACCAAAATTTATATATTGTCGTGTAGTAGGTGTTGAATAAAGTCGAGTGCTGAGATATGGTACAACTTACTAGGTACTTAGGAATAGCACTACATGGAATTTTATGAAACCGGTGGCTTTTATACATAAAAATTAATATTAAAAAAAATAGTAGCGAAAGCAAATGTTTTAACAAAAACTAGCCTCTTAAACAAACAAACAATTAAAAAGGTTCAAACTTAAACAGTATCACGACACCTACACAATAGCAAACATAAACATGAGCATTCCCCTGATCATTGTATGTTGGCTTGTACGTTTTAACATTTACACATGCTGTTACATTTTCATTTTGGCACTTGGGTTATTTTAACACTTACGTATTTAAACGTCTGCACATTTTGTCACCTATTTATTTTGAAACTTGTACGCTTTAACACACTCTGTCGCATTTACATTTTGGCACTTGGTTATATTTACACTTACGTATTTAAACGTCTGTACATTTTGACCCCTATTCATTTCGACACTCACTTTATGGGCACTTAACAATATATCCCCTGGACATTTTGTCACGTTGACGACTCAGTCCCAGAATGAGTGTAATTTATAATATGGAAAAGCACAATTATCATCAGTTTTTGGTGATTTCTTTCAGCGATGTCTTTTAAAAATACAAAATGCCAGACATGAACTGTATCTTGTGCTCTGAAAGTGAAAACGAAAGTTCAAAGTGTGTAAAATTGACTACCAAAGGTATACAAGGTATCATCAGTGCAAGTAAAAATCGAAAAGACAGTATCCATGAGTTATTTAAACCATTGCCTGATCATCCCGTGAGTGTCCATGTCGAATGCCGCCGTTTGTACCTAAATCCCAATAATATCAAGAGTGAACTGAAATCAAAGTTGCATATTCAGGATGAAGCAAGCACCAGTAGAGTATACGGTCGGACATATCTAAATTTACATTTAAAGAACACTGTTTGCTTTGTGGTCGTTTTATTACTGACAGTGAGAAACGTTTTAAATCTAGCGTTAGTGAAGTCCGTACAAAAATGTTTCAAAATTCGGTAATGAAGGCGTGTAACTCCAGAAATGATTTATGGTCAGCAGCACAAGCCATTTATCACCAGGCATGCATTTTTTGGGATAATTACGACAATTGCGATATTTTTGTAATTCAGGGTCTTCTTACTAAGTTTCTGGTAATCTAAAACAATATTAGATACTGTTTGACCTTAAGTTATCACATTAGTTATTTCATCATCTTTGGAAACGATAATGTTACCAGAAAAATGTTCTAGCTTCTGCAACATCCTCACATTAGTATATGGTCCATTATCAACTGGCAGGAAGTCTTTTATTTGAGTCACCAGCTGCTGGACAGAAACAGTCTCATCATTTTCTTGAAACCAACTACATACGCCCAAAAAAGCGTCATGTTTTTTTTGTCTGCAGGTCATCCAAGAGACTTGCTAGGTAATATATCTTGGAAACCAATGTACTTCTTTGGGACTGGCTCACCTTTTCGAAAATTTACACTGCATGCTTGATGATAAATGATATTTGTGCTTTTCCATATTGTAAATTACACTATTGACAATACAAAAAAAAAACGCAAATCTTTTTCCCACCATTCGAGTACATACATCCTTACTGCACTCTGCACCGATCTCTATAGTACAATAGTTTTTTTTTAATATTCTGCCAAGCAAGTTTCCTTTGAGGTGCGTTGAGTTTATAGATAAAAAAAATACATACAGCCTTTATTTTTTATATTAGATTAATATGTATAATTAAAAATACTCATTAACTAAATATGTTTTTCTTTTATAAAACTAATTTTGAAGTGTAGAACTTTAATAGTTTAGTTGAGTTTTCAATAAGTACAAAACATTTTTCTACATTGAAAAATCTTTCAGGGTTTCAGCCACCACTTTGTTATTTATTTTTATTTTATAAAATCAATCTCATGACCTTTTTTAGTGTGTAATTTCCTGTAATTTGATACCACACACGATTTTTAATACTTTTACAAATTTTTCAAATTTCAAATTTTTGGCGGTTAAAAAAACACATTTTGCACACTTGTATTTTTCTATATTTTTAGTATGTCAAAAAGATACACACAAAGAACTAAAAACATCAAACCCCACCTTTGTGGGAATTATTTTGACCCCAAAGGCTATATCTCCTCTACTAACCGGTCAGCAAAATATTCTCATTTTGGTGAACAGAAATATGTATTTGGTCAGCCAAAATAGCTAGTTGGTAAGCAACTTATGGTTAGCAAACATTTATAAATCTGTCAGCAATTAATGACATATTGGGCTGCTCTAAATTATTTTGGTCAGCAAATTAAATATTTGAGCTGCATTGAACGACCCACAGATAATTAAATTTTGGTAAGCAATCAGAAGGTAAGCAAAATAATTCATTTTGTCCAGCAGAAAAAAGGAAGCAATAAAATCAAATTGGTCATCAACAAAATGGGCGCAACTATTACAAAGTTCATTCAAATATACTCTCTTTTTTTGTAAATTATTCAATTTATATAGAACTAGAGGACGCCCGCGACTTCGTACGCGTAGAATTAGTTTCCCGCTACTCCCCCCCATTTCTTCCCGTTGGGGGTAGATTTTCGGAAAATCCTTTCTTAGTGCTCACTTAAATCATGAAAGGAACCCATGTAACAAATTTCAAGTTTCTAGGTACAGTAGTTTCGGCTGTGCGTTGATATGTCAGTCAGTCAGTTTGGCCTTTTATATATATAGATTACTAGAGGACGCCCGCGACTTCGTACGCGTAGAAGTAGTTTCCCGCTACTCCCCCCATTTCTTCCCGTTAGGGGTCGATTTTCGGAAAATCCTTTCTTAGTGCTCACTTACATCATGAAAGGAACCCATGTACCAAATTTCAAGTTTCTAGGTACAGTAGTTTCGGCTGTGCGTTGATATGTCAGTCAGTCAGTTTTGCCTTTTATATATATAGATAGATTCCTCTAGGGCACACTTTCCTCGCAGATACACTCTTGAAAAAAGTTCGCCTTTATTCCTTATAGATCCCCTTTTTAAATACCAATGCAGTGTTTCCTAATAGATACACTTTTGGGTACAGTTGTGTACACAAAGGTGTAATTAACAAATTTACTGCCGTGCCGGCAACACACACATCCCAAACCCACCATCAAATTTACAAATTTAACAGAGTCGACGGAGCTCCGCTCACGCGGATCTCCTATTTCTGGGTTGTTCTGGCCCGCCGGGCCTGATATAAAAACGAACCTAACCTAACCTACCTCATATTTATGATACAAATTTTGGTTAATCTAGGGTGTGATTGTGATAGAAAATTGTGTGACAAAACTTAACTGGTAAACACTGCTGCGACTTTTCAAACTAAACGCAATCCACTTCTATATATAGATGACCATTATTTTAATATGCATAACTCTTAATTAAACTGCTTACAGACATGTTTTCTCTGCTGACCAATTGTAAAATCTTGCTGCCCAAATAATTATTTTGCAGCTCGACTGTTTATTAGGCAGACAAATGACAAAAAAAGCTGATCGAAATTGTTTGAAATGTTACCCGTTTATAAATTGTTTGCTGAACAAAGAGTTGTAGCCCGATTTTAATTTATTGCCACCCAAATCTTTTTATGCTGCCCAAATGAATTAATTGCTGATTTTTTTTGCTGATCAATTTTAATAACGGCTGACCATTTAATTACTTCCCAATTAAAATAGGGAAGTAATTAAATGGTCAGCCGTTATTAAAATTGATCAGCAAAAAAAATCAGCAATTAATTCATTTGGGCAGCATAAAAAGATTTGGGTGGCAATAAATAAAAATCGGGCTACAACTCTTTGTTCAGCAAACAATTTATAAACGGGTAACATTTTAAACAATTTCGATCAGCTTTTTTTGTCATTTGTCTGCCTAATAAACAGTCGAGCTGCAAAATAATTATTTGGGCAGCAAGATTTTACAATTGGTCAGCAGAGAAAACATGTCTGTAAGCAGTTTCATTAAGAGTTATGCATATTAAAATAATGGTCATCTATA
Organism: Acleris cristana; assembly: GCA_948252455.1. NCBI lineage: Eukaryota > Metazoa > Arthropoda > Insecta > Lepidoptera > Tortricidae > Acleris > Acleris cristana. The sequence goes on from OX411794.1 coordinate 6,349,981, forward strand.
TATAGAAGTGGATTGCGTTTAGTTTGAAAAGTCAGCAGTGTTTACAAGTTAAGTTTTGTCACACAATTTTCTATCACAATCACACCCTAGATTAACCAAAATTTGTATCATAAATATGAGGTAGTTTAGGTTAGGTTCGTTTTTATATCAGGCCCGGAGGGCCAGAACAACCCAGAAATAGGAGATCCGCGTGAGCGGAGCTCCGTCGACTCTGTCAAATTTGTAAATTTGATGGTGGGATTGGGATGTGTGTTTTGCCGGCACGGCAGTAAATTTGTTAATTACACCTTTGTGTACACAACTGTACCCAAAAGTGTATCTATTAGGAAACACTGCATTGGTATTTAAAAAAGGGATCTATAATGAATAAAGGCGAACTTTTTTCAAGGGTGTATCTGCGAGGAAAGTGTGCCCTAGAGGAATAATTCTATATAAATTGAATAATTTACAAAAAAAGAGTATATTTGAATGAACTTTGTAATAGTTGCGCCCATTTTGTTGATGACCAATTTGATTTTATTGCTTCCTTTTTTCTGCTGGACAAAATGAATTATTTTGCTTACCTTCTGATTGCTTACCAAAATTTAATTATCTGTGGGTCGTTCAATGCAGCTCAAATATTTAATTTGCTGACCAAAATAATTTAGAGCAGCCCAATATGTCATTAATTGCTGACAGATTTATAAATGTTTGCTAACCATAAGTTGCTTACCAACTAGCTATTTTGGCTGACCAAATACATATTTCTGTTCACCAAAATGAGAATATTTTGCTGACCGGTTAATTGATACCCATTTTAATTATGCTACTTACCTTAAAAGAAGAGCGACTCGCATCATCGTAGGGCAAGTAAGTTATCTATCGAGCATGAATGTCACTTTTGCTTTTATACCGGCAGTAAGTATCTAAGTACTCGAACTTGTCAATTAGATTATTAGTTAGGTAACTTGCACAGTACAGTCGCCATCAGATATATTGGAGCGGCCGAGGTACTCAAATATTTCTGAGCAGCAATAAATTTCAATAAATTCTTTACGGTAAATAAGGTCAATAACATCTGAACATCCAATTCGCCACAAATATATGAGCAGTGGTTTTTCAATTAAATCTGAACACACAACGAGACAATAATATCTGAAAGCACAACTCGTCAAAGTTATCTGCACAGACAGGGTGATCATAAATATCTGAACATTTAAGGAAAATGTACCTTAAAGCAATAGGCATACAGTTTAAAATTCTTTAACGTACTACGCTGGAATACATATGACAAGACGATAACAATTGCTAGATAGTTGTCAACTTCGACTGAATCGAAAAAGTACGAGTATTATCTAGTATTAGTTTGAAGTATGAAACTCTTCTAAAGAGTTTGCACGTGTGTAATGAAGTGTTTATTACTTGCTATGAACTATGATCATTACAATTTTACCCCTTAAAGTAGCAATGTATGGCCGTTTATACAAAATCAAAGACCATCTTTTTGTAAAAAAATATATATTCGGAATCATCAAGAAAATTGAGCGGTACGGAGGCTTGAACTCACTATGTTTTGTTTTTTTTTGTAGTTTTGAAAACTAACGAGTTTCTATAAATGTTGATGTTAAGTTTGTTTACAGTTTTCATTGAATAAAAATAATAAATAAGAAAAAAAAGAACATTAATTCTTAATAAAATACAAAAAAAAAGCACAATTGTGGATTTGAACCCTGACGCAACGGTATTATAATTATGATTTCTAATTACTAAACCGCTAGGCCATGGCGACTGACACAATAGTGGATGAAATATTGCAAAGGATTCGTACCTATTTTCATTTGGCAGCTTCAATATTACATATTTACATTTGATAAAGACACGCAGTGAATTATATGCAATGACAGTTATGTTACCGTTTTTGTGAATTGCCAAATATTTTATTCAAATGTGTCTCTTGTAACAAGACCGTGAAGTTGCTTTTCGCAGATTTATATTTTGTATACCTACTTATTTTGTAAAAGGAAAATTCATTACATCTGTAGGATTACCTTTAAACTGTATGCCTATTGCTTTAAGGTACATTTTCCTTAAATGTTCAGATATTTATGATCACCCTGTCTGTGCAGATAACTTTGACGAGTTGCGCTTTCAGATATCATTGTCTCGTTGTGTGTTCAGATTTAATTGAAAAACCACTGCTCATATATTTGTGGCGAATTGGATGTTCAGATGTTATTGACCTTATTTACCGTAAAGAATTTATTGAAATTTATTGCTGCTCAGAAATATTTGACTACCTCGGCCGCTCCAATATATCTGATGGCGACTGTACATAAATAAACCAGTAATGAAACTACGAACAAACGCTCGAAACGACGCCCTCACACATACGCACGCCTCTACGAGACCGCTGAGAGGATTTGGCGGTGCTGTCAGTCGCGAGTGTCGCGTCGAGACGAATGGGCACCTTCGCATTTTACGTTCTTTCTTTAGAAAGATGCCACAAAAGTATTCCTTACAAAATCGAAATCTGGGGATCTGTGTGGTCTCCATGGGTGGTCTCTGACAATGATTTCGTTGGCAGCATGAGAAAAAGTAGGCGCCATCTTGAACTTCTTAGTTATTCAACCGATTGCTTCCAAAATCGATATCTGGGGATGTGTATGGTCTCCGACAACTAATCTGTTGGCAGAATGAGAAAAAGTAGCCGCCATCTTGAACTTTTTAGTTATTCAACCGATTGCTTCCAAAATCGATATCTGGGGATGTGTATGGTCTCCGACAACTAATCTGTTGGCAGAATGAGAAAAAGTAGCCACCATCTTGATCTTTTTAGTTATTCAACCGATTGCTTCCAAAATCGATATCTGGGGATGTGTATGGACTCCGACAACTAATCTGTTGTCAGAATGAGAAAAAGTAGCCGCCATCTTGAACTTCTTAGTTATTCAACCGATTGCTTCCAAAATCGATATCTGGGGATGTGTATGGACTCCGACAACTAATCTGTTGGCAGAATGAGAAAAAGTAGCCGCCATCTTGAACTTCTTTGTTATTCAACCGATTGCTTCCAAAATCGATATCTGGGGATGTGTATGGTCTCCGACAACTAATCTGTTGGCAGAATGAGAAAAAGTAGCCGCCATCTTGAACTTCTTAGTTATTCAACCGATTGCTTCCAAAATCGATATCTGGGGATGTGTATGGTCTCCGACAACTAATCTGTTGGCAGAATGAGAAAAAGTAGCCGCCATCTTGAACTTCTTAGTTATTCAACCGATTGCTTCCAAAATCGATATTTGGGGATGTGCGTGGTCTCCGACAACGAATTTGTTGGCAGAATGAGAAAAAGTAGACACATCTTGAACTTTTTTATTATTCGACAGGCTGCTTCCAAAATCGATATCTGGAGATCTGTGTGATGTCCGATAACGACCATAGATATCGATTATGGAAGCAATCGGATGAATAACTGAGAAGTTCAAGATGTGGGCTACTTTTTCTCATTCTACCAACAAATTAAATTCGTTGTCGGAGACCACGCACATCCCCAAATATCGATTTTGGAAGCAATCGGATGAATAACTAAGAAGTTCAAGATGGCGGCTACTTTTTCTCATTCTGCCAACAGATTAGTTGTCGGAGTCCATACACATCCCCAGATAGGTATCGATTTTGGAAGCAATCGGTTGAATAAGGAAAAATTTCAAGATGGCGGCTACGTTTTCTCATTCTGCCAACAGATTAGTTGTCAGAGACCACACAGATCCCCAGATTTCGATTTTGGAAGGAATAGGTAGAATCATCCCACAATAACTCTGCAATGAGGTGACAATAGTAGAAATCATAAGTTTGTTTATGGCAATACTGATTTTTAGTCACACAACACGTTTTGATACTTACAAGTATAGCTCTAATTATTATGTACGGTAACAGTCGAGCCAACAAACATTCGATAGCATGATATTCCGAGAGTACGTAGTCGAAACTATGATATACACTCCTATGGAAGTATGTATATGCATACTGGATCCTTACTTCTACACTAATATTATAAAGAGGAAAGATTTATATTTTTGTATGTTTGTAACGATAAACTCAAAAACTACTGGACCGATTTCAAAAAATATTTCACGATTACCTGCGCGGGCGGAGTCGCGGCAACAGCTAGTATATTATTTATAAATGCGAAAGTATGGTTGTCGCTTACATAAACTGCTGCACTTTGGCATAGGGATAGTTTGAATCCCAGAGGACATAGGCTGCTTTTTATCCTGGATAATTTGGCAGTTCCCAATGAAACGCTATGAACCAATTCTACACAGACAAGGTCGCAGGCAAAAATGCATGTATGTAAACGGGTAATTTTATAAGTTGAGGTCTTACATGCATGAGGTACAGTCAAAGAATTTGGTTCGCAGGCCACTTTGGACTGAGTCATGACGTAAGTAATCAAAACGTTAGAGACTTCATATGATTTTATTTACAGTGTCACTTCAACATAGTCCAAAGCGGTCCCTGATTCCTGAATCAAATACTTTGTTTTTATTTAATAAAATGCAAAAGATTTTTTGACATGTTTAATCAATAAATAAATGAGATATCTGAGTCTAAAAATTCCACTTTTTCATACTGTTCTTCCTGAACTTCAACTTCTCCGAACCCTTCTCCTGTTTCAACCTCACTGTCATCATACTGCTCACTGTCATTATTACTTTGCGCATTTATAACATACGGCAGGTCCAATTTGTCCAGTTCTATTTATGCTCTGTACATAATTTGCGATTGAAGTCCGTGTTGTAGTATGAACAGCTTCAAACAATTTCACCTTAAAGAAATTGAACAAGTTAAAATACAATCCTACTAATAATATAAACGAGAATTTTTGTGTGTTACTTTGTATCCCAGAATATTTTAAAAATCCCGAGGGAATAACTGTAATCGACATCTAGGCGGACAAAGTCGCGGGCAGAAGCTAGTATTATAATAAAATAACATCATCTTAGCCTAATCGTTTCGTTAATATGTTATTTTTTCATAATAGAATATTAATTCATGGGGTTAATATAAAATAACACGGAACGCAGTAATAAAATATCAAGAATTTACTCGTAGAGTTTAGAATTTTATGTAAACATTGCTCCTTTTGCTTACGGACGGACTCCATTTCTTCTTTTACATTTTGGAAATGAGTTATCATCTTGAGTATAAGTTCTCGAACTCCACTTTTAATAGGTTTATCCATTTTGAAAATAGGAATCGTTAAAAAATCCTCGACAAAATATTCACGTAATACCAATATGTCATGTTTGAGTGACATGAAAGAACACAGATTATAAGGGTATTTTATGGGTTGCCGGTTAAAATCTTGTGCAAAGTTATTGTGGGCTGACTCTAGAATAACAAAAAGTTTAACATAGTTGTTTTTTGTCCCAAGAAAAATAAATAAATAAATAAATTCGTTGTCGGCCACACCATAACCATCCCCAGATATCGATTTTGGAAGCAATCAGTCGAATAATAAAAAAGTTCAAGATGGCGGCTACTTTTTTCACTCTGCCGACAGATTCGCTATCGGAGACCACACACATCCCCAGATATCGATTTTGGAACCAATCGGTTGAATAACTAAAAAATTTAAGATGGCGGCTACTTTTTCTCAATCTGTCAACGGATTTGTTGTCGCAGATCACACATATCGATTTTGCATTAACTAGCTGAGATACAATAAACAAGAACTTTTTTCAATTTTACAAAATGTTAGTGGACAACCCTTACGCTCAATTGGAGCGTAGGTATTTATCTTGAAAAGTAGGCCTAGTTTCATTACTGGTTTATTTATATACTGTGTAACTTGTAACTTAGGTACGCGGGCGATTCTGAAGCAGCCTAGGCCTTTGACAGGATTGACAATGATTTTGAAAGGAACGGGGCCTTTATTCTAGTTTAGTTTATTTGGTTTAGCCCATCTTGTTTCGATATCTAAATCATTTTGGTGACCTTATTCACTTCCCAAGTAACACAGTCATTCTGAATAAGGTTTGAGTAATAGCGATCAGCGAAAATATAAGCTGAAACTTTGGTCTGGATTATGTCTGAGTAAACGTCTATTCAGCTGTTATTCAAGCAATTTGGGCACATTTTTAAATGCTTTAGTCTGTATAACAGCGATGTAAAGTCTGGGTAATAACCTAGTAATGGTCCATATACAGTATAATAGGTCCATTGACAGTATAGTTAAGAGCCGTCGTAATGTCAACAAAATTATCACGAAACAGAAGCAACATGGGAACACACCAAAGGAACAAAACTAGAATAAAGGCTCTGAGCTCTTAGGCAAGATGCATAACGCTATCGAAAACGATTGTCGAAAACTGTCAAAATTTATGGAATTGACATGAGCGCTCGACGCGACCGTCCAGGGGTGTGATTCTCTCAAGAAGCAAAGTTGAGCGAATGAACGAGTGAAGTCCAAGCGGCGAGATTAAGTAGTCCCGTCAAAGTGAACAAAACACATTTTAGGGCGTGCATTTTCAATTTGGCAGCATGTCGTCTCGAACGTATAAGGCTGCCTACTTGAGAATGCACTCGCTAATATGGTGTTTTGTTCGCTCGGACGGGACTTCTTAAACTCGCCGCTTGGAATTCACTCCTGCGTTCGCTCACCTTTGTTTTTCAGAGAATAACACCCCAGGGCCCGTATTATGGTCGCTTTTATCGCGGTGGATAAAGCTTCCGTCACTCTCGCACTAACATACTGGTCAGAAAGTGACGGATCGCTTATCTACGTCGATAAACACGACCATAATCGGCCCGCAGCAGCTTATTTAACGATAACGCTCTCGCAATGCATCTTATCTATTGCCTATGCATGAAATGTCCTCTTAAATAGATCGTCAATGAAGTATCAAACTCGCAAGTTCATGGGCATTATGCAAAATATATTTTATTTGCAGCGTCGGGGTCATGTAAAGCTATCTGCTAAAAACCATACTTTTTTGATATACCACCGACGAACTAGTTCGTCGATGCTAATACGTACCTTTTATTTTGTAAGGATTTAAAAACCTAAGTACTTGGAATTTATTCAAAATTACCTATTTTCTCAGCACTTTACATTTAAATCCCAACAAAATAAAATTTCCGTTTTCAGCATGCAGAAGTTATCTGTTTATAAACAGTTTAATCCTTAGTGATGTTTATAAACAGTTTAATCCTTAATGATCCAAGATAAATTGGTGAACAATTTTTTGATTGGTGGTAATTCCATAACTCATATTTGTAGGCAATTGTATTGAAAAAAAAACGCAAGCGTTCCTAATAATATGGCCACCACAGTGTTTCAGACTTGCCCTGGCTTCCTATTTTTTTACATAATACAATGAATTGCATTTTTTAATTTATCTTAATATTATTTATAGCTATCAGTTCGACACTTTTAAGTGTCCCTCACAGAGGAAGGGGATCTAAGATTTTGATGAATCATCATTAATGCTCAGAAAAACGCCCGTCATTCCAAAAAGCAAGCACTGTTCCGTACAGTAGGGACTTCCTTATTTTTAATAAAACGTAGTAGTTTTAGTATATGAATATGATACATTTTCATTTATTTACATTTAGCGACATGAAGTAGGTAATGAATTAATGGGGTCTATATCGATTGGCATAATCATAGTTTGACTGAATGTATTTTTTTTTATTGTTGTAAAAACTAACCTATGCTAACTTAACAAAACTACACAATAGCCCCCTTACGAATAAACGGTGAGTAACGGTGGTATACGTTCGAACATTGCTTGAATACTGCTCCTCGGTTTGGCAACCAATTTACGCAAATCACACTAATAGAGTTGAGTCAATACAAGCTAAATTCGTCAGATATCTGTCAAATAAAACTGGGACTCGTCGGACTCTTCCCGAGTATGTTGACAGATTGGCTGCGTTTATTCTTCAGTCTCTGTCCTCCAGACGTAATGTCACTGATTTAGTCACGCTCCACAAGATATTGCACGGCGGTATTGACAGTAACCTCATGGGTCATGTATGTATTAGAGCTATTAACGGAAAAACTCGAAACCAAAACCTGTTTGCCTTGCCTATGGTCCCTAACAATAATGTAACCAAGAATGCACCTATTGCTCGAATGTGTCGTTTATATGATAATTTAGATATAGATTTAGACATATTAAATGTATCATTATCTAAGTTGAAGAACTGTTTGAAAACCAGATATTCCTAACTGTTATGTTTTTTATTCTCATGTACTTACCCGGTTTATTATTGTATTTTAAATTTTATTTTTTTGTACATAAAGTATTAATCATTAGTATATTAATTTAGCTTTGATTTGCCTACTAAAAATGTTGTGTACAATTATTATAGTAGTGTAAGCAACGTAAATGTATCTGCTGTAATGTCGTTTTACCATGTTTTTGCCTACATTATGTTATTGTACCTATTTAAATAAATAAATAAATAAATAAATACCTATACAATGTTTTGTCCTTATCTGTCATTGTGACATTTGTATTTGACAGATAAGGACAAAACATTGTGTAGCTATAGCACCGTTACTCATCGTTTATTAGAAAGGGGATAGATGTTTATTAAGAAGAGAAGGCTTGCACCAGGGGGGCTGCTGATCTCCTAGGCGTCAACCTGCAGCATTCGTATCTGCTACAGGTTACAAGGATCCACTCCCCGTTTCAGGGTTGTTTGATGATGTCGATGCTGGAACTTATGTCCCTGAAGATTGGCCAACATCAGCCTCAGTTTGGTTGATTGTGAGTAGGGGGAAGCGGGGCAGTTTGATGCATGGGGCCCAATAATACATCATCACTATTTCGTTAAAAACTAATGGTAGTAAGTAATATCGAAATATCACTAAAACATGACTATACATAAGAGGGCTTGACAGCTGTAAACGCATCGCTAGGTTGTTGTTCTTCAGCATTTCACAAGTAAAAAAGTGTTTTTGGTGTAGCTTACTAAAAATATTCTCCTTATGTTGTTTATCTGTTTATTGGATATTTGAAATTCCCAATATTAAGTTACTTTATTTCGTTATCAGGATTGCATGTTTAACTTTTCTAAAGTACACTGGTTTAACTGGTTTTATTAATAAGTATTCAAATATTTTTCGAATATGACCGTTGGGGCATTTTGATACACAAAGGTACGGGGCACATAATCATTGGTGCTATCAATGTTTGAGTAAGTAATTTTTGACTGTGTTGTTTAATTGTCTAAGGCCCGGTTTTATAAAAGCCCGTTAGTAAATATGTCAGATCAAATTTTAGTAACTTCATACAAGTTTTGACATTCCTGACCGAAATTTGATCTAACGGGTCTTTATAAAACCCAGCCTAAAAATGTTTATGGTTGGTTTAGCCTATACATACATGAACTCTGAAAACATTACACTAAGTACTTTTTTTGGGCAGTCGTGTAAAAAGGTATCGTTATAACAGTAAGATTTCATTACTTGTATCTTTTATACATTGTGATGTGTATTTTTTATTTCGTATGTTAACTGCCAACATCGTCTTTTTAATATTTGATGAAGTAACCTTCCAAATTCATGTCCTAATTTTAAAATCTTTTTGTGTTATTTCATGTAAGTACGACTAAAGCTATTTTTTATATTTGTTGTCAGCCCTTAACTCAAAAAGCGTTCTACTTTTCTAACTCCAATATCTGTATCGTTAATAAATCTCTATAATTAAAAAAAACAACTTTTTATTTAACACTGAAATTTCAACGTTTGTCTCACGCTCAGCCGTGAGACCTAAGTAAAACCATTCTTTTTTTCAGGTGTGGCGCTGCAGGCTGTACAAAGACGAACTTATCCCGCTAAGGGATCTCTTCCAGTTAACCTTAGAGCAATTGAGAAATAATTAATGACAGCGAATAGCCAAATAAGTACAACGCAAAAATAAATTGCTATTAATATCAATTTAATATACAGGGTGTTAGGCAGAAGGTTGGACAAACTTCAGGGACTAACTCTGTAGGCATACTCATCAACTTTTATTATGGGACCAGCTGTTCCATACATTTCGGCTTTTTAGCTCTCAAAGTTTGTATGGAACAGCTGTTTTTTTTTTCGCGATTTGGATGTTGGTCCCATAATAAAAGGTGATGAGACTGATGAGTATGACCTACAGAGTTAAACCCTGAAGTTTGTCCAACCTTCTGCCTAACACCCTGTATACATATATTATCTTTCGTAGGTACGTCGACGTCATAAACATGTTTGCACTTTAGTACCTTGTCACTTTCATTCACCGAGACAATTTCATATTAGTAGTATGAAACTGTCTCAGTAAACATGTTTATGACGTCGTCTGTAGGTACACTAAAAAATATCAAGTGTTAGGTAGTTGGGCTCGCGCTGATTCGATTCGAAAACTGGATGAGCGAGTCCGAGAACTCGCACTTGACCGCTTTTTTAAAGGCAAACGAACACGAGTATATGGGATCTAAGAGCCATTTTTGTATTTGCTATACGTACTGCAAATGCGTTGTCAACCCTGGGGGCCTAGCCTAAATTAGCTATTTTCAATTTTAGAATGTCTCGAAATTAGTAATTTCACCGGTTACCTTATGCCCAACCAGAACACAATAATGCGAACACTGCTGCTTGGCGGTTAAAGGATATAATGGTGGTAGCGATCGCATGGACCCTGCACCTGTTCCTACCACCACATGCACATGTTTTACTCTACCTACTGCCCTAAACCAAAGTTGACAGTAAAATTACCATCTTGTAGGTTCCGTCATGACGTCACTATATCGTTATAATTATCAGAACTAATATTATACTTAGTAGTTAGCTAGTCTAATTTTTGGTTTCATATTTATTTGTCTTTCAAATGTTTAACTGTGACGGAGACTAACTTAAAACTGCACGAAGACGAACATAGAGTTTATTGACATACAAACTGTACCCTTGACATGAGTTATATTAACCGTACTTGCTAACGGCCAAACCCTATATTCAATCCGCGGATAGATAAGGCTTACTTCGGGTTAAAATTTGACACTTGCCCATACAAAATGTGTCAAATTTTAATCCGAAGTAAGCCTATCTATCCGCGGTTTGAATATAGAGTTCGGCCATAAGAGTAGCGAGTCGAATACTCTGTCCCTCACAGTATTGTAATTGAGCGCCAGGGAAAGAGCATACGTCTCTCTAGCGAGTACGGTCACTGTAACTCATGGGTATTGATTCTCTCAAAAGCAAAGGTGAGCGAATGCAGGAGTGAAGTCCAAGCGGCGAGTTTAAGTAGTCCCGTCAGAGCTTGCAAAACACATATTAGCGCGTGCATTCTCAATTAGGCAGCCTTATACGTTCGAGAAGCCATGCTGCCAAATTGAATACACGCGCTGAAATGTGTTTCGTTCGCTTTGACGGGACTACTTAAACTCGCCGCTTAGACTTCACTCCTGCATTCGCTCACCTTTGCTTTTGAGAGAATTAATACCATGGTAAGGGTACTGTCTCTAGGATTCGATTCTGCGCAGTCTAAAATTACTCTTTTTCCAGTATCCTTGTACTTGGCATCAACACGTCGTACACCATAAAGTCGAGAAGTACGACGGCCGGTATCGTTGTTAATTAAATCACCGAGATAGCCCAGCGAAACACGAACCTTAAGTGGCAGTGGCCGCGGCACATTACTCGTAGAACTGATGGCCGTTTAACGGAAAAGTTCTAGAGTGGCGGCCGCGGACCGGAAAGCGAATTGTTAGCAGGCCTTCCACAAGGTGGACCGACGATCTGGGACTCCATTGGGATTGTTCATATTTTTAGGGTTCCGTACCAAAATGGTACCAAAGGAACCCTTATGGTGAGACTTCGTTGTCTGTCTGTCTGTCTGTCTGTATGTCACAGCAGGTTTTCTCAGCAACTACAAATGCTATCAACTTGAAATTTGGCATAGTTGTACAACTTGCTTGCCCGCATCTATTTGTAGTAAAAAAAATATGAAATTAATTTTATTAATAATTGAAAAGGGGTCTAGAATGGGGGGTTCAAAAATGAAAGTGGTTCGATTATAGCAAATGGGGTGTCATATGAAAGGTCTTAATCTGCACATTTCAAAACTATTTTTTTTTAAATTTTCTGTGATGTACTTTTTGATTTATAGTCAAAAATGTACAAAAAATGACAGTTCCCCACCCTTTATCTCCGAAGTTTATTAATCAAAAATTCTGAAAAAAATCCTGACGTATAGATAATTACTTATATTTTCTGGGAAAAATAAAATAAAGTGTTCATTATTTACAGTTTTTGAGAAATATTAAAAAAACTAAGAAAATCTGTATTAAAATTTAGGCTAGTCAAAAACTACCTTATTGCCTGGAAAATAAAGCTTATAACAAAATGAGTATTTGCTTTTGCGGTTACCAAGCATATTATCTTCAATACGGAACCCTCGGTGCGCGAGTCCGACTCGCACTCGACCGGTTTTTTACAATTACTTTAATTCGAAAACCATTTCGAGGAATAGGGTTTTAAAGCCGTTCTGTATTATTAAGTTTTTGAAATATTTATTTATTTCGGATATTTTAACAAAAGTATATTTAACCTTTGTTTGACTTTCGTTTTCGGCTTGAAGCCATCCTAGGTGTATCTTACAGGTTAGGCGAAAACCGCTTAAAGTAGTATGTTTTAATACAGTATTACAATCACTTTTTAACATTAGATATCATTAAATTGTTGTAATTTATTAGAAAATGCCAACTCAAATTTAAAACAATCATGTCATCCATAAAATGTCTGCTAAATAAATAAAGATATTAAAACAAAACTATTGGGTCAAATACAAAATTAATGAAATTGGTCTCTTAAAATTACCCATTCTTTCGAATTAGAATGTAAAAACAGTGAGTTATTTTTTTTGGTCTATCCCAATTCTCGTGACTTCGAGATGATTTTTCATGCGAGATGAACTGTCAACTGCATACATTTTTTCGACATATTTCGCATGAAAAATCATCTCGAAGTCACGAGAATTGGGTCCCTGGTGAAGATCGTGGGAAGCCGATGGATACGAGTAGCACAAAATACTTGATAAGTATTATTAATTAATTGATCAGAATTAATGTCCAGGCGGCCAAACGGTTGGATTTTATAGTATTATTTAACCCTTTTAATCACCCGGAGAATTTTCAAAGAAAAGCTCTAGTTGCATTGGTCCTGTTTCGAAACACGATAAAAAACTGGATATACTCGTAGGTACAGTCAACCGCATAAATAAGTGATCATTTCTGTACCTTGTCGGTTTCAATCGTTTCACAATTTTGTATAATATTTTAAACACGACGTTAAAGTGACAAGGTACATAAATGATCACTTATTTATGCTGTTGACTGTACTGAACAATTTGCTCTTAAAACTCATTTCAGTCTTGTATTTCTGCTGCACTCGCTCAATTAAAATTATTTGGTAGTCTAACGGGCCTTATCCGTACCCGATTGACTTTTTAAGTCCTTAGTGGTGTAAAAATAAAGTAAATCGGTCCATACTTCTGAAACTTATACATCAACATATTTACTTAAAAAAATAAAAACAAGATAATATGAAAACCTCCCCATTTTATTGAAATCATTTAAAAAATAACAAACGGTTCGCAATTCGGTGATAGATTTGTAGTTTATTTCCCCTCGTCAATGGTCATGGTCCAGGTGTCAGGCTCGTAGAGGTGGTCGACCACCCTGTTCCGGATGATGTGCTTGTAGACGAACGCGGACTTGCGCGGCGTGCGGGTGCGCGCCGGGTCCTCGAAGTCCACTTCGTACAACCCGAAGAGTTCTCTGCAAGTATAATAATATAAGTCCATTAATGGCGTCGAAACTGGAGGTGAAACACAACTTGGGTTACTTTGAAGTACTATCTCCAAATACTAAGTATTCAGTTTGTGTAAGTGGGGTCAAAGTTTGCTAGGGATGTCAGCAGTGAGAGAGACATTGAAAAGAGCTTGAATGCTGGTATCATGTGGCAGAAATAAGAGTTGTGATACTTTGAGAGACATACAAATACGAAATCTTTATTGTGTAAGTACTTAGGCCCTGTAGGGTCTTTTTGTGTCTGATTCTACCAGCGGTTCCCAAGAGGATAGAATAAGAAACAGCATGATGAAAAAGAAGTACGGAAAAATAAAGAAGTAGGTACCTATTAAAATAAATTGAAAAGGTACGTAGATGATTTGGCCATGCAGAAAGAATGGTCAAAGGAAGGAATACAGATAAAATGTAAAAGAGAGTGTCAGAGAAAGTTGAACGGGGAAGTCAATTTACTCCGACCACATTGAACAAATACTGGAGACAGAAAACCTAGGTGAAACAAGAACGAGGACGAAAGCACGGATGAATTTTTTTTAGTGTTTGCAAGCAACGCAATAAATTTGCGTCGCATAAGCATCATGTGCATATAATGAAACATAGTGGGGTGCGTATACTAATCATTTGAGCATAATTATGAAAGACACCTACGTGTATCCCTCCATCCATTCAAAGTTGTCCATCAGACTCCAAGCCATGTAGCCCTTCAGGTTGATGCCAGCATCCAGGGAGTCCAGCACGCTCTCCAAGGCTGCCCGGTAGTATCGGATCCTGTCGTCGTCCTCCAAGCCTCCGGTGGAAGACCAGCCGTTCTCGGTAATGTAGAAGGTTGGGCCGTTGTATTTAGCATGCAGGTGGGTAAGAGCGTTATAGATGCTGTTTGGGGCTAGCTGTAACAAACGTTTTTATTTAAAGCACACAATCGGCTGAAATAATAATTATTAAAAAAATATTACATAGAAAAATGCGATTCCGGACCTTTTTTGCTGATTAAAAACTTGAATCTTTACTTTTTCACGACACTACTGACTCAAACTATTTTATAGGTATTCCTAAATTCTACGTATACATGCGAGTGGACTAAGACCACCTTGAAAAGCTAGATTACAAGACGAGTTTTTCATTAGGGCAATTTTACCACTTCTCACTTTACTTGGAAGAAATAACTTGTTGTTAACCCTACTTAAAAATATCAAATTTTTGATCAAGGTTATGTACTCACTTTTAGCCAAACTGAGGCTGATGATGGCCAATCATCAGGGGAATAAGTTCCAGCATCAACATCATCAAACAACCCTGGAACGGGGAATGGGTTCTTATGATCTGTAGCAGATACGAATTCTGCAGTGTAATGGTTGACCCCGAAGAAATCAGCAGTCCCCCTAACGTAAGCCTTCTCTTCTTCGGTGAATTCGGGCATTCTGGACCGAGGGTATCCCTGCTCCGCACTCTTGGCAGCTGCGCGCTCTGATAATTCCTTTGGGAAGCCTCCTTCCTCGGAGAAAATTGGTTCAGCGTATAAGCCCCACTGAAACATTTTATTTTTATTTTTAAGTGGTGGTAGGTAAGCAATTAAAATATGAATCTCGATCCTGTTTAACCTGGTATGTTGTTAAAACTTGACACAAAACAGATGAATTCATGCTTCAAATTTGACTTCTGTAAAACTAAGTTTTTGAAATGTAATGGAGCACGGAAGAATTAAACTCACTTTGTCATCCACTTATAAATCTGTTTCTACAATTATAACCAGTGCAAGAAGCATAAAAAAAGTCAAGCCGATACGAATATTATGATGTAGTAAAAACTATACCTGTCCCTGTCGCATGAGTTCCGCTGCCAATTCATCCTCCGCAGACTCAGTCGCCGGCCCAAACCAGTTCACGCTGATTGTGATCCCACACTGACCACCCTGGGAGGCTTTGAAGTCGTTGCTGTACGCATGGTACGCCCTGGCATGCCCAAGCACTAAGTGCTTAGCGCACAGATACTCTGCAATCCCGGTAGCATTAACTTGAGGAGCCTTCGTGCTCCAACCGTACCCCTCGAAGCAGATCTCTCTGGGTTCATTGAAAGTGATCCAATGCTTTACTCTATCACCAAATTGTTCGTATACCACACGAGCGTAATCTTCAAACCATTCGGCGAATAGCGGATTAGCGAAACCTCCTAAGTCTTGCAGCTTTTGAGGTAAATCCCAATGGTATAACGTCACCATGGGAATGATATTGTACTTCAACATCTCATTGATGTAGTTGTTGTAGAAGTCCACTCCAGCTTGGTTGATTTCGTTTGCAAAGCCAGTAGGGAGGATCCTGGCCCAGGATAAGGAGAACCGGTAGGCGTCGAGGCCGAGCTCCCTCATCATCTCGACGTCTCGTTGGTAGTTGTGGTACGAGTCTGCTCCGATGTCTCCGTTGCTGTGATCCTTGATTACGTGGGGTTTGGTGTGGGTCATGCGGTCCCAGATATTTTCGCCTTTGCCTGGATTGCCAAAAGAGGTTAATCAAACAAGAATGACATAAGTATGTTTCAAGCTATTGAAAAGAAATACCTTTAGATTAATGTAAATTACAAAGAAGCAAGCATATCTCGCATTTGTCACGTTCTGGAATAAATTATCATGCTTACCATCTTCATCCCAGGCGCCCTCAATCTGGTATGAAGCAGTAGCGGTCCCGAAGAGGAAGTCCTCAGGGAAACTTCTTGCCTGCTTAGGCGAGGCATGGATGCCAAGCACGAGGACACTGGAAAAATAGGTATAGATGCCAAACTATTTTACTGTTTCGTTTGTAAACGTAAGAAGTACCAGCGACATAGAAAAACCAGTTTAAGATACATTCACCGCCAAGTACCCGACTATCGGGTATTGCATGATGTTGTCCCCACGCCGCACTACCCGATTGTCGGGTACTATAGTAATATTTGCCGTTACGCTGGCGTGTGGTTCGGAATTTGTTTAAGTGGTATGACTGATTTTAATTGATCCACCAAATGCATGCCATTCCTGGCGGTAAAAACCATATAGTATTTGACCTGTTACGGTATTGTTTTGTCGTCAGCCGCCATTACTAGTAAATAAGAGCTATCAAAACGTTCACAATACTATAACAGATCAAAGACGATATGGTTTTTAGCGCCCAGAATACCGGCCCAGTAGAATTACATTGACAGTTGATTTTCACGTTTGACGCGAGAGCTATGCTAATGACACAATGTACACTCACCAGCAATAATATATTATACTACATTGGGCGCAAAATTATCTGACTGGTCTTTATTACTAGAGGTATAAAGAACGTGTCAGATATTTTTGCGCCCAATGTTGGATAATATATTATTGCGGCTGACTGTACTTCTTCTGGCATGCTTTTGCTGGACTAATGTAAATCAGCCATTAAAGTTCTAAAGTGATTCATTTTTTTATTATTTGTATATGTATACTCACCTTAAAAGAAGTGCGAGTCGCATCGTCGCTGAGCAGTTTCTATCAAGCATCAATGTCAATTCGGTCTTTATAGCGTCGATAAGTACGTACTTGAATTTATCGTAAAGATTGTTGTGCTAGGGGTCGCTTGAGTGGGCGATTCTGAAACATCTCTGCGAGAAACACTTATCTTAGAGATTCGTCGGTCAGAACTTTTTTGAAGTGATAACTTCTTATGGGAGGGTTAACCGCTTCGTTACGTAACGCGTTACGGCGCCAGTCTGTCTGGCTTCCCTTTCTCTCACGCATACGGCAGCGGTAGGCAGGCTCCTCCTCTCTCACTCTAACCCACAGCGCTAGCCGTATTTCGGACAGACGCTTCCCCCTCTCTACTCAGTGTTTAGTGTGTGATAGACATATACTGTTGACAGTGAGCATATAACCTAAAACTATCACCGTTTCACTTCTGTCGTCCGGAGACGCACACGTTTTTTTTATAGTACCTACTTAATACCTTACCTTTAAACCCCCAATTTCTTAGGAATGCTGCCTCCTAACTCGTTAGGTAAGCATATTGTTTCCACGATGGTGCACCCTGCTACCTACTTAAATTTACGTACACTGAAGCAACCAAGCAACTTCAATTGAAGTGACGGAGCGTGCCGTCGTGAATTGATTAAGTTATGGAAAACAGTTATTTGGCCACATTAACACTAAGAATCGAAAATTTCGTTAAGATTTAACCATTAGTTACGATTTTTAACGATTAGTTAAGTAGTTTAACTACTGATCAAATAACAGACCCTTAGTCACTCCAAAGTTAAGCACCTAACTGTTGTTTTACACATTGCCTACATCTGAATAATAAACTAATATTTTTACACGCAGAATAGAAACAAGATGTAATAAATTTTAGACTTTCCCTTGTTTTCTTGCACATCTTGTTTTAGATAGGTATGTCATGGACCGTCAGCAGGTTACATAATACAACATATGAACAGCTCAAAATAATTTGTCAAAATTTCCCGTGAAGCTATCAGTTTGACATATTTAAGTGTCTGACACACAGATGTAGGTATCGAAGCATCCAAGATTTCCACCAACAACCATATCAGTATATCGATAGAATTCATAAGAATAAGCCACGTCTATTTTCAATCATTGTTGGCGTGTCTTTAAATTATTGATGTATTAAGGTTTATTAAATATAGAACTTTATCAGTCAATTGTTTATTTATTAGCTGCGCCCGTTATGTCGTCCTCGGGGAAGTCAGCGGGCCTAGCATGGTTGCGTTTATCGCGTGACAAAATACTAGCGGCCTTTACACCTAAAGTTAGGACTGCGGGAAACGCCACGCGCCGTTCCAATCTTCATTCCGAACCGTACATTTTACTATTTCACTTGCATTTACACGTACGGTTCGGAACGAAGATTGGAACGGTCCGAACTTTACGTGTGCAGGCCGCTAATGTGAATAGAGCATCCGTCACTCTCGTACTTATTATATAACTGCCGCACTCAGAGACGTCAATTAAATTTCATGCTTATTTAGTGACGTGTTGTTTTATTCTATTGCTGTAGTAAAGAAAGTGACAGAAGCAACTTTAACCAAGCATTAAATTATATTGACGTCTTTGACTCTGGCAGTAAGTGCCAGAAAGTGACGGATGTTTTATCCACATTGTTTGGAGCCTTATTTGGACCCCAGAAAGCATCATTATGTCAAAAGCATCCTGTCGGGTTCTATTGACTGACTTCAGCTGTATCAGCAGAATAAATCACTAGAGGACGCCCGCGACTTCGTACGCGTAGAATTAGTTTCCGGATACTCCCGCTATTTTAACCCCTTAGGGGATAAATTTCCAAAAATATTTTCTTAGCATCCCTAGGATATCCAAGGAATATTCCCTCCAAATTTCAAGTCAGCCAGGCAGTTTCTTGTAGGTATACAGACTAGGTACAGTCAACAGCATAAATAAGTGATCATTTATGTACCTTGTCACTTTAAGACACGCCATACACGGACTGCTTTAAGCAGTCGGGAAACAACTGCACTTCGCTGCTATTGGTCGATTTGCAGTTTCAATGCTCTAGAAAGTGCAAACCGACCATTAGCAACGAAGTGCAGTCGGTTGCCGACTGCTTAAAGCAGTCCGTGTATGGCGGGCTTACGTCGTGTTTGAAATGTTATACAAAATTGTAAAACGATTGAAAGCGACAAGGTACATAAATGATCACTTATTTATGCTGTTGATTGTACAGCACAGAACAGAAAAAAACAGTAGAAGTGTCATAAGTGGGCGTGTAACGTGTGGCATAGTTATGGCTTATTGTTTTTATGATAGTTTGAGTATTGGCAACAACAGGTCTGATACTAAGGGCTGATTTTTCAATCCCCAGATAAAACTATGCCTCAGTTAAATGTATTACTATCCTTTTCTGAAGTCATATGAAAGAAAAGTACAGAGCTAAAATTTACCTTCCGGATAGCTTTATCTGGGTTTTGAAAAATCAGCCCCAAGCGAAACTCATACCACTTCCACTGTTTTTTCTATTCCATGAGGTACAGTCACCAGCAATAATAAAATATGATCCAAAATCGTACTCAAATATATCTGCCACGTCCTTATTACTGGAGGCATAAGAGCGTGTCCGATATTTTTGAATCCACTGTTGGATCATATTATTATTGCTGGTGACTGTAGGTATTACCTGCGACCTCGTCCGCCGTAGTAGTCGTTTATAGTTATTCCCAACAAAAATTTATTTTTTTCTAAAATGTAGTAAGTATGTAGGTATCCAATGTCCTTCCCCGTCAAACAATGTAAGTAACTCCTTGTAATTTTATTAAGTTCCTTTAACCAAACAAACAAACAAACAGGTGACTTCATGCTGAATCCTATGAAAAGCTAAAGTTGTAGATGCCGTTTGGGACTTGAAATTAGGGCTCCTGGTCGTGTCCGTGTTTCGTGTACCCGTAGCCGAATCTCCGTTACCGAGTAACACGGCAACGGAGATCCGGCCCGTTCGACACGTGAAATTCGGCTACGTGTAATTAAGATACGTAGCTCCGTGTTACACGGAGATACGTTTCTTATTTACACGTAGATCCGATCCGCCCGATCCGATTTTCATATTCATGCAATGCATTCGGCAAGTCCTTGGTTTTGTTTTTGTCTAACTAATCTCATAATGGCTGGTTATGTAGAAAACAAAATAATATCACTAATTACTATAAAGAAAAATATAACTAAAGTTTGACAAATAAAAATAAACTAGAACACATATCACATATCTAATAAGGCTCCGTTCGACAAACTTTCATTCAATAACCGTGCGGAGCGGTGCCGGAGCCGAGATCCGCAGATACGTAGCCGAACGCAGACACGGATACGTATCTTGGCGTGACCGTGTAGTTCGGGAACTTAGCACCGCCGGTGCTAAGATCACGGAGCTACGGTTCCGCGTGTAACACGGATATCAGGACCACTACTTGAAATATATCCAGATACGAGTATCATCCAGCTATTTGCGCGTGAAAACTGAAGCTAGAAAAAGTCGGGTTGTAAAATATAGGTCATGATTAATTGTTTTTCACGGAATTCCCCACAACCTCAATAAATATGACTATTAATCTATCTGATAGGGGTGTCCCTCAGAATCCCTAACTACGTTTGTCCTAACACATCGTTTGTCCGAATTTTCATTTGCCCTAAACTGGTTTTCAGATGAGTCAGGCAACTTTTAAAGTTTTCCAATTATATCTACGATTCGGTTAGGTTAGGGTTGTACTCGTATTATAACAACACTTAAACGTTCATCCTTCATACACATTTTAAGCATTTTTTATAAAGTGACAACAAAAAAAAAAAATTGGTATCCATCGCTAGAATTATTTATGTTGAACAACTTTTACTTTGGCACGAAAACTGTCGGATCATTGCCAGACTTCTTATAGAGGTTCGAAAGATCGACTTTTTCATAGCACAGTCATGGACTTTAATTGATGAGCCGTCATAGAACCCATAAAATAAAAAGTCAGAGAATGACCCAACAACTTTCATGCCATAATAAAAGTTACTCAAAATAATTAATTCTAGCGACTAAATTTTTTGGCCGAATATGAATATTTTTAAGCGGAAATGGCTTTAGGATAAACGAAAATTCGGACAAACGATGCATTAGGACAAATGACGATTAGGGATTCCATCTATAATATAATAAATCACACAAAAAAAATATTTAAGCAATTAGGAAAAAAAAACACCATTACGCTAAACATTTTGAGATACAGGGTGTTGTAAAGTGGCTTAAAATGGTTCGTGTGCACTTTGATATTATGTAGATGTGACAACCCTTTGAAGCAAAATAGTATTTTTCACAATCGTGTTATAATAGAGAGCTTTTTAGTCGAGTACCGTGTTTAGGCCACGAAGCTTGCTGAGTGGCCTAAACTACTAAGGTACGAGATTAAAAAGCTTAATTATGACACTATTGTGAACAATACTTTTTGTACGAGTTCATTAAAATTAATAATTTAAGTCTAAATACGAGTATATAAGAAAACGAAATATCGTAAGTACTATAACACCACCGGCGTCCGTAATTTTGCAGTACTGTGCTGTGATTGGCTATAATCACAAAGAGTAGTTTTTTTTTATGCCCTGGATACAGGAGCATGTTTAAGTAGATGTTGACAGATGACGCGACGTTGCTACGTTCCGAAACGCCATAGATTAGCCATTTTGTATCGGATAGAGTCTCCTTAAACAAGGAAACATACTATTGAAATACGAAGTTCTATTTTCAAATTTTTTTCGATCGTCTGGAGCGTATCGAAATGGTTATTTCGGTTGTTTCGGAAGTAACATAGACTATGCAACGATGAAAAGAGTGACGTTGCAGTATTCTCTGTGAAATCTTAATACACAGATTATAATCGACGAGTACAAAAATTGTTTTTCGTAATGTATTGTTCAGTCTAAAATCGTTTCGCTTAATATGCTTTTAGGCTGAAATTAGAGAAATTAATAGACATCTATTGTGTAGATTAGTTTAGTTAGGGTGACGGCACCATTGATGAACACTTTTAGCTGACAGCAAAGACATTAAACATATACTAGTAATAGACGGGGCATAGCGAACAAAAAAGTGATGCAAAACTTGTTACCTCGAGGTAACCAGTCGTACGTCGTTTAGTCTACTTTGACACGCCCGTCATAGATGGCATTCAAAATGCTTATGATCAAAGTTTTTCTATGAAAATGTCTCCGATGCCCGCTCTATTACCTATAATAATTAAATCTCTTTGGCTGACAGGCACCAGGCACTTCACTGTGAATTCAAATTTCATACGGTCCTAAATTGATTGATGCAATACAAACGAATAACCCTTATCTTCTGTAAAATAAGAATCAAGTGTCCATTATTGGTGCCTTGTCCATGACTGGTTCCATCGCCCTAGGTTAGGTTAGTTTTTTATAACCATTTTCGATTAAACGATTTTCGACCAAACAATACATTAGGACAAACAGGTTATATAATGCTACAAGTTATTTATCAAAATATTGAGCTTATCTGTTTGACTCTTTCAAGTGTTTCGTTCTAAAAGGAGATTTTGCACTCGTTTGTTGTTAACGTTAAAAGACGGCCAAGTACGAGTCCGACTAACGCATCGAGGGTCTTGTACCTACACACAATACATATTTTTTTAGTTGTGGACCTTTTGCCGCTCAGTCCCGAAATACGAGAATTTTAAATACCAGTTTCTCAATATTTCGGAATCCCAAAACTAAACGTTCAAATTAGTATTTTGTTGTCCTCGCCCAACATTTCGAATCAGGGGGCACAAGCTAGTATTATTATATTTCAATTTGTGCGTTCCTTTTCTTAGCGCGAGCCTGACTCATACTTGACTTGTTTTTGACAAAATTACTCGTGTGTCTATCTGTTTGTTTGACCATCAAAGCCAATTTTCTCTTACTCTACTAGACGGACTAATTTGGTACCCAATAACAAATATTTGTTAATCTGCCTTCATAACAAATATTCTGTAAAAAAACAAACAGCTAACTCTTACGGTTCAAGAGATACAGTTCTCTAAAGTAAAGACGGACGGCCAGACAACGAAGGCTTAGTAAAGGGGTCCGTTTGGGTACGGAACCCTAAAAACAATAACGGCTCGCGCCGTTACCACATGCATTTCGGCTATCTGACTCTCTTTGATAAATCTATCATTTGATAAACCCTTTCCCGTGTGCATCTATTCTAAAATAGGTAATCTCCTAATTTCATGATAATAACTCAAGAGTTTAGCACTACATAAATATATTGGCTTATTTATCTTAACGTTATTCTTCAGGAATCGTTCAGGATGAAGTCTCTTCTAATTTTAGGGTGAGTTGATAATTGTTTTATTCATTTAAAAATAAATTAAACAAAAATAACGTTAGAAAACGTCGATCCTAATCACAATCCACAACTTGGATCTTATTTATATTTGTATTTTATAAAAATAGGTAATTTACAGTCGGCCTTGTAGCTGCCCACTTTTTTACCTTATCGCTTTATATATCATAGCTTTATGATGCTAAGTGCAGCAGTATCGGAAACGACGTTAAAGTGACAAAGCACTGAAGTGAGCAACTATTTGTAAGGCTGACGACCGTACCTAAATAACAGTTTCTACCTGCAACTCCGTCCTTACAGAAATCATCATTCGATTTTATAATAGGGATAACTGGCTCAAATTAAAAAAGAACATGGGAGCGATTTTCAGTGGGAGGACACGTGAAACCGTAATCTAACTTCAAACAAACATGTAAGGTTAATAAGTCTGTAGTTCAGAGCATGTGTACTGTGCAGCTCAACGGTTTCTAGGGATGTATATTGGAATCCCTAATCGTCATTTTTCCTAATACATCGTTTCTCCTGATTTTAATTTATTCTAAAGCTATTTCCCCCTTTTTTGTAGTGTTGTTTTAATATATATGTATGTATATAAACACTTTATTACACAAAAATGATAAATATAACAATATTAATATTAAACTAATGCACAAAGGCGAACTTATCCCTCAAACCTAATCTAACCTAACCACAGGTATTTTAGGAAAACTTAAAAGTTATCTGACTCAGCTGAAAACCAGTTGACCATAACAAGCAATAATTCAGAGAAAACTATGCGTTAGGATTAATCGTTATTAAATAGGAATTCCGAGGGACACCCGATTTTAGACCTGCTACCTAATGGGCTACCAATGGTGACGAGTAGTGGCTTTCACTGGTGAACGAGCCAAACTACTAGCAGTCACTAGTGGCTAGTGTATTTGGGAAGAAGCAGCATCAGTAGGCAAGTGTGCAAGGGAGGCGAGTGGCTAGACTCGGCAACAAGTACCAAGTGTTGTGGCAATAAATTTAAGGTTGTGGCAATGAAGATTATTCTTATTCTTATTCTTATTCTTATTCTTGTCCATTCTGGCAATAAGTACCTATTACTCCCAAACAGCCGGACTGCACTATATTCCTGTATTTTCTTTGATCCAATGTCCAATATGTTTTTTTTCAGCTTGGCGGTGGCCTGCTTTGCTATTCCTCGAGATCAGCGCCGGTTTCCTGTTGACTTCCTCTTCGGAGCCGCTACTGCCTCCTACCAGATAGAGGGCGCTTGGAACGAGGATGGTAAGATATCGAGCGCATATGTGTTATATTAGGATTCACTGGAGTCTCCTTCACATCTATGTATCAATCAC
Source organism: Acleris cristana (assembly GCA_948252455.1). Classification (NCBI taxonomy): domain Eukaryota; kingdom Metazoa; phylum Arthropoda; class Insecta; order Lepidoptera; family Tortricidae; genus Acleris; species Acleris cristana. The sequence goes on from OX411794.1 coordinate 6,374,987, forward strand.
CCCGCGGGAGGATACTGTGATGGGAGGAATTTGTTAGTATATAGACGATATCCCGATGCCAGATTTCATGTAATGTGTTATTTAATTTAAAAGACACTTAACACTTCCCTAAAGGATTGCCGTAACGTGACCCAGCGTAAGAGACGCATTTATACCTCAGAGCAACATATTCTTTGTACCTCAGTCTTACACATTAATCCGTCCTTACGCTAGCCCACGGCGGGCTATCGTGTAGGAGGCCATTAAAACGCAAACATAGGTACAATAGCAAAAACATAATTGTTTTAGGCAAAGGTGAAAACATCTGGGACTACAACACCCATAGAGACCCTTCCATCATAGACGACCAAAGCAATGGAGACGTCGCTTCTGACTCCTACCATCAGTACAAGCGAGACGTCGAGATGATGAGGGAACTCGGTCTAGATTGCTATCGCTTCTCCCTCTCCTGGGCCAGGATCCTACCTTCTGGTTTCTCAAACCACATCAACCAACCAGGCGTCGATTTCTACAACAACTTCATCAACGAAATGCTGAAGTACAACATCCAGCCTATCGTTACTTTATACCATTGGGACTTGCCGCAAAAACTTCAAGAACTCGGTGGTTTTGCCAACCCGCTTTTCAGTGATTGGTTTGAAGATTACACTAGAGTAGCATATGAGTTGTTTGGAGATAGCAGGTGAAATTGTGGATCACCTTTAACGAGCCAAAGCAGATCTGTTACCAAGGTTATGGGTATACCGATAAGGTCCCTCAGGTGAACGCTACTGGTGTTGGGGAGTACCTTTGTGCCAAGCATTTGGTGGTGGCGCATGCGAAAGCCTACCACGCATATAATAATGACTTCAAGCCGACTCAGGGTGGGAAGTGCGGGTTGACGATCAATTTGCAATGGTATGCGCCTGCTACGGATTCCGATGAAGATGCGTATGCTACGGATTTGCTGAATCAAGCCGATGTAAGTTAAGAACGTGAAGTCTTATCGCTCTCAATCTATGTAGAGCAAATTTATGATGCGAGTCAAACTAAAATAGAATGTAATTAATTATTCCTGAATTTACATAATTAATTAATGAACGAATTATCTATCTGAATAACTAAATACAATTTTATTATCACGCACGTTGCAAAATATCCAGAAAATGTAAGGATATTTTTGATCCTTAGACTTTTATGATGTTACTTACGTTAGTTTTTAATTTAAATATCTAGCTGGTAAATGAGGTTAGGTTAGGTTAGGTTTGTTTTATAAAAACCCTGAATTAATACTTGACTTGCGATGATGAATAACAATACATTCGGACTACTAATTTTTATGTGAGCCAATATGGAACCCTTTTTTTCAGTGGGCTCTATACACCGACCCCATTTACTCCTCTGAGGGTGGTTTCCCCAAAGGCCTGACAGAGATTGTAGCCAAAAAGAGCGCTGAACAGGGCTATCCTCGCTCTCGCCTGCCGTCCTTTACCGAAGAAGAACGAATCTACGTCCAAGGGACCTACGATTTCCTAGGACTAAACATGTATTCTGGAAACTTGGTATCAGCAACTGAGTACAAAGCGGTGTGGCCTGTTCCATCACAATACGATGATATTGATGTGGGTTGGACAGTCGACACCAACTGGGTGAAGGGCCAATCCAAATGGATGTATGTAAGTAATAATACATTAAATAACGTTAGAAGGTTCGCAGCTAAATAAATCTGGGATAACCGGGATCTTGTGCCTTTTTATTAATTCTGACAGGGATTGAAAGACCCCTGAGTTCTTAGTGTATTACAGGCGTAAATGCCATGTATAGCATGAGCACCTACCTTCTTTTTAACCGACTTCAAAAAAGGAGGAGGTTCTCAATTCGACTGTATGTTTTTTTTTTTTTTTAATGTTTGTTACCTCAGAACTTTCGACTGGGTGAACCGATTTTGAAGATTCTTTTTTTGTTTGTAAGCTGGTGCTTCCCATTTGGTCCCATTCTTATCATAATGAAGATTTGATGATGGAGTCCATGAGGAATCGACGGAACTCTTCAAAATTTATAGGCACACCTATAGCGATTTTGGTATTTTTCATTGTAACTCGTGTATTTGCTCTTGGAAAACACTATTTGGTAAAGTGGAACTGATGATGAAAACCACAGATGGCCACCGGAACTCCTAAACGGTATATATGTCAAGGGTGGCGACAAGATATTTCGATTAAGATAGTTGAGCGACTATGACGAAGCATATGTATGTTTAAGTATTTGACTATGACTTTCCCACGGCGTTGCTTGCGGCGAGATTGAATTTCAATGTTCTATAGTTTCTTATTAATTCTTATTAATTAAAGTGGGACTACATAACATAACAGTATAATTATGATCACTAAAAAGTATAAAATAAAATAAAAGTTTAAAAAAACAAAAAAACCGCCTTCAAAAAGTAAAAAATAACTTCATTTAAAATGGTAGGTAATAGGTCAGTCCAACTGAAGTCGGCGTCCAACAATATTTTAACCAAAAGCAGACTTCAGTTGAACTGACCTATTACCTACCATTTTAAATGAAGTTATTTTTTACTTTTTGAAGGCGGTTTTTTTGTTTTTTTATATTACATACTAATGCACCAAGGGACATGTCAAATTTTGCGTCATTTAACCCTATTCTCTCTTTCAGCTCGTCCATAACGGCCTCTACAACTGTCTGAATCTCCTCAGACACAGATACAACGACCCTGATATCTACATCACCGAGAATGGCTGGTCCACTCACCCTGATGATGGCCTCATGGATGAATTGCGGGTGGCGTATTACAATAATGCGCTGGGACAGGTCCTGAATGCCTTGGAAGATGGAATCAAGGTTAAAGGGTACACGGCTTGGAGTCTTCTGGACAATTATGAGTGGATGAGGGGATATACGTAAGTTGTGTTGCTAAGCATCCCTATATTTAGTAGCTATATAGGTACATTTCTGATATACACGTTTTGCTTTCATCCTTTTTGGCCTGCCGTAATTTGTTTTCCGTTAGTGAGGCTACTCGAGAACTCTGTTGCCGCGCGTTCTAAAAGCAGTCTGCTAATTCAGCCTACCAATAAGTGGTCTGTTATAATGCCCACATCATTGCTGACGATCCAATAAAAAGGGCGTACTTACTTCGTTATTAAACACGGGGTTGATAAGACAAAGGAAACGCTGACGTTTTTCCTTTGTTTTTGTATCAATTAAAGGAACAGCAGGGTAAAACCATATTGCTTCTGCTAGGTATATGTCATTGTATTATCAACGTCACGATAGCTCTTATACCTAACAGTAATAACGGCAGAGTTAAACACAAATCTAATATCTTCACTAAAGAACGTTTTAATCGCCTTTAACTAACTCTGAGGGCGGCCGTAAGTGTATTTATGAGAAATTTTCTGATGTTTATTCACAACTTCCAGGGAACGCTTCGGCCTGTACGCTGTGGACTTTTCCTCCCCTGACCGCACGCGCACGCCGCGTCTCTCCGCGTTCGTGTACAAGCAAATCGTGCGCAGCCGAGTCATCGACCCCGAGTACCGGCCCGCCGACCTGACCATGACTATCGATGAGGGGCATTAAGTCCCAATTGAGTAAAGGGATTCTTTTCCGACAGTCTACTATTTCACAAAGCTGGCAATTCGGTATACATAGCAAGTCGACGAATTGGTACAACACTAAGTTATTAATGTAAGCTACGCAATGTACACCGCATTGTCACCTGTCAGCTGTCAATGTCGGCTTTGTGAAGCTATTATAGCTATTGCATATTTTTGTGTGTAGGTACATAATTTCAGTTTTTAACGTTGATAGTTTCTGAGAAAAAGTGACATACAGACAGACAGACTTGGCGAAAGTATAAGGGTTCCTAGTTTGACTTTGGAACCCTAAATGCTATAGTTTCTGTTTTTAGCGAGCTAATTTCTAGTCAATTTTGCACATCACCCAAAAAGCTCAGAGTTCTTTTGGTACTTCTGATCTATGTAAATAGACGCTACCTATATATATATATATTATGTAGCAAATATATTATGTAACAAAGTTAAAGTAAAGATTGAGTATGATGTGAAGACTTTTATTTTTGTTTTTAATGGAATGACGGAACGGGTTCTCTGCCGTTTGGCCAAACAACGTTTCCCAAACTGATTCATTTCCCAACTGTTTCATTTGGGCAAATGCTGGCAAATTCTAAAACTGTAAATATTTCAGGATTTTTTAAAAACTAACCTAACCTATAGGGTTCTACACGATATGGTCCTGCAATAAATCAAATGTTGTGGGACATCGACTTCAGTTGGACTGACCTTTTTATTTACCTCCCATTTTAAAAGAAGTTATTTTTGAGTTTTTGAAGGCGGGTTTTTGTTTTTTTTTAAATAGTTATTTTATTTTATATTTTGTAGTGATCTTCATCATGCTGTTATGTTGTCCCATTTCTTAATTAATAAGAAATTAGCGAACATTTTAAGCTCACCGCAACCAACACCGCGGGAAAGTCATAGTCATATATTTAAACCTAAAGGTGCTTCGTCATATTCGTTTAAATAATCTTCATCGAGATATCTTATCGCCACCCTTAAAATTGATACCGTTAACAAAGTGTGACGAAGCACATATAAATGATTTAAATATATGACTATGACTTTCCCGCGGCGTTGCTCGCGGCGAGCTTGATATGTCCTATGGTTTCTTATTAATTCAGAAGTGGGACTACATAACATCATATTATGATCACTAAAAAGTATCCAATGGCGTTTTAGAGGGCGATTTTTTGTTTTTTAAATCAATTTAATAAAGAACGCTAGTAGACCGTATATTTCAAACACTGCTTGCGTAGTGTCAAGTGACAGAAGTTAAGTAAGTATTAAATATTCCAAAATTACAACCAATTACAGTACTTTTAGTTTTTAGGGTTCCGTAGCCAAATGGCAAAAAACGGAACCCTTATAGATTCGTCATGTCTGTCCGTCCGTCCGTCTGTCCGTCCGTATGTCACAGCCACTTTTTTACGTAACTATAAGAGCTATACTATGGAAACTTTGTGAGTAGATGTATTCGGTGAACCGCATTAAGATTTTCATACAAAAATAGAAAAAAAACAATAAATTTTTGGGGTTCCCCATACTTAGAACTGAAACTCAATTTTTTTTTTCTTCAAACCTATACGTGTGGGATATCTATGGATAGGTCTTCAAAAATGATATTGAGGTTTCTAATAAAAAAAAAATCTAAACTGAATAGTTTGCGCGAGAGACGCTTCCAAAGTGGAAAAATGTGTGTCCCCTCCCCGTAACTTCTAAAATAAGGGAATGATAAATGTAAAAATAATATATGATGTACATTACCATGCAAACTTCCACTGAAAATTGGTTTGAACGAGATCTAATAATTAGTTTTTTTTTAATACGTTATAAATCCTAAACCGCATTTTACCTTTCATTCAATCAACTCCAATATAATAAAGAATAAAGAAAAACATTTATTTAGATGTATAGTGGTACGGAACCCTACGTGCGCGAGTCCCACTCGCACTTGGTCGGTTTTTTTTTAGTTCCCATTAATTATTGTGTTTCAAAAGGCATCCTTAATAAGAGTATGATGGCTTGCGGAATCTTTCCGAAATTCAGTTTCAGTTTAAAAATGATCTTTATCACCGTACCTTATGGTAAGATCATAACATATGTATATCGGTTATACTGTCCTTGTCTCGCTAATGGTAATACTGTCTTTGTCGAGGAAAAAAGTGTGCGTATCTGCCCAGATGGTAACGAGATGGCTTGCACAGAACCTCTTAACTCTTAATGTGATAAAACATTCCTTACCCTGTAAACAAAGAAACTGGGATTTAGGAAAATCTGATCCAAACGAAAGCTCACACTGACACGGGTTACTCCCACCTGATACCACCCAGCGTTTTTTTGTTGCCACTTTGAACTTTATTCATCTGTAATAAGCCAGCAAAGCGGTTCAGCGGTGGTAGGACCTTGTGCAGGGTCCGTCCGGATCCGGATCGCTATAACCTACCGCCAGACAGCAGTGTTCGCATTGTTGTGTTCCGGTTTGGGGATAAGATAGCCGGTTTAATGACTAGCATAGAGGCATTCCATCTTAGCAACTCAGGGTTGGCAACGCATTTGCAGTCTAAGGATTGCAGTCTTGTGAATGCGAATGTCTATGGGTCACAGTTACCACTTACCTTCAGGTGGCCTGTGTGCTCGGTTGTCTCTATGGCATAAAAAAAAAGAGTGCGGGTGGTAACAGATGGGAATAAACCCGCGGACACGCATGACTCACGAATTATTCATGACTTGTGTTTATTATTTTGATTATCGCTGCTTATCATTGATAATGCTATGACTGGCAAATCTGGCAATGATTAAATTTAGTTAAGTAAAAATATTAAAACCTGTCAAGTCCTAGGTCATAACGAGGGTTCCGTTCCATTTATAAATAACTAGCAACCTGCCCTCGCTTGGCTTCGGTTTATGTGAGCTTTCTATTACACCCGCTTATAATTAAGAATTCATTACACATAAACCTTCCTGTTTAATCACTCTATCTATTGATGAAAACCGCATCAAAATCCGTTGCGTAGTTTAAAAGATCTAAGCATATACCTACGTACAAAGGGACAGAAGGCAGGAAACGACTTTATTTTATACTAGAGGACGCCCGCGACTTGCTACGCGTAGAATTAGTTTCGCGCTACTTCTTCCCGTTGGGGGTCGATTTTCGGAAAATCCTTTCTTAGTGGTCACTTACATCATGGAAGGAACCTCTGTACCAAATTTCAAGTTTCTAGGTACAGTAATTTCGGCTGTGCGTTGATATATAAGTCAGTCAGGTTTGCCTTTTATATATATGTATATATATATATATATATATATATATATATACCTAGATTGTAAAGATAAAATACTATAGTTTATCTTTCGTGCAATTTGTTTTTCAAGCGAATATGGCGAATATAATGATGCTTTTAAGACAATGTTTCTGTAATAGAACCATTTTTTCCAAAGTAATACCAGGTATATTCTTAGCGGATACTCGCATCAGCCTCTGCAATCGCGCAACTTCCGCATTTGGTAGGTACGGTCACGAGCGTTAATTTGGGACCCATTTCAACAAAAATATGCTTGAAGTCGTCAATGTCATTAGAGATGTCAAGTCATTTGTAACTTTTAGGAAACTCAACCTTATTGTTGTAGAATGTCAGATTGACTTTGGACCTAATGTGGGTACCAAATTAAATCTCGTGACTGTACCTAATTAGAGCATCCACATCAAACCGACGACGCAGAGCTTTGAATGCGGATCTGTGCAAGTCGCTGCAAAGACGAGCCCCAGGGCCGAGGTTCGAGGCGGTAAAAACCATAATAATCATCTTTGACCAGAGGGCTTATTGTCTAACGCACTCGCAATCACGATCGTTTTCATTTTGAAAATCGAAGGCTTGTCTGCATACAAAATGAAAACAATTGCTCCACTTTGAAGCCGGTTGCAATTGCGAGTGCGTTAGACAATAAGCCCTCTGCGGGCCTTTTATGGTCGTACTTATCGTGTGTATAAAAGATCTGTCACTTTCTGACCAGTATGTCAGTGCGAGAGTGACGGATGCTTTATCCACCGCGATAAAGGCGACCATAATACGGGCCCTGGTCAAAGACGATATTGTTTTTACCGACTAGAATACAGGCCCTGCGAGAGCGTGGGCTACGTGTATGTGTAGAGTTGCCAGGCCCAAATTTAGAAAAGAAAGACGCAAACAGATCCATATTAGATAAGCCTAACCCATTGGTTTAAAAAATATATGTGTTTATGTATTTATTACTGTTACTAATTTGAGATATTCTACGTTATTTATTACGAATCACATTGGACCCACCCCGCTCCATCTACGGCTCCTGCGAGATCGCGAGTTGCGAGTTCATATTATTTTATTTCATTGGATATGCAGGGTGTAATCGTTAAGTGTAACCAGGCAATTATTCCGTAAATATAATAAATACCAGAAAACTTTAAACTGATATCGAAAGTACGTTACCCAATGAGTAAAATCACATTTAGAAATAACTTTTTGTCCTCTAAAATCACCTAGGGGATCCTCCTAGACATATCGTCCAGTTGAATCACCTGGGGGATCTTAAGGCCCCCCCCACATCTAGCGTCTTTTTCCGGAAGCGTCGCAATAACGCCCGCTCGGCGTCGCATTTCACCTACACGCGGCGACGCCGAGCGGACGTTATTGCGACGCTTCCGGAAAAAGACGCTAGATGTGGGGGGGCCCTTAGACAAATTCGTCCAATATTCTCACCCGGGTGATCCACCCAGGTGTACTTAGTCAAGTGGGTGCTGCGATAATTTTATCCCAGTTAACTGGGGTTCTAATGTCACTGGTTTTCGAGTTATTTAACTTTTTAATATTTTTTTAACTTTTCCGTCTTTTGATCTAAAACAGTCGAATGTGAAAAATTATTCACTCTGGGAATGAAAATGCATTTTATCTAATAGCTGATGAACAAGCAAACGCTTCAAACAAAAACACTTGGCAAAAATTCCGTAAAACCTAGGGAATATAAAAGATTATTAATCCAAAAATCAGTTTTTTTTTACTTCGCTTTTGTCGAAGGGGATTACTCCAAAAAAATTATGACACTTGGCGTATACATAACGAAAATAATTTTCTCAATTCATAAGCTTTCCAAAATAGTAAAAATGTTGTCCACTTTTTTACAGGTTTGAAAAATTAAGCTTATTAAACGAGCAGAAGGCGCGATGTGAATATAACTCAGAAAGCTCTTGGTTTGGTTTATTGACATTACATACATTACATTACATAAAAAAAGACACAGTCGAATGTATATCCACCTCCTTTTTTGAAGTCGGTTAAAAACAAAAAAAGAACAGGTCATGTCGCTAATCCACACGCATTTTGGCTTTCTGACTCACTTTCATAAATTTATCATTATGATAAACAATAGATAATCTCCTTATTGTATGATAACTCAAGTATTTAGCACTACATAAATATATTGGCTTATTTATCTTAACGTTATTCTTCAAGATTCGTTCAGTATGAAGTATCTTTTAATTTTAGGGTGAGTAGATAATTATTTTATTCATTTAAAAATAAAAGATATTAGACATACGAATAGAAAACATTGATCTTAATCATAATCCACAACTTGGATATAATTTTTATGTCTGTATTTTATAAAAATTAGGCAATGTACAGTCGGCCTTGTAGCCGCAGACTTTTTTACGTTATCGCTTTAACGCATTTGACATAGAAGTGCAGCAGTTTCGAACATGACGTTTTAAAGTGACAAAGCACTGAAGTGTTTATAAGGCCGACCGTACTTACCTAAATACCAGTTTATATCTGCAACACCGTCATTACAGAAATCACCATTCGCTTTTCTAATAGGGATACCTGGCTCAATTTAAAAAATAACATTGGAGCAATTTTCGTATGTCAACTAGATATAAGTTGTGTAAAGGACACGTGAATTCGTAAAATAACTTAAAAAAAAGTTATCTGACTCAGTTGAAAACTAGGTAGTTTATGACAAACAATAATTCGGAGAAAAATATGCGTTAGGACAAACGTTATTAGGAATTCCGAGGGACACCCTTTTTCTAGACCTGCCATCTAATGGGTCATTGGGCTACCTACCTTGGGGTAGTAGCTTTCACTGGTGATCGGGCCGAGCTACTAGCAGACACCAGTGGCTTTCTTATTTGGGAAGAAGAAGCGTCAGTAGGTAGGTGTTCAAGGTAGGCGAGTGCCTCGGCCACAAGTAGCAAGTGTTGTCCATTCTGGCATTGAGTAGGTCGGTACCTATTACTCCCAAAGAGCCGGACTTCATCTATATTCCTGTTTTTTTTCTGATTCAATGTATGTCCAATATGTATAGTTTCAGCCTGGCGGTGGCCTACTTTGCTGTTTCTCGAGGGCAGCGCCGGTTTCCTGATGACTTCCTGTTTGGAGCCTCTACTGCCGCCTATCAGATAGAGGGCGCTTGGAACGAGGGTGGTAATATATCGAGCGCCTTTGTGTCGTATTAGGAGTTACTTGAGTCCCCCTCACACCTACGTATGTATCACCCTGCGGGAGGATACTGTGTGGGGAGGAGTTTGTTAGTATACAAATTCTTGGAAGGGGTCCCGATGTCTTATTTAATGTAATGTGTTATTTAACTTAAAAGACACATTGTAACATTTTCCTCAAGGATGGCCGTAACCTAACCCAGCGTACTCATTAATCCGTCCTTAACCTGGCCATCTTGTAGAGGGGCCATTCAAATACACACTGAGGTACAATAGCAAAAACATAATTATTTTAGGCAAAGGTGAAAACATCTGGGACTACAACACCCATAGAGACCCTTCCATCATAGCCGACCAAAGCAATGGAGACGTCGCTACTGACTCCTACCACCAGTACAAACGAGACGTCGAGATGATGAGGGAGCTCGGTCTAGACTGCTATCGCTTCAGCCTCTCCTGGGCCAGGATCCTACCTTCTGGTTTCTCAAACCAAATAAACCAACCAGGCGTCGATTTCTACAACAACTTCATCAACGAAATGCTGAAGTACAACATCCAGCCTATCGTTACTTTATACCATTGGGACTTGCCGCAAAAACTTCAAGAACTCGGTGGTTTTGCTAACCCGCTTTTCAGTGATTGGTTTGAAGATTACACTAGAGTAGCGTATGAGTTGTTTGGAGATAGGGTCAAATTTTGGATCACCTTTAACGAGCCAAAGCATATCTGTTACATGGGTTATGGGGCTATGGATATGGTCCCACAGTTGAACGCTACTGGTGTTGGGGAGTACCTTTGTGCCAAGCATTTGGTGGTGGCGCATGCGAGAGCCTACCACGCATATAATAATGACTTCAAGCCAACTCAGGGTGGAAAATGCGGGTTGACGATCAATTTGCAATGGTATGCGCCTGCTACGGATTCCGATGAAGATGCATACGCGACTGATTTGCTGAATCAATCCGGTGTAAGTTAAAACTTGAACGTAAAGTCTTTTCACCCTAATTCTATCTAAGGCAAATTTTGGATGCCAGTAAAACTAAATCAAAGGTTTTAATTAATAGTTCCTCTACCGAAATAACTAAGTACAATATTATGAAAGTAATGATCAAACATATTCTAATTATGGTGTATCACAATAATGTATTGCAACGCAGTACAGTGCAAAATATCAAAATAATGTAGAGATATTTTTGATTGTTAGACTGGTTGTGTATATTTTCATATCTTTACGAACTTACTTGTCTGGGTGTACTGTTTCGACCTCGTTTTTGTCGTATTCCAATGACGAAGTCACACTTCCAGGGCCTGTATACGTCTCGGTATAACCATATTGTTTTTGACATGTTACCGAATTGTTTTTAACTCAGCCGCCATTACTGTCAATAAGAGCTATCCTAAAGGTGCAGTTACACGGGCAACTTTTAAAAGCAATTTCCAGCCGGCAAATTATGGACGGCTCTTTCAATCACACGAAAGTAGAATAAGACGGCTATTTGTTGCCGGCTAGCCGGTAGCGTGTAACCTTAACGTTGACGATACGACAACACGTCTAAAGCTATATTGTGAATAGAGTCCCTGATGCTGTGCAAGCTATCGAATCTACTCTTGTTTCTATACTTTTAACCTTATCTTTTTTTCAGTGGGCTCTATACACCGACCCCATTTACTCCTCTGAGGGTGGTTTCCCCAAAGACCTGACAGAGATTGTAGCCAAAAAGAGCGCTGAACAGGGCTATCCTCGCTCTCGCTTGCCATCCTTTACCGAAGAAGAACGGATATACGTCCAAGGGACCTACGATTTCCTAGGACTAAACATGTATTCTGGAAACTTGGTATCAGCAACTAAGTACAAAGTGGTGTGGCCTGTTCCATCACAATACGATGATATTGGTGTTGGTTGGTCAGTCGACACCAACTGGGAAAAGGGCCAGTCCAAATTTATGTATGTAAGTAATAATATGTACATTAAATAACGTTAGAAGGCTCGCTGCTAAATCTGGGATAACCGGGATCTTGGGCCTTTTTATTAATTCTAGCAGGGATTTAAAGACCCTGACTTCTTAATGTATTAAAGTCGTAAATGCCATGTACAATATAAAAACCTTCCTCCTTTTATTACATACAAATGCACCAAGGGACATAGCAAGTTTAGCTTCATTAAACCCTATTCTCTTTTTCAGCTCGTCCCTAACGGCCTCTACAATTGTCTGAATCTCCTTAGACACAGATACAACGACCCTGATATCTACATCACCGAGAATGGCTGGTCCACTCACCCTGATGATGAACTCATGGATGAGAAGCGGGTGGCGTATTACATTAATGCGCTGGGACAGGTCTTGAATGCCTTGGAAGATGGAATCAAGGTCAAAGGGTACATGGCTTGGAGTCTTATGGACAATTTTGAGTGGATGAGGGGATATTTGTAAGTCATGTTGCTAAGCACCCAACTATTTAGTTGATATATTTTTTTTGGATTCTCGCAGCCTTCTGCTACACCCTCTTTACTTCCATCCTTTTTCGGCCTACCGCAATTGGTTTTCCAGTATGCGTTCACTAGTCTACTCGAGAACTCTATTGCCGAGTGTCTTATAGGCAGTTTCAGCCTACCTATTTTCTGTTTATTCTGCCCACTAATATAATGCCATTTTATTGTATTTTCAACGTTACATAGCTCTTATACTTACACTTGATAGTAATAGCGGCTGAGTTAAAAACAAAATATAATATCGCCAATAAAGAACGTTTCAATCACCATTAACTATCTCTGAGGGCGGCCGTAAGTTTATTTATGTAACATTTTTCTGATGTTTATTCACAAATTCCAGGGAACGCTTCGGCCTGTACGCTGTGGACTTTTCCTCCCCTGACCGCACGCGCACGCCGCGTCTCTCCGCGTTCGTTTACAAGCAAACCGTGCGCAGCCGAGTCATCGACCCCGAGTACCGGCCCGCCGACCTGACCATGACTATCGATGAGGGGCATTAAGTCCTAATTAAGTAAAGGGATTATTTTCCGACAGTCTACTATTTCACAAAGCTGGCAATTCGGTATACAAGACGACGAATTGCCACAACACTAAGTTTAATGTAAGCTACGCAATGTACAAGTTGTGTTACATAATGTCAGTTTTATAACGTCGATATTTTCTCAGAAAAAGTGAGTAGACAGACAGACAGACAGACTTGGCGAAAGTATAAGGGTTCCTAATTTAACTTTGCAACCTTAAAAAGCTAGAGTTTCTGTTTTTCCAAACAACCTAATTTCTAGTCAATTTCGCACCTACCCCAAAATGCTCAGAGTTCTTCTGATGATTCTGATCGATGTAAATAGACACTATATTTATTATGCTCGTTACTTAATAAAGTTAAAGTAATGATTTAGTAAGATGTGAAGACTTTTATTTTTATTTTTAGTATTATTAGTTAATTGTCTCTTTGTTTTGAACAAGATGTACCTAGGAATGTTAGGTATTTTTACGTAAGTGGTTGATGATGATTTCTATTCTATTCTATGTAACTGATAGAAATGCACCGAATAAACCGATACTCAAAAGTAGACTTTATTAACGCACTCACTTAAACCGTGTCATACAATTTATCGCACAATAAAGTTAGATGTTCGCTCGGGTCGCACTTGTTCGCACTGCTCGCGTTCAAAGTAGGGTTTATACTTACCCTTGAAATATCGAAACTCATTTCATAGAACGTTTCACTTCGCCGAATTTTCATTACATCGACAGGCATTTCGACGTGTAAGAGCTTTATTTTTTTGTGGTCACAAGTCTAACCTAATCTAACCTACGTAACGAATGTTTGAATGTGAAAACTACAAGTTTCAGCAGAAATTAGTTTTCGATGAAATGAAATTCGGTGAAATGACACATTCGATGAAATGTTTGTCGATATTTCAAGGGGATCCCAAAGTAAAGACTGAATGTACTTGCAACCGTCCCGCCTTTTTATGGTCCCCGTGTCTGATCGTTTCAGAATGCCTTCTGGAATGATCGTTGTGCATTGCCCCGCCGAGGACGATCGAAACTATTCGTTGCTGGAAAGTTCTACGAGTACGCTTTGCTACCTTGATTTGTTTACAATCGCGATGTCCTTGGCTCACGGGTCTGCAATTTTTCGCGTATTGCTGTCTCATTTCCAATCGTGTTATCTCTTTCACTCGCTTCTCGAAGGTTCTCAGTATAGCTGTCTCTTTCTAATCATGCTATCTCTTTCACTCTTAGTGGAAAATTGCCATATCTGAAGACTTATACAAAGGCCAGTAACAGTAACCCATAAGGGCAATAACTTTTTTTTTCATATTATCTTTATTTTTACTTGATACTTTTTATTTAATTCCTATTTGATTGCTTGCGGTTTGTGATAAAATAACCGCCTCAAAACCGCACCTAATAACCTACATGGCAGTCGGGTGAAAAGGCTAAATAAACACTTATGTGAATATGAACTTTGTACAAAGGCGAACTTATCCCTTTAAGGGATCTCTTCCAGCTAACCTTGTAATGACTGGGTGAAGACAACGCACGAATGGCAAAAAACAAGTTTAAGCAATAAAAATATTAATCGTTTCGCATAACATCCTATTAGGCTGAAATTACAGAATTAAATAGACATCTATTATGTACATTAGTTAACTTAGGATAGGTTAGTTTCTTATTCCCAAAAAAATATTTCAATCTTTAAAACCATTTTCGATTAAACGATTTTCGACCAAGCAATACATTAGGACAAATAATGATTACCTATGCCACAGGTTATATAATATTACAAGTTATTTATCAAAATATAGAGTAAGGTTATCTATTTGACTCTTTCAAGTGTTTCGTGCTGTACGTCGACGCACGGAGATTTTGCACGTGTGTGTTGTTAACTTTAAAAGACGGCCAAGTACGAGTCAGACTTACGCATCGAGGGTCTTGTACCACACACAATATTATATATTTAGTGGTGGAGCTTTTGCAGGGTCCGTCCATTTTGAGATTGTACATGTCTATGGGTTTCAGATCCCACTTACGTAGGTAGTCTGGTTACGTTAATTTGCCTTCTCCATGCAAAAAAATACATCTGCCACATTCAATAATTTTTACTAAGTAAATATTAGTTTAAGTACTAGCTTCTGCCAGCGACTTCGGCCGCGTAGCATTTGTAGTTTTGTTATCTCACGGGAACCGTTCATTTTTCCGGGATAAAAAGTAGCCTATGTTCATCAGGGATAATGTAGGATTCTAATGGTGAAAGAACTTTTCAAATCGGTTCAGTAGTTTCGGAGCCTATTCAATACAAACAAACAAGCAAACAATCAAATATTTCCCCTTTATACCTAATACTATAGTGTAGATGTAGATATTAATATTTATTTGGATTTCTGCCGTAATAGCACATATTTTACAACACATATGTTAAAAACGCAGGATAGACAGACACACTGACGGACAGATGTAGAGACGGACAACAAAATAATCTAAATCTGATGCGAATTGGGGTCCTGACGGAGACACTGCGACGGTTCCTATTTTTTTCCTTTTGACGTCAAGAACCCAAAGAAAATGATAAATAAAAAGCCGTTCCGTACCGCCACACTACAATCCCATCCATCCGTACTTGATATTGTAAATGTAGAGATAACTCTGTCAGTCTGTTACGTGTTCACGGCTAAGCAGCTGAACCGACTTAGGTGAAATTTGGTATGGAAATAACTTAAACCCTGAAGAAGGACAGCAATAAACGACTACACGGAAGGAGTCGCGGGCAACAGCTAGTATTATTTTGAATATTATTTGTATGTTCGTTTTTGACTCATACTTGACTTGTTTTTGACAGAATTACTCGTGTGTCTGTCCACTCTGTCTCTATGTTTGTCCGACACTGCCAATTTTCTCCTAATCTATTTGACCGATTAAGTTGACATTTGGTAGACAATTATGAAAATTTGTAAATCCGTCGTTTAAAAAAATATTCTACAAAAAAAAACAACCGGCTGACTCTTACGGTTCAAGAAATACAGCTCTCTAAAGTAAAGACGGGCAACGAAGCCTTAGTAAAGGGGTCCGTTTGGGTACGGAACCCTAAAAACAAAACGGCTCTCGCCGTTACCACATGCATTTCGGCTATCTGACACTCTTTGATAAATATATCATTTGATAAACCCTTGCTTTGTGCCATCTAATCTATTCTACAATGGGTAATCTCCTAATTTCATGATATCTCAAGTGTTTAGCGCTACATAAATATATTGGCTTATTTATCTCAGCGTTATTCTTCAGGAATCGTTCAAGATGAAAACTCTTTTAATTTTAGGGTAAGTGGACGATATTATTTATTTAAAAATAAATGAAATAAATATACCGACAGAAAACATAAACAATTTGGATTTTATTTTTATCTGTATTTTATAAAAAATAGGTAATGTACAGTCGGCCTTGTAGCTGCCAACTTGTTTATGTTATCGCTTTAACACATTTGACATAAATAGATAAGTGCAGCAGTTTCGAACATGGCGTTTTAAAGTGCAAGCACTGAAGTGTGCAACTATTTATAAGGCCGACCGTACCTATTTACCAGTTTCTATCTGCAACTCCGTCCTTACAGAAATCACCATTCGCTTTTGTAATAGGGATGACTGGCTCAATTTAAAAAAAAACATGGGATTTCGGATATCAACTAGATCTAAGTTATGAAGGACACGTGAATTCGTAAAATAACTGTAAACAAACATGTAAGGTTAATAAGTTCAGAGCGTGTGTACTGATGTATCTCAACGGTTTTGGAACTCTTCGTGCGCGAGTCCGACTCGCACTTGGCATTTTGTGTTCTTATAATACAACCCTAATCTAACCTAACCGCTGGTATTTTTGGAAAACTTGAAAGTTATCTGACTCAGTTGAAAACAAGTTTATGACAAACAATAATTCGGAGAAAACTACACGTTAGGACAAACGTTATGAGGAATTCCAAGGGACACCAGTTTTTAGACCTGCCACATAATAGGCTACCAGTGGTGACGAGTAGTGGCTTTCACTGGTGATCGAGCCGAGCTACTAGCAGACACTAGTGGCTAGTGTAGTTGGGAAGAAGTAGCGTCTTTAGGCAAGTGTTCAAGGGAGGCGAGTGACTAGACTCTGCCACAAGTAGCAAGTGTTGTCCATTCTGGCAATAATTAGGGTAGGTACCTACCCATTACTTCCAAAGGGCACTTGATCAATATTCCTGTATTTCTTTTGATGCAATGTTTAATATGTTTTGTTTCAGCTTGGCGGTGGCGTGCTTTGCTGTTCCTCGAGATCAGCGCCGGTTTCCTGATGACTTCCTCTTCGGAGCCGCTACTGCCTCCTACCAGATAGAGGGCGCTTGGAACGAGGATGGTAAGATATCGAGCGCCTTTGTGTCGTATTCACATGAGTCTCCCTCACAGCTATGTATCACCCCGCGGAATGATACTGTGTTGTGTTGTGAGGAATTCGTTGGTTTATAGGGTGTTATGAAATTCTTGGAAGATATATTCCATGTAATGTGTTATTTAACTTAAAACACACACTGTAACACTTTCCTTAAGGATTTCCGTAACCTATGCCAGCGCAAGAAACGCATTTATACCTCAGAGCAAGCAACATTTTCTTCGTATCTCAATATTACGCATTAATCCGTCCTTACGCTAGCCCACGATGGGCCATCGCGTAGGAAGCCATTAAAACGCAAACTTAGGTACAATAACAAAAACACATTTTTTTTTAGGCAAAGGTGAAAACATCTGGGACTACAACACCCATAGAGACCCTTCCATCATAGACGACCAAAGCAATGGAGACATCGCTGCTGACTCCTACCACCAGTACAAGCGAGACGTCGAGATGATGAGGGAGCTCGGTCTAGACTGCTATCGCTTCTCTCTCTCCTGGCCCAGGATTTTACCTTCTGGTTTCTCAAACCACATAAACCAACCAGGCGTCGATTTCTACAACAACTACATCAATGAAATGCTGAAGTACAACATCCAGCCTATCATTACTTTATACCATTGGGACTTGCCGCAAAAACTTCAAGAACTCGGTGGTTTTGCTAACCCGCTTTTCACTGATTGGTTTGAAGATTACGCTAGAGTAGCGTATGAATTGTTTGGAGATAGGGTGAAATTGTGGATCACCTTTAACGAGCCAAAGCAGATCTGTTACCAGGGTTATGGGTATACCGATAAGGTCCCTCAGGTGAACGCTACTGGTGTTGGGGAGTACCTTTGTGCCAAGCATTTGGTGGTGGCGCATGCGAAAGCCTACCACGCATATAATAATGACTTCAAGCCGACTCAGGGTGGGAGGTGCGGGTTGACGATCAATTTACAATGGTATGCGCCTGCTACGGATTCCGATGAAGATGCGTATGCGACCGATTTGATGAATCAAGTCGATGTAAGTTAAAACTTGAATGTGAAGTATTTTCCCCCTAAATCTATCTAAGGCAAATTTTTGATGCTAGAAAAACTAAAATGTAATTAATGAAATAATGATCTATAACAATAAAGAAGTACAATATTATTAAAAGAGAAACAAGTGAAATTAAGTGGCGAATGTAGGTATACATATCAAAAATGGCTATGGATCAAAGACACTCCTATATTATTTCGTACCGCATTTACATATCGCAACACATCAAAAATTGTCGGGATAATTTTAATCCTTATTCATTTTTATGTGTATCCATATTTCTACATGGTTACAAACTTGCTTTACGAACTTGTCTAGGTCTAAAGTTTCCGATGATCAGGGCACACTTCCAGAGCCTGTATTCTTCACGGTATGACCATATTGCTTTTGACTTATTATCGTATTGTTTTTAACTCAGCCACCATTACGTAACGTTGACGATAACGATAACACGTCAAAAACAATATTATAAATAGAGGTCCTAATGCTCTGCGAGCTGTCGAAATTACTGTTGGACTTCTAAACTTGTTTCTATACTTTGAACCTTATCTTTTTTCAGTGGGCTCTATACACCGACCCTATTTACTCCTCTGAGGGTGGTTTCCCCAAAGGCCTGACAGAGATTGTAGCCAAAAAGAGCGCCGAACAGGGCTATCCTCGCTCTCGCCTGCCATCCTTTACCGAAGAAGAACGGATCTACGTCCAGGGGACCCACGACTTCCTAGGACTAAACACGTATTCTGGAAACTTGGTATCGGCAACTGAATACAAAGCGGTGTGGCCTGTTCCGTCACAATACGATGATATTGATGTGGGTTGGACAGTCGATAACAACTGGGTGAAGGGCCAATCCAAATGGATGTATGTAAGTAATAATACATTAAATTATGTCAGAAGATTGACAGCTAAATCTGGGATGACCTGGATCTTGTCATGTGCCTCTTTACTAATTCTGGCAGGGATTGAAAGACGACTAACTTCGTAGTCAGTGTATTATAGTTGTAAAAATGCTACGTATAGCATGAGCGACTCCTTTTCTTTCATACTAATGCACCAAAAGACAAATCAAGTTTAGCATCATTTAACCCTATTCTCTCTTTCAGCTCGTCCCTAACGGCCTCTACAACTGTCTGAATCTCCTCAGACACAGATACAACGACCCTGATATCTACATAACGGAGAATGGCTGGTCCACTCACCCTGATGATGACCTCATGGATGAATTGCGGGTGGCGTTATACAATAATGCGCTGGGAGAGGTCCTGAATGCCTTGGAAGATGGAATTAAGGTCAAAGGGTACACGGCTTGGAGTCTTCTGGACAATTATGAGTGGATGAGGGGATATACGTAAGTCATGTTGCCAAGCATCCAACTATTTAGTTGCAATTTTTTTTTTTAGATCTTCGCAGCCTTCTGCTATACCCTCTTTACTTCCATCCTTTTTTGGCCTACGGCAATACCGCTGGTTTTCCAGTATGCGTCCACTAGTGTGTCTATTCGAGAACTCTGTTGCAGCGTGCCCTAAAGGCAGTTTGCTAATTCTGCCTACTAATTATCTGTTTATACAGCGCATGTGGTTACTGATATGTCGACAAGTTTTTAAAGTTGTAGTAATTCTGTAGCTCTGCCTACCCCACTCTGGGATTACGGGCGTGAGATATGTATTTTTACAGCCCACTAATATTCTGCCATTTAATTGTATTGTCAACGTTACGATAGCTCTTATACTAGTATACTTGACAGTAATAGCGACCGAACAAAATCTAATATAATATCGTCACTAAAGAACGATTTAACTAACTCTGAGGGCGGCCGTAAGTGTATTCATGTGAGATTTTTCTGATGTTTATTCACATCTTTCAGGGAACGCTTCGGCCTGTACGCTGTGGACTTCTCCTCCCCTGACCGCACGCGCACGCCGCGTCTCTCCGCGTTCGTGTACAAGCAAATCGTGCGCAGCCGAGTCATCGACCCGGAGTACCGGCCCGCCGACCTGACCATGACTATCGATGAAGGGCATTAAGTCCTAATTAAGTAAAGGGATCATTTTCCGGGGGTCTACTATTTCACAAAGCTGGCAGTTCGGTATAAATAGCAAAATCGGCGGATTGCTACAACACTTCACACCTGACCCCAAAATGCCCAGAGTTCTATTTAAATACTTCATGGGCAGAGCATATCCATACCATATCGTTTTTGACCTGTTGTCGTACTGGCAACGTTTTGATAGCTCTTATTTAACTGACAGTAATAATGGCGGCCGAGTTAAAAACAATACCAACGGCCCAAATAAGATTTGGATTTTACCGCCTAGAATAGAGGCACAGATCGATGTAAATAGACGCTATATTATAATATGATGCAAGTTATGTAATAAAGTTAAAGTTAAGATTGAGTATGATGTGAAGACTTTTATTTTTGTCTCTTTCTCTCGAGCAAGATGTAGGAAGTGAGGTTAATAGAGAGATCTCTCTACAGGCGGATGTTATTGTAACGAGATGTATTAAGCAAGTTAAGCATGTATTATATGATAAGCATTAAACCTCGTTGAATTAAACCATTCCGGTAATGTTTCCTTCTGGCTACATATTTTATCCTTAAATTGAGTTTATTTAAATTTTACGTTCGCCTGCGCTACGGAGTTCTGCTGATGACGAGCTCCCAATCCGTTACCATGCATGTGTGAAAACTTCTAATAGTGATAAAGTAATATTTTTTTAGCAGCATACCTACTTACTTTAATGAAGCATAGACACTAAAATAGCACTTTATTTATTGATTCCGAGCGACTAAGGCACCCATTAAACATTCCTGCCCGTGACTTCCCTTCCTGTTCCGACGCGACGACGCTTCAGACGCACCCCGCGACAATATGGCGGTGGGCCCAATGTGATTCATAATAACGTATAATTAAGAGTAGAGTGTCTCAAATGAGTAACAGTGATATACACAAACACATGATTTTAAACCAATGGGTCAGGCTTTTAGGGCAAAATGTCTACAAATGTAGCACGCACTGGCTTTGAGGGCAAAATGTGCGGCTCAATATGAATCTGTGTCCGGCTTTTTTAATTTTTTATCCGGCAATATTACACACGTAGAACGCGCTTGCTTTCAGGGCAAAATGTCCGGCTCAATATTGAATCTGTGTCCATGTTTTCTAAATTTGGGCCTGGCAACCCTACACATGTAGCACGCGCTGGCGTTGAGGGTAGAATTTCCGGCTCAATATGAACCTGTGTCGGGCTTTTCTAATTTTTGTCTGGTAACACTACACATGTAGAACGCGCTAGCTTTCAGCCAAAATGTCCGGCTCAATACCTATTGAATCTGTGTCCATGTTTTCTAAATTTGGGCCTGGCAACCCTACACACGTAGCACGCGCTGGCTTTGAGGGCAAAATATGTCCGGCTCAATATGAATCTGTGTCCGCGTTTTCTAATTTTGGGCCTGGCAACCTTACATTCGTAGCACGCGATCCCGCTGGGCCTTGTCCTTGCAGCGACTTGCACTGATCCGCATCCGCATATCTAAGCTCCGCATCTATTTTTGTGGTTGCGGATGCAAATACAAAAAATATACCTGAGGGCCCTGCCAAGGTGCACTACGCTAACTAGCGTTTCTATTAGTTTCGTTTTTAAACCAATCGCGTCACTGCTAGATGACGTGATACGAAAAGTCACGTGACCTACCAGTGACGCGATTGGTTTAAAAACGAAACGAATAGAAACGCTAGTTAGCGTAGTGCACCTTGGCAGGGCCCTCTGTGGGGTTATTATGACGTACCTATAAAATTCATTTTACGCTGAGGGAAAAGGACAGAGTTATGTAACTGCTATAATAGCTCCGTTCTTTAAGCTCACAGTAAAATGAACTTCATATAATAATAACCATCATGGTATGAATTTGGGCTTATTACAGAAACATTGTCTTAAAAGCATTATTAAGTACTTATGTTCGCCATAATCGCCTGAGAAACAAATTACACAAAAGACAAACTACGTATCTCATCTTTACATAGTATATAACAAAGTCGCTCCCCGCCGTCTGTCCCTCTGTACCTATGTACGCTTAGATCTTTCAATGTACGCAACGGATTATAATGCGGTTTTCATCTATAGATAGAGTGATTCCAGAGGAGCGATGTAAATACATTATGGATTATGTACGGGTGTTACAGAAAACTGACACAAACCGAAGCGCAGCGAGGGCAGATTGCAAGTATTTTATAAACGGAACGGAACCCTCATTATGACCTAGGACTTGACTGGTTTTAATAATTTTACTTAACTAAACTTAATCATTGCCAGATTTTCCAGTCATAGCATTGTCAATGATAAGCAGCGATAATCCAAATAATGAAAACAAGTCATGATTCTAGAATAAAAGATAGAGAGAAGCGATAACTTCCCAAATCGTTCGAGCTGGGAGCTAGTGGTTGTTTTAAATGCTTATTTTGCTGCATCTTACCGGTTTTAAGTGTGTGTGTGATTTGTGCTCGTTTGTCCTTCCCATGCTGTAATTTTTCTTTGTATATGTGAGTTACGAACATTTTCGATATTTAAACTATTAGTCCTGTAGGGGATCCTGCTTTACAAAAGGTGGAGCATATAAGTCTTTGATCTATTTTGGTAATCAATGAGATCCTAAAAAAAAGTTTTGGAAGTCTTTGAAGGTGCCAAAATTGAAGAATTTTAAAATAATTCCTCAACAATTGTCTTTACGACAAAAGACTATCTACGAGAAGTATAAAGACGACATAACTGCACACAGTTTGTGCATACATGTTTTTTTGTGTCTTCCAAATAAAATACTACGACCGGCCTTAATAAAAAATCTGAAGTAGTTGGGTATGAGTAATATAAATGCGGGGACGAAGCGGACATTTCATCCATGGACATATTGTCAGTTATGTCTGCTGCTGGCTCTCGAGCTATCGCAGCATTTTAAGAGGACTTATATAACACTTGTTTGTATATAACATGCAGTAGTTTTTCGAAACACTCGTAGTGCGGTGTAGAAAACAAGATGAAAATATTCTTGCTGTTGGGGTAAGTGTATATTCACTTATTTTCCTACTAGCTTTCTGCAAATGTCTTCATCTGGGTAGAGTCTAAGTATCTTGTTTAAAATTTAATAGTGTGAAGTGGCTCGAAATCGTTCGTGTAAATAATGCTCAGTGTGTATATTGGCCGGTGTTAAATCTTGGCTTGAGCACTGCCGTGCGGTTCAAATTTTGTACTATAAATAATTGAAACATTTTTGATTTATTAATACCTATATGTTACATTTGTTTTTGGCTTAGGTATTAAATAAAAAGTCACTTTGAGTATCGACGAAAGCTATATTTAGGAATGTTCGTCAATGATAATGAGTAAGTGGCAATGAAGCAATATGTTTTTCAAGTGAATGATTATCTTCTCACCTATCCGTAGGTATATTCGAGAGTCAAGATCCAGTAAAGCCACTTGTCTTTACTTTAAGATCAAACGAGTGCGATCTCGTCGCCTGAAAACATTGTGAATTTAATCAGTTTGATATTTTTATCGCCGTATTTCTTACATCTGGGGTTCTTATATAACTGTGTTTATCGTGTGTCAAAGTTTGGATAAGGCATCCGTTACCTTCTGAGACGTAATTAAGTACGAGAGTGACGGATGCTTTATCCACATTTGACACGCGTTATAGACGCAGCCATACTGGGTCCGCTGATACCATAAAAAGGGCATATTTTGTTTAATATTTTCACGTCTGCTTAGATTATATTTCATATTTTACTTCTGTGTAGATTTGCGGCGCTCTGCAGTGCTAGTGCCGTTCCACGACAGCAGCGCAGTTTTCCTGATGACTTCCTCTTTGGCTCCGCCACGGCCGCTTACCAGATCGAGGGGGCTTGGGATGAAGATGGTGAGAATACAGAATACTACCTAAAGGTGGCACTTGACTGCAATTAGGAGATGTAAGACTTTTATTTGGCAAATATTGCCAAGTGAAATAGGTTCCGACATCATAAGAAGCAAACAAGTTGGTGTGCAAGTGTCATAAAATATATGGTATGTCACACTTGCCCCGTTGACGCGCTTGCCCACCTGACCTAATATTGTAGATGGCATTGGGTTTGAAACACGTGGAAAGTTAATATTATCTATGAGGTTATGAGGTATGTATCTCTTCGCGATAGTAGATTTTTTATTTCACAAATGTTTTTCCTTGCAGGCAAAGGCGAAAACATCTGGGACTACATGACCCACAATAACCCATCTGTCATCGTGGACAATAGTAACGCAGACATCGCAGCAGACTCGTACCACAACTACCGGCGAGATGTCGAGATGATGAGGGAGCTCGGCCTCGACGCCTACCGGCTGTCCTTATCCTGGTCCAGGATCCTCCCTACTGGCTTTACAAACGAAATCAACCAAGCTGGAGTAGACTTCTACAACAACTACATCAACGAGATGTTGAAGTACAACATCAAACCCATGGTGACGTTATACCATTGGGATTTGCCCCAAAAACTCCAAGAGTTAGGTGGGTTTATGAATCCCTTGGTTTCCGTTTGGTTCGAAGATTACGCTAGGGTAGCCTTCGAGCTGTTTGGGGATAGAGTGAAGTTGTGGATCACTTTTAATGAGCCTAGAGAAGTCTGCTATCAGGGCTATGGCTTCAATACTAAAGCTCCTATTCTCAATGCCACCGGTATCGGAGAATACCTGTGCGCTAAGCATCTAGTTATCGCCCACGCTAAGGCCTATCATGCGTATAATAATGACTTCAAACCGGCGCAGGGTGGTGAATGTGGGTACACGACGGACCTGCATTCGTTTGAACCCCTCACGGATTCTGCAGAAGATGCGTATGCTACCGAGAAGTTAAAACAGGCTGATGTAAGGATATTTATCTATACATATAACTAGCTATTACTTCCTTTATATCCTCATTTTAAAGAATAGACCTTCTCTGTCTTATTAGGCCTCTCCTTTTGGATCTTGTTTATGTCGACTTCCCGTCTGATCTTGTAAGTATATTTCTTAGTTGACCTTCAATTTTCACTTCCGTTGCGTGATCAGTTCTTTTGAGGCAGACGTTATCCTCGGCATGATTAACTCTACTGCTTTTAGTCAATGTTTGCAAAACGCTAAGCTTTGGACATATAATATGCTACCTGCAATAAGTATTTTTAACTTCTGCCTCATTCGAGATAAAAAAATATTTTTAAACTTGAGACAGTTCATTTTTTTTCAATTCAATTATCTATCATATTGCAGTGGGCTCTCTACACCGACCCTATCTACTCTGAAGAGGGTGGTTTCCCGAAAGAACTTACAAGAATAGTTGCTGAGAAAAGCGCTCAGCAGGGCTACCCGAGGTCTCGTCTCCCAGAGTTCACGGAAGAGGAAAAAGCCTTTGTCAGGGGAACGTATGACTTCTTCGGGATAAACCACTATTCTTCATATCTGGTATCTCATTCGGACTACAAGACTGAATATGCTGTTCCGTCTATTTATGATGATATAGATGTTGGTTTTATGCATCCTGAGGAGTGGCCAAAAGGGGCTTCGAGTTGGTTAAGGGTAAGTCCGCCTTTTGTTGTAAAAAGGACATAACCGTTCGAAGGATTTGTTTTATTAAATAATGGTTAGCAATTGGGTTTATACAGTTTGCTTTTTCGTCTCGACCGCGCTAACCCATATTCGTCCCGCAACGGCCTTTTTCCCAGTCTCTCCCCAGTAATATAGGTAATAAAGTTGCATCTATTTGAGAAGTTCACGAACATCAAATTTGTTTGTAGTTGTTAGCCAATCAACTCATATCGATAGAGTTCAACTTCTACCTCTATTTTAACAACGCATTTTTTACTTCCAGCTAGCTCCCAACAGCCTGTATAACGTCCTTTTAGACGTCCATACCCGCTATAACAGCCCTGCCATCTACGTGACGGAAAACGGCTGGTCCGAAGACCCGGAGGCAGGTCTGGTTGATGATGTCCGCGTCCTATACTACCGCACTAAACTGGAGGAGAGCTTGGATGCGATTGATGCGGGGGTCAAGCTTAAAGGATACATGGCTTGGAGCCTATTGGATAATTTTGAATGGATGGAAGGTTACACGTAAGTTATCATCTGTTTTTTTTATAGCACGTTAGTTATTATACAATTTCTTAGTCAGCGTCAGTACGTCAGTATTTGAAGATTCTAGAAACGTCAATTTACAACCCAACCACACAACCAATCAACAATCTCAGGTAATAACATTTATTCGCTTGGCATTACATTATAACTTATGTGACAACGCCGATATTGAGCGAGAGCGGAGATCGTTGGCCGTCCGATGCAATATGCTGGCCCGCAGGTTCGTTAGGTGTACCAAAGAGGTCAAAGTGACGCTCTTCAAAGCATTCTGTCAGACATTTTACACCTGTAGCCTGTGGGTCAGTTTTACGCAGAAGGCGTACGATGAGTTGCGTGTTCAGTACAACAACGCGTTCCGGGTGCTGTTGGGGCTGGGGCGGTGGTGCAGCGCGTCCGGCATGTTCTGCGAGGCGCGCACGGGTTTGCGGCCGTCATGAGGAAGCGCTGCGCCTCGATGCAGGCCCGCCTCCGCGCCAGCCCCAACCGCATGCTGGCCGCGTTGTCTGACCGATGGGATAGCCCTATATGGGCTCGATGGGAGCGTATGCACGCACATCCCCTAACATAATTATTAACTTATGTTCCTAGTTGTTTAGTTTTGTTAATTTTAATTTTATTTTTAATACCCTAACATCTAATTATAAGGATTACTAACAAATTTGTATGGACTTTGTCTGAAATAAACAATTATTATTATTATTATTATTATTATTATTATATTTTTATTAAGAGGATTATGCGACCTAAAATTTCCATGCAACATGCGATAACGTTTATCTACCCTTAAACGTATGCTTAAACCTAGTCCGATTTTTACGACTTTTGAATATGTTGTAGATGTTATGAAAAACTAGGTGCGTTTTAATTTCTGAGAAAACATTTCTTGGAAAGAATTAAATAAAAAAATAAAATCAGAAACGTAAACCTAGTTTTTCATAATAACTACAACATATTCAAAAATCGTAGGGATTGGAATTGATTTAGGAGATGAGAAACATCACCCGGAGCTTTTGTACTTATGGTTTTTTGCATCACAATCTTATTAAAAACAAATACTTTCTTTTCACAGCGAGCGCTTTGGCCTCTACGAGGTGGATTTCACGTCTCCAGCTCGCACGCGCACGCCGCGCAAGTCAGCGTTCGTGTACAAGCAGATCGTCAAGACGAGACAGATCGACCATCAGTACGAGCCAGACACCGCGACCATGACTATTGACGAGGGGCATTGATGTAATAAAATATTTACAAAGAAATCTTTCCTATAAGTATAATAATATGACATCACTAAAAAGTTTCAAAATTCAGGTGGAAATGGCTTTAAGATCGAAAATTCGGACAAACGATGCATTACGACAAATGACAATTAGGGATTCCAATATAGACCTATTATTTTCTTATTTAATGACTTTCACTCCTGTTAAGCTGTAATTCGAGTTATTTATAGGCAATCAACGAAAGTTTTATTAGAGAAAAAAATCCATGGATATCACACGCGAGGAAATTTGTTTACTTTTGTGGACTTGGCAGAAGCTGTTTGCAATTATCCTATGCAGTGACTTCAAAGCTAGCGGTCTTGGCAAATATCTGTGTGATAAGCGCGAGTATGTGTTTCTAAGTCTTGGTTGTATTTTATGTATTTATTTACCTACCTAAGTGTGTATATTGTCATCCAATAGGTAGGTACCGCACAAGCGTAGAGCTTAGTTTGGAACTTAGGATTTGTGTGAGATGGTCCTCTAATATTTATGATTTTTTAATTCGCAATAAAGTGGTGATTCGTTAATTTGTTTTTATTTGATACACGGCCCGCATTGGAGCAGTCCTTAACAAATACAGATTTCGCGTCGTTGTCATTGTGATATTACATGTATTATTTTGATACACCGTCTCTATGAAACCTTGCCAAAATCCGAACTAATGTAAAGATTTGAATAAGATCTCATTTTATGATTTTAGTTTTATGAGACCTTAATTAACATTTGGTACCTGCATAAGAGAGATTTGAAAAATGAATGTAGGTACAAAGGCCAACTTTATCCCTTCTAGTATTTGGTACGGAACCCTAACAGGAGGAGGCCCTTCTCCCACAAACTCCGTCAGAGGTCGTATACGACTCGGCAAGCCAAATTTTGGAAAAATGAAGCTGTTCAAAGTGATATTGGCAATAATGATCCAATTATTACGCAAAAAATTCAATATCTAGGGTCAAGTGTGGTCAGATAAATTTATGAAAAAAACAATAGCAAAAAAAAAATTAATTACCTACCGCAAGTAAATTACAACAGCCACGTGTATGCTGCTTCGATCACGCGTGCTCCGCAACTGGAGAGTCGAAAAGTTGAATTTGGGAAACAAATGTTTATCACTACAACAACATAATCTTAGAAGCATCATAATATTCCCCAAAAATCGATTTACCATGTTTCTGGTTTTAAATACAAGGTGAGTAGATTTTAAGTAAAAAAAACAAATCTACTTACTTATTTGATATTACGGAAATGATAGTAGCGATAAAAAAAAACAAGAAACACAAGCAAGAGACCCCTCATGATTCTGAGATAAAAGATAGAGAACAGCGATAACATCCCCACACCTTTCAACAAATGTGTCATTATGGAAAATTTTCATTCCATCGAAAGGATTTTCTCGCCGCCGCCTAGTTAAATTTTGTAGGTATTCACAAGTGTAACCTAACCTAACCTACGTTCTTTTAAGATAGGTAAGTATCCTGAAAACATCAATGTTTCAGTAGAAAATAGAGTTCGATGAAATTACCAATCGATTAAATTAATTCGATTAAATGATTGGTTACCCTCGTAGGTATGTACTTCCATACAAATACCAAGGTACATAGGTGGTAGGTGCAGGTCTACACACGCTTTTCGCACGCATAATCTAATTGTGATCAATGATCATTAGATATTAATTTTTTTCAACGGCTTACATTTACCTACTCAGGGTCTTAGGGAACAGTGCAAGCTTCATCAATATCGGTTCAATAGTTTTCAAGATATGGACTAATGGAAGGTATACCTATTTCAAGGGTGGCGATAAATATCTCGATTATGATAGGTAAGCGACTATAGCGAAGCACATTTAAATGGTTTAATAATAATGATAATACGTAGGTCAGTCAAACTGAAGTCGGCGTCAAGTGATATTTTTACTAGGTAAAAGCCGACTTCAGTGGCCCATTTCACGAAGCTACAAGTCACAAATTACAAGCGGAGCTCTCTTTCTAGCAAAAGGAGTTAGAAAGAGACTTTCGTTTGTAATTTGTACTTAACTTGTAGCTTCGTGAAACGGGCCTCAGTGCTTCAGGCCCGTATTATGGTCGCCTATATCGCGGTGGACAAAGCATTCATAACTTTCGCACATAGATATTGGTCAGAAAGTGAAAGATGTTTTATCCACATTTAAGTATCTACATCGATAAACACGACCATAATAGGCCCGCAGTATGACTGACCATCATTGTTTTTTAAAACATTCAAATTTTTCTAATGCTTAATTTGCTACGCCCGGCTTAGAGTTTTATTTTAACTTACCCGCCGCTGCCAAGCAGTTTCTCAGGGCAAGCAATACATTTGCAATCTTAATCAGATAGCCTTGTGCTCGCTTCGCTTGTTTCTCCCGTTTTTATATTTTTTCGTTCTATCATAGCCATGACAAAAAATATATCAACTAAAAGCTTATGATTACTTAGTTCCAAATAGCCTCGTGATTCCCAAATAGCCCCGTTTTACGGTTTAAAAGTTTAGTCTAGTAGACTCCGTTCATGTATGCACCTATACCCTTTTTATTACGAGTTAAGCCGACTTATAAGTATTTACCCTTTTTCAATAGGCCGCCAGTAGATTTAATCAAATAAAAAAATCGGACTGATTTACTTGTGATACGCAATCCCTCATGGCTTTATAAATCTTTCTTGCATAATTCGTAAAAAGAATTAAAACATATTTTTAAGTGGAAAATAAGAATACGTACTTACAAAACTTACTTGGTACTTTGGAGAACTAATTTTTCATTTAAAAAGTTTTCCATGTGATTTGCAGTCAGAACTTGACACTAGATGACATAAGTAATAATTAATTACATTCACCTTTACAAAAGCAAATTAGCAAACAAAAATTAAATTTAATGTTTCCACGACAAGGCGAAACTTTTCCCGCCGGTCTTATTTTTTTAATTTTTGTTTATTAGTCATAAGGCTTAGGTTGGTGGCCATTCTGCTTAAATAATGCTTATAAGTAAGTAGACAAGCTTTATTTATTAATTTTCCGTAATTTTCACCCTACCTGCTTTTTTATTATATTTGATAAAACAGTACCTACCTACGCAAAAGGAAAATAATCAAGAGTTATTTAATACAATAATGAGTTTTCTACTGCCGCAGCAGCGGCACAAGGAATAGGTAAGCTGCGGGCGGGCGGCCCCTTAAGTATAATCTGTGGACCTGGCCTGACAGCTGGGCTGGTTTTGACTTTTGTTTTGAAGTAAGTTGTGTTTATCTAATCTTTCTTACTTTTTATGCCGGCTAGTTTGATTTGATTAAATCCATAATAATCTAATTATAATCTTAGCTATGATTAACATAACAAACTAATTTTATATCGTAACATTCCAGTGTAGTGTTAGTTTAGCAATAGGAATATTATAATTAAAAAGTTAAGATAACCAACAAGTTTTAATTACATAGGTACGGGTTCTTGATAAGTGATAGTGTTACACGTAAGACTTGATAACAGAACTGATTAATTTAGTATAGATATTATTTACGTGAGGAAGACGTTCGAAATGCGAATATTCATATTAATCTTTATTCTATGGTAAGAATCGAATAAAAAAAATCGTTAGGTATTTGCGTTAAAAAAATCTTGTGCCACGCAATAGACTTGATGCGATATCGCTTATTTATTAATTAAAATAATTATATTTATTAAGAACAAACCAATTAAATACATTATGTACTTTGTCAGGCATCGCAAAATAGAGGAGCTTATAAGTACCATTAAAATGAATAACACAAATAATCATAGATAAAATCTATAGCTATGAAACTGCTGTTAAATGTTTTGTTCCTAATTATCATGTCTTCAATTGTACAGTAACCCAATAAAATGTTGAGCAAACTTACAACCTTGTCATTGTCATGCTTGTCCTTTGATGTTCAGTTTAAAGTTTATTATGAAAATAAACTAAAGTGTTTAACATTTATGTCAAGGTAGTTAGTGTCCAATAAAGTTTAAATATGTAATTATAATAATTATTTGTTTAATTTTACCAATTAGCAGTCCTTCACTTATCTGTGTACAATTTTAAATTTTGTTGTTTCTATGATTTATTTTATTATTGCATCTCGGAAATGCTCAAACAAATATAAATAAAAGTGATGCTTCAATTTTAAATATAAATATTGTTTGTATAATCAGAAACACACCTATATTTCAAAAAAAAAAAATTACTTATTTTTTTTAAATTTCACTTGTCTATAGTACTTATATCAAAATATAGAATATTTTTTAATCCAATATGCAATGGGTTTATTTATCTATGTTAACTTTTCAGTTGTTCTGTCTCGGTGTTTGCATTCTCAGACACTAAACAAAGGCGTTTCAAAGATGGATTTCTCTTCGGGACATCATCTGCAGCATATCAAGTGGAAGGAGCCTGGAATGAAGATGGTAAGGCATGCCTATGGTCCCCATCAGTAGCACTAACACAACGTGCATTGTCTTTTTAATACCTACATAATATTGTAGTACATACTTTAGTTAAGAATAATAAACAATTATGCAATAATTATGCCTTGACAGTAAAAAAAAAACAAGTTAATCTGCTGTAATTAGTATAGAATTAATATAGATCTTTCAAAGCGCCTGGTCAACGCAACTTGTGACCAAAATGCAGGCGTTTACTTGATGCAAAGATTAATCATTGCCATTCAACGTGACATTTTGGGAACAATGCCCACTGGCCGCTGCCATATTATTATGTTAGATTAAGTTACTTTTAAGTACATTCATTTGTTTTTATTCTTTCTTTTCCACTCTTAGATAATTAGGTAGACGTGTAAAGACCTTTAGTACCATAAGAATTATATTATACCACACGTAAGCAATAAATAAATCAATGATTTACAGGCAAAGGGAAGTCAGTCTGGGACCATTTCTTCCGCAGCAATCCGGAGAGATATCCAACAGTTCCAGGAGACGTAGCAGCTGATTCGTACCACAAATACAAGCGGGATGTGGAAATGCTCAGAGAATTAGGCGTAAACTTCTACAGGTTTTCTATATCCTGGCCTAGAGTACTTCCTACTGGTGAGTAAAAAAATCTTTAATCTCATAATCTAATAAGAGTCCACTTATAGACTAACATGGTCTTGAGCTTGCCACTGTGGTTCAATTCCAAGGAAATACTATCTATAACTAAAGTAGGTACTATATTTAAAGTAAGTTATTAATTAAAATAAACAATATTAAATAAAAACACACCTATATGGAGGCACCTTAAGTTTTTAGTTATATCATAGCGACAATATAAATACAC
Organism: Acleris cristana; assembly: GCA_948252455.1. NCBI lineage: Eukaryota > Metazoa > Arthropoda > Insecta > Lepidoptera > Tortricidae > Acleris > Acleris cristana. The sequence continues at coordinate 6,408,156 of OX411794.1, forward strand.
TCTTTGTGAAAATTTCAACTGCCTAACTATTATGGTTTCACAGATACAGCCCGCTGTCACAATAATGGACGGACAGACAGTAGACGCTTAGTTATAGGGCACCCTTGGGGCACGGAACTCTAATAAAAATCAGATGGAATTATTGCACATTTGTATTGTTGCAACAATCCTTACTTTCAAATAATCCTCCAGTTATATTGGATACAAACCCTACCCGGACTTGTAACTGGTTCTTCTATTGTATACTATAAAGCACTATTTCCACCAAACGGCCCGCAACGGATCGGAACGGAAAGAATGTTATGGTCTTTAAACGATATTAAATCATGTTCACACTGTTTAAAGTCTATATTACCAAGTCTCGCACAGCAACTTGACCGCGGGTGTCTTCCGCGACACGCGATCGTAGCCGAAAGTATGCTGCGACGCGCGATCGGCTTCGTCATACATAGACAATAATAATTTTAATAGACGCGATCGGCTGTCGCCGCATCCGTCGGTATTCTTTCCGATCCGATGCGATGCGAGCCGTTTGGTGGAAATCATCCTTTATAGGTTGATTATGTTATGTATGAAATATATTACAGGATTTCACAACAACAAAAATGAATTAGGGCTCCAATACTACGACAACCTAATAGATGAACTGCTGAAGTACAACATACAACCAATGGTGGTGTTGTACCACTTTGACTTGCCCCAGATCCTTCAGGACTTAGGTGGATGGGCCAACCCGTTGTCCATAGACTGGTTCGAAAACTACGCAAAAGTTATATTTGATAGATACGCGCATAAAGTCAAGTATTGGATAACAGTAAACCAGCCTAACTCTGTGTGTATTAGTGACGACAGTGAATTTCCCATCCCAGAAAGTACAAAGGGGATTATGGACTATTTGTGTGCTAAGAATATAATAATAGCGCATGCCAAAGCTTATCGGTTGTATGAGAAGAAATATAAGAAAAAGTATGGAGGTGAGTTTTATCAGCTTACAAATATTGTCTTCGGGTGTCATTTGTTTTTTAAGTGGCCAGTACGCTCGCTTTTTGGCTCTTCCGTACCATAACCATGCGTTACAATTACCGTACTTGCTAGCGAGTCCTCGCAGTATTCTTATACAGTGTGAGGGACAGAGCATTCAACTCGCTAAAGAGTACAGTAATAATAATAAAAGTAATGGTAAGGGTACATACAGTATGTAGCAAATTTTTTGCGTATTAGAGAACAATTCATTTTACTTTCCTAACTAATGTTTTTCAATTTCAGGCTCTGTCGGTATATCCATATCTGTGAACTGGGCGGACCCGCTCACCAACAGTACCGCAAATGTGGAGGCGGCAGAAGATTATAGAGAATTCTCGGTAAAATGCATATATACACTCACGCCTTCATTCCCATTGTGGGCTAGGCAGAGCTACAGAATTACCAACAACTCTAAAAACTTGTTTTTAATTATGAAACCACATTTTGCACCAACAGGCTAAGACGTTTACCAGTGTACATTAGTGACACGTTGCTAGCCCATCGCCTAACAATACTACAAGCCTTTATTCCATTACGCCCGGTTCCTATATTCAAGAAACGAATCGTTTGCCTTACGTCTCGTTAAAATTTGACATTTGCTACGTACAAAAAGTGTCAAAGATTAACGAGACGTAAGGAAATTCAATCGTTTCTTGAATGTAGGATCCGGGGATTAGTCGCCTCTTACGACTTCCAGGGACACACAGTAACACGGTTCTCGGTAACACTTTAAAAAATGAAGTTTTTAAAACTCATTTAATTAACTTAGATTCAAACGACACGTTGATGGTTTGTCCCATTATCCCCGTCGATGAACCTAGCCCAACTTACCTTACCAGATCCAATTCAAATATCAACTCGTATGGTATTTTCAGTTCGGCATATTTATGAACCCTATCTGGGGCAAGTACGGGGATTTCCCCAAACGGGTCAAGGACAAGGTAGCCAGGAGGAGTAAGGAGCAGGGCTTCGCTAATAGCAGAATGCCCTCGTTCACGCAGGAGGAGATTAAATTGATCAAAGGTATATAATGTTAATAATATAATTAGAAATATAGCGGACTACTAAGGCGCTCAAATATGTTAAACCTGACCAGTTGTATACAGAACCCGGGAAAGTGTCACTACAAGCAGCTTATACATGGCAATAAGGTCGCTCCACTTAAAAAAATGGTGAGACTTAAGGTCCAAAGTACGACCAGGGTTTTAAGTAACTTGCCAGCCTTTAAACTTGAAATTTCTACATACATACATACTTTCACGCATGTCTCCCAATGGGGTAAGGGACTATGGAGCGCCAGGTGCACCGGTCTAAACATACTTCATGCACGTATGTCGGGAAGATATGACAGCCTGTGCCCTTCCTTAGATTTTACGCTCTCCCTACAGGTTCTGCAGACTTTTTGGGTATGAACCACTACACGACGTTCCTGGTGTCTCCCTCCAGCACGGAGCACCGCTCTCCCTCCTACGACGACGATCTCCGGGTGGACACAACCACCGGCGAACAGTGGGTTCAGTCGCGGTCGCCTTGGTTGAAGGTATGTCACAGTGGTATAACAGATCCCGAAGCTGGGCTTTTGTCTCATCTCTATAGCAGTCAGTGGCGTATTCTTTTCATCAGAGCCTTAAGTTACCTAGCTACGTCTCTGAAAGCAGTTCTAAAATTGATGACATTTCATATTTTTCTGTCGTTCTTAATTGAAAACAATTCGGAAATATACTATGCAAAGAATTGCTCATTTTGCTGCTAGGGTCTGTGGACACTTGACAGAGTTCCGGCTAAATAAATGCCTTTATTTTTCTCATACCTTTTTTGGTTAATCTTAAAGTAAGTTTGTAGTATGTATAAAGTTACATTATCGGTTTAAAATGGAGCTAACTGAGAGAGCGAGATAAGCATGAACTTATTCGGCAAAATACGATAATAATAATAATAGGTCGTATGATTAATAACTTTATGCCATTTTTAACACTCTTATAATATTAATTTCGCTTGTAACTAACTGACTGGACCAACTAAAAATGTAAACAAATCTAGGTAGTCTCGTTTTAATCTAGTTATCGGATTGACTTGTAATGCTTATGCGATTTCGATGACAATATTTACAATAAGGTAATAAGGCGACCATAATGGAGACGGTATTGTTACCATAGTATATAATATAACCAATCATTTTATCGATTTTCGCTTCATCGATCGTATAATTTCATCGAATTTTATTTCATCGAAAGCTATTTTCTCCTTAAATCATGTTTTTCAGGATATCTAAAACATTAATTACGGAGGTTAGGTTAGGACATGTCACTACCAAAAAATTTCAACTCATGCGGCGAGAAATGCCTTTCGACAATATGAAACTTCAGCGTTCGTTCAAAGGTGTTTCGATAGAATAATAAGTACCCCAAAGCTTTCTTGTAATTACAGAGCGTCCCCTACGGCATATACAAAGCCTGCCTGTACCTCAACAAACACTACGACTACCCCAAGATCATAATGACCGAGAACGGCTGGTCGACGGACCGCGGGCTGGCCGACCAGGGCCGCTCGGAGTTCCTCCAGCAGTACCTGAAGGCGCTGCTGCTGGCGATAGAAGACGGAACCGAGCTGGAGGGGTACACCTACTGGAGCCTGATGGACAACGTTGAGTGGGCAGCGGGGACCAGGTAGCCGTTGTTTGTTTTCAGGATTTTGTGCCCAAATGGTGCTAATCGGGAAACTATTATACTCGTAGTTCAGGAAATATATGTATATTGGCCGTCTTTAATCTTCACTAAGATCTTTTTTTAATATCAAATAAAAGGTAATCGTAAAACTGCCCTCGTTCTTCGAACAGCACAGTGTTATTTACCTATTTGTTATTATTTATGAGAAATTTTACTATGAAGTTACGCGGTGATTTTGTTTTCGAGTGGGTGGTTGCACTTGTATTTGATAATAATTATATCAAAGACGTGAGAATTATATTCAAAATACGAATTTGGTAAGCGACAACGGATGAAATTCAAAAATCGATTTTCGTATGCAAAATGTTGTAATCATTGTCTTTTTCTCTATTATAGAAGCGCTCTAAGTATCTGTACCTTTTCTTTTTGTTCCAGCGAACGCTTCGGTTTGTACGAAGTCGACTTCGAGTCGAGTGAGAAAACCCGCAGCGCGCGAGAGTCCGCGCTCGTGTACAAGAGAATAATCCAGAAGAGAATAGTCGAGGAGGGCTGGAGGCCGAAGAACTTGAGAATTAGTATTAGTGAGAAAGTCAAAGATGAATTGTAACAGGAAAAAATCTCAGTAGGGATGAACTTAAAAAAACTGTACTTTGCAACAAAAATAACTAATATGGTTTAGGTTAATTTCGTTAATGTTGTTCATACAGCAGCAGAAGTAGGTGGACAGTTTGAAGAGCTCAAAATAATCAACACACGATTCTATTGTCAGGAAAATACTAGGTCAATCTCTGATACTGTCACCTAATATTTATTTATTTAATTTTAAATGAGCTTTTTCCTTGAGGGTTTACACTGGACAATGCCCTACTACTTTAAACGAATGGAATTGTGAATTGATTTTTCCTTTTGTATCTACTTATTTTTCGAAAAAATATTTATTATTTACTTTATTGGGGTCACAAATAGAAATAAGTGTAATACAGGGATTATTAATCGGGCTGTGGAGATTTTGTTATATTTGATAAGGTTTGGTTACGGATTTATAATGATTTTAATTGCTTATTTGGAAGCAGGTTTGGAAAAAGACAGTGTTTTGTCAAGGTACATGAGCGTATTATTAAATGAATTGCGTTTTAAACTAGTTATTTTATTTATACGTACCTGTCTTTTACCTATACAGGGTATCCCATAGACCGACGTCAACCCGCCTTAGGCTGATCAGCTAAAAATCTATCGATTTAACCCCTAAGTATGTTTCAGCTATTTTTACTAGTTTCGGAGATGTTGATCATTTTTGTATAACCCGTGGAACGCGCGCATATTCTGCTCTATGAGTTCTGATATAAAGTTAATTCTTTTCTTTTTCTTCTTTCTTTTATTAATTTGACGTCACCTAGAGTGTTCCTTGGGTGGAATTAATTATTAAGAATATTTTTAACCTAACCGAATCGTTATTGCCACAGAAAAAAATTCTTTGAAGTCATAACCTTTGTTTTGGTGCATTACCAAATTTACCAAACTAACTGCATTACACAAAAAAAATGCAACTAGGTATACTGAAATTAACTACACCAGATGTTTCCGAGAAATCTATATAGGTATATAAAAGGCAAACCTGACTGACTTTATATATCAACGCACAGCCGAAAATACTGTACCTAGAAACTTGAAATTTGGTACATACATACAGTGATTCCTTTTATGATGTAAGTCAGCACTAAGAAAGGATTTTCTAAAAATCGACCCGCAACGGGAAGAAATGGGGGAGTAGCGGGAAACTAATTCTACGCGAACGAAGTCGCGGGCGTCCTCTAGTCAAGTTATAAAATCGTAAATAAAGATTATAAAATAAATAAATTAAGCGCCATCTGTACATCATAGTAAGAACTATAACCATTTGTCCTAAAAAGTGAAGTGCTTTAAGTTACGCTACTCAACGATGGATGGCGCTTTTAAACTTTTTTTAATATAATACGAGTTTAACTATTCGTCAATAGATAGCGCTAGTAGTAAGATATTTTTTAACAATTTCGTTTGAACCCGAGCGAATGAAAACCACTAACTATTTACGTGAAAAATGTTGCAGTTCGCTCGCGTGCTAAACTTAGTTTAAAATAAAAAACACTGACCGAGTTTTTTTACATAAATAGGGTGATGGCACCTGTGTTGGACACTTTTAGCTGACAGGCACCAGTAATGGACACTTAACTCTTAATTCAAATTTCATACGGTCGTACATTGATTGTTGCAAAACAAATGAATAACCCGTATCATAAAATAAGAATCAAGTGTCCATCATTGGTGCCTTGTCCATTACTGGTTCCATCACCCTACTTCTTCCTTGTGAAGAAAGAAGGGTTATTCATTTGTTTTACATCAATCAATTTAGGACCGTATGAAATTTGAATTAAGAGTGAAGTGTCCATTACTGGTGCCTGTCAGCTAAAACTATCTGTCATTGGTGCTGTCACCCTACATCTTGTTAAGTTAAATCATACGTAATTGGAAACCGTAAAGACGGAAACCTTTTTGTCCGGACTGCCCTAAGGAGGGTTAGGTTTTTTAAGATAGAATGCTTCTATGATAGTAATTTCACCGGTGTTGTTTAATCTACACACCGGAACACAACAATTCAGACACTGCTGTTGGTTAAAGAATAACATGGTGGTAGCGATCCGGACAGATCGAAGGTTCTACCCCCACTAATAGAGGCTTTTAGATTATGCATGCACGCATCTGGCAGAGGCTTTTTTATATAAGATCCTTTGACCCACCCTCCGAGTATGAAAAGCAAGCGAGTACTAATTTCGTGGATCTTAAGTAGGGTCTTGGTGGCATAATTGGTAATGCGTCTGCATCGGCCCGGAGAGCCAGAGGAGATGTAGGTTCGAATCCTGCCTAAGACCGACGAAATTTTTTCGCTTTAATATAGTTTAGTTTCTCTCCCAGTTTAACATCTCTGTTCACTATTATATTCTGCTGTAAAATATTAAATACACAAACAATTCTGACTTAACTCTGACCCTATTATACCTTCTAAAGCTAAATAAAAATCACAAACGCTTGCCAAAATAAATACATAACAAAACAAATATGACAGCCATTGCTACCAACAATACTTTATCCCATTTTTCCACTCATTATCTTCGGTACTTAGTCCGTTAAAAAAAACGCACAATAGACAAAATCGGATAAAAATACTATGTTTAAACAACACCGCGGGTGGCAACACACAATAGCCCTCGAAATCGCTTGAAGAACATCCTATTTCCAACTCTAAACCCTCAAAATAGGGTACATTACATTTCGTTAAGTTTCAATAACTATTCAGTTTCAATGAGCCATGTTAGCTACCTACATCATTGTAAAAATGCAAAATTATCAATGCCGTTAGTAAAGGCGCCACTGTATAACACTTCGACGAAGATAGTTTCAGGTTTCAATAGTTTGCAATTTTAACACCCGCAAAATTAAATTTGTAATTTATTACGGACCAGATCAAACGCATTCGGTTCGGTAAGTGTTTTGCTAATCGAAAGTAGTTTTATGTTATAAAAACTCAAAGATTCGCCGCTTTTTTGTATTATAGGGTACTTGATGTTTTAGCTCTCCTGTGAAGATTTGATGGAGTTTTGTTTGTTATGAATCTAAATAATACCCCAAATAAGTTGGGATAAGAGCAGGAGAATGATGATGATGATGATGATGATGACTATACCTACTAGGATATTGAATCATACTTATTTTGTATAGATATTAAAGTTTATTAATTTGTGAAATAACTATGTTAATTAACTTAAGGAAAATTTTGACCTATTTTTTCACATGCCAAAAAAGAAAAATAAATGATAACTTTAACTGTCAAATAATTTTATCTGAAGAGTGTAAAAATCCAGATAAAATTATTTGACGGTTCTCTGCCTTTTGGCAGAAATATGTTTGGCCGAATGTATTGTTTCCCAACCGTTTCATTTTCCAACCCCCTTTTTTCTGTAACTCTGTAAATATTTCAGGATTTTTATAAAAACTAACCTAACCTAACCTAGGTTTCTACACGGTGATACTGAAATAAATCCTGAAATATTTACAGTTACAGAAAAACAAAACGAAACGTTTGGGAAACAATACATTGGGTCAAACACATATTTCGGCCTAAAGGCAGGATACCGGTTCAGGACCTAGAGTAAACCAAGCGATTTTAAATCGTATCGTATAGGTACCGAACCAACATACGAGTGGTTACAATAGGCCGTGAAAAGAAGGGTACTTTTGGCTTAACACAGTCAGGTAAAAATGTATGATTATTTGATAAAACCCCGAGTTTAAAAGACTAGAAGTGATGCTTCGGCTTTGAGCCCATAATAAACCAGCTCGGAGTGACTCAACTCGCTGGAAGCGGCCTGATACGGCGATACATTAGGTGTTTAGATGTAAAATATGAACGGGTGTGTCGCGAGCACAGATTAGCTCGCTTTGTATGGAGACGGACTCATTTATTCGTCGGGGTTACATCTATATTCCCTCCTAGTTGCACAACTGATGCCGGCCGGCAATGCGTCTGCGATTCGACCTACGGTGACTAGTTTATTATTGAAGCCACTTTAGAACCCTGTCGCAGAAAACCAACGGTTTATTTCGACTTAATTTCTTTCTCACGACTTGACGCTGACGTATGTGTACCTGTGGAATCAATGAAACGGGGGATGACATGGCTATGCAGTTCATTTTAGGACGAAGCTCTAGCAATTACATAACTCTTCTCTCAGCGTAAAATGAATTGCAAAGATACGTCATAATAACCCACTTCACTGGTCTAAAAAAAAGTAGTAAAAGTACATATTATTGAAATAATAATGTTATTTATTAATTCTACTTCAGCAAATAATCTTAAGTTTGAGATACCCTGTAGGTGTACTGGTCTTGGACCAGATTTGATGATATAGATTACTATTGCGTGAATGTGTTTGCATGTGAACTGTGGCCAAGATCTTCATCTTGAGAGGAGGCTTAGCCATATGCAAAGAAATCCTTGTAATCTTGAACAAATGACTTAAAGTAGGTAAGAGCTGGCCATTTCTCGAACGTGGACTTGCTATTTCTGTGTTCTGGTTCCAGGTTGGTACGATTGCACATAGCGACGATATTTTCTGGTTATGTCTCCATTTGGCAGCATTTGAAACTTGTATAAATACAACTCTAACTTAACTTTCACACCTCAGATGTTTCCGCCAATTAACCGTGCAAAAATACTGACCAGAAATATGGAAAATCCAATTTTCACACAACACGAGCTTGTAAAAACAGACCTGTACAGAATACGGTAAATGCTTTTTAGCTGTAAGGTTTTTGAAAAAAATTAAAATAAAAAAATTGAAATTGGGACCACCCTGCTCAAGAACTATTTAAGGAAACAGGCATACTCACCTAACCGTCCCTATAGATCCTGGAGGTGGCCGAGTATGTACGGCGCAACCTGAAACAGTTTCCAATCCATGGTAGGTACCGCGCGTGGTACAAATACTAGGGGGTACGGTGAGCTACGTCCACCTCAGGCGCGACTCGCCAAATCAAAAAATTGCCTGCATACAGTGGGGCCAAAGATATACAACGGGTTGCCCCGAGAAATCAAAAACGCCTGTAGTGACACTGCGTTTACTAAAAAACTCAAAACCAAACTTAAAATACTTAAAATGTGGTCACAGAATTATCAACAAGTTTTTGGAGTTGTTGGTGAGTCTGTGGCTCTGCCTACCCCACTCTGGGAATGCAGGCGTGAGTTTATGTTGTTGTTGTCAAAACCAAACTTGCATCCGAGTCCTGGTACTCCATTGATGCTTTATTCGAGTGCTAAATGTCTTTGTTGTAGGAACTGGTTCGCAGACCCATGCTAAATTTATCTTATAAACTAAAGTACGATGTGCATGTAAGTGATAAAACAAAATAAGTTATATATAAGTATTATGTAATTTATGAATAACCAAATGACATGTAATATTTTATATTTTATCAATAAATGATTGAATTGAATTGAATTGAATTGTTAATATTAACATAAAGAACGCCACCACTTGTCTATTAACCGAACACAAAATCAGAATGAGGAGTCGGTGGAGTAAAAACCCACACAGCCATGACTACGCACAACATCAAAAAGGCCACAGTAAATTTGGACATTTTGAAACTTTTTTAAGTTAACAGCAAACAGGCCTACCGAGTTGTGAATGATCACTGCGAGAAGCACGTTATGGAGAACATGGAGAACATGGAGTGTTGTTTATATATAAAATGGCGGACCATTATGGTGAGACAAAATCGTACGCAGGGTTCTGTGATATTTGTTGTAGGTACTATCTTATACTGTTTCTACATAACACGCGATCACTCACGGGGTTATTTAGTTTTCTCTAGTATAGGGGAGGCAAACGACCATGCAGGTCTTGTGGGAGTAATCACCAGGGCCCAAGAACACCGGCAACTAAAGAAGGGTTCATGGTCAGTTGCTGGCGTTTTAGGGAGATGATAGGTCTTTTCTTGAAGGCCACTATGTCATTACTTTTTAAAAGCATACTCTTCTGGCTGGCAACGCAGCTGCAATACCTCTCCTGGTGTTGCAGGTGTCCATGGGAGGTGATCACTTCAAATAAGGTGACACTTAAGAAAAAAAAGTTGAAGCGTCTAATTTAAGTCATCGGATTGTATGCAACTGCATTTCTTTAACCTATTTTTTTGGCGCGTAGTTATTATGTAAATAGTATTTTTTAAGTTGGCCATCTGCCAGGTGTGCTTCTTTTACTGCCCAGGCCATAAAAAAGTACAATTTTGTAATATTATGCATAATTGTGATTGGAAATGTGTAAGAACTTTAAAAGTTAAAAGTGTTAAACGTGTATCAACGCAGCGCGTTCTCTCGGGCACGATTTACGGGAGGGGAGTTGGACTATCTCACTCTAACGTATCACTGCGTCTCATAGTAAGGGCCGACGCGCAGGTCTTAATGACAATTTTGACCTTTTGTTCCGTCTTATACGTGGTGGTGAGACGACGACTTCTTCGCATAGTCTTCACCTACATAGAGAGATATGCTGCTGCTTCTGCTTTTAAAGTTTGGAACACTCCATAATATAAAATGTAATACTCTGAATAAAGATATATACTATACATAGGTACAAGTTTCTGCTCACGTGCTTAATATGTGCGATAAGCCGATAACATTTTCTAAAAAGATTGGCCACGTAAGCCTCATGCAGAATTGAAGCATTCGCCTCCCCTTGGTCAAAATCGGCCGGATAGCGATAGCATTAGTATAGCACATGCGAGTTTAATAGAGAATCTTCCAGGTAGATTTGACAAATGCACCTTGAAGATGGCCTTTTGGTGAATAGTCATCACTTGCTTCGTGTCCAAGGCCATATATTGTTCTTAGATCTAGTGTTGTAGATATTTCCACCGATTCTATACTAGTGGCATACATCCAATTGGTCTTCAACCTTTGACGACAAGCTTGCCTCGGGTATTTGAAGTTTCACTGTTTAAGTTATTTGAACCTTCTTCCACATTATTTGCCATGTAATAGACGTCACCAGCCCAACTTCAACGTGGTAATAGGTATGTAAATCAAATACATTATGTAGAGCGTGTACGAAGTTTCAGTTAATTTATTTCTGTCTTTTTCTTTTGTTAATGGTAGGTATTCTACGTACAACTGCCTTCTTTGGTATTTTAACCGAACCGCAATTCACTCCGAGGAGTTGGTGGATAGAACTGCCAAACAGCCACTATGGCACACAACAGGAGTAAGGCCGTTGCTTTGGACATCTTGAGAGGGTTGTTTTAAGTTTTCGACAAACAAGTCTACTTGATCGTAAATTATTAGTGCGAAGAAAGAGTGCGTAATGAATGACATGGTTGTTATTGCTTTTTTATGTATATAAAGTAGAGGACGGGTGTAGTAAGAACCATTTGTACGCAGGGTTCTGTGCTTTTTGTTCCAAACGGCCCCACTCTTGAGTCAGTTAATCATGATACGACCACCAGGAACACCACCAGGGTTGTAGGGCTGAAAACCAGCGCTGTGGCTCCAGCTGCAGCACATGCTGAGCTGAGTCCTATTTGACTTCACACTACAGTGGAACTATTCAATTTCTGCTTTTTTTTATCATGTCTGTTGTGTTGTAGTGTGTCTTTAGTCAAATAAATGTTTTGAATTTTAATTTGAATTTAGTGTCGATTTTTTATTCACGATTTTGAAAAAGGAACGAGGTAATTCCTTCAGGGTCAGGATTTTTGTTTTTAAATTAAGTAGTTATTATCTGAATTACTTGCAGTTTTGGGGCCATAATCAAACCGAAGGATCGAATGTGGCTTTTAACACTTCAGGTTCTAGTTTGCTTAAAAGCCACTGCCACACTAATCATGAGGCATTTCATGGCAAACATGAACATGATAAGATTGCTCATAATTGAAATAATGAGGCTATGTAAACTTGGAGTTGTCTATCGCTTTCACTCTCTCTTTGGCATAACAAATACTGACAGATGCCAATTAGAGTGTGACAGCGATACTATACGACCTACAATTAACACTTTACTACCAACGTCATTCTAAAATCAATATGAGTCGTAAGTTATATATATATATGGATTTAACCAAGGGACCCTAAATACATACAAAAGCGATTTAAGCTTATAATATAATAATGAGCCGTGAAAACCATGAAATACCTAAACAAAATTTATTTCAAATATATATTTCATGCTACGCAGTTAAATTTTACTCCATGACTGTGGAAAATTATAACATGCTTCGATTTATTGTCTGACTAGCTTCTGCCCGCGCCTTCGCCCTCGTAGATTTCGATTAAATTTATTTCTTCGGGAACTATTAAATTTTCCGGGATAAAACTATCCTATATCCTATTCCACGACCTATACTACATACCTATATGTGTGCCAAGTTTCATCCTGATCCGTTCAGTGGTTGAAGCGTCATTAAGTAATAAACATTCAAACATCCAAACTTTCTCATTTATAATATTAGTAAGATAAAGTAAAATTATCCCGATTACCTCAGCCTTAAAATTACAGTAAATAATCGTTTTTCGTTTTTAATATTACTTATTTAATACGACTCCACCGCTGCGCAAAATACGGTGTCGTTGCGTAAACAAAAGACGGGGTCATAGTAACAACATGGCGCCGTTTTTGACGCATCGTAATATACGCACGATTAAGCAGCTCACAAAATATTTAAATCATTTGGGCGGATGAGACTCTAGCAACTAGGCTAACCAAGTCGACAAAAGCAACTCGTATTTTTGAATCCTAACTTACTACGTTAGTTTTTTTTTAAATATCCGCTAAAAAAAATTTACTCATGCGGACCTTTCGATGAAATGAAAATTCTGCTTAATGATACGTTTGTTAAAAGGTGTTTCGAAAAAGAATAGGTCCTCGTCGAAAATATTAAATAAATGGTTTATTTAAGAAGTTACACAAATAAGCCGTCTCCACACTCGCTCGTAAGACAGCATCCATCAACCGCACAATGTACACACTCACGCTACACGAGTATATGTATCCCTCCCCCCGTGACATCCCTCAAAACTTCATCCCCTAAGAAATCCGCTAAGTAACGCGCACCATGAAAATATGTAGCGTGTTTGTTTGTACGTAATTTTGCAGAAGAGCAATGTTACTTACAATAGGTAATGCAAAGCAAAATAATTATAATCTACCGTTTTTATTCTTATTTTTTTCAGCACTAACATTTAATGGCGACGCTGTGACATGAAAAATACATTTAAAAAAATATGGTTTCAAGAACAAAAGTGGAATGTACATAGTGGTTTAGGCCTAGGTATAAAATGTACCTGTAACACACTCGCCTTTCTCATAACAGTTTATTTCCATATTTACTGGCTGTCGCCTACTCACTCTGGGCTACCCTAAGTTCTGTAATTGGCCTTTCATTATAAAGTAATAAAAATATTATAACCACTTATCTAAACCGTCCTATTGAACTCCTAAATAAATAATTAAACCTAGGTAGCCTACATACAGCCCAGATCCTGATGCGACCTTAGGGATCCGTCTTCCAGGCTATAAATTCTCTTCATACCAAATATAACATCAATCACTTGATTAATTAAAGCATAAATACACAACAAACTAACATACTTTTCGTATTATTAATATTAGTACGGACCAAATACCTAATAATAAAATCATTTTCCAAATAAACAAACAAACCAAAGCAAAGTCACTAGTGCAGAAAAACAAATCCAATTTTGTAATAGCGTTATTATGACGTATTCGGTTTCGTATGAAAATGCCTTTTATCATATTTTCTCCGCGATTCTTATTGGCCTTTGAAGATATTTAGCCTGTTAGGTAAGAGGGTTGAGTTACCCTCCTAGGAGGCGGCCAGGAGGGTTGCCGTTAAATAATGAAGTGTATGTTTTGGCAGATGAAAGTGGCAGATTATAAGATGGACTTAATTGGGATACCTACCATAATTTTATTACAAGACGTGGACATTACAAGGACTTAGTTACCTACTTCAAGGAAATAGTTTAGATAACCTACGTTACTTTGACGACGCAGAGAGTTTTTGGTAGTGGCCCTGCCTGCCTACGAAGCTAGCGGTCCAGGGTTCGATCCATAATGTAAAATAACGTGTAGATAATGAGTGTGAATAATTTTGTTTCTGAATCTTTTATGCTTTCTATGTAGACAAATACATTGTTATTAATTAGTTATGAAGTAAAAATGGTACCATCAGCCCACGGGAACCCTGACCCACCATAGAACTGTGTCACAGTGACATTACGATTCAAATGGTAAGAAGTATCAAACACATTGTTTTTTAACGTCACTGTGACGACGTTCTATTTTGGGTCAGGGTTACAGTGGGCTGATAGTAGCAATACGACGTGGGGGCCTTCAAAAAACGAGCCTACTCTATTCTAAAAGGCCGGCACAGAGGCTCTACTTTGAAATCCGTAATTCGAACTTCGTCTATTGCTATCTCTTTTACTCTCGACGCGTCACTAATTCGTAAGAAAGTGACGGGGCAACTGAAGTTCGAATTACTGATTTCAAAGTAGAGCCCCTGCGCACTTGTGACTCCTCTGGTGTCGCGGGTGATTATGGCTCGCGATGATCACTTACCATCAGCTGACTCGCTTGCTCCTCTGCCTCCTTGTTCAAATAAAAAAAAAGATGGCAGTATTAAAATATGCAGAGTTAGACTTGTTTCAATCTTCTCTTTGTCTGTATGTGTTTTTTACCTAATAATCCTGGTTTAGACCGTTGCTTAATACCCCACCTTATTCATTTAACTAAGATCAAACTTTCGACCTATTTCAAAGTTCCATCGCCCCATTTTTTCTTTTGAATACCTTAAGTACACACTTATACAAAATAAAGAATTCGGCTCACCACAAAGCAGCTTTCACGACAAAAGATGACCATTATAAAGATCTTATAACACTAAAGTTGCGTAAGCGTCGGCCGGCGGACCGTGAACCCACTGTTGGTAATCTTATTGATAGTTTTTGTGATTGAAAAGCTGTAATATCACGGAGTTGACCGCTGCTCTGTATTTTTTTAATCACCTCCTAGAATCTCTTAATAAGTGCGTATATCGGCCCGTCTCATCCTATTGATTTATATTCTAATACCACCGTTTAGTTCTGCGCCTCTATTCTAGCCGGTAAAATCACTAAAATCCAAATCGTATTTGACATGATATTGTTTTTAACACTCGGCAGCCATGTCAAGAGTGTCAAGTAAATGAGAGCTATTAAAACGATAACAATACGATAACTGGTCAAACAAAATTAGGTTTTTACCGTGTCAAATAAAATATATACTTTCTACCACCACGGAATAGAAAAAACAGTGGAAGTGGCATGAGCTTCGCTTAGTATCAGACCTGTTGTCGCCAATACTCAAACTATCATAAAAACAACACGCCACCATGGAAAATGACTTTGGTGCGGCTATCGTTTTTACATTCCGAAATAGCACAATAAGGCATGCTTCTGTATTTATTTCCTATTTTAGAAATATCGAAATATTGAAATATCGACATAAGCGATCGCGGCAAAAGTATGGTAGGTTATGTGGAATTCCGCATAACTATGCCACACGTTACACGCCCATTTGACACTTCTACTGTTTTTTCTGTTCAGGGACCCGTTTCATAAAAGCTTGTAACTTGTAATACGAGTGGAAGTCTCTTTTTAATACATACTGTTGGAAAGAGAGTTCCGCTTATAATGTAAGCTATTATTTTATATACAATAGGCCCCTGTGTCTACCACCGTAGAAACCTATAGAAGATATAACGCGACCGGTCAACTAAACGGCAGCTCTCTTTAATTTCGTCAGTGGTTAGTTCGCAGAAATCAACTTGTCTACGCTCACAGACTATAAAATCTAAAAGTGTTTTTTTAACGTTTAAAACGCAATATAAAATAGGCTACCTTAAAAAGAGTAAGTTAATTTGAACCCACGACCTATTAACAAGACTCCATAGCAATAACTCATACATATACGCTAAGTAACAACCAACTAATAATATTCGGTCGGTAGTATGAAAGGTGAGCTTGCGCAAGTTCTATGCCCTTGTGCTTTGTGCCCAGCATTGTGCCCACTCGAGTGGTTTAACGCGATCAAGATTACGTTTGTAAGGGGATTAGGCCCACTTACGGGCTTCACGGGTTCGTATGAGGGATGAAAATTTGATTTGTTGCATTCTTAAATTAGCTCTTGAAATACCGTGGGCTTAGTATTTCGTTCTTGTAAAATGCATTTTTGGTTATCATAATTAGTAAGTACGAGTAGTCGGTGCAGTATAGTTTATGTGACTGGTACGTTATAAGATCACACGAGTATTTTTAATGCCTAATTATGTGTACAGTCGCATACATAACTTTATCTACATGCATATCATACGTTTTCAACAATATGTGAGAAACCTGTATCTGTAGTTGCCCTGTATCTTAATGTGCAACCACATCGATAACCGATACTTTAATGATAATATAATACTTTAATGTTAACATTAAAATACTATAGTAGAAGCTTATAATAGAGTTAAGTTTGGAAATAACTAGGTCAATTTGTGTGAGATTGTACCCTGTTTTTTTTTGTCTGAGTTTCTCAGCCATTTTGAACGAAATTGATAATTCTAGAAAAATTAAAGCCTATGATTGCCAGATTTGTTTTTTTTTTATTTGAGTTCGTAATATAATCAAGTAAGTCGATAACTTAGGAATTTAAACTATAAAAAATCCTTCTGTTGACTAAGTATAAAAGCCAACAGTTTTTTCTACCCCATTAAAAAGAATCACAGGATTTACTTAAACGTATCACGTCTCAGAAAACACTCTCGTTAAAAAAAACGTTGGTTAATCTTGGAATTCTCCTAATTCTTCCGAAAACACAATAACACTTTTAGAGCAAACAGAGTGTAGTGTTGCCATAATAGCACCGAAAGTGTTCCTGGCGACACCGATCGGCCGATAACGAGGGATTACCCTAGACAATGGATTAAAAAGTAAAAGTGGGACAAGCGAGTGGTTGGTTTGTTGGAGAGTTCCGTGGAAGAAATGCGTCCGATTTTTTGGTCTATGATGAATTAGGCTTTTTTTTAAGTAATAAAAACAGAAATAATATTAGTTTAACTAATATTATTAAAGCAAAAGTGTTTCTTTACTTTTCTTCTTAAATAAGAAACTAAACTAATAATGAAACTAGTTGTAGCTTGCGACTCCGTCCGACTCGTTTTCGCTACTGGCGGAAAAAAATACTTCTTCTTAAATATTAATGTGGATAAGTAAATAGTAACAAAAGTAACGCATGATATCGCGAATGTTTTTTTTAAATAATAGCTTCCCAAACCGGTGCAGACATGAACATGATTCCTAGTTTAAATTGCGGAACCCTAAAAAAGGCGATGATGTTGTCACTGGAATTGCGACATTGCTTATACGCATGCGTTAGAGCGTAGCGATGTTTTGGTAGCCATGACAATTGACACTTCACCGACGCAGTGTACAATACACCTTAAAGCATTGATACAAAGTTCAATATTTATCGCCCGAGAGCTGGTAGTTATCACGTTGTGTTTTTAAGAATGCTATTGCGCAAGATTCTGAGAATGATTGCGTTATCCGTTGATCTGTCATTGTTGGAGGATTAGTTCGGGTAAACGAGTTTTAAGACTAAGTTGGAAATCGTTCAAATATATTGTATTTTAATTTTCATTTTTTGTTATGGAGATATATTTGGAAGCAATCGAATAAGTTCATCGAATATGAAACAAATATGGACATTCTCACAGAAATAGTGCCATACTAAGCTCTACACTTTTTTTTTTGTGGCTTTGGTATCTTTTAACCAATTACAAGCTCTACACTTGTATTATGTGGGGTAAGACAATGATCAACATACGTAAAAACAGACAAGACTCAGGGGTGTGATTCTCTCAAGAAGCAAAGGTGAGCGAATGAACGAGTGAAGTCCAAGCGGCGAGATTAAGTAGTCCCGCCAAAGTGAACAAAACACATTTTAGGGCGTGCATTTTCAATTTGGCAGCATGTCGTCTCGAACGTATTAGGCTGCCTAATTGAGAATGCACTCGCTAATATGTGTTTTGTTCGCTCGGACGGGACTTCTTAAACTCGCCGCTTGGTATTCACTCCTGCGTTCGCTCACCTTTGCTTTTCAGAGAATAACACCCCAGAAACAAATACTCGCGATCATCACACAAATATTTGGCATTACCGGGAATCTAACCCAAACTTACTTTGGGATTTTTAGTATTTTAGTTATTTCTTTTCTAAGTTTCTGTTGAAATCATGACAATTTTGACTACCTTTTACAGACCACTAGTAGCTTTTATTGGTTAAATAAATACGTAGCTTATGTTTAAAGAGATTAGTTTGTATACGGGTACAGTCGACTACAAAGAGATGTATCTACTTTAGGACCTTATTAAAATGCAATAAGGTGAAAAAGAGGATTCATCTCCTACATTTTAATGAATAAAGCTTCTTCTAAGATATAAATAAAACTAAAAAAAGTACATAGTATTATTTTGCTTTTAAATTTATTTGTAAGTTTCTTTTGAATTTATTTTAAGTTCAAAATTAATAATGTAAAGTATTATGGACTACATTCAATTTTACTTGTTTTATTTAAAACACTACCTACCTCCAAATGCATGCTTTTAACTAAAGCAGCGGTTTTTTCCTATTATACTTACATCATTTTGATTTGTTTTTTTTTCCGGCGAAATAGTTACTTAGCAAAACCAAAAATATAATGTAGAAATAAAAAGCAAATATATATTAAACAAAAAACATGTTATAGAATTGTACAACCTCATCCTTTTTTAGGTCAGCTAAAAATATTTGCGCAGATATATTTTTAACAAAATAAAACATCATCATTAATAATGTTAAAAATCCCCTGTTTAAATGGTTTATTTTTCAAATTAATGTTTCTAATTGGACCCCAAATTGCAACACTGTCATACCATAACGATACAAGCGCCGTAAAATGGTTATGTAAAAATTTTCTTTGTTGTACATTGGAAGGGTATATTTTTGTTTAGCAACTGAATGGCAAATGCGTTGTGTTGTTGTAGAGGGTACATTACAATAGAGGCCCTCAATTATAAAGGTGCTTGTGCACTGAGAGTGGACGGTGGGAATTGATACCTTTATGTCGGCGAATAAGCTAAATACATTGAACAGCGCATGGAGTTTGGAATAAAATAAACTTTGTAATAAAAAAAACCGCGAGCAAACCGCAAGACAACAAATGGATTTCTATAAAACTATGTCAAATAGACGTAATAAATTAAATCCTAAAATATTTTTAGGGCTTGAATTACTCGGTTATTCCATCACTTTGATACATTTTCAGTCAAATATCTAACATTTTTGATTGAAAAGAATTTTTAAACGATATGTAAAATTTATGTCATTAGTTTTAATATGCTAATGATTTTTAAAATAACAATAATTATTACCGTTTTACCTTACTACAATATGATTATCCCTTGTACTCATGATTAACATATAAAATAAAATAAAATAAAACAATGAATAATTAATAATAATCTCATTACTTAAACATAGTAATTTTTAATTTGTCACTATTCATCATATAAAAAACTAAGTAAACATTCAAAATATCAAATCTAA
Organism: Acleris cristana; assembly: GCA_948252455.1. Lineage (NCBI taxonomy): Eukaryota > Metazoa > Arthropoda > Insecta > Lepidoptera > Tortricidae > Acleris > Acleris cristana. The sequence continues at coordinate 6,428,064 of OX411794.1, forward strand.
ACAAATATCGCTTTTAAGTTAAGCTTTATTTTGTTATGTTATTATGTTGGTGGACGTGTGTGACTTATTAATTAAATGTTTTGCTTTTTTTTTTTCTTTCAAATAATTGCTTCACAGACCGCAAAAAATCTTACCATTCTAACCATACTTAGCTCTTCATAAGGCCGGCTTCACACGAACATATTCATTTCGCCCGGTAATGGCCGACGCGTGCGCCGCGCTACTCGACTCAAGGACTTAACTACTTAATCACAAACCTTCGAGTAGTACTTGGGTTTTTTTGATCAACCATTTTGTAATTTTTTGTGTAAGTCTTTCTGTGAGAAAGCGGGTGAAATTTTAATGTGGGAGTTTTTATTGATAACGATTTTTAACAATTGCGAATTATGGTCGAATAAACATGCATTAAAATACGCGCTGTTTCAGTCATTTTTTTATAGTATGGAGAAGGCAAACGAGCACACAGGCCACCTGAGCCAAGATTCTAGGCCGTAAGAACCGCATTTTTCCCCACTTTATTTTTTCTCCGATCGCATTGTTTTTCATTTTGAATTTTTTGCAATCGTATATTTTCCATTTAGGATTTTCCCCACTCGCAAAATTTTGCGAAGCCCGAAGCTGAAATTGATTTTGAATTGAGAAAGCATGCATGTGGGGAAAATCCAAAATGGAAAATATGCAATCGGTAAAAAAAAACAATGGATGCGATTGGAGAAAAAATAAAATGGGGCAAAATGCGAATGGCAAGTTTGCTACGCGGAATAAGTCAGTTCGGGTAACCGATCTATATTCTCAGAACCATAATATCGTCTTTAACCAGGGACCCAATTCTCGTGACTTCGAGATGATTTTTCATGCGAGATATGTCGAAAAAACGTATGCAGTTGACAGTTGATCTCGCATGAAAACTCATCTCGAAGTCACGAGAATTGGGTCCCAGGGCCAAGATTCAAAGCCGTAAGAAAGAACCGACTCTAATTGGAGTTCACTCGACCGATAGCTTTTTTTTAATAATAATTGTATATAAATCTTACTTCATCAGTGTTGCCAGCAATAAAAACAAATAACAAACACATAAAATCGGATCCCTTTTTACTATCTCATTTTTGTGAATCGCCGCGAGAATGGCGTTGTCGCTTACCGTCGTAAATTACCCGGTGTTACCCTTACCCCGGCGGGGTAAAATTACCCCGGGCCCAATTTAGCCCGTAATACTAAAGGTTTTAACGTAGCATAGTGTACGGACTATGGATGAAAAAATGTTCTGCCATATGTATGACAGAGGAAGTAAGATTTTTTACATGGTAATTTAATTGAATAATGATAAATAAATATAAGGGACCTTTATCATTGTAAGACGCTGAGCTAAACCACCGACTTTTTTTTCTCAATAAAATCAAACGAAACATCTTTGCAGTTGCCAGATTTGGAAAACAATTAATATCCCTAAAAAAATTGATCTACGTGTTGTTAATGGGACCTTCAACCTGCTACAAGCTACGGCGTAGGAGCTCGTAGCACTGTCAACGAAATCTAAAGCTGGGTACTGACCAACGTTACGAGGTGTAATGTAACATGTTACACAGCGAGCATTCATGTAATTTCTCGCTGGTTTCCCCGTAATACTACGTACTGACTGCATGAATGCTCGCTGTGTAACATGTTACATTACACCTCGTAACGTTGGTCAGTACCCAGCTTAAGAGCAGCACTCACCGCCTGACGAACGGGATCCAAGTGTAAAATGTTTCTTATTATTATTTTACTAACTATAGTAAAATAATAATAAGATACTAATAGTCTTCTAAGAAATTTCTTTGTATTGTACGCTAAGGTCAAAAATTGGTGAAGGACTTTTTTTTTCTATTCTACATTAAACCAAGTATGACAAGTTAATTATTAATTTTATTATTATTTGAAAACCCACCTGTATGACATTTTCATGTAACTATTAATGTAGCTACAATGTGATGTACTGATGTATATAATCATAGGTAATATTGATTTAAAAACATTATTCAAAGGCTTTAAAGCCGTTTATATTTATCAACGTCTTGATTAGTTTTTTCAGACAATCAAATGAATATTCAGTTATGTAGGGATTAAAAGACAAATAGTGTTTACTTTTTTAAAGTTAAAAATGGTTTAGTATTAGAGTGTGTACACACAGCCAAGTCAAGGAAAAGAGAAACAATACGGAACTACTTTACTGTAGTGCTAATATAAGATTGGCTCGCGTACGTTTTGTAGTTTATGTAGTTGCAGCCTCTACATTATTTTTGGCATTTATATATTAAAAAACAATTGCGAAATAGTTACTGACTTAATTAGTGTTAAAGGGTTAAATGCTTTTGAATGAGTATTTAACACGGGCTTATAAAACCAATACGACGTACTCTCAGTTTCTTAAATACCGTTCGGCTGGCTATTGCTATCACACTTGCACTCGCAACTGTCATATTTTTGTCACTCGTGTTTCATAGAATAAAGAACATAGCAGATCGCTATTAAAAAAATTGGAGTACATAATTATAATACTCAAACTGGCATACAAATGTCAAATAAAATATCCGTATGTATATCTGAATCAAGGTTAAAAAGTTAAAAAATAAATTCGAATAATGTGTGGTTGATTTAATTTCATATTCAAAACACGTCGTTTAAAAATACCATTCCAATTTCAATTTTTATATAATCCGCACTTTCCCGCTCGTAATAAAGAGCGCACCGAATAAATTCCCGGCGAACCGGCGTCGCGACAGTGAAAGTTAATTTGAAAATGGAATAAACACGCGCCCGCCAATGGGCGGCGAGCGCCGGCCGCCCGCGGGCCAATCGGAGCGCGGGGATTTTCGCGCGCTGAATTTTTATTAGCCGAGATAATAACGCCATTTTGTGACAGGTTCCCTTTTTCGTTTTTACGCGACTGCTCGGTGTTGCCAGATGGGACGCGACGTAAATGGGGTATTAGGCTGATACGTGAGCGATTTTAAGGATTTACTTTTCGATTTTCTCAGTTGATACGTTTTGTTATTTTGTTATGGAAAAAATTGGGGCCTTTGTTATGTAATCTTGTTGGGTTTGTATATAAGGTACTCTCTATAGGACTCGCGTGGACGTTTTTATCTTTGCCTTATGTACCTATAGTAAGGAATATTGTTTTTAAGGCGATGGCATGTCATTCGTCATTGTAAGATTTTCAAAATTAATGGAAGAGTTATGGAGATGGAACTAAAAAATATTATTACTCTTCTTAGTTTGGGATTTCATTGAATTGTGTGTAATTTTTCCTTTACTTTATTTTATTATAATCGCTCTTCTTTAATTAAGTTCACTTAAGTTCAGTTTAATTAAGATTAGAGATAAGACCGCCTCTTGATTCACTTTGCAACTTTTTTTTTATTTACCTCCCATGCTATGTATGCGATGTATGTATGTGGTGTTCAATAAAGAATATTTGTATTGTATTGTAATTGTGCTGATTGTGCAGTGCACAATGTATGTGTGCATAATGATATGCTACCATTTTCTTAATTGCGATCGGCAATCTTTTTTTTTCTATGACACACTGACAAATATACTGTCAGTTGCGAGTGCAAGCGTGATAGCGATAGCCAGCTAAAAGTGATTAAGAATCTGGGAATACTGTAAGTTCCTAGATGGTGTCATTCTTTAACCATGAGGCATGGAAAAGCTTTGAAAGGACGGGACTAAAATGAAAAGAATTACAACAAATAAAAATCTCGTCATCCCGCAATACTTAGTATTTTTTTAATAGATTGTAATAAATTTACGTGTTTTTCAAAATTGCGGTCATGAGCATGACTGGTCGGATTACAGTTGCAGTGCAAATTTCATGCAAAATAAAATACAAAAATTCGTTAAATTCCAAAAAAACGATATGAACTCACTGTGTAAAATGGTTTTTTTTCGATGTTACAATATTATTTGGTATAAGTTCTCAATGTTTTTAATATTTTAAAATATCAAACCATGTATTTTCATACTTTAATCAGAAAATAACGTGTTTTACTGTTAATAAAACATATACAGAAATGAAAAAAAAACCGAAATAAATACATATCTGCCAAAACTTTTACGAAGCGTCATGAAATAAATTTACCGCTTTCCCTTAAATGTTCAGAAAGAATTGCAACACAATGAAAACTTACACAAAAAACTGGCAGCCAACATCGCGGCGCGAACATTAAGCCGCGCGTGTCTCCGGCCGCGGCTGTATGCCGCTTCCTTGGCCCGCGGCCGAGGGGCTAATTATTTCCCGCCCTTTTCTACTTCCTGCGATCGGTTTTGAATTTGACGCCTGTTCGAATTTCAAATTTTTATTCGTTGTTTAATTCTACGGTATTTTTTATTTTTTGTGAAGTGGAATCTTAAGCGAAGTTTAGACTGGCAACAAAAATTTAATAAGTGGACTGCTGTTTTACGTTAACTTTAAAGTTGTAAAAAGGCAGCAAAATTGTTCTTCTTGCTCTAATACTAAAGTTAAAGTAAGACAGCAAACAACTTCTGCAATTTTTATTGGTTGTTTATTTCGCCCTTATACAGTTTCGTAAATTTGTGAAAGACATTTGGATGAAACCAATACAGCATAGTGCCCAGATAAAATATACATTTGTAAATCTTAATAATTCACGAGGAAAAAAGGGCAAAATACAAATAAAACACACGAGTTTTAAGCGCACAAATAAATAAATATCCGGACTACTAAAAAACCATTCGGAAGCTATTTTATATCCTTCTCCAGCGCCTTTAATTATGATTGTGTTTGTCTGAACCTTTCTGACCAGTATGTAAGTGCGAGAGTGACGGATGCTTTATCCACATATACACACCGCGATAAAGGCGACCATAATACGGGACTAAACCTTCCACTGACTCCATCAGTATCAGTTTAGCCAATTAGCTGTAAAAGCGTACAAGATATAGATGTACTTTCACATTTAATACATATATGGGATAAGTAATAAATGTACATTTCATAAAACCTTAACATATCCTAACTTCAGAAATACATAGACTAAGTATAAAGTAAGTATATAAGTTAGAGTTAAGTGTATAAGTTGTAATTAGTCAGTCTCTCTTAACTCAACTTTATTTATGTTGAGTCGCCTTTAAGATATCCCGACTATAGAGCGGACTAGTCTTCTTGATATTTGGGAATAAAGAAAGATTATTTAGATTATTCATGTCTATTAAATACATTTTGAGCACTGAATTCGCAGCAGGTGTAGGTGACACGGATACATTGTTCCGTTAGGTTGATTTTAATCACCGATTGATAACCGAGTGAAGTGATATAATGGTTTTCAGTTTGCAGATCAGATAGGAATAATAAATACTGATATTATTGTTTTAGTTTACGAACACTGGTAATGAACAAAGAGCTCTTTTTAAGCAATTAATTAGATCTTAGTGTTCTTAATGATTTAAAACCAGAGACACGACAAAATAATAAGTTATTTCTTTAGGTAAATTACTACTTTTATTCTGTTAAGAAACTCTTCTAGACTATAAATATCATAGTTAAGCACCTATGAGTGGTTTAAGTTTGGACCAATTAACACATGTTATTAAAAATTAAACAATGATAGGCCTAAACGCACTGTATCTCCGGTTGCCAGACTTTCACATTTGTAATCTAAGAAAGCTCCAAAATGCCATATACCTATTGTATCACTTACAAGTTACGACCAATTAGAACATTAGCAGTTGTGGTCAAAAGTGGTTAAATGTGTCCTGAAGACCAAGTGTCTTGACCGGTCCGTCAACGTATAAAAGTTTATTCATGCTCTTTAGAAGAATATCTCAAAGGTGTAGCTAAGTTACAATATGCGGTACCGTCGCGCACAAAATACTTCACTTTGCAGCTTAAACCGTTACTATTAATATTAAAAAATATAAAGTTTTTTTGTTCACTATAAAACTGAGCAGCAAATTGTCTTTGAAGATATACTTTATTCTAATGAATTGCTTTTTTTTGGGAACAGTTACTTATAAAATTATTATCCGGCAAGTTGAAGTTATCCGTCAGTTTAGCCGTTGAGTGAACTCGCTCGTATTACTTCAATCAATCAATTTATTTATTTGTAAAACATGGGTAATAATAATGGTATAATAGAAGTAAGGCATGCTGGAGTCACGTTGTTGCAGCCACTGGTTGTTGAAAAATAAACCAGTTATAATGAAATGCTGCTGGAAAATAAAATTAAATAATTACTATAATGTAACGCTTTTGTGCGCGTCTGTTTTGGGCCACTAAGACGCCGGCCGCAAATTTGGGCGCGCGTTGCTTAAAATTTAAATGTTGAATCGCACTGCTCGCTAGCATTATACGGATATGCCTATAATACATATAATAAACATGTACATTTGTTTGATTTTTATGTTTTGTTTTAGAATATTACCGTTAACATCAATGTTAACGTTAAACATCAACGTTAGTATAAAACCATGGCTATTACGGATATAACTGTACATGGAAAGTTAAGAGGTAAGTCTTTATAAATCAAAAGAAAGACAAGATGACTGTTGTCACGAAATGGTTTTAACTCAGCGTTATACTAGCATTAAAGCCAGCGCTGGTCTTCCATTGGAACCATCCAATGAAACCACGGCAGATACACCAATAGCACCCACACTTAACTAAACTAATCAGAATGAAAAGAAAAAACGCAATATAAGCAATCAAACAATAACAAACTCTAGAAAAAATAATATGCATGTGAAATAAAACACATGGGCCCCACTTTGAAAATCAAAGCCTGAAGTTACGTTAGCTCTATTTCTTCCAATCGATTAAGCGCGGGTGGTTGGTACAGTGACATACCTTACGTGTCTTCACTAGAATGTCATTTACGCTACTTACTAAGTGCTTGCTGCTAAGTTTCTGTTGTGTGACTAAGAACTAACCAGAGAGCCCACTACTAAATGACGTCCTAAATAACGATTTTAGGCTTCTAACGATTTTATTTATTAGATTGCTTTGAAGTTAGCTTCATGGTGGTCTAGGAATCCAATTGGTTGACTGAACATAATTATTGCTTATACACACGTATACAAACTCAAATTCGAAGTTATTTAACTATACTGTAGACCCTTGTCGCAAAATCTCATAGCTACAAATAACGATCCGAAACTCCATGATTTGCCTTCTTCTTATGCGAACTAAAGCCGACGTATCCACACTATTCTTCCTCTCTCTTCTCCCTAAAAGCGTCGCAAGAAACGACAGAAGTATATTTTAAGTAATTATGAGCGGAATCTCGCGTACATCTCGATTAGAGTCTGCAGTCAAGAATTACAAATTCGAATTTGGAATTTCGGAAGTTTGAATTTGGAATAGTGGTTAGACATGGCGCTGGCCATAGATAATTGTTGGTGCTTGGTTTTAATTAAAACTTTTTTTAAACAACACCTGATTTACTCATAGAATAATTTTGTATCACAAATTAATCGGCTAAGTACTTAAGATAATTCTATCGAAAAACATGCTTCCGTATTAGCCTCCTAAATCCACAGGATTTCTCTGAAATTCTTTGATTACCAGATAATAATTATAGACTATTCATTAAGTATTAAAATACATACCTAGTATTACAAAGTAAACTGGTTCCTACATATAATTCCACCAAGTTTTTCCTATTTTCATGGTGTGATAAAAATAAGACAAACAGATAAACATTACAACTGTATTTTTCATTATAAAACTGAACAGTTTCCACGGTATTAGCAATAAACCAACTTTATGTTGAGTAGAGTAGGACACAAATATTCCACACCATAAACAATACCGTAAACTTTTTAAAATTAAACCGCCTCTACAAATTCGAAACCCAAGACGTTCCAAGTTTAAACTCGGACCCCTCAGGAATCACTCGTAATTTTGAATTAAGAAATTGGATTGCCTTCATTTGTTTGGAGCGAAAGGGATCAGCTACTTATCTCTATCTATACTTGTACTTGTTGATTCAACGATGCCTTGGGGAGACTTGATGCCTTAAAACCTTTATACATTAATAACTTTTTAAAGTGCAATAAGCTTTCGTAATTATTTTTTATATTGTCTAGTTCACTCAAGTTCGTCCTTTTGTGCTGTACTTTATCAATGCATTATTAATCACCGAACTTATTAAAAGCCCACGTCATTATTTTAACTGTCAGACTTGGGTAATACCTATACTGGTAGTCAGAAGAAGACTGAATGCCAAATACTACAATAGGCCTAACCAAAATGCAAACGTGTTAACGTTTCTGTTTTCTATACCTAGGATCGAAATAATATGGAGTTGACATAAGTCAACGCAATCTGTCATAAGTTTGTGTCAATCCTGTACAGTTTGTAGATTTTCGATAGTCGTTAACTTATCGTTATGCATCTTGATTAGGCCCCAAACGTTGATAACGTTTCTGTTTTCTATCGACTCCAAATGTATGGAGATGACATAAGTGGTCGACGCGATCTGTCATCAGCTTACGTCAACCCTATGCGATTTGACGATTTTCTATAATCGCTAACTTAGGACTAGGCCCCCAGCACGCCTTACGCAAATAGAAACCACGGAGATAGATTATATTGCATTGTCATCAGGTTTAATTTTGCATGTACCGCTTCATTTAGACATGTGATATATTTTTATGAAGAAAAATAGAAGGTAATCTAGCTAACAGCCGATTGAAGATATTCTTCAATGGGCTCTGTACCATTACTATAAGTTACAATTACCGTACCCGCTAGCGAGACGAATGCTCTATCCCTCGCAAACCTCGCAGTAGGTATTGTTATAGAGTGCGAGGGACAGAGCATTCGACTCGCTAGCGAGTACGGTAATTGTAACTCATGGTGAAGGATACTGAGGTTCTTACTCATTTGCATACGCAAAGCTGCAAATGCGTTGCCAACCCTGAGGACTAAGATGGAATGCCTCTTTGCTAATCATTTCGGTTTTTTATATTACTTATGTATGTATGTCTCTTGACACATACAGAGCCCTAAAAGCATATCAAGTTGACATCCACGCTCCGAGTACGTGAGAGCTGAAACATCTCGTTCCTAATCAAAAAGCCATTTACCGCGCGTTTTTCGACAGACGCAGATTTAGACGGATTGTTGGATATACAACAAGATATATCGGCACAATGGAGCATAGGTACCATCAGAGATATAGGTTTTCAGATTTTTAGAGAGAATAATCTTTTAGAAATTGAGTTAGTCCCCAACTAAGCTCTAACCTTTGTACAGTAATATTTACTTTTTCATTAGTAGTTCCCTATTGTTTTAATGAAAGAAAAAAAAATATGTCAGATTAAGGAAATGTTAGTATCTTAAATTACCACTCAGGTATTTATCTTTTTATTTTACTACAATAGTATATACCAATTACACTTAGAGAGCGTCGGTGGCCTAGTGGCTTAGGGGGTCGACTCGTGATCGTAAGGTACCGAGTTCGAACCCTCGCGGTCACCATGTACCAATGAGATTTTCTAACTTAAGTACATCACCCGACGCTCTTACGGTGAAGGAAAAACATCGTGAGGAAACCTGCACATTCGAACAGCTGAGTGTGTAAGAGGGTAATTGCACAAAAGATCCTAAAGGGTCGAAGTGTATCCGAAAGGGCCATCTGTAAGATAAGATAAGATAAGATAAGATAAGATACCAAATACACTTGAAATAAAGAAGACATATATAGACTTACATAACTACATTTACAATGTATCAGTTAGTACATAATAAAATACAAATATAACATTGAATACCTACTCAAACTAAATATTCTTGCTGGAAAGAAAGTAAAACCAACAAACACATTTTCTCATTTAAAACATTAGTAGAAATAGCAACCCGATCAATTTTTTGCACCTTGGCTTTGATACAGAATTCCAATTTTGAAAAATGGACTCCACTACATTTTACTTTAAATTCAGTATGGCAAAACCTAACGATAGCTTAATTGAATTATTTGAACATACGTTTACAAAATAAACTACCTTCGCTGTATGATTTCATAACAAATGCTCGAATGAGTAAACGACCTAATAAAGGTCTTAGATTAAATAAGAATAATAGAACTGTATTTCGGTACTAACTTTCAGCGCAGCCTTAACTATCCGGGTACAATTTCGTCACAGCTTTCATGCCCGATTTGAACGTAAACGCAACGCCAGTCTTTGAGTCTGTTTGAAAATCGAAGCCGGCGTCAATCAGCTAAAATGGAAGCAAAGAACAGAACGCAGCCGTTCTCAATTCGAATTTCAAAATCGGAGTGAATGGTTTCGGATACAGGCTTCATGCTTTGTGATGCATGGGCCATAGACAGTCTTTGACTGTGGGGTATCGGAAAATTAAAAAAACTGACTCTAGAGATGGAAAGCGAAACGCGCGAGCAAGCTTACTTATGAAAACTTATAATTTGAGATGAGCAGTCATTTTTTAAACTTACTGTTTAAAAAATGCAACAAGTTATAGAATCTATATGTGGGTATACATATTAGGTACGTCTTTATGACTTTTTGATACTTGTCAGTAAGTATACTTTAAACTTTCTAGCCAAAAAGCAATCAATCAAACACATGCGTACTTAAAACCTCCTTTCCAATTACTACCCTCGTTATTTCAATCAGGCAACACTAAATTACCGAATAACATGTTGACGACAAAACGCTTTTCAATCCGCTAACAATGTTCCCCTAAAGGAGCCCCTTTTTGTGCGTTGGCCCCCAAATGCCAATCTGAGGAGATTGCTTTTTTTCTTTTGTTAGTTTTGAATACACGTATGCTGCTCGAATAGCGCAATACTCTGCCTTTGAACATGATTAAATACGTACCATAGACATTTTGCGAAAGTATTGGTGCCAAATTCGAACGGCATAGGGTCGAGAATTGACGGAAGATTCGAATTTGGAACGCGGGTGTTGTCGTCATAAATGCGGATTGGTTATTTAATGGTTTCTTGATTCGAGTGCGATTTGCCTGGTGATTAATTTTGTCGTGTGCCAGTGTTTGTCATCGGTTGTTGGACTGACAATATTGTCAAAGTTATCATTGGTAAAGCATTTTTTTTAAACATAGTAATTTTAACTTATTCTGAATATAACATACTTTTCTTTGCTTTTTATTTAGGTTAGGTAGTCTGTTCAATAAATTAGAAAAAATTACTCTTCAGTGTCAAAGCATAATTATTATCTTAGGTTTTGTTTTTTAAACATCATAAGTAGGTACGAGCATGAAACAGTTTTCAGTTTAATTTTTTGAAGAAATCTCATTTAATAATTCAATGAATCTTTTGACTTAAAATATAAATAAGTAAATTTTAAATTAAAACATAGGTATACGGCAGTCACTAAAATGTATTGGTGTACAGTCGAGTACAAAGATATGTATACACTTTTTCACCTTATCCCATTGCAATAAGGGCCACAAATGTATACATATCTTTGTATATACTCGACAGTACCTCAAGTTCGAGTGATGTGGTCTATCAAAGCGACAAGGTTCCACGGCGGTAATTTGCTAACTTTACTTCTAGCTCAGAGGTCAAAGTAAGGTAAGACAAATATCCATCATACATTACTGAATTAAATTTCTTATTAGGTTACAATTTCATATTTTATTATTTACCTATTTGAATATTTGTTGTAATGACAACCCAATATTTTCTCGAATTTCATTTCTTGACCAATGATGTTTTCAGGATATCGTAAACATTAATTACGTAGATTAGGTTAGGTTAGACTTGTGGCTATCAAAAAAAACTTCTGCGACGAGAAATACCTTTCGATGAAATGAAAAGTCAACGTAATAATATGTTCGTAGAAAGGCTTTTCGATAAAACAATTGCTACTTAGCCTGTTGTAATATTTCCACAAGGCTCCCTTTTTTTAAATAACAAACCCGTTTTTGAATTTGTCTTTATATGAACAGTCCAAAAATTAAACACTATGGCCACTTTGGACACCGCGATAACATGAATGTTGGGTTATATTCGACTCTTTCAGCTCTTTCTACCTAATATGATAGACAGGTACCTATCCCGTTCTGTCACATATAACACCGGGGGTGTTTATAACAACGTTATTAAAATTCCCAATAACCATCCCGGGGGAAATACGCTTACCGCTCCGTAAACCCGGGACAACTTTTAATATGAAAAATGCTATTATCATAAAAACCAAGTCTCACGTGCCGTCGGTCATAAGAAAAGAAAAGAACGTTAACCTTATTATAAATGAATAAGGTTCAACGTGAATTTTACTATCAGCAAAAATAACTTTTCCTTAAAACCTTACGTTTGCGTTGAAGGAAATCAGTTTTCTTATTCCTAGGACTTATTTTCATTGTGTTACAGTTGTAATTCTCGTATATATTTAAAATTTTACAGTAAATATAAGTTTGTCCTCGTTCTCATATCTTTTACGAGTTGACATCTCCTTACAGAAATTGTTTAACATTCGACGCGGTTTTTTCTTCGATAAATATTAATGAGGTATCTTTTCTTTTGTTTGATTAATAAAGTTTTGAGACATACGTAATTTTCCTGCTGACTTGGCACAAAAAAGATTTCCAACAAGTTTTTTTCGGGACGCAGACGAAAAATAATACTTTTAACAATCCATATTTTTTTACTACAGTTTAGCATTTAGCTCAGTAACAGTTATGCTCTAATATTTTTAATCGAGTTTCTTCAACATCATCGTGTCAGCCAAAACGCGCCAACTGGACATAGCCTATCCGCATAGGTCTCTATCTACTAGCTGTTTCTAACGACCGGTTTCTAACCTAACCTAACCAAATTATTTACTAGAACCTTGAAAATGAAGCAGAATTAGAAAGAGAATGCATGGGTGATCATTGATCGTGCGCATTAATTTCCTTATATTATGGACTATTTTAACTATATCTGCCATATTCATGTTGAATTTGAATATTGCAAACCATCATAGAAGCCAGCTTTGGTCCATCTAAAAAAACAAAAAAAAAAACTTTGCACTAACAACGACTGTAATTTTTGATCCACCCCGAAAGCACTAAACCAACGTATGAAGATGATTATTGTTATAAAAGTACTGGCCGGCTAACACATGAAAATCTGGCAACTAAAAAAAACAAATCCAACCATAAACAACGAGCGCGCTTCAATCGAAAATGGAACGTCATCTATATTCGAACACAAAGCCGCGCGTCAAATGGCACGGCTCGAACAGGGCGGCGGCGCGGAAAAATCATCCGGGATGACGATGACGCCGACATAGTCTCGGAACGGGTATCTGAAAGTTTTTGCATTAATTATTTAGCTTTCAAAGGTTTTGCTCGCGAACTCTCAGTCGGTTTTTTTACGGACACGATAGCATTATCGAAAAATCGGCTTGTCCTTCCTTCAGGTTTAAGCTATGTGTATTGAGTAAAATTGGACTATTGTTGCAGGCTAGGACCATAGTGGCGTAGTTTTACGGTACAGGGTCTACAAATGACATTTCGTGCCAGTCCATCGAAATATAATAAGTATGGAAGAGTAACGTCTAACAAAAACGACTGACAAATCCGCTCCAAAACGCCCACTTTTTGAAATTAAAAGATCTTATGTATCGAGTGGTTTCAATAATCAACTAAATATTAATTGAGTTAGGGTATGAAGTCATTTATGTCAGATGCTGGTATAACGTTTGAGTAGACAGTAATTTCAGTAAGGTTTTATACCGTTTGAAAGACAAAAATCTGCAATTGGTTACAAGCTCTCTGACACAAGATTTCCATTGGTCAATATTTTTATTCATAAGGGTTACTTGAACGCGGCCATGTCTTTCAACATTTGACGTGGATGGTTTAATACAAAAACAACACAGTAATTGAATAACGAATTTTATTAATATTTTTTTATATTATTGAATGATTGTTCCCCTTGAATCATTTAACATACTTACTTATGTTACACTATTATAAAGTTGTAAAATAGTATATCAGAAGATATTATGTTGTAAGAGTAGTCAGCGTCAAATAGTCTTTAGCATCTAAAGTGCCAAATATATTGCAACCCCTTTTTTATTCTTATAGGCATAAAGATACGTGACAGTATAATACCTATATATGTATAGGTATATAGTCGCTTTGGATGGTACAGCCTATTTGATGCTGCCGAAAAAACATGACAAAAATTAACTTTATACGAGTAGTAAGACGAAAACATCACAAATAATCCATTTGGCACTGTTTCTATTCTACAGTTAGAGATGTGAAGCCAACTCTTAAGTTAGATCATATACAATAGAGTATAATTTATATTAACCGCCTGTTTCACAATCGACAAGTAAAGCGTATTTGACAGATAAATTTAGCCCTTTCTCTTTCTTACACTTGAAAATAGACAAGGAGAGAGCCAACTTTAAATGGCAGATAAATTTACTTGTCGATTGTGAAACAGGCCCTTACAATCTTAGCTTTACCAACTCAGTTATTGTACAAGTATCAATTAATATTAAGCCTATTGCTTTTTAGGGTTCCGCACTTCGAAAGGAAAAGGTCATATTTCGTTTTTTTTATTATGTACATAAACTAACGATAGTAAAGATGACATAAAATTTAATTTCCTATTCATTCGAAGTAGTTGCTTGTAATTCACATTTTTCAAAGATATATTGCATAACATCGGCCATGACATTTTGATATGGAATATTAAAAATTAAATAACTTACTAATGAAAATAAATATCGCTTTGTTTTGCATCTGTGTGGGTACTGCACCAATTTACAAAGCAACTTGGCATGGTTGCAGCGTCATTTAAATCCGGTAATCATTTATATCGTTTTTTTCTTTTGTGATTGTAAACAACTGTTTGACACTACGTCAGAAAGTCGACTGATAGACAGTTCGGCACTCATTAATAGCTCCACCCCCGCCGGCACTAAGTCAGTGGGGCAGATTTTGAGCGTCGATTACTCTTCCAATGTGCCAGTCAGAATTTTGTAGGCTGTAGAGTTAGCCAACAAGGTGATAGCCGAAGAATAACGCAACCTTAACATGTTTAGCATCACAGATGAGTTTAAAAAAATGGGGTGATTCTAATTTCGTCGCATGTGTCCATACGTAGCTCCAGATTGCTACCAACTTTTCCGCTAACCTGCGTAGAGGCATTGCATCTTAGTCTTTAGGGTTGGCAACGCGCTGCAAGCGAAAATAATGAGGAAGGCAAACAAAAATCTTGAAATTTATTTTGCCTTCCTTGTGCTGTACAAAAGAGATGCAACAGACAGGCAAAGTGGAAAGTGGAAACTACCGATACCATGAAAAGGTGAAAGAATACAGTTGCCATTGGGTTCCTAAATAATATTTCAAACAAACAATTGTCAACTATGAAATTAACGTTTTCTTAAGGCATTTAGTTCTTTTGTTTATTATGTGTATTTTTTTGTGTAATAAAAATTAAATAAATAAACTACGAAATATTTAACATAAATTATAATCTTTAAATGCACATTTAAACTACACATTTACTAAATTGTGTTATAGTTACTCGAAAACAAAATAGTCTCTTGCCATTTTTATTCTAAAGTTTTAAACATCGTCTACCCAATTATAGTTTTCAGCACTAAATAAAATATCAGAAGTGATCGTGCAAATGAAATGAATCGGTGAAAGATTACAACGGCGCTGCGAGCAGGGCCTCTATTCTTGTTGGTAAAAACCATATCGTCTTTGACCTGTTATCGTATTGTTTTTGACTCGGCCGCCATTACTGTCAAGTAAATAAGAGCTATCAAAACGTTGACAATTTCGTTTGACCATCTCGACAATGATATATGACATGTGACAATTCGGGATACATTGCAAAGTCCACGCGTTGATACATCAACATCACTGTGTTTCATATAAGCTGCGCCATATACACTGAAATGTCACCTGTCACTTGTCACTCTCAGGATGGTGAAATAGGTGGTCGGTCAAAGACGATATGGTTTTTACCGCCTAGAATCTCGGCTCAGTAGTTACTTTTACTTTTAATCCATATGGTTTTGTTTACCGAGTGTATTACTGGCGGTAGGACCTTGTGCAGGGTCCATTCGGATCGCTACCACCATCTCATCACTTAACCTACCGCCAAGCAGTTCTAGTGCGGCGATAAGGTCATCGGTAAAATAAAATTACTTGCATGCGTGCGTGCGTGCGTGCGTGCGTGCGTGCGTGCGTGCGTGCGTGCGTGCGTGCGTGCGTGCGTGCGTGCGTGCGTGCGTGCGTGCGTGCGTGTGTCACAACCTCGACCAATGACGACCAGCCATTTGAACAGTGTTGTCAGTTTAGACCTGTACAATTGTTACTTGTAGCTTTATAAAACGTGCCCCGTGTACTCGTTCGCGTAATCCTTGATATTAAAAAAAGCGCTTATTGAAAATAAACAATCTGAGGATAAGCAATGCGTGTACCAAAACCTAGCTAACCCTGCCTACGTGGGGAATAAGACCATGCTTTATAGAAAACCAGTCCGCGGGTCCACAGAAAACCAGCGTCGCTCCTCCGACAGGTTGTACGACATATAGCTGAGTGGATACCATTTTCGCAGCACTACTTTTCACACACTGTATTGATTATAATTAAGCGAAATAAATGTTTTTCTATTCTATTCTATTCTAAACGATTGAATTTAATTACGTTCCATAACATCGAAATATTCAAAAACTGGAATCAATTGTTGCTTCAGCATAAATGCATGCAAGTTTCAATAAAGACCACCAACTTTTAAAAATATTCCTATGCACACCCCAATGGTGACAAGCTTGGTAGATTAACGCTAGGTTATTTCCCGAGTAGACTATACCATAAAACCCTCTTATAGAACCCATAATCGCAGCCGATGAAGAGGTATCTTCCACCACACACAAAATTCAAAAATTCAAATTCAAAATTCAAAATATTTATGCAGTAAATTGGCCACATGAGGGCTCTTTTACACGTCGGTAATATGGAGTGAATGTACCAGTAATAGCTCGGTATGAGTGAATGAAGCGAAAGTTGTATCCAAATCATCTAATGTCACATTTATTGAAGTAAACTGAACTAGAGAACGAAATGACTGATGTCCCAAAGAAGCACATTATTTATCAATGGCCAAACCTAGGTTCATTATTATTAGTGTAAGGTTGACCTTTGATAAAATTTACTTCTTCACAGTCTTTCACTCCATTTTGTCAACTGCCATGTTAATAACTTCACAATTTCACATAACTTACTACAAACATCACTTCGACATCTTACACATATTTTAAAGGGAAACGGTCCTACATTTTCGTCCTGCTTCTCTTTGAGCTAGTGTTCCAAATTTAAAATGTTGAAGGATGGAATCGTCGGCGGCGCGTTGATTAGGGGGGAGGTGTGGTAACCGGTATTAGGTCGTAGGGTTGCCAGCTCCAGGTTTTTTCCACATCGAGCTGATAATGCTTCTCACACGTGATACACTCATGAGCTTAAAAATGCTGTCGTAATATAATGTCTGCAGTGCCGACATACTGCTGTGCTGTTTGGCATGACATAAAAAATACCATGTACTTACCTAATGTTTAACGAAAAACTTTATTTTTTATTATTAGCTTAAACAGTGACTATTCAAATACCATTAATTGCGTTTTTCTAGGCACTTCTAGCGTCATACGGTCAAATTGTTGAATCATCTTCCTTCTGCGGTGTTTTAAAACAATTATGTTATTTTTTTAATAAATAAGCTTATATTTCCCTGGGTGGTGGATGTATAACAGAATAGATACTTTTTCTATTTTTCTTTCTTGAATAGCCGGTACAGGACTGACAACACTTTGGGGGTTGCCACTGTTCACAGGCACTGAGGTGGTTTATTTAGTTATTTATTTATTAAGGGTTCACAAAATAAGTTGCAGTCTTTGTTACATAATGTTAAATAACTGAGTTGTTGATTATTTTAGATTCCCGCAATTCGCCTTAGCATCTTTCTTATATAAAAAACGGAAGTACATTATGTTATCATCATCATTCCAGTAACTACTTAGCTTTACATAGAAACAAAAAAAAGTACTTTACTTAATTTGAACTTATCGTTTTTCCTAAAGATTGTGCAACTGTGGCAACCCTAAGTCTATCCGGGTGGTGGGGGGTGCGCTGTGATTGGAGCATCGCGCGTCACGTGCCGCTGGGAAATCAGCTTCGGCCGTATTTATTCCACGGGAACACAGAGTACTGGCAAGGATAGATGCAGCGGTTAGAGATTTTTAGTAATTTATCAAATTGTTCAAGTAAAACATTGCTTTGTTATCTTGTACGTTATTATTAAATATCTAACGCTTGATAATAATTTAAGCACGAGTTTCCTAACGAGCTATTGAATGCGCTCAGTTTCTGCGTAGCAAGATTTAAGATTGCTACATGTTTCGTAGCGCCTGCTACGAAAGACACCACAGCAAACGAATTAGGGCAATTATTATAGTATCGAGAGTGAATAAAAAATGCAGAAAAACACTAACAACGTCATCCATAACGATACAACTTAGTCAAGGACTTACTGGGGCCCGTTTCTCGTAAAGTATTACTCTAATAATGTTAGTGTTTCGTCTCATTTTTAAGTTTTATTTACGAGACAAAACACTAATATTATTAGACTAATACGCTTTGAGAAACGGGCCTCTGAGCTCTAACGTTTCCGTTTTGTTTCTTTTTACAAGCTTTTATAATACTTACTTTTCACTTAATGGACTGAAATTTGAAATGCATGTGTAAACCCGATGGCAATGCAGTATTATGGTACCATCGAGCTAATCTGATGATGGAGTCGGAAGGTGGCAACGGCATTTTTGCTGTACGGTTACAAGCGTTAATTTGGGAATTTGGAAGCATTTCAAGAAAAATATGCTTGAAGCCGTCAATGTCATTAGAGATGTCAAATCATTTGTAACTTTTAGGAAACTCAACCTTATTGTTGTAGAATGTCAGATTGACTTTGGACCTAAGGTGGGTACCAAATTTAACCTCGTGACTGTACTTAATATGTACCCGCAAGTTGGGGCCGCACAGTGGATCGAAATGAATAAAAAATGGACATTCGCATTTTTTTCTAAAAATCCTATTTTAAAAAATGCTTTTCTGTTGGAAATTATGTGAGGAATAAAAAATGTTATATAACATTTTTCAAAATGAGGCTTATTTTAAGCAGAAAAAAATAAAATGTGTTTTTTTTGTATGAAACTAAAAAATAGGTATCTTATTGTAAGAAAACCGTAACCGATCCCGCTTTCAAGCCTTTAGAATATCATTGTCCTACTTTAGAACAGTAGAAAATAGTTAAAACCTTATCTCAGTAGGTGCCCGTTTTTTTTTTATAGTCCAATCAAAAGTCAGTAAATACAACATTTTTCTTAGTTATGTATTTTTTTATTTTCATTAAAAAAACGGTATATTCATAACAATTTAGTATAAAAATAAAATATTTATGACATTTTGATACAGATAAATACAAGTTTTTTCAAGAAAATGGTTCTAAATTACATTGAAATCGGAGCATTTATTGAGATGGTTTTACTAACTATGATAGTAGGTAACAAAAAGTTAAAATATACTTGAAATCAACAATTACAAGTTATAAAAAAAATACATTGTATCTTAGATCTATTTTATTCACAACCTTCTTCTACACTTTCAAACATTTCTATATTTTCAGCGTCATCAGTGCCGAACAAAAACAAACAAAGACATATTGCACAATTTTTTGGTGTCATCTGATCCAAGATTGTCTTTTTTGAGGCCACCGTTAAGTAAAGCGACTAAGAAGACCCTCTCTTCTAAAGCTTTGGAATTATTAATAATAGAAAACATAAGCACTGATGACGCTGAAAATATAGAAATGTTTGAAAGTGTAGAAGAAGGTTGTGAATAAAATAGATCTAAGATACAATGTATTTTTTTTATAACTTGTAATTGTTGATTTCAAGTATATTTTAACTTTTTGTTACCTACTATCATAGTTAGTAAAACCATCTCAATAAATGCTCCGATTTCAATGTAATTTAGAACCATTTTCTTGAAAAAACTTGTATTTATCTGTATCAAAATGTCATAAATATTTTATTTTTATACTAAATTGTTATGAATATACCGTTTTTGTAATGAAAATAAAAAAATACATAACTAAGAAAAATGTTGTATTTACTGACTTTTGATTGGACTATAAAAAAAAAACGGGCACCTACTGAGATAAGGTTTTAACTATTTTCTACTGTTCTAAAGTAGGACAATGATATTCTAAAGGTTTGAAAGCGGGATCGGTTACGGTTTTCTTACAATAAGATACCTATTTTTTAGTTTCATACAAAAAAAACACATTTTATTTTTTTCTGCTTAAAATAAGCCTCATTTCGAAAAATGTTATATAACATTTTTTATTCCTCACATAATTTCCAACCGAAAAGCATTTTTTAAAATAGGATTTTTAGAAAAAAATGCGAATGTCCATTTTTTATTCATTTCGATCCACTGTGGGCCGTTAGCTTCGTCTTGATAAGCAGATGATGTCTGAGCGGAAAAAAGTAGAGTCGGCAACAAAAGCCTGTTTAAATTTTTGACAGAAACTTACTGTCAATGTACGGTATTATGTTAACATTTTTATCAGAGAGATTTTTTTTACATGTTACTAGTTTTGACTAGATTTACTTAATAGTTAGTCTACCCAGTTAAATTTCTACTCGGTGCTCAGCGTAGCTATTAAGTAAAACTTAATAGAATACTCGTAACCTAGTAATTGAAATCGATTCAAAGTACATTGACGCGTATTAAAAGTGATAATTAATGTCAAGAATGAGTGCTGACTCTTCAATGACTGGCATTAATAGTTACACCTTCATTGCCCACTTCTAAAACTTTCTAGTCTATAAAATGGGCCGGATGCCGATCGCGTTATTGGTATATATTTTAATGCTGCTACACAATTTAGAAAATAATTGTCTATGAAACAATTAATACCTACCTGCGAGGTTTGCCTCTGCATAATTTTTACTCTGTACGGCCGCAACGTCATCGCGACAGTTATTCGCCGAATTCAGCGACGCCTCCAAACCACTGAAATTCGAATTTCGAATTTGGAACATTTCGAATGTTTTCGTTGTTTGATAAACGGTACAATAAATTGCTTGTAGAGCTTTGTAAAGCAAGTTTGACGCATTGAACTTAAGGATCGCTGATTTCTATACATAAATGACTCTTTGTTGTGTATATTGACAGAGTATTTATGTTGACATGTCGAATGCCAATCTGTTTGTCCATAACGATACTTTAAAAAGAAGTTATTTCTCGTGTACACTAATGTTATTTAGCGAAAAGATTTGTATTTTTTTTCCAAAAGGTATATAAGCTCAATTTGAAAATTCTTTCACTGTAGAATGATGTAATATAACTGTGTAACGAAGGCTATATTTTATTTTTCTAAGTGGACAGAGTCTCAGGTAACAGTCTTGAGTGACATAAGTACAACTTAAAAACTAATCTTTCTTAACACGCCAATAATGTAAAACAGAAGACATTAGCACCTTTGTATACGAATACGAACTTAAAACGGGACAGGTAAGCATAATAATGACATAATTGGGAATCAACTTCTCAACCATAACTAAACCATAAAACAACTAATAAATCTTAACAACTAGTATATCAAAATGTCAATATCACAAACCCTCGCATTTAACAAATATGCTCTCTATTACCAACAAAATACAATTACATCAAATAAAATGGAGCCTAAAAACCATTCCATTCACCCTCCAATAGTCGCTAAACACATTTTAATTTACACATACTCAATATCAAGCAAAAGAAACACAACTCTAACGGGTAAATAATAAAGTTGAGTTTATAAAAACGGCGAGGGATAACATCTCCTACCATTAAACACAATCATAGAAATGTACGCACCCGAAACCAAATGAAAAAGGTGTCAAAGATCGAATTTACGATTCATTATACTTAATCCGTACAAAAACGGGGGAGGATTCTACGAATTTCCAAAAACACACCTAAAACTCAAGGGAAAAAGAAGCAATTCGATTGGTGGGGATACGTTCGATTTTCGAAAAAAGCATTCGAAGTGCGCATGTAAGTGCCCATTGTGGTGGCAGATGGTCCGTTTGAATTTGGAATCGAAACGTCAGAACTCTGTTTTCATAACTAAAATGACATATCCACCGTCATTTGCCGCGTTTTTACGACATTTTACTTTTCGAAACATGCTATCATTTTAATGGCGTTTTTTAGCTCGCATGAAGATGAATCGCTGAGTGCTTTAAGTAATTTGTTGTAGGGTGGCAGAGTAATTAAGTCTATACGAATCAGTTTCGTGACGATTAGTTTATGAATTATATTACTACTGTTTTCGTGTTGTGACTTGGGCGTGTTTTGTTTTAATTTTAATAGGCTTATTAGAATAATAAACAAGTAAACTATTTAGGTCAACACAGTTTTTATCTTTTAAATCCGCATTTATTACTTGTCAGTTACACTAGTTGGTTATAATTATAATACAAAGATTAGTTCAACACTTGATATATTGCAAATCGGTATTTAACGTTTAATATTTTTCAAATGCCTTAGGAATAAATTCACTGCAAACATAACAGAGGAACTATTTCAGTCAGTGTTTAAGTAGTGATAAAATGGTATTTAAATAATGATTCATTCGCAGTAGTACACCTTTTTCCTTGGTATTATTATTAAGCAGCGTTAAATTTAATAATACTGAGGTGGTATTGTGACTCACTCTGATCGCTCCGTACATATTTAAATAAAATTACCCTCGTTCGAGTCGAATTGAATATAATTTTCAGCCAGCATCAAACTGCCATTAAAACCTGCGGCTTAATAAATTGGCCAATAAAACGCTAACACTGGCTGGAATGAATTGAAAATATGTGTCTATGCCATTAGGCGGCCGTTACGCGCCCCACTGGACCGACCTAATGCGGCATAACGTGGAGATAAATTGGACGGTGAAGGGTGGCCTCTATGTATTGTTTTAATGAAGTCTTTAGACAAATGAGTAAAACAGAGCGTTAGATGGCGCTACTGAGCTAAAATTTGTTTTAATTGTAGTAACCACTTAGTAAAGCTCCACAATAATGTTTTATTTAATATGGCTATCCGATTATAATGTATATCAGATGCATATGCATAGGATGTAAAGGTGAATTACATTTTTTTCATGACTGCCGTAAAAATGCAAATTCTTTGTATATCTATACTCTATTGCAGCATTGACATAAATTACTCTTGAAAATACTTGTACATTTTCGTGTTGGTGCTTGAAATAAAATGTTGTTATGTTGTTGTAGAAAGGACAGCTGTATCATAAACATAATGAAATAATATGGATAAAGATAAAGTGAAAAAGAAGCACAGGCCTTCAATTTGACAATGACCAAACAAGATGTTGTCTAATTTCATTTTATTTACCTTTCCTCTCGCTGTAGACAGTCGAAGTATTAAATTTAGGCTCAAATTTCACAATCACACTGCAACAAATTAAAAAAAAAAACTATTTGACGTGACACTTAAGCTACATAAGCAGCACTGTGTCGGTTTTATTCTGACATTTTTCATATACATTCATATTATATTATACGCGTTAAATCCGCGCCTCTCTCAAAGCGTTGTAAACATAGCTTTAGGTTTAATACGGTTTCTACATAACCTTGACCGCGTTGAATATAGGGTCACATAGCGATAATCAAATTACATTTAACAACAGCGGTGTTATTAACAAAGTTATTAAAACATTAGCACAATTAGCATTACCATTATTTAATGTCTATGTACTGTTAAAAAGCTACATTCCGCTCTTAGCCAAAAACGGCACAAATACTACCTCTCCTTCAAAATTCACAGCTCTATTTCAAAGACGATAAAGTATAATTTTCTTAAGTAAACTAATTGTAGATAAGTCCTTTAATTATTGAAGTTGTGAGAAAATAAAGCGAAAGTACATTTAGTCTAAAAGGTTTAAATTAAGGTCAACTGTCCGCGGGGCCATTTTGTGAACTTTTTAACCACCTACGGAGTTTATAATCGCGGAGTTCACTTCATGGCTGCTAGACAATCAGAGAAGAGAGCTCCCACAGACTACTGCAAACTTTCTAAGGTATAGGAAGACTGTCCTTATCTATTTTTACAAAGTTTATGGAGACAAAACACAATCGGCTTCGATTTAGTTCAGAGTCAGTTAATGATGTAGTTCCTTAGTGACGATTGCTCATACACAGGAGATGAGACGGTTACTTGTATGAGGATCTAATCCATCCTGATTATGGTCAATAATGTTTCTGAGGGCGGCGAATAGGCCCTCAGGCCTAGAATGTAAAGGTCTGGTACTTAGTGACAAGCCTAACAAAAAGCAAGCCTTGAAATCCAACTGCATGTTTTAATAATGTCGTCTATATATGTCGAATAGCAATGGTATATGTATTCTTTAAAATCCGCCATTTTGGATGTTTTAAATACCCATACACGAATCAAAAAACAAAACTCTTTTCGATTTTATTTATTAATAAAAAAAGCATCATTATAGTACTACTAGAAAAAACACTCTACTAAAAATAAAGTTTAAAAATCTATCAAATAAATAATGCCACAGTTGAACTACCTGTGGTCCATTTTTACTTAATTTTCGATGTTACATCATTATTCTGAACTAAACATGTGATTATTGAGCCGTCGTCTGTGCCCGCTCTACATTATCAGTTTAATCTTTTGTCTATGCCGCCCCAGTGTTTTAGAGGGTCGGGTTTCGCGCCATTTGGCCAACCGGTCGTGTAATAGCTCAGAGAAAGGGCAGCGCACAGTGAGTAGTATAATAAAATGTAGCAATTGGATTACTACGAGTATTTTACAAAAATGTAGTTTTTTCTAACCGAGCTTCATTTTTATTCTCAATAAGATTCTTAAATGCGATTTGACTATTTAAAAACTAAGAATATTTTATGCTGCAAAAAAAAGAAAGTGTACATAAAAATCCATTAACTTGATTGTGTACCATTCAATCTAATTTTTCTTGCACTTTTATCTCATCCCCCTATACTTTGGGGGTTAAGTTCGATTCTTCTCTGACTCTGATGGTGCCCTTATTTTAACTTGCAAAAGTCGTTAAGTGGCTCCTGAATGATATAGTTTGCGTCACTCGTGCATTATTATTATTTGACGACACGTGGTGCTCTGCAATGTTAAAAAATAAATATACAAGCAAAATAGTGACACTGGTCTTTAATCAAACGAATGAGTTTAGAGCCAAATAACCAAGGTAACGTATCATAAAATCTTACTACAATTTTAATTTAACGTTTTTTAAATCTTAGCCCTAAATGTATCGTGATTTGATAACTTCGTCAGATTATCCCAAAACTGAAATAATACTAATTATCAGTATCACTATCTTTATAAAATAAAACATAACGAAAAAAACGGGATCAGATTAAAAATAAATAATACCAGTGTCCGGTGCGCCCTCAAATCCCTAATGTTCCTCTTCAGCCAGCATTGTCTATTTGAATTTCGAATAAGCCTGTTCGAAACTCGAATTGAGATGTTTGTTTTCGATTCGGTGGTTAAATTTGATTCGCTGTTAGCAAACAAGGAATTTGATTTTGGAATCCGATTATTATGACGAATTGGCCGTTTCAAATTAGCGTTTTGACACTGGCTGGTTTAGTAATTGGTGTCTTTTATGGCCTGTTATAAATAACGTATTATGAGCGGTTTTTCTTTGTAATAAGTACTTAATGATGATTGGGGCAAGATTTTCCGATTATAATAATTTGCAATACATGCTGCTCTTATTATAAGATCAAAGTGCAATAACAATGCCTCCATTACAATCATGGTTACGTGATTGGGGATCTAAGTAGGGGCTGATCTTTCGCTCAGTATAAGGCATCGCCTTGTTTATTTCCCTTTTGCCCTTTTCCCTATTAAGGCAGAAAAATGAGTAAGTATTTGAGACTTTTTAACCAAAGTAGCAACAAGATGGTGATGCTAGTATTACATTAATGTGCATTATTAAGCAACGATTGAAATTTCGCATGGAAGAATGGCACAAGATGTGGTCTCGTTTTGGTTTGTATAACAACCAAAGGGTGGGTATTCGATGTTATCGGACATATATTTATACTTGCTTTCTAGCCTCTGCCCGCGACTTTGTCCGCGTAGATTTCGATTATCGTTATGCCCTCGGGAACTTTTAAATTTTACGGAATGAAAAGTATTTTGTGTTAATCCAGGATATAAGCTATTTCCATATCAAATTTCAACCAAATCCGTCCAGCCGTTGTAGCGTGAAAGAGTACTAAACTAACACACAAACTTTCGCATTTGTAATATTAGTAGGATATGTATAAATAAAATAAATAAAACCCTCCCTACCTATCCCTAACTGTTTCATTAAGACAAACTCACATACATCGTTATTACATCTCTCTATTAAAACACAAAAAACCACTAAACTTTACAACCACCCCAAAAAACCGCAGACGTCATCATAAAATTGCCCAAACAACTGGCAAAATACTGTCAAATTTTATGGACCTTTAGTCCCAGTGGGTCCCCGATGGGCCCAGTGGGACCCAGGGACCCGCGGGGGAGCTAAGTGCACTGGTCTTTAATGGGGATAAACACTAGTTAAATGATTGAGTGGGGTGGATTTGTGATGGTTAATGTGCCATCAAAGAGATAAGTTGTGACATTACTTTGTTATTATACAGTAGCCGTGTATTTTAAATAGTTGCATATGATATGGACATTACTTAAAAAGTGGAAAATGTTAAGATTATAATTTATTAAAGAGACAAATAAAAAGTCGTAAGAGGCGGCTAAGGGAATAAAAGCTTGTTGTATTGTTAGGCGAAGGGCTTGCAACCTGTAACTAATATGACACTGGTAAGTATCTTAGCCTGTTTGTGCAAACAAGTTTTTAAAGCTGTTAGTAATTCTGTAACGCCTACCCCGCTCTGGGAATGAAGGCGTGAAGGTATGTATGTACAAATAAAAAATACGTTCAGTGATTATTCAAAAATGCATTGATCAGTCAGCGAGTCTGGGTGAGCAAGAAAAATTATCGAAATGCCTTTTTTAAATGAACAATACCTCCATTTTTAAAAACGTGGTGTTTTGTGTACCTCACCCATTGACAGTCTTACCTTAATTTTGAACTTCTACCTACATTCTATAAGACGTCGTCATATCACTGCAGACCCAGTAGATGAGACGGGTCTACGTTTAGCACGGCCCCCTTCCAGCACCGAGGCGAGGCGATCTGGGTATTGATTCTCTCAATAGCAAAGGTGAGCAAATGCAGGAGTGAAGTCCAAGCGGCGAGTTTAAGTAGTCCCGTCAAAGCGAACAAAACACATTTCAGCGCGTGTATTCAATTTGGCAGCATGGGTTCTGGAACGTATAAGATTGAAAAGGGCATGCTTCGCTGATTCGGTCATTTGGAAAGGATGGATGAAAGAAGATTGACGAAAGAGATATACAGAGCGAAAGTGAGTGGAAGGATCGGAAGGGGTCGAATCAAATCGGAGAAATACACGAAAAGGGCCAAATTTTAAGTACCCGAAACTGACGTGCGTGCATGACTCGATGTATGAATGTGGAAGAAGCGAAAGAGATTTGTCAAGATCGTAGCAGGTGGAAAGAAGTGGTCTCTGCCTACCCCTCTGGGAAACAGGCGTGATTTAATGTATGTACCTACTGTTGTACTAAATATCATCACATCAGATAAATCCATACTCATACTTGATTTCAATGACTTTGTTTACTACTGGGCAGTTAGATAAAATACGAGTACTTAATACTCTAATCACCTTTGTCAGCCTTCGATGTTGTCACTCTAGAAACGTATTTTCATAAACCAACACGATTTTCGTTAATTAATTATAAATTATAGTTCCAAGACTTCCGGCAAGTGAAAAATGTAAATGATCTTGGATAACTTCTTATCTAGACTTATAAAATTGTCGCTGTGATGAGGGTCGTGGAAAGCAGCTGGATGTAACACAGCAACCACTATGGTGTAGATCTTTGGGGATCATGGTCAGCGGTGTTGATTTAGCTAGTGTCAGACTAAACCCCTTTAAACCGGTTTGAGAAGGACGATATCTCCCTTTTTAGGGTTCCGTATCCGATGGAAGCTCAACGGGACCCTATTAATAAGCCTACGCGCGATCCGTCCGTCCGTCCGTACTAGCTTTAAAGAGCTGTATCTTTTGAACCGTAATAGAAAGAGAGTTGTTTGTTTTCCTGATAAATGTTATTACAGTGGATTTGCTAATTATTTGTTTTAAGCAAAGTGAAATAATAAAGGGGCTATTTTAATATTTTTTTGTATTAAACACGGTAAAACATACAAGCGTCAAATTTGGTATGATAATAGTGCAAACCCTGAAAAAAAACGACAAGTACTAAAAAAATGCTCATGTGTGAGATGGGCTCGCGCTGATTCGATACGTAACCTAATTCAAAATCGCAATATACCTACTGTGCGGCGGTACGGAATCATCGGTACCCTAGTCCGACTAACACTTGACCGTTGTTTTTTTTTAATATTTACACCTAGACTTATATTGTAAACCCCACCTTCCCTTCCACTTAGCCATTATTAAATAGACCCCAAACACATGGTGAAGTCCATACCCTTTCCCAATTAAGATGATCTCGGGACAAATTGGCAAGCACATTACCCGGGCCGCCGACATCGTTCTGCAATTATCCACCCCACACAATAGGGCATGTTGCTCTACGGGGGTTAGAATGGATGTGATTTAGAGCTAAAAACAGTAGAATTGTTTGCAAACTTTGGTGATTTACAGCTGCAATGACATGGTATGTTTGTTACTGCTGCTACTCGAAAAATTGATATTTTAAGTTGTGAGCCCCCTTTCTCTAAAATGCCTCGATAAACTTACGAGTACCTACGGTAATCTTTGTTCACCGTACTCGTAAGTATATCGGTTTAAGTAATTAAAACTCATTGGTACGCAGCGGCAACTGGGGATTGCCCCTTTCTATAACTCATCACAAATCAACACCTCAAGAATGCGTGTTCACCGACCTAGACTAGGTTACCTACTAAAGCTCTCTTCATAACTATCTATAATTACATCCGTAAACTACAGTCTTTATAAACATCGCATCATTAAAATACTATATAAAAGGGGCCCAGTTTTGAGTCATTTGGTACTGAATGTGCTGACCACGTTACCACTTAGCTCTAAATTTTTCACTGCGCTGCTCGCTCCACGTATGCAACCGGATACTCAACACTACCGCTATGGTAACGATCTTGTTACGACCTGACGCTTAATTGCTGTATAATGAACGCTCCCCACTGGAAGTTAAAATAGGTCCTAAGATCCAGTGTCGTATACAATAAAGTTTTATTACGTCCATAAGATGCATAAAGACGATTTTCTGTATTTTAGATCGAAACCATACATTTGATAATATCCGGCTGGACAAAAATAACAGTTTAAAGGTCAATCTAATGTTGATAATAATGTGGAAAAACTTTCTCAAATTGTTTAAATCAAATTATGCGAACATTATCCTTGAACCGACTGCAATAAACAATACTTTTTATCTAAAATTATTACTATTTCTCAAAACAAAGTAAACTGTTCAAAAATATAACCATATTTGCGTGCACTCTTCAGTAAACTTGAATTGTAAATGTAAAATACAAACACTCGTCCTTTTTTTCTAGCACCAAAAATAATGGACATCCTCTTCAGTCGCGTGTCGTCTGCTTTGTCGTTACAAACTATCGGTGCATTATTACTCGATTAGTCGATATACAACTTAATCAACCTACTGCGCAGTCCGTCCAAACAATTATTGCACTACAATAAATAACAACGAAAATTGTCAACAATATCCACCCGAAAATTACCGCCATCTGCCGTTTGACAATTGACAGTTCCCAAAGGGTTTTGGCGCGCTTTTTCCATCTGTCAGACGGCCATCTTGCAACAAGGCGACAACTTTAGATTGCTGACGGCGGTGGCGCTGTCGTCTGAAGAAAGTCATGATGATAGTATGTAGGAATGTTAGTTCCAATTATGGCCACCGCGCGTGCTATGTTTGTGGTGCCATAGACAAATTTCCGATTTTCTGCGCCATTGGCCACACTTGGGTTAAATTAGGCGCATTTGATCCTTTTAGCCGGGTTGGAATTTCGATAATTATTGTTTTGTGCGATTGTTAGTTTGCAGATGATTTGGTTTAAGTTAACTGAGCGGAGAAGCCGTTAATTTTCGTAACATTTATGTATTTTTTTAAATAAAGGAAAGAAAATAGAGCTAGGAATATATCTAAGCATCAAAAATATCCCTACATCGATATAATGCAATGTGGGGATATGTCACAACGCAGTACCTTTATTAAAATATATACATATACTTACCAACAAAAAGATATGTAGGGAATTTTTTGGCAAATTTTTTTTTGATCCTTGGGCATTTTTGATTTGTGTATTTAATACTACAGCGACGTCAGCTGCAGTTTTGGTCATCGTAAACTAGTAACTATCCAACAAAGAAAGACGTAGGTTTAAGTAAATTAATAACAATACCTACTGCCATCCCCGACAGAAGTCACACATAATATATTTGACAAAGGGACTTGACAGAAGCGCATGGAGCTGATCCCATGTGCTTCTGTTTAGTCCACAGGAGAAAATACTCTATTACCGAATAATTGTCCTCAGGAGTGATATCCATGGACTTATTTTTCTAATAAGTCCATGGGAGTATCTATAAATAAGTCGAAATTGGCGAAATACACCTTAGCAGGAGTGAGAAACATTAATTAAAAACAGAATTAGAATGTTTAACAAAAAAGATTGCCTGAGTAAAATATACTCAGTTGCATTTTTTTTTAAAGCGTTTTATTTTTTTGCAATGTTTACAATGAAAGGTTAGTTACTATGATCTTAATTATTATTTAGTTACTTATATTAAGGGCCTGTTTCACAAGCGACAAGTAAATTTATGTGCCAGTTAAAGTTAGCTCTCTCCTTGTCTATGTTCAAGTGTAAGAAAAGGAAATGGCAAAATTTATGTGTCAGATATGCTTTACTTGACGATTGTGAAACAGGCCCTAAATGTTAGTAATCTATCGAACCCCGTCTTTACAGGTGAAGGCCTCCTCCAAAGCCGCCCATTTGTCCCGATCTCGGGTCGTATGTGTCCAGGGTAGGTATTGATTCTCTCAATAGCAAAGGTGAGCGAATGCAGGAGTGAAGTCCAAGCGGCGAGTTTAAGTAGTCCCGTCAGAGCGAGCAAAACACATATCAGCGCGTGTATTCTCAATTAAGCAGCCTTATACGTTCGAGAAGCCATGCTGCCAAATTGAATACACGCGCTGAAATATGTTTTGTTCGCTTTGACGGGACTACTTAAACTCGCCGATTGGACATCACTCCTGCGTTCGGTCACCTTTGCTTTTGAAAGAATCACTACGGCCCCGTTCCCACTATGCCGGACCGGCGAATTTGCCGGATGCCGGTAAGGCTAGTGGCTTATGACGCTGTTCACACGGCATAATGTGAACAGCTTCATATAAATTGTACAGCCACTACCCTTACCGGATCCGGCAAAATTGCCGGATCCGGGATAGTGGGAACCAGGCCTACCCCATCTTGTGTCGCTCAGTTGCATTAACGGTCATAAGTGTCCGAAGGTGTCTTAATGAGGCATTAGTTCTAATGAACGATGGAGCAACTAGGTAAATTTAGGTAGGTAGGTAGTAAAGTTAAAAAGTAGAAAGTTATTTTGCTCGAACTAAATTGAAAAAGTCCAGGCGGAGTTGACAAAACCTTCCAACACGCAACAAATTAAATGGTAGGTAAGTACTCGTATTTACTAATTATTTTACTACATACTATCAAAAGTAAATTCCATATAAAATTAATAACATCCCCACGGAACAGTTAGTATCTATTGCCCATTAAACCAAATAGCGTCCAAACAATGCCCTCCCACACGGCGAGCGGTGCGTGAAATATAAGAGCACTCCACAAAAGGGCTAATAACTCGTATGAAGCACCCTTAACGTGTACGGCTAGACGGTCACAAGCGACGAGTTAAAGCGGATTAGATTATGTACTAAAAAATACGACTAAAAAGGCAGGCTGGTTTTTTAATATTTGAGGTGCAAACGCTCTATACGAATTATTTATAAACGTCAAATACCTAAGGCCCCTTTAAAATGTAAAAAATTCAAATTGTATTAGTTATTTTGTAGGTGATAGCCATAAAAAATGTTTTTAAAAATGTTTAGGCATTACCAAAGGTTTACAAAGCGTTTTTTACAGGGAATAATAAAAGTCATTAATGTTTAGTCAAATATTGTAAAGCCTTGCAAAATGCTTTTATTTACTACTATCGAGCTGCCTTGCAATATGATTACGTTTAGCAAAGTATGAATCGCTTCCGCTTATGACTCGAGAGTAAGCGGTGAATATGAAAATATTATTTATCTTCGGTTCGATCAGCTCTTTTGTTGGCATTAAAGGCGGTAGCGCTATTGTTTACCATAGACAGACAGAGCTCTTTTTTTTCTTGGCGTCTGCCATTTTGTTGTGTGTAGATGCCGCCTTTTAGAAGAAAGTGATTGTTTAGCCTTTTGTTTAATTTTCGTAAAATGTTATTTAGTTTTTCTTTTTCATTTTATCGGGGAACAGATAACTGGGAGAAACTGGTTTTGGTGGTAATATAGAAAACTGCTTATGATCATGTAAGACTCAACAGGTGCTTTTGAAGCGTTTCCACAATAGTACTAGCAGCGTTGGTAGATTCACTCAATATTACCGACGTGTAAAAGAGCCCTCATGTGGCCTACTTAATGTTTTTTTTTATTTTTTTTAGTAATACATGCAATGGGTGTGTAATGTTTAGTATATAAACAAATGGTCTAATTTTCATTTCACATAACACAAATTGCATTATTTCGATCTCTGTAATAAACCAACGATATAATAATTAAGATGCATAAAACGAAATGCAAAATTTCTAAAACTATAATATTCATAAATTAAAAAATAAATATTTCTAACGGGTTTCATTCATTACCTACTATTAATGTGGTCACAGGTTCTAACCTAACCTAGCCTAGTTAGAAGAATTTGACTAAAAATGCATAACAAGAAAATGATAGTTAATTAGTAATTCGCCTGATCAAATTATACAATTGGTTTTTATACTAAACGTTCATTATGCTCTTCGTGGTTAGTTAAATGAAATTATACAAAATGTTTTTAGGCTGATTGCTACTATTGGTGATTTCATGAATGTTTCTCACCTGTTTATTAAAAAATAATATGAATTAGTGAATTGAATACAAGTACAATACAAAGTAGACAGTTACGTTACCTTCTCACCAAACTGGCGTCTTAATTCGACAGCGAATAAATAACGGTTACACTTCTAAGAGCGGTTGCGCACTACGCCGATCCGAATCCGATCCGAGAAAATTCGGATCTAGACCGGATACATAATAAAATCGGATGACGGAAGCCGGATCTAATGCGTAAACTACCATAGAAATAGTTCTACGACTACTCCGGACGGTATTTTCACGGGTTCGGATCGGATTCGGATCGGACGTAGTGCACAACCGCTCTTAGTCTTCCTGTCAGAGAGAATTAAGTAATAACATTAAAGTACCTCCGTATATTTTGACTTTAGTTGCTCAGGTAACTGAAGCTATTTAATAATTTTTAATTAGATCTAACAGGCACGAAGCCTGGGCAAACCAATAATTTCATTTGACGTACGGGGTCAAATTCACTTAGTAAAGACGTCGACTAAACGTCAATGACGTCGGTTTGCCACATCCTATCCTATACTATTAAACGAGCAATATTTGTATACTTACAAAAGGGGTGTCCCAGGGTGTTTTTTCCATAGAAAGTGAAAAGCAAACACTGCGGGACACCTAGTATGGACAAACAAACATTACGTGATTACTTAAAAAAAAACTTACTAAAAAAACGGGCTGATTTGTAATGATTCTAATTATGTAAGATACCACTGAAAAACTTATGAAGCAAAACATGAAATTAATGATTTTTCGTGACATGGACGAAAGGGAAAATTACAAAAATTAAAATTAAAATGATCAATATCTCCGAAACTAGTAAAAATCGCTTAACATACATAGGGGTTAAATCGATAGCTTTTTAGCTGCACTATCAGCCCTAAGCGGGTTGACGTCGGTTTCTGGGACACTCTGTATATTTGTAATCGCGTTCTCGAAAACATCTCTAACGATTTCGATGAATATGGGGGTTTACGGGGGCGAAAAATCGATCAGTCACATTGTCATCTTCGGGAAAATTCGATTTCAACCCGAGCAACGCTCGGTGATCCAGGTACTGGAGAGTAATATATTGACGATAATTAATACCTTCTACAGATGAGTTTTTCGACGGAACAGATTCTTCATGATTCCTCCCCCTAACTCCGTAACCGGGGGGTTGATTCTGGTTATGTTCTCTGTAACCAAATTTCATTAAGATCTGAATAACGAGACTCAACAAACATACAAACACATGATCGCCCAATAAAATGACTTTAAGAACCCACTTCGTTCGGTCGATAAATATGTATGTAACTACGACAATATCAGAATAATTTATAGTCTAGTCTACATTGCAATAGACGCAAAGGCCTTAATCTAAAACAGCCCCGGTTTGACTAATTTGATTAGGATTAGGACACGCATTAGCCCTTCCGCTCCTACGCCATTAATTGTCAGCCACATCCATGACGCAGCGCGCGCGCACCTCTCTCGCTCGTAAATATAATAAACGCGCACGCGACTAATGACTGAGTAACTGATATTTACGCTCCGGACGACGCTCTCGCGGTTATGACTGTGCGTTAGATACCATTTAGTACTGCATTTATAAATGGTCGGTGACTGTGTCAAATGGCGTAAGTAGTAAATTCAATAAGAAGCATAATGCATCTTACGTAGTAAGTCAGTTAGGTGCATTTTACTCCTTATTGAATTGGGTAATTACACGGTTTTGCAGTATCATATCACCGACGAAATTACCTCTACTTGTCTCTGTTTGGCTTAGTGGTTGACTGATAGATGGTTGAATGATACTTTATATGTTCTGCGATAAAGTTAAAATAAGTAAATAAGTCCGCGCTAGTAGCAAGTGGCAAATGGGGAGGTAAAATGTTTAAATGCATGACATGTTAGGTATTTGTAACAATGAAGTTATCCCTTATCTCTAGATACAGTCATTAAAAAAAGCTAAATAACAAAGTTATAGTAGTCATAGGCACCGTGCCTAATATCGGTTAGACACTGTCTAAACCTCAAAATTAGCAACATAATTACAGCAAAGTCAAGCTAGCGGGCTTATATTAGTTGCGTTTGCCCTCTCTCTCGCATCTCTCACACATAAATTCTTCATGAAAAGTGACGGATGTTCTCATTAATCCACAGTGGTGAACGCAACGATAGTACCCGCAAATCACATACTTATGAGTTCACTTGGGTTAAATACGCCATCGTTTCAGCGAATACCCTTCGCAGCCATACATCTACGCCGAAAAGTAATACACGTCAAATAAAAAAGAGTTTTTTGCTCCGAGTTATCAGCAAAACGAATTAAAAGAGATTCTAAAAGTATGGTTTCGGCAAAGGATTGGATGGAATGAAATATGCCCGCCGGAGAGAGGGGCGCTGTCGATAGTAGTGTGGGGCTTATCGATATGGATCTTGCATCGAAACTGTATTGCGGTTTTTTTTAAATGAGAGCAGGTAAAATAGTGGAAGCAGTATCTGTCGAATAAAAACGATTTTTGATAAGGTTTCGTTCATTTACAATTAAATCAATATTTGCGACGTAAAATACAGCTGCGTATCGACTTAAAGTAACCGTAAGTTTGCAAGAGAAAACGACAGTGTTGTCAAGCCGATAATTAAAAGCGTTTTTTACGAAATACTTTTAACTAATCCTACTTAATATTATAAATGCGAAAGTTATGTGTGTTATTTTGTAACTTCTTCACGCTACAACGGCTAGACGGACCTGGAAGAAATTTAAAATAGAGATTAACACAGGCCACTTTTCATCACGGATAATTTAAAAGTTCCCGTGAGAATAACGGTAATCGAAATCCACGCGGATGAGGTTGCAGGCAGGAGCTAGTATGCTATAGGTAAGGGTCAGAAACGTTAACGTAATAAGTTGTAAAATCCTGAAAGATCGAATAAAAAAAATGGAAAAAAATGCCTATACCCCAAAATGGTTTTTGAATGACCATAAATTGTAAAATTATAATATGATGTAAAAGCGTGTATTCTCAATTTGAAATTAAAATTGGAACACGTCTCTCTACATTTACAGTTCCCGGCTGCTCCACCGCGGGCCCCTAAGCCCGGAGCCAGCGTCAAAAGAACTAAAAAGCCAGTCCAAATGGGTTGAAAAAAAACATCGATGGCTGAGGAAACTGTTCCTGGCCTTTGAAGGATTACGCTCTTGAATCTCGTATGTACGTGGAAATTAACTAAAATTGGCTAGAAGGCTTGCGGTTATTAATAAGTCACATATGGGGTCATTATAGAAATACCTATTTATTTTAAGCACTTAACATTATTTAGAATGTTAAGAATCTTTCTTAACCTTTACTTAGACGATTCGTTTAGCAATGATTTAGCGTTGCCATCCCTGCTCATAGACGCCTCCGGTGATCCCAGACCTGGTACTTATCTTTCTCAAAAGATTGGGATCGCCATGATGATGACCATGCCGCAAGCGGGGTGATCTTTTTATAGTTGTGTTTGGATTAATTAGGCTCGTCTCGCCTCGTCTCGCCTCGTCTCGCCTCGCCTCGTCTCGCCCCGCCTAGCCGTTGGGAAACCCCCTAAGGAGTCCAAGCTGTTGCCGCCTTTTGACGCCATCATCAGATGATGTAAAGCCAAATGGAGTTTTAGTCACTTTTAGAGCTTATACTAAGTCTGAAATGTTCCAATAGGTTATTTTCATCCTAGTTAAGAGCCACCCTAGTGAAACCAAAAACCACGTTGGAGTCAGTCCATCCGGTTGAGAACTATGGTACCACTTACAGACAAACGATACGAAACGATAGCGACTTGTTTGTCACTCGGATCTCCCTTTCTTTCTAGTCTGTAAAGATACAGACGCACTGAGCGACAAGCGAGAAAATACAACTTGTTCTACCCGTGCAGAATTGGGCGTCAAACGTATACCCCGCAACACCCCTCGTGGAGTTGGGGTTTAAAAATTCCTTTACATTTATCTTTTTACCTTTGACACTGAAATATTCCCAATTAATCCAAGAAGATACAAAACATTAAAATATAAATCAACAAATTGTCCTATTTATATTCAAGCTTACTAAATCGTTATAAGGTTTAAATTGGAATAGATGTAAATATAATATTGTCTCTTATTACCTTTACTTCCCTACTAAAACTCGTGTCCATTGCATCGGAACGGGTCTAGTAATTAATGGCATTAGTGGAATTAGCGGGGACACTTTTAGTTTTAATTGTCTATGACATCTGTTGTGTGTGGCATCTGCATTAGTTGTATTGTACCCCAACAGAGTAAAAAAAATGGGGAAAACGTATTCGGAAACCGTATACGGAAACCGAATGTATGCGGCCGGTCTTAGGGCATAATATTCTCAGCCATATTAAATGTGCACACTAACTTCAAAAAAGATAAAAACTGACTGGCCAGTTACTATACTATGACGCACACTTACTTATAATTTATATGTATAGCTTATGATACTATCACTTTCGTGACTAATCACGTGACACCGATCGCAGTTCGATTTGTAAAAATCGAACGCCCGACAGTTTCATTCAAAACATTAAAAAGGAGCGGTAAATCGCTACTTTTGATTTCGGGATCGTGTTCTGAGCACTCGCTTCTCAAAAATCTCCTGCAGAGTATCTCCTTATTCAAAGTAAGCTTATCAGCTGATCAGTTCATCATCATCATCAGCCCACATCTGTCCACTGCTGGACATAGGCCTCTTCTATAGCACGCCACTGAGCTCGGTCTTCAGCTCTTCTTCTCCAGTTGCCACCAGCTACCTTGCGAATATAATCGCTCCACCTAGTCCGAGGGCGCCCTCCTCCAGGTTTGCCAATTCGTGGTCTCCACTCTAGAACTCGTCTTCCACAACGGCCATCAGTTCTACGGCAAATATGACCAGCCCATTGCCATTTCAGCTTGCTAATTCATCTGGGTGATCTGCCATCACAGAGCTATGTCGGTAACTTTGGTTCTCTGATGAGTTACTAACATTAAAATTACATACATACATACATTAAATCACGCCTGTTTCCCAGAGGGGTAGGCAGAGACCACTTCTTTCCACCTGCTACGATCTTGACAAATCTCTTTCGCTTCTTCCACATTCATACATCGAGTCATGCACCAGCAAGTAATTCGAAACAACCACAGGGAAAGAAACATGGGAAGAGTTTAAGGCTCTAATGGTGGCTCTTCACAAAACTAGGGGGTAAAAGCTACACTACTGGCGGGTTAAAATGTCCCATACACTACACCACAGTCGATTCTCCATCTGCCTGGAAATAAAGTTACCTTTCAAACTTTTTGTTTCTTCGCCCAACTTATCTCGTTGTCTCAAAACAATTAATTGTCGTGTAAGGAATATAAATTTCAAATGAAATGCAATTAAATGCTATCTCGTTATCAGTATCTCGTAGATCTACCGCCGTCACAACGAAGCCCTAATTTATATTTTATTCAATGTCGGTGTCCCCTTATGATGGGATTTGCTTAGTCATCAAGAACACAAGAACCACGTTAATTTGTTACTAATTAGTACCGTAAAACTACACAACTATGGTCCTGGCCTACAACACTAGTCCAATTTTACTTATCACATTATTCTAAAAATACGATCGCTTTAGCTATAGGTAGTTAGAGTTTAGAGCAATCGATTTTAGGCCAAACAGTACAAATACCCATCAATAATAGCCTAATAATATTAGTGTTTTGTCTCGTAAATAAGACTAAAAAATGAGACAAAACACTAATATTATAAGACTAATAGTTTTCGAGAAACGGCCTCTGAAAGGTATCACATTATAGAATAATGTATTGAGGAAAATTGGACTATTGTTGCAGGCTAGGACCATAGTTGCGTAGTTTTACGGTACCTAGTTTTTTTTGTGGCCGTATGGATCCTGCACCTTTAGCCAAGCAGTAGTGTTCGCATTGTTTTGTATCGGTGTGGGAATAACACACGAGATTACTATCATGTAGGCATTAAAATTTCATCTTAGTCTTCAGCGTTGGGAACGCATTAGCAGTCTTAGGATTGCAGTCTTGAGATTGTATCAATATTTTAGTTCTGTGACTTTTATAGTTTCTGAGAAAAATGAGGGTGACATACAGACAGACACACGGACATAGCGAAACTATACGTATTGCTCGTTTGACTAAGGAACCCTAAAAAAAGGATTTGTTTAAAAAACGAATGACTCAACTTGAACCGTATAAAATTGTCACCTTTTTCATTCAATTTTTAAATGCCAGCCCTGCCCTGCAGCATTTTTAGCGGTTGCTAATAAAATTGAGGTTATCTTCGAAATTGAATTAATGTAATGGTCACAACATACGAGGAATTAATAGTGTTTTTATTCAAATGGCGCCGGCGAGAGATAAGAACAGCAACAAAATGGAGGGGGCTCTACAAACTTATATTTGCGGCTATTTAAATTAGTCGTTAAATTAATTTGATGCAATTTATGTTATTTAAAGCGTAAGATTTTATAAGTTTTTTTTTAATGGCATATTGAAAGCAAACGCTACCTGATGGTAAGTTAAATCTGAGACAGACAGAAGTTAAATATTCGTAGACATTGAAAAGAGATGTCATTGCGCGGAATTTCATACAAAAGTTCAGCGATTTTTAACAATAATTCTGAGTAAACACCTTCATTCATTTCCTTTACTTAGGGCATTACTTAGGGAAAACTTATCAATCTTAAAGCTGTATTAATAAACTCATCTCGGCTAAGACACCGTCACAAGATACGTCAAAGTAAACGTCAAGCCATAGAGAACTGACATTTTTGACGCTTCTTGAGACGAGCATTAAACTCGAGATCAATTTATAAATACGGCCCTTTAGTTAAAAGCATTACCATCTCTTGAGTGCGGAATAAACAAATACACTAACAAACTAAATCGTCATAAAAACTAAACGTGTTAGAAGTATAAGTTACGAAAGGAGTTTGTTAAAGTAAGTCAATGCAAAAATTTTGGCATACGCTTAAAATGTAATTTACAATTACTCTAAAATTTCCATACATTATGTCGATTCTTTTACGATGACAATGCAAATAAATATAACATAAGCATCGATTATTTAAATTAATTGTCTTATAATGGAATTCATATTTAAACTAGCTAAATTACAATTATGTTTTAAAAAGACCGCTAGTTCAATTTAATCCAAATAAATACTCCTATAAACTACAGAATAAAATGCAAATGTACGCTCAAACTTAAACGAACTCTATTAAAGACTCTTTAAATACATCATTCAATCAGTAGCTTTTTATAATTTCGTTAAAATAAATGAACCTCTCCAATCAAACATTAACCTTGGGTAGCAGTCAAAAACGTTGCTTTTTAGTTAAATCAATAAGCTGTAAGTTTAATAGTTTCAATGCTTTGCAACACGAGACGCTAGTATTTACCTATTCATTTTCAAAAAAGGAACTTAACGCCCAAATCGACGCATTAATCCTGGACAAAGAGAAAAATAAACGGCTTTATATAATTCGACAACGTTACTTGTATCGTTAAAATAAATAAAATCAACCTAAACTCAAAACGATAACGTCTAAAATAGAATAGTTAAATTTACTAAGCGCGTAGTGTAATTTGGTACACAGTGGGAGCAAAAAAATAAAAAACAGCTCCCTACTTTTTTCAATTTGTAATTCGTAGGTTCAAATTGCGAATGCGGCGTTCTTATTTCAAAACATCAGTGAGGTGTCATTGGACACTCCCTCCTTTGTATGGCGGATGAAAGTACAGGAACAGTCGCCAAGGTCGTCATCATCATCAATAATCAAAATATTAGTAGCAGTATTAGCAGATACTTTCAATGAAAATTATATTAAAAAAGAAGTTAACGAGTGTGGGATATCAATTACAAGTCTAAGGGTCTAAGTACCAATTTATAGCACTTAACCTTACTCCATACACACGTGTGGCCATAGAAAAAATGCATTGCCAGGACGTTCTCGTTATGGAAAATGTAAAGGGTTGACGTAAATAACCGGACAGTCACGTCAAACGCTAATGTCAATTCCATACATATTGTCAGTTTTTGAAAATCGTTTACATTAACGTTCTGACTTATTTTTTTGTATCGCTTTTTTATAAAGTAGCTCGCTTACAGAGGTAACAAAATTAAGAACATCAGATACATTCAACATGATATAAGCGTAGTTCGTATGATAAGTTCGTAAGTATGATATAAATAATAACAGTTTGAGTGAACATTGCAAAATTGTAAACCATCCTATGATGTAACGGTTGTTAAGTACGCTTGAATATTTGAACCTTACATTATTGCAAAATTGCAATGCAATGAGCAAACGAATAATTATTAAACCAAGTTCAATTAACTGCCGTGTCAATAAGATGCAATTTGGTGATGATTAAACAGTTATAATGTCTGCGATATTTTGCCTTTATAAATGTTTTATCGCATTTTATATTTGCTGGGTAGAAAAAATGGTTAAGAAGATCTCCAACTTTATTCGCTAAGTGTCTGTTTTGTTTAACCTTACGCCTTTTGTTACTTTCAGCCAGAGGACAGACAAGATGCATGCATATCGCTAACGTAAACTATTTTCGAAAACTTACGAAATGTATGGAATTGACACAAGCACTCGACACGACGTCGTTTACGTCAATCGCAACAAAAATAAAATAATTCACAGCTATATCAATGTCCTGGACTTTCGTGAACAGTACACAACTTTGAAGTTTTGAAATTGGAATCGAATGTTTTTAAATGTCGCCTAAATTGTGTTCGAATTGTCGTCTCTTCAACACCCTGGAATCAAATTGCAAGTTAAATTTGCCGCCCCTATACTCTTTATTACTTGAAGAATAAAGTGTAGATTGATTTACCGGTTAAGTTAATAAATTATGGTAAAGTTCTTTT
Source organism: Acleris cristana (assembly GCA_948252455.1). NCBI lineage: Eukaryota > Metazoa > Arthropoda > Insecta > Lepidoptera > Tortricidae > Acleris > Acleris cristana. The sequence goes on from OX411794.1 coordinate 6,470,334, forward strand.
GTCGTTATAATCTGTAGTTTTCTTTTTAAAGATAAAATCGTATCAAGCAGGTAGAGATTAGGAGCAATTTGAAATTGGTATTTTATTATGCAACATTTAAAGCCCCTGGGATTTTATTTTTTGGAATGTCTTCCTGGTACGGTGACGGCACCAACGATGGACACTCTTAGCTGAAGGCACCAATAATGGACACTTAACTTTTAATTCAAAGATCATAAGGTTATAAACAACCCTTATCTTTTGTAACAAAAGAATCAAGTGTCCAGCATTGGTTTTTGTTCATCACTGGTTCCATCACCCTACTTGGCCAAGTACAAAATATTAGGAGAGATCTCATTTTTATTATTAATTAAATACAGACGTTTTTTCTTGTAAACAATTTAAGCCTTGTAAGAATTTTGCATATCATGCCAAAATTATTTTAAGCAAAACATCTTGTCTGACAAAAATCTAACCAAAATGGCTATTTTAATGGGTTTCAAATTTCAATAAAATAAACGACAAAATCTTTTTAATAAGTAAGTACTGACACACATGTTTTTAATAAGTTGAATGTGTTCTACAGTAATGGGGCTCTATTCTACTGGGGCTAAACCATATTGTTTTTGAAATGTTGTCATAGTTGCAAAGTTAAGATAGCTCTTAGATTAACTGCCGCACTCAGAGACGTCATCGCGTCAATTAAATTTAATGCTTGTTTAGTGACGTGTTGTCTTATTTTATTGTTATAGCAAAGAAACTGACAGCAGCTACTTTAATCAAGCATACAATTTAATTGACGTTTCTGAGTACGGCAGTTACTTGACAGTAATGGCGGCCGAGTTAAGGTGCGCGAGTCCGACTCGCACTTGACCGTTTTTTGACCACGAAACCCCAATAAAATGTAGAGTGACCAATTCTCGTGCGGCGAGAATTGGTCACTGGCGCGTGCGCACCGCGTAATGCGTCCTCCGCGTCTAACGCGCTTTACATAAAACACGCATTAACAAATGCCGCCCTTATAGTACACTGCGTTCGCCCAAATAGTGTGCTGCCGTAAAACCAAAGAAGGCGACTAACTGCAACATAGTATTCGAAGCATTTTATACTCTATTCGATACCACATTAAATTTAAAATGCTGATACTATTACAATGCTACACCAAATAGGCTAGGGCTAGAAGAACTGAATCACAACGGTTGTGACATAATTTTTTCTAGCCTTTTTGGTGTCCCACTTTTGGTCAAAGGGCAAAGACCTGTGCCGTGGATTTCTACTACTTGTTATAGCAATTGCTTCGGTCCGAGACAATGCAATGTGACATTTTTATTGACGATTAGATTTATGTAGCGTTCAAATTCTTGGTTGACTAGATACTCGTATTTAATGAGGTATCAAAATATAGATCAAGGAATTTTAAACATTGTAATTTTATATAGAAAGCGTTGTCTGCGTGTTTCAACGTTTGTTTTCTGTACATTCATAGATTCCCGGTAATTTAGAACATATTGTTGAAAGTATAATAATAACTAACTGGCCGGCCCATTTAAAACGAACGATGAATTGGATAGGTACTAATATAAATTTGCATGTGCTAAAGATAGACAAGTCTTTAAAAAGTACATAATTATACAAAATTGGCGTTAGCTTTTGTCAAGCTCTCAAGGTGGTCAATTGCATAATATTATCAATACTTAGCATCTTGCCCTTTATTATTTTTTAAAAACATGCACTCTAATCAGTCGAATGTGCCTCCCTCGCATCGCTCATAAGCAAGTTAATTTATTGTCTAATTACTGCGCGTGTGTGCGTGTGTGTGGTAATGCGACGGACACAATTACAGAGTAACGAAAATTAATTGTTTTTTAGTAATAAGGGGAGATAAGCTTAAATGTTGTCTTATTAATCGTGACGCGTGCCGTAGTTTTGAGGGCTTTTGTTTTTTCGGCATTTTTTTATAATTCAAATTGTTCTTTTAGATCGTACACGTATGCTAATGTGGGTGCGTTTTACAAGGTTTTTACTAACTTGTAAGTCAAACTTGTAAGTATGTTCGGGTCAAACCTTGCAAGGAAGATTAAGCTGAAAGGTATAATATAAGTAACTTCGATGACGATACAATAACATGGCACAATCGAGCTGTACCTACTCTTACCATCAGTTACAATTACCGTACTTGCTAGCGAGTCGAATGCTCTGTCCCTCGCAGACCTCGCAGTATTCTTATAGAGTGCGAGGGACAGAGCATTCGACTCGCTGGCGAGTAAGGTAATTGACAACATTTCATTTCGGTGACACCTGCAAATTACTATAGGAATCGAAAGGATTTTGCCTCCTGAACACGGAAAAATATTTTTTTCAATTTACTTTTCTTTATTTAAAAAATTATAAGAAAGTTAAAAAATATATCGAATTTTACCAATACTACGCCCGTATAGATATAATACCATTGCCTTTTTCATGAGAAAAAAAGCTGTTATAATTCTAAATTTGACATTGACACTATTGACAGACAGATAGATACTTAAATAATTATCGGTGGACCGCCATTATTAAAAAAAAAGAACTTTTTTTTAATACAGACTGCAGGCCTAACGTAATATGTCCATAGTGTCGTAGAAATGAAGTTACGCCCTTTTAGAATAAGTACATCTCAATAAATGAATAATAAAATAATTATTCATCCTAGCGAAAAATAAAAACTATTAGTGTCTTCCTCCTTCCAAACAGTATCTATAGAACGAATAAAATTAGAGTCTTGAAAATATGAAATCTCAATTGTAACTCATGGTAAGGGTACTGGTCTGATGATGAGGTCGGAGGGTGGCGACCGGATCACTACTAATACTCAACGTAGACTCACCGTGTTGGGACTCATTCGATTGGCCGCCATTACTGTCAAGTAAATAAGACCTATCGTAACGTTGTGATATGATAAGGGCAATATGGTTTTACCGAGTAGAATAGGGGTTATGCGATTTGTATACTCTGTATGTTGAACTTCAATAAATATTTACATACGAGTATTTATTTATATTTGTATATAGATTACATATTAAGTGACCTATCTCTTAAAATCTTTTCATACATACATACATACCTTCATGCCTGTCTCGCAATGGGGTAGGCGGATTTATGGAACGCCAGGTACAGGGTAGTGATTCTCTCAAAAGCAAAGGTGAGCGAATGCAGGAGTGAATGTCCAAGCGGCGAGTTTAAGTAGTCCCGTCAGAGCGAGTAAAACACATTTTAGCGCGTGCATTCTCAATTAGGCAGCCTTATTCTTTCGAGAAGCCATGCTGCCAAATTGAATACACGCGGTGAAATGTGTTTTGTTCGCTTTGACGGGACTACTTAAACTTCGCCGCTTGGACATTCACCCCTGCGTTCGCTCACCTTTGCTTTTGAAAGAATCACTACCCATTTGTCTAAACATACAACTTTCGCTTCCTCTACATTCATCAACCTCTTCGTGCACTAACGTCATTACGTTCGTATATACATACAGGCCAAAAACATTACCTACCTCGTTCGGCCGTCGGTCAAAAAAGACAAGGTCATCAAAACAATTATAGTACATTACGGTACACTTCTTAATATTTCACTATTCCCCCTGTCTAATTTACGGGTATAGAGATATTCCATAAAATAATATTAATAAATTAATGGGGACAATGTCACATCAATTGACCTAGTCCCAAACTAAGCTCTAGGCTTGTATTATGGGTACTAGACAACAAAAAAAAACTTATTTAGAGAAATATATACCTAAATACATAGAAAACATCCTTGACTCAGGCACAAGTATTCGCGCTCATCACACAAATATCTGCCCTTACCGGGATTTGCACCCAGGACCGCTAGCTTCGCAGATCACTACCAACTAGGCCAACGCGTCTTCATAAGTCTCAGGGTTGGCAACGAACTTGTAATCTTGAGGATTACTCAGTCCATGAGTCTCAGGGCTGTTACCTACGGACGATAAAAAACTGATCTTAGCTGAGATGCTGTCGAGTATTAAGACTCACTCAGCCAAGATCAGCCATGTTGTTCTCTTCTCACCATAAGGTGTCCTGTGTTTTAGTTACGTGTAAGAACATTTATTAAATTAATACAATTAAAAGTTAAAACTAAACTTATTTAAATTAAAATAAAACTAACTACTCAAATATTAAAGATGTAAAATAATCACCACTATAAAAAGAACACCCCCTCTCAGCAGCGCAGGTCCGCGCTCGGCATGGTCCCTATGACACTGGCTGCATTACCTCTCTGGATAGCTAGCCCAATCCTTTGGGAGAGGCAAGCACCAGCTCTAAAATCTCCGGAGGTGTCTATGAGCCGGGATGACAGGGCCTTAATAAAGCTTTTCATATCAGCTGACCAAGTTCCCATGGTCTCCACTGCAAGCGCCACAAATTCTTTAGTTACTTAGTTTATCTTGTCCATGCCATACACGTTTAGTTCGTTTACAATACAAATACATTATACTTATCTCCAACATGTAAAAAGTTGGTAACAGCCTAAAAATTAAGTCGTAACGTTACTCTAATAAATAACCTACCGAAAACCAACTCGAAACCGAAAGTCCGTTATTAGGGGTCCTATCTCGGAGCCATCGCTATCTAACGCGATAATATCGACTCGACTTTAATTCGGGGGTCATTCTGTTTAACACAAATTGAGTGCCAAGTGGTTTATACGCGGTGCAATTTGTATGCAAGTATTCTTCAACGGCACTGAATGAGCTTTTTAAAAGTAATTATAATGAATGGTCAGACAGAAATGATGCAGTTAATTTAATTTATTTGTTTTTAGCACGACACGGCGCGTGTTTTTGACATTTTGGGGATGCGCAAAATTGTAATTAGGTATTTATGTTTGTTAAGTAAAACGTTGCTTTTAGTTGTTAATTATGATAATTTTAGCAGAAGTCGACAAAACTTGCATTAATTAAAAAGGAACCGGTCAAGTGCGAGTCGTGCGTACAATCCTTTAGACAAAAATCAATAATTATTCCAATAAATTTAGTTTAATTAAGCAACTACAAGAATTATAAAGAAGGGGAGGTGACTACCTTAAAACATCAAGCTTAGGTAACTGCGGATATCAACGAGCCATCGAAAAGTGTGGCTATTACCGACCCATTTATGTAGGTACCTAAGTAATTTCGAAAATTTTGCGTTTTTCTCACTATTAAAACCACAGATTAGAAAATGCACACATAGGTTGATTATCACAGCGAGGACGCCAATCGTGCCGTACGGCTGTATTGCTTCTGCTGGTACTGGTAAGCACCTATTTTTTTTCGACATTAACTAGATAAAATCGTATACTTATCTACTTTTTTGACATTATTAAATTATTACTTGAAGTGTGATCCAGTTTTGTACTTGACTTCAACACTTTAGATAGAATTACATTACAAATTACTTAATTAAATTGATACAGTTATAGAAAATAATTATTAGAATAATTAAGATTTAAGATGTTGTAATAGAAACTTAAACTTAGATACAATTAGATAATTAAAATAAAACTATAGCTACTAAAGCAAACAGTTTTAAATTGTATTTTGTATTTTATCGTGTTTGTTGTATAATTATGTGGCATAAACGATTATTAAACTTAATTTGGCACACATACATAAGTCGCCGTGTTTGAAATACAGCCTTTAGAAAACTTTTTTAAGTGATTTATGGAAATCCTCTTTAAATTATACTTTTAATATTATTTAAACTTTAAAGTATCCGCTACAATAACATAATATTCAATTGTTACAAGTGCAACCAAAATATTTATGTTTTGTATTGATTTTGACTAATTAAAAACAAATTGCACGTAAGAATTTACTCTGCACCATGACAATACGGCAAATATCGGCATTCTCTTGTTTATAGTGCGGCGATAAAATCCATAGACAATGTCTGTATTAACGATAGCTCGTTAACGACCCACTTTGCCTTATTAGAGTGGGTGAGAATCGCGCGTTAAGGCCAAGGATTTGAGAATAGCCACCTTTCGAATTGACTCTTTTAACTCAAAAAGAAAAAAAAAACATTAAATTAGATATGTTAAAAGAAACAATTTTGAATCAAGCTTTAGTTGCTAAATGTAATTTTTTACAGCTATCCGCTGCTTGGCGAGATCAATTATACAGGTTCAAGAGTAAATTTTGTTGGCAATACAGCCTGGCCATGCTAGTATAATTTGGAACCTTAGAGCCAGGTGCTACTCAAGCCAGGGAATAAATTATAGATTGACGAAGCATTTTGTTGATTAGTTAATGTACACTGTTGACGAAGCATGTTGCTGATTAACTATTGTAAACTCTTGACGAAGCATGTTGCTGATGATTCTTGATTGATATTTCACGAAGCATGTTGTTGGATTAAATTTGTAATTGGCACCAATAATTAAATTTTTTTCTAAAATCTAACAAGTCTAAACTCAACCCAGAGCGTGCGGACCTACGTTATTTTCAGCGGAGATTTACTAGCCACCATCTTACCTACTTCATCATAAGATCAGCTTTTAAGCGGGAATATGACTAGCAATAAAAAATGTTGCAACATTAGTTTAATAACGATATTGTGATATTTATATTTTTGTGCAATAAAGAGTTTACACACATACATAAAATGCAGAAGTTGATTGTTTATTTACTTTAACTTCAGTTCTTGAGCAAGAAACCCAATTTTGCTATCTTTTTCTAACTTGAAAGTTAGAATATGACCCGCCATACACGGACTGCTTTAAGCAGTCGGGAACCGACTGCACTTCGTTGCTATTGGTCGGTTTGCACTTTCTAGAGCATTGAAACTGCAAATCGACCAATAGCAACGAAGTGCAGTCGGTTCCCGACTGTTTATGTTTAAAGCAGTCCGTGTATGGCGGGTCTAAGTTAGCAATCAACTTCTGCAATTTTTATTGCCGTCTAAACCTCGCTTTAGGCTCCATAACATTTCATTGTTATCAAGTTTAAAGTAAAATTAACTTTTTTAGCGACAATATGTTTTACAATAAAAAAATAGTTACCGAAGCACTTGCAGCCCCAGGGCTTCACACACTTTGACAAGCTGCTCAATGAACTTCTCCTTAACGCTACAAAAGTGGCGCCGCCGTCACGACATTCGCTCGTTAATACTCGTACACATTATGTACAGTATCGTACGGTCATACATATCATACAATCAATTTCTGTATACATAGACCAATATGCACCTACCTACTCGGTTAGTACGTTAGGCCAAATTAAAGTAGAAAATTAGGCAATTTTGATAGATGATGTTGCCATACATATAAGTAAGAAATTTAATAGTGAGGAAGAAATGACGCTGTTTTATTTATTATTTATTTATTATAATCTTTATTGCGCAAAAAAAGTACCAATGGCGGACTTAATGCCTAATGGCATCGGTTTTAGTATCGACTCGACCTACATGCTCTGTCTAGTCTTTGTTACACTATAGGGCCTCTATTCTAATCGATAACATGTCAAAAGCAATATTATTTTACCGAGTAGCATAGAGCCCCTGGACGGAAAGTGTATCAAAGAGTAGCATGTAATAAGGTCAAGACGATACTTTGTCGATTACTATAGGAAAAGTCAAATTTCACAAGCCGTAGACTTTTTTATTAATTGACACAAGCAGCACTAAACTACAAATACTGTGGCAACATTTAATTTTGATTTACAAAAGTTAAAATGCAATTAAATATTTTAAAAATAAATATTTCATTGCACATATTTCTAAGATGTAAAAAACTATCAGAAAATAATAGCATGAGAGGTGGCGGGCAGGTGACAAATATTTTAAATTATTTTCTTACAATTATTAGCTATTCAGGATCTACAGTTTATTTTTTATTCGTATCTTGTATAATTATTCAAGCTTACGGCGACAAATTCTGCTTAACAATTAAACGTATCATTACCTCCTTTGCTACAGTTCAAACGTACATTTTGAAATTTACGCAAAATTGACAATAATTTACTTCTATGGAACTTATCCTTATTTCTTATTCTAAAGACATTAAGAGTGAATGTTCAATAAAATTCATTTGACGAGGTGTAAAAACTAATTAGTCACTCCTAAAGTTTACAAAGTTTTGTCAGTCACTTAAATAACTAAAATCTAGACCGTCACAACATTAGAATAAAGACTCATTTATTTTAAATTTCTGTTATCCATCCGTAAACGGCGCATCATGCGAGTCAAATTGATTATCGTTCCGAACGCATCTGCCATTCCAAATTTGAATAATTACAAGTTTTAAAAACAAACATGGCTGACATGGAACCGGCCATTAGGCCAGTGTTACCTGTTACAAAAAATGACGTCCCGCGTAAATTACCTTTTAACAATTTATTAATTGGCTTGTTTTTGGGTGATACGCGTGCCTCAAATTGCTTTAGTCAATTTAAAAAGCTTGTTGTGGGTGGGCATTGATACGAAACATAGAGTTAACAGTACGGCTAGCTATGTTGCATTCTTCGATATTCGAATTGGTATTGAATATAGAAGTCTGCTAAAATGTGTGAGATTAGCATAAGCGAACACACGACAGCTACAGTTAATCATATATTTTGATTTTTACAGTCGTTACCTTTGCAGAATGTTACATTTTCGCCATGTCCATGGGTCTGGCTGTCTATTTGTCTGTCTAGCTGTCTGTCTCTCTGTATGTTAGTCTCGCTTATTCTCAGAAACTATCGTAGTTACAAAGCTGTTTTTTTATAAATATGTATAGGTACCGCGCCCTCAGACTAATAAAAAAAAGTCCTAAAAATATTTTTAGGGTACCACCCGTTCCTATAGGCTGGATTTGCGTGTCCTAGCCCTCAAGCAAAAACTAAAAATATTAAAAATCTGGAAAATACCTTAAATGAAAGCACATTTTTAGGTATAATAAATTAAAAAGGAAAACTGTCACGACTAAGTAGACTTCTTTTGTTTTTGATTTTGAGTTAAAGGCGACTAAAATTTGTATACCTAGTGAAAATCATCTAAGATACCAACCAAATATCTTTTAATAAAAAATCGCTCATACTCGTACGTGTGCGTAATCTAGGGTAGAAACTATCTCCATTCAAAAGGGTCTGGCCGGTCTGCTATAGTAAAATCGCCCCTGGCTGAATATGAAAACTGAATATTTGCCTCATTGTCAAATATAATTTTACTGAATATTAAGCCTTAAATACTTACGATTAGCGAAATATTAAAAAAAAATCAGTTTTTAATTTATATTGGCCAAACTACTTTATCGATTGACACGTCCTTCGAATATTTTATACATGTATTTGAGATACATTTATAAAAAAAAATTAAAGTCCTAGCTTCTTTTGAAGTCAACATTTTTGTCTGTTTTAGTTTTTTTTTTTGCAAGTTAGCGACACCTACCATATTTTGATATAATATACATAATTTAATATTCTATTACATATATTTGAACGGGGCGGGTCGCTAGCACATTCATTTTTTCATCTTTACTTTTTCTAACCTTATTATAATACATAATACAAACTTAACGTCATAATGAATTCATCAAACAATCAACAAACGCGTGTCGTGAACCAAACAAACGACAATCGGCACAAACCGCCAACGGAACGCGTTCCATTTTCAATTTCGGTAATTAAGTGACAGCTGATAAACATGCGCTTCAAAGGCAGAGTGACGAATGTCTACGTGCAATCTTATCTTATTCCAGAACAAGTTATACGAGCTCATACAGTAGAACCATAATCGCATGTAACATAAAATAGACTTAAGTCAATTTGGTTAAAAGGAACGAAGAACTCAGAAAATCCCCCGAATCCCCGACAATCGGAGCGTGGCAACACTTGGGGGCATGCGACCGATCGCGCGATAAGCATTCCAATTTTAATTAAATTAAGATTCCTCGTGTTTTTAACGGGGATGCGAAAGATGTCGTTGTTTAGTAATACAACCGAAATTGAACCTTATCTTTAGATCACAAAATTGTATTTTTGCTGTAAGATTTCGGTGTTCGGATGGCATAATTAAAAGTTCTGCAAAAGTCAAGCCATAATGTAATGTAACTTTTAGATTCAAGGTTCAATTTGATACAATTGATTCGAATAGCGTGCGATACCGTGAACGCTCGACAGTAATTAGAGAATTGTTTTAATAAAGCAATGAAAACTTTATTACTGGCAGATAAAGTTAAAATTTCTTTATGGTTGTTTGGCGGGTGTCGTGCGGTGTTGCCGTTTGCGCTAAAAGGTCTGTTTTGTAGTTTTTACGAGTGGTAATAATCGAATTAATATTGCGGATCGCTTAATTAAATAGATATGTTTATGAAATGGCCATTTTATTGGAATTAATAGGGTATTGATACGGCGTTGAGTAATTAAAGTCGACGGATGTTGATGTTTTAATTGTCTTTGGTAATAACATAATGTTTTCGTAATGTTAAATACGCTATTTTATACAAGGCCTACAGAAATGGCTAAGTAAGGTTACTCTAGTTTTTAATAAGTTTACGTATGTACACATTGCAGAGTATTGGAGGAGAAGATATCGTGTAGCTTCCCGAACGCGGCTCAACCTCCCGCTGCTCAACCTCCCGCTGCTCAACCTCCCGCTGCTTGACCTCTTTCTCAAAGTTCGACCTACCTAACTGGACAGTATTGGACCGTACAGTATTGGACCGTACAGTATTGGACCGTACAGTATTGCTTGCAGAACAAGGGCGCTAGCCAAGATGCAAGCGCTACTAATGTATCACTTAAAATGTATAGGATGACCACGGGATGACATTCTCGTGCGTTGCGATAAACCACGTAGGCCACTGCCATCCCATACATTTTGAGTGATAGAAAAGGAAAACGTTAGTAGCGTTTGTATCTTTACTACGGCCCCAGAAGGCCCATGGGTTCGAAGACTTCTCGAGTGACTTCGGCGTACGGGAAGACGCAGCGTGGGTAGACCTCCAACAAGGTGGACCGACGACGTGGCTGAGGTTGCGGGAAACTAGGGAATGCAAATAACCGGTTATAACCAGTTTTAACCGGTTATTTTCATACAAAAACGGTTAATAACCGGTTAAATTGCATTCCCTACGGGAAACCGATGGTTGCAAGCGGCGCAGGACCGGTTAAAGGCGTTAAAGCGACAAGGGACGAAAGTGTGCAGCTACTTATAAGGGTGGGATTAGACCAAACGAGCAAATGCTCTAGAACATGTTTTGTCTTTATTTTTACAAAGTAAACGTAATGCTAGGTCTTTAAGCACTCGCGCGAGTCGACGCGAGGCCGAGATACACTGCGGTCTTTAAATACGAGACGGACTGTAAAACTTTCATAATAACATCGATATATCTCGGCCTCGCGTCAACTCGCACGATTGTGTAGAACTGGCATTAGAGATATTGCCATAGAATTCTTGTCCGTTCGCTTCGTCTAAACCCACCCTTATAGTCCGGTGGCCGACTGCAAGAAACCCTACCTGATAAAAAAATAGAAAGTGCTTACTCTGTAGGGGTAGCTGACTTTTAGTAGCTTCAACTGCTCTTGGTCGGCCGCGGCTTAACTTGGCAAATTTTGCGCAAATGGCAAAAAAGTGGTACAAAAATTCATCAAAAAAAACCTCATCGAAAAATAGAATGAAACTTGTATGGTAGGATAGAGGCCAATGAGGACAGTAAAAAAAAAGTGGTCGGCCAAGTCCTGTGTTGGCAGGTTCCTGTGTCCGACCGAATTTGTGGTACCACGAGACAGCTGCATTTTACCTCATCGAAAAATAGAATGAAAAAAACTGATTATAATAGCTAAATTAAACCTGTTGACGTATGTCTTGGTCGGCCTCACCTAAGTCTGGCAGTTTTTGCAGTCCGACCAAATTTATAAAAAAAAAAATTGTTTCAAAATTGAAAATATGGTTTCTTTATGGCTTAAACTGACCAAATTTTACTAAACAAATATTTTTTTATTTCAATATTGAAAATATAGTTTCTTCATTGCTTTAACTGACTAATAATGCTTAATTTAATAAAAGGCCTTCTACACGATCGGGACCAACCGCCAACCATCGTGTCCTTGGTCGGATCTCCCGTCGGCCGGCAGCGTTCCAGACGGTTGGGACCAACCACGAACGCAGGCTGTCGCGAGGGATGCGCTTACGACCAAGGCCGTTGACATCAACTAAATACGGTCGGCTCAACCGCTTTCTACACGGTCCATTTTTATATCAACCCGACCAAGGACACGGATCATAATAATACGGTATATGGGGCCCTTAAGTGTGATGGTAGTATTGTCTTTATGTTAACATCTTGGGCTCTACTTTGAAATCAGTAATTCGAACTTGGGATCGCTCCGTCACTTTCTTGCGAATTAGTGACGCGTCGAGAGCAAAAGGGATAGCAATAGATGAAGTTCGCATTACGGATTTCAAAGTAGAGCCTTGTATGTCAAGGCTCTACTTTGAAAGTCTTGAATGTCAAGATTATGACATTTATTGGTATCTGTAGGCATAAACCCTCTTGTATAATCAATAATCATAACACTCGGCTGACTTTATTCAGGTGACTCTTGAATTATATATGCTAATGGAAGAAGAATAAGATTAAGAGATAATCTCAAGAAATAATCTCATAACTCTTTAAGAAAACGAACTCATCGTTATTGGGTTTTACATACATTATACATTTTTGGTTTTCCCGTCCCGTCGTCCGTGTAATCGTTACGTATGCACATTCCGATACATTTTCTATGAAACGATATTGTGTTCCCGTTGCAGAGTTAATAAACACTCTATGTACGCAGCAATACGGTTAATTATTATAATAACAAAAATTTCAATTCTCGTATCGCACATCCTCGCCAATCCACACAGTTTCCACCGAAGGTGCGCTGGGAGAGAAATTTAATTTTGCTATACAATTTCAATTATAGTCTCGCGCCGCCTCGTCCCGCCTCGCCGGTGGTCTGCATACGTAACGTGATTTTACACGGAAGGGACGGGGAATTTTTACAATATCGTTTCATAGAAAATGTATCGGAATGTGCATACGTAACGATTACACGAACGACGGGACGGGAAAACCAAAAATGTATAATGTATGTAAAACCCAATAACGATGAGTTCGTTTTCTCATAAGAGTTATGAGGTTATTTCTTGAGATTATCTCTTAATCTGATTCTTCTTCCATTAGCATATTTAATAGTGCTACTTCACGAGACATAATTCACGAGTCACCTGAATAAAGTCAGCCGAGTGTTATGATTAAATAAATAAATTGACACATTTATAACTTTAAAAAAATCCTGGTATCCGCAGATGTACTTGGTCACCCTAATTAAAACGAGATGCAATTCTCTAGTATGGTTTCGTTGTCGGTCACACTTTTTTATCGCAGTAATCAGTCCAGTGTAGGTACAAGTCCATGGTTAACATAAAGACAATACTACCATCACACTTAAGGGCCCCATATACCGTATTATTATGATCCGTGTCCTTGGTCGGGTTGATATAAAAATGGACCGTGTAGAAAGCGGTTGAGCCGACCGTATTTAGTTGATGTCAACGGCCTTGGTCGTAAGCGCATCCCTCGCGACAGCCTGCGTTCGTGGTTGGTCCCAACCGTCTGGAACGCTGCCGGCCGACGGGAGATCCGACCAAGGACACGATGGTTGGCGGTTGGTCCCGATCGTGTAGAAGGCCTTTTATTAAATTAAGCATTATTAGTCAGTTAAAGCAATGAAGAAACTATATTTTCAATATTGAAATAAAAAAATATTTGTTTAGTAAAATTTGGTCAGTTTAAGCCATAAAGAAACCATATTTTCAATTTTGAAACAATTTTTTTTTTTATAAATTTGGTCGGACTGCAAAAACTGCCAGACTTAGGTGAGGCCGACCAAGACATACGTCAACAGGTTTAATTTAGCTATTATAATCCGTTTTTTTCATTCTATTTTTCGATGAGGTAAAATGCAGCTGTCTCGTGGTACCACAAATTCGGTCGGACACAGGAACCTGCCAACACAGGATTTGGCCGACCACTTTTTTTTTACTGTCCTCAATGGCCTCTATCCTACCATACAAGTTTCATTCTATTTTTCGATGAGGTTTTTTTTGATGAATTTTTGTACCACTTTTTTGCCATTTGCGCAAAATTTGCCAAGTTAAGCCGCGGCCGACCAAGAGCAGTTGAAGCTACTAAAAGTCAGCTACCCCTACAGAGTAGGCATTTTCAATTTTTTTATCAGGTAGGGTTTCTTGCAGTCGGCCACCGGACTATTAGGCTTACTTTACAACTTGCAGCTCAACTGCTGAGTGCCATGGTTTTGAATGTTCTCAGAGGCAAACTTTTTATATGCATTAACCTCTATACCAAAGACACGGATGTTCATCTTTACAAGTAAATCGTATACTCGTAGCTTTCGTAGTTTGAAAAAATAAGTGATGAAATTGGCACAATAATTTAATATTTACCCAAAGTTTCTCATTTCTCATTTTTTCATTCATTTATGGTTTCACCAACAATTGTTACAAAACAATTTGGATAGTGTTCGCATTATTGTTCCAGTGTGATAAGACAACCGGCGAAATTGCTATCATAAAAGTAATCCTTCACAGTTCTCAGGGTTGGCAACGCGTTTGCAATCTTTAAACTTCAATCTTAAGATTGTAGTCTTAGCATCAGGTGGGCTGTGTGCTTGACCTTAGAAGGATCACCTCTATGATATTTCCAATCTAACTGGATGTCAGGGGTTGTTATTCTTTTAAAAAACCGGCCAAGTGCGAGTCGGACTCGCGCACGAAGGGTTCCGTACCATTATCTATTATACAACATTAACAAAAAACGGCAAAAAAGTCACGTTTGTTGTATGGGTGCCCCCCTTAAATATTTATGTTATTCTGTTTTTAGTATTTGTTGTTATAGCGGCAATAGAAATACATCTTCTGTAAAAATTTCAACTATCTAGCTATCACGGTTCATGAGATACAGCCTGGTGACAGACAGACAGACGGATAGCGGAGTCTTAGTAATAGGGTCCCGTTTTTACCCTTTGGGTACGGAACCCTAAAAACGGCGCTCGGTCGGTCGAACGAGTGAACGCGCCAAACCGACGAATTTAAATAGTCCCGTCAGAGCGCACAAAGCTATTTTAGCGCGTGCATTCTCAATTAGGCCGCCTAATACGTTCGATCTTATCGACAGAAGCCCAGCTGCCAAATTGGGAATGCACGCGCTAAATGTGTTTTGTGCGCTCCGACGAGACTACTTAAACTCGCTGGTGTAGCGCATTCACTCGTTCACTCATTCGACCGACCGAGCGCCGTTTTTAAGAGAATAACACCCCAGTGGCCCGTTTCACGAAGCTACAAGTTACAAATTACAAGCGGGAATCTCTTTCTAACTCCTTCTGCTAGAAAGAGAGTTCCGCTTGTAATTTGTAACTTGTAGCTTCGTGAAACGGGCCACAGGACGCGCAAGTGAACAATGCGTAGTGTTTCTTTTAGTGGCAAGGAGAAGCCAACGAGCACAACTTCAACTTGAACTTCGCTGTGCCCCTGGCATTGCTTTTTTTTATTGGCTACAGTGACTGCTTACCATCAACGGGGGTCGTCAGCTCGTTTGCCTCTTACGGCTACAAAAAAAAACTACCAAGCCAGAGCTCTTTTTTTAGTCCGGGTAATAAATTTAGATGTCAACCAAAATCGAATAATCCCAGAAACACTTTTTATCAAAAAAAAAGATTATTATGAGGTCGTTACCGACGTTTATAATTTAGTCCCTTTAATTAGACAATTCCCAAAAAAGATAAACAGAAATCCTTCGACGATGAAACCCTGTAAACAATGAAAAATAAATTTACGTAACACCTGGCCATAATGTGAGTTTTATCGCACGCTGCGCGCACGGTAAAACTCGCATTGTGGCCAGGTGAAGACGTAAAATTGTGTACTCATCACGGGCAGTAAAAAAGAAAGCCCTCTATCGCATATTTACAACCCTCGCCTACGGCTCGGGTCTCAAATACCTGCGATATCGGGCTTTCTTTCATTTACAGCCCTTGTTAAGTAATGTACTATTAAATTTTGACTATTTCGTAAAACTTTAATCTGTACATCGGTCGCGTGGCGCGGTTTACCCGATGGTTATCTTTTTACCCCATTCCGGGGTAATGCGGTGACCGGGGCAAGCTGGCAACACTAAGCGGCCGCTTCCGGCTCACTTCCGGAGGGCAACACTGTTTTTATAATGGCCGTGGTTGAATCTTTATTGGGAATGTTTTGATATTAATACATTTCAATTAATGATCAGAAGTTAAACTGATAGACGATTTGAATAAGATTTGAACTTATTTTTTCGACGTCAAGTTCTAATAAGAAAAAGTATACAAAAGATACAATATAGCCCAACGAGAGAGCGAGATAGCGAAAGATAATAAAATTATATAGTTTAGTAGTGTACTAGGTTATTTACGCTTGCACGTAAATTTAACCCTAGGCTAACCCCAGATTAAATTATTCACGAATGTTAGATTAATTCATGAGAACTGGCAATTTTAATTAATTAACCTGTTAATCTAGGGTTAATCTGGCGTTAACATTTACTTGCAAGCGGGCCTTAAAGGCTATTTATGAAACTATGTACTTACCATTGATAACCTGATTAAGAACTCCTTGTTACAATTCATTGTAAAATTAAAAAGTTTATTACCTCATCACTTTAAGCGTTCTGTTTTAATTGACACGCGAAATATTGTAAAGGGTAAAGCGATAAGGTATTTTTTTACAAAAACTATGACTAACGAATCCGGCTGACCAACGCCAACCAATTAGTTTAGTCACCTTTCCCTCTCAATTTTGTATGTATGTATGTAAGCTCTTTACTGCACAAACAGAAAATAATAAACTAAAAAAAGAAACCGAAACACAAAAAGTTATTTTGTTCCTAAAAGGTATTTTACGGGTAAATTAATAAACATGGTACATCAGCATATTTCTTTTATTCCCCTCACCTTAGCGTAGTGTTACAATATGACGAAGATCTCAACTACTATCAATAAATAACATTAATATTTAGAATTAAGCATATAATTATTTAGGCTAGCAACATTGCGGAACGAACGTCCAAGCGACATGGCAACACAGTACTGTACAATAGCTTGTAACTTATATTTTAATATACAGTTTCAGGATTGCTAGGGGAAAGTATATACAAAATAACATGAAGTTGTGTGATTAATAGATACTTAATCAATGAAATAAGTACAAATTAAGACACAGAATTCGCATTTTTCAGCATCGATTGTTTAACAAGTTTTTTGTGCCAACTATTTGACATCTGAGTTTTGTTAGTATAGAATGCAATCAATATTTTTTGGATTTTATGGTAAAACACAACAAGAGTTACTGAACCAGTTACGTTATTTCGTTACAAACTCTCTTTTCAATTCGTCGAGGAAACAATTATTGTACGGCCACCGGCGGCAGTGGTCCTGTCAGAGCAATAACTCTTTCGTGCTTCCGAACGCGCGGTACAACTTTACTTTGCCAGTTGGGATATTCTACTTTTCGTTGTACAAAAGTTTATAGCCACTTTCTCACTAAACCATTTTTATTTCAAAAAACGGTAACGTGCAGCGTTTTCTAACTTGAAACTCGAAAAGAGACATAAATAAACTTATATTTAGAATTATCCTAATTCATAAAAACTTATTTATAATAACTATAAAGTGAGTAACGCAGTAGATGTTGATGTCCCCGCCTTTTCTATGGAAAAGGTGCAATTTACCACTGAGTTACCATGATTCTTCACCGATAATTGAGTAATTTAAGAGTTTGGTTACCATTAAACTTAAACATTCTAAGTTTATGTTATTTATTTAGAAGCGGATTCATAATTTGATATACTTTTTATCGGACGATAACAAAAGATGTACACTGAAAAGTAGAATGGCCCAGTTATTACAAGTTTACAAACACGTAAACAAATGCAAAACCCAAGTGTTTATATACTAGCCTAAACTGGCCTCGTCAGCAACGTCCCCTTGATCAATACAAAATGGTAACAACATAAAACCTATTGGGTATTCTTTACATTTGCGCTTGTCATTTTCTATTTAATTTTTAATTTGAAGTTTAACAAAAACGTATAACATTGAGACAGGTTTTTCAAGTAGGTTATAAGCTTTTTTTTTACTGGCAACACATTAAAAGTTTAGCATTATGCATATTATGAAAGCATTATGGAAACGACAAAAATATTAATCGGTGCAAAGCACCAGTGTCGAGTTACACGACAATTTTACCATTCATATAACAACAACAACAATTCAAAATCATAGGTCAAAATATCCTGGCATCTGTAAAAACCAGAGCATTTGAATTTAGCCTTCAAATAATAGATACGAGACCGGAGCTCTATTTGACTGGGTAAATCCATATTGTCTTTGACATGTTGTCGGATTGTCAACGTTACGATAGCTCTTCTTGATAGTGTTGGCGGCTGGGTTAAAACAAATACCATAACAAGTCAAAGTCAATAAAGGTTTTACCCAGTAGTCCCTTGAGATAATTTAATATCGCTTTAATGACGAAAATGGTCACTAAAGTCGCCGTCAATAGAATTTGCGAACTATGTAAACAAAACCAAACGAAAACGTACTTTTAAAGATCAAGTGAGGTCTTTGC
Organism: Acleris cristana; assembly: GCA_948252455.1. Classification (NCBI taxonomy): domain Eukaryota; kingdom Metazoa; phylum Arthropoda; class Insecta; order Lepidoptera; family Tortricidae; genus Acleris; species Acleris cristana. Next base: position 6,488,990 of record OX411794.1, read on the forward strand.
AATGATTTATACACTAATTCATTAATTTAATATTAAGTTTAAGATGAAATAACTATTCATTATTCCTTATTTTTAATAAAAACACGCTTGGTGAATATTTAAGGTTATGTGTCAAACAGTACTAATTTGTTTACATAGTTTGCAAATTGTATTGACGGCGACTTTAGCTCTGCGTTTTTTGGTTCTATACGAGTATGGGGAACCTATTTAAAAAACCTCTCCCAGCTTAAAAGATAAACTTAGAATTACAGCTAATCGATAAAAAGCATAGTCAGTTCTTTGCAATATATTTACAATTATATCTAGCTTACTACTGAATAAATACAAGAGAATTTCACTAGAGCATTTTATTTACAATAATTTACAACATGGAATGACAATTTGTACGTTACAAAATGGCACAAACTTTTGTGGCGGGCAACACTGATATTCAAGTCGTCATGATTTAATATAACAGAACATGAAATTCAAAATAATAATATATTTAAAGAAGCGAACTTTAATCACGTTTGTATAGCGTGACAAGTAGTTTTCTCTATTCCATCGTAAAAATTAGATTCATCAATGTTTGTGTCAATTTGCGTTCTCAATGTATCAATGCACAAATCTGAACCACTACAAAGAAAACTTTAAATACGTTCAAGTTTGTGACATCGTTATACATTGCAGACCCTTCCATAAATGTTACTTTATCGAGACATGTTAGTGCTTCGTTGTATTTTAAACTAGGAAAGAAACGGTTGACTGGTTTTCATTCAGCTTGAGCTGAGCTGACCGCTGAAACAAAGTTGACCAGAGAAACTGACCAATCAGATTGTTTGAAAATCTGATTGGTTGTTATCTCCGCTTTGCTTCACTGCTCAGTTGTACTTCAGTATAAACATACCCTTTCATCGTTTGGTAACATCAAAGTGCCCTTAACTAAGTTTGTGACACTATTAGACGTTCGTCTTTCACCGGGTCGGGTAGTGTATGGCGTGCTTAACATAAAACCAACATGACCAATAGCAAATTATACTCATAGCTTGGACAAGACTCGTAGGTGCTATTATTTATTCTATGCCAATAGGTAGGGTGTTTTTCTTTCTTGCGTAAAAGCAGCGGCAGCGTTGATTTTCCCGTCATACATTTAGTTAAGCGCCCCATTCACGGCCAACCCGAAGACAACATCTACTTACTCTACATCCGATACGTCAAAGTCCAACTGTCAAATTGAATAAAATATCTGAATATAATTTTCAAAAACTTGACCAATTGTCCTTACAAAACCTAGTTTACAATAACTGTTCAAGCAACTTGTTAAGTAACTCGACCGTTTATCTTCAAAGGCTTTATTAATAGGCATTTTAAAAGTCATAATCTATACGCTTACAATACCTATACATATATGTCACATTAAAGATTTGGCATTTGACATTCATGATATGACTAGTCCTCCTTTGAACACTAACTCCTGGTTCCTAAACATTAAATACTTTATGCAAAAAATTACAGTCCAAAACATTATACGCAGTATCGATTTCTTAACTGCTATAAGTAGATCCCGTCGGTCCGATCGATACGTGTATCATAGATCCAAGTTTGTCTTCAACTTACTGGCACTGACACGCAAGTGTAAGTAAAGTAATGTTCACTGCTATCACTCGCTTAGGAACCGGATCAAACTAAAATTGTTCAGCCGCTTCACTAGCGGTCGCTTGACACTACACAAGACTACTCAGTGGTGCTCGAGAAGTCACTGGAGAAGCCGGCAACGGTTGGAGTTGCTGTGGTGCCTGCGGTTGGAAGTACACTCCCTCATTCGAGAACTGCGGATGCATCGGAAGAGGCGTATGCGGCATCGTGCCCGGTCTAGACTCGTGGTACAGAATCGGAACGCGGACCAAACGCTGCGCCGCGTGGGCCATATTTGCCGCCTCCAATTCCGCGGCCAACTGCCTCTTCCACTTGTTCCGCCTATTCTGAAACCATATCTTCACCTGCGTCTCTGTTAAGTGAAGGCTCGCAGCCAAACCGGCCCGCTCCGAACTGCTCAAATAACGTTTCATGTCAAACGTCGATTCAAGCTGGAACACTTGAGACCGCGAGAATACGGTTCGGGTTTTCTTCTTGCGTTTCCCAAGGTTCGCATTTGGGTCCCTCTTTTCATCTTTGTCGAAGTCGTCGCTTTCGTCGACGTCTGGGTCTGAGTCCTGAGGGTCTTGTTGTTGCGGGTACAGCGCTGGGTGTAGGCGAGGGGAGCGGGGCGAGGATCGCGAGGGGGAGGGAGGGGAGGGGGCGCGCGGGGGGCTGCGTGCGCGCGGGGAGCCGCCTGCTGAGCCTTCCTCGTTGGTGATGGAGTCTTCTGTAACAAGGACGAGAATGTTAAAGCATGTCTAAGGTAAGGTAAGGTAAGGTCTTCTGCCGACCAAAACGCTAAAATAAATTTAACAGGGCCCGACCCAAAACGCCTAGGAGGTATAAAGGTATATTCAACTATGTAGATCGTTTTAGTGTTTTGGATTCCCGACAGCACGCCCCGCTTCTTAAATTGACGTTGGAAGTTTGCGCCAACGTAAGTACTAGGTACGTATGATATGAATAATTAATCATATGTATAAATATATTCAATTCATGACTAAATCACGTGCAAAAGGTAGAATAAACGTCGCTGTGACCATGGAGTTGTAAAACCCCATGCTTCTAATGGGTGCAATCAAATCACCGCGTCTAGGATTACAGCGTATAACCGGAACGCGGCTAATCAGAGGCGTAAAGTCGCGGCCTGAGCCGATCGAGTAACAGGATCCGACGAAGCCGCACCAATCGATCTAACTGAGTAAGCTGTTTTAATAAGCTGTGATTCTACAATTCCTTTTGCTTTTTTAACTGATCACGATAAAGTGTTGGGTGTTTGAAATATTTGTATCTCTGTACCTGCTGCCTGATTAAAGTTGGTTTACAATTCTGTGAAATTATTATTTTTCTGAGATTATCTTCTAGAATGGTTCTTAGGTAAGTTTCTAACGATTAAAATTTTGCTTTACAACTTTACATTAAAAATATGTAAAATCATTAGAAATAAATAATATCAAATTAACAATGTGACCGAAAGAAAGGGCAAAACGTGTACTTAACGTATTTCCTCGTTTATAGGTTTGTTTAATAATAATGTTAGGTTTTTTATAATGTTGATTTTTTTTGTATTAGTATTGTTATTTTACTTTTATATTTGAAGACTTATTGTAAAGAACCTAATTTACAGAAAATTAAATAGATATCTAAATAATACTTAATAATAATTTTATTTATTCAGACAATATGATCGTTTGTTATTTTCACCGTTCGATATCATGGATCAATACTTCGTGGCATCTAATCCAAGTGTAGAAAGTGTAAAATTATGGTCCCACTTTTTATTTCTTTATGAATACCACACCACGTACATCTAATTTATATCACACGAAGCTATTTAAGAACCACTTTATCAAACAGAACTACCGAACAAAAAACCGCGTTCAAATCAGTCTATTCGTAACTCCGCTTGAATGCCGCTTCAATGATTGAAAATTTGAAAGAAATACGGACAAGTACTTAAAGAAAACAATCCTTCTCTTTTTATTCTATTTTTAACCGTAGATAGTTGAATAATTCGGACGGTACAAGCAAAGCTAATAACAATCAACGTCGGAATCCAAATACCAACATACGGCAAACGTTCCAGAATCAAATTTGAAATTGGAAAATGGAACTCGTTGGCGTGAAACTGAATGTCATCAACGCTGTTGAATGAATCACTACAATCGAATCCCGAGCATTTGGCTTCACAACTAAAATTAACCTGAATTTGCTCACAATAGAGTTGAATTTCGATTGTACTGTAGCTACTTTTAAAGTTAAAACAAAGATGCATCACCATTGTAAGTTGATCTTGGGAGTAGATTGCTTTGCCTGGTTGTGGAAGGTCCTGTTTCGTTGGTTTGTTGGCTGTGATTGGAATTGATTTTCGAAGCCGTAGCCTGTAATCCTTTGTTACCGTTGCTTGCTGTTTACACAAACGCTTACTAGTTTAAGCAGTTTATGAGTTTGTTGCAAATACATTAGATATTGTTTGCCTTTCCATTTGCTAATGCATGCGGCGTGTAATGAAGATTCATGCGGATTTGGCTGAGTGCAGTCTCATATTATCGAGTTTCTAATTGCATTTATGTTGTGCCTGACTGCCTGCTTCTAAAAACTAGTTTTGCCTAAAACTTGTCGACTTTAATTGTTGTTATGACCCTGTCTTAATGAAGTTATGTCAAGTAAGGAGAAGCAAATGGCACTGCAGTTGATTTTCTGCGACAAGGTTTTAAAATGGCTCGTCAATTAGCGACAATAACTATTTTTTTTCCAACCAAGCGATCTCTGGTTTTTAACCTTTTAATATTAGACACAAAATAGTTTTTTAAACAATATCCGTTATTCTATTGTTATATGTTTTAAATATACGAATACTCAGCTAAATGCAATGCGAATGCGACAACATCACAAACAAAGTATAACAACAGATTAACTAAACAGCAATCTGAACAAACCACGTTCAAAAATTAAAACAACCGCACGCGACATTTCATCCAAAAGCGTAGCAACACCGCTTTTGGCGCGAACGCGGGCGTGCGCGAGTACGACAGATGCTAAACGTGCAGGTTAGAGCGGGATGGTTGTACGTCTCGCGTAGCGTAATATAGCAGTGTTGCTATATGAGAATAATTGTAGGAGGATGGTAGAAAAGCATTGTTCGCTCGGTTTGGACCGCGTGAAATGGCCGCTTTGTTTCGGATGGGTTTTGGGAAATTACTGCGACGCGGGGTTGAGAGAGCAAAGATATGATGATGATTGCTTTTCCAGACGAGATGTCGGCGGAATTACTGGGGTTTACTGGGGTCATTTGCGTTTTTTATAACACGGGATGTACGAGTATAATCAACGTTGTAAGTACATGATCACTTTTGTACCCTGTTGCTTAGATTCGCTTGAATAGTCTGTATGGTAGTTAAAACTTGAGTCTACTTAGAGTAACAAGATAAGAAAGAGTCGTAATCACTATCTTGTAACGTTAAATTTAATTATGTATAAGGTTTTGAAACAGTCATAATTTTAAATTGAATAAATTGCATAGGTTATGTAAAATTGCGGGGGTTTTTGGATGTAATTACAATTAAACAAGAGTGGTTTTTGGCCGTCGAAGTGATCGTAAGATAGGTAACCAGTCCGAACACCAGCGATTCGCATAGGAAAAAATTGCAAGGAAAACTGCTCAAAGGCACGTGTGTTTAGTGTATCTTTTTCTTTTATCTTTCCAAGTTAAAGTAAGTTAAATGGTATTTGAAGTCACATCCACTATTCGTTTTTCATGAAGCTAATTACGTTTGCGAAAGCCGATATACAGCTTGAAGCAGCATTTTGAACTCTTTAACCACTACGCGATGTGTGTGAAGTAATCAATCGGCGCTGTAACCGGACGCGTAATCGATGCGACGCCTTACCAGTGTAAGCTGCTACTGTGACGCAATGAGCTTGTAAGGCAACTCGAGTGCAATAACGGTGGTATTTCTCTTAAATAGCGCTATGGTGAAGATACCGGCGAGATAACTTGAGTCAGTGTGATTTTTGAGTGTCTAATTTTGTCGATGTATGCAATCACTTATGTTTACTTAGTCGAATTTCACTTCACCAAACGCTATTTTCACCGAAAGGTTAGCTTAGACTTGAGACTACCAAAAAAACGAATGCGGCGAGAAATGCCTGAATGAAATGAAAATTCTGCATAATGATACGATTGACAGAGTAGGTAGTGACCCCGCTTACGAAGCTCGCCGTCCCAGGTTCGATTCCCGGTCAGGGCTATTTTTGTGACGAGAGCATTTGTTTCTGAGTCTTATATTTTTTCCATTTTTTTAGTATGTATTTATTTCTCTATTAAAGTATGTTTATCGTTGCCTAGTACCCATAGTAAAAGCCTTGAGCCTTGAGCTTAGTTTGGGACTAGGTCAATCTGTGTGAGATTGCCCCTGTTTTTTTTATAGTAAAATAAGAATGTAAGTACCTCGTGGTGGCGACCGCTCGTGGGACCTGAAGTACCAGGGGGGTACCAATCCCCCGTATCGGCCCGCCAGCGCGCTCCAGTGGGAGATCAGCCCCAACCTGCAATAATCATATGTTATTATCCATAATAAAACAATAGCATCTAGTACAACTACTCAGTCACACAAACTTTATTTAAATTTTTAAATGAAAGCTGAAACCCAGAGTCAATCTGCATACTGCAAATATTTTGCTTAGGTGGAATGCCGGTATGCTACTAATTTCAGCGGTTAACTTATCCCCACACGGGAACACAACAATGCGAACACTGTTGCTTGTCGCTTCGTCGAGGTACTACCACCAGACCAGCATTTGTGTACCATAAGGACATTTGTCACTTTCTAAAACCAAGGCGACAGCACGTATCTTAAGGTAACATTAAATTTAATGAACCTATGTGGAACTGATGAGCAAGTGTTTCGAGCCACGTCATGTGAATTGTCACATATTCTGTCAATTAAAAAAATTGCTAACTTGTCTAGGCTACTAAATAAGTGTATAATGACATAATTTAAACGCCTTGACTCGCTCTAAACATACTAACCGTTTCCAAGAAAACTTCCCACTTACAAACATCTAAAAACCAAACAAAAAGAGAAGTAATATATCACTTTGGCGAAAATAAAAATAAAACACAGAGAATTGTCTATTGAGAACAAGCTTTCTCACTTTGGCTGGAGAGATATCGACATATCGATATCGAACAAAGGGGATTGCGCGGCCCTAGGGGCTAGGGACGTGCCGACGTCGATGAAAACCATCGATGCTTTGTTCACTTCGAACTATTGTACTTTAGACGATGAAACTGATGTTTTTTAACTTAAATAAGTGCCGATTAGTTTGTTAGTCGATACTTTTCTTTAGCGGTTGGAAACCAGTTCATTTTTCTTTTTACGTAATTTTTGACGTATCTTAAGGCCCAGTTTCATGTCTTGGTTGCTTGTAGAAATCCATTGACGAGTTGTTTAACTTTATTGTGCAGGAAGGTATTGCATCGGCGCAATGTACCACTAAAGTATGCGGGCTATTGACCAATGAAACTGAGGCTCTACTTTGAAAATCGAAGTTCGAAGTTACACTAGCTCCATCCCTTTCTCTCGATTTAGTCTCTAATGACGAGTGACAGGGATGGAGCTAACGTAACTTCAAACTTCGATTTTCAAAGTAGGGCCTCTACTCCGATGCCACAGAGTGACAAACAGATACACAGAGACATACGTTGTACTTATACCTACGTACTTAACGTAAAAAAATCGTCTGATCGCCGCAGTCTAGTGGCATGCTCCATACATCTCTATGTATTTGTTTGTTACCGCTCGCCGCTCGGCCAGTGTGTCGCGCCAGGCCTTAAGCGATATTGCTGTCGGCATCCTGTCAAGTCGCGATAGTTTAATAACAATAAATACTACTAACAATATAAATGTGAAAGTTTGTTTGGATGTTCTGATGTTTGTGCTTTAATCAACCAAAGCTTCGGATAGTCCTAATCTTGGATTGACATATAAGTTAATTATGCTAGTTTCTGACAGGAAAGTAACCAAACAATAAGTTGCCAAAGGATTTATAAATTAAATCTATCACACCATAATCCATGGCCTAGATTATAAGGTAGGTACAGTCAACCAATTTGATTTCTAGGCCACTTTGGACTATGTTAAAGTGACGTTGACATTGTTGACAACCAAACGTTACAGACTTCTTGTGATTTGGTTTACAACGTGACATTGACAAAGTCCATAGTGGCCTAGGAATCAAATTAGTTGACTGTACGTTTAACATACAACATTTTATAGCTCGTAAAGAAATAACAACACAGTCGTACATTGTTATACTCTATGTGGAAGGAATCGTATATTGCTTCTAGCAATGCTTGTATGTATATTATATATATATACAATCTGAATCTCGGAAACGGCTCCTATGATATCCATGAAATTTAGTATGCAGGGGGTTTAGGAGGCGATAAAGCGAACTAGATAGGTTTAATAAAAAAAAATACCGAGCAAAGCTAGATCATCCAGGTACTAACAAAATAAATCGACCGGTACAATATACGACATAATAACCCTTAGATTACCCCTTAACACAAATGAAAATGACTTTTATGATTTAATATTTCCTTTCGAATAAAAGAAAATTGTTTGAATTTAAATTAACATTTCACTAATGCGAAAAATATTTAAAAATATCATATTTAACGTTTTTTTTACACAATGGTCAATTTCGATAGGTGCTCCATGCAAAAAGTAGTTAAAATTCTCTTCTACCCACAAAATAGAAAGCTTGATATAGTCTAATAATTAAAACAATCTGAATAATCTGTTCAGTTAATTGAAAAAAACCGTGGCATCATTTCTGATACTGTATGCATATAAGGGATAAGACAAAGACAAAAGGTATAAAAGCCAAAGTAAAATATTATCAAAGACAAACGTATATACACACTGAAACACCCTTTAATCATCTGGATACAAAAAGGTTTCATAATTATGAAACCAAATTATCATAATCACGTGACACAACCAGTGCTCGATCTCCTAAAGCCCATATTAAATTGACCCGATAGTGGGTCCGCGGCATTTAAGGGTTAATCCTTAACAAGGTGATTATGAACACATGCTAGGGCACAAATTGGTAACCGGATAGCGGTTAACTCGTTATTGCAATGGTTCAAAAGATTATAGACTTTATTCTTTTGGGTTAAAGTTCACGCTTGCTTGCAGTAGGTTACCAAATGTGAAGAATACAGGGTGATTAGGAAGTATTAATTTTAAAAATTGCAGCCTTGTTTATTATTTTACTCGGCAAAGTAATACACGTCATACCTAACTATATCGCTGTGATTACTGCATTTTGGATTAAGTGTAGATATTTTTATCAATAAAACTTACCTTAATATTACTAATTACACGAGTTCTTATTCATTTTTATGAAATAATGTTAAAATAACTAAATAATCAAGATGGGAACTCTCAGATTTTGGTCTTGAATTAGATTTTCGAGTATAAATGACTACTTTTGGACTTTGTCGCTTTATCAGGGTTGAAATGCGTTACGATATAATCAAACGAGTTATTAAAAACGAAAATGCATGAAATGTATTGTGACGTTGACAATATTCATAAACGTAGATATTTTCTCAAGGCTATAAAACATATTTTGATAATTTACTTTTACTTTGATAGAAGTGACTTCTTTGAGCCTTTTACACATTAGGACTATTTTTAGACCTTTAAGAGTCTAAACATTAGGATCCGCATATTTTGAAATATTTTAAAGCGCCCGGTCGTAAAACTCGTGTCCAAAAACTTGGCCTTTACTTCGTCCTAAAATTAAACAATGCAATTCTTGCCAGTTATTTAGGAACGATGCCCTTCTCTGGTAGCGGTTTTCAATTATAAGTTTAGCGTAGTGTTAGTTAAATGCGATGCAATTCATAATTATTGTTCGCAGAAAATGGGTTCTATTCCCGATAGGTATATTGATATACACATTACATTAGTAATTTTAGTTTGATGATAATTCTATGAGTGTCAGAAATAATACCTGTGCACTTTCTTTTATATTATTATTATTTGTATTTCAAACCTTCCTATCATGCGTAGTAACAAATATTTCAAATCTATAAGTAATGTAAGACTCTTACTGCTGCACTCAGAGACGTCAATTTAATTTAATGATTGATTAAAGTTGCTGCTGTCACTTTCTTTGCTACAGCAATAGAATAAGACACCACGTCACTAAACAAGCATTAAATTTAATTGACGTCTCTGAGTGCGGCAGTTAAAGTCTTACTTGAAATTAAAGTTTAAATACGTAATACGTTCAATTGTAGGTAACTTACAAATCCAAAGTTAAAATTATGCTGCGAATGCTACGACTACGCTACGATGCTACGCCGTAGCGCCGTAGCATCGAACACTACGCGCCTCTTCAAAACGCGTAGCAAACTCTTTAAAAGAACAAACCTCTTTTGTTTCAAACAAAAACTTCAAAGGTTCCAATTTCGCTTATAAAACTAATTGGCAACAATTAGCTCTAAACAAACTTAAACCTGCGGGCGATCTTAAACCCTTCAACAAAGGCTAATTACAAAAACGCCAAAAGCCATAAAATCAATAGAGGAAAAAATCCCCCGCTTAATCCCCGCGTTCCAAAGTTCCGAATTCAAATTCCATTACAAGCTCTCCTTAAAGAGAGAAACGGAAGAAACCGCCTGATTGGTCGGCTCACCGCGCTCTGATTGGCTGACTGCCTGACCCCGCCTCCCTTGTGGGGTATAAAAATCGATGCGCTCTCGGGAGCTCTTTACTCTTTTTGCAACTCCGCGCGACACTTCACGCTCGGTAATAATAGAATCTTTTATATCTTAAAGCGTTTAGTATCTGTAGCTGACACCTTTTGTCGAAGATTTAAAAGGTAGCTTTCAACTTATTGTGCTTTACGAGTCGTTTTAGTGTGGCGTTGCGTTCTGAAGAGCACAATGGTATTTGTTGCAATTGAGTATTCTGTTTAGGAGTAAGTCTGGGTCGGGAAATAGTTCTGCGAAGTTGGCAACACTGGTGCACAAATATTTTCAATTGGTGTTGCTGTTTGTGCTGATGAAATTGTACCTATTTTATGAAGAAGCGCGTATAGTCGTACTTTTTGAAAATTACAGTACTCGTAATATTTAGTTATGATAAGCAATAACTATGCTTATTTTATACAACGTATCATTATGTTAAAATGCTTTGATTGTATTTAGATGACTTCTCTATTCTACTTGGTAAATTTGTTTTTTTACCCGGCTGCGGCGGAGCCCAAAAGGAGGGTTATGTTTTTCACCGTCATGTATTTTTGTAGTTAAATGTAAATAATAAAGTAAGTCAAAGCGCGCACACTTTCGTACCAAATCATAGAACTAACATTTAAATACCTTTATAGCTCCGTCAGACGTCTAGGATCGACCGCGACCGCCGTTTCTCAAGCGACACTTGACACTGATTTTATAGATATAACAAACTTTGTACAATAGCGAATGAAAAATGGTTAGAAATCGATTACGATACTATAATTTTAGTGCTGAGGGCTTATTGTCTAACGCACTCGCAATCGCAACCGGCTTCAAAGTGGAGCAATTGTTTTCATTTTGTATGCAGACAAGCCTTCGATTTTCAAACTGAAAACGGTCGTGAATGCGAGTTCGTTAGACAATAAGCCCTCTGGTTTAAAACTAAAGCAGTTATCAGCAAAAGTCAGTTTGGTTCACCTCTTTGTATAAATTTGTAGTTTTTAACTATTCAGTGCAAAATACAAAGCTCTCTAAAATTAAAAAAAACACCAAACTTCAAAAAACCAAACCCAAACTCACGTTTACAAATACCAACTGAACACACCATCGATTGTTGAGCGAGCTCTTAAGTACCCCAACCATCTCAAGTCAAGCCCGGAGCACAAAACATTCCGCCCCTCTCAAATCGCCTAAACCGATAAGTAACCTCTTAACTTAGCACATAGACTCAGATTTTGGAGTGGTACAAGTGACAGGCTTAAGCGGGAATAGACTTTTCTCTTTGAATTAAGCGCTTTGAAAATGTGAGATAATGATAACTTCTTATGGGAGGGTAAACCTCTTCGTTACGTAACGCGTAACGGCGCCAGTCTGTCTGGCTTCCCTTTCTCTCACGCATATGGCAGCTTTAGGCAGGCTATTCCTCTCTCACTCTAACCCACAGATTTAAATTAGTTTAAGTTATCACTTCTGTCGGGCGTCCCGAGACGCACACGTTTTACTTTTTAATTGAGATCCAATCTAGCACAAACTCTAATCATCCAATTTAAATGAGACGTCATTTTGGATATGTATATTTTGTTTTGGCTGTTGTATCGTACCACATAGTCTAACTATGTATGGAAGAATATCAACCTAAACGGGTTGTTCCAAAACCGGCTTATACATACTGTCATATGATAAAAAAAACCTTAAACTTAAGTCTACATGACAACAACACGGTTGGAATTTCCTATGAGGTACAAATAACCATTGCCAGGAAGTCCTGGGGCCTGTTTTATAAAGCTACAAATTACAATTTACAGGTTACAAGTTTCCATTTGACACAACCTCGACCAATGACGACCAGCCATTTGAGCAGTGTTGCCAGTTTAGACCTGTAAAATTGTAACTTGTAGCTTTATAAAACGTGCCCCTGGCGCCTGTTTTATAAAGCTACAAATTACAATTTACAGGTTACAAATTTCCATTTGACACAACCTCGACCAATGACGACCAGCCATTTGAGCAGTGTTGCCAGTTTAGACCTGTAAAATTGTAACTTGTAGCTTTATAAAACGTGCCCCTGCTCCTTCATAGCTACAAGTCTCATCCGAAAACAATTTGTAAGGTAAGGTATGATGACGTGACCCTTCACTACTTCTATGTTTCTATGACTTGCGCCCCGGCCGAAGGGTGTTAAATAATTTATAGCCGGCGGCGCTCCCCCAAGACGCTGATTCGCCGGTATCGCGTCATTAGCCGGAGCCCTAATCTCTTTATACACACGAACAGGGCTTCCGATAATAACGGGAGAGGACTACGCTTGCTGAGAGACTTAATAACTTATTTGACGACGCGTTGGCCTTGTTGGTACGAAGCTAGTGGTCCCGGATGCACTCAAAAAAATGGCAGCCAACAAAGAGAGATTGTCTCTCAGTTGGCAAAAAATAAATGCAATAGTTAAGATATTATCAACCAAAACTGATAGTAACATCAACAAATTCTTTAGTGATTCATCTAACATCTTATGAAAAACAATCAAAATCTTGTTAGAAGCGACCAATTATTTTTTTCAGTGTGCAAATCCTGGTAAAGGCATATATTTGTGTGATGAACGCTAGTATATATTTCTAAGGGTAACCCATCATTTTATCGAATTTCACTTCATCGATTGTATCATCTCATCGAATTTCATTTCATCGAACGCTATTTTTTATTTTCTGCGGGAAACAAGATGTGTTCAGAATATCTTAAACATTAATTACTTAGGTTAGGTTAAGTTAGGCATGAGACTACAAAAAAAAAAGTCTGCGCTGCGGCGAGAAATGCCTTTCGATAAAATGAAAATTCTGCGTTCGTTCGTTGAGTGCTGTTTCGATAAAATAATAGGTACCCATTTCTAAGTCTTGGGTGTTTTCTATGTATTTAAGTATGTATTTCTCTATATACTCGTAAGTATATTTATCGTTGTCTAGTTCCCATAGTATGCACAAGCCTAGAGCTTAGTTTGGGACTAGGCCAACTTGGGTGAGATTGTCCCAGCTGGCCTCTGATGTTTGTTAAATGGTTTTCATAATTTTAACTGGGATTTCTTCGATGAATTGGAAATTTTGGTGTTTTCAATCTGTGTTTGTTGTTTTGGTTTATGTTGATATATGTATTTTTGAATGCTAGCGTTCGTACAATTTTCTGATTTTCTGATTTGCCTAAGTTCAACTGGTAGAGAATGCCATTAGGCATTAAATTTAACTTTTGTACTCTTTATATTTTTGTTCAATAAAGATTAAATAAATTAGATAAAACCAGTCCCGCCAGTTAAATATATTGACTTTGTATGTTTCCGTTAATTGCAGGACTTTGCGGATGAAACTCTATATGGCTCCAAATGGTTCGTGTAATATTATATTACACACCACGGCTGCGGCTCGCCAGTTCATAATGAACTGTTGAAATAGTACAGCTATTAATTAACCAAGACCTTTGTAACATAACGATATTGCAATAAATAAATTACTGATTACTGATTACTTACTTGCCCAATAAACGCTAAGACGATTATATTTAAATATTGATTGTACTGTACCTACAGTCCAACCAAGATGAATGGATGCGGTTGAGTTAGCGCGGGGGCGCTTGTTTATCTTTGTGTGGCCAATCTCAGAGAGTACCTTACTTTTAGGGATTTTTTTATAGTAATAACATATTCGAAACGTAGGTGCCCAGAAAGTGTTTTTTTGTTATGTTGTATTTTTATGCCTTATGAAAACTAGACAAAAAACTTTATTGAAAACCACCCATAAAATTTAACAAAGATACAAAAACATGTATATGAACAAGGTAGATAAAAGGCGATTTTATCACTTAAAGTGAAATATTTTAGAAAAACGAAGAAAACTGATAAAAAACTGTTTTGGTTCGTTCTCTTTTTAAAAATAAAATTTTAAAATTAACGGTTGAAAGTAAGAATGTCCACTTGACAGCTTTTTATTCATTATTGTATTTGATAATCTATTACATTTAAGAATGCACAATATTAAGCCACGGACGGTACTTACGGTGACAACGGAGAAAAACATCTGAATTAAAACAAAGAAGGTAAAGGTAAAAAAGCCAAAACATCTAAACAGACAAATTCCCCTAAATTAACAATATCTTTCTTAATTAGCGGACTAAGGAACACGGGTAAACAGCCGGAGAATTAAAAAGTTAAAGATGTCAAGATGGCGCGCGGTGACAGATCGTACACGAATTCACAAAATGTCCGACACTCTTAATTAGAAGGGGACTTTGTCTAACTTTTGAATTTTATAGACAATTTTAACAACTTTTTACAAGAAATAAAAATATGGTGATAAGGATAAATTTGACTTCGACGTAAACTAATTTGTAACAATTCGATTATTTAGATTAAATTTATTAGCACCTATTGGTTTCAATGATACTACTTGCTCTATGTAGGTATGTTATACGCACCAGAGGGCTTTTTGTCTAACGCACTCGCAATGACAACCGGCTTCAAAGTGGAGCAATTGTTTTCATTTTGTATGCCGACAAGTCTTCGATTTTCAAAATGAAAACGATCGTGATTGCGAGTGCGTTAGACAATAAGCCCTCTGGTTTCATGGACAACTATTTTCATGTATAGTAAACGACGTAAGCCATGCTAAATGTATGGGAAATATATTATATTATACTACGGTTTTATATTTTCTATCGGTAGACTCTCAAAAAGTTTTAAACAGCCTTTGTTTGTTTTAAGGGTTTTTCTCTTATTTGTTTTAATAAATTGACATCTGTAACATCGTAATATGCTCTGTTATGTTAAATTTATTTCTTAACGCCTAAAAAACTCAAGTTTTACACCAGGTCGAAAACAGGGGTGTTATATGTTTGAAGTCTTTGTCTATCTGTAAGTACTTTAGTGTGTCATTAACTAGGACTTAAACAGGTTGAACAATTCAATGCAGTTTTTTTAATGCTTATGTTCCGAAGATGGTTCATACTTAGTGTCATAAAAATGTGACAGGCCAAATCGAAGTTACGTTAGCTCCGTCACTGTTACTCGTCATTCAAGACTAAATCGTAAGAAATTGATAGAGCTAACGTAACTTCAAACTTCGATTTTCATAATCTACTGTGTGTTTTTTTACTGGGACTTTATGGAAATCCGAAACCATAGGAGATACATATAAACTGTCGTAGCAAACAATAGGTCTTTTTTTGTTAAAATATTTTTGGCTTAGTAATATTTTTGATTAAGAGTAAGTTGTACGTAAAAGTAAATTAAATTGTCAAATTTATTTTTTATGCAAATCGTCTCAGTTTCAGGTAAGGATCATTTCATTGTATAAAAAAATAAACAAATGGAATAGCAGAAGTTGGCCAAATTTGAAAAATTTACTTACAAATTGTATGAAAATACATTATTAGTTTACCCATATGTCCCAGTTAAAAAAAACACCCTGTATAATCATGATTATTTTTAAATTTACATTTAATTTGTCCCATCCCCGCCCTCTCACAATGTTATTATCATTGTAAAATAAGAACAAAGTACAATTAGAAGCCATTTTAGCGATAATTAACTCGGTAAACTATAAACTGGCTGATAATCTAACCGGTAACCGCCGGCCTGTAATCCCAGCCGGACTATTCAATAGCCTTTATAAGGCACTTGTGCCACTGCCGACGAGGAAGCTATTAGCTATCGGCTATTTTCTCGCTCAACAGACGAACAAAGATGATCCGGTTTCAATAAAAGAGACATTAGTGGTTGATTGCCGACTGTTCACACTGCCGACGACAACTCTCTCCACTAGTTTGCCGAAACAAAAGATATAGATCCCGTGTCAATAAAAGAGACACATATTAATATTTTATTGCTGGCTGTTCACACTGGTTGAGAGAGCCACTAGTTTGTCGGAACAAAAGATATAGATCCCGTGTCAATAAAAGAGACACATATATTTGATTGCTGGCTGTTCACACTGGTGGAGAGAGCCACTAGTTTGTCGGAACAAAAGATATAGATCCCGTGTCAATAAAAGAGACACATATATTTGATTGCTGGCTGTTCACACTGGTGGAGAGAGCCACTAGTTTGTCGGAACAAAAGATATAGATTCCGTGTCAATAAAAGAGACACATATTAATATTTGATTGCTGGCTGTTCACACTGGTGGAGAGAGCCACTAGTTTGTCGGAACAAAAGATATAGATCCCGTGTCAATAAAAGAGACACATATATTTGATTGCTGGCTGTTCACACTGGTGGAGAGAGCCACTAGTTTGTCGGAACAAAAGATATAGATCCCGTGTCAATAAAAGAGACACATATATATTTGATTGCTGGCTGTTCACACTGGTGGTGAGAGCCACTAGTTTGTCGGAACAAAAGATATAGATCCCGTGTCAATAAAAGAGACACATATTAATATTTGATTGCTGACTGTTCACACTGGTGGTGAGAGCCACTAGTTTGTCGGAACAAAAGATATAGATCCCGTGTCAATAAAAGAGACACATATTAATATTTTATTGCTGTCTGTTCACACTGGTGGGGAGAGCCACTAGTTTGTCGGAATAAAAGATATAGATCCAGTGTCAATAAAAGAGACACATTATATTAATAGTTGATCGCTGGCTGTACTCGCTTCCCGCTCATCGTCGGCGGTGGTACGAGTGCCTAACAAGCCACTTGGTAGCGGTGGATAATGCCCTGCATCGATTAGTTGTGGCCACTATGCCGCCTTTGGACGGGCGAGCTACTTGCCTGATTGTACGGTCAGCAGACACGTTTGAGTGGTTGAGGCTGTCTTAGATAACGGCACAATGGTCGAATTATCCGTGATCTCTGTGCCGATTTTGAATGTGTTGTGTTTGTGTGAATTAAATGGCAGATCGGTCTGTCAATGGTCATCATACGAGTATGTTTAGTGTTTACTCGTAGTAAATGCTAAAGTGTATTCTGTAAATAGGCTGCGCAAGCGCTTTTATAACTCAGTGTCTTCACAAGAATTTCTAACGGTAGTCTTGTTACGTTTAGATTTGAAAGATAACATGCAAGCCGTTATGTCTTTTAAACGTACTTTCACCTAAAATTACTATTGTCAATAAGTTGGTGAAGTCAACAACCATATGAATAAGCTTAAATACTGTAATGTTATTGGTGAACATATCTGTCATTATTTTATCTTATCTTTATTATTATAGGGAATTTATCAAGCACATACTACATAAGTACTTACTCACAATAAAGACTCACGAGCTTGGCTGGCCTAATTCCGAACTAATAGTGACTTATGTCTCGATATATTATGCCTACAATCTAAGGTATATAATATGTATGTGTAGTATTGCAGTAATAGTACATACTCGTAATAATTTACATTGATTTAAATGTACATAGGCAAACTTATTTATTCCTTATACTTAGAATCTGTTCCAATTAACCTTGAAGTAGAGGAAATGACAATGCAAGATGCAAATCTGAACTCTGCATTACTAAGGTTAAACAGTTACTACCTTAATACGTGAGTAACCTGTGGCAGTGTTTTTTTTGTTCACATTATGACTCACGCTAATTTAAATAGGCTAAGCTTAATTAGCGTGATTTGAAGGCTATTATAACAACGTTTGACAAGTGTGATTATATAATAAAACATTCGGTAGATAATTCGGGAGAAAAGGAAGCAAACTTCCACGGTCTGAACCAAGCTCAAAATCACTACTGTCTGGACACCCAAGTAACAGTAGCCGGAGTAAAGGTAGAAGAAAACGAAGATGGCGGGATTTGGATCATTTTACTCCAGGCTAACAAGGATTGGTCTGATCTAGAGATGACTGGAGAAATGAGGAGGAGGCTAGCAGTGAGACACTAAATAGGTCATTGAGATTTAGATCAGATAATATGCACTGTACAATAGGGAGCAAACTCTCACAGTCTATAGTTTTACAAAACCGCGACTAGCACCAGCTGAATTTGCTCCTTTTGCTGCACTTAATTTTGTATGGGTTGTAAATACTGTAAAACTACAGCTTGTTGTGTAGAGATGATTCTTAACAAATTGTAATGTTCATTTTAAGTATTTTTATTTCAATTAGTCATGTCTACCCAAGATACGGGCTTGGCCTAGTTTGGGAACCGCTGTTCATTTGAGTTTCTTTTATTCAGTGTGTGTGTACTCATTTAAATTATATCCTGCCACAATTTATTCATTACATTTTAAATATTTGACCACTATCAGCTACTTGCGTGCTCGTTTTTTAACTGTTTAAACGAGGCACACCGGATCACTGTAAGATCGCCGGTTGCAAGTTGGTTACCGCACTTTAAGGCAGTTTGTACCTAAATTGAACTCACCCCTATTAAGTGGGGACTAAAACAAACCCTTTGATCTTGCTAATAGGGACCTTATTCAATTGTATGGCTGTTTATTCAAAGCACCTGGGAGATCCAACGTCGCACGGGTTGAAACCAAGTTTTCCCAAAATTTACAACTTGACAGATCGATTACTGGTCTCAAAAAACCCCTGTATACTATTTCACCAAAATCTTTAGAGCCTTTTTTTTCAGAAATCATTTTTAATATTATATGCATACATATTTATACTTACAAGTTAAGCTCACTTGAAGTATAGGATAATACAGCAATAGTGTCATACTCACTCAAAAAACAAAAAGGAAAGACGCTACCTAAAATCTCTGTATGACCCTATTATAACATTACCTTCTCTGACAAGACAGACACAGGTATCTCGAATAATACATTGTTAAATTACAATCCATAGTTATGGTCTCTTTAATTAGTAAAGTATATCAAAGTATGATAGTCCAGCAACATATTCTTATTAATTATTATCCAACATTGAGCTTGAACGAACATATCAAGCACAATGATTACTGGATATAAGATCGTGTCAGATATTTTTTAGCTCAATGTTGATTTAATTATTTTTGCTGCTGACTACACGTATTCCAGAACTCACCACACGGCGTCATAAAACGCACAAACCGTATGTTTATGTGTCATACCGCTACTAGCCACTATCACTACAAACCCGGCTATAAACTGGCTAACACACCGACAGCTTATCCCGACCTAGATTGCCCCAAAAACGGCTGTCATTGCCCCTGGCATCAACTGTCGTGTCCTACAAGCCGTCCGTCCGTCCTTATTTCCCCGAACAGACGTCGCCCCATTTGCCAAACATTAAGTCCGTCTTTTACCCCATCGTTTACCCCATCTTTTACCCCATTCGGCAGATAAAGGGACGGAAGGGGATGTATGTCTGATTAGGCGGTAATGATCTTGGGCCCTTTTATGGAGTTAACTTGGGCTAGTGTTTTGGCCTGTCGGTTATTATGATTTGCCATGAGATTTTCTAAGCGTTCAGAAGTATATTGCTTAGTTAAGCTTTATGTGTTTGAAGCTTTTGTTTTTCTGTGTTTTTATAGATCAGCTGTCATTAAAAAAAATAAAAAATTCAGCTGTTTAATTCAAGCAAAAGATAGAATTTCCTGTCATCATCTCCTGGGGTTCGAACTGGTGAACCTTTTGATGCGTTTTTTTATTCAAAACTTGTATTTTGATTGTGGATTTTAGAGGTACCTAAATCAAGATACATCAGCATTAAAAAAATATTTTCATATACATAGTTTCGTACAGTAACTAGCAGCCCGCCCCAGCTTTGCACATGTAAAATATACATACATACATACACTTACACCTTAGGCAGAGCTACAGAATTACCAACAACTCTAGAAACTTGTTGATTACTCTGCAACCACATTTTGCACAATCAGGCTAAGATGATTACCATTAGTGAGTATTTAGGTTGCAAGCCCATCGCCTAACAATACTACAAGCCTTTATTTCCCAGTCGCCTCTTACGCCTTCCAAGGGAAGACATGGAGTGACACTATAAAATCAATATTTTTTTTTTTTATTAAAACTAACCTCGACAACATAGCATCATTGCTTCCAAAATGGTTCGCCGCTAAAGCCGCTTCTAGAACATTACTCTCCCTCCTCGGCTCCGTCCGGTTCAGGATGGAGCTGATGGAGAAGCTGGTGTACGGCGCGCTGCCGGTGGCCTTCTCTTCTTTGTCCTTCTTCAGGTCGAAGAAGGGGCTCTTCTGGGCGCTTCTAGAGGGAGATATGTCGGGGCTGGAGGCGCCGGAGACCACGTTGACTTCGATGTCGCGTTCATCTTGAGATGATAGTGGGGAGTCCATGGTGCTTAGTGCATTTTCTGGGACCTGTGGGTGATTAATAATTATTGTTGAAATATGTATCGAAATATTAATTGTAATTTTAAGTGCTTCCATCTGCAATACACCGACATTTTCCTAAAATATACGCAGTCTGTGCTGATCACCCAATGTGTTTTATTAAGAGGTTATGGGCCCAGACTCACAATGATAGTGACAACAACTCACAAGTTGTAATAGTAAGTTTTATTTTGTAAGTCGAACAATGGTTTAACAATGGTTTAAATGTCACTTTAGAAGTTTTCGTGTGAGTGTTATATGCTGTATAATAAAAATTATAAGGGTGCGTTATGCTAGTCGTGTATTAGTTAGTTTATGACTTTTAAAATATGAAAGATATCGAAATAAAACATAAATAAAAAATACTTATTGAAATCGGTTTAGCCGTTTCAGAGCCTATTCGAGACAGACAGAAACATACATTTTCTTAAATAGGTATTTATAACGAGCTAAGTATTCATTTAAATATCAGTTGTATTTATTTTGAAATTCAGACAGACACTTTAATTTTAAATATTAGTATAGATTATGTTGATGTTTTATAGTAATTACCAAAAGCAAACATCACCTTGTCGTTCGCGCTAAAACAGTAGGTACTGCAGCTAACACTCATTTTCTACCGAATGAACCGTGGAAATCTTCCCAAATCTTACTAAAAATCCATCTGCTCTTAACTAAGTCTCCATTATTCAGCGTTCTTAAGTGCGTTATTGCTGCCCCGGGGGCCGGAGGGTTCTGCATAAGTAATGGAGATTTAGAACTCCTTAAAAATGCCATAATCGCATTAGGAAATACAGAGGATATCAGTAACGGGATTGGTTTTGCGTATTATCTTGAGATTTGTCTGTTGGGGTTTTATTTTTTTATGTAAAGCAGGAAAGCGGTTTGTATTCAAGTCGAAATAGAGTGTACAATGTACAGTTAGTCATGATTGTATACTATATTGCTAAGTTTTGTATCTTTGCCTTCTTTTCTTAGCTTTCATAGGTTATAAAGAGTGGAAAAGATGTTGAATATAGGCCCAGTAAATCTAGACATGTAGCATTTAATAAAAGTATTTATTTTTATAAAAGCTTTTTAACAGTGTACGTAGTTTATTTTACTGTCTAATAGAATAACACATTTGCGATAAATCTTATATTATCTTATATCCTTATCACTGACCACCTACACACAACGCTATAATTACTAACTTAGCCAAATAATCTTAAATAATTAAAGATTGTAGCTAAGTAAAAATATTGTAAAATTAACAAAATTGAAATAAACAGATTATTATTATTATTATTATTAATTAATAAAATAAAACAAAAGTTTAAAAAGCAATTAATCGACTTCAAATTAGTATATTAACGTCCTAAAGGTACAATAAAAGCTTTTAATATCAAAAACAGTTAACATTTTTTGTAAACTCAATTAGAAAATTTTGTTGTAGCTAATTCTGTAGCTCTGCCTATCCCACTCTGAGATTACAGGCGTAAAGGTATGTATGTATGTAATTAGAAAATATCTCGTAAAATACTGACTTGTTTATGCTTTAACGGCGGAACATTTAATTTTAATTTCTATATAGAACTGTTCAACCCTGTCATTTTGCTAATAACACTCATAGATTTAAAATATATTCATGGCAGAAACCGACGTCAAAATTAAATCCCGCATCGACGCCGCGATATCCGTCGGCAACTGAGCATTCGGACATCCGGACACGAGTCGGACAGTGTCGGACGTCCGACCGTCCGGACGCGCGATCACACGAATCGTGTGATTGCGAACGATTGCGTGTTTAAAACGGCTGCGGATCGGGTATTATGTAACTGATACCTTTCATGTTATATTTATATTTACTAACGTAATTTAGATGAGTATGGACTATCTATTTGATAGAGGTGCTATTGAGAGAGATATAGATGTAAGCTCTCTGAAGGGAGATATGAAGGTGAGCTTGCATCAAAGTATTTACGTCCGGTTAAAGCCGTTCCATGCATTTTGATGCAACTTAACCTAACTTGGGATGTAACCAGTTAGGTTCAGTTAGGGTTTTATCCGCCATTTCAAATACAAGTTTCTGCCCGCGACTTCGTACGCGTAGATTTCGATAGTTATTCCCTCGGAAAATTTAATATTTTCCGGGATGAAAATTAGCCTATGTGTTAATCCAGGGTATAGGCTATCTCCGTTCCAAATTTTATCCAAAGGTGTATCAAACTAACACACACACACACACAAGTTTCGCGTTTATAATATTATAGTACATAGTATAGTATAGTATAGGATAACATACTTACTAACATTAAATAATACCTTGTTGACATTACATGACTGTGTTTTGGTATTTCTTATAGGTACCTGTGTACTTCTTGTTATTAGTGACTAGTAGGTATGTGTGACTATAAAATCTAAAACACTGTCAAATTACGAAGAGATTCAATGATCAATCAATAGGAGAACAGTTTCATAAGGATTTTCTTACTTAACTCCCATTATCCATAGACAATTTAACTTTTTTAACGTTTTAAACATAGGCTAACTTGCGCCCAGGCCACTAAGTACATTATCAGTTAAAGCATTAGGTTAAGTTTACGAGCGGGCGCGGCTGGCCGGTAAATTGTTATAACTAACCGCCCTTTGTCATGTTATCGCGGTACTTTCGTTATTGCGACCTTATGAACTTGGCCACATTACACCACTAAATGGCTTATACACGAGGTTGCGTTTAAAAACATAATTAAGCGTGACGTCTATCAATTTTATAAGGTTTTATTTAAATTCACACTATTACCACTTTTTTATTAAACAGGCAAACGAACACACAGTTTTAGTTTAGGTGGAGAGAAAGGGACAAAGCTATAGCAGTTATACAGCTCTATCCCTTTCTTTCAACATAAATTTACTGTTTTAGTAGGTATGTCATGGTAATCCCTCTGATGGTAAAATTTTAACTTCTAAGAATATGCCTATTTTTTGTATGGGCAGTGAACATTTTTGTAAATTTTCCTTTTTCCAAATTTCTGAGAATGCTCAACATAGCACATAGTTCGCCTTTGAACTTATTTTTATATTAATTGTATTGTTCTGTTTTTTTCTTTTGTACAATAAAGTGTTTACATACATACATCCATACATACATACATACATACATACAAGTGCGCTCTTAAGCGAATCGACATTTTTAATCTTGCAATTTCAAAATTGCGTACGCGTTCCTTACCTCAGCGACTGCCTCAATGCTAGTAATATCTACAGCTGTCTACCCCCCACCCCGCCCCTCACCAGGCACAACAGTCCGAAGACTGAGGCTTGGTGGCACGCTAGCGGCTCGAGGAGTGGTAGCAATCGGGGCAAAGCCCGCACAAGGTCCTACCATCGGAAAACTAGACTTTAACTACAGAGCCTAAATCAATACCTTAGTTGTATACTCACGCGTAAAATTAAAAAAAAACTTCCCACACTATGGTAACTGAATGCCACAGATATAATCGACAAACGCGATCGCGCGTAAACGTAATCGATATGTTCCAGAATCGATTAACGTTCCTTTCGAGCCTGGCTGTTGGCAAAATATGAATCAATTAGAAATACGAGAAGGCTGTATGCACCTGCTTTTTTAATTTTATGGTTAAAAAGTTCTCATAAATAAAGCAGAAAGTTTAAATTGTTAAACAAACTTTTTAATAATACGCCTACGATTAAATGTACAAAAAAAAGCGTGATAAGTAAAAAATTTTAAATGTAGAATGTATCTACACTCTGACATTATTCGAATGCTGTCTTGTAAGTAAAAGAACAATTTCATAAACTTTACTTACATTGTCAGACATTTAAAATAGGTAGAGCCTTAAAGTAGCTGTACACTTAAGTACCTTGTCGCTTTAACGCATTTGAGAAATTGCTGCAGTAGTTCAAACTTGACGTTATTGTGACAAAGCACTAACGTGTGCAGCCTAATTTTGACAAGTTAATTGTGTTTGATTGGACATTAATTTGTCTTTTAAGGATGTTAAAAGACTTTTAACGCATTGGACCTTTACTCAATCAAATATCATTTATTAAACATAATCCATGTGTTTTTGTTTACTCATCCTTTTTCCGTATCCTAACAACTGTCATATTATGGTAATGTGGCATCATCGCATGGTCCTTTATCAGTTATTTAAACAGCTTTAAAGCCTTATTTTATTAACAAAGAACCTTGATTAAAATGTGATATAAAGCGTGTTGTCCACCCGGCTGTCATAATGCGGATGACGTGTAAAGGCAGCTGGCCACTCGATAGCATCGCGACTTAACACCGGAAAATGGGCCTAACCCCTTACATACTAATCAAGGCGTGCGTCACACCGCATTGTAACTCGTTGGAAATAAAATAAGTCCTCTGGCAGACGGGTTTATGTTAGATTCACCAAGGAATAAAACAATACCTAAGTATTGTAAATAAGCCACATGAAATGCAAATACTTTACGAAATCAAGGGGAGAAACGCGACAGCAAAATCAACTATTTTTACTTTAATAAATTCAATCTAAAAGACATAATTTTGTCTAATCACTCTCGAAATCTAAGTGAACGCCGCGCCGTTTTAGAATTACATAACTATTTTAAAAGTTCCTACGGATTGTTTAAGCTTTATTTTTATCTTTCTGCGCTTCTTCAATCCAAAGAAAAAATTTGTCAAAATACAGCCGGAGCGGACCTATAGCAAAGATCAAGGCTAATTTAGAACATTATCTAAATATCTTTCTTTATCGCAATGTTTTGTCTCACTCTTTCTCTAAAGAGGAAGTGAATCAGCAGCAGCTGATGAAACGTCTAGCATAAAGGCATAAAGGGTTCGTAACGCATTGGTAACCTAGATTATAAAGTAGCAGACACACTGAAAGCGGAGGCAGCGCAGTGCGGCGCGCTCCCGACCGTACTAAAAACGCCCCCGCTACGCTTTTGAAACGCTTTTTAGTATGGGAACTTGTCGCATGGCGGGTTTATTTGTATGAAATGTTTGACTGTAAAAGTGTTCAGTTTCCTCCGGCCTCTGAACCTATTTTTATCGTCAGGTGACAGTGTGCTCGTTGGCGTTCTCCACCTTATAAAAAGACAAAACGTAGCAACACAACTATCGGACACGGTCTAGGCTCTGTAAAACAAAACGTTCGTTCGCTACGGTGTGACGGAGGTTCTAACCCGTCTTGGCTGTAAAGGGTTATCTCGATTTGACTTTGTAATGTAATTTTACGACGAGCAATTAGAGCTCAACCGCGCTTTTACTGCCCGGCCGATTTTACAGCTCTCTACTATGTAGAGCTGTATAATTTAAAACAATAGAATTTTAGAGTTCAATGACAGTCTTTTTAAATACCCGTGTATCATCATTTTACTACAGAAATAACTATATACCGAATAGGTACAGCAAAGGAAAATGACTCCTTGACTAGTTTGGACTATGTAAAAGTGACGTTATCAATCAAAACGTAAGAAACTTCTTATAATTTTATTTACAGTGTCACTTTGGCATAGTTCAAAGTGGTCTAGAAATCAATTTCCTAGACAGTATATAGCTGTTATCCATGTACTTATAGGCTAGTTTTCCGCATTTATTATCCATGCATCTATTTAGCGTAATTCTTTATGATTGTACGTAATACATGTTTTTATAATTGTATAGTTTTCTAAATAATTGTAGTTATTATGATGTGAACGTTATGTTCTATCATATTTATGGACTTTAACTAAAGTTTGATCGAACCATTTCTTTCTAAACAGTTTTTTTAAGATATTTGAGAAGCCTAACCTGGTTTCAATAAGTCGGAGGATAAAAGACTATTAAAGTAAACTGAAACAATCGTTTTTAATTTTTAAGTAAATAAGAGTTCAAAATTATATTAATTTTAAAAGGAACCGGATGATATTACAATTACTATATCAACGATACATTTAAAACGAGGTCGTTAAATTTTAGCCCCCATTAAAATGGTCATCCATATTTTAAACCTAAATGAATTACAAACGGCAAATTAATTCCCCGTCACAACATGACGAGTTATTATCATAATCGAAAAAACACGACTAATTCCGCGGCAGCCGTTATTTTAATTAATCCCCCTTGAGTTCATTAACTAATCGTCTTTAGTTTAATTTCAACTAGCATTTTAGTTTGAACTTTTTAGTTAACTTGACTTACTATAGGTAGTTGCTTTTGCAATAGCGCAACAAGAGATATGTTTTTTTGTGATGATTCTTTAAAAACGTGAGTGGCAAACGCTAAAAATAGGTTAAAAAATTAGTGAACCTCGTTGTACAGTCACTAGCAATAATACATTATCCAACATTAGGCGCAAAATATCTGTCACGCTCTTATACATCTAGTAATGAAGACGTGTCAGATATTTTTGCGCCCAATGTTGGGCAATATATTATTGCTGGTGACTGTACAAAGACATGTTTATCCAACCATGCAAAAAGGAGGTTTGGACTTTGGACCTGTTTTTTTTTATGAGTAAGGCGCACGTGCATGCAGGCCACCTGATGGTATGAATCTGAGACCCATACACATGAACTCTCTAAACTGCAATCCTTACACTCCAAATACGTTGCCAACCAAGGACTAAGATGGAATGCCTCTATGCTAGTAATTTCACTACAAACACTAGGTAACTAGGTGAAAGTATAAAATGGTGTATGTATAGTTTTTAGGGTTCCGGCTCGAACAAAACATCCAGTGTGAAGAATCGGCCTGAAAGTATAACCAACTTCTTGACAAGTTGCTGGAAAATATTGTAGAACGTCTGTATTACATTTTATAAATTAACCCTCTTAATAATACACGCAATAGCTAAAGTGTGCTTGAAATATGCTCTATCCTTGTCTGTCATTGTGACCTTTGTGTTTGACAGAAAGAGACAACTAAAATAGGTTTATTGTACGTTTATGAATCAGGGGATAACGTTTTCAATCCTCGTAAGGGTGGCGCCAGTCAAACTGACGTCGGCTGCGTTAATGTATCTAAAGTACGGAAAATTAAGGAGAGGGGCGCGACTTCGTGGATTGGAAAAACCTACTGTAAATACCGCGTTGTTACTTTGTATAATAAATAAGTATACACGCCAACTATTTTTAAACTGTGTTTAACATCTTAAAATCCCTCTCTCTCAAAAACAATGTACCTATGTTGTTTAGGGCAAGAAGTTCTTATGAACCAAATTTTAAAATTCACTTATTATTAGAACTTAGATCATTTTACGTACGTCATTGACTTGAGCATATGGGTAGATTCTAGGTTTGAAATAGAGAAATTGCTTATCAACAGATTATAAAAATCAGTAAACATACCTTTTAAAAATCTGTAAATTCCTTCAATTTACAAACACAGTCACAATCATGATCACTTCACTGTCAATCCCTGAACGAGCACAGTCTAGGCCGCAGTCACACCGTCGCGTCCGCCCTTACAGACAAACATTTAGCAACTGACAGCGACCCTTAAAATTTGGGGCGTCACTCTTCAAGAGAACCACCCCTTAGCGACTCAACCAACCGTTCTCTCGAGTTCCCCATCCCTTTCACACGAAAAAACAACCCTATCGAGCTACGCAAACTGTTCAAAAAACCGCCCTATGGGTTAAGCTATAGGGTGGTTGGGAGCGGTAAGGGTATTCTTTGTTTTTTGTGAAGGGTAGCGATCGATTCCATAGCGGGCCTAAAGCAATTACGGTGCGTACTTAGATACTAAATCGTTGAAACTATTCCCGTGTAGTCTGATGTAGCGAATAATATCATTATTTGGCAATTAGCCGGCTGTTTGTGGCGCTTTCGTTTGTATAGCTTCGGTAAAAGAAGTCCTTATGTAAGAAAAGAACGAATAAAATGAAGAGGTTATTTTATTGCTAAATACGTGAGCGGGCAGGCTGTTTTGCCGCTGAAGGGAAAAAGCAAAGATAGAGAACTGAGGTCGGATACTTAGGGGCTTGCGCTTCGTGTCCGATTATTCTAACTTCCAACTAAACTTTGCATACGACTATTAAATATTGGATCGTGTTTATTTTATTCTATCGCTAAAAGTTATTTACTAGCTCTGAGATGGGAGCAGGTATATAAAGACGTTTAACAGCGTTTGTATCCGGTGACGTTCTTAAAATATTAATTAAAAAGTTTCGTTGGTAGTTTTCAAATGCGTTATTACATTTAAGATAAGTGCTTACATTGTTGGGTTTTATAATTTAATAGTTGCGTTGTTCTGCGATTAGTGCTTTGTTTGAAAAGCGCTTGAATTTCAAAAGTTAAAACCGAAACCGCCGGCTTCGGGGGTTATATAACCTGTTAAAATAGCCGTGTGTTGTTTTTTTATAGGTAGTATATTCTAACTTTTTCTTTCTTTCCTCTTCTTGGCAAATCAAGAGTAGGACAAAACATAGCGACGTAGAAAACAGTCGGAAACAATATCGTATACCATATTTAATGGTATACCATTAACTAACGCAGTCAGTTGTTTCAGCAAATATATCTTATCTATTCTGCTGGAAATCTTTCTTTCTCCTCATGTCTCGGCACATAGTATAGTTGGAGTATTTTTCGTCTGTAAAATGTCATTCTAATTACTTTATAAGTTTTAAAATAGTTCAGCCCTAGTTTAGTATTTATTTGTGAAAATGTTTTTTGTTTTCTTCGTTGTAAAGTACATCTAGACGTTAAGCTGTAGAGCCAAGACGTTAAGAGGCTCTTACAAAAACTAAGCTGGCAACATTTCAGTTTTCCTTCTTCGTGGAATGACAATGAATCTTTAACATATTTTTTTACATTTCCTAAATATGCAATTATTATTACCACGATGAAAGTTGCATAACAAACCAGAAGCAATCAGTTGTTAAATCAAATTTAGGTATATTTATTTCAATAATCCAGAAAAACTAAAAAAAAATTATTTTAGACTACATCCAAAAAAACATAAATGCCGTCGAGTTTTCAAAGGTTACATTTTGACAGATTTGTTGTTATTAACATTCAAATATTTAATCTGTGTCATTTCCTGAAGTAGTAGTTGATAAGTACTTTGTAGCCAGTGAACCCACTATAAAGTCGGTACCCACTTCACGTTCGAAACTCCGCTAATTAAGGGTTTGTTCCGAATGACCTTCGATCGGTGGCTCTTTTCTTTACTCTCCCATAATAATAATGCTTTATTGCATTATATTGTCGTTTATAAAAAGCTGATATGTCAATTTCTCTATTACAAGTCACATGCGTCTAGGTATAATTCCATCATTCTTTTTACTATGCATTATTATTTCATTTTCCCAGCGTCGCACAGCCCAGCTGATTTTTTAAGATAGAAATGATGTTTTGCCTTTGTTTCCATAAATATTAATTTTAAAAAGAAAACGCTGTTTTATTAATACCTAAATAAAATAGGCCAAAATGTCAAAAAATAGATAGATTTTAAGAGGTAATAATAAGTTATATACCTATGTAATAAGTGTAAGGTATACAGTCTTTCGGCAACATCTTTTCCTGTTTAATTACGGAATAAAAATGTTTTTTATGGGGGTGGCCAAGGGACTGAATAGGGGCTGAGGGGGAGGGACGGTAACCCACGGGGTTTAAGTACCTAATCCCGGTTTGCTATAATATTT
The DNA here is from genome assembly GCA_948252455.1 of Acleris cristana. Taxonomy (NCBI): domain Eukaryota; kingdom Metazoa; phylum Arthropoda; class Insecta; order Lepidoptera; family Tortricidae; genus Acleris; species Acleris cristana. Next base: position 6,519,243 of record OX411794.1, read on the forward strand.
GTGAATTTATTGATCTTCCTACATTATTACATAAACAAAACTATGAAATACGAAAGGCGGACTTATTAGGTATATACAAGCATTCTCTACCGTCTTTCTTTAGCTGAAACATAAATAAAAAAGTAGATACGGTAGTATGCATGTTAAAAGGCAATTTCCAAGCCCATTAAAAAAGTCACAGTCGACTATTAAAAACGTCTAAACTAGCCATCTCTTAATTAAATTCCATCCGAAGCGTAAAAATCTCGAGCCACGTTATCAGGGCAATTATCGAGCCCGAGGCGACCATACTAATTTGTGAGGGGGCCCCGGGCGCATGGAAGTGGTCGGAGTCCTGAAAGGAGTTTGTTTCTATTCGAGCAGCGAGGGGGCTGACACTCATTGTAAGTAAACAGTATATTAAAGCGAAAAACTTTGAAAATCAACTTTTTTTTTCAGTAAATGAGAAATGCCGAAGGGGCTAAAGAGTTCTCGAATGGGGAGTCTGTACCGGAAGACGCGAGGGGATACCCCCACTAGGTGAATACGATGGGTGCAAAGTGAAGGGCTATTTGTGGCGTTTTTGGTGAGGCCGATGACCAGCAGAAGTGAAGTCTTTGAAGCGCACAGGGGGCCTATTATGGTCGTGTTTATAGTTGTAGATAAGCGTGGACAAAACATATGTCACTTTCTAGCCAGTACGTAAGTGCGAGAGTGACGGAAGCTTTATCCACCGCGATAAAGGACACCGTAATACAGGCTCTGGAGTGTTTTAGATGACATACGGAAGGAATAACTATTAAATAGATTAAACTACCCGAGGACTTGACAAAAGCACGTGGAGATGACCCCATGTGCTTCTGTTTAGTCCGCAATAGTAAATAGGTACTATTTAACCGAACAATTGTATTGCGCGTCTGATATCCATGGGCCTATTTCTCTAATAAGTTCAGGTGATTGTCTAAAACTCAACATTGGCGAAATATACCTTGCTAAAACAAGGAAGGAAAGCCATTAATTAAGGAAAAAACCCGATATAATGAACTCCTACGTTCAGAGCTAATAACTCTTACCGCCGTAGTCAGAGACATTTAGAGACAATTATCTCGTTTCTTTTTCAAACTTGTGTTTGAAAAATCGTCACTCACCGTACCATACCATGACCGTAGTATGAACGTATCAGGCCCGGAAGGTAATTCGTATTAAAATGTATGTCGGTGACCGAACGGTCTAGAGGGCATAGTCTCATACTTTTCAATACAAAGAATATTTTTGTGTGTGACACGTTCCTATTACGGTCATGGTGTGATACGGTGTAGTGGGTAGAGACCTTCAGGAACAACTTAATCGTCATTCAACTGACTCGTGCGGCTGTTAAACTAAACTATTTTCATAAAACCTAGCTAAGAACCATCCTAAATAAATTAGCTTCCTATTTAAAAAAAAACGGCCAAGTGCGAGTCGGACTCGCGCACGAAGGGTTCCGTATCATTATCTATACAACATTAGCCAAAGCGGCAAAAAAATCACGTTTGCTGTATGGGAGCCCCCCTTAAATATCATTTTTATTCAGTTTTTAGTATTTCTTGTTATAGTGGCAACAAAATACATCATCTGTGAAAATTTCAAGTGTCTAGCTATCACTGTTCACGAGATACAGACAGACAGACAGACGGACAGTGGAGTCTTAGTAATAGGGTACCGTTTTTACCCTTTGAAATGAGACCTATGGACTCGTACCTATTTGAGTACTAGTAGGTATAGTAAAAGTGTGTGGAAATCACAGAGGGGAACGCGTCACTTCACGTCAATCCTTTACAATATTCTTTGACATCTGCAGTCGTTAACGTTCGCAGAATGAAGAAAATTGAAAAGTTACGAAACGTTCAAATCTAAAATTAAATTATAGACTGAATGGGTACACTCCATTATCCGTAAACACTCGAAATTCCTCTCTATCAACTCAAAATCGTAACTTATGGTTAAATCTAAGCAAAACGTACATATTTTCGAACCGAATTTCGAATTTTAATTAACTAAGTTCAGTAAACTACTCATTTATTTATTTAAATATTTAAACTTTATTGCACAATACACAAAGTAAGTAAAGATGGCGGACTTAATGCCTTGAGGCATTCTCACTAAACAATCTGGCATTAAAGTCGCCGTCATTAGAATTTGCGAACTATGTAAACAAAACCAAACGAACCAATATTCACCATGATACTCGATAATCACGTACGTACCTACTTTTAAAGATCAAGTGAGGTCTTTGTAACGATTTATACACTAAATCATTATTTTCATATTAAGTTTAAGATGAAATAACTATTCATTATTCATTATACGTTATTTTTAATAAAAACATGCTTGGTGAATATTTGAGGTTATGTGTCAAACTGTACTAATTTGTTTCCATAGTTCGCAAATTCTATTGACGGCGACTTTAATGCCAGATTGTTTAGTGAGAATGCCTCAAGGCATTAAGTCCGCCATCTTTACTTACTTTGTGTATTGTGCAATAAAGTTTAAATATTACCTAATTCTGTGCAATAGCATCTCTAGGTTATACCTGCGCTGCGTCTCCATTACCTTTTGGCATCTTTTAGAAAATGATATGAGCTAGAAAACAGAATTTGGTTAAGATCCGAACTCCTGTATATTCTATCGCTCTAATTCAAATAAATTTAGCAATGGTATTGCCATGGTATTGCATTTAAAACTCGAATAGGTAGTATAGATTAACCCCCTTACTAATTAACGTTGAGTAACGGTGGTGTAGCTAAACCATGTTTTGTCCTTATTTGTCAAATTCAAATGTCACAATTACAGATAAGGACAAAGCATGGTTTAACTACACCACGGTTACTTTTAAAGTCTACACCACGGTTACTCAACGTTTATTAATAAGGAGGTAGGTAGATTGTGGTTGAACGGTATTATTACGCCATCTAGTGGTAAGTAGCAATACTATTCAGTTTGGTTTTAGATAGTGTAGTTGCGCGCCATCTAGTGTTGAGTAGGATTTTGACACTAATTTCAGCGCTCTCTATGATCATACAGCGGAACTAAATTGTAAATGAATAGTTTCATGTTAGTTCAAGGGATGTCACTTTTTGAAATGTTTTACACTACAATAATTATGGCGACTTCTCTGACCCTAACCTAACAAGTGTTCGTGAAATTTAATGTAATGTTTTTATTCTACCGCCCCACCACTTCATTTTATTTCACGTCCTTTCATCGAAGCCTTTCATTGGCGTCAAACCACACGTTAGTTCCCAAAAGGTATTGGATTTGATGATGCCAAATAATCCCTAGGCCTTTTAGGAAACAAATAATAGTAAGTAGCTACCGTTGAACTTTTGAAGATAATCTCTGTCACTTTGACGTCAAGCAAGCGAACCCTTTTAGTAGTTTCATAGCTGTTAAGGTGGCGACTGGCTTGTAACATTTCGGTGTAATGTATCACATGCGATCCTTATCTTATCGCACCCATTAGATAAGGGACACGAGTGATACATTACACCGAAATGTTACAAGTCAGTCGCCAGTGTCGCCACCTTTATAGAAACTGTTGGGGTAAGAAAACAAATGATATGTTCAAAATACTTTATTATCAACAACATATGTATAAAACACTCTCACTGTATCTATAGCAAGTATGTACTAACTATTATATTGGACTTAACGTGTACTGATGCTTATAAAACGACACTGGTACAGTCAGATGCTAATACAGCCAGCAAAAACCCTTTTGGAAATATGTGGACTACACACGACATTGTCAAGTTATCACTTTTAAACAAATCTGTTTCTATAAAGATATGTTTTGTTTCAATCATTGCCAGGGTAAGAAAGGGACAAAACAAAGCGAAATAGACACTGATCCTTTGCAATGTCGATTGTAGACTTCTCTTAATAATAGAGTACATATTTCTAAAAAATCTTAGGCCTTATAAACAACCGCACTCTCTTTCCAGATTAACTGGAAATAATAGTCGATATCGCTTGTTCAAATTGACAAAATGTCTAACCCCCTCATTTGTTTTATTTTTCAACTGTAATAGCGTTCATAGCGGACGTCTTTTCGTTCACTTCGAAGGGACTGTATCCCAGCGGTATCTTAAATATTAATGGTGACTGGTAATATCCAAACTCGCTGTTATAACCTTGATAATAGAGTAGAGTTTATGCTATCACCACTATAGTTTTCAGGCCATAATAAAAAGACATATTAATACATTATCATCAGCAAAGTTGCGAGTGAGAGTAGGATAGAATGCTTCTCTCATGCTATAGAGGAGTCAGTTTCTTTGTTCACATTTTCCAATCCAAATTAGAAATTACTCTTTACCATAAAAAATAAATGACTATAGTTTTAGATCGTGTTCTATCTCACCCAGACATTCGCAAAGAGGCTTGTTGTCCCCATATATTTGACACTATTGAATCCAATTACATAATCGTCCTATAAGTAGCGGCAAAGTAAGGTTAGTTTTGACAGATGTCATCTTAGTACTAAAAGAGCCGTATCAATCTTGAATAATGTCAGTTTTAATGTCGATTTTCTATAACTGTGCTTTTCAAGCGCTTCACAGTACGCGGTATAGTCGTGTGGCAGTCGCACTCAGTCGCGCGACCAGACACAATAACAAACAGTAATGGGAAGACATCCGGTGTTGCCGCGCCACAAAACCGCCTAATGTGAAAGCGCTCGAAATGTCGTCATAGAAAATGGACAGTCTTAAAACGGACATCACTGACGTCTCTAACCAATTTATTAATACGATCCTTGAATTGCAACGAAAATGATAATAAAAATATAACTATAGTAAATTTGTATACGTAATAGGCGAGAATTGCATCTGATATTAAATATCACAAGTATTGTAACATGTATGCTTTAACTATTTTTTTATTATTTCTCCGGTACAAACAGACTGCATCGAGTGATTCACTGCTGGGATGAAATCTGTAAAAATCAACTTCTTACAATGCACTTGTTCTTTCTTTATTCGAATTAAAATTTAACAACAAAAATATATACCATTAGGTAAATTCATACTTTACACTTATACTTAACACAATTTCAAACGACAGAATGGTAGTGAGAATGTATACACAAATTCGGACTTTATACTTTAAAGTCACATTTATATTTAAGGAGTGTTAACATCTGCTAAACTAAAATTTCACTAAACCAACTAAATGCTACTAATAAAACTTTCGTTGATATCGGCTACATTGCGACAGTTTTGGCAACTGACAGCCTTTAACATGAAAAACTTATTTGTGCCCAAATACCTATAAAATATAGACTATATTCACTTTTTAAGGACTTCCTATATTATTATTGTATATTTTGCCGACTCTGCTAAATAGCACCGATGTTTATCGTTTTACCAGTGCTACGCAAGGTATTTTCCCCCAGATATTCTATTCTATCTGTCATTAACAAAGAGCAAAGGGAATATTTCTCAATATGACAATCTGTCCGCACAAATAAGTTTCCCATAATATTATCATAACGAGCTGCCAATTTCATAAGAAAGAATGATGTATTTACTTCTATTAAAAAACATCTATTGACATAATTTAAAGATTTTTCGCCACAAAAATAACAAGAAGTACATTTCAGATTATGTTCAATCATAAATATCGTTTTTGATATATCGTCGTTCAATCATAAATATTGTCACCAATATTTTCAATAATAGAAATACATCATTGTAAAACTGTCTCGTAGATTTTTTTACATGAGAATGACATTCCACAGATTGTCACTCGCCTGTCATGTACGAGTGTGAAGTCGAACGCAGCCATTAAAAATACTAACTTAAAAGTAAATAATGTACATAAAATAAATACACTCACAACAGAAACACTTCCTCCGTTTGCGTTGACTAGGCTCTCAAACATTTAATGTAAAATCCGAACAAAAACACGGTCAACTTTAATGTAACAAGACATATTAATGAAACTACAAGCAACAAAATTTGTATATATTTTGCAACGAAAACGTGTGCAATATCCCCAACATAATATTTTGCTCGAAGGCATTTTGTGCGTAAGTATCTATTGTTCTATTTTTATAAACAAGAGGTAGGTCGTCTCTTTTTGTTCGGATTTTAACGTAAACCTAGATTAAATTGTGCACTTACATTACATGTCACTTACATTAAGAGTTATGTTCTACCCTACTAACAGTTCAAAGTTTAGTAAAACTTATATATTGGTGCTTTTAAATTCACTGGTACTGTTACGCTTACAGCGTAAACGTTAAAAAAGCTCAGAAAAACTATTAGTTTTTACATATATTTAACGACAACTATGACAACGAAACGTCTAAGCCGCAGCTGCCTTTGAATCCTTTACTACATTTTTTTATAAACAAGTAACTTTATGCCAACGCAATGAGATAAACGGTGTCTCATTGTAAGGCTCGATCAGTAAATGGTCTTTCCCATGTTATTTCGTTTACATTATAAATCTGACTTTAATATGTAAATCATCGGCGTTAGCATTAACTGCAGCAATAGCAAATTACTTCGAAATCCAATTATAACAATTACTCCCTTCAAAAACTGCGCATTACTGAGAACTAGATTTTTGTAATATCATTTTAGCGTCGTACCTGAGGTACCAGCACGTTACGTACTTACGAAAACCTAGTACTATACCTTAGAAGTATGACTTCAAAATGTTAGTTAGATTTATTTAATCAGTGCTCTTATCATTGATCCTGCTATTCTAACTATATTCCATAGATAAAGGTGTTTGCATCCAGGAATAGAACTGCTATATATCAATATATTCATTAATATCTTTCTTCGAAACCGTCCAATATTGGAAAGGAACTCCGTAGTCGCCTATTCGACTAACCATAAACCGTTTGTTTATTTTCAAAACACTGGCAGAGTAATTTTATTACTTTTTTGCATTTATCCAACTCTATTGCTTATGGCTGTTTTGTAATAGATATAGAGCAAACACCATTCTGAATGGAAACTTCACAAGATTAAAATTATATGCGTCAATTCCAAATATATATTGTTTAAATGTTCGTTAATATTTACAGTGCAGTGTACATAGTGTAAACTATAGGAACAAGTTATAGAGGTTTGGCACTAAGTTAACAATCTCAATGACAGCTTATTTAAATTCCTTTGTAGGAACTATAGAAAGCGTAACTCTCAAATGATGTAAGAGACATCAAAGAAGTGTTTGTTTTTCTTATATTCTGACTCTATCTAACTTTTAGTCTAAAAGTAGGATTTACCGTAGTTTGGACTTTTACAGTAGCATATAAATTAAAATATTTAGGCACACTCGAAATTATGTTACTTGCAATTCTTTGTAGTTTACATCATTTGAGATTTACACCATATTACGGTAAAGTTCAATGTTTAGATTCATTTTTTACCTTAAAATGAATATTAACTGTTATGTAAGTATTAATAATAAAACGTTATTAACGTTGAAATATCAAAACATAACCTACGTCGATCCGGATATCTTGAATGAAATTAGCGTGACAAGGTTACAGCTTATTATGACTGAACATATGCATTATACATACCTAGTATTGTTTATGAAGTATTGTAATGTAGTTTAAGTACATAATTCATATAGAACTGTAATTTATTACCATGAATTATTTTATATCGTAAAAAAATTAATTAGGTTTATTTTGGCTAAATTGGCTTGTCATTTTCCACTTTGGAACACTATTCGTAAAAAAATAATGGTAACAAAGTCATTTTAGACTAACCGACTAAAAACAGATCATTTGACACCAAATGTCCTGAAAATAAAGTGAAATTAACACAGTGTCACCATTGTCTTACAATTTTATAGTAGCACTTTTAGTTTTCCAATATACGTAAATAATCAATGAATACCTATCACTAATTATGAGTAAAGTTAACACAATTTAACCTGTTGATCTATTATTAGAAATAAAGAAAAAACATATCGATTTCTTGTTCAATAAAGTAATTAACAAAAGAAATAAGTTTACGACGTATTTTTATTGACTTCAGATATTTTAATACACACGAACAAAGTTTTTTCTATTTACACCTTTTTTTTTATCGGTAAGTGGAGTACGGAGCCTCATACGTCATTCATTTGACAGTCGCGCATGCGTTCATACATACGATTGTATGTAACAAACAATAACATTATTATAATTTTTAAAAACATTTTGTGCTACCTTAACTGGTCGGTAAAATCTTAATTATAAACGAATTAGAAAGCATTTTTTTTATTTTTCATTTTTTTCAACAACATTTTTTAGGTATTTTAAACAATAAATTCGACCTGTTATTTATAATAAGCAAAGAAAACTGGAAACCAGCCGCCAAACAATTGAGGTAGCATTTATTAAACGTATATACAAAAAAGAACTAAACTAAAACTACTATGTACATGAGTCATTAACAACTAAAGAGAAAAACTACTGAAACTAATAAGTAGGTACGGCGTGAGCAAAAATGATCTCTAACACGATACGCTTAATGTCTTTTCGATTGCACGATTGGAACACAAAACCGGGCCGTCAATTTCCAAGTGACAGCGGACGCCATTGCACTCTCCCAGACATGCGTCATTTTTAATGAACCTGACAGCGGGCATATTTGCCAACGTTTACGCACGGAGGTTTTAAATATCAATAATCGATAATGTCTCTGTTATAATAATAAGTAAAACGAAAACACGAATATTTTTCGTTTTTTAACATATACTGTGTCAATTGGTCTTCGGATTCAGAGAGAGAGGCATATTTACCATTTAACAACTGACACACTTTCGGTATATAATATTCAAATATGAGTATACAGTTCATATAAAATGTCTGAATAACAACGACGACGAATAAGTTACAGTTTTACCCAAAACTTTAACAAACTTTTAGTAACACCGAAAACATTTAATTAATTGTATAATGTTTGCGCGCGCCTATACTACACGTCACGTGAGACGGCGAAGCGGGCTATGGAGCCACATCAAAAATTAATCTATCCACTGGCAATCACAGTTTTCATAATCTATCCTCGCCTATACTCAAACGAATACTTCCATTTTTTGTTGGCAAAACTGTCATCAAAATGTAAAGTTTAACAGACACATTCACACGTTCAATCCAACAGTGACTAAGCAAAAAGGAATTCATTCAAAATTCTTTTTGACCGCAACAATGTCACTATACACAAAGTTTTCCTCGTAATTTAGTGTCATTATTGGATTAACCGTGTGATATAGACATGTAACCCCGTGCGTGCGGTATAAAGGCGTGCACAGACCGTCGTCAGGGCTTGTCCTCGTCCTTCTTGCGCTGGCTGAGCTTCTGCTTGACGTCGAGCAGCATCTGCTCGAAGGACATGTCGTCGCGGCGCGGCGGCGCGGGCGCGGCGCCGAGGAACGCGCTCTCCGAGTACTCCGCCTCCAGCCCGTCTGCACCGCGATTCAACAAAATCAAAGTTAAAATATTTATTCAGTAGATAGGCCAGATACGGGCTCTTTTACACGTCGGTAATATAGAGTGAATCTACCAGCGCTTCGAACAAGACCCTCATTGCGGAGAAGAAGCTCCGCAAAATAATCCAACAGGAGGTCATTTTTGCAACAATTCAATAATACTTAAAAGTAAGTTACATCACAAAGTAATAAAGAAACAAATATTAATTATTAGAACTAACACAAGATATCATGATGATCAAATAGATAAATAGATATCAGGGGACAATCGTACACAAATTGACGTCCTAAACTATGTTCGTACTACGGGTACAAGGGTACGATATCACATAGAGAAATAAATATTTATATCGAAAACGTTCAAGACCCTGCCCTGGAACAAATATTCGCGGTCATCATTTTTAGGGTTTCGTATCCAAAGTACGCCAACGGAACCCTAGCCTTCGCTGTCCGTCCGTCTGTCCATCCGCGGATTTATCCTATAAATACATAGAAAACATCCACGACTCAGGAACAAATATTTGCGCTCCTCAGATAAAGTACCAGAATTTGAAACCGGGCCCGCTAGCTTCATAGGCAGGGTCACTACAAACTATACTCGAAACTCGAATTCAAGACCAAAATCCTAACCTCAACGGGCGCACATTCGCTGTGATTACTGCATTTTGGTTTAAGTGTAGGTATTTTTATCAATAACTTACCCTAATATTACAAGTTACACGAGTTCTCATTCATGTTTTTATGAAATAATGTTAAAATAACAAAATAATCAAGATGGGAACTGTCAGATTTTGGTCTTGAATTCGAGTTTCGAGTATAGGCCACCGCGTCTTCAAACTAGTCATTATGTTGTGCCTTCTTGTACTTCTACATCGCATGTGACTGTACGTGTTCTAAAAAATAAAGAATCCCCGTGAATACTGACCGAGGTCGGCGTAGCTCTGGCGGCAGAAGGCGCGGCGGCCGCCGAAGCCCACGTCGTACTGCGGGAACTGCGCCGCCGCCTCCACCGCGCCCCACGCGTCGCGCCCGCGCTCGAACGTCACGAACCCGTAGCGCGTGCTAAGGGAGTACCAGACGAAACTACAGGCGGGGTGCGGGTACAAATCTTATATTTGTACCGGGTATTCCAATGTTTTTAGGTAATGTAGGTAGGGCTTACCTGGTAAATAGTTATATATACAGGGTGTCCCGTAAGTAGTACGACAAATTAAAATAAATAATAGGGCATCACCAGGGCTACCAAGAACACCGCCATGTATGTTGAGCAATTTTTAGTACTTTCAAATATATTGATCATTTTAATAGGAATTTTTGTATTTTTTCCTTGTGTCCATCGTACGAAAAACCTTTAAGCTCATGTATTATTTGAATGTTTTTCAGTCTTTTCTTACATTGTTAGAATCAATATGAACTTTGGATGTTTTTAAAGCTACATTCCAGTTTTTTCTTCATGACAACTTTTTGTGTAATCACACAAAGTTACTTTGTCCATACTATGTGAACCCCATGTTTGTTTTTCATTTAGTATGGAAAAACCATCTTTATGTGATTACTCAAAAAGTTGACGTGAAAAAAAACCGGTCAAGTGCGAGTCGGACTCGCGCACCGAGGGTTCCGTATTGAAGATAATATGCTTGGTAACCGCAAAAGGAAATACTCATTTTGTTATAAGCTTTATATTCCAGGCAATAAGGTCGATTTTGACTGGCCAAAATTTTTCTTAGTTTTTTTATTATTTCTCAAAAACTGTAAATAATGACCACTTTATTTTATTTTTCCCAGAAAATATAAGTAATTATCTATACGTCAGGATTTTTTTCAGAAATTTTGATTAATAAACTTCGGAGATAAGGGGGGGCGAACAGTCATTTTTTGTACATTTTTGGCTATAAATCAAAAAGTACATCACAGAAAATTTTCAAAAAAATTGTTTTGAAATGCGCAGGTTAAAACCTTTCATATGACACCCCATTTGCTATAATCGAACGACTTTCATTTTTGAACCCCCATTCTAGACCCCTTTTCAATTATTAATAAAATTAATTTCATATTTGTTTTACTACAAATAGATGCGGGCAAGCAAGTTGTACAACTATGCCAAATTTCAAGTTGCATTTGTAGTTGCTGAGAAAACCTGCTGTGACATACAGACAGACAGACAGACAGACAACGAAGTCTCACCATAAGGGTTCCTTTTGTACCATTTTGGTACGGAACCCTAAAAATGGGATGTAGCTTTTAAACATCCTAAGTCCATAATGATTCTAACAATGAAAGAAAAGACTGAAAAACATTGAAATAACAGATGAGCTTAAGTGTTTTTCGTACGATGGACATAAGGAAAATTTATAAAAAAAAAACATAACAATAATTAATATCTCTGAAAGTACTAAAAATCGCTGAACATACATTGGGTTGTTTTTGGTAGCCTTTGTGATGCCCTATTATTTATTTTAATTTGTCGTAGTACTTACGAGACACCCTGTAAACCCGGCAAATACTACTTAGTTTATTATAATAAATTTATAACTGCCAATTACATGTGAAAAACGCAACAACGGTATAAAAGAAGCTCCTAAACGGGATATAATTCAGGTTTCTCATTTCACATTATTAACGGTAACTTACCCATCCTCCTTATTATGAAGGCGTACTTCTATTATGTGCCCAAACTTGCAGAAGCTCGCCCTCAACGACGCTTTAGTGCTGTCCTTCTCTAACTTGCCGACGAAAACAATGCGTCTCTCTTCCACCGGCTTGTTGCTTTCTCTGAAACAAAAAAAAAACATTCGTGATCGTCAATGTTTTCCAAGAATATGTATTTCAACTACAGTTGTAATAGGTGCGACCTTCTTAAATACGTAATTTAACCCTTTGAACGCCAAGAACCACTAAAGTGGTCGTGTAACTGTCGTGCCTACCACGCCATCGACCTATATAGTGGTCACAGATAAAGTGCAAAATAGACCCGAGTATTTGTCACGTAAGGTTGACATTAGATGTGGTTTTCAGCTTTCATTTGCGTGTGAGGACGACGTTTGTGTCAAGTCAAAGGCGTTCAAAGGGTAAGTAAATAGAACATGCAAGCTCTGGTTTCGTAGTCAAACAGTGCAACCACCAGGTCTTATATCTCCAGGTAATTTCACCGATTGTCTAATCCCCACACCATAAATAGTAATAATAATATTTCTCTCACCGATCTTCAGGGCTGTAGCTCCTATACCCCTTCCTCCTGTAGGGCTCCTCTCTCCTAGGACTACAAGAGCGCGGCGTGTGCCTGGACCGATCAGACGAGCTCGAACTGGACGACGATGATGAGCTAAAAAAATAATTCTCATTAAAAATATTTGGATGGTACAATCTGTCTCCATTGTCAAAAATCGTAGTTCGCAGTCATGTATTAGGTACAACCACAAGCAAGGAAAACATTAACCAAACAACATGACGAATATTATCAGAGGCCCTACTTTGAAAATCGAAGTTCGAAGTTACGTTAGCTTCATCTTTATCACTCGTCATTCGAGACTAAATCGAGAGAAAGGAATAGAGCTAACGAAACTTCCAACTTTGATTTTCAAAGAAGGCCCTCAGTATTACCACAAAACACTTACAACGCCCTTAAGATACACATTAGATGACGGTTTTCAATGATTGGACATTAACTAAAGACATTCTCAACAACTGTTTTTGTAGTAACTAACACTAGTAAAGTTGTTTTATCTCACGAAAGCGGGTTCGCCAAACTTGTGTGCGTCGGTGCACGTGCACGTTGTCTCTGAATGCGTAGCTGTCGTCGCTAACCGTCGCCGTAATGTGCGTGTCTATGCGTGTTACAACAACAACTATGGCAAACCCTTTTTCTTGAGATAAAACCACTGTAAGACAGTAGGAATAACTTTTCAAATTGTATTATTGAGAGACAGAAAGTGATATAGGCCACTTTTTGTCTCAGAAATTTGACTCGTTCCCGAAACAGGAACCAATAAAATAAAATGTCCATTAAAGATTTTCATTCAGGGTCAACCTGATAATACATATTATTTTATCCTTGTGCACTCTCACTGAAACAGAAAATAAATTAGCTCATACACGCAACGTACCTGGTAGAGGAATCAGAGCTCTCAGAAATAGTAGGTTTCCTCAAAGGTGGGGTAAAAGATTTGTCGCACTTCTTTTCTATGCGAGGCGGCGTCTTTCGAGGGCTTTTAGATCTAGCTGAATCGTGTCTAGACCTCGAACGAGTGGGCGAACGGTTCGAGCGATAATCTCTTCGAACGGATGGCGATCGTCTGCGATATGGTGATCTTGTTCGCTTCCTTTTGTAGGGTGAATCTCTTTTTCGCCGCCTGTAGCGATCTATCGAGCGAGAACGCCTCGCGCGAACGTTTCGGCTTCGTGAACGTCGTCGTCGCCTTTGACTGCGAGATCGAGAACGGCGTCTGTACCTATCAAAGCGATCGCGCGAGCGAGATCTTTTGTCCCTGGAGCGCGAGCGTTTATCGTTAGAGCGTGATCTCTTGTCTTTTGATCGAGACCTCTTTTCAACAGAGTGGGGACGTTTCTGGGCAGTCTCTTTCGCTTTATTTGCAGTCGAGTCGTCCATGCTACTCGATTTATCTTCGCCGCGCGTTGGGCTACCATCGCTAGACATAGACATATCACTATCGTTTCTCTTTCTTTGCATTGGACTCTTCTCTTTAACTAGTTTCTGAGGTTCAACTACTACTTCATCGGTCTGTACTACAACATTTGCGGTGTTATGTTTTCTTCTATGCTTGCCCAAGTGTAGAATTATTTTGTCTTCACCGTGATCAGCTTCACTGTCGTATAAACGCACTATTACAGTCTTATACGGTTTGGGTGCTTGTTTAACAGTTTGTTGGTCTGGCTTCTCTATCGATTCCTCTGGCGCCTTCTTTAGTACTACGTCCTGGATAGAAGCGAACAGAGAATTACTTGATATTTTAGTATCTACTTGCTTCTCTACACTTTTCAAGGCAGCGGTTATGTCTTTGTATCTTTCTCGATCAATTTTAACATCAGGGTGCCTTTTTTCATCGGGACTGCGTTTTTCTTTTTTTATGGGCTCGAAAACGTTCTGTTTAAGAACAGGCTCGGATTTTTTGATTTTGAAATTTATTAGGGCTTTTGCGTCTATTGGAGGGGACAAAGTTTTTTTCTCTGCCTTTTGCATAGCCTTTGTAAGTTGTCTGAACACAGTATTATCGGTGTTCGTACCAACACTAACCATAACTAACTCTTCATAGTCGGTCACTTTCGGTTTTTCGGTCTTAATCGCTACCGGTACTTCTTCCGGTGCCATTCCGCCAACTATCCGCAACATTTCAGCGTCACTTAGAAGTGGCTGCAGCTCTAAATTCTGGACTTTTGGTATCTTGCTCATAACAATATCTTCATCCCTTTTCCTCGTGGCCTCAGCTTTTTGTTTCTTTGTGTTCATAAGTATCTTTCTAGAGGCTTCTCTGATAGGATCGAAGATTTTCTTAGGTGCTTCTGGAACTTTCTGTTCTACTGTGTTAACTGCTACATGAGGAGGTGTGACATTAACAGGGTTGCTGACAACTTTCTCCAGTTGACATGGGCTTGGCAAGTCAGGGAATATTGCTTCAGGGCTAACAGCTGCGGAGCTGTTGTTTGAAGTAACCGATCGGCGCAGTTTATATTCCTGCAGATTAAGTTTCTTCTTTTTTAATGGCTGCTCTATTTCAGTTTTGTTCGATATTTCGACAGCCTTTATAATTTCATCTACTACTTTTTCTTCAGGCTTCGTGTCCATTTGCTGTGGTACCTGCACATCATGTTTATTGCTAAATAACGCCGTATAAAAGTTCTCCTCTTTTGGACGGGGCTCCTCCTTCACTTCATACCTACAATTACTGTCACTATTATTTACACATTTATTTTTCTCGCTATCTAATTCCTGTATGACTTTTACAGTTTCAGTGTTCAATACTTTATTACTAACACTAGACATACACTTTTCAATATCTTTAACATCTTGCTGATAGGCTTTATCATCACAGGTGTTAAGTATAACTTCAGATTTGTTTTTTATAGTTAACTTAATGCTAGTGTTCGTTTGACTACTGAGAGTATCACTTGCTTTAGAAGCATTTTTAACCATCACAGAATTGTTAATTTTATCTTTACAAATATCGTTAGCACTATGAATGGGCGAAAGTTTTTTACGACAGTTCGAGGGGGTCGGAGGTTTTATAGGTTGTTTGAGGGTCGCTTTTTTAGCTTTAGTGTCACTGTCATCACTTCCGCGTGGTGATACCTTTTTGTTTTTAGCGCACTTTTCACTTTCGTCATCACTACTCAGATGATAGACTATTTTTTTGTTTTTGCACGACCTATGCCTGGAGTTCAGTATCCTGCTGTTGCTTGAGAGCACTTCAGGTTTAAGCAGACTCTGCCCCCCCTTAAGCGCGGGGAGGCTGTGTCGCTTTTTCGTTGAGCAGTAGTCATGGTCGGAGTGGACCGGGCTCGGGGATCGCCTGAGCGCCGTGTTTTTACCCGGCGGCATCTGCAAACGAATTCACCTTGATACTTTTCTTTATTGGAGCTGAGACCGACCTAGAGTTAAAGAAATGTACTTACCAAAATTTGCCGCATTTTGTTCTTGTTAAGTTGGACACCGGCATCCTGCAAACGCATACCGTTAGTCAGCCCGTTTGTTTTTGCCTTGATCTCTTCTTTGACTAACGGTCTTTTTGGTTTGGTAGCGAATTTTTCGTTCGCTTCGAACTGCTCAAGAAGTGAGTTTAGATTGTTTGCAGCCAAAACTGGTATAGCAGCGTCATTGCAGGATTCTACGTCGACGAAATCATCTATTTCCGTTTTAACATCACTGATCTCGACCTTTACAGGTTTTTCTATGCAGAAATCCAGAACATTCGGCTTAGGAATAGGAGTTGATGTTCGGGCCGGTTTGTCATTTACACAGTCTAAGGTAGATTCAACTGGATGCTCTATTTCCATATCCTGGGTACTGAAATCATCATCGTTTTTTTCTATCTTTTGTGGGGTTTTGTTGGTGATAAGAAAGCTGTTTACATCTTCATCGGTCAACGTGCGTGGAAGATCATCGCTTTTGTTACCGGTTTCAGATTTATCCTTATTATCATTATCAAACGCTAAGTCAGACAAGTCTAGGTTCAGATCTTCAAAGCTTAGACAAGTTTTTGCATCGTCTATATCCATACAAGATATATGGTGCATTGGGGAATGAGGCACAGAAAACGACCTTTGTGAATTCTTGAACTTGGTATAACTCATATCTTCTAGCAAATATCGTTTAATATCCTCAATGTTTGGGAGAACATCAAGGTCAGATTCGTTTATCGAAACCTCTGCGATAGCTTCCTCTGGTTCTGGTACGCTTTCCTCCCGTTCCTTAACATCATCAGGTGATATCACGGCTTCTATTAGGGGGATTCTTTTAAAATTAGCCAATTTAACTTGCGAATCATTAGCTATTTTTTGTTTATGGAAAAAATCATCTACATTCGGAACTTCTTGCACGAACTTAGGTATTGGTTTGACTTCTTTGACAAAGTATTCATCAACATCATTGACAACCGGCTCATCTTTTATATCTATTATATCCAAGATTGGTTTAGGTTTTTCCTTAATGAAATATTCATCGACATTTGAAACAACTGGACCATCAAGGTTTATGTCTAAATCAACTTGGGATGTATCTGTTCTGTTTTCTTGGTACTCATATTGTGTTTCCTCTCTGTAGTTTTGGGGGTCTTCATCGTATTCTTCTTCCTCAGAAGTTTCTGCAGCCTCATTGTTGATGCTGTAATCTTGCTGTTCATCTTCTGAGGAAGCTTCAAGGTCTAAATCAGGATGAACTGTGTACACTTGAATGACGTCATAGTCGTCGCCTTCGACTAGAGTGTCTTCGTCATTGTCATCAAACTGCGAATGATCAACGTCCACTACTTCTATGTTGTCCTCTTCATCTGAGCTTGTCTCTTGGCTGGTTTGAGTCGTATTTTGCTGTAATAAGAAGAATACTTCTAAAAACCAAGGTCAGTAAAATACTGTAAACAGAGGCCAAATATTTAAACTTTACTGCAAATAAAATAATTAAAAAGAAGGACTTTAGACATGATATATCATAGGAAGAATAAGTCATTGTTGGTACATGGCGACCGCTAGGGCTCGATTGCTCTGGACCTTACGATTTCAAATCGACAACCAAGCCATATTAAACTAGACATGACAGCAATTAAAGTTCTCCATGAGTTGACTTATTTCAAGACAGGCGTCCCAAGTTATACATGTCGCCCAAGGCTAGCGAAACCTAGAAAACCGACACGCCAAATATGAATACACGGGAGCTCGTTGTTTCCCACATTAATTTATTAATTTATTAATTTTTGGGCATATCATTGTTGACATTAATAAAGTAATAATAATTGAAAGTAATAATTTTTATATCTTTTTTATAATATAGGTCTGATAAATACGACCTAACCCACATCATGACTACAAATAATTATGGCAGAATATAGGCCCTAAATACTCACATTCTGGGTCCAATATTCCCCCTCGTTGCTCTCCTCCTCGTAGTCGTCCCTCTGCGCGTACGCCTGTGCCTGCGCCTGCGAGTAGTCGGGGCTGTTTTGGTTGCAGCTGCTCTCCGAGGAGAGGGACTCGCTCGTGGACCCCATCCGCTTGTGCCCAATAGTACGGTACCGAGCCTGGTGGTATGTGTTCAGAACATGTGACTCCATCGCTGGAATGAAGAATTATTATTTATAACATCTGTTTCTACAGATACCATACAAGCTCAAAATGGTAGTGCTCCCATTAAAGTAGAGAGTTCTGGGTTAAAATGTAAA
This sequence comes from Acleris cristana, assembly GCA_948252455.1. Lineage (NCBI taxonomy): Eukaryota > Metazoa > Arthropoda > Insecta > Lepidoptera > Tortricidae > Acleris > Acleris cristana. Next base: position 6,537,590 of record OX411794.1, read on the forward strand.
CTGTATTTTTTTTTTGTTATTATAAGTATATAAACATATAATATATTATAAACATAGTTAGAATAAGTAGCCACTTTATTTTTGAGATAGCACCTTACTTAATCACTTATCATATTTTTCATTCTACTGTGAAACCTATCCTTAATATGAGTAAGAAATACATACATACATACATTAAATCACACCTGTTTCCCAGAGGGGTAGGCAGAGACCACTTCTTTCCACCTGCTACGATCTTGACAAATCTCTTTCGCTTCTTCCACAGTAAGAAATAAATAAATAAATAAATAAATATCAAGGGACAATGTCACACCAATTGACCTAGTCCCAAACTAAGCTCTAGGCTTGCATTATGGGTACTAGACAACGATATAAATACTTATATAGACAAATATATACTTAAATAGATTGAAAACATCCAAGACTCAGGAATAAATATTCGTGCTCATCACACAAATATCTGCCCTTACCAGGATTTGAACCCAGGCCCGCTAGCTTCGTAGGCAGGGTCACTACCAACTAGGCCAGCGCGTCGTCAACAACAAAATATGTGAAACCTTTTTGTTACCAATCTGATAACACTGGCAGCATTCCCCTTATACATATAATTGACAACATGTCAAACAAACAGTCATAACAAATAAAACCCAACTTACATCAGAAAATTACAAAAAAACGTAAAATATCAAAAATAAAGTAAAAAAAAACTTTTAAAAGTGTGTACAGAAAATAATTACGCTTAAAGGTATCTATTACGATAATAAGTTATTTTAAGTCGTCAGACACGAAAAGACGTATTAGGCTTTCGATTTAGCGTCCGTATTAAGAGTGAGGTCGCGTTCAAACTACGGATACGGACACAGATGTGTGATTCAACCAACTCTGAGCCGCAAATCTGCACGGCTAGCTCATGTTGCCCGCGACTCGTTTGTCGCACGGAACTCCCTTTCTTTCTAGTCTGTAACGATTGAGACGCACAAAGAGACAATTGAGGGAATACAACTTGTGCTACCCGTGCGACGTGCGAAACCGGCGCCGTGCGTAATCAAATGATAGACTGACTTGAGCTAAGCAATCTTACGTTTCGCTGCAAATAATGTGCGGGTAGGTCCGCGACTTGTTTGACGCACGGTAATCCCTCTCTTCGTAGTCCGTAATGAAAGAGACCCACTGAGCGACAAGCGAGAAAATACAACTTGTGCTAGCCGTACAGCCGCTGATTACCCGCCAATTATGTACCTTAGTGTGAATAATCTATTCAGAATAGTACGGGATGCTTTTTGATGGTTCACAATGAGTTACAGTAAGCCATGGAGAGATATAAAAAATACCCAAATCCAACAGTTTACGATTTCTAGTATACCTACCCTGTATTATTGTAAAATATAAAGATGAAAAAATCGACTCCAAAAACGCAAAAAATAACTTCTATTAAAATGATAGGTAAGTAATAGGTTAGTCCGACTGAAGTTTGCTTTTGGTTGAAAATATTGTGAGTCGTCAACTTCAGTTGGACTAACCTATTACCTACCTAGCTATCATTTTAATAAAGTATTTTTTTGCGTTTTTGAAGTGAAGTTGTTGAAAGTCATAGTCACATTAAATGTTCTTCGTCGTAGCCGCTCAACTATCCTAATCGAGATATCTTATCGCCACCCTTGAAATCGGTACCGTTGAGGAGTTTCACTGGACATCTGTGGTCTTCATCATCAGTTCCACTTCACCAAATGATACTTTCTGAATGCAAATGCTAGACTTGTTACTAAAAATACTAAAACCGCTATATGTTGACCTACAATATTTGAGGAGTTCCCTCAATTCCTCACTGATCCCCTCATCGGATTCAGATTTGGTGACAATGGGACCACCTCGGAAGTATACCCTATCAAACCAAAAAAATATGTTTGAAACTGGCCCACAATTGACGGAGAAATCGGTGAACATGCATAAAAAAAATACATACAGTGGAATGTATAACCTCCTCCTTTTTTGAAATTGGTTAATAAAATTAACCCTAATAAAACTTCAACTTGTGTAATATTTAAAGAAGTAGGTATTTGCCATACTTTACAAAATGACCCAAATACCATTTGAGCACTGTGTTAGATTCAAGTGAATAGGTACCTGGTGTACACAGATGCTTGAATTCGAAAGGAAGTGTTATAAATGTTATAATTAAGCAAATATTAGATAGGTGCAACATCAGATTATTAGTAAAAAATATACCTATGAGTACTTTTAAATGTTCATATTATGGTATTTTGAACTGTATTAAATATTATTATGCGTATCAGTAATATTCACTATATTAATAAATAAAAACTTAATATTATGAATTTAGCGTTTTTTTTTTTGACAGGTTTTTTTGATCAAGATATGATATTACGATTTTTCGAGATTTTGACCTGCGTAAATATATATTTAGTACTAGGTTAATAGTAACTAGATATGTACATATTCCTATGTGCCCAGGGGCCCATTTCACGAAGCTACAAGTTACAAATTACAAGCGGAAGTCTCTTTCTAACTCCTTTTGCTAGAAAGAGAGTTCCGCTTGTAATTTGTAACTTGTAGCTTTGTGAAACGGGGCCCAGTGGGTGGGTAATATCTACATATTTATTAATAATATTGGGTAAATTAAATACCCAGATAAATTATATTATTATCCAGATGAGTTAAATAGGAAATTTCTGCTTAAAAAAGCTCATAGACTGATTAGTGTACGGGACACATGACGGGTGAAAGGTTAAAGTACATAAACCGGTATAAACGAATTTGATGAAACATAGTTACAGACCAAAGCTCAAAAATGCTTAATATGTATATTCTTCTTCTATGACAACTATTCTCCTTTCTTATCCCACAAAATTTTGCAAAGGTATATAAAGAGGTGTATCCACTTTCGAACCTTATTACAATGCAATAAGGTGAAGAAGTGGAAGGATGTTATTCTGAGAACTTGTAATTTATTTTCCATACCAATATTATTCAAAAAATATAGTTTATTATTATTAACACCTAGATAATTAATTACCCAATCTATCTCTGCTCAGCATTCATTTTGTATCAGGAATGTTTTTACAATGCTTAAAAAACAGTCCCCTGTGGTGTCCCATAACAGTCCCTTAGCAGAAACAATGTTTATCTTATAAATTATATTGTTTATGGAGGTTTTTACACATTATCATAACCATCATCATCATCATGTTCATGTTGATAGTTCAAACAAAACCCTTTAAAAATGCCACGCTTTATTTCCATTAAGCATTTAAATGTGCACTTACTTGGACAATTCTTTGAAAAATTATTGTCCATCAACAATAACAGTCTAACTCTAAATTCGTATAATAGAAGGAGAAAAAAAACTACCCTAAATTTATATATATATATATATATATATTTGTGATATTTCAATGTGTAAGAGAGTCTTAAACAACACTTTTGGGTGTAAAAGAATATGTTAATTTTATGATAGGAAACGTTCATTAGACACAGATCAAAGTAAGGAAACAATACATTTTTAAATTCTTAACTGTTACATAAACTCAATATTATATTTTATTTTATTTTATTTTACTGTATGAAACTATGGATTGTAAGGTCTAAAAATAAATTTTATTCAGTTCTATTCTATACTCTAAATTCCAAAGTTTAAGCTTGTTTTGGCACTATGGCTCTGCTCTTCTCATTGTTAGTAGAGAAAAAATGTATAAGACAATACGTACTTTCGGTAGAACAAGGGCACAATGTACAACATAATATGACAAGAAGAGCAATTATGCCCTTGTCGTACCGAAGGCGAATACATGAAATAGTTTTAACTTTTGTTAAGTTTGTTTTTTTGGATGTCGCCAAAAAGTGTTCATGCTGATTTGATTTATATTATTATTTGAAAAATCCTAATAGATAGTTTATTGAGTTTTTTGTCTATTCTATTACTCACAGTGGCAACAGTATGTATGTTTGTTAGGCATTCTTTTACTTGAAAGATACCTACATCAAATGCAGAAAAAAATCAATGTTTTTGTAAAAAGAAATCTAGCCTACTTCTGACTTAAAGAAACATCTTTGAGGCGTTCAAATTTATTCTTGGTAAGGATAAATAAACAACCTTGTGACTTACTTTACTAGCCAATCAAGGTGTAGGTATGTACCACAGATTCAGAAGATTGTAAAGATATCAAACAAAAAAACCTTTCACACACAGTTTACACAATTGGTCCAGCTACTAACAAAACATGCTACGCAGAGCCCTGGGACTCTGTCAGGCCTCTTTAACAGCTCCACAGACAACTAAAAGTCTAATTTTATAAAAATAATTAATAGTTTTTTGTGTCTTTATTTTGATTAACGAATTAATGAAGACGCAGGTAAGGACCAAAGGGGAATTACTTTATGCAAACAAAAGAGAAGGTTAAGGTTGTGAAGTACCAAAGAGTTGACACAAGACCAGAGCATTTGGCGATTACTCAACCAGTAACAAAAAGAAGAGAGAAAGAACTATAAAGCCTATAAAGCCAGGTTTTGTTATTCTTCAGGCTTTGTGAAATATTAACTGTGTCAAAAGGGTTTTGTTGCTAAGAACATTTGCAAACGGCTGAGTTAGTTCATTGAATCACATGGTTTTGTTTATTTTCCTTTAACTACCTACATAAATACATATAAATAATTTAATGCTGATTTTATACTGAATTACTTTACATAAAACTTGTTTTATAGATATTGATGAATCATATAGGTCTCAGAACCTGTATAGGTTGATGCTACCCATGTATAAAATAGGGTGCTTGATTTAGAGGTGTAGTAGCTTAACATATTATACTGTTTACATATGCATAATAAAATACCAAAGGCATTAAATATTTAAAAATAAAAAAGGTACCCCCGTCTGTCACTAGGCATAATAAAAGGTTAATTAATAAATTTCTAAAACATGTTTTGTTTAGAGATTTGAAAACTAACACATGTTAAGAGTAAGCTCAATTTTAGAAAGCTTTGTGTTCATAAAAAAAGATCTTTGACCAGACATTTTACATCTCAATAGACAATAGGTGCAGGTAACACCATAAACAATAAACAAACAGGCAACCTTTTCTAATCTAAAACATATAATAACATCTGTCTTGTCCAATACAAGGTCTAAAATTAAATACAGCGAAACATATGTTTCAAGAAAAAAAATGGTATAGTTCAATATGCTAAATAAAGAGTTTATTGTTGTTGGAAGTGAAAAGGCTTATCTTATTCCATGCATTGGTAACCAAGAATCTAAACCTGTTGATTATTTCTGACTAAAGCTTCTATTCTAATGTTCTTAACCTATATGTTATCAAAGTGACATGTTATAACCTAACATGCTAAATCTTACCATATTAAGTAACAATACATGAAGACACTTTCCTAATTTTAATAATTGTTTAATTAAACTAAACATATTGGCACTGTTATTATACGACGTAGAAATGGCGGTAACAGATGTCCGGCAATCGCAGGTCTATTATTATTGATTAAATAGAGCATACACCCACATGTATGCAATTAGTAAGGTTATGTAAATGTAAATATTGTTAAAAACTGTAACTTAACCACGTAAGATGCTCTTATGACACTGTTCGAGAATATTATCGTGTGTTTGAATTAAAATCGCCAAATAATAAACCGTGCGACGCCGCTGCGCGCGATAAGCGGCGAGGACCCACTCAATAACTGTCAAAGTGCAAAAACAATCCAAATATCACGTGATCCTACTGCAGTTTACAGTTAAATCTGCGCTGAACTAAGTGATAAACTGTTAATTACACGCGCTCAGATGAACTAACGGTACTTTAAAGCAATTGTTGCAAAAAAACTGCACCAGTTTACGTTCTAGGTTAGGTCGCGATTTGGCGATTTTTTACGCTTGTTGTAAACACAGAAAGTTTGCAACGTCTTGCAATTTGGTGAAACGTTCGGAATATGCATTTTACGGTAACTTGAGCGGTTAAGAAGGGATTCATTGTCAGCATCCCTGGCGTGAAATGAAAACGCGCGCGCTACACCTAACCTTGATAACGAAAAAAGGTTGATACAGATTTCTAGTTCAAGGTCTCATGAAAAAACTGAAAAGTCACATGAAGGCGTTACACAAACAAAACTGAAATATCATTGCGACCCGCACAAAAATCTATTTTGGGACAAACAACAGATGAAAAAAGTGCTAACCTTACGGACTCAGGTGACGGCTTTATCCATGTAATTTGCACTTGAGGGCTTCTACACCTCTATCACAAATTACACCACCATAAACACTCGCACTGATATGTCCTAAATACTTTCAAACACGAGTCGTGCACAATATCTAATTGTTTTTCGTAAAAAATTAACACTTTTCACGAAACATCACATGTTACGAACTTCACGACTGCAAATTTTTGGTGTTGCCATAACAAGGAAAATTTCAAGACGGTCTTCACACAAGCACATTTTTATTTATGTTATCACTATACCAACATGCAATGTGACCAGTTGCATCTTATACAAATAGTTCAATAAAGACATGCAAACGTTACCGAATTCGATACATAACTGACTCTAATATTCGTGCAATGATTCTAGGTAATTCCCTTTTCATTTTGCTGGTTGCTACCTAACATGAAGGTGGCGGCTTGTCGAGTGCGTTTTTTTGTTGTAGGTTAGATAGAGAGGAGTTACTGAGCGACGAACAACCCGACCCATTTTCTTAGAACTCATTCACTCGTTCATTGTTTCATTTACAATCCTTATCGACAGTTGTAGGTCAGATACCGATAAATTCATGGCTCAAAACAACTGAACATTGTGTTTTAGGGGATTATGACGAATTTCCTAAGCCGATATCAGCTTTCTCAGGTAGACAATCTACAACTGGCGGACAACAACGTTTATTTTTGAGTTTTAAGAGCATCGTTATTATACGAATTACGCTATACGAATGTCACCACGTTTCGGTATGAAAACTGCGTTGGTAAGGAAAACAACATACCTATAGGTAATAAATAGTTGTGAAAACGATAAATTACAATTATTTTTAAAATTTATGCTATACCTACTGCATTTGTAATAATTTAAAACAGGCAAAGTATCTAATTTATAGATGTTATAGGAAGGTAAAATTGTGTGATTGCTACTGCGAAGCTTTTTATTGTTAATAGTGTTTTAGTAGGTTTTTTATTAAATAAATAATAAATAAGTTTTCCCTTTCAAAGTAGATATTATTCACAGATGTCTCGTCACAACTCTCTTTTGCATTCGCATTCACATGACCGTACCAGTGTGGTTTTGGAGAATGCGGAAACTCTGGCTGTCATTAGAGAAGAGCAGATTTCACCTACTGCTTCAACCTTGGAAGTAGAAAAGAAGCCAGCGGAGTCTTCAGATACCGAAATTGATTATTATGATACTGATAATTGCCCTTGCTCGAATGATCTTATAGCACGGTGGGATGCTTTGAAGATGGTTAAAGATAAAGAGGAAGAATTAAAAGCTGAGTTCACTAGTCTTTTGGAAAAGGAGTTGAATGCCGTAAAAGAGAGATTTGATTTTATTTTACAGTAAGTTACTCCCTTTCCTTTCATCCGTTAAAAACCGACAAGGAAGCTTTGATAATGTAATAGTATCATACTAATAAATAACTAAGTACGGTGCATTTGAAAAAGAGGTGATAGACGGTCGAGTAAGTTCACGTATTTGCGGCTCGGCGATCTTACTCGCCCGTGTGTCATCCGAAGTACGCGTACTTAAAACCGCCGAGTAAGTTCGTTGGCGATCCAACATGTTTGAATTTTGCTCGTAGCCCGTCTTGGCTCGTACGTCTGTCATCGCCACGAGTAAGTAGCGCGAGCCACGCACGATTTTCTTTCGGCAGTCTGTGGGTGAAGTGTGTGACATTTGTGTTGTCGTTTGTTTATTTTGGTTCAGAAATTCTAGTTAAAACCTATACTCTGATTTTTGTAAGATGATGCCTGTGACAGCTCATATAAACACTTATTATTACACTTATTTCTTTAACTTTGCTTAAAAACTATATCGGTACTTACAAACCTAGCCTATTTTTAAACACATCGCTTATGATAAGTGATTGAAATTACGAAATACGGCTGTTACAGGTGCTCTACTTTGAAATCCGTAATTCGAACTTCGACTATTGCTATCTCTTTCGCTCTAGACGCGTAACTAATTCGCAAGAAAGTGACGGGGCGATCCGAAATTCGAATTACGGATTTCAAAGTAGAGCCCCAGGCATCATCTTAAAATAATCAGAGTATAAAATAAGTGATTTTTAAAATGTAATATTGATATGATAAAATTCCTTATTAACTCAAAGCTTCCTCTATCGACGACATTTTGCGTTTGAAGTGTGAGAAAGCTTCAACGTGTGTCACCGACGCGAGCCGAGCAAGTTCACGAACTTGATGATTTTATAACTCGCGCGTCTGTCACAGGACCCTTATTCTCGTGACTTCGAGATGATTTTTCATGCGATATGCACTGTCAACTGCGTACATTTTTTTGACATATCTCGCTGTGTGTGTGTGTGTGTGTGTCTGTCTGTCTGTCTGTCTGTCTGTCTGTCTGTCTGTCTGTCTGTCTGTCTGTCTGTCTGTCTGTCTGTCTGTCTGTCTGTCTGTCTGTCTGTCTGTCTGTCTGTGTGTGTGTCTGTGTGTGTATATCTGTGTGTGCGTGTGTCTGTGTGTCTGTCTGTGTGTAAATATATATAACCTTTTTTGTGTTGGTTTGCAGGAATGAGCAGGTACGCACAAGCTACATGATGCGTGAGGCTCACAGAGAGAGGCAGGAGAAAATACAGGCTTTACAAAGACAACTGGAATGTAAGAACATGGCCGGTCTTATGTATGTCATGTGCTCCGAAAGAAGAAAATGTAAATTGGAGAAGTTAAAGATAGTGGAAGGTATTTTTTTTGACGTACGTCACTTAAGTCGTGTGTCGTGCGTGCTTGCTAATGCGTAGACTTGACGTCGACGTCCGTCAATTTTTTTTTTTTCTTGGCCATGGGCTTTACTTTGAAATCAGTAATTCGAACTTCGGATCACCCCGTCACTTTCTTGCACATTAGTGACGCGTCGAGAGCAAAAGGGATAGCAATAGACGAAGTTCGAATTACGGATTTCAAAGTAGAGCCTCATGTATGCTAGGTCATTCAGTTGACGTCCGTCAAATCTTCGCAGTGTTGCCAGATCTCAAAGCAGAGCTACTGAGGCTCTACTTTGAAATCCGTAATTCGAACTTCGTCTATTGCTATCTCTTTTGCTCTCGATGCGTCACTAATTCGCAAGAAAGTGACAGGACGATCCGAAGTTCGAATTACTGATTTCAAAGTAGAGCCCCTGGTTTTGGGATGTGTCTACTGTTTATCCCAAAAATCCCACTGGATTTTAGAATTTTATTTGTGTAACAAAAAAAAACACATACACATAAGGTTCTAGAAGCGAGTGTAGGAGCCACAATTTCTGAACGAAACGAAATGAGCGAAGCAAGAATATGTGGTCTGTGACAGCATGAAGGATATTTTGCACGATAGTGCGTACTGAGGCCCTACTTTAAAAATCGAAGTTCGAAGTTATGTTAGCTCTATCTCTCTCTCTATCTCTCCATTTAGTCTCGAATGGCGAGTGACGGGAACGGAGCTAACGTAACTTCGAATTTTTATTTTCAAAGTAGGGCCTCAGTACAGCAGCGGGCCTGACGGCCGTGCGCGGTTGTCCTTCCAAGTTAGATAGTGCGTAGGGGACTTAATATTTGGATTATTTATAAAACCACTTTAATTGTTTATCCACCTAAAAAGGTACCGTAGGTAGGAAGATACGCTTCTATGCGAGTGGCAGTGGCAGCGTGCTTACTCGACCGCTGGCCGTCACTGGTCGAAAAAAATCACTCTTCGCGCATACACTACATTTACCTATATGCCATTTAAATCACAATAAACAACGATTAATAATTTGACTCGTGTTATTTACTTGTTTTATAAATGAAGCTAGCGCTGACAACTCAATGTCGGAAATCCGACTGCGTCGTGTACTCGTGTGAAGAACCTTTAGCCCTTCAAAAGGTCACGCACCACGACGTGACATTTTGTCGGATGACGGCCGACATGACATCGGACGGACATTCGCCGGTCATAGACAAGACAATGTCAATGCCACCTTTTTTATAATCTACTTTTTAGTAGAGTAGGTACCAATATAATTATGTACGATGAAAAAAGGTCATAAAAACATTGGCATCAATGCTGAATTTTGCAATGCAGCTTTGATTTGGGATTGACCTCTTTAGTTAGTTCTTGTACTTATATTGTTTGGTGACTCTTCTCACCAGTTTATTTGAATTTTAAATTACTTACTGGATGTGTTTTAATCGCAGGTGTCGTGTTTTTCAGATAAAAAAAGATAAATAGTCAGTTTAACCTACTACATCATAATAAATAACTTGACCAAAGAACGTAATAGGAACGTGCACAAACTAACAAGTAGGGTAGGTACGTGATTATCGAGTAATACCTATGGCCCGTTTCACGAAGCTACAATAAGTTACAAATTACAAGCGGAAGTCTTTTTCTAACTCGTTTTGCTAAAAAGAGAGTTCCGCTTGTAATTTGTAACTTGTAGCTTCGTGAAACGGGCCGCTAATGGTAAATTGGTTCGTTTGGTTTTGTTTTGCATTTTTTCCAATTCCAATAGGGAATAGGTATGCATGCATGGATTTTTTAAATCGCATTTATCAACAAAACATAAAAATAACTACCGTAAAAGACATCACCAAAAGAGAAATTAAAATTAAAATTGGTAAAGAAATACGGATGATACAAGCACTTTAAATGCTAATTAGACAAACAGATCCGAAGTGCACCGGTGACGTCATTGTGCAGTTCGGCCATATAAACTCCACGTAAAATTCTGTTTTGCTATAAATCTTCCAGCGCTACGCAAAAGACCACTCCTGAGTAGAAACGCCGCAAGAAACTCAACAGTCAGGTTATATGCTTTGCTAGCTTATATCTTGGTTATTTTTATTGCTATTATATATAAAAAAAGATTTTTCTCCGCTGTTTGTTACATGAATCAGCTTTTATTGAAGCTCTAAAAAATAGTCATTAATATCCGCATTACGCAGCTTTATATCCCTGTTCCAGAGTACACCACGTACATCCGCGCGCTGCAGGACATCCTGGCAGAAGGCCAGGCGCTGATCCTGCACCTCTCCCGGGGGTACAAGACGGCGGCGCGCGTCGACCAGGAGTGGCGCGACAAGACGAAGAGTATCATCACTGAGGTATGCGACAAGTTCGTGTGCGACCGTAGCGAGGTGTCTCCAGAGGCGCTAGACAAGATGCATTACGCTTACTAGCGTTTCTATTCGTTTCGTTTTTAAACCAATCGCGTCACTGGGCGATCACGTGATATGAAAAGTCACGTGATCTATCAGTGACGCGATTGGTTTAAAAATGAAACGAATAGAAACGTTCGTTAGCGCAATGCATCTTGGCAGGGCCCTCAGGGGTGTTATTCTCTTTAAAACGGCGGTCGGTCGAACGAACGAGCGAAAGCGCAGCTGCAGCGACAAGTTTAAGTAGGCCCGTTCGAGCGAACAAAACACATTTTAGCGCGTGCATTCTCAATTAGGCAGCCTTATACGTTCGAGAAGCCATGCTGCCAAATTAAATACACGCGCTAAAATGTGTTTTGTTCGCTCTGACGGGACTAGGTACTTAAACTTGCCGCTGCACCTGCGCTTTCACTCGTTCGTCCGTCCGTCCGTCGTTGTTGAGAGAATCACAACCCATACCAAGAGTTACAATTACCGTACTCGCTAGCAAGTCGAATGTTCTATCCCTGGCACTCTTGCATTCGACTCGATAGCGAGTAGGAACGTTAATTGTAACTCATGGTAAGGGTACTGGGGTGTGATTATCTGTCGTCGTCGCCGTTTTTAGCGTATATTTTATACGGAACGCGTGTCCGACTTACACTTGGCCGTTTTTTTTCTAAGCAACGGCATCGGAACTCTACGCCGAGCATGGTCCGACATGCTCTTGTCCGTTTATTTTTGATTAGTACTGGTAGTAAATAGTAGTGTACTGTCAGTTCCAAGCGTACGTGTACCACTACGCCGGGGGCAGCCCCGACACGAACCAGTTTGTGTTTGACATCCCCGGCATGCTGAAGACTCAAGCGTCCATCGTGGACGACCCCAACGAGGACGCCTGCCTCTGCCCGCAGGAGGAGGAGGCGGAACCAGGTCAGCGTAGACCAGTACCCTTACCATGCCATGAGTTACAATTAACGTAGGTACTCGCTAACGAGTCGGTATTGATTCTCTCAAAAGCAAAGGTGAGCAAATGCAGGAGTGAAGTCCAAGCCGCGAGTTTAAGTAGTCCCGTCAGAGCGAGCAAAACACATTTTAGCGCGTGCATTCTCACTTAGGCAGCCTTATACGTTCGAGAAGCCATGCTGCCGAATTGAATACACGCGCTGAAATGTGTTTTGTTCGCTTTGACGGGACTACTTAAACTCGCCGCTTGTACATCACTCCTGCGTTCGCTCACCTTTGCTTTTGAAAGAATCACTACCCAGTCCCTCGCAGACCTCGCAGTGTTCGAATGCGAGGGACAGAACATTCGACTTGCTAGCGAGTAGGTTCGGTAATTGTACTTACCTAAGGGTACAGGGTGCCGTTCTACTGTACTGTAAGTAATACTAAAGAAGGCAACTTGGATTTTTTAAATCGAATTTCTCAACAAAATATGAAAATGAAAATACAGTAAAGAGATCACCAAAAGTGACATTAAAATTAAAATCAGCCATAAAATACGGATGATACAAGCATTTTAAACTGCTAAGTACTTAGACAGCGATTAGACAGAGAGATGCACTTTGACGTCATGTTACAGGTCAGGCCATATAAACTCGATGTTAAATTTTGTTTTGTTAGAAATCTTTGTTGGCTCATATCTTGGTTATTTTTATGGCTATTCGAAAACTGTTTTTTGTCAACTGTTTGTTACATGAATCAGTTTTTATTGAAGCTGTGAAAGAAAGTCATGAATATTTCGAAACTCACAAGACTAAATAAGGAATGCACCGAGCAAACGTCGAGCGTCCATTGTGATCATCATTACTATTATTGTGTTTTCTGATTAACTAAAGATTTTCCTTTGAATCGGACGATGCTTTTTTGTAGCGCAAGTAAAAACACAATTTATGGGATACGTAACAAACTTTAATAACAATTACCCTTTGAGTAGTCAGCGTAACGTAAAAAAGTGGCCCACCTTTTCCCGTTAAGTTGATAACTATAAATCCTATAAGTTGTGTTTTCATTTATAGTCTAAAAAGCTCCGTCCGATTTCTAGAAAATACTTTATCGGCGCATTCTTAATATAATTTAACACAATACTAATTTCTATACAAGTCTACTAGTGAAAATGTACCGCATGGACTAATATTACTAGTATGTATGTATGTATGTATGTAAACACTTTATTGTACACAAGAAAAAAACAGAACAATACAATTAATATAAAAATAAGTACAAAGGCGAACTTATCCCTTCTAGTCTAGTGAGGTTCGGGAATTGGGCCCCAGAGGCCCGTTTCACGAAGAGAGCTACAAGTTACAAATTACAAGCGGAAGTCTCTTTCTAACTCGTACTGCTAGAAAGAGGATTCCGCTTGTAATTTGTAACTTGTAGCTTCGTGAAACGGGCCACAGGTGGTCGGATTTTGAATGCTACTAATATTAAATGAGTTTTAAATTTATTTCCGCGGTGATTTCGTTTTCTGGTCGCACTCGTATTTGATATCATAGGCATATTATTTTTACAGAGGAGGAGGAACCCAAGGAATGGTGGGAAGATATGGAGAACGAAAAGCATCCGTTTATCCTGATGGGAGACATGGCGTCGTTCCTGCCCGACGAGCGCGCCAAGGTCTTGAAGGTTGTGCGCGCGGCCAAGACGGTGCCACACAAGTGGAAGGAATACGGTAACCCCTTTATTATCCTTGTTGCTTTCACATTTTAGGGAAGTCGCTCGCTGCGAAAACGAAGCAGTGCAGGGCGAGTCAACGCTTGTTCTGCTTAAAGAAACAAGCCGCGGGCGGCTGTCTTTTGTTCCAATTAATTTAACGAAAACGAAGGGGACGTAATGACAAAATGGCGGCGGCACACCTTAACCTCGCCTCCTCCGCGCCTATATCTCGACACTGCCTTGACAAAGGGAAAACTTGCCCCGTCGCTCTTTTAAATAGCAGAATAAAAGGCACGACGGGTGACATTCAGGGTATTGATTCTCTCAAAAGCAAAGGTGAGCGAATGCAGGAGCAGGAGTGGAGTCCAAGCGGCGAGTTTAAGTAGTCCCGTCAGAGCGAGCAAAACACATATTAGCGCGTGTATTCTCAATTAGGCAGCCTTATACGTTCGAGAAGCCATGCTGCCAAATTGAATACACGCGCTGAAATGTGTTTTGTTCGCTTTGACGGGACTACTTAAACTCACCGCTTGGACATCACTCTTGAGTTCGCTCACCTTTGCTTTTGAAAGAATCACTACCCAGACCGCAGCTGAATGTCACCCGTCCATTATTCCGCAGCGGTGACCATACTATCCGTCACATCCGTCTGCCTGTTTGCTTGTCATGACATGTTCTTCCAGTGTTCAAAAACATGTTCCTGAAAGCCGAGTGTCCCAACGCGAACGCCACGAAGGACGAGTACCTCGGCAGGCTGCCGGAGGACAAATGGCCGTGCCAGGGCGCCAATAAGGAGGAACTGCCTTCACCGGAGGATGTCAACTTGGACGTGAGGCCATAACATAATATACCTATATAGAAATGTAATTCATCGCCAGCATGATACCAAATGCGGCGACGGAGCGGCCCCAACTAAACCGGCCTGGTGCCTCCTGTTGAGTTTGCTTGTGGTTGCTCGCGGCGCGTACGGACGAGACTCGCACACATGCAAACCGCGCGATATACCATAGTTTGAGGACAAACTACTGTTAGACTAACTTTTTTATTCCAACAAACATAAACTGTGTTGTGTGTTGTGCAAACATAAACATGTAACTTAAAAGTAAAACAAAACTGTTTATAAATCTGCCCTAACATGACTATAACACAAGTTTAGGTTGGCTCTCTAGTTGGTTTTCTAAAAAAGAAACCTAGCTAGATCGATTTATCGCCCCAGAAACCCCCTGCATACCTACTAAATTTCATGAAAATCATTGGACCCGTTTCCAAGATTCTGATATTATACAAGAATTGCTCGTTTAAAGGTATTAGATAGATATACTTAGTTAGAACCGCACTTAAAAGGCTCTTTACAAAAGCTCAAGGTTCGGGATATTTTAGTAATCCAGAATTTCTGTGTAGCTGCACACCTGAAATGTCTAAGGATCAAAATATCACCAAATTATTTTTATAATTTGCAGAGTAGGTATCCCAAAAAAAATATTATGAAAAATATCAAAATCATCATCATCATTATCATCCCGTATTAGTCCACTGCTGAGGCCCTAATTTGAAAATCGAAGTTCGAATTTACGTTGACTCCATCCCTTTCTCTCGATTTACTCTCGAATGACGAGTGACAGAGAAAATCCCAATGCACACAACTGCAACCCGTCAGTTTCTCTCATCCAAACTACACCAGACAATCTGCGCTTGTCATCGCTCCATCTTGGCCCAAAAAAACAGTCAAAATAATGTAGGGATAATTTGATCCATAGAAATTTTTCATGTGTATTTAATAAATTATAATGAAATATTATTCTAGTCTCGCGACTCTATTCGTCACCATACATCGTTAAGCTACGAGATGCGGACGGCTATGGGCTCCATACTTCGAATGATGTAAGTAAAACAATTATTTTTATAAATCTTGCGTACCTACTTCATTTGACAACAGGGACTTTTTTATTAGGTGTTCTGAAAAAACCGGCCAAGTGCGAGTCGGTCTCGCGCACGAAGGGTTCCATACCATTATCTATACAACATTAGCAAAAAACTGCAAAAAAACATTAATATTTATTTTATCCTGTTTTTAAGGGGCAACAGAAATACATAATTTGTAAAAATAGCTATGATGGTTCATGAGATATAGACTGGTGACAGACAGACAGACAGACGGACAGTGAAGTCTTAGTAATAGGATCCCGTTTTTACCCTTTAGGTACGGAACCCTTAAAATTACGCTTATAGAGGCTCAAAAGGGTGCCGTTTAATTTGCATAAAAACATCTGACAGAATTTTGTTTGAATAGTAAACATAAAAAACGCTGCTTTTGCATGCAAGCAAGCATGTTTTTTTTTCAGGACACCTTTTAAAAAGTTCCTGTTGTCATTTGGATGGGAAAAAAGTTACCTAAATGACTAAAATGTCCTTATTACCAGGGGTCGGGATAGGTATTGCTTATTAACCTAAACCTAACGCATGTTCATTTATGCCTGAGTGAGATGGGAATACAGTAATGGCTACCGGCAATTTTTGTTTTTAGGGTTCCGTGTCCGTAGGGAGCCAAACGGGACCCTATTGTATGCCTCCGCTGTCCGTCCGTCCGTCCGTCCTAACCACGGAATAGAAAAAACAGTGGAAGTGGCAAGAGCTTCGCTTAGTATCAGACCTAGGGCTATTGTCGCCAGTAGGTACTCAAACTATCATAAAAACAACACGCCACCATGGAAAATATTTTTGGTGCGGCTATCGTTTTTACACCCCGAAATAGCACAATAAATTAAGGCATGCTTCTGGATTTATTTCCTATTTTAGAAATATCGAAATAAGCGATCGCGGCAAAAGTATGGTAGGTTGCGCGGAACTCCGCATAACTATGCCAAACGTTACACGCTCATTTGACACTTCTACTGTTTTTTCTGTTCCGTGGTCCTAACTTTAAAAGTTTAAACAGCTGTATCTTTTACATCGTAATAGATAGCGAGTTGATTTTTTTCAAGGTTTTTGTTATTACGGCGGGTTTACCACCAAATATAAAAAATTAAGGAAAGTCAAATAATACAGAGATTTTTCAAGATCGTAGCAGGTGGAAAGAAGTGGTCTCTGCGTACCCCTCTGGGAAAGAGGCGTGATTTAATGTATGTAAAATAATACAAGAAACGTTTTTTTTTCAACATATTTTTATTTTTGTTGCATCGTAAAAACGGTAAAACATACACGCGTAAAATTTGGTATAAGTAATTATAGTACAAACCCTGAAGGAAAAAACAAATACTAAAAATGGTCGAGTGTGAGTTGGGCTCGCGCTGATTCGATTCGAAATCGGAATATAATAATACCTACTGTGCAGCGGTACGGAACCCTCGGTGCGCGAGTCCGACTCGCACTTGACCGGTTTTTTCTATGACACACGAGTGACAAATATACTGTCATTTGCAAGTGCATGATAACGATAGCCAGCAGAAAGCTATTAAGAAGCCGGGAATACTGTACGTTATTTAATGAAGAGGCATCAAGGCTAATAAAGGTTTTGAAGGTTTTTATACGCACTAGTATTCCGACCCCTGGTTATTGCAGTACGGCGTCTAACGCGGCGAATGCGACCGCGCCGGCCAAAGCCATTCACCTTTTGGGCGCGAGGGATTCCATGGAGATCGCTTCCAGCACCAAGTTGGTCAGTCTACTTCTTACGGCCGTATTATACTGATCTTGCTTCGCTGAGATGCCCATCCCAAGACACGCAAGAAATGGCGGTCTGACGTACCTATCTTGAGACGAGCATCTCAGTCAATATCAGTTTATTAATACAACGAACCGGATGAATTAGGTTCGTTAAGTACATATTTTTTTTACTTTTTAATCTTTTTATACTTAACATACTTATACCTAAGGTCGCCGTCAATAGAACTTGCGAACTATGTAAACAAATTATAGTTTGCTCAATATAGGATGATGCCTGTGACAGCTCTTATACGCACGTATTACAATTGTTTCTTTAACTTTACACATTTACTACATTAGTACAAACCTAGCGACGCCGTTCAGGAATTTAAATAATTAATCACCTATTTTTAATTGCTTCGCTTGCGAGTGTAGTAAGTGATTGAAATTACAAAATGCGGCTGTCACAGGCATCATCCTATATTGAGCAAACTATAGTACTGTTTGACACATAACCTCAAATATTCACCAAGCGTGTTTTTATTAAAAATAACGTATAATGAATAGTTATTTCATCGTTAACCTAATATGAAAATAATTATTTAGTGTATAAATCGTTGCAAAGACCTCACTTGATCTTTAAAAGTACGTGATTATCGAGTAATCACGGTGAATTGGTTCGTTTGGTTTTGTTTACATAGTTCGCAAGTTATATTGACGGCGACCTTAAGTGGTCATGCATGGGCATAGTAACTAACTACCTATCAACTTATCAAATACCTGATAAAACGTACGTTCTTCTTAAAGTGCCTCTCCAACTCAGTCATGGTTGGCTATCAGCTGCTGGAATCTGTCCCTATGTTTTGCGAGGCTGAATAGCTCGGTCACCCTCGTAATTCCAGTCCACTCCCGAACTCTTCTTTTACCAGCAACTTTGCCCATAATAATTAGTTGCAAAATTTGATATCTGTCATGCCTGAGCACGTGCCCGAGACGGGTCTATATCGTCTGCCATAATAATTTTTAGTCATAATGTGTCATAATTATCGTAAGTCATAACGTATTTTTCTAAGAAACTGTTTGTTTTTCAGGATTTTTATAAATCAAAAACCTAACCTAACCTAGCCCTGTCTACGCGTTACATATTTAGGAAATGTTTAAAAGTTAACGGTGTCAGCTTTATAAAAATGTATGACCACCAATAATTATGACAAAAATTACATTATGACCAAAAAAAATATGGGAAACAACGGGCTCCCGCCCGAGACATATCTCGGGTATGTGCTCAAACCTCATAAGGTTTTTCGCTTCTTGATGATAGACAAAAGTTTTGCTGGGCCCGACGCAAAACCTCCTCGTTAGTTATAATTATACCCTTTGCATGCAACTTATCCTGAACATATTTATTAGTTTTAAAAACCTTGGTTCTTGTCAGATTGTCCAAATACTTACTCAAAACAAAGTCGGTATACCTAAAGTCCTATATGTAACAAACGTCTAATGCATGATCAAGAGTAAACCATTTTTTTTTGTATTATCGTTTGTTACTTTTGTCAAAAAAAAACTTATAATTTACGCCAGAATACTGTCCCCCTTACAAAAACGTTGGGCAAAGTAAAAGTTGAGTAACGGTGGTATAGCTATACAATGTTTTGTTCTTCGGTCATTGTGACATTAAAATTTGATAGATAAGGACAAAACATTGTATAGCTATACCACCGTTACTCAACGTTTATTAGTAAGATGTATATGTATGAGATGCAAGCAAAATATATAGATCCCGTGTCAATAAAAGAGATATACCTACATATATGTTTATCATTTATAGCTGGCTCTACTCGTTTCCAGCTCATTGTCGAAAATCGACGCTTACAACATTGCTTTGTCAACTCCATGGGCCAAGATGCATTACGCTAACTACCGTTTCTGTTCGTTTCATTGGTAGACCACGTGACTTCGTATCACGTCATCTACTAGTGACGCGATTGATTTAACAACGAAACGAATAGAAGCGCTAGAGCGTTATACATTTTGACTAGGGCGTCATACATTTCGAGTCGATAGAAAACAAACGTTTGCAGCGTTTACACTTCGGCTATTCCTTTAGAATTAACAAATGTTTGAATTAACAACAAATTAAATAATTTGGTATTTTCCAGCGCGGTAAATACAGAGAGAGCTTTGGAAATAGGGGCAGCAAGAGCGTCTCGGTTGGCGTCGGATTTGCCAACAATGCGGTATGTAACATACGATGCCGTATGCCGAACAGACACAGCGTATTGCGTATTGTAAGCTCAAATTTGATCAACATATCTTTCGGTTCGCTTTTGTTTCGCTTTCGCGGCCACTGTTATTGGATAATATCGTCACACGTCCATAACACAATTTGTATATGTATGTTCTTGTTCGCGGTATTCTCAGAAAGCTACTCTTGTCTTGTCTTAGCTTCTTAAGTTTTGAAACAAAGTTATATGCAAGACTGAGATGCAGATATTTGCCACTCACTCTGACCCATAGTTGCGTCTCAGAACTTACAGTAATAACTTACAAGTGTAAATCCGGCCTAATGACTATTTCTTTATAGGATGAAGAAATGTGCATCGATGGGGTGTGTTTAAAAGTAGGCGAGGCCGGCTTCACCCCGGCTTCTCAGCCAATAATTGGGTAAGTGGGACACAACGCCAGATTTCCGGCTAGGCCTGCAAGGCCCCGGGACCCAGCCAGCCTAGGGGCCCCAGTGGCTGAACCATCATATAAGCCCAAAATCCTGGACAAAATGGCTTCCAGATAAGTGGGGGGGAAGGGTTCAATGCCAAAGTCCTACGGGCCCTGGTCTAATCCGGACCTGAGGATACATGCTGCACTACTTAATTTATCATACTCTACCTTTTGCGCTTGACTCTGTCCGCGTAAAGTTCCTTAGTAAGTAGTATTCCCTCGGGAACTGTCCAATTTTTCCGCTAAAAAAGTGCCCTATGTGCTTTTCTAGACTATATAAATATCTCTGTGCCAAATTTCAGCCGCTCTGGCGTGATTGAGTAACACCCATCCATTTATAATAATCCATCAACGTCTAAGTACCTATTTGATTGGTGGGGCTACCCGTCGTTGAATAAAAACACTAGGGTAACGGTACCAATGTTGGAGACTTTTAGCTGAAAGGACCAATAATGGACACTTAACTCTTAATCCAAAGACAATAAGGTTACAAATTGATTGTTTCAAAATAAAAGAATAACCCTTATCTTCTGAAGCATAAGCATCAAGTGTCCATCATTGGTTCTTGTTCATTACTGGTTTCATCACCCTATAATGAACTTTAACGTAAACATATCATGTCATGTCGATCAAAGACCCGCAGGTGATGGGGCCAACTCTGTACAACAAGCTCCCACAACGCGTTAAAGACGTGGCCAGCGTGTCAGGATTCCAGTCCCTACTAAAGAATATTTTAATTGAAAACACAATATATAATGTAAATGAATTTATCAGTAGCACTATAAAATAATAAATAATAATAAAATGTTAAATAAATATTATCTGTAACTTGACATGTCTTCTAGTGCATTTTATGTTTATGTAAATCTTAAATGTAATTGTCCAAGAATTGACGAATAAACTATTCTATTCTATTCTATTCTATTCATAACTAAAAGTTCTATTCATTAAACTTTTTACATTATTAGTGAGAACGTCCTCCGATGCATCGTGCTCGACACTTTCGTTGGCTGACTGTATTTATGCCGTACGAATGAAAATCTTCTTACGTGTTCACAGAGTCAAGGACGAGGATGTCGACGATGAGCAGACAGGTTTAGGGTGCGTTACAACTTTACATTACATTAATCAAGGCCTAAAGGATCGACCGTGCTCAAAATACGCTGACGCTCCGTAATGGCCCCTATACGCTCCGTAATGGCTCCGTAAGGGACCGAGCAATACGTAATAGTGAGATGCAAGAATATGCTGCTGGACACAGCACTACACGTTGGCCCATGATCCGCCAACGAGTAGAGGGGCCATAAACGCAGTAACTAGGCTTATGCGTCAACGCATACCGTCCACAGTCCACACCAAGTGAGCAATGGTGAGGACGGTATGCGTTAGAAACCTGACGCACAAGTCACATCACTGTGTACGCTGCGTCAGCGTATTTTGAGCACCGGTGTGGATGGTATGCGTCAAAAACGCAAATTGGCTTATACAGACAGACGACGCACGAGTGATCCTATAAGGGTTCCGTTTTTTCATTTTTTGTACGGAACCCTAAAACAACTATTTTTTATCAATAATCATTAGCAAAATTACTTAGTTATCTTTTGACAAACAGACAAACAGAGTTATTTTCACATTTATAATATGAGTAAACATTTCCATAAACACGAGTAGTGTTCATATTACAAAACCATGCTTAAAAGTTGAAGGACTGAATTTACTTGGTTCAGCTTCGGGGCACATAATTTGTGAAATAAGCGAACAAAATCAATTAAAAGTTCACCTTTTGGAACAGAACCCAAAAGTTGAACTAGTAAATTTAATTCGTTATAGTATTAGGCACATACTCTATCATTGAACAGTGATAGTTTCCATAGTAATTGAAACTCCAAAATCATTGGATTAGACACCAAAACTTATGTTCATATATATAAAAGGCTAAACTGACTGACTGACATATCAACGCACAGCCGAAACTACTGTACCTAGAAACTTGAAATTTGGTACAGGGGTTCCTTTCATGATGTAAGTGAGCACTAAGAAAGGATTATCCGAAAATCGACCCCCAACGGGAAAAAATGGAGGGAGTAGCGGGAAACTAATTCTACGCGTACGAAGTCGCGGGCGTCCTCTAGTCTTATATAAAGTTTCCATCTATCAGTTTAGTACGATTTATTAAGAAGCTTTAAAAAAAGTACGCCTGGCCTAGTAGCTGATCGCCGTTCAAGTACTGGGTTAGGTATACATTTTTGAAACAAATATTTGAACGGCATATTTCTCGAAAATTATCAAAAAAAATGAAATATCCTATTAATAAAATAAAAGAGAGATTAATCAAGAGTACATATCTAGCAAATCCTTCTAGCTAATTAAAAGCTTAAATTTGGAGTGCACTGTCCTTATCTATTTTCCCATACTAGCGACGTTTTCAGCCGGAAGCTTCAGTACGATGCCCGATCACGGCCGTGGCTGTAACGTAAGTTTCAGTTAGTTTCAATGGAGGTGTAGGCAAAGAGTTGCCGTTTAAAAAAAAAAACAGAACTATGTAACATCGGTCACGAATTAATTATATAATTATTTCGATCGAGTGTTCATCTTTTGCGGGTCGTTCATCTTTTGATGCCGCTACCCTACATGTTTTGTATTATTACAGCAATTTACTACAAGATAGCCTTCAGGCAATCAAAGGCCGAATTCCTGATAAGGACCATAAGATCAACAGCGAAAAGGTATTCTTAATCATTCACCAACACCATATGCATTCATCATCGTCGTCATCATAGCCGAAAGACGTCCACTGGCTTGCATAAGCGGCCTTTACACGTAAAGTTCGGACCTCGGGAAACGCCACGCGCCGTTCCAATCTTTGTTCTGAACCGTAAATTTTTTACTATTTTACTATTACAGTTGCATTTAAACGTACGGTTTGGAACGAAGATTGGAACGGCGCGTGGCGTTTCCCGCGGTCCGAACTTTACGTATGTAGGCCGCTATAGGCCTTCCCCAATTATGTCCACTCGGTCGGTTTTGTGCTACTCGCATCCATCGGCTTCCCGCGATACATGTATTCTCATGTATTAACATATTCAAAATCTATTATTCTGTAACTCACACTATATCACAGAATGAACAATAGTAGGTAAATATACTCGAAAATCTAATTCAAGACCAAAATCCTAACCTCAACGGGCGCACATTCGCTGTGATTACTGCATTTTGGTTTAAGTGTAGATATTTTTATCAATAAAACTTACCCTAAATAATATTACTTGTTACACGAGTTCTCATTCATGTGTTTATGAAATAATCTTATAATAACGAAATAATCAATATGGGAACATATGGGAACTGTACAATTTTGGTCTTAAATTAGATTTTCGACTATATAATCATATATTATATTAGATGAAGTAAACTGATCAGTCTATGGTCTAGTAAAAAACAATACTATAGGCTGAGCCTGTTCTATTCTCTCCTTATGTATCGTTTAGGTAAGTCACCAACGCACAACGAGGGGAGGCTGCGCGTTGCACCGCGTTCCCATTACTAAAACCGCCTCCACCACGCTTTAGGAACGGACCGCCACGGTGCCCCGGTCGCTTCCCTGCTCTGTGCGTTTGCGGCTTTAAAGAATATGTTATGTCACGCGGTCCGCCCTCGTGCCGCTTATAAGATTAAAGCCCCAAACGCTCTGAGAGCGGAGGCGGCACGGTGCGGCGCGTTCCCGTACTAGAAACATCTCCGTAACGCTTATAGCATGCTTTTAGTATGGGCACTGGGCACGCGCTGCTCCGCGCCACCTCCACTCTCCATGCGTTTGCGGCTTACAAAAACGGACTGTTAAAAAAATTAAAGATTTAGTTGTGTATGTTTGCAAGCACACGGCGCCATAGAAGGCAGTTCAGTGTTTTTAAGTTCACGGCTTTTTTTGATGCGCGTTGTTTAAAACTCCCCAAGTAGGTACTTCCATTTTCGAGGATTGATGCAACCGTATGCAACGTCAATTTCGGCAAGCCAAAACCATGAACCATGACATTCATCCAACTATTCTTGACCACACGTGGCCTACCCGCTTCCCAGTTCTGCCCCATGCCGGATTGCCAGCGGCAGAGGGTGAGCGAGTTCATGAACACGCTGCCGGCCTACTGGCGCGAGAGCCCCTTCACGCAATTCCAGCAGACCTTCGACTCCTACGAGACCTGCACGCCTGGTATGTAGCACTTCGTAATAGGTGTAGGTAATCTTTATTTTCAACCTGCAAAAAAAGGAAGAGGTTCTCAATTGGGTTGTATTTTTTTGAGTGTATGTTTTCTTATGCGAAAAAGTAACTTCCAAATGGGTCCACCTTTTATCAAAATAAAGTTCTGATGATGGAATCTATGAGTTGAGGGAACTCCTCAAAGCAATTTTGGTATTTTCAGAAACAAGTCAAGTAATTGTATTCATAAAGTATCATTTGATGAAGTAGAACTGATGAAGAAGACCACGGATGGCCATTGGAACTTCTCTATAATACCTGTTTCAAGGTTGGCGATAACATATCACGATTATTCTTAATGCATTTTAGTCTGTGCAGTGCGGTTATAATACGGGCAAATTAGATGAAATTTCACTAAAGTCTGGAAATAATTCTAAGAACTGATAAAAACATTTCTGATTGCTTTGTATGGGCTCAAAATGGAACTTTATATATCCCTTAATAAATTCGCCCCCCCCGGAAAGGGGTGTAATTGGTTGAAAACCATGCAATAGTCATAACTAACCAGGGGAAAAAGGTGTACCTACTCGGTGCAATTTGGCATACGTTTTAATCCATCTCAATCTACATTTGCACGTATTATTTCATTTAATTCAACCTACGGAACATATAAATAAAAATACATATAAGTACCTAACATTTAAAGGCCTTCCGTACATAATAGAAACGGTGCAAACCGGGGGAAACCATCTAGTTGACCTCTAACGATTCCAAAAAATGCACTTTATAATAAACTACCGGACACACTAAAAGATTTAACTTTCTGTGAGTTTAAATAAAATTTTAAAAAGTGGCTAACTGGAGTTTTTTAATTATGAGTCGTCATCCGAATTATAACCGTGATGGTGGATGGTCGGTGCCACCGAGTTGGAAAACTGTTTTATGTAGTGCTCCAGTCCAGTGGCAGGTGTGGACGCGCCTTTAGCAAGTGACGTTGTTAGTGTTGTGTGTGACCCTACGTTTAAGAATTATAATAATGAAGAAAACGGGGGTAGTCTCGCCGGCCACGCGCCGTTCGCTCCGAGAAGTCGGGCTGACAGAGCGCTGGCCCGCAGTGTTCGTCGTGCTGCGGCCGCGTCTGCTCATGAATAGGGACTCCGGACGAGCCCGAAACATGTCGAGCGTTTTTCGACAAATTTTACGTGAGTGTCGTGAGTAACCCGGTGTGATCTCCTTAATATGTCTGAGTCTCACGGAAGTTTTATGTTTAAACTTAAGTTTATCTTGAAATTTCGCATGCCATTTTGATTTTAGTGATACTTACTTACCTAATGTTATTTTTCAATGATCTCGTTGTACCTAAAATCAAGTGAAATAAATATTTTGACTTTGACCTTAACGTGTCGTCAATGTACAGCAACATGCATAGATACTTTTGAGTTTGACTGTCTACGCCTAGAGCTTGGTTTGTGACTAAGTTTTTTTGTCCTTACAGAGCAGCTGGAGATTCTGCGAAGCCGCATCGAGGCGACCCGTGGCCGCTCGATCCACTCGTTCCACTCGTTCCACTTGCCGGGCGAGGAGGACCACCTCCTAGACGAATGGCGGCCCAACGTGGAGGGCGTGTCCGTGCAGACCTCGGAGGTCTTCCTGCCCGAGCTGCTCCCCTGCACCTGTAGGATGCCCTACCCTAGCCCGGGAACCAGTGCCACTAAAGAGTACGATGGTCAGTATTTTAAATTGTTTATCATTATTAGGTACCACCTAATTTTTACAAATATCTACATATATTACGGTTCATTTGATACAGCCCGCTGCCAGACAGACAGACGGACTTAGTTGGCATCTTTGGGTCCCGTTGGCACCTTTTTGTTGCGGAATCTTAAACAAACGAAAGTCATGAAATTATTACATAGTATAAAATAAAGTCGCTTCCCGCTGTCTGTCTGTCTCTTTGTATACAACTAACAGGTTTTGACGCAGATTTTTTAATAGATAGACTGATTCAAGAGGAAGGTTTTTATGTAAGTATGAAACATTTTGGATTATGTATGGGTATTACAGAAAACTCACACAAACCGAAGCGAAGCGAGGGCGAGTCACTAGTGTTTAACAAACTTATAATAACATAGGAGTAAATTCGGCAGTCGGGTAAAAAAGCAAGTTTTAAAAATCCGACTGTTGCTAACCAACTTTAAATAGTTACTAATCCTAAATGATCATTCAAAATGAAAAATGATGAAAGAAACCTGAAGATGATTTTTAAATACCTATTCAACGATATACTCATCATCAATTGACGACTTCTTTTTTAATTTTTTACAATATGGCGTCTGGTTGCCGCCGTATTAATTTTTTATTACTGTCATTATATTTAGAGATACTCACAAGATAAAGACAAATCGGTCAACGCGTTTAATTTATAAAGCGCCACAAAAGCACAAACATACATTTGAAAAAAAAAAAAACAGTCGACAATGTCACACCAATTGACCTAGTCCCAAACTAAGCTCTAGGCTTGTACTATGGGTACTAGACAACGATATAAATACTTGTATAGATAAATATATACTTAAATACATAGAAAACATCCATGACTCTGGAACAAATATTCGCGCTCATCACACTAATATCTGCCCTTACCGAGATTTGAACCCAGAACCGCTAGCTTCGTAGGCAGGGTCACTACCAACTAGTCCAGCGCGTCGTCAAATATATAGGCTGATAAACACATCACATTACCAACACATTATTAAAAACGGCGTTCTTTTTCAGTGCTAGAACTGGTCCATGTGAAAGAAGCACTGGACGAGATCAACAAGGAGTGCTTCTTCGACAACAGCATCGAGTTCGATCGCTTCAAGGTCATCGGCCAGGACTCCGTCAATTCCAAGTGCGTCCACCATCATCAGCACGGGTAGCACAAGTTGTATTTTCTCGCTTGTCGCTCAGTGCGTCTCTATCGTAACAGACTAGAAGGAAAGGGAGATCCGAGCGACAAACATGTCGCGGACAACATGTGCTACCCGTGCAGCCAAGATAAACGCTGCTGACGTTTTTTCTTCTATCGACTTGAAATACACTCACGGCCAAAAAACCCGCCCACCTGTCTTTTGTTCATACAGTAGTCAACAAGAATAATTTCATAAATCAAAGAGGAACTTCAAAGATACTGAACGGATTTCGATGTTGCTAGTAGTATTTTGTTGCTAATTAACCTTGGTCCAAAATGGACAACATATATTCTTATATTTTATAAATATTCAACCTTTAGGTTGTTACTCTTTCCAATGAAACACAAAAGATTCATAAATTACCTGTTCATAGTAAATGATTTTGTTTTGTACGTCTTTCAAATTTCTTTGGTTTTTTTTGAAAAGAATATGACTGTGTTGAGCATTTAAATTCGTTTAGTATTTTTGAAGTAACTCTCTTATTTAAGAAGTTATACTTGTTAAGAAGTATGAACAAAAGTCGGCGGTGGGCGGGTATTTTTGTCGGTGAGTGTATTTTTTTTTCTTAATTAATGGCTTTCACTCCTTGTTTTAACAAGGTGTATTTCGCCAGTATCGAGTTTTAGACAATCGCCATGAACTTATTAGAGAAACAAGTCCATGGATATCACACGCGAGGACAATTGTTCGGTTAAAGAGATTAACTCTGGTGGACTAAACAGAAGCACATGGGCACAGTATATAAATAAACCAGTAATGAAACTACGAACAAACGCTCGAAACGACGCACTCACACAGACGCACGCCTCTACGAGACCGCTAAGAGGATTTGGCGGTGCCGTCAGTCGCGAGTGTCGCGTCTAGACGAATGGGCTCCTTCGCATTTTTCGTACGTTCCTTCTTTAGAAAGATGCCACAAAAGTATTCCTTACAAAATTCGAAATCTGGGGATCTGTGTGGTCTCTGACAATGATTTCGTTGGCAGCATGAGAAAAAAAGTAGGCGCCATCTTGAACTTTTTAGTTATTCAACCGATTGCTTCCAAAATCGATATCTGGGGATATGTATGGTCCCCGACAACTAATCTGTTGGCAGAATGAGAAAAAGTAGCCGCCATCTTGAACTTCTTAGTTATTCAACCGATTGCTTCCAAAATCGATATCTGGGGATGTGTATGGTCTCCGACAACTAATCTGTTGGCAGAATAAGAAAAAGTAGCCGCCATCTTGAACTCTTTAGTTATTCAACCGATTGCTTCCAAAATCGATATCTGGGGATGTGTATGGTCTCCGACAACTAATCTGTTGGCAGAATGAGAAAAAGTAGCCGCCATCTTGAACTTTTTCCTTATTCAACCGATTGCTTCCAAAATCGATATCTGGGGATGTGTATGGTCTCCGACAACTAATCTGTTGGCAGAATGAGAAAAAGTAGCCGCCATCTTGAACTTCTTAGATATTCAACCGATTGCTTCCAAAATCGATATCTGGGGATTTGTATGGTCTCCGACAACTAATCTGTTGGCAGAATGAGAAAAAGTAGCCGCCATCTTGAACTTTTTCCTTATTCAACCGATTGCTTCCAAAATCGATATCTGGGGATGTGTATGGTCTCCGACAACTAATCTGTTGGCAGAATGAGAAAAAGTAGCCGCCATCTTGAACTTCTTAGTTATTCAACCGATTGCTTCCAAAATCGATATCTGGGGATGTGTATGGTCTCCGACAACTAATCTGTTGGCAGAATAAGAAAAAGTTGCCACCATCTTGAACTTTTTAGTTATTCAACCGATTGCTTCCAAAATCGATATCTGGGGATGTGTATGGTCTCTGACAACTAATCTGTTGGCAGAATAAGAAAAAGTAGCCGCCATCTTGAACTTTTTAGTTAATCAACCGATTGCTTCCAAAATCGATATTTGGGGACGTGTATGGTCTCCGACAACTAATCTGTTTGCAGAATGAGAAAAAGTAGCCGCCATCTTGAACTTTATCCTTATTCAACCGATTGCTTCCAAAATCGATATCTGGGGATGTGTATGGTCTCCGACAACTAATCTGTTTGCAGAATGAGAAAAAGTAGCCGCCATCTTGAACTTTTTCCTTATTCAACCGATTGCTTCCAAAATCGATATCTGGGGATGTGTATGGACTCCGACAACTAATCTGTTAGCAGAATGAGAAAAAGTAGCCGCCATACCTACCTATACCTACCTATGGTCGTTATCGGACATCACACAGATCTCCAGATATCGATTTTGGAAGCAATCGGTTGAATAACTAAAAACTTCAAAAAGGCGGCTACTTTTTCTCATTCTGCCAACAGATTCGTTGTCGGAGACCATACACATCCCCAGATATCGATTTTGGAAGCAATCGGTAGAATAACTAAAAAGTTCAAAATGGCGGCTACTTTTTCTCATTCTGCCAACAGATTCGTTGTCGGAGACCATACACATCCCCAGGTATCGATTTTGGAAGCAATCGGTTGAATAACTAAAAAGTTCAAGGTGGCGGCTACTTTTTCTCATGCTGCCAACGAAATCATTGTCAGAGACCACACAGATCCCCATATTTCGATTTTGGAAGGAATAGGTAGAATAACAAAAAGTTTAACATTGTTCAGTTGTTTTTTGTCCCATGAAAAATAAATAAATATATAAATTCGTTGTCGGCCACACCATAACCATTCCCAGATATCGATTTTGGAAGCAATCAGTCGAATAATAAAAAAGTTCAAGATGGCGGCTACTTTTTTCACTCTGCCAACAGATTCGCTATCGGAGACCACACACATCCCCAGATATCGATTTTGGAAGCAATCGGTTGAATAACTAAAAAATTAAAGATGGCGGCTACTTTTTCTCAATCTGTCAACGGATTTGCTGTCGCAGATCACACGTATCGATTTTGCACTAACTAGCTGAGATACAATAAACAAGAACTTTTTACAATTTTACAAAATGTTAGTGGACAACCCTTACGCTCAATTGGAGCGTAGGTATTTATCTTGAAAAGTAGGCCTAGTTTCATTACTGGTTTATTTATATACTGTGACATGGGGTTAGCTCCACGCGCTTCTGTCAAGTCCGGTGAGTGTATAAGGAGTTGACATTAGCGGACGCGATCTTGTCATCAGCTTGCGTCAATCCTAATACATTTGTCGATTTTCGAAATTCGCCAATTTTATGCATGACTAGAGGCGCTAGACAAGATGCATTACGCTTAGCAGCGTCTCTATTCGTTCCGCTTTTAAACCAATCGCGTCACTATTAGATCACGTGACTTTTCGTATTACGTTATCTACCAGTGACGCGATTGGTTTAAAAATTAAGCGAATAGAAACGCTAGTAAGCGTAATGCATCTTGGCAAGGGCCTTAGGTCCCCAGTGCGTTTTTAGCGAAGCAATCGTGCACGCAGCGAACTCGTAAGGGTATGAACGCACTGTCCGGTTAAACGCACTGCGGCTGGCTATCCGGGGATCGGTTGCAATTGGGAATATTGGGATACACCAAAAAAAACTGCTCGCTTTTTTCATTTTTTTGGGCAGAATAGCCTTTTTTTAAAAGATCGAATTTAAAGCATTTCATTATAAAGTGTTTAAAATAATTTATTAAATAAAAGTAAACTCGCCTACTTACCATGACAAAATGGCAGAGTTATTTAGAAATACGATTTTTTATTATCTTGGATCTGTTTTCAAAGTCATAATAGACGAACGTCATTCAAATATAATGTAAACAAACAATCGCCATAGGACAAGTATTTATTATTATTTATCATGATTTATTATTATCTACCTCAATACAGCACTTCCTGCATGACCCTTATGTTTCTACACTAGATTTACTTAACACAATCGCATCAAATAACACTTTTATAATGAAAATCTTTCGAATTTCATGAAACACCTAAATAAATATATTTAGGTGTATCCCAATTGCGGTTTACCGGGTGGCGGCTAGCCGTAACCGCAACCGATCAGGCGTATAGAAACCGTCTTGGTTTGCGGTCAAGGGCCATTCCCAAGACGTACGTCCAAGAAGTCATAGCTACTCATATTTCCATTATAAACCATTATGTATTGAACACAGTCGAGAATGGTACGAGTGTGAACAATCTCTTTATTCAATGGGGGCAACCGCAGGCTAGCAACCGCAGTGCATCCGCGTAGTGCGTATAGAGACTGCCCGGCTAGCCGCCGTCGGGCCTCAGCGCCCCGAGCGACCGGAGCGGCTGGTCGGCAGCCGCATCACAGTGCGAATAGATAATACGGTTTACATACAATTTTGGGCTTCGGGTTTCCGGACGGCCAGCCGCCGGACAGTGCGTACGTATCCCTATACGTGTGCGCAACGCGTTAGTTATTTTATTACAATGCACTGAGAACAAGTTTTATAAAGCTACAAGTTACAATTTTACAGGGTCTATATCGGAATCCATAATGGTTTTTGCGCATAATGTGTCATATGGCATAAAATCGTTTGACCTAAAATGGTTTTTACAATAGAAAGGGTTTTATTTTAATTATTTTAATAAACTAATCTAACCTAACCTAATCTACACAATAAAAGTTTCAGTAAAGTAAAAGTCAGCCTAAAAGGACGTTATGCGAAAAAATGCGATACAATCGTTAGGACAAACAATCATTATGCCATACGAATGAGTACCATTTTACAGGTCTAAACTGGCAACACTGCTCAAATGGCTGGTCAACATTGGTCGAGGTTGAGTCAATTGGAAACTTATAACTTGTAAATTGTAATTTGTACGTTTATAAAACAGAGGGCTTATTGTCTAACGCACTCCCAATTGCAACCGGCTTCAAGTGGAGAAATTGTTTTCATTTTGTATGCAGACAAGCCTTCGATTTTCAAAATGAAAACGATCGTGATTGCGAGCGCGTTAGACAATAAGCCCTCAGGCCACAGAAATCACCACGCTGCGCTGGACCCACGCTCGAAAAGCTCCCGTATCATCATAACAATGTTCCTTACGTATACGAGCACCCATTCAAATACAAAGATTGCTACTGGTAAAGATTGCTCATTGATCTTTTTCGTGTTTGCAGATCGAATATTGTAGAGGAAGAAAAGAAAGGCTCAGACTTCAAGCAAACCAGGGCGACAGAAATAACGAAGATATTGAACCGGCACCCGAGCCTCCTCGACATGTTCCAGGGGAATACCGTGTGATAGCGTTTTACCTTTTTTGTATACTTTATTTTTAATAAAAACAACTAAAACTGGAATAAATACATTTCAATAAGTATAATGATTCGATATCCTAAAGGCATGTATAATACAAGACAATTTCATGTAATAACAAATAACTATGTAAGTATAGGTATAAAGGTATAATTTAAAGGACAATTAGTTACACATTACAGTTTGAAATGCATGTCGTTCGCAAACTCCATTGGATTCGATATCTCTTTGATCTCCTTTTGAATACTATCTTCGATGGTCACCATAGTTTCGTCTTCGCTATCTTTAAACTCGTCGACGTCTAGATAATCATCAGACTTCTGTTCAATTATTTCAATTTCTTTAAAGACTTCTGTTTTCATTCTGTCTACTTCAAATTGTATGGTTTTTACTACATCTGAAGCTATTGAGTGAACTTCAGTTAAGCTTGGTTTTGACATAGGCGCCTTGTAGTCCCTGAACAAAACTTTGTCTTCAAATTTAATTGATTTAAATTCCTCTGATTTAGATATTTTAGGTTCATCACCTCTAGATCTAGTTTCCTCAAACTTGGGTATTTTAGTAATGGATTCAGTTTTCATCAATGGTTTGCTGGGGACATTTGCCATGTCGCTGTTTCGAGGAGTGGGAGGCACGGCTTCGAAAGGCACAGACAAGCTGTTCTGTAGGGACTCGGTCTCCTTGCGCCTCGCTTGCTTCCTCTCTAGTTGCTTTTGTAACTCGTTTATTCTTTCTTCTTTCAATTTTAGTAGGCTGTCTAAGTGCTCCACCTGTAATACAGTTTTTTGTATCATAAAAATCAAGTAATTAACTGACAGATCTTGAAAGGCTCTTTGTTTTTTTCCCTAAATAAAAGGGGTCGTGATCCGTCGACCCACTTACTTCTACCCACTACTTCTACCCACTGCTCTTTTAGACGGAGCCGTGCCGCGTGGCCGGATTCCTATTTCTGGGCGGTTTGCCCTTTGGGCATTTAAAGACACCTAACGAACCTAACCTACCTACTTTTGCGGAATAAAAATGATTTCTGACGAATTCCTGACGAAAGCGAATAGAGCAGTGGGTAGAAGTAGTGGGGTCGACGGGTCATGTCATAATAAAAGGCACCTTATTTTTAAGCAGTTCGCGGCAGTCCTTGGCGTCCTTGAGTTCCTGCTTCAGCGAGAGGTAGGCCTCGTGGTTTACCACCTTCTGCTGGATAGTCTCCAGCACTCCATTTACCCTGGTCTTTACTGGCACCACCAGAACGTGCTCTGAAAGCATGACAACAAGTCACTATAGTTGAAAGTTAAACCTGAATTAGTATTGACGCATTTTGCGACGTAATCAAAACAACAATTATTTAAATCTATATTTTACACAAACAGACGTAGTTTAAAAGATAGAATGTCAGTTCCAATTTTCATCTATTTCTGCACTAGGTACGAGGGGTGGCTGAAAAGTTATCTACCTGACTATGAAAGAAAAGATGTAGTTGCCTGGTTTTTTTATTTTTCTATGTAATCCCCTTCTACCGAAATGCACTTGTTACATTTGTCAAATAATGACATTAAACCGTTAAAAAAAAATCTTTCGGTTTCTCGTCAAAATAGTCGTTCACCGCGGCTATCATCTCATCATCGGTAGAAAATCTACGCCCCCTGAGATCTTTCTTCAGAAGTCTGAATAGGAAATAGTCACAGGGGGCTAAATCTGGACTGTAAGGGGGATGGTTTATGACATCGAAGCCATTTCTGGTCATGGCGAGCTGTGTTGTGCGAGCCGTATGCACAGGTGCATTGTCGTGCAAAATCAAAATTCCTTTGCCGAGTTTGCCTCTCCTTTTTTCTTTTATAGCTTGCTTCAGTTGGCAAAGTAAATCTGCGTAATAATTGGCATTCATTGTCGTTTTATTTTGGCAAATAATCAATGAGCATAATTCCTTCTGAGTCCCAAAAAATTGTCGCCCTGAGTTTACTAGCCGAAGGACGAACCTTAAACTTCCGAGGAGGCTTTTCGTCTTTGAATTTCCATTGTAGGGACTCTTGTTTACTTTCTGGGTCCCATTGTCTAATCCAAGTCTCATCACACGTCACAATCCTGGAAACAATTTCTTCCTCTTTCCCGCGACTCATGTCCAAAAACTCCTCACAACATCTGACACGTCTGTCTTTGTCTAACGGAGTCAGCATTTTGGGGACCCAGCGTGC
Source organism: Acleris cristana (assembly GCA_948252455.1). Lineage (NCBI taxonomy): Eukaryota > Metazoa > Arthropoda > Insecta > Lepidoptera > Tortricidae > Acleris > Acleris cristana. The sequence continues at coordinate 6,572,494 of OX411794.1, forward strand.
ACTTACCTTAGACATATTTAAATGACCATGAATTATTTCGTTTACCTGTTCCTTACTTATGCCCACATCTCTAGCTATCTCCCACTGTTTCACCCGTCGGTCTTCTAGAATAACTTTTTTTACTTTGGCTACATTTTCTTCAGTGACTGCAGAAATTGGTCGTCCGCTACGAGGATCATCTTCTAGGCTCTCACGACCTGATTTTAACTGTTTACACCAGAATTTTATGGTAAAATCGGAAGGGCACAAATCACCAAATACAGGTAACATACGCTGTTTGATCTGGGATGGCGTATTACATTCCTTAGAAAGAAATTTTATTACTGCACGCTGCTCAATTTTAATCAAATTAGTTTTTTCAAGCGACATGATGCAAGCAATGACGTGCAAAAAACAAATGAAAAGCAACGAACAAATGAGTGTGCAAAATTTTGAAAAGAGAACAGTCTATAAAGATGAATTCATAGTGGCCAGTATTTTTTTTAACTACACATAGGCTAGGTAGATAACTTTTCAGCCACCCCTCGTACATCATACATTATGCACATGCAAAATGTATCCCAGAATTCAAATTTACTATTCTAAAGATGTTTTCTTTGAAACAGGATGATAAAAACAATATATTATTTCGAGACATTGCAGTCTCATATTGTCTATAGCCTGCGGATTCTGGGGACATTCATCAGGTGCTTGGTCCACATCGTTGGTCTTTTGCCCGATATATTTCGAGACATTCACCGTTGGAAAACTCTTTGCGCCCATCGGCTATTGGTTCTTTGAGCAGTAATCCTGGCTTTAGTTCGTCTCATTACTACATTTAGGCTGGGTTTTATAAAGATCCGTTAGATCTAATTTCGGTCAGGAATGTCAAAACTTGTATGAAGTTACTAAAATTTGATCTGAGGGCCCAGACAAGATGCATTACGCTTACAAGCGTTTCTATTCGTTTCGTTTTTAAACCAATCGCGTCACTGGTAGATGGCGTGATACGAAAAGTCACGTGATCTACCAGTGACGCGATTGGTTTAAAGAGGAAACGAATAGAAACGCTTGTAAGCGTAATGCATCTTGTCTGGACCCTCTGACATAATTTACTAACGGACCTTTATTAAACCGGCCATTAGTGGTTTAGTTCGAGCGTTGTCTGTCAGTCAGCAACGAACTGTTTTATATAATGATACCGTCGTCGCCGCAGGCTTCGTAATAGCTGCCGCCGCTGGACAAGTTAGGGTCATTCTCATCCTTCGTTTTGTTGGCATCTTCATCGCGTCGGATTTTTTCGCGAACTGAAAATACACAATTAACCGTCACTTAATCTTTTTTATTATTTTATGCCATGGAAAAAGCAAACGCACGGCTAGCACATGTTGTCCGCGACATGTTTGTCGCTCGGATCTCCCTTTCTTTCTAGTCTCTTACGATAGAGACGCACTGAGCGACAAACGAGAAAATACAACTTGTGCTACCCGTGCAGAGGGCTTATTGGCTAACGCACTCGCAATAACGATCGTTTTCATTTTGAAAATCGAAGGCTTGTCTGCATACAAAATGAAAACAATTGCTCCACTTTGAAGCCGGTTGCGATTGCGAGTGCGTTAGACAATAAGCCCTCAGGTCCTCTGGCTCTTGCATCAGATTCAGATTCAGATTCAGATTTTATTACTTAATATAACACAGTATAAATTACTTTATCTACATCCATATCATAATTTCGCTATTAAGCGATAAGCAAATGCCCTACATTATGTTACCTGTATCTGTGGTTGCACTGTAATGATAACATTAAAGTGTAACATGTCAATAGAGTATCGGATATCGCTGTAGTTCAATCTTAATGTTCACTTTACAGTATAAGTGACCTGCACTTTAATGTGAACATTAAGATGCAGGTACATTAAGATGCAGGGTAACGACGGATACAGGTTTCTCACATATTGTAGAAAACTTATGATATGTATGTAGATAAAGTTATGTATGCGACTGTACGCATAATTAGGAATTAAAACACTCGTGTGATCTTATTATGCACCAGTCACATAAATAACTATTACATGTCAAATTATATTGAGGACGTCAGAAATAGAATTAAATTTTAATAGTAAAAATCCCATAGACATTTGCAGTAATAAGACTGAAGTCAGAAGGCTGTAATCGCAAGACTGCCATCCGTTGAGGACTAAGATCTTGATATTTTTACAGTTAAAACAATTATAAATACCGCTGTCGCTGGAGCGGCTTTATGGTTCCGATGGGTACCTACGTTGAACTTCTTGAGCACTGTTGAATGGGAGAAACTTACCCATAATGAGCACGCGCTCGATGACGCGCGGCCCGCAGTTGGCTAGTCAGTCCACGGAGTTGTTGTCCAAAATGGGTTTGAGTTAGAACTCAGTCTTACTTGATGTTAAGTGACGACGAGGTCGAGGATGGTACACGCTTACCCAGAAAAAAGCCTATTCACTCTTGCCTTGAAAACACTAGGGTTATACGATTCGGGGAATACAGAGGCAGGGAGAGCATTCAGGGAGAGCACGGATGGCAGCCCTCCCGGCGTCTGGATGACCGATGGGAGAAACTGAAGGGTGGGATGAGGTCATGTAGTTCCTGGGCACAAGTTTTATTATCATTCTGGTTTATTCACTTTGTGCTTGTTGTGTGCCTGTTGAGCAAGTCGAGGTTAGGTACTCATAATGAGTAGGCGCTCGATGACGCGCGGCCCACAGTTGGCTAGCAACTTCATGGGGTTAATTCACAAGTTGAACTTTTTGAGCACTGTGGAGTACGTCGACCTTACCAATAATGAGTACTCGATCAATGACGTGCGGCCCGCAGTTGGCTAGCTTCTCCGTGATGTTCAATTTTTATGCACAAGTTGAGCTTTTTGAGCACTGTTGAGTACGTCGAGCTTACCCATAATGAGCACGCGCTCAATGACACCCGGCGCACTGTTGGCTAGCTGCTCCATAGTGCTGATGCATAAGTTGAGCTTGAGCTTTTTGAGCACTTTTCTGTTCAGTGTCATCCAATTGTTGAGCTTTAGGGCATGACCGTTCCGAGGAGGGTAGTTGTGCATTTCCACTAATTTTGGATAGTTGACGGTTAACATTTCTGCTAGCAGTACTGTGAACAGATACAGTTAAATTATACATCTGCACATCTGGATAGACTTCGAGGGAGGCGAGTACTTGTTTAGTTTGTTTCGACTTCATGGTTCAACATCTTGTGGGCCTAGTGGTATGGTTGCGTTTATCGGGTGACAAAATGTGGATAAAGCATCCGTCACTCTCGTACTTATACGTGCCAAAAAGTGACGGATGTTTTATCCACATTTTGTCACGCGACGCGATAAACGCAACCATGTTAGGTTCCCTGAACGATGTTGAAAAAGGATGGGCAGAAATGTATGGACCCCAGCCTAGAAACTAATAGCAATAAGCTTATCGGATAGGTTAGGTATTTTGAGAATTTTTAATGGCCGAACTAAAATGTCACAAAAACATGTGGTTACGTATGAAGTTGACTCCCACTTTGGTTTATGAGGCGATTACTTTTTAGGGTTGCGTAGCCAAAATTGCATAAACGGAACCCTTATAGTTTCGTCATGTCCGTCCGTCTGTCCGTATGTCACAGCGATTTTACTCGAAAACTACAAGAGGTACATGTGTCTTATAGAAGCCGCTATTTAGTTTGGTAGGTAGTTAATAACAAAAATAAATATTTCTAGGGGGAGGCACTCCTTACATGATGTAACATACATACATAAAAAAACAAAAAAAACGCCTTCAAAAAGCAAAAAATAACTTCATTTAAAATGGTCGGTAATAGGTCAGTCCAACTGAAGTCTGCTTTTGGATAAAATATTGTAGGACGCCGACTTCAGTTGGACTGACCTATTACCGACCATTTTAAATGAAGTTATTTTTTGCTTTTTGAAGGCGGTTTTTTTGTTTTTTTTTAACTTTTATTTTATTTTATACTTTTTAGTGGTCATAATTATGCTGTTTTGTAGTCCCACTTTAATTACCTAATAAGATTTAATAAGAAACTATAGAACATTGAAATTCAATCTCGCCGCAAGCAACGCCGTGGGAAAGTCATAGTCATATATTTAAACGTACATATGCTTCGTCATAGTCGCTCAACTATCTTAATCGAAATATCTTGTCGCCACCCTTGAAATATATACCGTTTAGGAGTTCCGGTGGCCATCTGTGGTTTACATCATCAGTTCCACTTTACCAAATAGTGCTTTCCAAGAGCAAATACACGAGCTACAATGAAAAATACCAAAATCGCTATAGGTGTGCCTATAAATTTTGAAGAGTTCCGTCGATTCCTCATGGACTCCATCATCAAATCTTCATTTTGAAATAATGGGACCAAATGGGAAGCACCAGCTTTCAAATAAAAAAAGAATCATCAAAATCGGTTCACCCAGTCGAAAGTTCTGAGGTAACAAACATAAAAAAAAAAAAAACAGTCGAATTGAGAACCTCCTCCTTTTTTTGAAGTCGGTTAATAAATAAACTCACGCCTTCATCCCCAGAGTGGGGTAGGCAGAGCTACAGAATTACCAACAACTCTAAAAATTTGTTGATAATTCTGTAACCACATTTTGCACAATTAGGCTAAGATGTTTACCAGTGTATTAGTGTCAGGTTGCAAGCCCATCGCCTGACAGCACGGGTAGCACCAGTGTATCAAAGTTAAAATATTTATTCAGTAAATAGGCCACATTAGGGCTCTTTTACACGTCGGTAACATGAGTGAATCTACCAGCGCTTCGGACAAGACCATCATTGCGGAGAAGAAGCGCCGCAAGAAACTCCAGCAGAAGGTTATTTTTTCAATCATAATAACAAAATAATACTTAAAAGTAAGTTACATTAAGTATTAATAAGGTAATAAAGTAATAAACAATAAATTCTTAAAACTCTATGGTACAGAATATAAATACTTAGATACATGAAGAAATAAATAAGTAGGTACTTAAATTGACTTGACGACGCATTGGCTTAGTTGGTTGACTCTGCCTACGAAGCTAGTGGTCCTGTGTTCAAATCCCGGCAAGGGCAAATATTTGTGTGATGAGCGCGAATACTTGCGCCTGAGTCATGGATGTTTGCTATGTATTTAAGTATATGTTTCGCTATATAAGCCTAGCCTATATAGCCTAGCCTAGAGCTTAGTTTGGGACTAGGTCAACTGGTGTGACACTGTCCCCCCGATATGTATTATTATTTATGTATTACTAGAGGACGCCCGCGACTTCGTACGCGTAATATTAGTTTCCCGCTACTCCCCCCATTTCTTCCCGTTGAGGGTCGATTTTCGGAAATCCTTTCTAAGTGCTCACTTACATCACGAAAGGAACCCCTGTACCCAAGTTTCTAGTTACAGTAGTTTCGGCTGTGCGTTGATATATATGTCAGTCCGGTTTGCCTTTTATATTTATTTATTATTAAATACATAGAAAACATTCAAGACTCTGAAACAACTCGCGTTCATCACATCACACAAATATTTTCCCATTATCGGGAATCGAACCCGGGACCGCTAGCTTCGTAGGCAGGGTCACTACCAACTAGGCCATAGCGTCAAATATACTGACCAGCATCAGAAAAGTCCCTGTTAATCTTCTTAGTAGGCCGCGACAGCTTGAAAGTGTCGACCCAGGCTAGCACGGACTCGATGTCCGCCAGAGGGATTGGCGCGTCGAACGACATAATTAATTTGTTATTTATTTTTATTTCTATCTATGATTTTATTTATTTATGAAGTGTGATCGCGACGGTATAAATTTATCATGCCTGAAATGTCACTGGGTTTTTTATGGCCAGTGTTTATCGTGGAAAAGGTTGCAAAGGTGGTATGGAGTTGTGTTACGTTTCGCGTACGGTCGTTCATGTCCAAATTATACATCAAAAGTGCCGTTTTTAGGGTTCCGGTTTCAAACTAGGAACCCTTATAGTTTCAACATGGTTTCACCATCCCGAAAGTGATTAGAGATATTGAGGACTTAAAAAATAATAATTAGAATTTTAAATTACGTTTACCTACGTGACAATAGATCTATTGTTGTATCTATAGCAAAAACAGCCAAAGAAAATGGTTTAAGTCAGATTTACCCTATAGTTAGGTAGTTATAAATAAAAAAAAACAAACGCACGGTCGAGTTATCCCCGAAAAGCGGGACTGAGCCTGTCCCGCGCGGGACATTTAATTTTGATTTAAAATCGGGACGTCCCGCCAAAATCGGGACGTCTGGCAACGCTGGTGTGCATACTTATCTTACAAAAAAGAGATCAACTATATTTTCACTACTATAGTATTACTATATTGTCACAAGCTTCAATTCACAAACGCCTCCGCTTCTACGTGAAAGTGTCACTCTAACGGTAAATTATTTCCTCGTGCATTTAACAAGCCCAGTATATCTTGAGCTGCGCTATCGGCACGTCTCTTTACAATACGCATGGAAAAATACTTATTGATGGCTTCGGAGAGCTCTAGATAAATTGGCTAGAGTTTGATGCATTTTGTATAGAAACCGCTTTCTAGTCATCTCAATTTTGTATTATAATGCGAAAGTTTGCAAATTTGCATCTCTGTAGTATGTAGAATTAGATGTAATTTAATAGATTTTGAATATCGACTTGGGGTCACACGAATTATATGTATTTATAGCTAATTAATTATGTATTTTAATGTGCAAAGTTATCAACTAACTGTTCATCGAGACCACTATATTATGTATAATAGCGGGCCCACACCTTAACTGTTATTTGTTAAATATTCACGTTGCATCTCTTTCATCCCGTACGTTAAAAACTTAAAAGTAAGATATATAACAAAGACCAGTATTTCGCGAATACTACCGAGTGAAGTCCGACTATAACAAGTTACCTAACCTAACCTAACCACGTACAGCAGAGATTACTGTTTTCGGGTTCTTTACAAATTACAGTCAACAAAATCGTTTTGTGTACCAGTTTAGAACCCTGGCGCATTAACACACCACACGCTCAAACTTGACTGATGTCGAATCAAAACGTCACCTAATTAGGTACGACAGAAATCAATGGTGGTGAATACATTTTGTTGACAGTACATAATGTCTTTCAGCTCAATGGGATGGATGATAAATGTCCGAACCATAGATTAAAGATGAACCGAAACGAAAAGCGGACAAAGTAAATCGTGTAGAACTCTCTGGCACAATGGCAGACATTTTCCAATGTTACATCCGTTGGTTTAGGGTCAGGCCCGCTCCCGAGGTGGTGTAACAGCATAAGAAGAGACGGCGCTTTCTCGACTGACGACAGACGTTTCTTTAGCTGTTCACGCCAAGCGTACAGCCGACGACACAAGTGGATGGAAGTAAGTAATTGGTCAATAATTTTAATTCACTTTTCTACTCATCATAAGTGTTTCAATAAATCAGGAATATCGGACCAATTTTGGGGTATTGTTTTCGCTAATTATGTATTAAAAATTATTTAAAGCATTTTTTGAGCTATGTCTAGCATGTCCCTCAGTGTTTAGAGCGTTTGTCATTTTAAAACCATTTTTATTAAAGGCTGTATTAAAACTTTGACTTGCTAGCAATTTGCAGTTTCTGTATATTATGTACGGCATACTGTTTTTAAACTATAAATACTACCTCCATACATAAACTCACGCCTTCGTTCTCAGAGTTGGGTAAGCATAGACAGAGCTACAAAATTACCTACAGCTCTAAAAGCTTGTTGATAATTCTGTAACCACTAAAATATAAATACTAAATGCCAAAAAATAACAAATATTTATATGCAGCACATTTCTATCTCTGATTTTAAACATTCTCTACTGGACCGAATTTCTAATTCTAAGTCAGATTCGCTTTTTACCAATTTTTTTTCTTCTTAAAAATATGAGCATCCATTTAGCCTTAACGAGTAGGTAGATAGAACAAAAAATCAGTCATTGATACATACACGTCAAAACTTCTAACTACTAAAGGTTCTGACAGACGTGCTCATTACTAGCACGAAAGCATGCTTTTATTGAGCAAGTGCTCATTAGTAGCACGTGTGTCGCACCATGCAATGGCACAAAAGTATGCTTTTATTGAGCACTTGCACTTGCTCAATAAAAGCATACTTTCGTGTTAGTAATGAGCACGTCTGTCAGTACCTTTACTACCCGATTTTCTTGGGCAGTCTTTATCACTATTCAGAGAATGCATCAATAAATATTAGTTTTACGACTTTTCGCATCGCCTGTCCATTCTATTGTGTTATGTTATGGAAACACTTAACGGTTTCGAGTGGAAGTTAAAATAACACCTGCTATGCTATAACAAGTCATGTACAACATATAATTTCTATGGGTAACACTATAATTTCTGACAATAATCCGTCGTTAGTTTTTGTTACTCGTATGTGCTAAGATTTTAAATAGGTACGCGTCCGATCTCCCTACATTTTTTAATAGTAGGAATTAGGCTTAATACACGTCTACTAATAGTATGTTTATTTGTAAGAATGTTTAAAATACTTATTATAGGAGGCTTGGGATAAACCCTCGTGTGAAAAAAAAATCTATCTATCAGCATTGATAAATAAATAATACATAAATCAAATTGCCCTATCTCAAAGCTCTTGGCTTAAACGGTCGGCCTTATAAGTAACTGTACACTTTAGAACTTTGTCACTTTAACGTCATGTTTGAACTGCTGTACTAATCTACCAAAGGCGTAAAAGCGACATGGTATCAAAGTGTTCAGCTACTATAAGGCCGACAGTATTATAATGGGTACTAGACAACGATAAACATACTTCTATAGAAAACAACTAAGACCAGGAACAAATACTTGCGCTCAACGCACAAATATTTGCCTATACCGGAAATCAAACCCGGGAAAGCTAGCTCCGTAGGCAGAGCCACTAAAGTACCAACTAGGCTTAAGAAGAGTGTGACGCGACGCATCGCGTAGCTGTCATTAAAATTCCATATAAAAGCTCCGGCGGATAAAGTTTCTCACCCCCTAAATCAAATCCGATTTCCACGATTTTTGAATATGTTGTAGTTAGGTATGAAAATCTAGTTAGTATGTTTCCGTTTTCTTTTGTTTCGTTCCTAGAAATATTTGCTTTGAAAGGAAAACTTACAGACCTAGTATTTCATAATCATCGTGAAATCGGACTTGCTTTAGGCGGAGAGAAACATCATAGCATTTTGTATGATTTTTTAGCTTTACGATACCTTTAACGCATCTTGATCTTGGATGGATCTTGGTCACACCTTTAACTCTGCGCCAGCGCATTATTCAAAACTAGCGACCCTTCGCGCGTCGTCACTTCGCTACGGTTTAAACAAGATACCTAGGCTGCTTTAGACAGGATTTTTTTTATCATATCAGTAGTTCAATACCATCATATAAATAACACACAATTTTACCTGTTATAAAGTTATTTTAATATAAAAATAACCCTACAGCCGTTCCCGTGTTTTAAAGACACAAATTTAATTGTTAGATTTTTTTAATGTAATTTTTACGATACGTTATTCGTATTTTGTTTTTTATTTGACCTTTGTTTTTATAAGCAAGTGACATCAACGGGCACGCAAAGTGTTAGCGCGCTACAATACAAAGGCGAGGCTAAATAGATTTAAATAAATAAAAATCGGGCAAGAGCATATCGGACCATGCTCGGTGAAGGGTACGAGACCCGCAAAATACTAACCCGAAAACTGTTGTGTTTTTGTTTGTTTGTTGTTGTTGTTAGTATGAACCCGTTTTATACATATTTAAAGGTATTTGTTACTTTATCTACTAACGGTACTTTCACGTAACAATAAGATAAAAAATATTTAAATTATTTTTACTTTATGTATCTATTAGAAAACTTGGACCATTGCTGCGAAAACGTTGCTAGAGTTCTATTCTACGCGGTAAAACAATATTGTTTTTTACATGTTATAGGTTATAGACGTTATAGTTGACAACTTTATAATAACTATTAATTGCTTGACAATAATGGCGGACCATGATTAAAACAATATGATACTTAAACATTATTTCACGACACGTTAGCCTAGTTGGTAGTAACCCTGCCTACGAAGCTAGCGGTCCCGCGGTTTGATTCCCGGTTAGGCAAGTATTTGTGTGATGAGCGCGGATATTTGTTTCCGAGTTTTGGGTGATGGATCTATGTACTTATTTAAGTATTTAAAAAAAAGATTTTATTCATACACAAATAAAAAACAGAAAAATAATAAAAACATACCTAAAATAAATCTACTTATTCTAAGTAACTTATCTTCTTCTTCTTCTTTCTCTAATATATAAAATTCTCGTGTCACAGTGTTTGTAACCAAACTCCTCCGAAACGTCTCGACCGATTCTTATGAAATTTTGTGTGTATATTCAGTAGGTCTGAGAATAGGTCGTAAACTATTTTTCATAAGGTTTTTATAAAAAAACACCCGGGCGACGCCGGGCGCGGACAGCTAGTAATATGTACAAATTTCCCCGAGGCCGTCCCATTTCCCACGGCGGCACGAAAGTCATTCCATCGGGTCTCTTGCCATCGTCACGTGCCAGCCCATTAGGTTCTAATGTAGCATTTAATATTTATTTGTCTATACTAATACAAGCCTAGAGCTTAGTTTGGGACTAGGTCTATTTGTGTCAGATTGTCCGTTGATATTTATTTATGTTACCAGCAATATTCTATAACGGTTGTAGAGAATAATCAAACAACATAGTATTTTGTCGGATAAGTGGGTCTATCTTGCTTTCACAGTTAGCTTATGATAGGTACTAAAACTATCTGAGAAACTAAGATAATACGACATTAAGAGGCAAAATACGATGTCGTTTCATGACTACATTTATACCTTTAGGGCTATAATAATAAACTGATCTTTAATTGGGCTCTATTCAACTCAGGAAAAACATATTGTTTTTAAAATATTATCAAATTATTACCCATGATTTTTTACATTTTAACAAACGGATAAGTTGCTTATTTTAATTTACAAAAAGTCATATCATGGCCTATATTACGGTCGCCTTTGTCGCGATATGGATAAAGCACCCGTCACTCTCGCACTTACATATGGGTCAGAAAGTGACAGATGTTTTATCCACGCTCGTTCACATCAATAAACACGACCATAATAAGCCCGCATATGTGAGTATGTGACTATAATATTAATAGTCGCAATGACTTAACATCACTTTTTGAAGAGTTCGTTGTTTTTTTCCACGCTGTATACTTATTTGTTTAAAACCAACACGCTGAGATGCCCAACCCAACTCACGACACGTCAAAGTAAATGTCAACCTATAGAAAACGGTATTTTCTGACGTGTCTTAAGACATTTGACCCAAGATCAGTATATTAACACAGCCCTAATTAAGTTAGTATGCGCTATGTACAGATTTATTTAATGCTATGTCTAGTCCATGTCTAATAGGCTAATAACAATGTGGTCATGGTTGTGGTCCGATGCGATCTGCTACAGAGTTGCCTATATGCTATCGCTCTAATACGAGGGAAAGCTTCATAAACATATATTATAGCGCTGTTTCACTGTAATTGGAATAGGTTAATTATTCTTTGCAAAGATACATAAATGATTTAACGGACGTGATATTGGCTAGATTCGGTTCATTTGGTAAATGTTGCCTTATAGCTGCTAAAGTACCTATAATGTAGAACGTAGATTGGATTTAGGAGAAGTTAGTAGTGTAGGTATATTTATTAGATTAATTTTGGACTAAACTATAAATTTAAGTTTATAAGATTCTATACTAGTCAACCTTTAAGCACAACTCTACAATTACAAGGTGGTACCATACTCGTTATATGTACCGTCAGAATACAAAAAGAAAACATTGAACTTGTGAGTTAGGTTTTTACAATGTTGCCTGGGCGTTCACATTTTCAGAAATAGCCTAACAGTAATAATATTATAATTCAGTAATCTCACATTTTATCTAACCGTACATGCATCGTACGGATATTTACCAAATCCAACGTGTATTAGCACTCACACACACTTATATTCCCTTGAAATAAAGTATACTTTTGATTGGTTTAATGGTTTATAAAAGATAGGCTTGGGAGGCTGTGCAACCGTGCTATGTTATACACATTTGGCCAGCTTTATCTGTTTGTAATAGAGTCTACATTTGTTTAACTCAGAGGTAGAAAAAACTTGTCATTTAGAGGCTGTGCGAGCCGCACTGGGTTCAGAATCAGTTAGATTCGAAACGTGAACGCGAAATCACGTCTCATTCATTATTTAAAGTTTGTTTTGAGTTTTGTGAGAAGAAAACATCTGCAAGTGAGTGTTGCCTCTATTTTTTATCTTTGGCAGTGTACTTGTCTAATTTAAAATTTTTGGTTGTTACTAATACTAAATTAATCGCAAAAGTCTCGTAAAAAAACGATTCACGGAGCACCTTGTGTATTTTTTAAATAATTTATATTTAACGCCCCGAAATTATGATGCGGGACTTTAAGGGGAATAGACATTTTGCAAAAGGGACATTTTCGATACGGAACTCATTTCGCATTTGCTATCATGACGGCCCAGAATGATATAGTCGTGCTTCTTGTTCACAATAAATGAATGAATAGCACGCCTTTTTGCTATCTGTACATACTTGTATTACTGATGATAAAATGATAATTACAAGACAAGACAAATGATTTGGAAGTATCCAAACAAAGTGTGACAAAACACTTATTATTACTATTAACTAACTTAGTATTAGTGACTCAATTAATATTTATGAGTTTTATTATTATGGAATTCCATCAGCGCAAAACTCTTTTACACTTTTCTCCACACTACTTGATTTATTTTTGGGATAGCGACAACAATTTCAAGAACCTTACTTCATTTAAATTAAAAACAGACTGTTTTTGAATGTAACAAGTTATCGTCTCTATCATTTACTTTATATCCTGACAGTACACCTAATCAATGTATAAATAACTGACCTAATGGCGCGTATACATTAGGTCGGTGACCGAATGCATTTGCAGTCTTATGATTGCAGTCTTGAGAAAGCAAATTTCAATGGGTTTTAGATCCCACTTACCATCAGTTGGCCTGTGTTCTCATTTGCCACGTCAATACCATAAAAAAAAACTACAGTTTGTCGATGATTCATTATAGCGTGCATTTCTAGTTTAGTCGCCGCTTTTGTTGACGACGCAGCTCTTTTAAAGCGGTACTTTATCTACGTACTGAAAGCTGAGTTGTCCGAGAGAAAAACACCACCACCACCAGTAACCTCATCGCGCTTACTTCATCTCCACCCTCTCGGGACGATCATAATGTCACCCACGCGCTGGCCAAAACCTAAACCTAAGATCGTGGAAGAATTGCCTTGAAATACGGCCAAGTATTCTGTTAAAAACGGCTCTCTGTCAAACAGTCGATCGCGTGAGCAAAGTCATACGAGCGGGCTAACTAGACAGGTAAAGCTGAAAATGCACGCCCAAAATATTGTTTTAATGCTCTGACGGGACAACTTCAACTCGCCGGTTAGTAATTAGTCCGTCGAGTTCCAGAGCGAGTAGGTTAAAAGAATGACCTTCCCTCTATTTTACCATCTTGACATGTTGGTGTACATGGCGCACCTTCTATGAATCACAGTAATGAGAAAACTTATTAACTTTGTAATGTACACCGAATTGTCACTTATCACCTGTCATTGTCAGGTTGGTGAAAGCGGGCAGGTCGTGATTGTGATACCTATGGTCATGTTAAACTTACCAAATCAAAGACGAATAAAGGAACGTTGTCTAAAGGACTCTACACACTGGATGCGTTCTGCGGCGTTCTGCGTTCTACGGTCCAGTCAAACATCTTGTCTCTATCGGTTTGTAAGACTAGACAGAGACATTATGTTGAACCGGACCTCAGAACGCAGAAAGATTCCAGTGTGTAGAGTCCCTTAGACAACGTTCCTTAATTCGGCACTAAGAGAATACCTATTACCTACACCTACACAACAGGGCCTTTATTCTACTTCGGTTTAGAGGATCTTGCTTCGATATCGTACCTAATCATATTGTTGACGTTTTGACAGCTCTTATGCACTTGACTGTAAAAGCTGTCATTACGTCAAACGTGTAATTATTATATCAAAGGAAAATAGGCTTAACAAAAGTAGAATTAAGACTTATTAGCCCGTCTTGCTTCGATATCGTTATCATAATTATGTTAGCTGTAATACTTTCTCTCAAATATTTAATGAGGCTAGTATAATGAACTTTCTTTGGACCCCACGTAAACATATGCAGTGTTCTCAAAAAATAAATATTAAATTATGTTTAGTGAAACGACATTCTGATAGTCAAAATTTGTTTTAACTATTTCCATAGTAAAAAATGTAAATGGCACGTGCTTCGCCAGTCTGCGCAGGCGCATTCGCGGTCGCAGCCGCTGGTCATTAGCATTGGAGATCTTGGACGAAAGTGGCTTTCACAACCGCGGACCAAATAAACTTTGGGTAATTTCACGTCATTACTATGATTTGCCGTAGCAACGGTATGATTAGAATGGAAAACAAAAAGACACGTTATGTGCTAATAATTTATGTGTTTTTGCTCTATTTAACACTAAACAACATATTAAAATGTTTTATAGCGAGAAATTCAGTATTCTGACTTTTTACCAAATCATCATTTGCCAAACAATGTCATTTTACAAACTTTCATTCTGGTCAAATAGAATCCATTTTCCTAATGGTTTTATTAAAAGTTGCATGCTCAGGCAGGAAAACATTGGCACTTAGATAATAAAGTAAGTTGATAACAATGATAACTTTTGTATTAAAAATCTCAAAGGTTTAAATTTTAACATACGAAATACTAGACTAAAATAAAACTGTAACCTAAAAAATGTGTCGTATCATAAACATAAATTATTATTCATCAGAAAACGGGATGTAGAAACCCGGTTCTTGTATCCACTTGACCATGTGCATTTTTTCGGTTATTGTATCTCAAACAGGTTTACTAATTTAAGAAGCTGCACATCAATCTGTGAATGACCGAGTCCCACTCTCGCGCAGCTTTCCCTTCGATGAACCTTTACTTTCTTCATCCATAGTTTTAATAATAACCCAGATATTATGTAGGTAACTGCGCTTGCCTAATCTGTCATTCTATGCATGTTTGGATGGTTTTCCAAATGTATGAAATATACAGGGCCATGAATGGAAGTATCTAAGTCCTTTAGATAGCTATTTTTACTCAAAGGACCACACATTACATTCTTTTATTTTTTAAACTTGAATACTTAACTGCATTCACCGTTATTTTGAAAAGCGTACCAGAGCCGGGAACCGAACCAATTAAAAGTTTAAAAAAAAATACAATCACTATTTTATTATACTAATCGATAGGATAACATTAATTAAGTCTTAGAAATAAAAACGTCTATGAAATGTCACATTAATCCAATTTGATCTACGTGGGCTATTGATTTTTTCCACTCTGTATATTAATTGTATATACAGCGTGCACAATCAAATATATTAGCCTTCCCTTATCTTTGGAACCTTTTGATGCACTTTTTCTTAACTCTAAAATCGACGACATGGTGCCTAAGAACATTTTTTTCTTTCCTATCGTTACTATACATGTAGGTATACTCTTATAGTTTCGGACTTCCCCAAATGGGTCGCATTTGGAATTGACCACCATGTATAGAAACTTCAAATTCTTTATAGACTTTTCTTAAGTTTACTTCCGTGTTGTTTTGAACGAGCTCTACGTCTTACCTAAGTTATTATATCTAGCGCGTAATGCATAGCGACTCAATACAGATGATATGCATATTTGCCCGAGCGCACATTACATGCACGGTATACCCCCTACTAAGATTGATATACTTAAACGATACAAATGCAAAGATTTTTAGTATCCACTACTTTTGGCAGCGCCCACCATTTTTTTTAAACCATAAAGGCACTAAACCGTGCAGTCTACCGCCGCCCGCGCACAGTTACAGTTTGAATATTAATAGAGTATATTAAACCCAATTATATTTATAATTACTAAGTTAACAACCTTTTTGGGTTTGTTACTATCTGGTGCAGAAAGTTGTAGCTTACTCGTACCTACTGAATTGTGGATAAAGTATAGTGCAAACAGGACTTGGTTAATCATATCCTATTATCTCCTTAAATAACCGTTTGATCATAAATCGATAGGACTGACTTCTAAGGGCCGT
Organism: Acleris cristana; assembly: GCA_948252455.1. Taxonomy (NCBI): domain Eukaryota; kingdom Metazoa; phylum Arthropoda; class Insecta; order Lepidoptera; family Tortricidae; genus Acleris; species Acleris cristana. The sequence continues at coordinate 6,588,742 of OX411794.1, forward strand.
ATTAATAAATTGATTTCGACTGCAATGCTCGTCTCAAAATGCATCAATAATTTCAGTTTTATTTGGTTTGATGGTGTCTCAGCCAAGATGAGTTTATTAATACGGCCCTGCGGGCCTAGTATCGTTGCGTTTCTCGCGCGACAAAATGTGGATAAAGCATCCGTCACTCTCGTACTATATACGTGTCAAAAAGTGACGGATGTTTTATCCACATCACGCGATAAACGCCTCCATATTAGGCCCCCATCAAAGTAACGTCTGATAAAACTGACAATTTGACGAGTCTTCTGAAAGTAGTCTCAGCCAGGATCAGTTCATCAAAACTGCTCTTGAACTGCACCGAATCGTGCTTAACTGATTCCACGTACTTATGTATAAATATTATATTCTTCCCAGTCTTCGACCTTGACCATTTGTCTCCTTTCGGCGCAGCTCTGCCAAGATTATAGGCACGAAATGCAGCATAATACCTAGGAGCGTCCATGTCAAGTTTTTATTTAAATTAGTTAGTGACGAAGTTGTCTAATACTGGTTTCCAAATTTGATTAGGTAGTTCAGGTTTAAATTCAAGAAATTTTATAGGTACGTTGCAAATGTCAAGTTTATAACTTATAACCTAAAGTAATCAAACCTAGATTAAATTAGGTATTTACTATTAAACTCCCGTAAGAAAACAAGAAGCAAAAGCAGGCCAAGTCGTAACTAGACAATATGAGCCCTCTGCCGATAGCCTTGGTGAGCTTTGAGTGGGCCATAGTGAAGCATAACTCGATCCTCGAGGTGATGGTACAGGACACCTGGAGGTGGATCTACTTACAATGTGAGATTTCAACATACTTAGTACCTATATATAAATTGTTATTATACAGGGTGATTGACAGTCGGGTGTAGAGGTTTCAAGGGTGAGAGTTAGGGTCATTCTGTACATTTTTGACCACGAGTAAATGAACGAGAGTCAGTATTTAAACACCCTGTATATGACTAGCTGTCTTGGGTGTGACCCGGGTGAATTTCTTCTTTCATACAAACATTGTCGTGACGATTACGAATTACAGCTAAGCTAACCAACAATCAAACCAAAGTACAGCTTTGTAGTACCAAGAGTCTCTAAGTTGAACCGCAGACGGGCGGACGGACGGACAGACTGTCGTGGTGAAACTATGTGTAAGGGTTTCTTGTTGAATACGGTACCATAAAAAAGCCAAAACGGCCGAGCCGTTCCCAAGTAACGATGTAACATACATGTATTCATTATTTATCAAGATGAAATACTTAAATAAAACCGATTTGTACCTATAATGCACTCACTTTACTGAAACTTGGTTTATGTGACGTTCAACACATCACGTTAATGCGACGAGGTTCTACGGTGGTAGAGTCAACCACTTTAATTGTCTTATCACTATATAACATTCAGTCAACATTTATAGTTGTAGGCTGTACCTGCAGTCGACTACAAAGAGGCTCTATTCTACTCGGTAAAGCTATATTGCTTTACATAGATACGCGATTCTCCTAAATGAAAAATGACAATCACATTACAGTGGCCAGTAGTTAGAACACGGTTTTCAACGGTTTACTTGTCTGCATGGGGATCAGAATATAATGGTTCATACGAGTAGCAGGCAGGTATATTGCAGTGGGAAGAAGACCTCTTGTTTACCCATTGTATGACTCAGCTAATTTACCTAATAATCAAATTACTTGCAGTTTGTACTACTTAATTGACGCTTATGCAATAATTTCTGTCGACATTCAAACATAACTGAATACCTAATTAGCAATAATTTTAAAAACGAATGTGCTTAATTAATTACCTAGTGATTTACAGACTAAGGCTGGGTTTTATAAAGATCCGTTAGATCAATGTCAAAACTTGTATGAAGTTACTAAAATTTGATCTGACATAATTAACGGACCTTTATAAAACCGGGCCTAATTCACTTAGGTAACTTTTGAACTATTATTTTATCTTTTTGACGTTCTAATAGAAAAATATACAAAGTCAAAACCAAATCTATTAAATAACTTGAACCAAACAAAACTAAAATGGTATCTAACTATTAACTGAAACTTAGTTATCGTGGCTAGCTTTTACTATCGTCGTTAACGTCATTCTACGTCCGCGTAAGAAACCGTTTATCGCTGTTAAATCGAGAAATGACCGTTTTACGGGATTAATATCCCTATGTCCGCCTCCACGCTATACGATTATAAATAACGATTATCTCTGTACCAAATTTCACGTCGGAATTGTTTAACGCGTTGAACCATAAATAAGTAACAAAGAAATACACACCATCGCATTTATAATTATTACTTGTAGGTACACCTAGTATAGTATAAACAAGAGTGGGTATAATAAATTCGCTTCGTATCAAAATATTTTAATAGTTCTATTAATGGCACAGTCACGAAATGACGTCAGTGGTTCACGTGTGTAGCTTGTGCGTGCGTAGCGTGCGTACCGTGCGCCGCAGTGCATTGCGGGCTCTAATATAGCACAATGGCGTGTTTGCGTCATTATTTTTTGTTGTGTTGGCACTACTATGAATGCACCCAAATACCGGTCCTTAATCATTTACCTTAAATTTCTAGTAATCACTTAATTTTTGTTATACTTAGCTATAGTTTCTATGTTTATTTGGTAGTCTTAGTGAGTACGTCAACAAGTGTGGTTGTGTGTGAATTTCCAATAGCTTGTGTGTCACGAAGTAAAAAATTGTGTAAGTGGTAAACCTAGTAACAATAAAAGTGTAATTAAATTGAAATAATAGAGGTACTTAAAGTAAAATTAAAATGAACTTCTATCACATATTGAAAATTAAAGTATACTTTCGGTGCGATGGAAAATTGAAGAGTCCTAACTGTCGTAGACTTGCAACGCAAGCAACCTGCAGCGAATCGCATTAAAAAATGTTGGGACACGAGGGCACCGACGTTGGCTATTCTTACAGCGTTATAGCTAGTAGTTTCTATTGACGCGGGTCTATTGTTCTGTTTATTGATGTGGATAAACGTGGACAAAACATCTGACACTTTCTGATCAGTGTATAAGTGCGAGAGTGACGGTGCTTTATCCACCGCGATAAAGACGACCATAATATGAACCCAGACTAGTATGGTTGCGTTTATCGCGTGACAAAATGTGGATAAAGCATCCGTCACTCCCATACTTATATACGTGTCAAAAAGTGACGGATGTTTTATCAACATTTTGTCATGCTTTAAACGCAGTCATAATAAGCACACATGGGTCAAGTTTTGCAGAGCTCATCGACAAACTTAGAGAATAAACTACCTATCTAACTGTTAGATAATGGCACCACAATGGTTTAGAGATCTCTATACAATTTCTTTAACGGTCCTTCTATTTTCTTTCTTTATAGGTTTGAATAGGCAAGAAACCGTTTAAGTATGGTACTTTCGCTTTAATAGTGAAGTCAATAAGGCAGTGACATGAAAACCACGCTAAGATTTATTTGTAGACTATCGTTTTACATTTTTTTTTGTTTGTCAGCTGAGAGACAGCCGGTGCGATTACGAGTAAAATAAATAAAAGCAAGTGCATAATGAATATTTAAATTTTGTTTTACGACAGACGAGGTTAGAACTAAGACGAGTGTTGAAATGTATTGTTCTGATTAGTAATTATAATTAACCATGCATCATTTAATTAATTAGACCTGTTTATATTCAGTTTGCTTTCAGTTTTACAAGTGATCGGTTTAGTGATTACCATGTGTGACTGTGATACTGTGTGCCATGGAATTAATTCTCAAGGAGCTAACATAACTATTAATTTAAGTACGCACAATCTACGTAAGAAAATAACATGTACCTACCTACCTACTAAACTTACTAAATAATATTGGGTTACATTTGTTATTAGGCGAATTTCCGAAATATTGTACGCAGTAAAGGGCCTAGGCAGGTACAATATTTTTGAAATTATTGTAATCTTTCGCTGTAGATAAAATATATTTATTGTGTTTATTTTGCAACTTTCATAATAAGTAATCGCAAGTCATAACGTATTTTTAAGATACCGTTACTTTTTCAGGATTTATTATAAATCAAACCTAACCTAACCTAGCCTTATCTACCCGTTAGATATTTTAGAAATTCTGAAAAGTTAACGGTTTCAGCGATATACAATTTACTTATGTCCAAAAAGACATTATGACAAAAAAATATTAAGATTCCTCTAGTGTTGCACGTGATTATGGGTCGCGATGGTCACTTACCATCAGATGAGTCGCTTGCTCATCGAATTTGCCTCCTTTTTCACATTTTTTTATGGAAAACAACGGGCTCCCTACTAATGCTACTCCCTCTCTTCCAGACATGATCATCGCGGAAGCGTGGAGATCCAGCTACTTGCTGTGGGTGTTCCCTATCCTTTTCATCTCGGCTATCCTGGCCATCCTCGGCGTCTTCACGGTCCTTCTGGGCATCAGACTCTACGCCCAGCTGACGTGCGGCCGCTATAGAAGCAAGGTAACAACCAAATAATGGAACAGTCGGCAGCAAACATAGGTGGACCTCAGGGAGCACAAAATTATCTATAGGTAATTAGGTAGGTACACGATTCTATTGTCAAGATAATAAGAGCGTGTGTAGATAATTTTGAGCTCTTCGACTGTATACCTACTTCTGCTGCTGGATGTACTTATCCTTAAGAATCTTAGTCTAGGACTAATTTAAGAAAATACGTAATTGCATCCTTTGTATTTCAACTAATTTAATATTTCTTTCCCAGGAATTTCCAAAGCGTTGATTCATTTTTGTATAAAAAGAGCTCTCTCTCTCTATGAGACAAGTCTCCCTAATTAAGAAGTTCCAAAGAGTATGAGTTCTGGACTGTTTACCAGAAATGCATCTGAACTGGTTGACCTTATGGCAAAATGTAGGTAACGTTACTAGCAGTTTTTTTGCTGTTTTTTGCCCCGACACGCAAGAAGAAAGCTAGTTTAATCGCGATGGACCTTAACTAGGTTTCATGAAAATCGGATGGGCCGTTAAGACATACCTAGCTCTGAAAGTAGGGGTCCGCATTATATCGGGAGATTTTTATCTGTTTATTGGTTATTATAATATTTTTCTCTTAATTTTCTAGACCAGGATGGATGGAAAGACGGTGATAATCACTGGGTGCACCAGCGGCATCGGCAAGGAGACGGCTAGGGAGCTGGCGAAGAGGGGGGCGCGCGTCATCATGGCTTGCCGAAACATGGAGTTAGCGGAGAAGGTCAAAGGTGAGACGCTGATAAGATCGCCATCATCATTTACTTAAGAACTTTGCTCTTGTCAGTGGAGTAATTTCCATTCTTCACATTGACACTACGGCACGACGCCTACTCAGTTATTTTTTCCACCTGTCTCCAGGTTCACGTTTCGAAAATGACTCCTAAAATAAAATAAAAAATATATATAGCTTAACCTTATTATTAATTATTATTAACCTCCGTAATGTAATGAAGGCTTTGCCTTTTTTCCGTCGCTCAGCTCCAGATAAAATTGAAAATATCTTTTCCAGAACAAATCATCGACTCCACGAAGAACTCCAAAGTGGAAGCGAAGAAACTGGACCTCAGCTCATTCGCGTCCATCAGGACCTTCGCCGAAGACATCACCAAGAACGTCGAGAAGCTCGACGTTTTGATCCACAATGCTGCCGTCGCCCAAACCTTCCAGAAGGGCAAATCCCACGACGACATCGAGCTAACCATGGCTACTAACCACTACGGACCTTTCCTACTGACCCATCTGCTATCAGATCTTTTGAAGAAAAGCGCACCATCCAGGATAATCACAGTAGCATCCTCCTTCTACCGCCTAGCCACATTCAACATGGAAAATCCTAACCCCACGAACACTCTGCCAGGGTACCTGTACTACGCTTCCAAGGAGGCTAACATTCTGTTCACCAGGGAGTTGGCGAGACGTCTGGAAGGAACCGGAGTAACTGCTAATTGCCTGCACCCAGGCCTGATTGATTCTGGTATCTGGAGGTCCGTTCCTGCACCTCTTAGCTGGGCACTATGGGCTCTAAATAAGTGCTTCTTCAAGTCCCCGCAGCAGGGATGCCAAACTTCAGTGATGCTGGCTGTTGATGAGGCTCTAGAGAAGGTCAATGGGAGATATTATTCGGATTGCAGCGAGAGTTCTGTATCGGAGGCTGCCTCGGATCCTCAGAGAGCTAGAAAACTGTGGGAGATTTCGGAAAAGATGGTCAAACTTGAGGACAGCGATCCTAAGATCTAAAGTTGAAAAGGTGACAGATAGAGACATAAGATAAGTTTCGTTGCCCCTAGCCAATCAGAAATGATTCATAATACCGATTGAATTGCAAAATATGCGGCAACTGAAAGGCGATAGGAAGTCCTAATTATTTATAGCAAAAAGACAAAATATAATTGAACAATAAGTTTCTGGAACATGGACACACCATAGGCTACCTGGCCTAGTGAGGTCTTACATCTAAGGGTCAACTCACACCGAGACGCGACGCTGCGCGTAAACGCGTCCGTTTTCGTGTAGTAAATAAAGTATACTTAATACTTATTTAGAGTCGCATTTACGCGCAGCGCGTCTCAGTGTGAATTGACCCTAAGGTCCTTCATTAGGTACCTTTTGTTCCTTATGTTATCGTTTGAAACTTTATATGATTCTTAATTCAAACAGTTAAGATATTTTTTCGAAATGAGCCCTCCATTGAAGAATATCGTCGGCGTCATCTGTTTGCTCTCTATACAGAAAATTTCTGAAATTATGGCCAAATGTTTTAGCAGGTAAAATTTGTCTAAGTATTAAATTGGGACCATATTCCATATTGATTATTTAAATTAAGGTCTTTTTATTAAAAATATAGTTATCGGTTCGAATTTACATAAGGCTCAAACCAAAATTTGCTTCAGTAGATATAAGTTTGTACGACGAGTAAAGTTAAGTCTTCTATTGTTAAAGCTTATAAAATGTTAGATTCCGCTTTTATAATCTGCTTGAGTTCAAAACATAAAAAGGTACAATTATGGTAACGTAAGAATAAGGCGCTAACTTATTTTTGTAACATTTATTTACATAATGACATTGTATTTATGTTTGCAATAAACGTTTTGATTAAATGTGTTTATTTTGTGCACTAAATATAAAGTGTTAGAAATCCATTAATTAGTAACTGTATAAATAAAGATGTGTGATACAAACGGTAAACTAGAGCTAACATATTAAACTACATTCAATCTTCCTTGTCTTATTTAGTAAACAATTTTATAACCTCAAAATGCACCTTTTTTGCTAAAACACGGTTTTTTTGTAAATAGAGTTACTAGAGACGGCATTTTGTACAGAACTTTTCCTAAATTACATGAAGGATTTTTTTTAACAACGATGTATTTATGAACCTGTTTACTACAAAAAGTCAACTAGAAATTAATGGACTTTACATATACAGGGGGATAATCAAGTCAGTCCTCGCATAAGATGTTACAACTGTGGCCCATTTCACGAAGCTACAAGTTACAAATTACAAGCGGAACTCTCTTTCTACCAAAAGGAGTCAGAAAGAGATTTCCGCTTGTAATTTGTAACATGTAGCTTCGTGAAACGGGCCCCTGCTGGCTAACTCTAGCGACTCGAACAAGTTTAAATAATTTCTCATAAGGTTTCTTACTATTTAAGGCACTGAGTTTTTACAATGGATATAACTTATATCATATACACTGCTATGACGAATAAAGGGTTATTCGCTTTAATTTGTTACCACCCAAACACTTTAACTAGCTTATCCATATCCATACCATTCCATAGTATCTTTAATAATCCATATTGATAATTATTATAAATGCGAAAGTAACTCTTGTTTGTTCGTTTGTTACCTTTTCAAAAAAAAGTGCTAAATGGATATTATGGCAAGGAGATAGATTGTGCCCTGGAGCCTGCCCCAAGCATCCTATGAATATACAGTGGTGGCCACATAATTAGGAACGCTTGCATTTTTCCCATACAGTTGCCTACAAATATGACTTTTTAACTTTGACAGCCAATCAAAAAGTTATTAACCTATTTTATTTTTACTTACACTTATCGTTAACTAATAAAGTAAGGTTTAAATGTATGTACAATTTATCGCTGTTAAAAATGAACATTTCATTTTATAGGGATTTAAAAACTTAGTGCTGACGCGTCCATACAAAGTTTTACAACTTTGTATGAACGCCAAAAAAATATATTTTCATATCCTTATAAAATGAAATATTCGTTATTAACAGCGATAATTTGTACATACGTTTAAACCTTAGTTTATAAGTTAGCGATAAGTGTAACTAAAAATAAAATTGGTTAATAACTTTTTGATTGGCTGTCAAAATTGAAAAGTCATATTTGTAGGCAACTGTATGGGAAAAATGCAAGCGTTCCTAATTATGTGGCCACCACTGTAGGTACATAGGATATTTTTTATAATTGGACTATTCTCGAGGGCATAGTGATAAAGCGGACAAAGATGCGGGCAAAAGTAAGTTACTGATAAAAAAAAAGAGTTGAATGTGGCAATAAAAGTGTGTGGAGTTGTAACAGTTAGCAACCCTCTTGTAAATCTGCCATCATAATTTCCAAGTTTATCCGCACTATTATAGGACATTTAACGTCCACACACCAGAACCCTGTGTTAATGAAGTATGTTAGACAACAAACATTTTTTTTGTCATACCTTTCTGCGACAAGGTTCTATAGTAGTTCAGCTAAACACTTGGGAGAAAAACGGTGCATCCCGCGGGGTTGCAGAGGGGGAGGCTAGAGTGTATGTTACCTCGATTGCAATTAATATGGTACAGTTGCCGTCAGATACATCGGAAAACTTACGGGGTGTTGAATATCTTAACTCGACTCCAATGATAAACTTCATGTTTACATAATTTTGAACACCTTGTTGCGTACAAACAACTACAAATGTAACAAAAATCCAAGAAAAAAATTCATACGTCATCATCATTATAAATAAGTCGCAGCCGCCTGCAGCGCCTCATTACAGGTGTGCAAACAGTAAAAAATTACAGGCGTTAAAGTAGCGTACTCTACCGGCCAAAGAAAGAACGGCGGAATTAAAAAAAAAAGGTTAGTGCTATAGTTAGGATCACTAAAACCGGCGAATCGTACATCGGCCAATCAAGAGAACCACTGAGTAGTACTACACTATTGTAATCCTTTCTACCTTATAAGAGACCGTTATTTAGAAACAAAGAAGATATGAAAACTTACTTTTCTAAAGATATTAACAATATGCAAAAAGAAACTGCGCTTTGCAATAACCATAATTACTTAAAAGCAGTAAACATTTCTTATTAAGGCATCAGGAGAAAGCATATCTTATTAAATACTAACAGTAAAATACAGTTTACTTCTATGTTTTAACAAGTAATAAAGCATGAGTCAGTCTATCAGATCATATTGGTCTAAAAATGTGTTGTCGACACCAAGCGCAGTGCCTAAACTTTCCCTCGGCTTTCGAATGTCAGTCTTCTCAATACTATCGCATATCTGCTCCAAAAACTCGTTGGACTTTACAGAAAACAAACTGCAGCTTGGACTTAACAGGTCAGGCAATAATACCTTATTTGCCGTAAAAACATCCACATTAACCGCATTAAAATTCTCTTTTTCTTCAACTATGGTTCTAATATCTTCATTTGTATCGTTTGGTATCACACTAGCGCGTACCTTCTTAAATCTATTTATAATTTTCTCTATTGAACTCGTCTTTTTGACAGGCATTGGTATCTTACTTTTAGGCGTGTTATCTTTAGACTTATCTTCTAAAGCCAAATCAATCAATTTCATTGGGTCTATTGATGTTATTTGAGATCCCATACAGTCACTAGCTTTATTAAAATCATCACTGTAATTATGAGTTTTTGTTGGAGTAATAATTATATTAGGAACAATAGTTAACTGTGGATGTTGTGGTGTATTTAACGGTAGATGTGGTGGCGTACATTTTCTTTCCAAAGCCATGATCCCAGAAACCTCCAGAAGTGACGGGCTCCCTTCCTTCATAATTGAAAGCTTTCTTCGTCTTTTACTAAACTGTTTATCCTTACTTTCAAAAAGATTTGGTGAAGAATGGCAGCGTACAAGGCCTGATTCGCTTGAAGTATTGGATATATTGAATAAACCTCCTTTCTTGACATGAATTTGCGGTCTATCCAACTTGAACTTATGTTTTTTGGTGCTGCTTGATTTTTTATTGGTTGACATCAACCGTTGGATCTGTTGCTTCGTAAAGCCTGAAGAACACTCTGCAATGGTCTCGTTGCTGCGGGCATGCACTTGTGATATTATTGACAGGTTATGTATACTCGGGTTTGACATCTGTCTATCATAAAATTGTCCTGATGCAAAGTTTTTCAGAAAATCATCTCTTGGTGGTTGAAATGTCATAAAGGACCTGTTCTGAGGTCTGAGGAATGATTCTGTATTAGTTTTACGTAGATTAAAATGGTGTTTTGTTTGCCCCAAAGGAGTGAATGTGTCAAAATAGGCTTGGATATCCCTCTTCATTGAGAGGTCTGACAGGTCAGGTATAGGAGGTATATCGGAGATTTCCTTCAGTGATATTGACTGGTTGAAGAATACAGGTGACGGCTGAGGATAAAAAAAGAAAGATTATTAAATACAATATAAACAATCCTATTATTGAATGTGAAAAAAAGAGGAATCGCAGGTGAGCTGCCGGTCTTTGAGAAAAGAGTAGACTCGTTTTTTGAAGGCCCCCAAGTCGTATTGGTTAAGAAATACAGACCTCGAGAAATATGGTAATATGATTCCACATGGATAAGATGCGTGTCATGAAGGCCCTCAAAAAACGCACAGTAGTAGATTTCCAACTATCAAGGTCAAGTCTATAAGTCTTCAGGTAACTGATTTTAGGACATGGATGATTTTTAAGAATAGCAATTATATTAATAGTATAGAATTTCAAATATACCATTTTCTCAACAAACTACATAGTATAACAATAGTCTGATTCATTTGACAACACATTAGTCTAGTTGGTAGTGACCCTTCCACTAATAAAACATTGCAAACCGTAAATTAAAAACTAAAACTAAATATTTACCAATAATCTGGATTCTGCATTCATAACTCTCTCTAAAAGACTCTTCATGCCGGCAACCATCTCTGAGTAGTTCTTGTTGCCATGCTCCAGGTATTCGTTGAACCGATACACCCCATCACCAATCTGTTTGTTCTTCAGGATGTAGCTGACAGCCACCACGTAAGCCCTTATCAGGTTCGGAAAACTTAATGTCTCATTCTTAACAATATTTTTCAGTATGTACTTCTGCTGACTATTCACTTTATCCTGCAAATCTTTAGTAATGATTTCATCTGAGTTATGGTTGTATTCTATCATGTATGAACTTTTGTCCGCTTCACCAGTTTGTCGTTCAATCAATGCTTTTGTTAACTCCATGGTTTGAGCTGCAGATTTTACAATAGGAGTCATTTTAGTGTCCCATTCGGATTCCAGCTCATCTAACTCTTGGTCTATTTCAAGAAGCCAAGCGTCAAAGAAACGAGCAGGCTTACTGATATTTTTGATTTCTAAAATACTTGCTTTTGTGTCTTCATCTAGTTCATCATCTACAAAACTATCAACAGAATTAGCTATGTATTCCTGTGCTTTTAACTTTCTTAATTTCTCCTCCATTGATGTTATCCTGTTCCGAAATAGCTCAGCTATTTTCTCATACTTTTTTCGCTTTTGTAAATAATTTGATAACTTCTGCAACATCAATTCATTTTCTCTCTCAACAGTCTCAGAAAAACCTTGATCCTGGATCACAGATTTGTATTTCTCAGTCATTTCAACATACAGCTTTTTCTGGCGGTCACTTCTCATTTTACCTTTGAGAATTTTTTGCACAGCCAATTGTGATAGTTGGAACATAAAAAGAGTCACTTTATAGCATGCTGGGTTTACTAAATAAGACGACATAACGGGAGACAGGAGCCCTCTAGCGCTGTAATCAGCTATAAAGCTTGAAAGTTCATTTCTATAAGCTCTTTCCGTTTTTGTGTCGTACAAGGGCCAAGATAAGGTTACTGCTTTGGATGGGTCCACAATTGACACTAAATAATGTGAAAGTGGATTAAACACGTTCTGCGTAAGTTTTTCTAAAGCATCTTTGTTAAATACCTGCTTCAAATTCGAAGAGAACGGCTGTAATTTACAAATAAGAGATATATTCAAGAAAGTCTCTGTTTTCATAGAACTAACAAGATCACGCTGCGCAGATATAGCCATGTTAACCGTGTCTTGTCACTATTGATTTATTTCCATTTTCACACCAAATGCCTAAAATGCATCGATTTGCACTTGCACTATAAAATTATTTACGTTTGACAAATTGGATGGCACAAGAAGCGAACGAGAATCAATGCAGACTATACCTACTGTTTCAAATAAAATGTCAAAATGTCCGTTACAATAGCGCGTTCAAGATGACTGGACATTAAAACATGGAACTTTTTCTGTTTAAGAACTATATTATGAAGACCTAAATATGTCACATTGTTTATTGTTTACTGTTTATTTCGTTTTGTCCTCTTTTTCTTGTATTTGATCCCTTAATGACCGTTTTTATATAGTTTAATTTAATTTGCTAAGGTAACTATGTTTCAAAAAAGGCTACTTGAACTTATACTTACGTTCAGAAATCACGAAGTGTTTACAGTGGTACAGACATTCATGGTCAGTCCGATTTACAGTAAATATAATTGAAGTCAGTCAAATGGAAGAACGCCAAAAGCTTAATCCACTAACTATTTCAGTCAAATGTATATTTTTTACTGTACTGCGTATTGTTATGTAAGGTATTTGTAATTATGGGCCTTGTCGTTGTCAAAAACACTAACCTATTCTTCTTATTCTTATAATGATATTTAATATCTAGGTCGATGACCACAAATGGATGTCAGAGGCCCGTTTCACGAAGCTACAAGTTACAAATTACAAGCGGAAGTCTCTTTCTAACTCGTACTGCTAGAAAGAGGGTTCCGCTTGTAATTTGTAACTTGTAGCTTCGTGAAACGGGCCACAGTTCTCAATTCTCATTCTCAATTATTTATTGCTTCCATAATTTATACACACTAATACAAGTGTTAGGTGCATCCAGTCACTAGCTACTATGGCCTACGGTGCAATCTTTTTACCCATACCATCAAATAAATTTAATAAATATAAATAAATGAAAAAAAACCGATAGACAAAAAAGTTGTGCTGACGCGATGAGATGATCATGAATGTCTAGCTTTATTTATAATGTATGAACACAACACAGTGTGTAATGTTATTTCGTGAACACACGGGTTGGAATATACTTCATTCACTCTCCTACGTTACTGATTTGTGACGTCATTGGTACTTTCGGGGCATAATGAGCTTAAGTTCATTAGGTATTCTATACAGGGGCTCTACTTTGAAATCAGTAATTCGAACTTCGGATCGCCTCGTCACTTTCTTGTGAATTAGTGACGCGTCGGGAGCAAAAGGGATAGCAATAGACGAAGTTCGAATTACGGATTTCAAAGTAGAGGCTCAGTTCACTTAATATGACTTAATTGAATGATATAACGAAGCGTGAATAGCTTACTCGTTAATTTTGCTTTATCTATATAATCAACCCACAATAACTTTGCACAAGATATTAAACGGCAACCCATAAAAAACCCTTATAATCTGTGTTCTTTCATGTCACTCAAACATGACATATTAGTATTACGTGAATATTTTGTCGAGGTTTTATTAACGATTCCTATTTTCAAAATGGGTAAACCTATTAAAAGTGGAGTTCGAGAACTTATATTCAAGATGATAACTCATTTCCAAAATGTAAAAGAAGAAATGGAGTCCGTCCGTAAGCAAAAGGAGCAATGTTTACATGAAATTCTAAACCCTACGAGTAAGTCCCTGATAAATTCTTGATATTTTCTGTGTTATTTTATATTAACCCCATGAATTATTATTCTATTATGAAAAAATAACATATTAACTAAATGATTAGGCTAAGATGATGTTATTTTATTATAATACTAGCTTCTGCCCGCGACTTCGTCCGCCTAGATGTCGATTACAGTTATTCCCTCGGGATTTTTTAAATATTCTGGGATACAAAGTAACACACACGCACACGAAAATTCTCGTTTATATTATTAGTAGTATTATATTTTAACTTGTTCATTAATTTCTTTACTTTAAGGTGAAATTGTTTGAAGCTGGTCATACTACAACACGGACTTCAATCGCAAATTATGTACAGAGCATAAATAGAACTGGACAAATTGGACCTGACGTACGTTATAAATGCGCAAAGTAATGATGACAGTGAGCAGTATGATGACAGTGAGGTTGAAACAGGAGAAGGGTTCGGAGAAGTTGAAGTTCAGGAAGAACAGTATGAAAGAGTGGAATTTTTAGACTCAGATCTCTCATTTATTTATTGATTAAACATGTCAAAAATTGTTTTGCGTTTTATTAAATAAAAACAAAGAATATGATTCAGTAATCAGGGACCGCTTTGGACTATGTTGAAGTGACACTATAAATAAAATCATATGAAGTCTCTAACGTTTTGATTGCTGACATCATGACACAGTCCAAAGTGGCCAGCAAAACAAATTCTTTGACTGTACCGTATGCATGTAAGACCTCAACTTATAAAATTACCCGCTTACATACATGCATTTTTGCCTGCGACCTTGTCTGTGTAGAATTGGTTGATCGCGTTTCATCGGGAACTGCCAAATCCAGGATAAAAAGTAGCCTATGTCCTCTGGGACTCAAACTATCCCTATGCCAAAGTGCAGCAGTTTATGTAAGCGACAACCATACTTTCGCATTTATAAATAATATACTAGCTATTGCCGCGACTTCGCCCGCGCAGGTAATGGTGAAATATTTTTTGAAATCGATCCCTTAGTTTTTGAGTTTATCGTTACAAACATAAAAATATAAATATTTCCTCTTTATAATATTAGTGTAGAAGTAAGGATCCAGTATGCATATACATACTTCCATAGATAGAGTTAGAACCGGTCAAGAAATATATAACGCCACGCGTAGTACATAATAATATTAATATTTAGAGCTATACCTACTTGTAAGTATCAAAACGTGTTGTGTAACTAAAAATCAGTATTGCCATAAACAAACTTTTGATTTCTACTATTGTCACCTCGTTGCAGAGTTATTATGGGATGACTCTACCTAACTTTTACATTTATTCAATAATTTAAAATAGAAAATAAGAAATAAGTCTTTGTCGCTGACGGAAAAAACATTGGATTGATTGACGTTGACATCTGAGAAAAATGTAACATAATTTCATGTATTTTTCATATCGTCGGTTAAATTCGCAACCCTCGTAAGTCCATTTGACTCAAGTTTACAGGAGACACAAAAAACAAAATTACAGCATGTAGTTGCAGGGAAGCTTATTAATCTTATGTATTCATATAGGTAAAAAATTGTGAAGTTATCATATTTTTAACTCAAAATACCTAAAATGTTTCGAAAACTATGAAATATCCCTGCTTCAATGCAGAAAACCACGTATCTCCGTCATGACATGTGAAGCAAAACTCGTAAGTCCATGCTGTCAAAACACATCAACAGTAAAATACTACGTAATTCCATACCTGTGGCCTGTTTCACGAAGCTACAAGTTACAAATTACAAGCGGAACTCTCTTTCTAGCAAAAGGAGTTAGAAAGAGACTTCCGCTTGTAATTTGTAACTTGTAGCTTCGTGAAACGGGCCCCTGGAGGGGAGTTACGAGTCGCCGCTGTAACAAAATGGCGGCTTTTAAGACTTAAAAAGATACGAGGTTTTCTATTTCAAGATTTTTTAAATAACGGTCTGTTTGACGTTTGAATGCAATATATAGATCGATGCGTTTGGTGATTGGCTACACGATTCAATAAAAAAAACATTTTCGCAAAAAATGGACTTACGAGGTTTGCGAATTTAACCGACGTTATGATTTAGTAACGTAAAATAACGTGAAATTGTTAGTCTTTTGCTCTTCCCGTTGCAACTTCCATTTCCATTTCCACAATGTGAACACAGTTACACCACACCACCACCCACTTCAAAATTTCAATCACAGTGGCCCGTTTCACGAAGCTACAAGTTACAAATTACAAGCGGAACCCTCTTTCTAGCAGAAAGAGTTTGAAAGAGACTTCCGCTGGTAATTTGTAACTTGTAGCTTCGTGAAACGTGAACAAAATGCCAAGCACTAGGTCGTGTTGTTAAGTGGTGCAAATCGAACGAATCTATGGTAGAGAACGACACATTGCTTCCTTTTCCTTAGAACCACGATCTTTAGCAATTTGGGTACCAAAAGTTCGGTGTACCTTCAACACTTAAAAGACTAAAAGAAACAAAGCTCTGACGAAAACCGGAGCCTTTACACAACAGAGGAGGTTTGGTTTATCAACGGCTGTGTCTGCGCCTGGGGTCCCGCCATTAACCAATATTTAAAAAAAAAATGCATACTAGCGCCACTGCTTCCATCCTGCGGTGCGGAACTCAACTACTACTAACGTTATGTTAGTTCCAGGTTTGATTCTTATCTATCTTTAGACAGACATATCCTTACAATCTATTTGCTATCTGTCTGTGTGTATACGTGCTCTACTTGGTCTGTGGTGAACGTGACTTTCAAATAGGTAACAAGCAGCTGAGTATTTCTGAAAAACTGAACAGAACAGGGCTTAGTTTACCAAAAAGGAGGAGTATTAGTGGCAAAACATTGGGATTAAAAAACAGATTACCCTAAGAAGAAGGTTTATTACCAAAAAAACAAAATCAAGAGATTAAGTATGTTTTCCTTTTCGACTCCTGTGTATACGTCAAATCACCACTTCTTTGGAGGTATTTCAATACCTCGGAGCACTGGTACATCAATAATAGCATGTGAGTTTGATGATGGGGTAATTATTGGAGCAGATTCTCAAATAACTTCAGGAGATTACATAAATAACAGAACAGCTAAAAAGCTGTTTAAGCTCGATGACCGCATCTACTGCAGTGGTTCTGGCTCCGTAGCCGAGATCCAAACTATAATCGACAATGCCATTCATCAGCTTCGTGTTCTTAAGATGCATTCCGATACTGTATCAGTACTAATAGCATCGGAAATCGTTCGCAGACTTTGCTTCTACAATCGTGACAGTCTCAATGCCGAATTCGTTGTATGTGGCTGGGACGATATCAATGGGCGGCAGATATATTCAATATCGTCGAGAGGCATGACGATGCGCGAATCTGTTTTCGCAATTGGTTCTGGGTCTTCATACGTATACGGCTACGTAGACGCACAGTTTAAGGAAAATATGGGTAAAGAAGAAGCAAAAGTGTTCGTGCAGAAGACCTTGGCGCTGGCGATATCACGAGATTGCTCATCTGGAGGGCTAATTGGTTTGGCTATCATTACAAAGGAAGGAGTGGAAAAACATTGATGCCGATATGTATGGATACCAAAAGTTGTGCTTTAGTATTAAATAAAATTAAAATGGAATCATACTGATGTAGTTGTTTTATTTACAAACTTTTTGATAGAGTTCGTCGATAGTATTACAAAAAAAAGAAATCAATTAATTTTTGAACGAATCCTACATGGTCCTATTTACGCAACCACAAAAGCCAATAGCTTAAATACAAAAATTGCGACTTCATTATGTGCAACTTGCAAATAAATATAGAATAATCGAAAAAACAATATGTTGTGAATAGTAGGTATTTATGTATTAGGAATATTAAAGCGAAGATTTTACGTCGTCGATTTGTGAATTTTATCAGACGATATCGTATGGTTAACTTGCGTATAACGAAACATCGTACCTAACCTAACTTTTGTTCTAAAATTTTAAACAACGCGTTTGCCTTTCCGTATGGGAAGCACGCATGTTTTTATTTTCAAAGAAACAATGTGTTGAACTTGTATAAACATAGCACAAACGCCTCAAAATGGTGTGTATCTCTTCGTTTTTACCATACTAGTGTAAATTACCGTGATAAACACGTTACATTTATTTGCAGAGTAAGTTGTACGCATTGTACGAGCATAGTGCGGGTTTCGCCCTCTTCCAAGTGGCGGAATTCGAGGAGCTGGCAGCTTTTCTACCTCAAGTCGAGGAATCCGTCACGGATCTGCAGCGGTTCAACTCTGTCGTGACGCTGATCGCATTCCAACCTTTCAAGTCTGCCATTACTGCGTTGGAAAATATCAATGCGGTGTCGGAAGGTTAGTGGACAATTTGATTCAGTATTAAAATCAAGGGGAATTTATAAATATGATACATTTTACCTTCGTAAGCAGTGGGTGTAAATATGTGATAGTGTAATCTTAAATGCTTCCATCAAACAAAAACATTGTGATAGGTTAGGTTTCTCTTAGCAAACAATTTGTTGTTAATAAAGCAGTAACTTAATATTAACGGTATTTATTTGTTCTTATCTTATCTAAAAGTAGGGAAAATTTCCTCTCAGGTATTATTCCTGAGGACCTGAACCTTTTTCTGGAGGGTGCTCTCCCAAAACGCAAGAAGCGAGGAAAATGCACACTTGGTGTTGCCGATGCCAAGCTTGGGGCTGCCATCAGCGAGGCCCTGGAAATACCATGCTCTCACATTGGGGCTGTTCCAGAGATCCTCAGAGGTAAGTTCTTGCTGCCATTGGTTTTTTATATCATAAAAATACAAGTTTTCTATGGTGTAGATCTGCCAATCCAAGATATGGTGCAGGTTTTATACCACCCATGGGACTCCTAGAGGACTAAATTAAAGATGTCTCTGTGAATTTATTGACACAAATTGACATAGTCCCAAACAAAACTCTAGGTTTATAATATTGCCTACATAACAACATTTTTTTTTAAATCTATTTAATAAAATCATTTTTCATTTTTACGAATATTTGTAGTGTTAAACTATTTCATTCATAATGTTCATGATCTATTAGGACACCCAAAGATTAGATATATGTGACCCTTAACACTAGAATGCATTGTCTTCTGCGGTCCGGTCCAGTATCTTAATTTATATCTTTGCTATAATTTTACAACACATGCAACACTTGTACTTATGTAAGTTTGATTGTAATGTTTCTAGGCATCCGCCACCACTTCCATGCCCTGATCAAGGGTCTGACCCTGAAAGCTTGCAGTGTTGCACAGCTTGGCCTCGGGCACTCGTACTCGCGAGCTCGCGTTAAGTTCAACGTACACCGAGTGGACAACATGATCATACAGTCCATAGCACTGCTGGATCAGCTGGATAAGGATGTCAATACATTCTCGATGAGAATCAGGTGAGGAAGGATTTATTTGGGCTTAAAATGAAAGTGATCTTTAGAGATTCAGATTATGCGGCACACGAATGGCTATATTTTAGTATTTGTATGTATGCATCTTTGATTGAACAACTGGAGTGACCAGTCTAAATAGAAGCTGCATATTTAGGACACAGTACCTATATCTGAATCTGTTCATCTGATTTGAAACCTAAGATGGCACAGACACCCACACAGACAAAATTATAACACTCCTTTTTTTGCTTTGGATTAAAAATAAAGCATGGTCAAAGTAAGTAATGGAACATACATACATACCTACATACATACATTAAATCACATCAAAGGCCCGTTTCACGAAACTACAAATTACAAGTCACAAATTACAAGCGGAAGTCTCTTTCTAACTCCTTTTGCTAGAAAGAGCGTTCCGCTTGTAATTTGTAACTTGTAGCTTCATTAAACGAGCAACAGGGCTCACACATGGGTGTAGAATATTAATATCCAGGCTTTTAATAGTTGCTAAAACTCCCTAATAAATAACTAATGTTCATTAGACAGGTGTTTGCTGAATAAATAATTACTAAGTGTCTATTTTCAACAGAGAATGGTACTCCTACCATTTCCCAGAGCTGGTCAGCATTGTACCTGAGAACTATCTCTACACTAAATGCACAGAATTCATCAAGGATCGCAAATCACTGACAGAGGAGTCTGTAGAGGGCCTCACCGAGATATTAGGGGATTCAGAGAAGGCCCAGGCTATTATAGATGCTTCGAAGATGTCCATGGGCATGGATATATCGCCCGTGGACTTGATTAATATACAGATGTTTGCCGTGAGGGTGGTTAAGCTGAGTGATTACAGGTATGTTGATTAATATGTAGCCATCCTGTTCCATTATCACATAATTTATGTGCAAGAGGCTAAAGGTCGACACACGTAAAAAGAGCTTCGAGCCGTCGCCACCTTCCGACTCTATCATCAGATCAGCTCTTAGATACCATAATATTGCCCATTCCATTAACAGAAACTGGTTCAAACTTGATTAGCAAAATGTGATTGACAACTTACGTACATACAAACAAGTTAAATAAAAGTTTGTAAAAAAGAGCCTACACTTCCATTATTTTACTACCCTCAAGACCAACCATTTGTTTATTATTTTTGAAGATGCTTTTTACAAAGTATCCCTTGACTTTCAGGAAGCAGATAGCGGAGTACCTGCACACTAAGATGAACTCCGTCGCGCCGAACCTGACGACGCTGGTGGGCGACCAGGTGGGCGCGCGGCTCATCTCCAAGGCCGGCTCGCTCACCAGCCTCGCCAAGTACCCCGCCTCCACGCTGCAGATCCTTGGTTAGTAGAGTATAGAATAGAACTTTATTTCAGGCAACTAGGCCCATGTATACAATTACCTTACATAACAATATATAACTTAAAATTAACGTAATTACTACTACTATATAAGTATATAACTTTATAAACCTCAGTTTCTCTCCTACTTTGATGTAGAGCAAATATAACCAGGGGCCCTAACATGGCTGCGTTTATCGCGTGACAAAGTTTAGATAAAGCATCCGTCACCTTTTGACACGTAAATAAGTACGACAGTGATGGATGCTTTATCCACATTTGACACGCGATAGAGACGCAACCATACTAGGGCCACAGGGCGCTTATGCTTTTCCTATTTGTGTAACCTACTAAATGACACCACCCTTACTATCAGAGCAGATACAAAAATTCCCATTACCATTTCTTGAACTAAACGTTTTATTCCTGAACATCGATTCCTCAAAATAACCTTGTTCTCCAGGTGCGGAGAAAGCCCTGTTCCGCGCTCTGAAGACACGCTCCAACACGCCGAAGTACGGGCTGCTGTACCACTCCACGTTCATCGGGCGCGCCGGGCTCAAGAACAAAGGCCGCATCAGCCGCTACCTCGCTAACAAGTGCTCTATCGCTTCGAGGATCGACTGTTTCTCTGGTAAGTTTTTTTTTGTCAAGAGGGCAATTGAGCATACACATGCCACCTGCGCCTCTATTCAACACGGTAAAAACAATATCGTTTTTGACCTGTTATCGTATTGTCAACGTTTTGATGGCTCTTATTTTCTTGAAAGTAATGACGACTGACGTCATAACAATCCTTAACAGGTAAACTACGATATCGTTTATACCGCCTAGAATAGAGGCACTGATGGTAACCGAGTCGAGCTAGCAATCAACTATAAATATATGTGTCTCTCTTTTATTGACACAGGATCTATATCTTTTGTTCGTTTCTTGATCAAAAGATATCTGTTATTCGTTTCTTGAATGGGATCTGAGACCCATAGACATTGCATCCACAATGCGACCATAAGATGGTGGTAGGTGGTAGTGGTGGAAGTTGGCTTATGCCAGCTCCTAATATTGTATGTGGTAAAAAATGACATTGTTATTTTTTAATTTCACCCTTTATAATTTATCCTGAATGTATTGTATATTTATACATTGGTTACTTTAGAATACAAATAGTCTAAAGCAGTATTGCTCGCGTCTGTTTGCACACTTTGATCTATCGTCAGTTCCACGTGTACTTTCGGTAATAACAGCTGTGCTATAGTAAACGCGGTGATCCACTTACGCAATGCCTTAATACACTGTGGAAGTTATACTGCTGCTACAAAAATTATAATTATTATAAGTACTTGTAGGTGTTTTTATTTTTACGAGTAAAATATAGTTATGAAATGAAATAATAAATAAATGCGAATTTGTTTATTTGTTACCTGGCCGCCATTACTGTCAATTAAATAAGAGATTTAATTAGCATAACGTTAACGATTCGATAACATGTCAAAAGCAATATAACGCAGTTAGCTAGTTGTCAGTAACCCTGCCAACGAAGCTACGCGGTCCTGGGTTCGATTCCCGGTCAGGGCAAATATTTGAGTGATGAGCGCGAGTATTTGTTTTATGCGCGAGTATTTGTTTTCCCTCATAAAATCTACTTAATAGAATAGTACCTAGTACCCACTTGTATGTTAGTAAGTCTGAAGCTCAAGCTCCACTATAACGTGTGATCTGTGAACCTGGTTAAGGGTTAACTATGAAATTGCAATAGACTTTTTAACAGGTACCATTTATTGAAAAAAAATCTAGCCTTAAAATAAATCTTTAATTTACAGAGACCCAAACAACAATATTCGGTGAGAAACTCCGCCAGCAAGTCGAAGATCGGCTCAAATTCTACGAGTCCGGAGACATTCCGAAAAAGAACATAGAAGTGATGAAAGAGGCCATAGAGGAAGCGTTGAATGCCACTCAAGACCTGGAAGCCAGCGCCAAAAAGAAGAAAAAGAAGAAGAAGAAGAAGGAAGAACCTATGGATGAGGATTAGAGATAAGAGAAGTCTCGAAATATTTTTCTGTAATAAAGGTATTAGTGTACCGAAATGAGTGTTTAATTTTAGAAGCCTGTGATGTTAAGAGCGAAATTGACTAGCAATAAAAATTGCAGAAGTTGATTGCTGAACTTTAACTTTAGTTCTAGAGCAAGAAGCACAACTCCTTTTCTGACTTTAGGGTTAGAATACGACGGCACTCAACTTCTGTGATTTTTATTGCTAGTCTAAACCTCGCTTTAGGCCTCCTTTTGAATGCCACAGACGGCTCTGGTCGTCGACTGAAAGTCGCACCACTGACACGCCATGACGGCTACAACCGTCACAAGTTCAAGATTTAAAGAGACTGTTTCATACCAATAAGACCCGCCATACACGTACTGCTTTAAGCAGTCAGGAAACGACTGCACTTCGTTGCTATTGTTCGATTTGCAGTTTCAATGCTCTAGAAAGTGCAAACCAATAGCAATAGCAACGAAGTGCAGTCGGTTCCTGACTGCTTAAAGCAGTCCGTGTACAGCGGGTCTAAGACCCGCCCAGGGTCCGGAACCGCTTACCCTTTAAAGGGTTTTCGTTAGGGTATATAATTGACTGGTTTTTACAAACCCTAACGATGCGATAAGCATATCTTCGACTTACCCCAATGAAAAGCTATTCCATACGATACAATTAATTCGACTAAGCGCCTTAAAACCCTCGATAGGCTTTCCCTATGAAGTGTTTCTTGAACCGCTTCGAGCTATTTTAATCTCTACGCGCAGTCCATACAAAATATTTTTGCATAAGCTTGAAACCAACCAATCACACGAATCTGCGAAACAGTCAACGGAGAGGGAGAATGGATAGGGTAACACTAACGTAATGCTAAGTGCTTAAATCGAAACCCCTAAGAAACTGGTAACCTCAATGGTTGTAGTTAACTAGTTCAAAGCAGTGTCCATATCATTAGGGTAAGCCTATCGATAGGGTAAGCCTATCGATAGGGAGAGCATACGATGTAGTAATCGATTGATAGACTTAACAAATAAAGGGGTTTTCCGGTCCCTGGACCCGCCATAGCAATAAAACTGACGTTTAATAGTCGTGTTTGAGCTTATGGCTTGGTATGAGAACATTTAAACAACAGACAAACAAGCATCCTTGCACTGACTGCTTTGCCCAAAGTATACGTAAATTAACTACTAAATTATACATTTAAAAATTTCAAAATCATGGTCGAAAACTAAGTTAGTCATGTAAGATACATTGATACATACACCTACATACATTTTCTGTTCCAACGGGCAATTTTTTCTCTCTTGCATATCACATCTTCTATAGCTCATTGAAAAATTGTAGTTACTTAACTGATTTCGAACCATTCCAATTAACTCGGCCAATGAAGTGCAACCAGCGAAACAATAGTTAAATGCTTTATCCCCGAATGCCACTTTACTGCGACTCTTTACATACGTGTGATGCAACATGAACATAAATTTCACTTTTTCTTGTTTAGTCATCATCATCGCTATCAGTATCTGTTTGTATGGAGCAGGGACCGGCCCGCTATCCCATTTAAAGCCGCGTATCCACCAAGCGCACGCGCTCGCGCGGCTTCCTCGCGAGCCAAATGCTCGGTCCGTGTGGACGTGCCTCAGGACTGTTCGGGCGCACGTTGCCGAGGCAAGCGCGTGCGCTTGGTGGATACGCGGCTTAAGGGGTTTCAAATGGGTTTTTATAAGGATTTGTTTAGAAAAGCCGTATAGCTTGAAAGCCGTTCCATTTGCTTTTTAACGCGCTATTTATAAGGGTTAAAAAGCCGTTCGATTGGCTTTTTTATACATATAAGGCCTTATATGTAATGCGACGGTGTATGAAATGACAAAATGAGTATTTTCTTGTGCGCTTCCCACACATATTATCTTTAATATGGAACCCTCGGTGCGCGAGTCCGACTCGCACATGACCGGTTTTATTTATTATTTTTTATTTGGTGCGAAGCGAGGGCGAGACGCTAGTAAATGATAATTTGGCTCTTAAGTCTCGGATCACGAGTAGAAAGGTATGGGATATCCGAAGTTTCCAATTTAGTGCTTTGTAGTAACTATTCATATCGTATCGTAATATCGATTGCCGATACTGTTTGATGCATTAGCGCAATCTCTGTGATAACGCCGGGTTTCAAAACTGTTAATTGCACTAGTTTGATAATTCGATAAGAACGACATAGCAGCGACAATAAAAAACCGGTTGTGAGAGTCGGGCCCGCGCACCGATGGTTCCATACCGCCGCACAGTCGGTATTATATTCCATTTGAATTTGAATTCAATTTCTAATCGAATCAGAGGCCCTAGCCAAGATGCATTACGCTAACTAGCGTTTTTATTCGATTCGTTTTTAAACCAATCGCGTCACTCACTGGTAGATCACGTGACTTTTCGTATCACGTCATCTACCAGTGACGCGATTCGTTTAAAAACGAAACGAATAGAAACGCTAGTTAGCGTAATGCATGTTGGCTAGGGTCTCAGCGCGAGCCTGACACCTGACCATTTTTAGTATTTGTTGTTTTTTCAGGATTTGTAATATAAATCATACCAAATTTGACCTATGTTTACCATTTTTATGATACCTACAACAAAAATAAAAATATGTTGAAAAAAAACGTTAACCCTCTTACTAATAAACGTTGAGAATCAAACCAATTATTTATAAAATTAATTTTATATTTTTTTTACTAAAAACAGATGCGGGCAAGCTAGTTATACAACTATGCCAAATTTCAAGTTGATAGCATTAAATTTGTAGTTGCTGAGAAAACCTGCTGTGACATACAGACAGACTGACATCGAAGTCTCACCATAAGGGTTCCTTTTTGTATAAGTACCTAGGTACATCTTTGGCAATTTCAATTGACACAGGCTATAGACCGAACAAGTTCTTACCATACCTAACCTAACATACCTCGCGATACTTACACTATAATATATAGGGTGATGAAACTGAATAAGGTTTGAAATTAGTAGCATCATAATTCATAATCCCAAGACAAGACCCTCAACACTTTAATGTTAAAGACAGCAAATGTAAGGGCTAAAACTTTTTATCTCTGTATCTTTTTATTATCTAACTTATTTCATCGGTAGTCTTGACCCCACACCGGAACACAATAATGCGGACACTGCTACTTCGCGGTGGGTTAAAGGACGAGATGGTGGTCAAGCGTCAAAGTAGGACGCCAGTGTTACATAAATTTGAAGTTTCTTTGCGTTCAGTGCGCTTTGTCTCAAAAATCTCAAAACTAGGCGAATTTATAAAACTTGGTTATAATGAGAGCTTCAAGTAAGGTGCGTTGGGGTAAGTTGGAAAACGGTGTAAGATGAAAAACCGTTCGTAACTCCCTATTCCGTGCACATTTTTGGTTCCTGGGCACTTAATTGAGAACGCCATTTTGTTGCTCCTCGCCCCTCAGTCAGTGCCGTTCGTTCAGTTATTGTGGTCGTGTGTTATCGTCAATTTTCGACAAGGTGAATTTTTTACGTTCAAATCATGTTTTTTAATCTTACCCCATGTTTTGTAACTCCTTTTGCAGTGACGCTAGAGGGATGTTGTATTGATACGTTTGCTTGTAATTGTTATTTTAATTACCTGTCAATGTGAATTTTAATTATCTTTCTTAGTTTCCGAGTTTTTATATATTTCAATCTTGCACCGCCTACTTTTAAAGGGGTAAGACGGTAATATTTTTGTTTTCATGTTACCCCGGTTTCAAAACCCATAGTAACAGTCACTGGTTCTCAAAGTGTGGAGGAATAACTACTTTCATTAAATATACTTAGGTAGGTAGGTAGTTTATAGAGGTTTGTTATACAACCTATACAGTACCTATATTATTTTAATTAGACGGGACTTTATCGTGAACTTACGTTTAATTATTTATTTCTGTGTTTGTATGCGTTGCGTTAATAAAATTGAATAGAGAATGTCAGCCAGTTTAGATCTTCAGCTTATTTACCGTATTTTTAATTAAAACAAAAAATACCTGTGAAATAAACATTTGATAGGTACGTCAAATCGTTTCTGAGATATTGAACTTTAAACTTCGTATGCGGCGCTCGAAAGCCGACGGCTAGCGCTCACGGATGATGATGACATCGCTGCACAGCGATTATATGATTGAGTAAGTTTACAGGACTAATGACCGCTTAAAACATCATGTTGACAAAATCAATTTTGTCACATTTATTTGTAGCAGTTTTACTTGAGATTGCTATTTAGTCGTAAACTTTGAAAGTTAGACTACGATTTAAGCTTAACATAGCATCAAAATCAGAAGCCATTATAAAAATACAATCCGTATAAAAATGCACAAAAAAAAGGTTTTTCTTCATATTTCTTGTATAGGGGGGTCTTGGGATTTGATTCAAGCTAAGTCGTATTCTATAAAGAACAGTTTGAGAACCCTTGTCTACCTATCCTCAAAGTGGGGTAAGACTGAAATATCATTTTATAGAAAGCTGAATTTTAGCTGTAAATAACGGTTTTTTTTAAATATGAAATAATGTTTTAAACTGCTACGGTGCTATACCGTTGGAATTTATGCATCACATTCACCTACGGCGCATATTAACGATTTTAAAAACTATATCAATCTTACCCCGTCACCATTCCATCTTACCCCATGGATTTTTTAGTAATGAGTGTAACTTTATTTCAACTTTTTAAATAGTAAAAGTATTAGTAACTTCCTTTTTTAAGTTTTAATATAAAGGTTCATATGTGCTCTTTACCAAAAGCGTAGCTTCCTGTAACTAGTCCTCATATTCTTGGTATAATATCACTTTTAAAACAACACCTCTCATCTCGTGTAAAATCCGTTCAATCTTACCCCAACGCACCTTACTACAAAGAAAAGAAATTATAGCAAACTTTTTCATTAGCTTACTGCGACAGGGATTTAAATATTAAATTTCCTGACCATAGAACCATACTGACCCGCTGTAATTTGAACGTAGGTATTTTCATGACCACGTAAAACGTCAAGGTAAAATTAATAAAAAAAGCGGTTTGAATATAAGATACCTATAGATAGGTGTTAAAATCGCTCACATGGTTATTAAGATGTGTAAACTAAAACGAGATAAAGCCAGTCCGATGTTTTCATAGATTAGCTAAAATCTTAAGCAAACAAACGTATGAGAGGCCGGAGTAAACATCACTGTTGTGAGTTAAAAATATAATACACTCTAGCATCACAATCCACGCTGCTATAACACTTATTACAAAAGCAATAGTGGCGATAATAGCATGGATGGAGTTAGCAAAATATGTAACAATTGGCGTATGTGGGAAGCAAGTGGAACGTAATTTGAAATTATTTGGTCAGTGTTCCAAAAACAAGCGTGGATGCTGCGCGCGCCGCCGCCGCCGTTCGAGCGCCAATGAGAGCTCGTTATATAATTTATAAATCGAACACTTATCACTGCGTTAAATTATTTTAGTTCCGCGCCGGCTGTGATTAGTGCTCGTGCTTTATTTGTTTTTTTTTTCATAATTTGACGTTTTGATATTGTTATTGTGGTAAGTTACGTAATTTTTTAATTTTTGGTCGATCTTTCATTGTATTTAATCGCTCTAAATATCACTGGTATATTAAGAATGTTGTTAATCTTGTTTGTACAGCCGTAGAAAATTGAATATGTATAAGTTTGTAAGACTAGGTATGTTGTTTTGAATTAAATACTAAGGTATTCTGAGGAATACTCGATAACCGGCATTAGGCTTCGCCTTTTGTTTTTTTTAATTACTTAAATAAGTAGGTAGGTACTCTTTGTAGCCTAAAACCTGTCCAATATTATATTAAACGTATTTGTGAAAATAGGATTATAAAAAAAAACAATAACTTTAATACTTATCATTATAGCTCTTTACTATATTTTCAAAACCAATAGGAATTCTTGATGTAATAATAATACTATGAATGTGAAAAACAACACTGTTTATTTGTGTCCGCTCATCCGCTGTTCGGTGTTTTGTGCTGAATAGATATTGTGTGGGTGTAGTAACTAGAGTAGAATATTTTTTGCTAAAGCTGCCAAAAATTTGTTTGTCGCAAATTCTGGTTTTTAAAAATAGTTTAGGTTCTTCCGCGTTATTACAATCCGTTTATTTATGTTCTCATAAATATTGATTAGAAATTTATGTATTAATTCTTAAAGGCGATCGTTAAATTGTTTGTGCGTATTATTGTGTTATCGTCTGGTATTAGGTAGGTACATGCTTTTTATGCTTTTTGGCCGTAATTAGTTCTTGTAACATTTTACTTTTGTAGGTGTGTAACACGTACCTACTATGCCTGTCTGCCAAAAGTTTTAGGAAATTGTTAGTCTTAGTAACATTCGCTAGTTTCCTACTGCCTTTTGGAATTAAGTAAGTACCTTAGTAGGTACAATATACTTAGGTACTAAATAAATCTTGGAAATTAACTAATGGTTGCATTTTTATAGGTAGAGCTACTCTATAACTCTATCACAGAAAGCCAATGATACCTTTTTACGTTATTTCTTTCTCGAGACTTGACGCTGCCATAAACTTAGGTTCTAGGGTGGCTCAAACATTGAAACTCTTGGCTCTACGTAGAGACCTTTATTAAATTTGCCCACGAATATTAATTGTAATTATCCAGTAACATCGATACCGCGAACCGCGTAACATGATCATCATGACAAGTCCGATATTCGATACGGAGATAAACTCAACTGGATAGGAAAAAAACAACTCTACATTCAAATTACACTACTTAAATACCTACATATTTTTGATGGTGTTAGTTATGGCAGTTATGGCTTTTTTAAGTTTTAGATGTAGGTCAAGGTCCAGTAGTTGAAGCTGTAGGAGAGCGAATGGCACAGGCTCTGATGTTTACCTAATCTTAAAACTTCTTCTTTTCAAGTGAATGAAATATAGATATTGGTGAGACAGAGTGGTGTACGCATTGGTGTGTGCGGGGTAGAACCATGTCACCGTAATACTGTCGTGCTAAGAAGTAGATGTAGAATTTAGTACCTTGTCGCAGCTGTTGACATAATAGATTCAAAATACTCCTTAAAACTACTCTACTAAAAAGTTATTTTGATTTCTAACACTACACGCTATACAGGATGTCCCAGAACTTGACGTAAATATTGAGGTATAAGAATGCGCCTTTTTTCCTGTCCAAAATGTAGTTTTAACTTTTCTATATGTTCAGTCATCATTTAAGGAGTTATTAAGGTTTGTTACTCGCGATGAATGTTACCTTGTGTTGTGTTGTGGTACACCTTACCTCCCTTTGCTTAACGCATTCACTGCCACCGACGCATATATGCGTTCACTGTCATACAAGTTTGTTCCTAGGCCACGCCCCCTGGCAGTGAATGCGTTCAAAAAGCTAAGATTTGTGATTCTGCAAACTACAACATTTAAATCCAATCTTCAATATTGTACCTATCTTAATATCTCTTAAACTAATTGACAGATTGAAAAGTTAAGACTACATATATTCTGGACCAGTAAGGAAAGGGCTTTTTTATCCCTTATATCTACGTCAAGTTCTGGGTCATTCTGTATATCCCTATGACTGACTATATCGGCATTCGGCATTAGATCCGGGTTCTACAGCTGCAATAGTCTATTTCTACAGTAGGTACCTACCTTGTAGTACGATTACTAGAAATCGGCATGGTAGAATTGAAGTGCTAAATGACATCAAATACGCAACGAAGTACTAATATGGATACACCATACTCCTCCTTCATATGGAAGATATATTTTTGGACTCCGCTATTTATACACTGAGAAAAAAACGGGCCACTTATGGTGACCAAATTTGTAATGTACTCGCGCCAGATACTTACCACGTGCTTTTCACACGTAAATTATAAGAGGCATACTTATAATTAAGCGGCATGCAGTATTTGGCAGTGTGCGGCATACGCGTAGAGCCGGTTACACACGTAATAGTGGTCGATTTTTGTACGTATTTTACGTAGCGCGGCTACGGGAATTTTTCTCGGTGTATTATTTGATAATCAGTTAATCACTCAAAGCGACATCAAATTGTTCAACAAATACAACTCGCTGTAATGCATACATTAATTCCCTATTGTATAGTTATCATATTAAATAATATACCTTGAACTGAATAAATTATAGATCACTACATATTATAAAAGAAAGTCTGTCTGTCTATCTGTATGTTCGCGACAATCTCAAAAAATACTGAACGGATTTTCATGCGGTTTGCACCATTAATTACTCGTAGATTTTTATGTATACGGAAGGTTTTTATGTATGGTAAATTCTGGTTTATGTACGGGTGTAACAGAAAACTCACATTAACCGAAGCGAAGCGAGGACGGGTCGCTAGTACAATTTAAAACAAGACGGCGCCAGTTAACAATATCAATGTTTCGTTTTCTTTAGTTTCTTAAATTCAATATTTGATTTTGATTTTAGTGACTTCAATTATCTTGTTACTTTGCTTTATTTCAGGTGTCTAATGGTATAATATCTACTTACTAGACTGATGTTAAATAAAAACCATTCCACTTTATGATTTCGTTCCGCGTTTGACGTCACTTAGTACTTAAACTATCTAGCTTATCAGATCACACTAGAAATAACTTAATGCTGTGTCGAGTAGCTCAGTGGTTAGAGCATTACCCTCGGTGAAGAAGGTCCCGTTCAGATCGTGGTTTGCTTTGGTACATTTTCTTGGTGTGTTTTTGTTGTAAGTACTTTTTTATTGAATTGAACGAACTAACACGCAGTCAAATTCGTTGGTTAACAATAATATTCGTTTGTTTCGAGGTTCGGTGGTTTAATCACCTTACCAATGTTGTATTAAAGCCCCTTTTCGATAATTTTTTTCAACGAACAAAACGGTTTAATTTTTTCGTTTTGTCTGGTAAAGTTTTTTGGGGGAAGACTACCCAATTTATTTTGTCAGATTGAATTATTCCGAGGTATAATAATAATTAGCTATTGGTCACAGTATTCGATCTTATGAATATTTTTATGTTTCCATTAACAAGTCGTCACTTAACTTTTATGCGTGTTGTTAACAGCCAATCATTGACAACGAGGGGCCTGCATTTATTTATTGTGGATGACCCAACTTCTGCGAGTTACCACATCGATAGTTAGGTTTGTCTTGTGCCTTTAGTTATTGGCATTATAATTACACGACATCTTATCAACTGGCTAGCTGGTATATAGTCCTGTTTGCATTTGTTATGAATCTTTGAAAAAACTAAAATTGTTTCAATAATTGGAATTGAAAACCATCAAAATGCGTCCGTGGAATTTCTCCCATCCAAAAATAAACTAACCAGTGATCAACCCGTGACAGTCAAATTGATTATTAACATTGACAGCTGTTAATTTATTGAAACACGACACTTCTTTTTAACAAGTCATTGCAGTGCTTTTATATAAATTGGTGACAACTTCGTACCTTGTTAGATTGATTATGACACTTTATATTCATCCCATACGCTGGGCACTTTTATTCTTTCATACCTACAGCGAAGGGGAGTCTGATAAAAACGGGCATAACACGCTAGATTTGTATCTATTCTCTATAGGTCTACGAGGCTATGCTGTGCCAACGTCGTAAAGTCAATTAAAAATGGGATGATACGCTGGCTTGGGCAAAGCGTTTAAAGCGTTAGCGGAAGCGGCAGCGAAGCGATTGCGCTCTACGAACGAAGTCGCCTCGACCCCCCCAAACGTCTGTCACCCCGCGGGACGATCGCGCACGGACTGGTCCTACTATAGTTACTGATTAGCGAAAATATGTGTCACGTGCAGGGGTCAAGATGAATTACTTCAGTCAAGCGCCAATCACAATTTGGAATCACGCTGAGGGAACTTCCTATAGTCTCCACTTGATTGATTTCCTGCGCAGTAAAAAGTATTTCACGTGTTAATATATTTTAAGTGAACCAACAACAAGTTGGTACTTCACTTTTTAATGCGTGTATTTTAATATGTGAATCCTGAAAACCTCGAATTACTAAAGATAGGTACCGAGGTAAGGTCGCTATTGTGGAGTAGAATCCGGCTCGTACCGAATAAAATCGAGGCCATATAAGTTTCACTAAAGCCCACATTATCTCTAAGGCCGCTCCCAAATTCCAAAATCCCATCCAAATCTATTTAAAATGTGAGCAGAGGGTTTTCACTGGAACTTTCCTGCCGTTACCACAAAGCCAAGTTTCCCGTTCGCTAGTTTCTTGTGATTTTCCTCATTTGACATCACACAACTAAGGTCCCTAAATAAATACCTAAATGTTATCGTAATGCTAATTTTGTCCTCTTTGATTCCTTGATGAGTAATACATTAAACATTCATTCGCACGAACGAGGCTAGCCAGTGCTTAACATTTTCCCCAACATTCAGGAAAATTTGATAAAAACATGTTATTTTTACCGTGACTTGCTCCATGCCTAAACATAAATTCAGGGATTTAGTCACACACAGTGGTAAATTACGTTTAATAAACCTTTTTTAGTTCAAACCGTATCATAATAATTTTATTGATGTATTGTTTAGATTAAATACCAGCCGCTGAATTCCATTATCGTACAACTCATAGCTACTACAAAGGGTGGTTTAAAAATAAAACATTGTTAAGGGCTTTGATTGAAACAAAACTTTTTGGAGTTCCGTACCCGAAGGGAGTCAAACGGGACCCTTTACTAAGCCTACGCTGTTCGACCTAACATTTAAGAGCTGTATCTTTTGAACAGTAAGAGATAGCGGATTGTTTATTTTTAGATTAGGTATGTATTTTTATAGCGGATTTCCTAACAAATAACAATAAATAAATAAAACCCATACAAGAAAAGTTATTTTCATCGTACTTTTTTGTTGTTGTACGAGTAACTGTATTATTAAAACCATTAAACATACAAATTTAGTATTATTATAGTACCTACAAACCCTAAACAAAAAGTCCGACTCCAACTGCGAATGTTAGCGACGGACAAACGGCAAAGTAAAAAAAATATGCCTAAGCACCGCACGTTTACATATCATAACCTCCATAACATACAAACGTGTTCGAATATAACTTGTCACATAAAAGAGCTAGATTATTTTACGATTTAGTCATTGTCATTTATTTATGACCGGTTCATAGTTCCGACAGTAGTAGGGTGATGGAACCAGTAGGTAACGGACAAGGCACCAATAATGGACACTTGATTCTTATTTTACAGAAGATAAGGGTTATTCATTTGTTTTGCAACAATCAATTTAGGACTATGAAATTTGAATTAAGAGTGAAGTGTCCATTACTGGTGCCTGTCAGCTAAAAGTGTCCATCATTGGTGCCGTACTTATTCGGCCTTTATCCCTGATTTATAGTATTTTGATTTTTCCTTCAAGTGCGTATTAAATCGGCAGATTTTTCCTCAACGTTGTTTTCGTCAAGATATCGAGAAATGTTAGATAAGCTTAAAAGTAATCTATAGGCACTCAAAACTGATACCCTTTTCAAGGCGTTAGAGGTAATCAAATGACTACTTCAGGTGGACTATCGTAAATACGGGAATCAATCACTGGTGATAGATAAACAGTGTATTATGTGGGATCAGCATGCCTCTTAGAATTTATAACAGTCATTCATATTTTCACCGTCTTGCCATTTAGAGAAAAATCTCAAGAAAAAGTACTTACTTACTTTTTAAAGCAACATACAAATTTGCGATGTTCATTTGTATGTTGACATTGTTGACACACGGCCGCTAAAGTCTGTAACAAAAAGATATACATAAAGTAACTAAAATAAATATCTATCTATGGTGTTATCTTCAGGATTTGACCACGCAATAGGACTTGACAGAAGCGCGTGGAGCTAACCCCATGTGCTTCTGTTAAGTCCATTAGAGAACATCTCTTTAACAGAACAATTTGTCCTCGCGTGTGATATCCATGGACTTATTTCTCTAAAAAGTCCATGGGAGTGTCTATAAATAACTCGACATTGGCGAAATGCAACTTAACAGGAGTGAAAGCCATTAATTAAAATAAGAAAGAAAGAAAGACCACGCAATACAATATCGAGAATGACAGTACGTTACATTCACAATAATTGAATTTTGCAAACATAATGCTAAACAATGAACTGTTTCTGACGCAGTTCACTGCGTATCAAGAGGTGAAAAAGCACTTAAGTACTCCAACCACAACAGCGTAGCTAATTATGATTATGATCGTAAAACAAGCTGTATAAATCCGTAGCTAATCCCTCGCTTAACTAAACTTTTACAGCGTTATATAAATCAATAATCTATAAACGTCTCTATCTGCGGATTCATTGCTTAATATCATTAACGTTAATCTTTAAATAATGTACCTAATGATAAACGGACGTTGATAATAGCTCAACTATTTTTTACATTATTTTCAGTAGCGTAGGATTCGTAAATGCTTTAATTGATAAAGAAATTACTGCTGTATTTAATAGCATTAGAAGGAAGAGCGATGTACATAGTAGGCAAAGTATTATATACTCTATTGGTAACTAAACTTAATTTAGTATGCGTATACTATTAGTATGTGGTTAACTGCCTTCTCTGGTATGCAACATTATAATAACACACAAAACCTTCGAAATAACGGCGACCTGGTCGCCTTTATCGCAGTCGATAAACCATCCGTCACTCTCAAACTTACCTACTGGTCAGAAAGAGACAGATGCTTTATCCACGCTTATCCACATTAATAAACACGAACATAATAGGCCCGCAGAGCAGATATCCAATGGCCCAATAGATTTTCATTAAACTTAGCTAAAAAAAAACATTCCGATTAAAAAAGCTTCTAAATCAGTCTGTATCCTGCCTGTATATTAGGAAGCTACTTGGCTGGTTTTTAAGATTTGTCCTTTTAGGGTTCCGTAGTCAAACTAGGAACCCTTTTAGTTCATCACCGAACTAAAAGGGCCGAAGTGGGCGGCGAGTCCGTAACCTTTTTGCCATCACTAGAGCGCGCACTCTGCACGCTGGTAACGCTCCTACTATCAGAGCCGTGGCGTTAATAAACGAGTTCCTCGCACAGTTCCAGGATGCTGATGTGTTCGCCGGCAATTGGCCAGCTCTAAAAAATGCTTTAGAACGCTATATTAACGTATTGTATTGTAAAATTACGTATTTTTTTTTTCTTTACCTATTATTTGTACCTTTTGTGTCTATATTTTTGTTACAATTTTGTGTATCTTGTTGAGCATTTGGGTTTACCTGTAAGTTCACAAGAATAGACTCTAAATAAATAAATAAATAAATAAATCACGTCCGTCCTTCCTTCCATCATCCGCAGCCTAGCTCAGAGACTTTTAGTTCTAGAAAGCTGTATTTTGGCACGAATATACATATTAGTCAGGCCGACAAAGTGGTAAAATTAAATCTAAAAATATATTTTTTTATACCTCCCCTACACGTAATGTGGGAATGTTATTTTCCCCATAGTAAGGGGTAAGGGGTTTTTGTCAGAGTCATGTGACCCACAGCTAAAACTACAAATACTAAAAATCTGAAAAATATCTTAAATGAAGCACATACAATGACTTTTAAAGGAAAACTATCACGACCAAGTAAACTTGATTGGTTCCATGCAGGCGAGCCCGGTTTTATTTTTCTTGAGGATTTGCGCTATAATTAAGACAAATAATTGACGCTTGTGCGTTTTAGAACCAAAACAAAACCTTGTATAGGGATTATTGTACTTTCTGATATTTTTAACCTGTAAAAAAAACATCCAGCTAGGGCGAAAGTTAGGACGGACGCACAGCGAAGGCTTAGGGTCTCGTTTGAGATCCTTTATGTACGGAATCTAGAAACTAATTTTATCCATTTCATGTTCTTAACCACAAAATTTCTTAACGTTAACCATGGCCCGTAATAGCTTCTCAGTGGTACTATAGTGCGACGACTAGGCCTCTCTCAAGGCCTAAAACGTTATTCTAAATCACAATAGCTAGCACTCGAGGGAAATATGTAAATATAGGTACTCGTGATGGATTTGCTCCACAAATATGTACACAACGTTAATGTATTTGTCTGTTTCGTTGCCAGCATATTTTTCTGTTTATCTTTCAACCATTATTGTCTACTTTCTTGGTAATTCTTCATTAGAGATGTGAATTATTTGGGGTTGCGGGAGTTTGTTTTCATGCGCAACGATGATTGTTATAATAATAATATAATAAGCGCGTATTATAATTTATAGGAATAAAGTATAAATAAATGTGTGTCAAAATAAATGAACACATGTCTGGTCCCGGGTTCGAATCCCGGTATGGGCAAATATTTGTGTGATGAGCACTAGTATTTGTTCCTTAGTTATGGATGTTTTCTACGTATATATTTCTCTATATAAGTATGTATATAGTTGCCTAGTACCCATAGTACAAGGCTAGAGTATAGTTTGGGACTAGGTCAATTTGTGTCACATTGTCCCCTCGTATTTATTTATTTAACATACACCGAAATTTATGCTCTCATTATCGTCTCCAGGTTTAAGT
Source organism: Acleris cristana (assembly GCA_948252455.1). NCBI lineage: Eukaryota > Metazoa > Arthropoda > Insecta > Lepidoptera > Tortricidae > Acleris > Acleris cristana. Next base: position 6,626,045 of record OX411794.1, read on the forward strand.
ATATGTATTAAGTGCACCCCTTCATCGGCAGAGCATGTATCGTAAGATTAGAATAGATCAAACCGCTGCGCGAGCGCTCGGCCTCGAGGGATTCAATTATCGACGTTTAGGTCTCATTAGAGTCTGATGACGACGCGGGCTTCTTTAGTACACTGCTATAATGATCACATTATAGCAGTGCATCTAATATTTTTATCAAATTTACGGAAAGTATTAACGTTTATTAAATTTAAGACAGATTTAATGCGTTAACATCCGTCCCGTTTGCCCAATTGAATACATGATATAAGCACAAATTCCAATGCTACAATAAAAAAAAATTACCATCGAAAAGTGATTTTGAATTATTTAGAATTGAATTTAGGTCACTCAGCATACCTACCTATTCCATAAATTTTTTACAAATATTTTTTTGATGGACCGTCTCGACGTTCGACGTGCTTGCTTTGATTTAATTCCGTAATTAAATATTCATATTTAAATATTTTATTATCTATACATTACATAACATGAAAACTATCCGTTGAATAACAACCAGGTACTTACCTACGTTAGATAGTTTTCATGTCATGTACATGTTTATGAATAGTAATGTAGATGCATGAGATGAAAACTATCGAACGTAAGTAAGTTATAACAGTTCTTTTTTGAATATTGACCTATTAGCAAAGTTGCAAAATGCTACGAATATATTGAAAAACAAAGTAGAGAGTCTCTAGTTACTAGCCAAACGTAATAGAATACTGATACTACTACTGAGTGGGTACTAATCCTGTACTTAAAAACTTTATTGATGAAACCATTACTTAACTTAAAGATACGATGTTTAGTGGGTGTGGTACAGTTGGCATTATGAGCTGCACACTTTAGTAGGTACCAGGTACCAGGTGGTCACTTTAACGCTTTAGTCACATCAAGGAGCGTCCTCACTGAGAGCACTCGCGTGAATATTCGATTGGTGCGGACGTTGAACCGAGCTTTACAAAGCTACACACCACCATAGATAAGAGTGTATTACTGGCACACCACTCGATGCTCGCGTCAAATGCTCATTACACGCAAATGCTCTTAATGAGGACGCTCCTTTAATGTCACAGTTCAAACAAGTTAAAGTGACAAAGCCGCTAAGGTGCAGCTACTTTTTAAGCTGGCTCTGCTGAGCTGACTGTACTACTCCCATGGAGTCAACTCACTGGAAAAACATCCAGTTATTGGCTATATTCTTGACGACACGTTAGCCTAGTTGGTAGTGACCCTGTCTAGGAAGCTAGTGGTCCCGGGTTGAATTCCCGGTAAGGGCAGATATTTTTTTCTGAGTCATGAATGTTTTCTATGTCGTACCTGAAAGACAGAGCGTCGCTCGGGTTGAAAATGAATTTTCACGAAGACGACAATTTGATAGATCGATTTTTCGCCCACGTAAACCCCTATTTTGCAAATTCATTCATCGTGATTACAAATACATAAACATACATGTACATGTATACAATTTTTTCCCGCTTAATAGTATATAGAATTCAATTATGTGTAAATAAGTTTATCGTTGTCTAGAACCCATAGCAAAAGCCTAGACCTGAGTTTGGGACTAGGTCAAATTGCGTGAGATTGTCCCCTGATATTTATATATTTATTTATATGGCTCGGTCGGTGAACTCTACCTCATCGTTGTGTAAATAGACCCCGATTTTATTTTCAGTAACGGTCATGTAAATAACCGATGACTGATCATGATCACCGTCAAACGGAAATCGATATTTACCTACTCGTACATCCGCCGTTTAGTAAATTTACGCGCAAAAAGCAAGGTCAGGTAAAAGGACCTTGTAAGCAAACTCTTTATCGCACAACTAAAAAAGCGATTAACATATATGTAGACAAGAAAAAAAAACGTGTATGAGAGGTTTTTTTTTTGGTTTTGTGTTTAAGTAACAGCTTTTTAGAATTAAGAGTCTCTGAGCTAAGCTTGAGTTTTGCGCCCATTTTATGCTTAGCAAAGTTTATTCACTAACCAAAAAATATTTTCAACTAACCAAAATTTTATTAAACGTTGTTCACAAAATGCTTCTTAAATATTTTACTGGCCAACCGATGTTCTGCCAGCCGTTTAATAATACCCTTTAAAAATAACACCAGGCACCAACACTTCACGTGCCACGGAGATAATAAGTTGGAGAGATAATAGTAAAACGAAGGGTGTATTAGATAATTCAAGTCTTCAGCTGATAGGCTAATCTCTTTCGACTACTGATGACACGGATTGATAGGCGTGACTGTGTAAAATTGTTAATAATAACACGCACTTTTTATATAATAATAGCTTCTGCCCGCGACTTTGTCCACGTACATTTCGATTATCGTCATTCCCTCAGGAGTTAAATTTTTCGGAAGGAAAAGTAGCCTTAGGGTATAAGCTATCTCCATTCCAAAAATTTAGGTTTAGTCAATTAGAACTAACTAATATTATTATACTTTTTTTACAATTAAGTATGTATTATTTAAAAGCCTTATTAATGTACTTTTTTTTTAAATATCTTACATTTCAAATGTAGCCGCAATATTCGATGCGATTTTTTTACATTTACGGCAGGCATCGTCAGAAATACATGGGAATTTTTTGCAAATTTTAGCTTTTAAAACCGCCCTTTATTCGGAAAGAAAGTTGGTGTTTCAATATTCTGAAACCTCTTTTCTCAGGCCGTATTCAAGACTAGCATTAGATACTACTTTAACGGGACCCAATCTCAGCTTATGGTGAGGGTTCGAATTTCTGCAAAATTGATGCAAAATCGTTAACTCGATTTAGGGAGACATGAATATTGGCGATTGTATAAGCGGATCTTCAGTTTTTTGCAACATATTTATATCGGATTTAAAGAAGTAAGTCTGTTTAATACGACATGCAAATTTGGACAATCCACGACCACTTTTATAAAAACAGTAACCGTTATGAGTATCATCCCCTCTATATCAGCCCCTTACAGAAATACTTAAGGTTTCTACAGCAACCTAGTGCAATAATGTAGCATGAATTATGTGTTTTTTAAAACCATATCAATTGAGGTTTTGATTAATGTACGGGTTTACAAAAATATTTTAGTAACATCTTATTAAAATGTAATAAATCTAAAGTGTCAGAACTTATGGGCTGATTAGGTAGTTCCGAACTTTTGCGACCATTATAGTTTAGAGTTTGTTTCTAGTCTATGGCGAAGTTTTGAAGGGCGGATAGCCCTTAAGGCCGCCATATACGGAACGATCCGTCGTTACGATGATCTGATAATAATATGATACCGTGACGATTCATATTTCTATTGAAATTTTGATGCGATATTGCCACACACGTACAATCCATCGCTCGATTTCAGTCTGAACCGACGGATCGTACCGTATATGGGGCCCCTTATGTTGGTAGTAGTGCAAATAGCAAAAATAAAAAATACCATGTTGTCAAAGTATTGCTACTGTTATGATGCGGGTTATCAGCTAATGAAAATCTGGTTTACGGTTACTGATGCAAAATAAGATTATTCGAATAGCCTATCGCGCCTTATATCCATGGAACAGACACATTCGTGGAACTAATTTAATTGATGGTAAAACGTTATTTAATATTTGGAAACTAGTCTTGAAACGGATTTACGTTACATCTGACATATGGGTCACCCTAGGTCACAGCATACCACTGATATTATGTTTATTTTTAACCTTAGTCACACTACCTACCTAGTGAAACGTTATGTACGTCGACGAGCGTAGCGGAAGGAGAATTGGGTTGATATTTTGGTGTTTGTATGGTATGACTAAGAATAAAAATACCCATAATAGTCACATGTATGGTAACTTGTGTCACCGCACGTCAGTTTGGCTCACAAGCTTGATTCACTATTTCATTAATAATTATTCACGTTTGATTGAAACGTTGTTACCTTATGGGAAGTTCTTATCTTAGAAATATTTAAGGAGGTATAGAAGTAAATCAAACCGCATGACGAATACTATGCAATTACTTATATTACAAACAGTTCTCTATTCTCAAATGAATCACACAAATATAGAACGGGAACGCTAGCTTTGTATTGTAGGCAGGGTCACTATACTCTGATTGTTCTAAGATGATGCCTGTGACAGCCGTTTTTCGTACTTTCAATCACTCACTACACTCACAAGCGATGTGTTTAAAAATAGGTGATTATTTATTTTAAATTCTTGAACGGCGTCGCTAGGTTTTTACCGATGTAGTATTTATGTAAAGTTAAAGAAATAAGTGTAATAAGTGTTTATATGAGCTGTCACAGGCATCATCTTAGGGTGGGATTAGACCAAGCGAACGAACAAGAATTCTATGGCATTATCTCTTACGTTTACTTTGTAAAAATAAAGACAAAACATGTTCTAGAGCATTCGTTCGTTTGGTCTAAACCCACCCTTAGAATAATCAGAGTATAGATACCAATTTGAAACCTGACGCGAACTATAACTATATAAACAATTCTCAAAACCTTTTGATGCGATGCCACTGACGCCTTCTTGACGATTATGGATGCTCATAGTGTAAAATGTGCTAAGAACGCCTTTTGGTTTGTACTTGTCCTTATCCACATTTAGCCGACTTTATCGGAACACTAGCTGCTGCCCACGACTCCGTCCGCGCAGAAAAATGAAACATATGCCTATGTTCATCGGGGATAATGTAGGATTCTAGTGGTGAAAGAATTTTTCAAATCGGTCCAGTAGTTTCGGAGCCTCTTCAATGCAAACAAACAAACAATCAAACCTTTCCTCTTTACAATATAACTGTAGGTAGATGTAGACGAAAGTCCTTGAAGACTTATAGGCCTATCCAAGATGGAAACGCTGCTAACTTTTTCTTTTTTCTATCGACTCGAAATGTATGGGGTTGACACAAGCGGTCGACGCTGTCTGTCATCAGCTTACATCAACATAATATCGATTTTCGAAAATCACTAACTTAGCGTTAGGCCCCCTGTTGCATTGTAGCTATTTTATCTTGTCATGCGCTTCTCAAGCCCTTCTCAACAAAGCCATGACTTACATCGCTACCGAAGGTCATCTTCGCTTCCTGCAATAAATCCTAGCGACACTCCAACTTATCATTCTTATCAATATCACTGTCAGACTCTCCAGATTTGAATCTTATCGAAATCGGCCGCAATTGCCGGTAGTCGAGTGTTACTGGGTTAAAATTACCTTGGCTTCTTGGTAATTATATCATAATGCAAGTGGTTTAAGGCTAGGTGTGCTCATCAAAAGTGGTCAACGAGACATCTATCGACCTTTTTGTACCCTGGTAACATATTAAATTTGTTGACTTAAAGTGCATCTACATGTGAATTAGGTGATATATCGATAATAGCGCTGTAGTTGTCTGATACCGCAGCACAATGCTGACCAACTTCAGTTTTACTGCCGCGGGGACACACAATCCGTTTTTTTGTACTTGGTTGTCTATGTAGTGAATGCATAAATTATTCTAATGACAAAGATCTGATACTATCAGGACAGTCTGTACTGCATTGTGAACATTAATTTGTAGACTCATAAAAGTTCCTAATTTTATCTCTTTGTGCGCGCTTAGTCTAGTGCTATAAAAATTTGTTGCGGTTTGCCATCATATGAATATCTTCGCAAGGCCCCGGTCGCTAGTAGTAAAATCATATTTAATACCCACCTATAGATACGAATTAAAATCATACAGCTCGGGTTACAGAATTCAGAATGGTACATACTCTGATTTTAATAATAGAAAACGCATGCATCATGTCATAAACAATGACTCAGGAGCGCCACATTGACCCTGGGCGCAACGAGCGATGCGAGCGACCCTTGACTCGTGAACCGGCGGAGGCTCTGCGTCAGAACGACAAACAAGTTTATTTGAATAATTTTTAAATCAACAGAAACTTTTGTTACAAATACAAATGTTTGCTGACATGGAATTGGTGCCAATGCAGGCGAGTTTCCAATTATGCATCGCCAATTATTAATCAACCATGACCTGCTCAAGAACTACGAAATTAGTTTTAGCTTGCATAAATAATGAAATTAAATGAAACTAAACGCTCTTAATACAGCGATGACTAATTTTGTGACTTTTGAGCCGCATTCCATTAAATCAACTCACAATCAGATAGCCACGGAAGGTAAAGCTTGGTGACCTATTTATAACCTTTTCAGTTTTTGCTTAAGTAATATTTAAGATTGTTTATTATTATTACTTATTTGAACCCGAGTGGTTGCCGGGTTAAAATAGTGCCACTCCATGTCTTCCCGTGGATTTAGTAAGACACGACTAAGGGAATAAAAGCTTGTAGTACTTTTAGGCGATAGGCTTGAAACCTGTCACTAATACGCTGGTAAACATCTTAGCCTATTGTGCAAAATGTGGTTGCGGAATTGTCAACAACTTTTTAGAGTTATAGGTAATTCTGTAGCTCTGCCTACCCCACTCTGGGAACGAAGGCTTGAGTGTATATGTATGTATATGTGTTACTTATTTGAATTCTGGTTAAGATCTATTGTTTTGATATTATGTCCTACAAACCCTCACAATCGTGATATGTGTAGCAGACCTATTGAATGAATTCAAAGGTATCTATTAGCATATTCCTTTGTTCTAAATGTTGCATCGTAGGTACGTTGTACTCGGCGCTGCTGAAGGTTAGGACAAACCTGTTTATTATCCACGAAACCCTAGAATAACAATAGTAGACATTATCCACAACGCATAATGTGCGCGTCGCAAACGCCCCACGCTTGCTTAGCGCGTTTTCAAATTGCGTAAATAAACTAGAACTGATATTGTGAAATTTGCGGAGTTTCGGATAATTATAATTCAATATATTTAACAAAAGGGAGAAAGACTATCACAAGATAAACCGTCAACAGGGTGTCATATTCGTATGTAGCACAATATTTTCTTTTTGACTAACATTGGTGGATCGGTTTTGAGTTATTCTCCTTCTGCATCAGACATCTTTTCATCTTTCTCACTTGGGATTTAATAGTTTTTAGCCAAGATTAGGTAATGATTGAAACTCATACTGTGAGGATTTAGTGCTCTAGCCAGAATAAAACTGAAAATCATTTGCTGTGGCTACCCAGAATCAAACGATTTCAAGGCACTGCCATTGCACTCCACTATCCATTGCACAAAGCAGCATTGGACAAAGCGCTAAATAAAAAGAGATGTACAAAAGATTCCATAGGCCCGAAGTGTATCCGTAAGGGCCACATCAATAAGATAAGATAAGGCAGCTTTTCTGAAGTGTCTCAATCGCTGCGTTAATATCTAAGGGGTTGTTGGAGTTCGTGGTGCTTTACAGAAACAAAGTATAAAACTGGTTCTTTACCAACTGAAAAACAAGACACATCCTAAACTACTAAACGTAGAAACGTGATAGTTATGTAAATATGTAGTATATATTTTCTATACATACTATCCTAAGATTTTTTGAAATTGAATCCTCCACCAGGGAGAAAGGGAACTTATAATAGGCAACGAATTCAACCCGTAATAAGTCGTGGACCTTAGACATGTTCTATTGACCAATTTTTTTTATTAATTTTATTTATTTTCAATTGTTTCAGAATGCCCTAAGGGCTGAAACCAACCATGGACAAGCCAACGATGCATATGCTTTCCGTCCAGGAGAAGGGCGGGGAGACCAGGAAGGCGACGCAGTACTTAGCGGCCGTCTCAGGTGAGGACTGAAACGTAGTCTAACCAATCATTTCAATGACTTTATTATTTCGGACAAGTTCGGACATGTTGATGCCTCGCTTGAAAATTTACAAAAAATCCTTGATTGGTATAAAGTTTTCGTTTTCATTAAAAATAGCTTAGAACCGACGAAAACGAGTTTTCAATTAAAAAAAACGTAATGCATCGTTTGTCCGAATTTTTAGGTTATCCTATATCCATTTTAAAACTTTTTAGTGTTGTTATTAATATTTACCCTAACTTAACCTAAACGCGCGTATTTTTGGAAAACTAAAATAGTGTTCCGTTTCAGCTAAATATCAGTTTAGGACAAGCAAAAATAATTCGGACAAACGATGCATTAGGACAAACGTTATTAGGATTTCTTAGGGATACCGCAGAGAGATATATAGGCAGACAATGGCTTTAAATATATAACACCTGTATTTTTGGGCAAGGAGTTAATAACTAGATGTTATTTGCTACCAAATCCTTAATCAACACCCTGTATTTTTACGGATCAGATAGGTCATTCATAAGTAATTAATATCATAATTTACCCACTTTTACTATAATCTTATCACAAGATCCGAGGGTTATTTTTGGCATAAATGTCTTTTTTCGGGTCTCACAGTCTTAGAGTACCTCACAGTCAATACGGATATTTGATGCGTAAATCCGTCTCATACATTGTCGATCGCTGGTGTACACAAGCTATGTAAATGCCGACATCGATCGCGGGTTAACGAATTCTAGTCTATTTCTGATCGTGACGCTATTAAACTTGCGCCCGCGTCTGTTGCACCGAAGCCGATTGCATATGCGGAAATCGGCTGAAAAAACGACGCAAATGCAAGTCGCGGATAATCTTGTATTTTATTCTGCATCTAAATGATGCTACAAAATTATCCGCGACTTGCCTTAAAAGCATATTTAGTGTCTCAACGCTAAGCACATCCAAGACCTCTTCATTTCTCCACTAGTCTATAGATTTTACCAATTCTTGCCAGTATCTTCTTTTAGGTGTACCTATGCACCAGCCATTGTTGTGTTCATTCCTCTATCAGTTTATTCTTTATATACACTAAAGATAATGTATATAGCCAGTATAGTAGACTTAGAACTAATATTTTGTCGTTTGTCGCTCAGGGCATCTCTCTCATCTCAGACTACGTAAGAGAGAAATTACCGAGCGATAAAAGAGCTAGTGGCAAGTTCTGCTATCCACCCTGAGGTTCCATTGCCCCTCCAATAAATATGAAAAGTATGATTAAATTTCTTCCAGCGGCAATTGGTGCAGTAATAGCAGGCACAATCCTGGCCTGGACTTCACCAGCGCTGCCCCAGCTACAACCCCCGGACATCAACAGCACATCGTTGCCAACGACCTTCATGTACAACGGAACCAACCATACAGTGATCAAGGACAATCTCCCGTGGATCGTGATAGATGCCACCACTAATGCATCTATTCTGGTGAATTCTCTAATGCAGCCGGCTGATTTCGTGCTGGACACGACACAAAGTAAGTACTATATTTCGTTTTTTTTAGCATTAGAAATTCGGTAAACAAATAAGCAGGTGTCAATGTTTTAATACGATAATAACAATAACAAAAATAGTGGAGTAAGATTTATACCTCGGAATGTGTTTTTAACAATATATAGAATAAAGTAAAAAAAAACTTTATGCCATTTTATTTATTTTTAATTTTTGTTTATATAAAATTCTAAATTCTAATTGATATATCAACGCATAGCTCAAACCGCTGGACCTAGAGACTTGAAATTTTGCACGTAGATACCTTACATAGTGCAGAGATGCACTAATGAAGGATTTTGGAAATTCCGCCCCTATGGGGAATGAAAATTTGTATAAAAGTCCGTCAGTTTTGAAGTTAGAATCTTTAAATTTTGCATTTAGGTCGACGATTGAAAATTTATTTATACGCATACAGCGTGTTTGATAATTTCATTCCCGAAGGAATGGATGGGTAAAACTGACTGAGTGATCGATCAACGCAAAGGGAATATTCTTGGGTACCCTAGTGGTGCACTAAGAAGGGATTTCTGGAAACCCTGCTACGGGACACGATCTCTTTATAGTCTGACCAAAAAAATATGAAACCTCGCCATATTGCGGAAATTATATGAACTTGCATTTCTATTGCAATTCACGAAACACAGTACCTTTTAAGCCTCGATTACATTGAGCGAGTTTACAAGCTATGAGCCAGCGAATTCTCTAGGCAGCTTGTAAACTCGCCCCGTGTCATCGGCTTTGAGATTGTAAAAAAACTGATGACACGGGGCGATTTTACAAGCTGCTAGCGAATTCGCTGGCTTGTAGCTTGTAAACTCGCTCAATGTAATCGAGGCTAGTGGCGACCACATTAGAGGTTTTTTATAAAACATTCCGTTTGTTTGTGACAAACAACAAATTTGGGATAAATTAAAATTAGAACAAAAAAAAATGATAACCCATCGTTATTGAATAATCTTTATACGTAAAAGCAAATCACACATTTTGTAATTTTCTATTGTGATGCAAAATGCTCCGACATGTGTTTGTAATAATTTCCCAGTTATTCCGTCATATTACCGTAAAGCATTCTCAATGAAAAACCTTATATTTACTTCTTGAAAGGTCTTTCTAATGCTAAAAAAACAAGGTACTTATGAGTATATTTGTAAATATTAACATAGTGCAACAATACTTAGAAAGGTTTTCGGTTTTGTACTGCTTTCTTGCTCTCAAGCGCTCAATATTCGAGTCTAACCAATTTTCTTTTTTAGACTTGTTAAAAGATAAATTTAGTTAGGCAGTCCCCTACCCTCGACCGTCACCAACCCACCGTCCAATTGGGGCAATAATGAAAATTGCCCGCTTCCGTTGGTTACTGATTCGGGTCACTTATGTGTCAGCCAACTACGGGACGGGTGTGGGATAATATGACTAGATATACTACATTTACTCTTATCATAAACAATATCCCGAGACGAAAGCAAGACCGTCGTTATAGTATAACGAACATGAGGCCCTTGCCAAGATGCACTACGCTAACTAGCGTTTCTTTTCGTTTCGTTTTAAACCAATCGCGTCACTGGTAGATCACGTGACCCTTCGTATCACGTTATCTACCAATAGAATAGAAACGCTAGTTAGCGTAATGCATCTTGGCAAGGGCGTATGTATGGCTTCGTTATTTCTCTCGCAAATGTATAAAGTTATTTTCTTTGAACGACCAAGTTATATCTTTAATAAAGGCATTTGCACATTAAAACCTAAATACGTTTGTATGGAGACGCGAGCATTTTACCGTATTATCCACAGATTACATTATTAGTGTATGTCGATAACAACAAAAAGGGTTTATTTTTAATAATTATTATAGAACTGTTATTACCATGGTAACGCTCATTATAGAATGGTTTTCCCGCTTCGGTTACGCTATAGGTGGTATTGTGATACCGTTAACGATATCAATATTAAAAGTTTATAGTACGCGAGATAAAAAAATAGTTTTTAAAGCAAGCTATTCCGATGCTATAGGTATCATTCAAACTAAATGACTTGAATTGATTCATCATGCGACCACTTATCGGTTATACCTGTCAAATTTATAACGTAGTTGAATGGGCAAATTCCCACCCGTGGTATTATCTTCTTAAATAACTCGCCTAAGTTTGTCGAAGAATAGACAAGCGTCACTTGACTTGTCAGCCCTAAAAGTACGTGTTGTGCGTATACGGCCTTGGTCTTCGACGCAGGTAAACCAAGCTGGCAGCTACCTAACGAGGCAACAATGTCTACGAGCCCGGGGGTCAAGTTATATTTGTCATGTGAATTAGGGATTTAGTAAGCAATGCTGTTTTTAAAAGGCCGTGTTACGTTTGCTTTGACGTACCTATCGTGCGAGAGACGTCACAGCAGACCAGTTTATTAGAAACACGGAAATCTTAACATAGCTCTATGACTTAACGTGTCTTGAGACGAGGATCTTACTTAAGATCTTACGGTACTAAGAGTGTAGGTAACACTGGCCAGTCCTCACAGAGTTTTACCGACATGTGACCGCCACACCCACAGTCTGGAGGCACGCCAACATAATAAATATAGTCGCAAACAGCTGACATGAGCTTGGGCATATGAATGGCTCTGGCGTAACAGATACGCTTACGTAGACACGTGTTGTTGTAATTATAGAACACAATTTGTTGTTTAGAACTTGCGATTTTTAGATTCTTTGAGTCAGCACCCGTATTATGGTCGCTTTTATCGCGGCGGATAAAGCATCTGTCACTCTCGCACTAGCATACTGGTCAAAAAGTGACAGTTGTTTTATCCATGCTTCTCCACATCGATAAACACGCCCTTAATAGGCCCGCAGTTATATTATAGGGGTTCGGTTTTGTAAAAGTCTTCCAGTTTTGCCCGTGCTGATTAACAGAATAAAGGTCATTGCAGATTATAACGCCTCGGCGGCACCAGATCAGCACCGCCTGAGCTCAAAGTGAAAAAGTGTGCTTGATTTGTACATTTGACAATTTTTTTAAAGTTAATGTGAAAACAATTGACTACAGGAACTTTTTAAAAAGGTGTTCCAATAAAAATCATGCTTATAGAAGATTGTCTCAAAAGCAGTAAAGCAGCAGTAATTTATTTTTTGTTAATTATTTACTGAGAAAAAAAAAAACTGCTAATGGCTATAGAGCTTATACGCCACATGGTTATTTCTACGTCACAGCTAGACGTAACGCGGGCGGTACAAAATGACGTCATTCTGCCTTTTTCTTAGCAAATAATAATGAAAAACATTTTAAAAAGAAATAGATGCCTGTTCGGTGAAATGAGTGTCGGCGATTCAAGGGTAAACCGGGCTACCGCAAGGTTGTTTCTAAAATCCACTCCTTTACCTTCCAGGTTCATTGGTATCGTCAATCCTGGCCATCGGGGCAGCCATCAGCGCCTTGCCCGTGGGCGTGCTGGCAGAGAAAGTTGGCCGGCGCCCCACCATCCTCATCCTGGCGGTGCCCTTCCTGCTGAACTGGCTTCTGACCATTTTCGCTACCGGCGCTGGCATGCTTATTGCTGCTAGGTTCTTCGCTGGATTGGCTACAGGTAAGATTGAGAAATATCTATGTTCCTACTTAGGTACTCAATTTTTGACTTGACGGTCGATTTATAAAAAGGGCACCAAAACGGCTGATTTTTTACTGATAAAGGGCCTGTTTCACAATCGTCAAGTAAAGCATATCTGACACATAAATTTAGCCCTTTCCTTTTCTTACACTTGAACATAGACAAGGAGAGAGCTAACTTTAATTAGCACATAAATTTACTTGTCGATTGTGAAACAGGCCCTAATAAAGCTTTCTTCCGGAAAGTTGTAATGTACATTCTGGTTTACTTACGTAAGTTTGTGACAGAAAAAAATATACATAAGGAAACTAAGGAATGTTTCGTTTTTACGGAGTTCATTTATAATGTACAGTCTTCTTTTATCTTAAGGTTGCATTTGGTTTGACAAAAACGAGGCCTATGCTGTACCATTAGGTGTTGAATAAAGTGTAATAACTTACCTAGTTATACGTATGTTCACATACAAGTCAATTAAAAATTAACGAGTTTAATGCTTTGACCATTACAATTACATAATACAATACATATCCGGATAGTTTTAGTTAATATAACCATATATAATAATCAATCCATATTTTTGTTCGGTTACAATGGCCGGACGTTAGAAGTGATAAGGAATACGAATGAGTCAGAATTTACCAGCTAAAATGTATATACTGTGATATAATATTATGTTACTGTACAAATACATGTATAAATGATTTTTACCCCGGATGCAAAAAGAGGGGTGTTATAAGTTTGACGTTTACCTATGTCTGTCTGTGATATCACAATTCCTAAAGTAAAGAGATGAACCGATGTAGACACGTCGCGATAGAGCTCTTATTAACCTAACAGGCGATAGCGCCGGAATCATAAGCACACCTAAACTAACCTCAACATTTCAGGTGGAATTTGCGTAGCAGCGCCTATGTACATCGGAGAGATAGCAGAAACGTCCATCCGTGGGTCCCTCGGGGCCTTTTTCCAGCTGTTCCTGACGGTGGGCATCCTGCTGGCGTTCGTCGTGGGCGGCTGGACGCACTGGAGGGTGCTCTCCATAGTCTGCGCTGTGCTGCCGCCGCTGCTGGTTGCGGTGTTCTGGTGAGTCCACAGAAGTAAATTATTCTTCTCTACGTACGGGCGCAAACGAACACACAGGCCGCCTGATTGGACAGAAGGCTCTGATTTCAATAATAAATGTCTTGGCTATAAAACTTTATTTCTTTACCCGTACTTCAGTAGAACAAGGGCACAATCCTACTAATATTATAAATGCGAAAGTTTGTGTGTGTGTGTGTGTGTGTTTGTTACCTCTTCACGCTGCAACGACTGGACGGATTTGGATGAAATTTGGAATGGAGATAGCTTATACCCTGGATTAACACATAGGCTACCTTGAATCCCGAAATAAATCAGTGTTCCCGTGGAATGGCAAAATTACTAATTCTACGCGGACGAAGTCGCGGGCAGAAGCTAGTGTATAATATGACTAAAGGGGCAATTGTGCCCTTTTCCTACCGAAGGTGCGAAGCGTTTCACAATCGTCAACTGCTAATCGAGACCATCTATCGAGGTCAAACATTACGTACAGAAATTACCCTGTGGTCTCTTTCGACTCCAACGTAAACACTTATAAAAGTAAACAAATGTTTGTCAAAATACATAGGTAAATCGTGAATCATTATAGCATAATCGGAATTACAGCAGCATCGTTATGAATAGACAGAGGAGATGTAGGATTGAGTCATCCAGTCAAAATGACGCACTGCTAAAAGGCCTTACAGTCTTCTTGATCGTCTTCAACATTTTGATAGGTTTTATTAATTATTATTCTACTAATATTATAAATGCGAAAGTTTGTGTGTTGGTTTGTTACTCCTTCGCGCTGCAACGGCTGCACGGACTTGGTTGAATTATGAAATGAAGATAAGATTACTTATTGGAATAACATATAGGCAGTAACATATAGGAAGTATTTCATTTCGGAAAGTTTAAAAGTTTCCCAGAATTCGACGATAATCGAGCCTGTCCCCTGATATTAATATTATTGTGTTAATTCGCAGGTGGATGCCCGAGACCCCGCAGTACCTGCTGGGCAAGAACCGGCGGCGCGACGCCGAGCGCGCGCTGCGCTGGCTGCGCGGGCCCGACGCCGACCTCTCCGCGGAGCTCGAGGACATGCAGAGAGACGTGAGCACACTCTAATTATTGTGATTCACCGACACTAACAAACCCCAGTTCATCATCAGCATCATCATTATCTGCACGCCACTGCTCCCGATCTTCGGCTTCTCTTATCCAACCCACACCGGCCCATCTTTCTTTCAAGACACGGTCTCCACTCAAGAAAACGACGGCTCCAACGGCCGTCGATTCTGCTTCAAACATGACCGGCCCTCTGCCACTTCAGCTTGCTAATTCGGCGGGCTATGTTGGTTACTTTGGTTCTCTGTCAGATCACCTCATTTCCAATGCGATCCAAGCATAGCTCTTTCTAGCCCCAGCTTTCATAACCCCAGTTCACGTTTAAAATATTTAAGACAGTCCGTTTTAGAAATCGAATTACAAAGATTGAAAAACATTCAACAACAATAACTAATTTGACTCCATTACCTTTCAGGTAGACACAGCCTCCCGGCAACGCGCGGGCATGCTCAGCATGGTGACCAACCGCACGTCCCTCATGGCGCTCATCTGCTCCCTCGGGCTGATGTTCTTCCAGCAGTTCAGCGGCATCAACGCCGTCATCTTCTACACCAACAACATCTTCTCGGCCGCGGGCTCCAACATCGACCCGGCCATCGCCACCATCATCGTGGGCGTGGTGCAGACGCTCGCCACCTACGCCTCCTCTCTCCTCGTCGAAAAAGCCGGCAGAAGAATCCTCCTCCTCCAGAGCTGCGTTATCATGGGCATCTGTCTCATCGTCCTCGGAATCTTCTTTAAAATACAAGACAACAATAAAGAGAGTGTCGCCGCCTTCGGTTGGGTCCCGCTACTTTGTTTAGTGTTATTCATCATTTCCTTCTCTCTAGGCTTCGGCCCGATCCCTTGGATGATGATGGCGGAATTGTTCGCTGTGGAATTCAGAGGAACGGCATCCGGTATTG
This sequence comes from Acleris cristana, assembly GCA_948252455.1. Classification (NCBI taxonomy): domain Eukaryota; kingdom Metazoa; phylum Arthropoda; class Insecta; order Lepidoptera; family Tortricidae; genus Acleris; species Acleris cristana. Next base: position 6,641,999 of record OX411794.1, read on the forward strand.
CGGTTATTTTCAACTGGTGTTTAGTCTTCATTGTCACTCTTTGCTTCCCGATAATGATGAAGGCGATAGGTATTTTTAGTTGCTTCTGGTTCTTTGCCGCTTTCATGATCATTTGTATATTCTTCGTGTTCTTCTTGATTCCCGAGACAAAGGGGAAGACGGTTTCGCAGATTCAGGCCATTCTCGGTGGACGGAAATAGTTTATCGTTAGCGGCACGATTCTTCAATGTGTTATGAATTGGAATATGCTTTTACAAAGGCCCACTAGGTATTTGCTGTGATGCAAACGTTTGTTGCACGAATTATTTGCGATTGTGTTTACATCGCACACATCTGTGATAAGATAAGTAAGACATTAAAGCAGCAGTTAATTGAGTTTGCATCATTTTCGAAATACTTTTAAATCTTACCATGTTTGTTAAATGTTTGGGCAAAGTATATTAACCTAAAATTAGGTAAATACCTTAATAAACTCTGCCTATGTCGACTCGAGATGACAAACGCTACGTTGCAGGAAAACACGCAACAAGTTTTATCATCTTGCTTAGGCCCTCTGAAATGTGTTAAGGTATTTAAATTTCCATTTGTAATGTCATAGGCAAGTCATAGGCCTTTGGATGTTGTAACTTGTAACTGCGTCCAGGGGCCCGTTTCATAAAAGCTTGTAACTTGTAATACAAGTGGAAGTCTCTTTTTAAAACATACTGTTGGAAAGAGAGTTCCACTTATAATATAGGTTATTATTTTATATGCAATAGGCCCCAAGGGGCCCGTTTCACGAAAGCTTGTAACATGTATTACAAGTGGAAGTCTCTTTCCAATAATATGCATTGAAAAGAGACTTCCACTTGTAACACAACACAAGTTACAAGGTTTCGTGAAATCGGCACTTGTAACAAGATAACTTATTGTTGCACTATCGAGCATATACGATGAAGCTACTTTGTGTATTTAAGGGGTAACTATAAGTCTGGGTTGTGTAGCGTCCAACGAACAAAATAAGATTAATGCTTTTATGTTATCAAACCTTGAGTTAGCTAAGACGCGGCAGAGATGAGTTTTTATGCTTTTGCTTTCCGCCGTAGTCGTAGGCCGTCAGACGGCACTTTTCTCATGGTCCTACTAAATTTAATTTTGTCCTACTGACTTTCGGCGGAGACCCGCCCATAGGCGGGGCTCCTGTTTCTGGGTGATTTTGCCCTTCGGGCATCTGAAGAGACCTAACCTACCTAATTTTACAACCAGAATTAGTATTTGGTGTTCAAATCCGGGTGCACTTTTTGTGCAATAGGACCACGAGAAAACGTGTGGTCAGGGGGCAGGTCAGACGTTTGACTGCTAAATCCTGCCATGTTCTAGTCAATAAAAGGAATAGAAGTATAGGAGTCATACGAGGGATACATCGCTGTCCCTCTTACTGCCTGAAACTTGACAGGATTTGACAGCTCCGAAAACGGCCTCGGATATTACAAATCTTCAACAGAAACATTAATCTTAAGGTTTTGTATAATTAAACTTTGACGATTTCTTTTTGAGAGTCGTGCTTAGGGCATTTTGTTACCAGAAAACTTTTTTTAGTGTATTTATAAATTCAGTTTGAAATGGGTACTTACCATTAGTCAATACTCGGTTTTTTTTAATGGTGCTTTAGGGTAGATTAGAAGACTGGAATTTGTATTTGTGATCAAATTTCGTGCGAAAGTACTATTTGAAGCAAAAAGAGCAAATAGATCAATATTTTATAAAAACCCAATGTACTTATTTTAATATAAAATAGTTATTTATAGAAATAACGTGCCAAATATTTTGAGCTTTAGATTATAATTAGGTAATGTGTTAAAATTGTTATTAACTTTATGTTCATTAAATATTTAGAAAATAAAGAGAGTTTTATAAAAATGAATTTTATTTCACATCACAACACATACCTAACACTGACTGCGTGTACTTACTGGAAATTTTTAAATCATATCCCAAAAAAAAATCCAGTAAGGAAATTAGCAACGCCGTAGAGATTCCAAATCAAAAGGCCGAGCGTCATTAGAACATAGACGAAGACAGGGAAGGGCACTCCTTGCAAATCGTCCTCTTTTCTATATCGTCCACTCTAGTTGACAGATCGGAAATGTGTTTTTCAATAGATTTCACATCCGACCGGAAACCTGTCACCGTCGCGTCGAGCTCTGTTAAATATGAGATCTTACTGCACAGCTCATCATACTTCTGAGAAATAAAGTCCCTGGCGTTCTGCGAATCGGTGAGCTCCTTCTCAATCTTATTGATTATTTCAAACTTCAACTCGTCGAATTTAGACTCCAAGCTTGGCCCCAACAAGTGGGCACTTTTAATAGCTATTTCTTCATCTGTTAGCTTATTTAAGTGGCAAGCCATTTAAGATTTCGGGTGACACGCACGGAATAATTTCAATTTTTCGTAACTAACGTGCATTTTGAATGGTCTAGTGACAATAGAAAAATGAAATTTTCTTGTTCTCAATTTGATTTAAGGTTTTGCTGTGTGCCAGTATTTTTATGAGTAGGTATCTAGTGAGTTTGGATGCAAATTACTTTGATCAAAGGAGTTTTAAAATTCCTATACAATCATAGAATAAGTACCTACTAGAGTGATGCATCGTTTTTCTCAAACTTTTTTAACTTCACGTGTTTGCTTGTTTGTCAGTTTCCAACCAATTCCCGGGGCTTTATTCTACTTGGCAAAACATTATTGCTTTTAAATATAACGGTACTGACAACGTTACAAAAGCTCTTATTTACTTGTCTAGGTATATTACAAGGACCTAATCCTACTGGGTTTTCCCCGTAGAATTATATTGCTTTAGACATGATATGGTATTGTTTTCCAATCGGCCGCTATTACTGTCAAGTAAATAAGAGCAATCGTAACGTTCACAATACGATACTCAGTAGAATAGAGCCCCTGTTATTAGAATAAAATAAATTGGAATACATATGAAAACTTGATGAGTGTGATGACAATGCAATATCAAGGTATCTAAGAGATAATATGATGATGGGCCGGAAGGTGACGACCGGATCTCTGCTCTACCGTAACGTAGACCCATCATGATCGGATTGCTTAGATTGGTTTTGATAAGCAGCTGATTACCTCTATATACTCAATAATATGAGTACAGATATCATAAAGCTCGGTTTTTTAAAGCTGAGATATTGCATTTACGCATTGAGATCGTCTTATTTAAAACTGAACGTCCCTCCACTAATCGACCTATAAAAATGCTTCCACATTGTGAGCACTACGTTTAAGACTACCTACACGATCTTTAACACCCAAGGTCGAGGGGACCCGGGCTGGTTATGAGGGGCTTGCCGACCGAGATCAAATGTACGTCTAGTCTTCTAGGCCTTTGTCGAGGAGGGCCGCAGGTTCTGCTTGTACGGTCACGGTCTGTAATTGATGAACCATACTACCTTGTCGCATAAAACCAATGATTTATTCCTATAATAATAATAATAATAATAATAGTTTATTTCAGATAAAAGAATCCATAATTTGTTAGTAAATTCTAAAAAATGTAATCTATATCTATATCTATGTAATCTATCTCGTCACATGATGCTGACATTGTGACAAGGTTCTATGGTGGATCAAAATTTAAAGTCCTTGATGGTACAGTTGACGTCAAAGATATGTTTAATTTCTTTTACCTTATTCCATTGAAATAAGATCCAAAAATGTTAACATATCTTTGACGTCGACTACATTCGACTAACACCACAGGCCCGCTTAGTAGGGGGAGTTGGGGCAGCTTAATACGATTTTTTGTTTACCGTTTCGTTTGTATCGTTGATGTGTAAAGCTTACTAAAGGGTCGAGGACAATCTCACAGATAAAAATGCTTGGCCTAAATTACACACCTAAGTACCTAAATAACTTAATAATAACTCAGTCATAAAAATATGTAAACATGCTATAAGTATTGTCTAGGGGACACGGCTTCTATAGGAGAATGTATCGAAACTTTTATGTGGTTGTTTTGCACCGTCATAGGTAAATATGCATATACATTATTTTTTATTATTACTATTTTGAGTTCTTGTAAAAATTCTGAGTTTTGACACATTTTCCTGCTGAACTACGCATGATATTTATATTATTATTATTTAAGTTAGATTCATTGTTTTATATAATGCTAGGTTAAGTTTTATAATTGTAATAACATTATCGTTTCTTCTCAGCACTGCAGTGGTCTCTTGCGAAGCGCTGGTAGATTATTGACGTGTAAAAGTGCCCGTGCGGCCTACTTACTGAATAAACATCTTTTATCTTTTTTTACCCACTATAAAAGGCAGGAATACAGAAACTACATCAAAAACAATGTTGCCTGGTTGACTATTTGGTGCGGCTCCGGCAGCCTATTGGTCTCGTTAGACGCGTCAGCGGCTTGTTTGAGTGACTGATTGAACTGGCAGTCCCGTTCGTTTGGATCCTATACCAATTGAATCTGTGTGCCCCGTGTAGTAATGTGATATTCCTCCTTTGAAGAGTACCCCGAAAGAATTCAGGGCGCTCTAAATCCCGTGGACAGTGATGGTCCACTTGGATCGAATCCTCGATCCTATAGACCTTGGCTTGGCTTAGCTGAGTTTAGTAATATCTAACCCAGACGTATTCAATTTTATAATCCGACAAGATCGCAAGAAGCTATTAAAAGTCAAAAATAAAAAAACACGATGTTTTCTCCTTAAATTAGAGTAGACAGACACAAATATAAAAAAACCGGTAAGATAACTGATGTAATTATCATAATTTTGGAGTGAATAATGACTGTTATATGCGATTAGATAAACAAAAAACGGAGGCCAGAACTTTTTATGAAGAAGTGCCCATGTATGAGATCGAGACTTCCCTAGCTACGAGTAAATCGAGTTTTTTTGCCTCCAAAACCCGCTAAGAAATCAAAACGCAACACATACCTACAAATAAACAAATAAATGAACAAATATTGCCTGTTTAATAGTTAATAATATGCAGTAGTAAGTTACACATTTGTTATCTTTGGGCTTTTCAGGTGCCCCTCGAGACTATCTGATTTTGTTCACATTATTGTGGCGACCTAGCGATAATTAGCGACAACTTGTTACAACCAACTCGATAGCGCCGCCAGTGTCAGGCAGCGCAACTAAATCTGACAGTGCGCTACAGTGCCATAGCTTTTAGAAGGTGCTTCGGCTTTGTACTTTTCTCTCACTCGCTGTCATACTCTCTTATTAAGAGCGGGTGAGAGAGAAGTACTATCCCCGAACCACTTTCCAAGTGCTCACAGACTATACATCGCGCCAACGACGTTTCTTGTCAGTTGACCTATATATTTCTCTATCTCTCTATTAACATCTCTTCCTCCAACATTTAAATTCTATTATACTTCAACACAGCAATATCTGTATGGACACATTTTTAAGGAAAAGGGTGTAATCTCTTTATGTATCGTGCACAGTCATTCTTACAAAGCTATGCCACTTAAAGGGTTCTTGGAAAAGCCTGATGATTAATTGTGTAAGTAGCATGTTTACTGTAAGGGTAATGGGACATTTATAAACGACTAGATGACGCCCGCGACTTCGTACGCTTAGAATTACTTTCCCGCTACTCCCCCCATTTTTTCCCGTTGGGGGTCGATTTTAGGAAAATCCTTTCTTAGTGCTCACTTACATCATGAAAGGAACCCCTGTACCAAATTTCAAGTTTCTAGGTACAGTAGTTTCGGCTGTGCGTTGATACATCAATCAGTCAGTTTAGCTTTTTATATATATATAAGAAGATAGATAAGATCATTTATGATGTCTGTAACTGTTACTGTGTTTGTGGAAAATCAAAATACATCGTATTTTGTCGGATAAATTCGTATTTGTCCTGCTTTCTGTAAGCTTTTACACGGGTAAGTACTGAAGATAACTGAAAAACCAAAGAAAAACTAACTTCCTCAAACTTACCTAAGAAATATGATTTCGTTTGATTATTAACTACATTCACAATTTCGCAAAAATATATTCATATAAATAACAAAAAGTAGTGAATAGAGCCCAACACACACTTGACCATTATTTTGTATTTCGTTTTTCTTCATGGTTTGTAAAAATACCGACGCTTCTATGTTTAACCGTTTTTCAAAAAAACCGTTTCTTGTATGGGTTTCCCTTTATTAACACTTTCTTGTTTTTTTTAATATTTGTTAGTAAATCCGCCGTAATACCACATAGGTATTCTGAAAAAAAAACTATTACGGTTCCAAAGATACAGCTGTTTAAAGTTAGGACGGACGGACGGACAGCGGAGGCATACAGGGTGTCCCAAAAGTACCACGCCACAGTGACACCGGAGGTAGGTCAGCTCAAGAGGAACCTAACCAGCCTAACATGACCTCAGTAAAATATGACTTTATTTTTTTCAAATTGCTAGACCAATTTAATTTTAATTTGCAATTGGTCTAGCAATTGGAAAAAAATAAAGTCATATTTTACTGAGGTCATGTTAGGCTGGTTAGGTTCCTCTTGAGCTGACCTACCTCCGGTGTCACTGTGGCGTGGTACTTTTGGGACACCCTGTATGATAGGTCTAAACTCACTTTTGACTCGCGCTGATACAATTCGAAATCGAAATATAATACTACTACAGCGCGGTGGGACGAGACTCTCTGTGCCCGAGCCCAACACGCATTTGACCGGGTTAAGGGTTAAAAATGCAATTCAGCATATCAGCATCAGAAGCTTCTTACGCCGGTTCTTCTCGGGGCAAAGATTTTATATTTCGAACCGGTTTAAATTGAAGAATAATGAACTTTGACTTTGACTTTGACTTTAAGCATGTGGACTGAAAGTTGCCTAGAGATCACCACGCACGAGGAAGGTTTCCACTCATTACTCCTCGAGCTCGGTTGGCGTCAGTTGTTATCGCTGAAGGGTTCTCGAAACAGGAGCTAGATAAGCTAACTAGTTGAAATAATGTCAGTGTGAAGCGTCTGCGCAGTCAGTCAACCGAGGCCGAAGGAGGTTCAGGGCCTGTTAAGGTAGGTTGAAAATAGTGTGACGATTTATTATAAACTTACGGACAAATAAACTGCATCAATTTACAAACAATTTTCAAACAATTTGGCGCAGTTTTTAATATACGTTGAAATACTATATTTTTGCCGATTTTGAATCATAATTTTTAAATAATGTGAGTGGTTTTGTACTTACGTATTTCTCGGTTGTAAGTATACATAATTTTCTATTTGTAGATACGTGGTTGATTTTAACATCCGTAGATGTAAATTTTTGTAAATTTTAAACGCTCATTCCCGAAATACCAGACTTTTAAAATACCATGTTCTCAAGACTTAACATTTAATCATGCTTACCTAATATTTCGAAGCTTGTGATTTGGGAGTCTGTCTGGTATTTTGAAATTGTGGTATTTTGGGGACTGATCGATTTTTAACGCACATTCAATACTATTAAACGAGCAATAACGTTCTCGAAAAGGGCTCTGACGATTTCGATGAGCGATATACGAGGGCGAAACTTCGGTTTGTCAAGTTTTAATTTTCGGGAAAATGAGTTTTCAACTCGAGCGACGCTAGTTCTTCCTATATTATGAAGTTTTAGCATGTTTACGCATAGTGTACGACAAACTGAAACATGATTAACCGATTGATGGTTTATTCAATGGCCTGAATAAATAACTTCGCCTTTAGTTCAAGTGTAAGCGTTTTGAAATCGTGTGAAAAAATTGTTTTGTAATTCCAATGCGTCGAATGCATAAAATAAAATAATATCAAAACACACAAATAAGATGATAATATTTCAAAAGTAAAAGTGGGTTGAATTTTTAGTCATATCGCAGTTTTTGATTAGTTCGCTGGTTAATTTGTTTTTTCAATTCTTGCGTTTTTCTAAAAACAACTTACTTCTTCACCCAATAAAAAGTATAAGCTAGGGTGTAAAACTTAATTTTGGCTCCTCTAAGCCGGGGCTAAATTCAAATTTTACAAGTAAGTACGAGGAGTAAAAATACATTGATTCGCGTTTCTTTCATAATTATGGGCTTTTTAACGACGTCATATGGTAGGTTATGTGTAATGTCCGTTTAAACATGACCGATATATCTAAAGTGATATATCTGACGCTATGTCAAGCACAAGTATCCGTTTATTGCGATTACATACCACGCCGCAAACCCACGCGTGCAGGGCGCAGATAACAATGTGAGTGAATTTATCTTTTTTATTAATAAAATGTAGTATATTTTTGAAATTCATTTAAAAAATCACCAATATAAATTAATAATGATTTAATTTGTTTTTTGACTGCGAGAAAGGAAGAGCTGGTGCTTTTCATAATTTGTTTAGTTCGTAAAGATATAAACTGTTACAAAAAGTTTTTGAAAGTTGTTTTACCAATAGAAAGCCACGTTATATGTGAGTGTCCTAGGCCCAACGAAGTGGGCACTAGTCAGCTAGTTTGTGAATATTAATAAAAAAATATTTTAATAATCAAGAAAAACAACTTTTGTGTAACGTTTGTATGACGGCTCTGCAAACGTAACCGTCAAAAAAAATACAATTAGCTCACTGCTTAATGTAAGGCAAGTAGTTCAATAACATCTCTTAACGCAAAACATATCAATAGTAAAAAGGAACCTCAACCTGAAAATAGGACAGCGTGAATTACTTATTAAACTTTTTTTATCTCTTTTGTTATTTTCAATTCTGCAGCTTCTGTCAAGTAAATAAGAGCTATCGTAACGTTGACAATACCGAACCGTTGAACGACCATAGAATTGACATACTGACCCTTGATCAGACTTTCAAGCGAGAGTCCCTAGAGTTGTTGATCGAAATGAAATGTAGTATTATAGGTTATATGTTATGGCGAGTTCTTATCCGCAACTCGACTGCTTAAATCTGCGCCTATTTAATGTAGTAATGTTAGCCATATTTGTTTTTGTTTAGCGTAGCGTTTTATTATTATTGACCTGAAAACTTACATACATACATACATTAAATCACGCCTGTTTCCCAGAGGGGTAGGCAGAGACCACTTCTTTCCACCTGCTACGATCTTGACAAATCTCTTTCGCTTCTTCCACTTTTATGAAATGTTCGGAGGACTTATAGTTGAACTTTTTGCGGGTGGAAATCTTCTTTACATAGTATAAAACAATGTCACATTTCGCGTCTGTCTGTCTATATTAACCGATTATTCCTCCTAAACCACGCTATGGATTTTGATGCAGAATTCACCATCAATTACCCAGATACTTTTTCTCAGAAGGTTTTTATGTGGTTTATGTACGGGTGTCGGGTGTTACAGAAAACTCACTCAAACTGAAGCAGTCGCTAGTATAAGATATTTTGTTTTCATTTCATTTTTTTAAATAATGAGTAACTTAATACTTATAATTTGTAATTATATAGAGCCAAATTAATTTCGGCATCCAATATAAATCAAAGTAATTAAGTAATCCATACATATCAGTCCATAGTATTTTACTGATAATAATAGCGATAAGTGGCTAGTAGATATTGATCGCTAGGAATCACTGGCTGTGATTAAATTTACTTACAATCAGTAGCCGGTATTAATCTACTAACGGCATTGATTTCAGGGAATTAGTTTAACAAAATAACATGAAAATAATTTAATAAGGGTCGACATCATTGTCGCGGCTAATATATTCATTTAGATTTTGATCAGAGACTCTGTCCTACAGGGCAAAACCTTATTGCTTTTGACGAGTTGCCATATTGTCAACGTTCAAAATGCTCCTTATTTACTTGACGAAATGGTGGCCATGTAAAAATAATTCGATAACACGTTGATACCAATTAAATGTTGTTTTTCCCTACAGAATCTAAGTACAGAATAGAAGCCCGTTGTTAAGATAGATTGAGTTAGTTTTTTAAAATAAATGTATTAAGAATTAACCTGTTAATATACAATTTTTATTATAATCGTTGTTCATTTTTAGTTTCGTACTTACAGTGTATCGTATGAGTGGATCAAGTTTTAGTATTACGTATTTTTTGTCTCCGAAAATCTCTGCTTGATTAGGTTATTGACTAATTTATATTAAAACACTGACTAAATACTGAAAAGATAGTTCTTTATACCGAGGCTTTTTGTTAGAGATAGCGATACTATAAATCAGTCATGCTCATGAGACAGTCCATGAAAAAAACTATTCAGAGAAAGATTCTGTCACCATTACTACAAATAAGACTATCTAAAAAGAACGAGTATGAGATAAGGTATTTTCTGGATATGATATTTGAAGTTTTGGCTGTAGCCCCCTAGACGCGGGGGGGCACAATGACAATTTAAGAAATAAATATTTCTTAAACAGTAACTAAACTATTTCTTAAAATAATATTCAAAACATGATAATATTACCATAAAGCACACGACATTACGAAAAACATACATGTTTTTGCTCTGTACGCGGCATAAAATATTAACGTGTGTACATAATTTCAGCTTTGTGACTTTGATAGCTTCTGAGAAAAAGTGAGTGTGACATACAGACAGACAGACGGACATAGCGAAACTATAGTTTGACTACGGAACCCTAAAAATAGGGATGTTGTTAAAATATACATTATTACAAAACGAAATAACGTCAAGTGGGGTAAGACCTACAACGGGGCAAGTGCGACAAACCATATATTTTTAGGAGATACTGTTGATTGGATGAACTTGTCCCGTAGAGTAGATGGTTTTTGCCCACTTTACCTTAGGTAAACTTGTCTTCTACGTGACGGGACAGCATTATGTCGGTGTAAAAGTAAATTAACTCTTAGACTCAGTCGAATTAGGTAGAAATACCCAAAATTAGACTAGACGTTACGGAACCCTATGTAGCGCGTGGGCCGGCGTGCACTTAGCTGGTTTTGCCAACGGAGCTACCGCCTGATTAAGTGCTGCTTATCGAGCTAATCGATAAGCAAATGTTTTTCCACTACTTAGACTATGTATCGAATGCTAACATGTGGAAATGGGATGGATTAAAGTTTCGTTCACACTCAAGTCAAAATTAGTCAATCGTTAATATTTGCCTACCCTTAATAAATAAATAAATAAATATCAGGGGACAATCTTACACCAATTGACCTAGTCCCAAGCTAAGCTCTAGGCTTTTACTATGGGTACAGTCACGAGATTTAATTTGGTACCCATCAAAATGTGTACATTTTAGTACCTTGTCTATTTAATGTCATGTTGAAACGGCCATATATGAATTGTCCCAGCAATTAAAGTGACAAGGTACTAATGTGTACATATATTTATGAACTCGACTGTACTGGTCCAAGTCGCAGGGACCTCGGTTTCTTTTAAGCAATATTTAAATAGTCATGTGGTCGTCCTTTCTGTGCATTACGTGGTCCAATTAGTCACTAATTAAAAAAACTTAATTTGTTAATACATTTTATCCACTGTTAAACCTTTAACCGATTGTAAATCGGTTTTTGTCTCTTTTGAGATTGTAACAAAGTTCACATTTAATTTCCTTTCTTGTATTCATAGCTTGATTAGACCAACTACAATTAATTTAATTTTAGCTTTTATTAACGTTGCTTTCTGATAGAAATTACCTACTTAATTATATCAATATTCCTTCACCTCTACATGACGACGACTCTATTGCTTGCTCTGTTGTTATGTCACTATTGTCATCCATATCGACTTTCCATGTCGCAATGGACCACTATTTGTCGACAAACACATGACGGCATTCCTGTTTGCTGCAAATGCGTTTTTAATACATAATGCATTGATAAGTGAACACTTATGCGATTGTTTTACATAAAAAGTTGCATTATCGACATTAGTGCACCAGTCGTCATAATTAAAATCATTATCATACAAGTATTCCATATGCATGAATAAATTTATTCGTTAAGGGCTGATTTTTGAATCCCCAGATAAAACTATCCGTCAGTTAAATGTATTACTATCCTTTTCTGAAGTCATATGAAAGAAAGAAACAGAGCTAAAATTTACCTTCCGGATAGCTTTATCTGGGGATTGAAAAATCAGCCCTAAATCTTTAACAAAACAATACAGTTGGGTCAAATTTATAAAACTATAGAAATTTTATAAATATCGCATCAGTAAACATTGTAATCTTCTTTTTTGTATTTTAACATAATAATATAAAAAATATATCGCAGTTTATCAAATGTGTTGTAATATAATAGATTAAATCGTTTTACATAATAAAACCTTTTTTTACCGCCAGCGAGCCTATTATGGTCGTGTTTATCAATATGGATAAGCGTGGATAAAGCATCTGTCACTTTCTGACCAGTACGTAAGTTCGAGAGTGACGGATGCTTTATCGACCGCGATAAAGCCGACCATAATACGGGCCCAGATCTAGATCAGATTCTATTTTTTCTGTCAAATTGTGATAAATATAAACTTTTATCAAGTGTAATTATTTCAGAATTATTGCATTAAAAAGTATAAGTATGTGATTTTTTGGACATAAGGTATCGATCGTAATCCTAAAACTACGCGGTGTTAGAAATACTGTTTCGTAGTGTTGCAAATGATGCCTTCGCATAAAATGATAGCCATTTTACAAAGTAAATGAAAGTAGTTATTTTTATTTGCAAAAGCGGCAACGTCTCTTTCAAAGTTTTACTCAATACTTGTTGCAAAAATATGCCACCCCGAGTCCTTCTTTGTATCTTTTTGGTCCAGAACCTTAGCACGGAGTAGGTTTTGCAGCTATTATTAATTTTAGCTATGCTGACTATAAATACGAGTAATATTAGTATTATCCGAGAGCAATTGCGGAATGCGTTGCAAAATAAGTAAGTAATAATAACAGATGGTATTTACTAGTATAACGTTACAACATTATCATCTGTTTGATAACTAATGGAATGACGATGACTGTAAATACGTATAATTATAATAATTAAACAGCAATAAGTATCTTAAAATTAACACTGATTTATAATAGAACAACAACTTAACACAAGTGTCCTCTCCAACAAATGCTAATCCTGAAGTGACACATAATACATAATGCAGCCACTTCAGTGGACCCCTCTCAATAGTCATGTAGATAAGATGGTACTGATAAAGCTTTTCTATATTACTTTACTGTAGGCGACTTTGCGTTTGCTTTTATGTGCGTAGAACTCATTTTTCGCTTTTCCCTCCAACACTATCAAGTTTTTAGGGCAAATAGGGGTTACCGGTTTGGAACATGGAGCCGTTACTGCGTGATAAAGAGAAAACATTCTTTTTTTTCCAACATCCTCATATTATAAAAAAAACATCTGATACTTTTACTTTGCTGTATAAGTAATATGCCACATGATTTTTCAATTTTTCCCACAATTTTCTTACAAGTCCTGACAGAATGTAATAGCACACGGTTTCCAAATTATCTCCACCCAACATTGCTAAGGGAAAATTGCAGGCGTTAAATAACGTAGTTTTTTGAGAACAACGGACTTGGACCGGGTTTTCTTAATGACGTCATAATTATTTAAATAAACAAATATCGGGGTACAATTTCACACGAATTGACCTAGTCCGAACCTAAGCTTTAGGCTTGTACTAGGCAACGATATATAGAAACCACCCAAGACTCAAAAACAAATATTAATAAAAATATACAATTATAGTTTTTACGCCTGTCTCCCAATGGTGTATAGGCAGATACTATGGAATGCCAGCAGGTGCCCCGGTCTAACCATGCAACTTTTGCTTCCGCTACGTTCATCAAACTCTTCATGCATATACGTCGGTTTCGGGTGCTTTAGATTTGACCCTAATTCAGTACATCGCGAATCTGATCATTGTATGTGCGTGTAGGGCAAAAAAATATACCGTATTTAATGTAAAGAAAACCGGTCGGTCCATATTATAGATTGGTTTCTATCTTTCACTACCACGTAGGTAAATATCTATAACGTGACCGCTCGACCGTGACATAATGACTGTTAATTGATAATTGGATTTATTTGTTTTATCGCATTATCACTTCATATCTATATGTCAAATGAAGGTTGGCAATAGCTTTCTCAATCAGCTCTTCAACAACGTAAACAGAGTTAATTGCGATATATAAGAGGTTGAGTTAGAAAGGCAATATTCTTATATGCTTCCGCTATATAGGGCAACAAAATATGTTGGATCTTACCTCAATTGGGAAAATCTATGTTACGGATTTAGTTCAACGTCCAGCGGTGTTCATATTTCGGTTGACGATAGTAATTGATCTGCTGTACTTCTTGTGCGTATCTAACCTATGTATGTGTGTACATATTTAATATTCTTTATTACCTCGTATCATCTAAATGGTAGGACGAATTTCTAAAATTATGGTAGCCTTAAAGAAACGTGGACCGACGACGTGGTTAACGTTGGGGGGAATCGTTTGATTCAAGCGGCGCAGAACCGGTCCTTGTGGCAAACCTTTAGGGAGGCCTATGTCCAGCAGTGGACGTCTTTCGGCTGAAATGATGATGATGAATGATGATAAAGCAACCAAACATTAACGTATCCCTGAGTAATTGAGGAAGATAGTGAAGTAAGGAAGGAAAACTAAAAGGAAACCATTTGCACTAATTTCGCATGTTGCCACCGTATGTCAATACAATGTTTTGGCGCGCTGCCATCTTCCGCGAGGAAGTTGCGCAGAAATAAGTGCGTGCGCAGCCTACAGATTAAGCACAGTACGCCAGGTTGATGATTGTCAAAGTTCGTGTGTTTGTTTGTTACTCCTTCACGCTGCAACCTGCAATGGCATGAAATGGAGATAGCTTATACCTTATACCCTGGATTAACACATAGGCTACTTATCATTCCGGAAAATTTAAAAGTTCCCGTGGGAATACCGATTATCAAATTCCACGTGGACGAAGTCGCGTGCAGAAGTTAGTCTTCAATAAATCGTTGACAAGCTCTTTTCGTCGATGAAATGCGACCAAATTCGAAAGGATTCGGAGGCGATACGACCTTGTACACTGTACAGTTGAGTTCATAAATATGTGTACACTTTAGTACCTTGTCACTTTAATCACTGTGACAGTTCATATACGGCAGTTTAAACATGACATTAAATAGACAAGGTACTAATGTGTACACATATTTACGAACTCGACTGTACAGGTATCCTCTAACCTACGACTAGCGACAGTGTTCGAATTATTCTTTTCCGTTGTGGCGATTAGACAACTAGTGAAATTACTGGCACAGAGGCATTCCAACTAGAACTAAAGTCATCAAGGGAGTCTTAAGAGTCCAGTGCAAAAAGTAGATGATCACTTTTGTACATACGTGTTCAGGGACCTAAAATAATAAAAGGTACTATGAATATTTATGTAGCATATCAAACAATTTTACGACACAATTCGACAACTAGGTATGTAACTTTTTTATAAATTCACACATTCGGACTGTAACGTTTAGATAGGGCCCAGAGCATCGAGATATATGTAAACATGTGCATGCCTACTTTCAAACAGATAGTGCTGCACCTAATCATTATAACAGATAAAATCAGATAATTTTCGAGTATAATGATGAAAGAGCTTCCGCAAGGAAAAACATGCAAAACGTGAGCTCTTCGGAGGTTAATAACTACAGGAAATAATAATATATTAATGATATAACGTTTCCTTTATGGATTTTTTTACATATATGTTGCGGTTTCTATGGAATTTTGTCCGAGATTATTCTTTTTTGAAGTGATAACTTGGTCATATGCAGATTTAGGTTAGCATCTTTCCTGTGGACATACCCGAAGTTAACGTTTTCAAGGCCTAATTTTCTGGCTGAACCCACATGCGCATAAAAGGGCGTCAGGTTTACATTATTCCTATCAAATAAAAACATAACTTATATGCACACAAGCCTTTAACTATTATATTGACAACACCACGGGGGAGACAACTTTTGTTTTTGTGAGTAAGTATGACCCAACTTCTTTACGGAGGGTAATTCGTTTCGTTACGTAACGCACGATTAATTACAAACTGTCTGGCTTCCCTTTCTATCACGCATACGGCAGCGGTTGTGTTTTAAAAATTGTTTAAAAATTAGTACTATAATTTTTAACGCATTCACTGCCACCGACGCATATATGCGTTCACTGTCATACAAGTTTGTTCCTAGGCCACGCCCCCTGGCAGTGAATGCGTTAAACAATTTTTAAAATACAAAAACATGCAGGAATCGGATTTGAACCGCGGCACCTTAGCGTCATAGACTTAACTCTCAACCGCTAGGCAAATCTTAAGTTACAAGGTATGGACGAAAATGGTAACGGTATTTGATCTTACCTGCTGACGTCACCGTGCGTTTCTAAGCATAAATACTGTTGACAGTAAGCATATAACCTAAAACTATCACCGTTTTTGAAAGTGATTAGTTTAAGTTATCACTGCTGTCGGGCGTCCCGAGAAGCACACTTTTTTTAAAATAAATAGTCGGTTGGCGTTTCGCCTCAGTCTCTCCTGATGTTATGTGACGACGCGTACATACGACAGGACAGGGGAGGAGTGTACAGGTGTTTTGAAGTATATCTTTTTATACTCTCAATTACGAATTACCGAGTATCTGAATTTCAAAGTACCTAAGCTTTAATATTTTTGCATATGTTTATGTGTATCAAATTACATTAATCTAAATACAAACAATAAATATATACAAGAGTATGTTAATTTCAGTACAATATAAAGTTTTTTTTAAATGGGGTCATGTAAGCGTATAGGTTCAAAATATTTTTCAGTTCAGTCCAGTTCAGTTCAGTATTAGTTACAAATGCAATTATTAATTTTAAAAAGAACTTAATTTTAATTAAATAATAATAATGAAAAGTGCGTGTTGTTTTCACAATACCCACTGTGGGGTGTCCCGGAAAGCGGAAGCGATAAGTCATAAGCGCCCGCGCATCGTCCTTGATCGTGCGTTGTGATGCCGATCGATTTTCATTGGTGTCTTAGATCTGTGATCTTAACGTAGAGCTAGAATAGGTACTCAATAATCAATTATTTATTGCATTCCATAAAGTATAGGCGGTACATAAATTAACTAAAAGTTATGAGATCAGTATGGACCCTGTAGGGCACAGCAACTTATATCTAAATACTCAACCAGGATCTACAAAAAAGAGAAGAGACCCTTTTTAGGGATAAGCTCGCCTTTGTACATTGCTGTTTTTTTTTTAATTTTATTATTGTTATCTCTTTTGTTTGTATAATTAAACAAATCAGTAACTTTTTACAAAGGGTCAAAACAACCGTTACCAATGTTACCATAAAGTTTTGTATGAAATAGTAAGCCGTGACGTCACGCCGAGCTACCAATAAAACTCTTACCCTCTAACTATAAATGTTGAGTAACGGTGATATAGCTATACAATGTTTTGTCCTTATCTGTCATTGTGACATTTGAATTTGACAGATAAGGCCAAAACATTGTATAGCTATACCACCGTTACTCAACGTTTATTAGTAAGGGGGTAAATCTTTATAGCTTTTGCTCATTTAAAAATCGTACATGCTAAAATGCGTCTTGTTTTAGGTTTTAAGTCTATATGCAAGAACTTTATTTCGTGCTTAGTGCGAAATAATTTATCTTGAATTAGTCAACAATTGACAACAATTCATATGTGCTAAGGTAGTAAAATAAAATGCCGTTTGTAGATTTTACACTGCTGATTACAGTAAAAATATTTTTGTATTTTTTTATTCAGTAGGTAGTTTTTTTTTATATTTACGAAAAACAGTAAAAAAAGTTGGTGAATGTTAGGAATATACTTATAGCGCCCTTAGTCCATTTGTTACCATAGGAATTGAAAAAATATACAACTCTCATGTCTATTGTTTATCAGATCTGTCTGACGGATTACTTGATTCTAACGACACGTTCTCGTAATAATATTGTTTTGATACGAGTATACGCTATTTAAAATGAAAGTGACTAACGGATTTGTAAAAGCGGATAGCCGCAATTTGCCCAAAGTCGACGAATTTATGTATTTTTTTTCTTTCTTCTGGCTTTCACTTAAATTTATGTTGTTATAGTTCATGCGGGAAAATGACAGTTTCATGTGACATGACATGACAGTCAGGTCTATTTAAGTTTTATTTTTTTATTTTATATCATGCTAAGATCACGACATCAGTATTCCAAACTTTGTATAAACGGTCTTTTTAATGACTATTTCTTTAATAAATTATTAACGACAAGTTTAAGTTAAATAAAAAAAAACCGAGAAACACGGGTAGCCTAATTTTTAACCAGCGAAAAAACAAAAATGCTTTTTTTTTAAACGATTTCAATTATCGCAGCTATTATGTCGATTTTTGGCCTATACGAATCATGGCCTCCTCATGAATCAAATAGACTTTGCTGACACCTCTTTATAAAATAACAAATGGTAACTTTTATTCTCGTAACGAAAGATCTTCCATATCCTCACTAGGTAACACAATGGTCTAATTCCGTGCAGGAATTCTGTTGTTTTCCCTTTGATTAACTAACGCTCTCAGAATACCTTTGTTACGGTAACCGATTGTTACTAAATAACAAATAGCCTATACTTAGCAATGATTGAAACCCAGTATTGTTTGACTTATTACAAGAACATCTGTTTTATATTTATAGCGTGTATGTCTTTCCGATACGTTATCAGTTGATCAGTGAATTTGAAACTAGTGACAGTGGTGATCTCTAAAAGTGGCATCTTTCAAGAGTCAGACCAATGTGATCATTGTGAATGAGTGTGTTGATTCCATAAGTGCCTATCAAAACGATAAAAACTTTAATAAAATGTAAGTCAAGTCACAAATGAACTGTTGTTCATGAACATGCTCAGTTTCTTTATCATCATTTATCATCATAATCATTTAAGTCGAAAGACTTCCACTGCTGGCCATAGGCCTCCCCCAAGGTGTGCGCTTCCATATTTCGGTTTCCAGCAACCTTGGCCATGTCGTTGGACCATCGTTGGAAGTTGGCCCCATGCTTGCGTCTTCCAGTGCGTGGGTGCCACTCGAGAACTCTTCGACCCCATTTGCCATCTCTCTGCTGTTGTTACTATCAACGTTCGTTGATATAATTATTGTCACGGCTCTTTTTAACCCCCACGCAAACAGTATAAGTTTCACATTTGTATCTGTGTGTGTCTGTGGCATCGCAGTTCCCAAACGGATGAACATCGGTTATTTTAGTTTTTTTTAATAGAAAGCTAGTTTAACTGGAATGATTTTTGGCCAGGTTTGACGAAAATCGGCTGATCCATTTCATAAGAGTATTAATTCCAGAATTAAATAAAAAATAATTAATATTTTACCCGGTTGTATCCACTTTATATTATGTCCTTATCCGAACTTTAGGTAAATTAGCTCTTGTGAGCCTTCTTTGTGAGCCTTATGCGTCATTACATGCATACAATCATGGATTAAGCGTCGAAATATGACTAAGGTCGAGACACCCACGAACATGCACTTTCCACGCACTGAAGAGTATATAACTTACGCTCGCCGTCTATCAAACAAATAAATAACGCGGTATGACGTATGTTCTGTTTGGATACTCGTATTTGTGTCCATTCCCGGCGCTGTCAAGAACAATGAGTAAATAATTCGTATATAATGATCACTCAACACTGCATGGAGGCTTCGGTTGTTATAGTTCGCGAGGAATGAGCAATTGTTAGAATACCATAGATACAAAGATAACTAAGACCTAGCTCGATTCGAATATAATATTAGGATAATTATTTTCAGGAGATACCTCATCCTTTCTAAGACTTCTTCATCCTTTATAAGACTAGATGTAGCCAGTGACATCGTCCGCGTAGAACTTGTATAACATTATTCTATTTCTGCACCTAGTCTTATAAAGGATGAAGAACAATTGGTACCTTCTGAAAATAAGTATATACGGAAGTAAATAATATATCTTGGCCCGGATAGAGACTACCTGTGTGATTAATTTGATTGTTTTGTTACCCTTAGATAAAAGTATTTAATAAGAGAGCGTCGGTAATAGGTAGCTTAGGTAGCTTATTTCGTTTGTCCAAAATTTCATGAGTTATCTTATCTTAATTTTTTCTGAATTCGTCTAACTTTCCCGCATTTTAATAAAATAAATCTAACCTAATCTACAGGTTCTGTAGGTCTCATAAACATTTTGAAATGTTAATGATTTCAGAAAATAATGACTTTCTAACTTATGAATTTTCGGACAAATGAAATAGAAACAAGGCTTCGGATTTGCTACAGGATACCATTTACGTACATACATACATATTAACTGCTCACTTCCTATTTTGTCGTCTTTCAATTTATATCTGTCCAATTTAAAACAACATTACGCCATCTTGAGACAAAAACAATTGATTGAATTATTGCATTGAAACATATTAAGATTTAATTAGTCTTGTATGATGAATCAACAAACTAAATATTGGTCTAGTGAGAAGAATGGCTCGTTATTGCGATTAAAAAGGACAATAATAGACAATTAGATAATCCTTAAATGGTGGCGTCGCTTGCGGTGCCGGTTCCAAAACGAAACTAAGAGTATGCGTAACAGAGTTTGTGGGTACGGTGTACGATATACCAACCTAACCGTTCCGTTCCTAGGGTCAGCCTCCTATCCATCTTGACAATGATAGGTGACAGGTGTCAATTCGCTATCAATTGCAAAGTGAAAAAGTTTTCACATCAGTGGGATTCATATAAGCTGCCGTGCGCCATATACGGTCACGAACGTTAATTTGTGTAGGAGACTCTTATTGTTGTAGAATGTCAGGTTGACTTTGAACCTAAGCTGGGTCCCAAATTTAAGTTCTTCGTCACCTGTCACCTGTCATTGTCAGGATGGTGAAATAGGGAGGTGGTAGGACCTTGTCTATGTCCATCCGAATGACTGCCACCTTCTTACTCTTTAATCTGCCGCACAAACAGCAGTGTTCGCATTGTCGTCTTGCGGTTCACACCTTGTTGTTTGAATTGGGAACGTTGGGGGAAAAATCTGTTTGCTCTGGTATCTTATATTGTGGTTGGAAATAACATCTATTTTATACTATTGGATTGGGATCAATAATTACGTGTGTAACCTTCCGTGGTTTCACCTGATGGTTCTAATCTAACGGAAGAACAACACTGACTTTAATGCCAGCATTACGCCGAGTTGGGACCATTTCGTGACTACATTCTTTTTGTGCGTATTTCTGTCTTTTGTTGTTGTTTGTTTTCTTCTTTCTTATGTTGAAGTCGTAAGATGGCATCAGGACCTCACGATCTTGGATTGGTTGGATAAGCTGATCAGTGATGACTGCGCAAAAAGTACAATCGTTAAAGAACCTGATCTTAGTTATGAATTTTAGTCATTATTTTAGCATAACCGCGGGATGTTCACGATCGAACTTTTTCAACTTTATGATCAGATATCTTATTTTATTATAATAACGTTCACAGCTGGATCTAGGTTTTCCCCATGGTTTGCAACAAGGGATCGGTCCAGCACCACTTGCGTTTGGTTTCCCGCAACCCTAGCCACATCATCGGTCCACCTTATTGGTCTACCCACGCTGCATCTTCCGGAACGCGGACGCTATTCGAGAACTCTTAGACCTCATCGGCTAGGTATCTGAGGCGCTAGACAAAATGCATAACGCTAACCAGCGTTTCTATTCGTTTCGTTTTGAAACCAATCGCATCACTGGTAGATGACGTGACTTTTCGTATCACGTCATCTACCAGTGACGCGATTGGTTTAAAAACGAAACGAATAGAAACGCTAGTAAGCGTAATGCATCTTGGCAAGGGCCTCTGTTCTGCGAGCGAAAGTCTGTAGCCAGCAGTGAACGTCTTTCAGCTGATTGATGATTATAATAACTATAGCTGGTATTCTAACTTTTTGCTTGTGAATTTAAGGGCCAAGTTAGACTGGTACTAAATAGAGCTGGTTAACGACTCTCAGCGTTTGTATAAGATAATAATAAACCGGTGACGGCCATTGTGTTATGATTTTAATAATATCGTGTCATCTCCCGCCATAACCAATACGTTTAATAATGGTGTTATGCTACACAATCGATTATTTTAGATACTTGTGTTGTGTTTGATTTGCGAAGCTAGATGTTGGCTTCGATTCTTGATAGATTTAGATACTGTCTCCGTATACTTCTCTAAAATGGCTAAAGCTATCGAACTATTTTTGGAGTGGTTGTGGTCAGTAGAGTAAGAACTATTTACGGACTAGTTTCTCAATAGAAATTAAGTTAGAATTTAGAAAGACAGCGAAAAAAAAATTGTTACAGAAAACAAATCTATAAAAACTAATCAACGTGAGATATCATCTGGAAACTTTTTTTTACGTTTTGATTTTCTAGATAATAAAAGTATTTATAACGTGAAGAAAATCAAACCTGTTATTTAAGAAACTACTTAATGAAAGCACTAAAAATATCAAAAAATGGCACACTAGTTTAGAAGGTATAATGTAGGTACCTACTTAATTTTCAGGAAAAAAAGATTTCTTTTAATATTTATGTTTTTCGAAAAAAGAAAGTTGTTACGTAAGATCCACATGAACACCTATTATTTAGCTCAACAGGATTTAACGATTAACGTTATAAAATATGATCTTACGTAAGTAACTATCTGTAATTATACCGTCAATAAATCATAGATTAAATAACCTGCGATTACTTTCCAAATTACTTGTCGGTTTTATCAAAAAGGATCAATATTGTATTATATCAAGATAGGCCCAATTGGCCTTCTCGCATATTTAGTTGCCAAAATGTGCAGGTTTCCTCACGATATTTTTCGAAGAGCGTTGGATACTACAGACAGTAGGTACAGTCAAGGACTTCAATTGTTATGCCACTATGGAACCCTGTCATAATGACAGCGTCAAACCACATGAAAGAAATTACATCAAACCCAACTAACCCTTGACCATTTTTAGTATTTGTTTTTTCTTAAGGTTTGTTCTACAATCTTGTACCTATTTTTTACCGTTGTTACGAAACAACAAAAAGAAGAACAACCCGCTACCCGGTTCCAAAGCTCTTTAAAGCTAGAATGGACGGGCGGACGTACGTAGCGTAGGCATATTAACACACCCCCCACCTCCCTCCAATCAATTCATCATATCGATTCGTGATGGGGAATTTCAGCACTAAATACGGACACGTTGGCGAAACGTCAACGATAATTACTCGATATAAGGTAGGTATAATGCATAGTAGGTATAAATAGAAAAGTAGTTCGTCTTCGGCCCTTAAGAAGTTTCTGTTAAGTATTGCCACTCGGGCGCTATAGGATTGCGTCGATGCGCGTCGCTCGATACTTAAAGCTGGGTCCACACGTGTATCATTTTGCCGTATCGTAGCATCGACGCGTATTATGATCGTTAGTGTGGACGCAAAAAGATCGCGATCATGATACGCGCCGTATCTAATCGCTCGCGATCCATGTTGCCACGTGTTTAATGAAATACCGCACACGCTCGCGATCAGATACGCGTATCAAGATCGGAAAGTATGGACGTGTTTTGATACTGTATCATGATGATACGCAGTTATGATTTGTTACGTGATACGCCGCGATCTACCTCTAGTCGGTTTTTGCTTGATTATGGTACGATACGCTGCTACGCTACGGCCAGTATGGACGCATTTTTTCACGTGGCGATGCAGTATATATGTCCAAAGTGAGCGTCCAAAGGTTGTTCGCGTGTTCAATACGATACTCATGATCGTGATCACAAAACTGATGCAAATGTAGGGTGACGACACTAATGTTGGTAATTTTTAACTGGAGGCACCAATAATGGACACATAACTCTTAATTCAAAGATCATAAGGTTATAACTTGATTGTTTAAAAACAAACCAATAACCCTTATCTTCTGTAACGTAAGAATCAAGTGTCCATCAATGGTCCCGTCCTTGTTAATTACTGGTTCCATCACTCTAGACCAAGCTTAATACGCACGCAACGCAACCAAACGCGGCGACTGCGAGGCCCCGACTAAACCGGCTTGGTGCGTTCTTTTGACTTTGCAAGCCGCGCGTTATGCCTAGTTTGAAGACGAACTACTGTTTATACTGCTCGTGTAAACGCAGCTTAATCACATTCAGTGTTATGATGGAATAAAACGTTTCCAATAAGTGTTACAGATAACCGATAGAGATAGGTTACATTTTTATCATAATTATGCTGGGTTATTTATGATACCTTTTGCTATCTTTAGATAAGAGTCGATTGGCGGCAATAATACGGCATGCGTAGTTGTAATGAGGGCCACTGGTATTATTCTTATTTCCATAGTAATTATAACCTATTTTTTTCACGACTGCACAAAAAAGGAGTGTAATGTTTTCAGGGTTCATGTACACGTATGTTCGATTTTTTATTCCACCGTAACTTCTAAACGCGTGAGCCGATGTGTAGTATCGTTAATCCTTTCACTATCCCGGGTGACATGGAATACCTAAACTGTTAAAATTGAAATAACAACAATGGTAAAATGTCAATTATTAACATAGGTATATCGACAAGAATATAAAAAATGCAGTCAGGTTTTTTAAGATTGCTCTTCATTTTTCAACCTGTAAGCTAAGACACAGGCACCAGCTATAAGATCTTGGTCAACATTTGGCTTAAAAATATTGACCTCGAAAATTGAAAATACGAGAATTGAAATCGCGCCGGAGCCATTTCCACGAAAAACTTACTTCGATAGCTAGCGCGAGCTCGTGTAGGGACGCGCGTGCTCGCGCGATATCGCTCTTGGATTAATGTTTATGCAAATGATTAACAACTGGATTTTTTTAAAAGGTTTTCCGATAAAAATCATGGTTTGTTTCAAAAGCATACATTTTGTTTTGTTATTATTTACCGAGATTTTTTTAAATGTTGTTCTCTATTAGGTACATTTTTCGTTCTCTAGTTTTCGACTAGTTCAATTTGTGTGAGATTGTCCACCTAATATTTGTTATTTGTTGGTTAGTATATATATTTTTTTCGTATTTATTATTAGTTTCTTTGTGACTAAAACATTTTTATTATTTCTTTTTCAGCACCAACCTTAAATTGTTTCTGTTTAGCCCATTGGTTGACTGGTAGAGAATGTCTTAAGGCATTAAGTCCGCCATTTGTACCTACTTTGTGTATTGTGCAATAAAGTTTAAATAAATAAATAAATAAACGCGCTATTGCCGTCGCCCGGGCGCGGGCAGTTTGAACGAAAAGGGCACGCGGTACGCCACGGACGAGTTTAATCGTCTAAAAATTAATAATCAGCCCTGAAATCCTGACCATTACTTTGCGCGATGGAGAAAAGAAATATATAGGGAAGTATGGAACATGCTATGAGATTTGCGGCGGCGATAGGATGATTTCTGTGCATTTCTTTCCGCCGTCCGCCACGCGCCGCTGCCGCAGCAGTCGTCGTCGCGCAAAGTCGTGACCTGGATTTCAATTCTCGGGTCGTTCGAGATAAATCTCTATCTTGAATCTCCATGGAATGACAACGCCACTTGTATGGAATTTCGAATAGGAATTAATCTCGATTGCGACCGAGAATCGCCTTACAGGCCCGTGAGCCAGAGGAACAGCGATACATTAGACAAGGGTTACACGATCAGTTTGGCGTCAGTTCAGTCCGTGCTCGAAAGGGACGCAGCTATATTAACATAATAGCTGCGTCCCCCTCGATCATGATTGAACTGACGCCAGACTGATGAAATACTGAGCGTGTAACCGATGTCTTAGGATCAAAATTATATTGTTTTTAATATTTGAATACGTTAATCATGCAACGTAAAATAACACTCTGAGTGAGAAAAGATCGTCATTTTGGAAAAAAACGCGAAAAAATTGTAGAGTATCGATAAGATTTTTTTTTCCCTTTTGACGTTTTTTGAAGCCAGTACCTAAGCATAATTACATCATAGTATTGAACTTTTGTGGATGAAAACCAGAAAAACCATTATAGTTAACAATTATTAAATTAGTATGTTGGCCTCTCTGTTAAATAATCTATGCTAACTCCGGTTCCCTGACATGATAGCTTACTAGGGTTGACAATATTTTTGGCTTTGATAATTTATTAAATTTTTTACGGGGTATTTTGTAACACGTTGTATAGCTAGTGAAAAAGGCTATAAAGGTCTTCTGAGGTACAAGTGAAAAGGGGTATAAGTGTTGTACACTCTGTATAAGATTAATACCCTTTTTAATTACGAGCTAAGTAAACTATACCCCTTTAAAATAGAGCCACAGAATGTTCTATGTCGATGAATGAAGTAAATTGGCTGTTTAGGATAACACTTCGCGCACAGCAAAATGTAAACTATGGCAATTTCCTAAATAGCTCAATCGGATTCAAAAATAACAGTCACTCACAATCGCTCAGCTTCCTGTAGAGATTTTCATATGTTACGAGTAATTACTTAAAATAAACAGACAAACATGTTTTCAAGAAATTATGTTAACGGCGCGAGTGTAACGCTCTTGTTCACTAGACAGTAACAGCTAGTTTAATGATAATATTCCTAGAAGCGACATAGGTGAAAACAAATAAAAAAAATCACACAGTTTGTTTTCACCTATCTTGTTTTTGAAACGATATTATTTTTCTACGATTCGGCCGCCTATATTGTCAAGCGAATAAAAGCTTACAAGGTTAACAGTATGGCCCGTTTTGGCTTCCAATCGTAATCATTGTTAAAATATAGTAGCTTTTATTAACTTGACAACACGGTCTTCTGCTATTTCTACTTATATGTTGTAAAAATATGTAATGTATCACTTAAAATCCCGGTAATTTTCTCCGGAATATAATTTTGTCAAACATTTTGGAGTTATTTTATATAAACTCGATATTTTGATTGCTTTTGTCCGTTGTTTGGTTGGTGTCTCTAACTATTTTATAGAACAACGGTTTTAGCTGAAAAATAACGACGAATTAAAAACCAAATATTGATTTATTTCTCGCTATTTCATTGCCTATCTGTCTGGCTTTTGAGGTAAGTATTTCGTGTTTTATATTTAGCCCTTTCTTTTGTTCTGTACCAAAATTGTCTGTTTGTTTGTTACAGCTGTGTCAAAAGCAGCAACTTAGCGCGAGCGACGTGTCGTGACGTATGGAAGACCGAGCGTATTCGTACGATCCAGTGCCCGGCGCGCCAGTCTCACCGCGACGCACCATGGAGGCGGGACAACTTTGGCGTCAATATGTCATTGCCGCTATCGGTATGTCAGTTTTTTTTAAATGACGAAGACAGTGTTTGAAAATGGAATGCCAATCAATCGACGGAGCAAAGTTTTATAGTGATTAAAGTGCTGGCTGGAATTTTGAGCGAAAGGAATTAAAAAAATGTGTTTTATTTTTTGCTAGTCGTAGAATTGTGAAGTGCTGGCCAGTTTCCAATTTAAATAGGTATAACATGCGTTTTTATAAAAATTAAACCGTTACGGAGCGAAAACTATTTTTCAAGAAAAGAATATTCGTTTTCGTTTTTTCGAAGTGAAATAAACTAGGTAGTGGATATAATATAATAATGATAAGTTCAATTCTCCAATCTAACATATTTTCAGAAATTTAAATATTATCAGCTGAGGTTATCTTAAACTAATCAACTAATTTACCATTATTCAAAACAATCAAAGTTTTTCAACATGTTTTTTTTGTCTTTTAATTGGAGGTCACTCCTGTCATGATTTCCAACCTCGTTTATATTTTTTAATTGGAACAAATAAACATGTTATAGTTACCTAGCGGTTTGTTTTCGTAAATGGAAGTTTGTAATATATTCATGTAATTAAAACAGAAGCAATTTTCTTCAGGTAATTGTTTTAAAAACACGGAGTCATCAGTGCGTCACACTTTTCATTATCAGCACAGCATTTCGATTCGTTCCAGGATAACCACAGCATTCTTTGGACAAAATATTAAAATATGTGCAAATTGTTTTTATATACTAAATTTTATCCTTCAGTTACCAAGTGACATGTCGATGAAAACTTTCTTACCATAAACTTCATCGCTTTTAAATTTCGAATGGCTTTTCTTTTTACACGGAGTTAGTTTCGGTATTTTCTTGTAACAGTTCAAATGTTAACAGCTGTGGCGGGTAAACATGGCCACCGCGTTTGTAAATAAACAACAGGTAATAAATGGTGTTTTTAATTAGTTGGAACTAATTTTACATAGTTGCGGACGTAATACAGTCTTAGTTATGATCTACTATCAAGGCCAATATGAAAGACCAATACGTATTTTTAAATAAACTTGGTGAAGAAATGTGTTCTAAATTCTAGTTATTAACTTTCTGCTAGATTATAACGAGCCTAAGTCAAAAGAAGTAAATTTTGAAAAGAATTTTAACTGTATGTCGCGAAAATGAAATTGCATCGCATTAACATGAAGTTATCCGAAAATATTCTTAAACTTGTGCAGGTTGTACTAATCTTAAGTACTGCCTAGTTGTGTCATAACATATGGAACAGTTCCTAACTGCAATAGATATATTTTTTGCACATAGAGTCAGTTAGTGACGATTAAGTACCTTAGTAACGATTTGTTTATACACAAGTTTGGAAAAGGAACGAGGTAATTAAATAAATAAGGGGACAATGTCACACCAATTGACCTAGTCCCAAACTAAGCACTAGGCTTGTACTATGGGTACTGGACAACGATATAAATACTTACATAGAGAAATATAATACTGAAAATACATAGAAACCATCCATGACTCAGCAACAAATATTCGCGCTCATCACACAAATATCTGCCCTTACCGGGATTTGAACCCAGGACCGCTAGCTTCGAAGGCAGAGTCACTACCAACTATGCCAACGCGTCTTGTCTCGAAAATGTCTCTTAGTGCGGCGGTGTCAGTGTTAAATTACAATTTAAGACAACGTTAACATGGCTGACATCGACCGTCTCAGCATGATTAAGAAAAACGCAAGTCAGCTGCGAATTAAATTAAGAACCTTAATTAATTTTTTGTACAGTCCACTACAAAGAGATGTATCCACTTATTCACCTTATTGAATTGTAATACGGTCTAAAAGTGGACCCATCTCTTTGTAGTCGACTGTACCATTTAATCTAGGTGTTATACTTGACTGACTGTGATTATTAGACGACGCGTTGGGTTATGCCCGGTTTCAATATTCAAGAAATGAATGCTTTTCCTTACGTCTCGTTAAAATTTGACACATTTTGTACGTAGCAAATGTCAAATTTTAACGAGACGTAAGGAAAACGATTCGTTTCTTGAATATTGAAACCGGGCATTAGTTGGTAGTGACCCTGCCTACGAAGCTAGCGGTCCTGGGTTCAAATCCCGGTACGGGCAGATATTTGTGTGATGACCGCGAATATTTGTTCCTGAGTCATGGATGTTTTCTATGTATTTAAGTAGGTATATATTTCTCTATATAAGTATTTATATCGTTGTCTAGTACCCATTGTACAAGCCTAGAGCTTAGTTTGGTTCTTGGTGTGGCATCGTCCCCTGATATTTATTTATTTATTATTTATTTATTCGTCCATTGATGATTATTTCTTAAAAAAAATAGGTATTTAATTATTAATCCTCTTTATAGATTATTAAAATAAAATAAAAAGTATTTGCTACCTGTGAACTCTATATTTATTAATTTAATATTTTAATGGTGATAGGATATATCTAGGACCTTTTGACGAGTCTGCCCAGATCACTAGCACTACCACCATCTTATCTTTTAACCTACCGCCAAGCAGCAGTGCTCGCATTGTTTCGTTCTCGCGTGGGGATGAGACCCCCGGGGAAATTACTAGCATAGAGGCATTGCATCTTGGATCTCAAGGTTGGCAACGCATTTGCAGGCTTATAGGATTGCAGTTTTGCGACTGTAGTCTTGAGATTACAAATCTCTATGGGTCTCTGACCCACTTACTCTCCAATGGACTGTGTGCTCGTTTGCCTTATCAATTCAAAAAAAATAACACAAATAGACATTATAACTTTTAAGAAGCCCACACAATCTGTGATTTAAACCATGATGCAAAGAAATCGGGCACGAGTTCGAGTTGTTGAAATTAAAATTAAATTTATAATCTTAGTAATTTGTACATTTTTAGCTATAAATCAAAAAGTAAATAAGAGAAAAAAAAATAGATTTGAAATGTGCAGATTAAGCCGTTTCATATAACACCCATTTGCTATAATCAAACCTCTTTCATGCTTTAACCCCGATTCTAGACCACTTTTTAATTATTTATAAAATTAATTTCATATTTTTTTTACTTAAATAGATGTGGGCAAGCAAGTTGTACAACTATGCCAAGTTTCAAGTTAATAGCATTTATAGTTGCTGAGAAATTTGCTGTGACATACAGATAGACAGACATACAACGAAGTTTCACCATAAGGGTTCCTTTTTTACCATTTTGGTAGGGAACCCTAAAAATCGACAGTACCCTTTTTCTAATATATAATACGAAACGCGTATATAAGTTATAGCCGAAACTAAAAAAATATCGTTTGTATAATCTATGAATTGTATAATTTAAATAACTTAAATTATCACGCATTGCGATAAAAATGTGTAATGCAACGATAACTTCCTGTTATCGATTCATTGTGTAGCCAGAAAAAAAGGAATGAATGTAGATATTAGTTCCTGAGACGTGGATGTTTTCTTTCTGTGTTTAAATATTTATTCCGATATATAAGTATGTATATCGTTGTCTAGTACCCCTAGAACAAGCCTAGAGCTCAGTTTGGGACTAAGTAAATTTTTGTGAGATTATCCCCGGGTTTTTTTTTACATTTACTATTGTGAATCAGAAAAACATCACAGATGAGTCTTGTTAACTTTTTATGGCCGAAACCTATATTCAAACAGCGGACAGACAGGCTTACTTCGGATTAAAATTTGACACATTTTGTGTAGGCAAATGTCAAATTTTAACCCGAAGTAAGCCTGATCTATCCGCGGTTTAAATATAGAGTTCGGCCGTTAAAGTAATAGATCCATAAAAATCCAATCCAATGCAATATGAGTAGGTAAGCTTTGTACGGAGAGGCGACAATCACAACTAACATACAATGACATTACAAGTGGTCCTACACAAGATGCATTTTGCGATCGTTATCGCCATTAAAAAAAACATGTTATTTTCCATAGGCTAGTGACATCTTAGTGTTTCCGCGCCCATCAGACCTAAAACGTACTCATATCGTCGGTTTCTGAGATTATGAAGTAGACAAACGAGCACACAGGCCAGCTCATGGTAAATGGGCTTTGAGGCCCATGGATGTTCCAATCTCAAGATTTCAAACAAATATTTACCCTTACCGGGAATTGCATTTTGGACCGGGAGCTCGGTAGTATTACTACCAACTTAGCTAAGAACAACATTCTAGCTCTTACAGTTTCAGACTTCCCCTTCCTACCGACTTGCATTGCATACTCTGTGTACGTAATAGTGTATTTTCTTATCAAGTTTTCTATCGTAATACCATAGTTTTATGAGTCACGGTCAAGTAAAAAACATATGTTAAATAATAGGATATTAAACTTTTACTTAAAAGGACTACTTAACTAACTTTAAACACAAAGTAAAGTCATAATGAATAAACATTACATGACATCTTATTCAGTCTTCTATTTGTACATACCTTTCATTACCATTACCATTTTTTTGACGACATGTTGGCCTAGTTGGTAGTGACCCTGCCTACGAAGCTAGCGGTCCTGAGGGGCTAGACAAGGTGCATTACACTAGCTAGCGTTTCTATTCGTTACGTTTTTAACCAATCGCGTCACTTGTAGATGACGTAATACGAAAAGTCACGTGATCTACCTGTGACGCGATTGGTTTACAAACGAAACGAATAGAAACGCTGGTTAGCGTAATGCATCTTGTCTAGCGCCTCTGGGTTCAAATCCCGGTTGTGTGATGAGCTGATGAGCGCGAGTATTAGTTCCTGCGTCTTGGATGTTTTCTGTGTATTTAAGTACCTATGTATTTCTCTACATGTATAAGTGACTTTATCGTTGTCTAGAACCCATAGTACAAACCTAGAGCTTTGGGACTCTGGGACTAGGTCAATTTGTGAATAGTATCCGCAGCGCGCTAAGGACAAGTCGTAGACTAGTGAATTCCTACACTTAGCGCTTTGCGGATACTATAACATTGTCCACTGATATTTAATTATTTATCATTTATTATACCTATTTGACTAACAGTTTCATTGACATGCAGTTTATCAGGCCGCCCGACCATCCGAAACCTGTAAAGTAAATGTATGTAACCTTAACCGCCCTTTAGCGTTATTCCCCGATTTCACAACATTTAATACTTCGTTATTTGGTTGGTTTGTAGCTTGTCAAATAGGTACATTAATTCGGCACTAACGAATATTTTGATATGAGTAATTGTCATAAGAATAGAACAAAATGTTTAAAAAGAGGAAACGGACAATAATTTCCGATTCAATTTTCCTTCTTAACAATGGCTTCCTCATACCGGTCATTTTAACTCACGTAAAAATTTCAATGCAACTCTAAAACATAAGTTATAATGATTGAACACTTTATGGAGATAGTTTTCTGGTTAGAAATGCAACAGTAGTTCATTTTGAGTTGTGTCGTTTTTGTATTTAAACAGCGACATGTGCTTGGGTTCATTGACCCAAGCTAAGACCAATGATCTTGACGTTATGACCTATGACGTGTTATATACTGCTCTAAAGGATACTGTACTATAAAGGAGGCCTTCACACCTTTACTAGAAATAGGTCGATCAACTTTGTGATCCGCATAAAGGATTCAGCCATGGAGCTTAATATAAACGCAAGATGCGTAAACGGAGTTGCTTCAAATCGGAGAACCGGCCGGCCGCGTCTATAGCACCGACATTTAAAAAACAAATGAATGCAATTTATATGGTCATATCACATTGATGAATAAATAAACTTAACAACTCTATATATTTCGAGTCAAGAAAATAAAAACTTTAACAGTGTTTGCATCTTGGTATCACTATTCCACTGGGCTAAACCATATTGCATTTGACGTGTTATGGTATTGTTTTTAACTCGGCGGCCATTAGTCTCAAGTAAAACGGCAATATGGTTTTGCAAAGTGGAATAGGGGCTCTGGGACACTAAAATAACAAGTAAGCAAGGCCTATTAGTTCACTTAATGGAATGGGATAAATCATAAACGGAGTAATACTAGACTTATTATTATACCCTGTTTGAAAGAAAGATAGAAAGAAAATAAATTTATTCACACATAAATGACACGGTTTACAATAAACAAATAATAAAAAACAATAAATTATTAATGGATGTCAATAAGGGACCCACTCATTGTTTCACTTGGCCTTAAAAAGACATACCCTTTTTACAAGCTTTTATTTAACTTGCAATGTACTTATGTATGTAAGGGTCAAATCTTGCAAGTTAAATTTGACCCACTTCTCGTCAACAGAATGGGCTGAAATTTGGACCACATATGTAAACCCGATGACAATGCAATATTAGGGTATCTAAGAGCTGATCTGATGATGGAGTTGGAAGGTGGCGACAGGATCTCCGCTATACTTGACGTAGACCCACCATGTTGGAACTTAGTTTGGTCTTATTAAGCAGATAAAGATTTCGCAAAAAAAAATACTTTCGCCACCAAAAGCTTGTCCCAAAAAAGAATTTTTTGACAGAAACTTATTCACTTGATCTTAAGAAGACACTGTTTTTCACTTGATCTTAACTTATAGGTAACCTTTTTCACTAGGACCCCAACTCTTACCAACTTGACAGTAAAGACAGCCGTATGCTCTTTGGTTTTGCAGGTCGGTATTCGTTCTTATTGACAGAGAAGAAATGTATTTTTCTAGGAAATTAAATCTTTAAATTCATCTACAGTAAGCGTCAATTGCCTTATTTACACAAGTGGAAGTAGGAAAATGGGTGTTTTCTTACACTTGATGTCCTGGGCGGCATTCAATTCCGATTGTTTACAATTCCAACGTCGTTAAAATTAAAATACACTTACATATGCTAAAACGCATTGCACTAAGTGCATCGGGTGCATAATGACAGTATTAAAAGTGAGGAAAATACATTAAAAACACATCTATTTACTACTTGGCACTTGTTATATGATAATTATACTGAGTTGAAAGTGATTGGTTTATTAAAATAATAATACGGAACTTTGTCCTTCTAAAGGTCTAACCTCCTTTCCAACATTTTGAAGAAACATTTCCATTTCAGTCATTTGTTCTGGTATTTAGCCGAGAAGTCCTTGGAATTTTCTGACACCTTGATTTTATTATAAAACCGTGGGCAAAGTGGAATGATTAATTCACATTTGGTATTTATGTTAATTACACAGCTGTTGCCTGCGGTTATCATTAGTTCTTTCATGAACCGATTCACGCGTAGGTGTTGTCGAAATGAATGCCAGGGAAGAAATAAACTAACCTTAAAAACTTGAATAGATACCTACATAGCTCGGAACATTTCAAACCCTACAATGACACTGCAAAAGGAATATTCAAAGTGGAACAATTGTTTGGTTTGAATATTCAAAGTGGAACAATCAAAATGAAAACGATTGTGATTGCGAGTGCGTTAGGCAATAAGCCCTGTTTAAATGGTTAAAATAGAGCCCCTGTTCTGCTGTTTGAGACACACCGATTCGGGTAGCTAATGAATGGGCGGCGTGTTTACTAAACTTTACCCGTATAAAGTACCCCTACAATATGGCTGTAGTTTACGACAGTAGGGGCCGACCTTTATGAGACCGGCGAACAAACAAACAAAGCTTGGTAAGCCAAGTGCAAACCTGAAAATAACATAACTGGGATCCTAGTGAAAAAGGGCTTAAGTCGTACTAAAAAGGGTATATACATAAACAGAGTATACTAGACTTAAGCCCTTTTTCACTTGATCTTCAGTAGAGTTATACCCTTTTTCACTAGGACCCTAGAACTATTGAATAGGTGTACGTACGTGCCTACCACACGAGTGCAAGTAGAAGACTGAGGCTATACCTACTTTTTTCTTCTTTCCAGCTAACATAGCGGTAGCCACGACGGGTTACTCAATGGGATGGACCTCTCCTGTTAATATCAAGCTGAAGGACGTCAACCTGACGGACTCCCCGCTGCCGGACATAATCTCCACGGATCAAGAGTCATGGATCGGATCCCTGCTCCCTGCTGGCGCTATATTCGGTACCCACAAAGCAATACTCTTTTAGCAATGGTATTTTCAATTAACTTCTGATTGACCGTAAGGCCAGCCAGTTTGGAGCAGACCCTTACAGGTTCTAAACTCCTGGTAGGATGACTGAACACCCTCATCTGAGTACTTAGGATCTTGGGCAGGGTCCGCCGGGTCGCTATCACCGTCTTATTCTTTAACCTACCGCGAAACAGCAGTGTGGGGATAAGATAACCGGTGGAACTACTAGCGTGGAGGCATTCCATCTTAGTCCTCAGAGTTGGGAACGCATATGCAGTATTAAGATTGTAGTCTTGAGAATGCTTATTTCTAAGGGTCACAGATCCCATTTACCATCAGGGTCCTGTTTTATAAAGCTACAAATTACAATTTACAGGTTACAAGTTTCCATTTGACACAACCTCGACCAATGACGACCAGCCATTTGAGCAGGGTTGCCAGTTTAGACCTGTAAAATTGTAACTTTTAGCTTTATAAAACGTGCCCCAGGTGTCCTGTGTGTTGGTTTGCCTTCTCTATACTATAACAAAACAAA
The DNA here is from genome assembly GCA_948252455.1 of Acleris cristana. Lineage (NCBI taxonomy): Eukaryota > Metazoa > Arthropoda > Insecta > Lepidoptera > Tortricidae > Acleris > Acleris cristana. The sequence goes on from OX411794.1 coordinate 6,677,807, forward strand.
GTAAGTAAAGTACGTTTAACTTATGTGTTACCTTGAGCAGATCAGAGTTTGCTCGTGCCACTGCTACTACTGTCTTAGCACGATGTAAATATTTTGATTAGGTGAAATGGGGTGGAAATACAACATTACCAAGTGACAACCACTACTTCATGCTGCAGTTCATGGTCATGTTTCCAATGTCGGTGTTCTTTATTTTACCGACACCTATTTCGTAGAATGTATCATTCCAATGAATTTCACTTCATCGAAAGCTATTTTCTGCTGAAGCCCTGTGTAGTTTTCAGGTTATCTTCAATCTTAATTAAGTAAGTACATAGGTTAGGCAGGGTTAGACTTGTGATTATCACAAAACCCAAACTCCTGTGTCTAGAAATGAAAATTCAGCGAAGTGCGTTCTATGAAATAAGTGTCGACCTAACAAGACTAAACCGCCAATATTTTTTCGAACAGCGCCCTCATTTTTAAAGCTTTTTTTTGCCAAGCTAATATCTTTATTCAAACTGCAAATATCGCGTAACTAACAAATGTTGAAAAATATACCTTTCTGACTTTCTTGCTAAGGTGCATTTTGCATCTTATTTAATTTATTATTTACACGGTATTATAGAATCACCGACGAATGTGCAAGTAGGTACACGCTATGAGAGTTTGGGACATTAAATAGATAAATGAATATTAAGGGTCAATCTCACACAAATTTACCGTGTCCCAAACTATCTTCAAGGCTTGTACTATACAACTAGACAACGATAAACGTATTTATAGTGAAATACATACTAAACACTTAGAAAACATCCATGACTCAGGAACAAATATTCGCGTTCATCACACTGGTATCTGCCCTTACCGAGATTTGAACCCAAAACCGATAGCTTCGTAGGGCCAACTAGGCTAACGTGTCCTCGAATTGTCCATTGTCCCCTGATATTCATTTGTTATCTAAGAGAACCTTTTCCTTTTCTTCCAGGTCCTTTCGTGGCGGGATTCCTGGCGCCTCTAATCGGGCGCAAGTGGACCCTCATGTCCTCGGGGGTCCCCCAGTACGTGGGCTGGATCCTCATCGCCATAGGCACAGAGGTCCAGTACATCTACGCCGGCCGGTTCTTCTGGGGCGTCGGCGTGGGCATGATATTCACCATCACTCCTATGTACTGCGCTGAGATTGCTACGGTAGGTCGTCTTGTTTTTAAGTTTCTGTGCCCGAAGGGAGCCGAACGGGACCCTGTTAATATGCTTAGGCTGTCCGTCCGTCCGTCCTAACTTAGAGCTGTATCTTTTGAACCGTAATAGATAGCAGGTACATTTTTTCCAGCATATTATGTGTGTTATTGTGTTGTTACGGCGGATTTACTGACTTTTTTTTAAGTGAAACAAAAAACCACTCCACTTCACTCCACTCCACTCTTTTCTCTTTTGTCGATTATTTTTGAACCTTCGTCCCCGCTTTACCTTGAACGTAAATTTACTTTTGTAACTTCCCGTCCAGGGGGTGAACTGCGTTCCTCCCGCTCTCTTAAACTCGCTATTCCTTTTCACCACACTGGTTTCATGTCAAACTCTTTCGCCCTTCAGGCAACCTGTTTCTGGAATGCGCTCCCATTTCATAATAGAGCCCCTAGTAGGCTTTTTTTTAACCGACGAAAAAAAACGGAGGAGGTTCTCAAGTCGACGCGTATATATTTTTTTTTTTTATGTATGATCACGCGTAACTTTTTACAGCGCGGTCCGATTTTAAAAATTATTTTTTGGTTTGATAGAGTATACTTCCGAGGTGGTCCCATTGTCACCAAATCTGAATCTGATGAAGGGATCCGTGAGGAATTGAGGGAACTCTTCAAATTTTAAATGCATACATATAGCGATTTTAGTATTTTTAGTAAGAAATCCAGCATTTTCATTCAGATAGTTCATTTGGTGAAGTGGAACTGATGATGAAGACCACAAATGGCTACTTTGGCTACTATGTATGATCACGCATAACTTTTTACTGAGTCGTCTGATTTCAATAATTCTTTTTTTATTGGATAGGGTATACTTTGAAATTGCTCCCATTTTATTTGGAACTCCCCCCCCCTCCGTCAATGGTAGAAATATAGGGATTGATAGTTGAACCCATGAATTTTTATCTGTGAACCGATTATGTTCAAACTTAGCAAACATATGTAATTCTAATGACACTACAACATGACGGAGACTTGATGTTGATCTGATAACTGAGACGGAAGACAGATGAGGGAAATCTTCAACGGATTACAGCAGCTACCTCGTGATTTCTCTTATTCATGCATCTTAATGAGAACTTTATACCTAACTTATGTATGATGCACGAATTATGACTACCATCGAGGGTCTGATGATGGGGTTTGATGATGGAGTTGAGAGGCTGTCGAGGGAAGCCCTTATTTGTTCGGAAACTAAGGTATAAGGGTATACTTTGAAATTGCTCCCATTTAATTTGGAACTCGCCCCCCTCCGTCAATGGTAGAAATATAGGGATTGATAGTTGGACCCATGAATTTTTATCTGTGAACCGATTATGTTCAAATTTAGTACACATTATGTAATTCTAATGAATGACACTAAAACATGACGGAGACTTGATGTTGATCTGATAACTGAGACGGAAGACAGATGAGGGAAATCTTCAACGGATTACAGCAGCTACCTCGTGATTTCTCTTATTCATGCATCTTAATGAGAACTTTATACCTAACTTATGTATGATGCACGGATTATGACTACCATCGAGGGTCTGATGATGGAGTTGGAAGGCTGTCGAGGGAAGCCCTTTTTTGTCCGGAAACTAAGGTATAAGGGTATACTTTGAAATTGTTCCCATTTCATTTGGAACTCCCCCCCCCTCCGTCAATGGTAGAAATATAGGGATTGTTAGTTGACCCCATGAATTTTTATCTGTAAACCGATTATGTTCAAACTTAGCACACATATATTATGTAAAATCTGATAACTGAGACGGAAGACAGATGAGGGAACTCTTCAACGGATTACAGCAGCTACCTCGTGATTTCTCTTATTCATGCATCTTAATGAGAACTTTATACCTAACTTAAGTATGATGCACGGATTATGACTACCATCGAGGGTCTGATGATGGGGTTTGATGATGGAGTTGGAAGGCTGTCGATGGAAGCCCTTATTTGTTTGGAAACTAAGGTTTTTAAATTATTAATCAGAGTGTAACAAACCTATTGCGACGTAATTGTGTGTAGTGTGTAAACCTCTCAGTTTCTGCATTTCTGCTAAAGCTCGTTCATCGTGTGGCTTTTGTAATACCTAACTTATTTCGCTCTAAGTCAGATAAAGCAGTAACTACAAGTAGTTTAACTCTGGTGGACTAACCAGAAGCACATGGGGCTCTCTCTAAGTGCAACATAAACCTGCCCTTGGCAAAAAGTTTCTTTCCCAGGTCGATTACAGCTTTATCAAGTGTCGTTCCCATGTTGCTGTTGTAGCTAACCCCATGTGCTTCTGGTTAGTCCACCAGAGTAAATCTCTTTAACCGAACAATTGTCCTCGCGTGTGATATCCATGGACTTGTTTCTCTAATAAGTCCATGGCAATTGTCTAAAAATCGATACTGGCGAAATACACCTTGTTAAAACAAAGAGTGAAAGCCACTAAGAAAAAAAAACACCATTGACGAGGCCCACAGGTATAGGTTATGTGATATGTTACCTCTAAGCATGACACGGGATTCGGTACCTAATTTTAGCTCAGACAAAAGACCGCCATAGTTGTTCACATCTTTTGGAACAACATTATCGGGAGGTTTCTTCCCATAGGTAGCAACTTCACGAGACTCGTCTATGGAACGAATTGTATAGATACGGTTGTGTTTTGTAGCGAAACAATGAATAGTTAAAGTAAGTAATCAAAGAATAAGTATCTATTAACAGAGAAAGAAACTGAAAAGTGAAAAATAAAAACTTTTTAACAAAAAATTAAACCGCCGAAAAAATAAAACTGAAAAGCAAAAAATAAAACAGAGCCTTTTAAGTCTAACTAAGCTCCTACACTAATGTTAATACCTTAATAAATAATTTTGAGTCGGCGCCAAACAAACAAACAAGCATGGCAGGCACCGACTTAAAACCACTCAAGAGGTAGCTCATACCATCACACTCATACATCATTTTACTTTACGAAATAGTTAATTTGCTTGTTTGTTTGTTTGGCGCCGACTCAAAATTATTTATTAAGGTATTAACATTAGTGTAGGAGCTTAGTTAGACTTAAAAGGCTCTGTTTTATTTTTTGCTTTTCAGTTTTATTTTTTCGGCGGTTTAATTTTTTGTTAAAAAGTTTTTATCAAGCGAATGCTTCGTAAGCATTTGCTGGAACAAGATGTTGCGTAGAATTTTAGGCTAGACCCATCATGCAATATATGTTTTAGTCTCTGTTAATAGGTTTATATATTATTGTATTTATTTATTTATATTTATAAATATGTGTATATCATGTAAGTACCTTCTGTAAGTACTTTTGCATGAAGTTATTTTGTAAATATGTTCTTTGTTTTGTTTTATCTCTTTCTTTTTCTTTGCACCACTTTTGTTAGGTAGTTTCTGTATGATTATTTGGTTGACTGGTAGAAAATGCCATTAGGCATTAAGTCCGCCATTTGTACTTTTTTTATGCAATAAAGGTTAAATAAATAAATAAATAAAAATAGCTGGTCCTCATACATTACATTTTTATATTTGTTGTATTGTAAAAACGGTAAATCGTACAAGCGTCAATTTTGTAAGAAAAGGGTTAGTTGATTCGATTATGTAGTAGGGTATTGTTATGCAATAACCTTTAAAAATTAAGTTCTTGACACTGAATTACGTTAGGTATAAATGCAAAGATAATTCGAATTATCATAAGTAGTAAGTAATTAGTTGTATTCAATTAGTGACGCATACTGAGGTCAAAGGCTTAGAATAGGAATTAGGCCGAACGGTGACAGTATTCTACTGTTCCATAATACAGGACGGAGTTGGATAAATAATGTCTGCACTTTGTTTTTGATACAGAAGGATTAAATCTGGACGTAGATAGAGTTGATCATATAAGTGGCTGCCTACTTTTGTACCCTGTCTCTCTAGTGCTTTCGACATATTAGGGCAGCAGTTCAAAGATGACCTTCAAGTGTCAAAGCACTATAGTGTGCAGTTAGTTATAAGGCTAATAGCTGTTACAAAATCCTTCGGCCTTCCCACTATTTAATCAGAAGACACAAAAAAATGTGGTGTGGTCCATAGTTTAAAAAATATATGCCCAGTAGTTCCATACATTTTTGCACTGCTAAACTTAATACTTAAACTAAATACATTTTGTTATAAATCAAAAACGTCTAAGGCTCAGACCTTATTTTGGTATTTTGCACTTTAGATTTAAAATTTTGCTGCAGAGCCACTTGCATGTTTTATTGCAGGGTGTTTCATTTAAACGGCAAATATATTTTCTACGTCGGGTTAAAATTTGACGCATTTTGAAGTACCTGACCTAAACTATCTATGGTTTGAATATTGCGAGCGGACATAAGTCGTTACGAGTAATCCATTGGGACGTATGTGTGCCGCGCCGATTGTACGCCGACGCGGCATATGTCAGCGGCGGCGTAAAATCGGCGTGAAACCGGGGCGACGCACATGTCTAATTGGGAGCACAAACTGTGGTCGCTCCGTTCAAAAATATCTCTACCTGAATCTAGTGTCAAGAAAACAAGATTAGAAATATTTTTTTCTGTAGTGGTCTAAGGTGTCTTTATCCATGTTCCAGGACGAAGTCCGCGGCGCGCTGGGCTCGTTCGTGCAGGTGTTCGTGGTGTTCGGGTTCCTGCTCATCTACTGCATCGGACCCTACATCTCGTACCACGCCATCGCCTACGTTGGCCTCGTCTTCGTCGCCGCACACAACATCGGCTTCTACTTTATGCCCGAGACTCCCATCTACCATCTTACAAAAAGTACGTAGATTGCCTACATGGCTCAGAATCTCATGTATGTAGATTGCCCACATAGGTGAAACACCATGTCTGAGAATCTCACGTATGTAGATTGCCCACATAGGTCAGAACGTCATGTCTGAGAATAACATTTATGTAGATTGCCCACATATCTGAGAGCGCCATATCTGAGGATCTCACGTATATAGATTGCCCACAACATATTGGGGAATATCGTTGAAAGTAAATGATTGCCCAATACGGCGTAATGACCAAGATCACAAAAGCCATATAGCCGCTGTCATGTCTTGCTTACTGAGATATTTAGTCAGATAAGGCCTTTTTACTTTTAAGTTCTTGTCTCATTTTATCTCATCTTATACAGATGCTAGGGCCATATCGGGTACATTCCGACCCTTCAAAATCTTTTGTGCACTTACATTTTTTTTTACACAAACTATTCGAATGTGCAGGTTTCCTCACAATGTACTTCACCGTAAGAGTATCGGGTAAAGTACTTAAGTCAAAAAGTCTCGTTGTTACAGTCAAGTGTCAAATAAGGGAGGACGCAATATCTCAAAAATATGTCCCAATGCACTTATTCCAGTGTAATAAGAATTTATTTATAGGATTCGTCCGATACATAATTTGCACTTGACTGTACATGACCACCACTGTGGTCCAACTGGTTACCTTGCGGTCACCACCACTACTATGCCACCAGTAATAAAGCCTCCATTTTTGTTGGTTTTCCCAGATAACCGCGAAGCTGCAGCAGAGTGTCTGATGACCATCCGCGGCCAGTCCCGCACTGGCGTGGAGGCCGAACTCGACACCATGGCCACCAGCGTCTCCGCGTCGATGGCCAAGACTGCCACAGTGAGTCTAAGGGCCATATTAATAAACTCATCTTGACTGTGAGGCCCTTCACAAGATACGTCAAAGTAAACGCTAAACCATAGAACACTGTCATTTTTGACGCATCTCGAGACGAGCATTACAGTTGAGATCAGTTTATTAATACGGGCCTAAGGGCCGTATTATTAAGCACATCTTGATCGAGATGCCCCTCACAAGATAAGTCAAAGTAAACGTCAACACAGAAAAAAATACAATTTTGACACATCTTGAGACTGTCATTAAAGTCGAGATCAGTTTATTAATACGCCCCATATACTTTTTTAATTAGGACTCTGTGATACTCGTTACTCGTGATGATGATAGGGATTCGGATTCGAAATCGTTCAGCCTCTTAAACATCAATGAACCGTACATACTTACATACATGTTAAAAATATTTCATTAATTTGGGTAGTCGGGTTTTTAGACCTAGTTAATATAGAGAAAGATACAAAGTTTTTATAATTCAAGCGAGTATTCTCTAACTCCTTCCAAATGCTTTAAAATTGCGGCAAGCATTCGCTGGATGTAAAGCGGTACTCACTCATAAATTATTTTTAAGCTATGCCATATTTTCCGATAGAAACTGAACTAGCCTTTCTAACCTATTTAATGTTGTATGAATTTCTGTCGCGTCGAGAAACTCCGAGACGGTAAAATAAAATTAACACGGGGCAAAGCGCAAAATTCGGGATACTCCCGGATTTCCCGTCCATCTGGCAACCTATAGAAAGTCAGGAAATTGCTTTTTGCCTTAAACCTGGTTCACAATCAGGAAATTTAAACTGAATATCTAATAACGTCCAACTGGTGGACACACACTTCTAATGCAAACATTGATTGTTCCAACTAATTTTAACTATTTTTTTCTTTTCCTTTTCAGTATGGAGACATATTCAAGGGCGGGAACTTCAAAGCGTTCTACATCTCGTGTTTCCTGGTGTTCTTCCAACAGTTCTGCGGTATCAACGCTGTTCTGTTCTACATGACCAACATCTTCAAGGCCGCCGGCTCCGACCTTGACGCTTCCATCGCCACTATCATCATTGGTGCTGTTCAGGTCAGCATGCTGCCAAATATTTTTATTAGATACTTCTTTCTTTTATTAGGTACTGATAATTATCCATGTTGCTAGCTTTCATCTCCTAATTCTTGAGGACATGGTCTGTAAAACACTTTGTTAATCATGTTACATCGTAATTGATTATTGACAGTATGTTATTCTTATTCACTTAACATTAAGAGCTACTCAAACGTGTTTACAGTATAATATAGAAGCAAGATGGATGACAAAAACAAATTGTAATAGAAACCCAGTTCCAAATTTGTGTCAACAAACAGAAAACATAGATTCAATTCCAAATATTTTAAGTTTCTTTTGGAATATTTACATTATTTTGGTGGCAACACATACATTTGGCACAATCGAGATCGAGTACAGTACCGGGAGGCTGCTCGTGGTTCAAAGTGTGTGATTAAACGGCGGGGCAGGAAAGCCTACTTAAGCTATGTGATAATAGCTTAATAATTGTTTAAAAATATATTTCTCATTCGGCTTCGATCATAAAGCATAGTCTCTGGTGAAGGTCAATTAAAAAAGGGTATGTCTAGTATACTCGGTTTTTATGTACCTAACCCTTTTTTTAAACAAGTTAAGTCGACTCGGCTCTTTGTCACTAGCACCCCAGATTTGTCGCATATCAGCTTTCAAATAAAATGATGCGACAGAAAAAAAAGCAAGTATATCGTATAGATGCTCCGTTGCACGTTATACTGACTCCTTGAATATCGCAAACGGACTGCCCAAGACACTTGTACTACTACTTATTTTGTCCCAAGACCGGGATAGTTGGGACTTGGGAGGGCTAGCGTCCAGCAGTTGACATAAACTGACTGATTGATTGATTGATTGATTGCCGCAGGTGGGCGCGTCGTGCGTGTGTCCGTTCGTGGTGGACCGGCTTGGTCGGAGGCTGCTGCTTCTCTTCTCCTCCTGTGGAACCGCCATTGGCCTCGTAAGTACAGGGTCAATATAAACTCCGACAAATGAAATGCATTATATCTTCTACGCCCAATGTCTCAGATTTAAATATGTTTTCGCCAATTGAGTAAGTTGAAATGGGGACGTGTTATGGCTTATTCATCTGTGTTATATCTTAAACGATTTGTAAATGGTACTGTCAAAGGTGAGAGGCATTTTTTTGGATATATCCAAAAAAAAACTTGTTATTTACGAAATGTTTGTAAAATCTGTAAAATAAGGTAATTGTTCTTCTTTGATAAAGTAAATTGTTAAACAACGTGGATATGTCTAGTAGTAAGTAAATGACCTCATACACATACATTGATGTTATAATGAAATAATGCATTCATATCACGTGATTACAAAACTTGTATTGAGCTGTCACATAATAATTTGCTAGATCTGTCAGATGAAGTGATGATAATTTCCATAAAGATTTTTGTTGCGTGATTGAGAAATACAGTACTAAATAGGTACTCTTTTAAGTTATAATTATTACTCGTAGAAGTATGTAGTATAAAACTAACGAATTTTTAACTTAGCAAAAAAAGTTAACATTATAAATGTTGTGACCGACAGGCTCTGCTCGGCATGTTCTTCCTGCTAGATGACCTGAACAGCCCGGTGGTGGCGACCATCGGCTTCCTGCCGGTGCTATCACTGATAGTGTTCATCATCACGTACTGCGTGGGCCTGGGGCCTCTGCCCTGGGCCGTCATGGGCGAGCTCATGCCCATCGAGGTCAAGTCGCGCGCCTCGCCCATCGCCACGGCCTTCTGCTGGGGGCTGTCCTTCTTGATCACGAAGTAAGTATTTACAGGGTAGCTAACCAACTCCTAAAGCTGTCCACATCATCTCCACCATAATCATTGTCTACGTAATACCGTGTCATAGACTTCTTCAAGTATCACCGCAACGACGCACTCCCAACGGTGACACCCTCTAACCGGACCGTGACACTAAAAACTTCATTGGTTTACTTTGTTAACGATTGATCCAACGATTTTGGATCGCGACCATCGTTTGACATCATTAGCTATTCGTTCTAAGATCTATGTAATCAGCCCGCCACTACCCCAGCCCCTGCTTCTTCTCCTTGCACATCTTCTTAGTTTTCGAACATTAAGTAAGTCTTTGGGATTAAGACCGTTTAGAAGACCCAGATTCCTAAAGTACCATCATTTTAATAATTATCATCTATTGTTCGAGCTATTTTGCATACTCTCTAAAAATGACTTCAAAATCAAGAGTATCACTATTTTCTTTCAGATATTTTGGCCCGATTTCGGAAGCAGTGGGCATGTACGTCGCATTCTGGATATTCGGCGTGTGCTGCATCGCTTCGTTCTTCTTCTCGCTGCTGGTGGTCCCCGAGACCAAGGGCAAGAGTTTATCCGAAATACAGGACCTACTCGCTGGCAGGTGAGTCACACACCAACACAGTTAAACTGCACCGCCCGTATGGCCGATGTAAGAATAAGTCGTAAGCAATGGCCAGGATATTTAGTAGAGAGAATATTCTCTTTCTCGTCTTTTGGCCTTTGCTTGTATCATATGACGGTTGAAGTATAAAAACATAAGAGAAAGTCGTTTATAAATGTACCTAGGAAAACCTATGCCAAGCCCTCGTTTGACTGCTCGCTGACTCGCCGTCCAGATGAAAAGAATATTATAAATGAAGACAAAGAGATGTCAGTTTCGTTTTCATTCCAGTCATATAGTTTTCAGTATGAAGTTATATTAATGGTTTAGGCTTAGTTACAAGTGTAATGTGCGTCTAAGGCCGTTTTATGTAATGTCCACCATGTCAAGTTTTAGGCAAAAGAAATGGTGCGATAGAAATTACCTATATGCATCCCTTCCGCCGTGTGAAACTTGTCAGACTTCAAAATACTGCCTCTGATAAACTACCTAAAGTTACCAGAATAAATTATGCATTTTTAAAATCTTTTCATTTCAGACCAACCAAAGGAAAGGCGTAATCAAGTCAACCAACACGATGCCATATTTTGCCGCCACCAAAGTTTCCACCACAAAAAAACGGCATTTACGGCCATTCAAAACACACCAATTTACGCGGCTCATCAACTAAACCGCGGGGCATAATACGCTTGTAATTCAGTGAAATGACAGCTAGTTCCTATTATTACTAACAGCATAATTTAAGGATCGACCAGACCGGTGCTCGATCCGGTGAGAACAGTATGCGTTAAAAATGTGACGCATAAGCCGCTTCACTGAGTTCACGGTGCGTCAGCGTATTTTCAGCACCGCTGTGGTCGATCCTTAATGCCTCACCTCCTACGTGACTTATAATTGGACTTTCTTTATTACCTAGCTCATAATAATATTATGTTATTTTGCAAGTGCCTGCTCTGATAGTACAAAGTTGGGTCAGTCAGACACGATGTGGAAATGTGATATGCGTAGTGAAATATCGCGGGTAAAAAATCCGTGTAAGGTAATATTATACTAGTTAAGGTTGGTGCAGACATAACCACTCTGCACTGTTTATGTCTGCGCCAACCTTTATAGCTGAACCAGGATAAGGAAAACCATCGTCCTTGTTATAATAAGAGGCTACTTATATTGGACGGATGTATGGCAGCGTGTGGGTCGCACCAGTTACGCTAGACCTCCACAATAAAACTGCTCTTCGTGACCAACACCTATTTACAAGAGATTAGTATATTCATAAGCTAACTTTCACTTATCCTTTTTTTAGCTATAAGTTGATGTATTTGTTGTAATTGAATAAGGCAGATAAATAGATAAATATTTTTTTACGCGGATTTTTAACTCGTTCAAGTCATTGTTATTTATAGTTTTAAGTCGACCGTTGGAACGGTAGTCATATCCTCGTACTGCCCATTGTTCTTTAATAAGAACAAAATATATTTAGTACCTACGTTCTGCCCGCTAATTCAAATTATCCGTACAAAAATGTCTTTCATAGAGGACACTGGACAGAAATCGGAAATTGCTTAAAAATGCTTGGGCAGAACGGGGATATTGGGTAGCCCAACGCAACTCCGAAGTATTGTTCCCCAACTGTGTCGTTGTCTGAATATTCATAAGTTAGTTTTTTTTTTTCTGAATCCATTAACTATTCAAAATGTTTATAGAACGTATAGGTTAGGTAAGGTTTGTTTTATAACAAATCCTGGAAAATTAGATGGTTAAAAACGCATTTCTAACACTGCGGAACGCCATTAAGAAAAAAGAAGAAGAACATAAACATTCGGATAAATGAACCAGTTGGGAATGAACCGTCGGTCTTGTTAACGGTAACCGTCATAATTATAATTAACTAATCATCGTTCCATATCTTTAGAATAATAAATTATGTATTTTTAGAAGGTTGTAAGTTTGACTTCTGTTCCGAAGAGACGGACATTTAGACGTAATTTTGTTAACGAATAAAAATTATAATTTTTTAAATGTTGTTTTAATTATTGGTAAGGTTGTGAAAGTTACTTGAATAAACCAAAAACAGATTATATCAAATCAACGTGGGTAGACATATATCTTTTCAAATTATAATAATTATTATAATCTTTTCATTTTTAATTTAAGTACATAAAGTTGTATGCCTAAAATCAAATTTAAAAATTACAAAATGCTGACTCTCTCAATTTTAGGTAAAATCTAGGTCTCTCTAATGAGATGTAATGGCCCGACTCAGGCTTCAACATAATGTCTAAATTCAGCTGCAATCTTGCTACATCCGACTTGAATCAGTTCCTGATGAGATGCGCGAGCGCGGTCTTCGTGCTCATTATGGCGCAGCTTTTACCTGCAACCACAAATTGTGCAAGTCAGTTTACAAGGACAATAGAGCAGCCTTGAGGAATGGACATTGCTCATACACACTCTGACGCTAAAGGTCTTGTCCAGAGACTGGCAGAGTGCGTTTTAGCTGGTGCGAGCCCGGCAGTACCTGGGCGCTCCATTCCCAGGTCTCCGGAAGGGATTTGATTTATAAATATTAAATTTATAAATTTGCTTTTTGTACTCGTTAATTAAAATCTGTGTATTAAGATTTCATAGAGAATACTGTAACATCACTCTTTTCATCGTTTACCGAAATAACTGTTTCGATACGCTCTAGACAACCGAAAAAAAATTGAAAGTAGAACTTCGTATTTCAATTATATGTGTCCTTGTTTAAGGAGACTCGATCCGATACAAAACTGACAATCTATGGCGTTTCGGAACGTAGCAGCGTCGCGTCATCCGTCGAAAATCTACTTAAACTTGCTGCTGTATCCAGGGCATAAAAAATAAAAAAACTACCCTTTGTGATTGGCCAGTATTTAGCCAATCACAGCATAGTACTGCAACATTACGGACGCCGGTGGTGTGATAGTACCTACTTACCTACGATATTTAGTTTTCTTATACAGTGTGTAAATGGTATACGGGCGTTCCTTTTAACTGTGGTAAGAATAGCCCCTAATGAGCAAATTTAGGCAGCTTTTGTTAAAAGTAAATAAAAAAAATTAACCATACAAAATAATTTAACACGCAATGTATAACAAAAAAAGCAATTAATTAAAAACGCAATTAATGATGTTTCAAAGTTATGACAGATGGAATAAGATGTACATTGCGGGTCGATGGTATGTTCAAAAATTAATAACGGTGTATACGTTAGCGTAATCAAAATTATTCTTTCTGTTTATGATTATTAGAGTCTTAATCTATGTCCATTTTTAATAAATGCCCGTATACCATTTACACACTGTATACTCGTATTAATGACTTTTTTTTTATGAACTCGTACAAAAAGTATTGTTCACAATAGTGTCATAATCAAACTTTTTAATCTCGTACCTTACTTAGGCCACGAAGCTTGCTGAGTACCTACTCGACTAAAAAGCTCTCTATTATAACACGATTGTGAAAAATACTATTTCAACCAGCGAAACGAGGCGAGACGAGCGAGGCGACGCGAGAATTGAAATCGCGCTGAGCCATTTCCACCAAAAACTTACCTCGTTATACCTCGCTATAGCCAGTGAAAAAGGGTATAATGTCTTTTTCACAACACTGCTCGGAAATATGGCCATAGATGGTCTTGTTTGGGGTCACAAAACGTCACTTATGGACACACCAAGAATGTTTTTGTCGGCATGTTTACTGATTGGTCGAGAACATTGTTGTCCAACTTTAAGAACCAATGAAAATCGATCAAACAATTTTTGTGGCATAGCTCCTTAAAATGAAAAATTGAAATCGACCAATCAGAACACACCATTTTGTGTCGTAAAATATTAGGTGTATTTTTGCTAAAAGATACACAGACTAAAAACTATGTCACTGCTTTTTTTTAAATGTAATTCAAACTTGGCCCCTAATCTCGAACCACTAGAGATGAAATTACATGGGAGATATGGCGAAACAAATACAATTTTATATAGAGTTGAATCTTCATCTCGAATGTTAGTTTATTAATCTCGAGTGTCACGAGAATAGGGGTCCAGACTAAAAAAAAGTTATCTATGGTAAAATTGGCGGCGATACAGCTTCTATATTACATGAATTAAAATTTGAGTTTTGAATATGATTTTTTATTTTATTTCCTCTCAGTAGTTGTGAAAAGCACTATGTCTGCCTCGGTAAAAAGTGCAATTTATGGACTCGTACATTAGAGGGCCTCAACTAAGTTTCGGCCCTCTATATGACTCGTCCAAAAATCGCGTACTTTCTATCCTCTGCAACAATCTACTATTGAGGTACAAGTGAAAAGGGGTATAAGGTCTTCAGAGGTACAAGTGAAAAGGGGTATAAGTGTTGTACACTCTGTATATAATTTATACCCTTTTTTTATTAAGAGCTAAGTAAACTATACCCCTTTAAAAACGAGGCAAAGAATGTTCTATGTCGATGATTGCGGATCTTACACCATTATAATAGATGTACTTATATCTTACTGCATGAATGAAGTAAATTGGCCATAAATTCAGAATCTGTTTAGGATAACACTTCGCAAACAGCAAAATGTGAGTGTAACGCTCTTGATCAATTGACAGTAACAGCTAGTTTAATGATAATATTCTTAGAAGTGATATAGGTCAAAACAAATTAAAAATAATCGGGCAAGAGCATGTCGGACCATGCTCAGTGTAGGGTTCCGAAGCAGACCTCACGACAAACTTAACTTTGCCGTTGGAAAACTGTTATCATATCACCATACATCGACATAGGTCGCGGTCAGTTTACCAAAACACCGCAAATAAGTTTTCGGTAGGTATAAACATTTAAACCGTTCGTAACTCAAGAACCGAATTAAGTCTTCTTAGTCGTGATAGTTTTCCTATTAAATTCATTATATGTGCTTTCATTTAAGATATTTTTCTGATTTTTAGTATTTTTAGTTTTGGCTGTACACACTACTACTGCTGTACTACGGCTGTTTGGCGACACTTGACTCTAACAAAAATTAGCGCTTTAAAGCTTAATATTTCATTTGACTACGGAACCCTAAAAACCACCCAGTTGGTTTTCACCTATCTTGTTATTAAAACGATATTACTTTTCTACGATTCGGCCGCTTACAAGGTTAACAGTACCTATGGTCCTTTTTGGCTTCCAATCGTAATCATTGTTAAAATATAGTAGCTTTTATTAACTTGACAACACGGTCTTCTGCTATTTCTACTATTACCTATGTTGTAACAATATGTAATGTATTATGAGCAAATGAGGATTTCATTGACCAAATTAGATTCCGGAAAAAATCCCGGTAATTTTCTCCGGAATATAATTTTATCAAAAACGTTGGAGTTATTCTATGTAAACTCGATATCTTGATTGCTTTTGTCCGTTGGTTGGTTGTTGTCTAACTATTTTGTAAGAACAACGGTTTTAGCTGAAAAATAACATCGAATTAAAAAATAATATATATTGTTTTATTTCACGCTATTTCATTGCCTATCTATCTATTTTTTGAGGTATTTCGTGTTTTATATTCAGCTCTTTCTTTTTTTCTTTACCAAAATTGTCTGTTTGTTTGTTACAGCTGTATAAAAAGCAGCAACTTAGCACGAGTGACGTGTCGTGACGTATGGAAGACCGAGCGTATTCGTACGATCCAGTGCCCGGCGCGCCAGTCTCACCGCGACGCACCATGGAGGCGGGACAACTTTGGCGTCAATATGTCATTGCCGCTATCGGTATGTCAGTTTTTTTAAATGACGAAGACAGTGTTTAAAAATGAAATGCCAATCAATCGACGGAGCAAAGTTTTATAGTGATTAAAGTGCTGGCTGGAATTTTGAGCGCAACAGAATTTAAAAAAACGTGTGTTATTTTTTGCTAGTCTTAGAATTGTGAAGTGCTGGCCAGTTTCAAATTTAAATAGGTACAACATGCGTGTTTATAAAAATTAAACCGTTGAGGAGCGAACATTTTTTCAATAAAAATATATTCGTTTTCGTTTTATCCAACTGAAATAAACTAGGTAGTGAATAGTAGTAGTAGTAGATAAGTTCAATTTATCAAACATATTTTCATAAATATAAATATTATCAGCTGAGGTTATCTTTAACTACTCAACTAATTTACCATTATTCAAAACAACCAAAGTTTTTCAACATTTTTTTTTGTCTTTTAATTGGAGGTCACTCCTGTCATGATTTCCAACCTCGTTTATAATTTTTAATTGGAACAGATAAACATTTTTTAGTTACCTAACGGTTTGTTTTCGTAAATTAAAGTTTGTAATATATTCATGTAATTAAAACAGAAGCAATTTTCTTCATTTTATATTTTTTGCGGACGTAATACAGTCTTAGTTATGATTTACTATCAAGGCCAATACCAAAGGAAAGACCAAATACGTATTTAAAAAAATACTTGGTACAGAAATGTGTTCTAAATCCTTATTATTAACTTTCGTCTAGATTAAAACGAGTCTAAGTCAAAAATAGTAAATTTAGAAAATAACTTTTACTGCATGTCGCAAAAATGAAATTGCATCGCATTAACATGAAGTTATCCGAAAATATTCTTAAACTTGTACAGATTGTACTAAAGTACTGCCTAGTTGTGTCATATCATAATACAGTGTGTAAATGGTATACGGGCGTTTATTAAAAATGGACATATATTAAGACTCTACTAATCATAAACAGGAAGAATTGTTTTGATTACGCTAACGTATACACCGTTATTAATTTTTAAACATACTATCGCCCCGCAATGTACATCTAAGTCCATCTGTCAGGTAAGTAATTTTAAAGTGCACCGTGCATGAAAGAGTGTTATACTTTTAATTATTTTGTATGGATATTTTTTTTTAATTTAATTTTATCAAAAGCTGCTTAAATGTGCTCATTAGGGGCTATACTAACCACAGTTAAAAGGAACGCCCGTATACCATTTACACACTGTATATGGAACAGTGCCTAACTGCAATGTCGATCGCTCATAGAGTCAGTTAGTAACAATTAAGGGCCTGTTGTTTGATCAGTAGTTAACTGAACTAATTGTTAAAATTCGAAAAAGGAATCGAAAATTTGACACATTTCCTTGAGATTTAACCATTAGTTACGGTTTTTAACGATTAGTTAATTTAACTACAGATCAAACAACAGGCCCTAAGTCGTTCCTTAGTACCGATTTTTTCATACACAAGTTTGAAAAGGAACGAGTTATTTTTTTCTAAAATGTCTCCTAGTACGGACGGCGGCGTCAGTGACATTACAACTTAGACAACGTTAACATCGCTGACGCCGACCGTCTCACAACCGTCTCACCATAAGGGTTCCTTTTTTATTTATTTATTATTTATTTGTTCGTTCATAACATTGTTTCTTATTTCATAAAAATATAGGTGTTTAATTATTAATAATCTTTATAGATTATTATTTAAAATAAAATACATTATTATAATCGACCAACGATACTTAACCATTCAATAAGAAATATGATAGATACTTACTCGTATATTTTTTTACTTGGATGGATGAAAGAAGATTGACGAAAGAGATATACACAGCGAAAGTGAGTGGAAGGGTCGGAAGGGGCCGCCCTAGGCGTACTTTTTCGAATCAAATCGGAGAAATACTGGAAAAGGGCCGAATTTTAAGTACCCGAAACCGACGTGCGTGCATGACTCGATGTATGAATGTGGAAGAAGCCACAGAGATTTGTCAAAATCGTAGCAGGTGGAAAGAAGTGGTCTCTACCTACCCCTCTGGGAAACAGGCGTGATTTAACGTATGTATTTTTTTATTTGCCTATTTAATATTTTAATGCTGATTGGACATAGGACCTTTTGACGAGTCTGCCGAGATCACTACTACCACCATCTTATCCTCTAACCTACGCCAAGCAGCAGTGTTCGCATTGTTTTGTTCTGGTGTGGGGATGAGACAACCGGGGAAATTACTAGCATAGAAGCATGCATCTTGGAGGGTTGGCAACGCATTTGCAGGCTTATAGGATTGCAGTTTTGAGACTGTAGTCTTGAGATTACAAATCTCTATGGGTCTCTGATCCCACTTACTCTCAGTTGGACTGACATTTTAACTCGAGTTAGTGTCTTAACCCAATGATAAATTTCCTGTGCAAGTGGCCGTTACGGTATTGTTTTTAACTCGGCCGCCATTACTACTGTGAAGTAAAACTGCAATATGGTTTTCCACAGTAGAGTAGGGGCTTTGGGATACTAAAATAACAAGTACCTAAGCAAGGTCTTTTATTTTACTTACAGGAATGGGATTAATCATAAACGGAGTATATTAGACTTATAGCCTGTTTGAAAGAAAGAAAGAAAGAAATATATTTATTGACATATTAACGACACGGTTTACAATAAACAAAGAATTAAAACAATAACGGATGGATGATGAATGTCAATAAGGGACCCGCTCATTGTTTCACTTGGCTTTAAGAAGACATACCCTTTTACACTTGATCTTAGGCACCATAAAAGCAGCCCTGAACAACAACGCCCTAGAATATCACCAAAAAGAGTGGAAAACTACTATAGGCTTAGGGCATGCAAAGCTCTTCATAGAAAGAGTTGACCAGTGCTGGAGCAGAAAGCTTTGGAAACTCAGCAGAAGACAACTCCGATACATTATCGGAGTGTTTACTGGGCACTTTGGAGTTAAACGTCTCCTAGCAAAGATGGGCCTTTATGACAACACAGATTGTAGAATGTGCGGCGAAGAGGTGGAGACAATGAAACACTTACTGTGTGAATGTGATGCCCTCGCCGGAGTAAGAATGAAAATCCTCGGTTGTGGCTACCCAGAACCGAACGATTTCAAGGCACTGCCATTGCACTCCACTATCCGTTTTTTCGAAGGGGTGGAGGCTGCATTGGATTAAGCGCTAAAAGAGGGATAATTTCACAAAAGATCCCATAGGGTCGAAGTGTATCCGTAAGGACCCCACCAACAAGATAAGATAAGACACTTGATCTTAAGAAGACACTGTTTTTCACTTGACCTTAAGACTTGTAGGTATCCTTTTTCACTAGGACCCCAACTCTTACCAACTCGACAGTAAAGACAGCCGTATGCTCTTTGGTTTTGCAGTTCAGTATTCTTTCTTATTGACAGAGAAAAAAAGGATTTTTCAAGGAAATTAAATCTTTAAATTCATCTACAGTAAGCGTCAATTGCCTTATTTACACAAGTGGAAGTAGGAAAATGGGTGTTTTCTTACACTTGATGTCCTGGGCGGCATTCAATTCTAACGTCGTTATAATTAAAATACACTTAACAAATGCTAAAACGCATTGCATCGGGTGCATAATGACAGTATTAAAAGTGTGGAAAACACATTAAAAACACATCTATGCATTTATTTACTACTTACTTGCCACTTGTTATAGCATAATTATACTGAGTTGAAAGAGATTGGCTTATTAAAAAAAATATACAGAACTTTGTCCTTCTAAAGATCTAACCTCCTTTCCAACATTTTAAAGAAACATTTCCATTTCAGTCATTTGTTCTGGTATTTAGCGGAGAAGTCCTTAAAATTTTCTGACACCTTGATTTTATTATAAAACCGTGGGCAAAGTGGAATGATTAATTCTTATTTGGTATTATATGTTAATTACACAGCTGTTGCCTGCGGTTATCATCAGTTCTTTCATGAACCGATACACGCGCACGGTGTTGAAGAAATTAATGCTAGAGAAGAAATAAACTAACCTTAAAAACTTGAATAGATACATAGCTCGGAACATTACAAACCCTGCAATGACACTGCAAAAGGAATATAACCAGTACATAGATAAAAAACCCCGATATAATGGTGACCCTTTCTTGCAGAGCATCTCTTAAGTTACGCCCACACCGGTGCTTAAAATACGGTGACGGTACGGAATCGCAGTGACGCATCGTATCAGCACCGTTTTTGACGCAAGCTCCACACACCAATGCTTAAAAAACGGTGACGGTACGGAATCGCAGTGACGCGTCGTATCAGCACCGTTTTTGACGCACGCTCCCCACACAAGGGCCTGTGACAGATCATTTGAAAAATTTAGTGATGCTGCTAATTAAAATCATTTTTTTTTAACTTAATTTAATTTTGTTACCTACTATGAAAAGGTAACATAAATCGTATAAAATCACGCTAGAACTATTGTCATCGTATGCTAAAGTCTAGAGATTTTTTTTATATTTAAATAAAACGCTAAAACATTAAATGATTAAAATTCGTATCAGCGAATCTATTTGGTCAAAGAACTAGGTTATTGTTAAACACTATCTGATTCCTTCAGCGACTTTTGAGTTCCATGAAATATGTTCATAGTTGTTCATCATTTGTTTTTTAAAATGCGTCAAACAATAAGTATTGTTTTTGGAAACGAATTTACTACAGATACTTATTTTTTAAGTATAGTTGACTGCTCAATTGGTTGTAACGACGTTGGCTTGAAATGTTAAATTTTAATGTATCACTGGCACAATAGGATAGGTATATTAAAAAAATTATAGAGTAAAATTTCACAAGAGTCATCACCCCTATCCTACGCGACTAGTTAATGATACAACTTAAAGCCTGACCAGAAAAATAAAAAAACCTCTAATGGGATCTCCACTAATACTGTTTTATATGTGTTTTGTGAATTGGAATAGAAATGACCCTTTTTATATTTTTGCAATATGGCGAGGTTTTTTATTTTTCAGGTCGCCTGACCAATAGCAATAGCAATTTCTTTAAACTTTGATCATTAAATATCATGCGTAGTATTGCAAGGAAAAATAATTATCGTTTTCTAAGTGCGTAATCGATTGAACTAAGCCGATAACGCGATGGTAAATTACGTATTAATCTAACTATGGGTGACCTTTAATAAAATATTTAATCTATACTCGATAACCTCGCGGGTGATAGCTGAGAATTGTTGCTTCTTCAATGTTTGGGGTTATCTTGTATTTTATTTTACATAACTCTTAATGTTTGCGTAGCACCTCACGTTGCTCTTACGCTCATTACTTGACACGTGAGTGCGTAAGAACTACGTGGTCGTGCGGGTCTCGATCTTGGTCACACGATTGATGTGACACAACTATAGCAAGGTCGTAGATACTCATCGCTGATATGCTAACGGATGCACGGGTCAAGTTAGAATTGTCAGCAGATTTTTTATAAAAGGCGTTCTTAATATATCATGCTTATTGAGGTTTGCCTACAAAAGCATTTTTTTTGTTCACTGAGAAAATAAATAAACTAATTTCTGATAATGGTTAAAGAGCTTAAATGCCACATGGTTTTTTTCTACGTCATAGTTAGACTTAAAAAATCAAAACGCGGTTACAAACAAAATGACGTCATTCCGATCACTACTCCAAAGCGGGCGTAGCAAACGGGTCGCCAGTGTATTAAATCACTTAAAGGAGAAATTATACTTCTGCCTTTTGTTTCAAAATTGCATTGTTTACTACTTCCCACCGTCTTATTATTTAATTATAATTACCCACATACATTTGATCTTAACGGGATTCAAACTCAAACACTCCATACAGCAGTGCACTATACACTGCTACCAAACCATTAATAAACATCACAACATATTTTATTATCGTATCGTTATTAGCTTGTTTGTTAGCGCACTGTAATCATGTTTTATAGCCTCCTATGACGTGTACCGATATAATAGACAATTATCAAGAAATGTATATAATATAAGTATTTCGATACTACGTTTTGCAAAAAAAATATTAAGCTGTTTGGCAAGGTTGAGATTTTTAAACGTAGACTAGCTACGAGTTCGAAAGTGCTACGCCGTAGCTGTTAAGAAGGCTACGCATTGACTAGAGACTAAAGAGTTATTAATATCGGCTAGGGCTATCTGCTCGGTAAAACGATATTGCTTTTGACCGGTTAGCGTATTATTTTGAACTCAGTCGCCATTACTGTCAAGTAAATAAGAGCTATCATAACGTTGACGTGTCATACGGTAACATGTCAAAGGCAATATGGTTTCACCGCGTAGAATGGACCCCCAAGCAGGCGAGACAGGTTTCCTATAGTCCATTAATTTATCCTTTAATCTTTTCTTCTCGAGAGAATAGTGACGACAAATGAGTTCTACGCGGATGAGTCCGCGGGCAAAAACTAGTACTATTAAAGCGCGGGAGTCGATAAACTATTTCGTATATTGACTTACACTTCTCTTCGTCGCCGCGCACAATGACCTTGCCCTCGCGCTCGCACAGCGACATAGGACGCCGGCAACCTGGATTGTAAACCTTTTCCTAAATAGTGATACGGCACCCTACAGTAAAGGTCAATGTACGAAATTCTTCGTCGTTGGAACCTCTGCGTAGTTCCAGAAGTCCAGAACTCCCACAGACTCATGATTGGCAGACATACAAGTCAGAATTATAATAAACATGCGGTTTTAGTGATAACTGACAGCTTTTTATCAGTCCATCGATTTTATTACCCAGCCTTTGTTTCGCAGAAACTCATTTCATAGAACTCACTTCGCAGAACTTTCGTTTCATGGAAAGCTATTTTCTGCTGAACCCGTGTTGATTAAAGGTTATCTTAAATATGATTCACTTAAGTTGGGTTAGGTTAGACTTGTAACCATTACAAGATATACTGAAATTAACACGGGTTCAGGAGAAAAAAGCTTTCTATTAAACAAAAATTCTGCGAAGTGATACGTACGATAGACATCAGATATTGCTATTGTTTATTATTTAGGCGCGAGTTCAGAGGCCCGATTCTACGCAGTATAATCTAATGCCTTATCGTATAGTTACCGTCATGATCAGGGGTCGGATTTTTCATCGCATGGTGAGATGAAAGAAAACTGTGCAGTCGATATTAAAGCTAAATTTTAATTCATATTCATACTCATACTCACCAATTTTCTTAGTCCCGTAATACTTTTGTCCCTTGTGCAGGTTGACAGATCGAAAATGTTAATCGAAAATTAATCTTACTGAATGTAATTAAAATTATTTGTGTAGTATGATTTGGGAAGTGTTAAGCCTTTTGCTTGGTAAAGGGTTACATTTACCCTGTAACTATATCAAATTAGTTAATCTTTTGTTTGGTTCAGACTACTTTGTTGCGGTAAAAAAAAGTAATATTTTATTTTATTTTTATTTACGATATAATTTATTTCTACTCATATGACTTGTTTTATTTATAATTTAATTTCGTTCTTAATTAAATGAATGAGTATGAATATGAATTAAAATTTAGCTTTAATATCGACTCCACAGTTTTCTTTCATCTCACCATGCGATGAAAAATCCGACCCCTGGTCATGATAGCTCTTATTTACTTGACAGTAAGGGCGGCCGAGTTAAAATCAATATGGTAACATTTCAAAAGCAATATAGTTTTGCTGAGCTTTTAATTCAGTCAAAATACGATCCTTGTTGATCCTTTTTCAAGACAATACAGTCATAGTTTTAATTTTATGTAATTGAAACGTTTTCGACGAATTATTCATCACATTTTTGTAAATATCTGACGCATATCGTGCCTTGAAAGTGGGAAAATGCTTTAAAATGATATGTACCTACGTGTTTTTATGTGGTGAGAATGTTAACTAAGTATTTTATTAACATGCTGTTGAACTTTAACAGCATCGTAACTTTTAATATCTTCACTCTAACCCCCTTACTTATAAACGTGGAATAAGCTTGGAATAATGTATGGCCATGCTTTGTCACTTTCTGTCAGATGCAAATGTCACAATTACAGATAAGGACAAAGCATGGCATAAACTATTCCAAGCTAAGTAAGGGGGTAATAATATATATTCATATTAGATTTCTTATTAAATATTATGAAAAGGACTGTGCAATAACACACAAAATCAAATAGTGTTTTTCATAAAAATATGCCGCATAAGTATATCAGTGTTACGAATCCTTCCAATAGTTTATGTAATAGTGCGAATTTTATTGTCATGTTCACAACCAGGTCGTTAGCGGAAACGCATAATCTTCCGCTTCCGGTGCGCCACGTGCCTGGCATTGAACTTCACCTGCGTGGTTATTCCCAACCTGGCGTTAATTTCATTGCTTTCGTGATGAACTCATAACAATAACAAATCATTCTGACTTATATTATTACTGTGAAAGTGTTTTGTTTGTTTCGTCTTCACAGTTTAACGCCTCAACCAACGTAAATATATATTTTATTGAAAACTAGGACGGTCCCATGGGGCTATATAAACTGCTAGATTCAAATTGCTTGATGGTATAGTTGAGTTCATAAACATGTGTACACTTTTGTTCCTTGGCACCTGTGTTGGCACTTTGATCGCTGTGACAATTCATAACTATAACGTGGCGTTATTTGTGAAAAGGGACCTAATTGTACATGTCGCTTCCGCCATTATTAACGATGCTCCGATATAAATACAACGTCGCGTGAAGCAGTGCGGCGTAAGCGCCATCGACAATAAGGTCCCTTTTCATAGATAACGCCACATATGGCAGTGTAAACATGACATTAAATAGACAAGGTTCTAAAGTGTCCACATATTTATGAACTCGACTGTACATAATTATTGAGCGCTTCTAACAACGACTATTGTCTTTTATTTGTATAAAAGAAGTTGTATTTGAGGCAACAAGTTGATAGGTACTTACATTAAGATCTGTGACCGCATGAGCGCACCCTGAATAATTTCCAAGGGCATGTAAATTTAAATCGTTTCCAACATTTATGTATGTAATCACCCGATTTAAATAGGTTTGAAGATTGTAGCCATTGGGATACTGGTTATAATGACCATTGTGGCTTGTGGCTATATTTAGAAATGGGGTATTATTTAACGCTACTCTATGCCTATTACTGACACTCAAAAAGTTAAAAGTTTTTTTTTCTAAATTGGAAATAATACAAGTAAATTGATTTTAAGTAAAACATTAAGTTGGATATCACTCTTTTCCTTTTGTATGGAGCATAAACTTTGATGTAAACCTGGCTTCATACTAAAATATTTTTTATTATTAAAATATGCATCGTGCTTGTACCTATTTCCGTTTTGCCGATGGAACGAATCCAAAAAAACGTTAAAAAAGACCGTTGTATAAGAGATCCCTTATTATTTTACTTTTGTTTTTTAATTTTTAATACGATATACGCCTATTTAAAGTTAGGACGGACATCCGTCCGACAACGGTTTAGTAATAGGGTCCCTTGTGGCACCCTTTCGGCACGGTTCCCTAAAAATATATCATTAAAATACATAATTTTCCCTCTAGACAAGTTGGGTAAAGATGAATGTTGTCAAATGTGACTAGCTTTATGCCCGCAGACAAAATTGACAGGCAGGATGTCTCGATAGCCTGACGCAGGCGCAAGGCATTGACAGCTAATCCGGATGTGCCACGTTATTGCACTAATGCAAAAAGTATTCTATTGTGGTCTGTGGCCTAGGTCATCTTACAATGGTCAGTGGAGGATGATCCCGTGTTTATCAAATTCAAACACTTTTTTTTCAAAGCTGATGTTAAACAGGCACGACTGATTTTTGTGAAACCTAGCTAGCAACCATCGCTATTGAACCAGCTTACGAAAAAAAATTGCAGTTAAATCAGTCCACCCGTTTGGGAGCCACAATGCCATAGACCGATACACAGATATACAAATACAGATACACAAACACACACATACACACGTTAAAGTTATCTTAACCTAGTCCCAAACTAAGTTTTAGGCTGCCTGCTGTACCCATAGTACAGCAGTACGTAAATATATTTCTTCTTTCCAGCTAACATAGCGGTAGCCACAACGGGTTACTCTATGGGATGGACCTCTCCTGTTAATATCAAGCTGAAGGACGGCAACCTGACGGACTCCCCGCTGCCGGACATAATCTCCACGGACCAAGAGTCATGGATCGGATCCCTGCTCCCTGCTGGCGCTATATTAGGTACCCACAAAGCAATACCCTTTTAGCAATGGTATTTTCAATTAACTGCTGATTGACCGTAACGCCAGCCAGTTTGGAGCAGACCCTTACAGGTTCTAAACTCCTGGTAGGATCCTCATCCGAGTACTTAGGATCTTGGGCAGGGTCCGTCCGGGTCGCTACCACCATCTTATCCTTTAACCTACCGCGAAACAGCAGGATTGTTGTGTTTCGGTGTGGCGATAAACATTCATTGATTCATTCATTACATTAATAAGATGCATTCCACCTTAGTCCTCCGGGCCGTCGACGCATATGTAGTCTTGGGATTGCAGTATTAAGATTGTAATCTTGAGAATGCTCATTACTAAGGGTCACAGATCCCATTTACAATCAGGTGTCCAGTGTGTTGGTTTGCCTTCTCTTTACCATAAAAAACAAAGTAAGTAAAGTACGTTTAATTTAATATGTTACCAGACCTTGAGAAGAGCAGAGTTTACTCGTGCCACTGCTACTTCTGTCTTAGCACGATGCAAAGAGTTTGATGTGGTGGAATGGGGTGCAAATACAACATTACCAAGTGACAACCACTTACATCATGCTGCAGTTCATGGTCATGTTTCCAATTTTGGTGTTCCCTTATTTTACCGATATCTATATAATAGAATGTATCATTCCACTGAATTTCATTTCAACGAAGCTATTTTCTGCTGAAGCCGTGTGTTGTTTTCAGGTTATCTTCAATCTTAATTATTTAGGTACATAGGTTAGGCAGGGTTAGACTTGTGACTATCACACAATCCAAACTTCTGTGCCTAGAAATGAAAATTCAGCGAAGTGCGTTCTATGAAATAAGTGTCGACCTAACAAGAGTAAACCGCCAATGTGTTTTCGAACAGCGCCCTCATTTTTAAAGCTTCAGTCTGACTATAGTCATTCAAATTGCAAATACCGCGTAACTAACAAATGCTATAAGTTGAAAAATGTACCTTTCTGACTTTCTTGCTAAGGTGTATTTTGCATCTTATTTAATTTATTACTTACGCGGTATTATACAACCACTGACGAATGTGCAAGTAGGACACGCTTTGAGAGTTTGGAACATTAAATAGATAAAAAAATATTAAGGGTCAACCACACGCAAATTGACCGTGTCCCAAACTAAGCTCTAGGCTTACTATAGGTACTAGACAACGATAAACTTATTTATAGAGAAATACATACTAAATACATTGAAAACATCACTCACAACAAATACTCGCGTTCATCACGGGTATCTGCCCTTACCGGGATTTCAACCCAGAATCGCTAGCTTCGTAGGGCCAACTAGGCTAACGTGTCGTCGAATTTGTCCATTGTCCCCTGATATTCATTTGTATCTAAGAAAATAATCTAATTTCTCCCAAAACCTTCCAGGTCCTTTCGTGGCGGGATTCCTGGCGCCACTAATCGGGCGCAAGTGGACCCTCATGTCCTCGGGGGTCCCCCAGTACGTGGGCTGGATCCTCATCGCCATAGGCACAGAGGTCCAGTACATCTACGCCGGCCGGTTCTTCTGGGGCGTCGGCGTGGGCATGATATTCACCGTCACTCCTATGTACTGCGCTGAGATTGCTACGGTAGATTCTTTTGTTTTTAAGTTTCTGTGCCCAAAGGTAGTCCGTCCGTCCGTACTAACTAGATACCGTAAAATGTGCCTACTTTGCTCCCCCATGGGTAACTATGCTCCATAGTAACTATTTCGTTTGTTACTTATAAGTTAAGGTTGATGACAAATTTTCTAAAAAGAATCGATGTATTCATCCAGCCACGAAATTAATGAAAGCAATAGAATGATTTAAAATACAGATTACGATTATTATGTAGTAGGGTAACCTTTAAAAAATTAGTTCTTGACACTGAATTACGTTAGGTATAAATACAAAGATAATTCAAATTAACGTAAGTGGTAAGTAATTAGTTGTATTCAATTAATGAGGCATACTGAGGTCAAAGGCTTAAAATAGGAATTAGGCCGAACGGTGACAGTATTCTACTGTTCCATAATACAGGACTATTATTTATGTTCCAGGACGAAGTCCGCGGCGCGCTGGGCTCGTTCGTGCAGGTGTTCGTGGTGTTCGGGTTCCTGCTCATCTACTGCATCGGACCCTACATCTCGTACCACGCCATCGCCTACGTTGGCCTCGTCTTCGTCGCCGCACACAACATCGGCTTCTACTTTATGCCCGAGACTCCCATCTACCATCTTACAAAAAGTACGTAGATTGCCTACATGAAACACCATGCACCATTGCATAAATAAGTCAGAACGTCATGTCTGAGAATTTCATGTATATAGTTTGCCCACATAGGTGAGAGCGCTTTGTCGGAGAATCTCACGTATATAGATTGCCGATTGACGTCAGAACATGTCTGAGAATTTCATGTGTATAAATTGCCCATATAGGTCAGAACGTCATGTCTGAGAATCTCATGTATGTAGATTGCCCAAATGCCCACATAGGTGAAAAAGCCATGACTGAGAATCTCACGTATGTAGATTGCCCACACAGGTCAGAACGTCATGTCTGAGAATAACATTTATGTAGATTACCCACATATGTGAGAGCGCCATATCTGAGGATCTCACGTATATAGTTTCCCCTCATCATATTGAGGAATATCGTTGAAAGTAAAGGATTGCCCTATCCGTCGTAATGCCCAAGATCACAAAAGCCATATAGCCGCTGTCATGTCTTGCTTACTTTCTGAATGATAACTATTTGTATTTTATTTTTGTATAGTTTTGTCCAACGGGGCTGCCATGATCAAGATTGATCAAAGCCCTCTACCTTAAAGATTGTAAATAAATAAATAAAAAATGTCTTGCTTACTGAGATATTTAGTCAGATAAGGCCTTTTTACATTTAAGTTCTTGTCTCATTTTATCTCATCTTATACGGATGCTAGGGTACATTTCGACCCTTCAGAATCTTATTTGAGCAATTACATTTTTTACACAACTTATTTGAATGTGCAAGTTTCCTCACAATGTTTTTCTTCGCCGTAAGAGTATCGGGTAAAGTACTTAAGTCAGAAAATCAAATTGGTACAGTCGAGTGTAAAAAATGGGAAGACGCAATATCTCAATAAATTAAATTATTTAAAAAAACAAAAACCCGACGGCAATAAAAAAAAACAACTGATAAGCGAAAAACAAGCTTTATAATCTACAGAACATTGTAAGAGCAATGTACTTGTTGATATTTGTAACAATTTAAATTTAACTCTCCAGGTCCAGCTCGTTACCTTGCGATCACCACCACTACTATGCCACCAGTGATAAAGCTTCCATTTTTGTTGGTTTTCCCAGATAACCGCGAAGCTGCAGCAGAGTGCCTGATGACCATTCGCGGCCAGTCCCGCACTGGCGTGGAGGCCGAACTCGACACCATGGCCACCAGCGTCTCCGCGTCGATGGCCAAGACTGCCACAGTGAGTCTAAGGGCCGTATTATTAAGCACATCTTGACCGAGATGCCCGTCACAAGATAATTCATAGGGATTTGGATTAGAAATCGATCAGCCTCTTAAGCATTAATGATCCGTACATACATACATACATGTTAAAAATATTTCATTAATTTGGGTAGTCGGGTTTTTAGACCTAGATAACATATAGAAAGATACAAAGTTTTTATAATTCAGGCAAGAATTTTCCTCTTACTTCTTCCAAATGCTTTAAAATTGCGTCGAGCACCCTCCTATTGTTACTCACTCATAATCATAATTATTTTTAAGCTATGCCACATTTAAGGTTAATTAAAGTAAAACAGGGCAAGAAATCCGATAGAAACTGCGCTTGCTAGCATTTCCAACCTATTTAATATTTGGTAAACTTCTGTGGCGTCGAGAGCTCCGAGACAGTAAATTAAAATTAACACGGTACAAAATGCAAAATTCGGGACGCTCCCGGACTTCCCGTCCATCAGGCAACCTATATGAAAGTCACGAAATTACTTTTTGCCTTAAACCTGGTTCACAATCAGGATATTCTAAACTGAATATCTAATAACGTCCAACTGGTGGACACACACCTCTAATGAAAACATTGATTGTTCCAACAAATTTTAATTATTTTTTTCTTTTCCTTTTCAGTATGGAGACATATTCAAGGGCGGGAACTTCAAAGCGTTCTACATCTCGTGTTTCTTGGTGTTCTTCCAACAGTTCTGCGGCATCAACGTCGTTTTGTTCTACATGACCAACATCTTCAAGGCCGCCGGCTCCACCCTTGACGCTTCCATCGCCACTATAATCATTGGTGCTGTTCAGGTCAGCATGCTGCTAAATATTTTTATTAGATACTTCTTTCTTTTATTACTGTCAATTATCCATGTTGCTAGCTTTCATCTCCTAATTCTTGAGGACAGGGTCTATAAAACACGTAATTTATTATTGACAGTATGTTACTTCTCATTTACATAATAATAAGAGCTACTCAAACGTGTTTACAGTATGATCCAGAAGCAAGATGGATGGTAAAAACAAATTGGAATATAGACCCGGTATACATATTATTATAGTGAGACCCGGTTCCAAATTTGTGTCAACAGTAAACATAGAAAAGATGGATAATTAAAAAAAAAATGATTAAGTTTCAAATATTTTAAGTTTATTTTGGAACATTATAAATTATTTTGGTGGCAACACATATATTTCGCACAATCGAGATCGAGTACAATACCGGGAGGCTGCTCGTGGTTAAAAGTGTGTGATTATTAAACGGCGGGGCAGGAAATCCTGCTTTAGCCATGTGACAATAGCTTAATAATTGTTTAAAAATATATTTCTCATTCGGCTTCACCCATTAAGCATATTTCTTGTGAAGATCAAATGAAAAAGGGTATGTCTAGTATACTCGGTTTTTATTATAACCCTTTTTTTAAACGAGTTAAGTCGACTTATACTCTTTGTCACTAGCACCCCAGATTTGTCACATATCAGCTTTCAAATAAAAGATTGCGGCAGAAGAAAAAAAGTAAGTTTGTATATTGTATAGATGCTCCGGCGCGTGATATACTGACTCGTTCAATATCGCAACCAGTAGATAAATACGGATTGCCCAAGACACTTGTATTATTACTTATTCTGTCCCAATACCACGGTAATAGGGACTTAGGGAGGGCTTGCGTCCAGAGGCCCGTTTCACGAAGATACAAGTTACAAATTACAAGCGGAAGTCTCTTTCTAACTCCTTTTGCTAGAAAGAGAGTTCCGCTTGTAATTTGTAACTTGTAGCTTTGTGAAACGGGCCACAGCAGTGGATATAAATTGTAATTGATTGATTGATTGCCGCAGGTGGGCGCGTCGAGCGTGTGTCCGTTCGTGGTGGACCGGCTCGGTCGCCGGCTGCTGCTTCTCTTCTCCTCATGTGGAACCGCCATTGGCCTCGTAAGTACCTACAGGGTCAATATAAACAAACTCCGACAAAGTAAATGCATTATTGTCTTCTACGCCCAATGTCGAAGATATATATTTTGTAAATTGTTTTCGCCAATGGTGACGTGGTAAGGCTTATTTATCAGATTATCAGTGTTATATCTTAAAAGATTTGTAAATGGTACTGTCAAAGGTGAGAGGCAGTTTTTTGGATGTACCTACAAAAATTTGTCATTTACGCAATAAAAAATAAAAATACATTTTGATGTTATAATGAAATAATGCATACATATCACGGGATTACAAAACTTGTATTGAGTTGGTCTGTAATAAATACTCACACAATAATTTTCTAGATCTATGTCAGATGAAGTGATGATGATTTCAATAAGGGGACATTGTTGCGTGATTGAGAAATATTATTACCAAATACTTCTTTAAGTTATATTACTCGTAGGAGCAGTATGATAAATTAAATAAAAGTAACGAATTTTTACCATAGCAAAAAAAAGTTAACCTTATAAATGTTGTGATCTACAGGCTCTGCTCGGCATGTTCTTCCTGCTAGATGACCTGAAAAGCCCAGTGGTGGCGACCATCGGCTTCCTGCCGGTGCTGTCACTGATAGTGTTCATCATCACGTACTGCGTGGGCCTGGGGCCTCTGCCCTGGGCCGTCATGGGCGAGCTCATGCCCATCGAGGTCAAGTCGCGCGCCTCGCCCATCGCCACGGCCTTCTGCTGGGGGCTGTCCTTCTTGATCACTAAGTAAGTATTTACAGGGTAGCTAACCAACTCCTAAAGCTGTCCACATCATCTCCACCATAATCATCGTCTACGTAAATAATACCGTGTCATATACTTCTTCAAGTATCACCGCAACGACGCACTCCCAACGGTGACACCCTCTAACCGGACCGTGACAATCAAAACTTCATTGGTTTACTTTGTTAACGATTGATCCAACGATTTTGTATCGCGACCATCGTCGTCGTCGTCATCGATTCGGGATATCGGGATTAAGACCGTTTAGAAGACCAAGATTCCTAAAGTACCATCATTTTAATAATTATCATGAGCTGTTTTGCATACTCTCTAAAAATGACTTCAAAATCAAGAGTAGGTATCACTAAGACTTTACATATTTTTTTTCAGATATTTTGGCCCCATCTCGGAAGCAGTGGGCATGTACGTCGCATTCTGGATATTCGGCGTGTGCTGCATCGCTTCGTTCTTCTTCTCGCTGCTGGTGGTCCCCGAGACCAAGGGCAAGAGTTTATCAGAAATACAGGACCTACTCGCTGGCAGGTGAGTGACACACCAACCACGGGGCTTTGTAGACCTTGTAATTGTTAGAACACAGTTAAACTGCGCCGCCCGTATGGTTAATGTAATAATAACTCATTAGCGATTGCCAAGATAGTAGCCAGAATATTTTCTTTCTCGCTTTTTGGCCTTCGTTGGTCATACTAATATCATAATATGACGACTGAAGTATAAAAACATAAGAGAAAGTCGTTTATAAATATACCTAGGAAAACCTATGCCAAGCCCTCGTTTAACTGCTCGCCGACTCGCGAAAAGAAAATTATAAATAAAAGCCAAAGACATGACAATTTCGTTTTCATTCCAGTCATATAGTTTTCTTTCAGTACCTACCTATGAAGTTATATTAACGGTTTGGCTTATAAAACAAATGTAATGTGCGTCTAAGGCCGTTTTATCTATGTAATGTCCACCCTGTCAAGTTCCAAGTAAAAGAAATGGTGCTGTAGCAATTACCTATCTGCATCCTGTCCGCTGTGTGAAACTTGTCAGCCTTCAAAATACTGCCTCTGATGTACCTAAAGTTACCAGAATAAATTATGCATTTTTAAAACCTTTTCGTTTCAGACCAACCAAAGGAAAGGCGTAATCAAGTCAACCAACACGATGCCATATTTTGCCGCCACCAAAGTTTCCACCATTAAAAACACGGCATTTACGGCCAATCAAAACGCACCAATTTACGCGGCTCATCAACTAAGAGCTCGTTCCCACTATGTCGTGTGTCTGTCCGATTTTTAATCGGTCGTTCCAGTGGCAGAACATTTTATATGAAACTATTCATACTCGTCCGACAACGATTTTGTGTCGGATCCGACGTATTTTGTCAGCTCTCCCAGTATAGGGGGAACAGAGGCGCCGACACCGATTAAAATCGGAATCCGACACACGACATAGTGGGAACGAGCTCTAAACCGCGGAGCATATACTTTCTAATTCAGTGAAATGACAGCCAGTTCCTATTATTACTAACAGTACTCGTATAATTAAGGATCGGTGCTCAAAATACGCTGACGCACCGTAAACTCAGTGGTGACTTACGCTTCACTTTTTTACGCATAGGTACCGTTAACCGGATCTCAAAAAACGCCGACGAGGCGACGCATCTTTGACGTCACGTCTATAGAAAGTAATTACATGCCGTCATTCTAAACGTGACCACACTAGTCGAGGTAAAAGACTAGACGTTATTACATCAGCGTTTTTTTGAGATCCGGTGAGAACAGTATACGTTAAAAATGTGACGCATAAGCCGCTTCACTGAGTTCACGGTGCGATAGCGTATTTTCAGCACCGCTGTGGTGGATCCTTAATGCTAGTAACCTTCCACTTGACTAACAATTTTGGACTTCTTTATTACTTAGCTCATAATAATATTATGTTATTTTGCAAGTGCCTGCTCTGATAGTACAAAGTTGAGTCAGTGAGACACGATGTGGAAATGTGATATGCGTAGTGAAATATAGCGGGGAAAAAAATCTGTGTAAGGCTTGTGTAAGGTAATATACTAGTTAAGGTTGGTGCAGACATAACCACTCTGCACTGCTTAATGCTTACGTCTGTGCCAACCTTTATAGCTGTATCAGGATAAGGAAAACCTTCGTTCTTGTTATAGTAAGAGGCTACTTATATTGGACGTATGTATTGCAGCGTGTGGGTCGCACCAGTTACGCTAGACCTCCACAATAAAGCTGCTCTTCGTGACCAACACCTATTTACAAGAGATTAGTATATTTATAAGCTAACTTTCTCTTACCCTTTTTTTAGCTATAAGTTCATTTATTTATTGTAATTGAATTAAGAAGATAAATTGATAAATATTTTTTTACGCGGAGTTTTGACTCGGTCAAGTCATTGTTATTATAATTAACTATTCATCGTACCATATCTTTAGAATAATAAATTAAATATTTTTAGAAGGTTGTAAGTTTGACTTCTGTTCCGAAAAGACGGACATTTAGATGTAATTTTGTTAACGATTAAAAATTATAATTTTTTAAATGTTGTTTTAATATTGGTAAGGTTGGTTGTTGTGGAAGTTACTTGAATAAACGGAAAACAGACTATACCAAATCAACGTACCTATGCATATATCTTTTCAAATTATAATCTTTTCATTTTTAATTTAAATAAAGTTGTATGCCTAAAATCAAATTTAAAAATGACAAAATGCTGACTCTCTCAGCTTTAGGTAAAATCTAGGTCTCTCTAATGAGATGTAATGTCCCGACTGAGGCTTCAACATAATGTCTAACTTCAGGGTAGTGATTCTCTCAAAAGCAAAGGTGAGCGAATGCAGGAGTGAATGTCCATGCGGCGAGTTTAAGTAGTCCCGTCAGAGCGAGCAAAACACATTTTAGCGCGTGCATTCTCAATTTGGCAGCCAAGTTCGAGAAGCCATGCTGCCAAATTGAATACACGCGCTGAAATGTGTTTTGTTCGCTTTGACGGGACTACTTAAACTCGCCGCTTGGACATTCACTCCTGCGTTCGCTTACCTTTGCTACCCAGCTGCAGTCTTGCTACATCCGACTTGAATCAGTTCCTGATGAGGTACGCGAGCGCGGTCTTCGTGCTCATTATGGCGCAGCTTTTACCTGCAACCACAAACTGTGCAAGTCAGTTTACAAGGACAATAGAGCAGCCTTGAGGAATGGACTTTGCTCATACACACTTTGACGCTAAAGGTCTTGTCCAGAGACTGGCAGAGTGCTTAACTTTACACCGACCGCTATAATATTACACTGTTAGACTCCATCTTTGGCTAAATTATAAAATATGTTCTGGTGCGTGTCAAGCTTTTTATGGTTCATATAGTATTTAATTACCTATACACATCCGCCTGCCGATACTGAAGGCGGAGAAGGCGACTTGGTGGTCCGGGACCCGGGACATGTCCAGCCAGCGCAGCGCTCCGGCAAAAAAAAAAAGATAAAAGATAAAAGACATTTATTTAGTAAGTAGGCCGCACGGGCACTTTTACACGTCAGGCTTCTACCAGCGCTTCCCAAGAGGAGACCACTGCCGAGAAGAAACGCCGCAAGAAACTCAGCAGTCAGTCATTTTTTTAACCATATTTCTTATTACAATGATACAACTTAGTCTAGTATTATATAAAGCTATAAATATTAATTTAAATATAATATCAAATATCATGCGTAGTTCAGCAGGAAAACATGGCAAAAATATTAGGAGAGATATACTTAGACGGAGAAAAAGGCAAAAAAAAAAAAATAGTTTCGACATGTTTTCGCAAGTACTCGTTCGCGTCCTCCCCCGGGAAGTAGGCGAGGTTTACTCCGGAGCCAGCTGGCAACGTGTAGAGCTCTCTGGAATCATGCAGACACTACGGCAGTATGACATTACCGTCAAAATTCAAAAAATCAAAAATTCAAAATTTTTATTCTGTAAATAGGCTTGAGGGCTCGTTTACACGTCGGTAATATGAGTGAATCTACCAGCGCTTCGGACAAGACTCATTGCGGAGAAGAAGCGCCGCAAGAAACTCCAGCAGAAGGTCATTTTTTCAATCATAATAACAAAATAATACTTAAAAGTAAGTTACATTAAGTAATAATAAGGTAATAAAGTAATAAACAATAAATTCTTAAAAACTAGCAAAAAAAAATTATTACAAATGTAAACCTTAAACTAATAATAAAGACTATGAGAACAACACGACGAGGTCTCTACGTCAAAAGCCATAACTAGTAATTAATTGAACAATAAGTCCTTGCAAACGTGAACAGACCGGACCCCACAAACCCGGACACCACACCACAAAAATCCATGTTGCCCCTAATGTCGCGCTCGCACAGCGACATTAGGGGCAACATGGATTGAAAACTTTTTCCCTATAGTAATACTGTGCTCTACACTATAGGTACAAAGGTCAATGTACAAAGTCCGTACTCGTACAGACTCGTGATAGGCAAATGATATGACATAGATACAAGTCATAATAATAATGAACGTGCGTTTTTAGTGATAACTGACAGCGCTATCAATTATCAATCTATCGATTTGATTACTCAGCATAATATATAATGTTTCGATAGACATCACATCAGATAGGAAATAAGTAGAAGAATTATTTTCAAAATATATTTTTGATCGGGTACATTGATTTGACCAAAAGTACGTTTGACATACTCAATGGACATAATACGTATAATTTTACAAACTTTAATTTCGCGTATTTTTGCTTAAACCATTACATATTCATATTACATAAATCTAATTTTTATTTATTAAATAAGGTAGGTTACATTAGACTTTTGACCTCGAAAAAAATTCAAAATACGGGGGGAAGTAATTCAATGCGAAATAGAGTTTGTAAAATGATCTAGGATGCCAAATGACGATTTGGTAAAACATTACTGAACCATTTTTGAGACTTGTTTTTGTAGCTGAGGTTACTTTTTTACTCAATCATCCTCTGTTTACCGAGATCAAACTACGAGTCAGGCCTTTATTAATAAACTCATCTTGTTTGAGACGCCCGTCACAAGATACGTCAAAGCAAACGTCAAGCTATAGAGAACTGTCATTTTGACGCATCTCGAGACGAGCATTAGAGTCGAGATCAGAGGCCTAGCAGAGGTAACGTAACTTCGAACTTCGATTTACGAAGTAGTAGAGCCTCAGATTATATTATTATTATTATTATTAATAATACGGCCCTTAATTCGGCGGCTCTTAAAAAACATAAATTGACGTGTTTTTAGTAACGTTGAGTCTTCCGTATGACAGTTGAAACAGTTTATTACTAAACACTAGATATTTTCAGTTTTATGGAATTGAAACTTTATCATTAGGTAGTCATCACAGTTTTGTAAATATCTGACGCAAATCTGAAAATATTATGAATTGATAATATTGATTAAAATTGAGGAAAATCATAACTTTAGATTAGATATGTTAACTCTGATAATATAGATATATATATATTTTAAATTGAATATTATGTATGAACGAACATGCAGCAATGTATCGAGAATTGCCGAGTGTCAAAGTCCAATTAATCGTACTGTAATAATTATACTAGCGTAATAGATACAGTGACTGTGCAAGCGAGAGCGCAATCCCTTACGTCACGAATACGAGTGCGAAAGAGATAGCGAAAGACAAATCCGTTGAAACCATTTTGAGAGCTCGTAGAGTCACATAGCGTCACACTGGCACACTGGCGACAGCGTAATTCAGTATTTATGCCATTCTTCGAAGAGTTTCTTTTAATTGAATAATATGGCTGACATTCCGTCATTAAAGACATTAAGGCATGTCTGTTTTGGTGACGCGGGATATAGGAGCCAGTTTGTCTATTACGCTAGTATATTAAAATCTATGGTTTGTCCACTGCCACCGATAACGACACGGCAACAATAACAAGATGACGGCGCCGAAGTAGTGGCACATACATTTACTATGGCCGCCTGTCCACCGCACGCGCGACACCCGAGCGCCGCGCCGTCATCCCGGCCGACGATTGATGTTTGTCCACCGCCACCGATAACGACACGACAACGATAACAAGATGACGGCGCCGAAGTAGTGGCACATACATTTACTATTGCCGCCTGTCCACCGCACGCGCGACACCCGAGCGCCGCGCCGTCATCTCGGCCGACGATTGATGTTTGTCCACCGCCACCGATAACGACACGACAACGATAACGAGATGACGGCGCCGAAGTAGTGGCACATACATTTACTATTGCCGCCTGTCCACCGCACGCGCGACACCCGAGCGCCGCGCCGTCATCCCGGCCGACGATTGATGTTTGTCCACCGCCACCGATAACGACACGGCAACGATAACAAGATGACGTCGCCGAAGTAGTGGCACATACATTTACTATTGCCGCCTGTCCACCGCACGCGCGACACCCGAGCGCCGCGCCGTCATCCCGGCCGACGATTGATGTTTGTCCACCGCCACCGATAACGACACGGCAACGATAACGAGATGACGTCGCCGAAGTAGTGGCACATACATTTACTATTGCCGCCTGTCCACCGCACGCGTGACACCCGAGCGCCGCGCCGTCATCCCGGCCGACGATTGATGTTTGTCCACCGCCACCGATAACGACACGGCAACGATAACAAGATGATGTCGCCGAAGTAGTGGCACATACATTTACTATTGCCGCCTGTCCACCGCACGCGCGACACCCGAGCGCCGCGCCGTCATCCCGGCCGACGATTGATGTTTGTCCACCGCCACCGATAACGACACGGCAACGATAACGAGATGACGTCGCCGAAGTAGTGGCACATACATTTACTATTGCCGCCTGTCCACCGCACGCGCGACACCCGAGCGCCGGCGCCGCGCCGTCATCCCGGCCGACGATTGATGTTTGTCCACCGCATGAGGAGGGTGGCTCATAATTTCCGAAAATAAAATTTTATTCGTTGCAGAATTTCTATTCCCATTTTTTCTCGATGTTAATTTTTCCCTGTCGTGTTTTTTCACTGGCTGGTTTTTCCCTGACGCATTTTTTCCATTCCAGGAATTAATTTGATAGTGTCGACGGAGCTGCGCTACCGCGGAGCTCCTATTTCTATGCGGTTTGGCCCTTCGGGCCTGCTGCATAACTAACATAACCTAAACCTACCTTCCTTTTTCGACCTAATTATAAGTGGACAAAAT
This sequence comes from Acleris cristana, assembly GCA_948252455.1. Lineage (NCBI taxonomy): Eukaryota > Metazoa > Arthropoda > Insecta > Lepidoptera > Tortricidae > Acleris > Acleris cristana. The sequence continues at coordinate 6,717,457 of OX411794.1, forward strand.
TGCAATTGGAAGAAATTCGGATAGGAAAATATGCTATTGGGAAAAAATAAGATCGGGAAAAAATGGGAATGGAAATTCTACAACCAATAAAATTTGATTTTCGGAAATTATGGGCAACACTCGTCTTGAGGATTAGATGACGACTGTGCAAAAAAAAGTACAGTTGGCAACAAAAGCTTGTCCCAAAAATAAAAACTTTTTCAATGTAGGTACGCACGCAAAACTTTTTACCTACTGAAACGATAATTCTTTTTTAGTTAAGAAAGTCATACTTCATGGGTGGTACTATAGAAAAGTTGACGTGTTCTGATGATTGGATCCATGAGGAATCGAGGGAATTCCTCAAAAGTTTTAGGCACACATACAACGAGTTTGGTATTTTCTGTAAGAACTTAAGTATTTTCATCCTAAAAGCACCATTCCATTGGTGAAGTGGAACTGATGATGATGACCAGAGATGGCCACCGGAACTACTTAATCATAAGTGTTTCAAGGACAGCGCTGAAATTTCTTTGTTTAGATTATGAAGCTATTTTTATATTCATCGTATATTATGCATATGTGGTAAAGTCAAAGTGATCGCCCCTGTATCTTGGACAGCGACATTTTGTTAAGTGTGACGAGGAATTGGCATCAAAGAAATTGTTTCTTGATTTGGAGTTTTTTAACCGATTTCATAAAAAGGAGGAGGTTCTCAATTCATCGCGTTTGTATTGTTTAGTTAGTTTTTTAGGGTTCCGTACAAAAAGGAAATAAAAAAAAACGTTTTGCAAACCTTACTGTATCAAATATATTTTTTGTTATTATTGTAAAATAGTTTTGAAATTTCATGAAAGAAGACGAAAATTGACCATTCTCCCCCCCTGACCTCTGAAACTACAAAATACAAAATATAGTTCATTGCTTGTAGATTACAGGAAAACCTATAAGAATTCTGTAAAAAAAAAACCTATGTACGGAACTCTCTCCACGCGAGTTCAACTCGCATTTGTCCGGTTTTTTCTTCGCATCGCCCACGCCATCGATCGTACAAAAGCAGAAGAATAAGTGGTCGCTGGTTGGACGCAGCCATTCCCTAGTTTGTTGTATTTCTACTCACTACCACCCACGACAGCTACAACTAACTGACTGAACCACCACCGATATCGTCGCGGTGGACAAACAATCGCCGCCACGATATCTTGATATCGGCCAGAAAAATCTCGTTATCGTTGTCGTGTCGTTGACGCTCGGTGGACAAACGGCCTAACTCAATTAATATTTACTTAATTATCGAAACCACTCGGTACATAAGATCTTTTCATTTCAAAAAGTGTTTTGTAGCGAATTTGTCAGTCGTTTTTGTTTGAGGTTACCCTTCCGTACTTATTATATTTCGATGCCGAGTGCCCGGCGCGCCAGTCTCACCGCGACGCACCATGGAGGCGGGACAACTTAGGCGTCAATATTTCATTGCCGCTATCGGTATGTCAGTTTTTTTAAATGACGAAGAAGTCGACTAAGGAAACTTTTTTCGCTGGCTGGAATTTTGAGCGAAATATAATCTTAAAAAAATGTGTATTTTTGTTGCTAGTCATGAGATGGTGAAGTGCTGGACAGCTTCAAATTTAAGAACATGCGTGTTTAAAAAAAATCGACAATTGCGAGTCGGACTCGCCCACCGAGGGTTCCATATAAATTTCTATACATCATAAAAATAGTTCTGTAGCTCTGCCTACTCCACTCTGGGGTTACACGCGTGAAGGTATGTATGTATGTATATGTAAAAATATTAAAAAATCCAATTAAGCCCTTTCATACGACACCCCACATGACCCTGTTAGCTCAATTCAAAATTTGGACCGCCGTTTCTTGCATAAAGATCCTGTTTTTTGTAATTTAATCCAAAATATTATAGTTTATACATAGTTTTTTAGTTTTTGTTATAGATAATATATCCCTATATTTGTAGTATAAGACAGTATTACTGGCCAAATTTCATAGTTCTAGGTCAACGGAAAATACCCTATAAATTTTGATTCCCTTGAGGGTGTCGAAATATAGGGACGGTTTTTGCAGCATAAACGGTCGTATCTTTTTCTTTACGTTAACTTTGAAGTTTTATTTTTTTACAGCTTCAAGGGACTGTAGACCGAATTGTATGGTTTTAATTTCAACTCGATACAGACGAAAGACAGACGGACGGACGGACGGATAACAAAGTGATCCTATCCTATAAAAAAATCCTGTAAAAATTTATTCGTTTTCGTTTTATCGAACTGAAAATAAACTAGTGAATATAATAATGATAAGTCCGATTTATTAAACATGTTTTCATAAATAGAAATATCCCCTCATAAACATAAATGTGAAAATGGGAGCCAAGTTCAATATTAAGAATATGCGATGCGTGGTTGACTTCACCGACAAAAGAATTGAGATCTAAATGCCGTGTGCCGTAGATAATCCTGATATTTATTTATTAAGAATATACATACAGTCAAGGACTTTAATTGTTATGCCACTATGGAACCCTGTCATAATGACAGCGTCAAACCACATGAAAGAAATTAGGCCAAAATTAATGATTAACGTTAAGCGACAGGGTTCCATAGTGGCATAACAATTAAAGTCCTTGACTGTACCTACAACAATCAGAAATAAATTAAAAACACAATTTCTTATTTTGCACAATGTTTGCTATTTAAAAGTATAGCTTCTTAAATTTGAACACTAATTAACACAACTTAGGATAAACTTAGGAATTATTTACACAACTTAGGATAAACTGGAGCTCAGAATTTGACTCGGCTAGTTTTTACCAGCAAGCCAATTATTTGGAAGAGTAAGATATTATTATAACCATACATTATAAATACAGTAACTTGCGTATAACATAAAGTAGATAAGTTGATTAGCCAAATGTAAGATAACTTGTATGTGAAAACTAAGCCAAGTCAAATTTTCACTTTACGCTTGCCTGCCTTTCCTTTGCTGAATATTGGAGACCCGATGTCAAGCAAGGCATTGCCAAGACTAAGACCTTTTGATTTATGGATGGTAATATCGTAGGCTAGACGAATAGGAAATTATTCTCGGTGCACAAACGCATTACTTACCCTTTATTTGAAACTTAGTCTTATCTGCAACTGGCCGGAAGAGGCACCTAACAGGGACTCATGGAGAACAAGGGGAGAGGCGTTTGCCCAGCACACTCACATGGGACACTCACATAGGCTAGAAAAGAAAAGAAAGATAGTCTTATCTCGCTCTAACTCATAAGTTAAACTATGGTTAACTTTTATTCTATTTTTTCTGGCTTTATTATTGCAGTCGGGCGCGGGAGGCGATAAGCGCGCTGTCATTTCATTTCAATCATTCATATCTCGTATCTCATCTCATGTAACTTAAAAAACATGTTTTAAGATAATCGAGTTTAAAGTCGCGAATTTAAAAGTAGCTAATACAGGTAATAGAGAGATCGGATTTAAAAAATATATATATATACTTATTTGAAATGAGGTCAAGAAAAACGTTAAAGAATGATTGAGTACGTTAGTCGAATTATTGATTTCATAATCCAAGAAGAGGATTAAAATTTATTAAAATTAAATACCTATATTTTTACGAAATAAGAAACAATGGACGAATAATCACAGTCAGTCAAGTAATTAAGATTTTTAATTTAATACGCTGCGCTGGCTTGCGTTGTCAGCGTTGAGATAAAGTTAGAAATGATAATATATGTACTTAAAATATAAATGTATTTGCTGTTTTAATTTTAATTGAACACCTACATAGCCGTACTACATTAGAGAGACAATTATCTCGCTCCATTTTTAAACTTGTGTATGAAAAATCGTCACTAAGGAACGACTCGAGCGCAGTGTCATTAACTGACTCTGAGTACGATCGAGTACTGTTCCATACAAAATGACGCAACTAGACTAGTACTTACTTAAGAGTACAACCCGCGCTCATACAGCGACATAGGACGCCGGCAACCTGGATTGTAAACCTTTTCCTAATAGTAATACTTCGTCGTTGGAACCTCTGCGTAGTTCCAGAAGTCCAGAACTCCCACAGACTCGTGATTGGCAGACATGCAAGTCGTAATAATTATAACGAACGAGCGGTTTTAGTGATAACTGACAGCGTGTTATCAGTCCATCCATTTTATTACTCAGCATAATGTTTCGATAGGGTGTCCCCTTGTTTCGCAGACACTGATTCGCAGAAATTTCGTTTCATAGAAAGCTATTTTCTACTGAACCCGTGTTGATTTCAGGATATCTTGTGATGGTTACAAATGTAAGTTTGTAACTTCTTCACGCTGCAACGGCTGGACCCCTGGATTAACACATAGGCTACTTTTCATCCCGAAAAATTTAAAAGTTCCCGAGGGAATAACGATAATCGAAATCTACGCAGATGAAGTCGCGGGCAGAAGCTAGTTAGAGATATTATCTATTCAATATGATTATTTATTGAAATTGATATTGATAAATTAATATGTATCACTTTTTATGATATCAAGAGCTCTATCCTGGGGGACATGTTATCGTATTGATGATGTGATGATGTCAAGTAAATAATAATATCATAATGTTGAAAATATGATAGCACCTCTGTCAAAAGCAATTTGGTTTTGCCGAGTGTAATAGAGCCCCTGTAGCGTTGCTTAATCTATCTTTCTTTCTTTATTTACACAAAAATGGTTAGAAGCGCGGAAGCAATAACACTGCCGTCTTTCTCTAACTTTTGTGCTAGAGCAAGAAGCCCATTTTTTCCGTGTGTTTCTTTATTTAATTGCTAGCCTAGTTCACGATTTATAATCTATGATATCAGTACAGTTGATCAAGGAAAAGGACACTAGTAATCAAAATATTTCAGCTGATAATAAAGTCTTACAAATTAAAATTGCTATATATTGTTTATTTTTTAGGCGCGGGTTCAGAGGCTCGATTCTACGCGGTAAAAAGTATTCTATTTTGGTCTGTGGCCTTCTAGGACATCTCACAATTTGCTAAATCGCTGTCTAGTTAGAAAAACAAAAGAAAAATCATTTATTCGTGACAAACAGACATACATACAAAAAGAACAAAATACTGACATAGACAAAAAAACTGTGGTCCCGAAATAGTTAGCAGTTTAAAATGCTTGTATCATCCATATTTCATAGTCGATTTTTTTTTTTACTTTTGGTGATCTCTTTTACTTTATTTTCATATTTTGTTGAGAAATGTGATTTGAAAAATCCATGCATAATCCCTAAAATTATTGAATAGGTGTACGTACGTGCCTACCACACGAGTGCAGTGCAAGTAAAAGACCGAGGCTATACCTATTTCTTTCTTCTTTAAAGCTAACATAGCGGCAGCCACAACGGGTTACTCATTAGGATGGACCTCTCCGGTAAATATGAAGCTGAAGGACCTCAACCTGACGGACTCCCCGCTGCCGGCCATAATCTCCACGGACCAAGAGTCATGGATCGGATCCCTGCTCCCTGCTGGTTTTATTTTAGGTACCCACAAAACAATACCCTCTTAGCAATGGTATTTTCAATTAACTTCTGATGGACCGTAAAGCCAGCCAGTTTGGAGCAGACTCTTACAGGTTCTAAACTCCTGGTAGGATGACTGAACACCCTCATCTGAATATCTGAGTATTTAGGATTAGGATCTTGTGCAGGGTCCGTCCGGATCGCTACCACCATCTTATCCTTTAACCTACCGCGAAACAGCGGAATTGTTGTGTTTCGGTGTGGCGATAAGACAAACGGTGAAATTACTAGCATGGAGGCATTCCATCTTAGTCCTGGGCAATGCATATGAAGTGAGCTGAGTCTTGAGAATGCTAATGCCTATCATATGTCACAGATCCTACTAACCATGAAGTAAAGTTCTTACGTTTTTTTAATGTATTGCCAGACCTTGAGCAGAGCAGAGTTTGCTAACGTGTCGTCGAATTGTCCATTGTCCCTTGATGTTCATTTGTAGTCTAAGAGAACTTTTTCTACCAAAACCTTCCAGGTCCTTTCGTGGCGGGATTCCTGGCGCCACTGATCGGGCGCAAGTGGACCCTCATGTGCTCGGGGATCCCCCAGTACGTGGGCTGGATCCTCATCGCCATAGCCACAGAGGTCCAGTACATCTACGCCGGCCGGTTCTTCTGGGGCGTCGGCGTGGGCCTTATATACACCGTTTCTCCTATGTACTGCGCTGAGATTGCTACGGTAGGTCCTTTTGTTTTTATGTTTCTTTGCCCGAAGGGAGCCCAACGGGACCTTATTAATATGCCTAGGCTTTATGACCTCTTCTTACACGAAAATACATTGCAATTCGGCATTTTTAGCTCACGTCATTCCGAGTGTACTGCTAGTTGTCAATGGCGCGGAACGCGCCGTAACTAGTTTTATATAACCGCTAGACCGATGCTCTCATACCTTTGGCAGAGGGGGACGCCTGTCAGTAGCCACTCCGAAGTTTTCAAAATAGTAATAAATACTTTAGTGAATTACATTTTCAATTATTTTTGAAAAAATAGGTACTAGTGCAGTGCCACTGGTCTGTAGTTTCCCACATCTTCCTTATCCCCTTTTTGAAATAGTGGCTTAACAACACTAACTTTTAGTCTTTCTAGGAACTCTCCTTGCGCTATACATAGTTATATGACTGATCAAAGCTAAAATAATATCCGAACCTTTTTTCACCGCTTTTGTGCTTATACGATCATACCCAGTACTAAATGTATTTTTTAATGATTTTATTATTAGTTTCATAGTTTCATGTCATCGGGATTTGTTGGTTACATAAATATGGAATTAATCGTACTGCATGTCATTGTATTTTTGTAATTAAATTTTTCAGTTGTAGATAATATTATTAGTAGAAATATTTGCATTATTATTTATATTACCTGTGTGGTTGCCGTGTTAGAATAGTGCCACTCCTTTTCTTCCCGTGTATGTCGTAAGAGGCGACTAAGGGAGTAAAGGCTTGTAGTACTGTTAAGCGATGGATTTGCAACCTGTCACTCATACAATGGTAAACATCTTAGCCTACCTAATTGCACAAATATGGTTACAGAATTATCAAGGTTATTTTGTAGCTCTGCCTACACCACTCAGGGAATGAAGGCGTGAGTTTATGTATGTATGTATTTATATTATTACAGTTTCTATTTATTTGGTCTACAAAATAGCTACTAATTTCTTCAGCAATGGTTTTGGGGTCTTTTATTATTTTTCCATCGGATATTATATGTGAGATGTTTTCGTTTGGTAGTTGATATTTATTATAATTAATAACGTTCCAAGATGCTTTTGTCTTGTTGCTTGATTTTTTAATATAGTGATCGTTTTGAGCTTTTTGGGTCAACTTTTTTTTTTTTAATAATTTCGAACACGTCACAAAATTAACCTTATTAACAAGTTTGTCATCTGTAGAAAATCTATATTTCCATAGTAAATCACGCTTTCATTTGCAACATTTTCTTATTCCTCTAGTTATCCATTTGGGCCTCTTTGCTGTAGTTATTTTAATCTTTTTGATTTGAAAGTACAAATTATAATTATAATAATTCAAATAATTTAGCAAAACTGTTAAAAGCCTCATTATCATTATAAGCCATAATATACACTTCATTGAAATTAATTTGTTGTAAATTAAGTTTTTTTTTTTCTAGTTGTCTAACGTCTGTCTGTCTTTATCCATATTCCAGGACGAAGCCCGCGGCGCGCTGGGCTCGTTCCTGCAGGTGTTCGTGGTGTTCGGGTACCTGCTCATCTACTCCATCGGGCCCTACATCTCGTACCACGCCATCGCCTACGTCGGCCTCGCCTTCGTCGCCGCACACAACATCACCTTCTACTTTATGCCCGAGACTCCCATCTACCATCTTACAAAAAGTACGTAGATTACCTACATGGGTCAGAACGTCGTGTATGTAGATTGCCCACATAGGTGAGAGCGCTATGTCTGAGAACCTCACGTATATAGATTGCCCACATCATATTTGGGAATCTCGTTAAAAGTAAATAAATTATTGCGCAATACGGCGTAGGTAATTGTTACCCTATCATCACATCCGATGGCATTCCTGCCCAAGATCACAAAAGTCATAAAACCGCTGTCATGTCTTGCTAACTGAGATTTTCAGTGAAATAAGGCCTTTTTACTGTTAAGTTCTTGTCTCATTTTGTGTCATGACATCTCATACAAATGCCACATGGGGTACCTACATATCGACTCTTCAGAATCTTTTGTACAATTACATTTTTTACACTACCTGTTCGAATGTGCAGGTTTCCTCGCGATGTTTTCCTTCAACGTAAGAGTATCGGGTAAAATACTTAAGTCAGAAAATCTCATTGGTATAATCAAAGTCATAAATATAAATGTACGTTCCCAAGGTGTCAAAAAAATCTGAACACCCCTATGCCACGGACAATAAGGTCTATGTATACATATATTTTGCGCGGTGGCCGTATAGATATTAGTGCTTTTGACTGTACATGATCACCACTGGACGAACTCGTTACCTTACGATCACGAGTATACAGCCCAAAGTACGGTCACATCTATAAACATATATGTAAAATCAGCCCAATGGAACCCTGACCCACCATAGAACGGTGTCACAGTGACATTATAAAACAATTTGTTTGACACTTCTTATGACTTGAATCATAACGTCTCTGTGACACAGTTCTATGGTGGGTCAAGGTTCCAATGGTCTGATAGTACATAAAAAATGGTTTCAGAAATATATATACAACTTTATTCCCTTGAAGCAGAGGCATAATATTTACATATTTTTGTAAATTTTTAATGTGTCCATATAATAAGACGTGACTGTACGTACTAGGCCACCAGTGATAAAGCCTACATTTTTGTTGGTTTTCCCAGATAACCGCGAAGCTGCAGCAGAGTGCCTGATGACCATTCGCGGCCAGTCCCGCACTGGCGTGGAGGCCGAACTCGACACCATGGCCACCAGCGTCTCCGCGTCGATGGCCAAAACTGCCACAGTGAGTATAAGGGCGGAATTATTAAGCTCATCTTGACCAAGATTCCCGTCACAAGATAAGTCAACCCATAGAAAACTGTCAATTTTGACACATCTTGAGACGGTCATTAAAGTCGAGATCAGTTTATGCGCCCCATATACTTTTTTAATCAGGACCCAGTGATACTCGTGATGATGATAGGGATCTATCAATACCTTCTTCTTTGAAATCGTTCAGCCTCTTAATAATCAATACATACATGTTAAAAATATTTCATTATTTTGGGTAGTCGGGTTTTTAGACCTAGGTAACATATACAGAGATACAATGTTTTTATAAATCAAGCAAGAATTCTCTTACTCCTTCCAAACGCCTTAAGACTGCGCCGAGCATTCGCTGGATGTAACGCGGTGGCCATTTTTTCCGTTATGGTACACACTCGTTTGTTTTTAAGCTATTTCAAGTTAATTAAAGTAAAAATGCTGTCCTGTGCCAGTTTTGTAGGGCGTTCGTTATTATTGTACCATGTTGTTTGTTTTTAACAAATAAATAATATTAAATAATAATAATAATCCTGATCGAAACTGCGCTTGCTAGCCTTTCTAACCTATTGAGTGTTTTGTGAACTTCTGTGGTGTCGAGAATTCCGGGACAGTACATTAAAATTACTGGACACGGAACACAGCGCAAAATTCTGGGACAGTCCCAGATTTCCCGGCCATCTGGCAACCTACATATATGGAAGTCAGGTTTTGTACACTAGTCGAGAAACAATCAGGATATTTAAACTGATTGTCTAATAACGTCCAACTGGTGGATAGTAGTAGGGATACATACCTGTAAGACAAATATTAATTGTTCCAACTAATTTTAACTTTTCTTTCTTTTCTTTTTCAGTATGGAGACATATTCAAGGGCGGGAACTTCAAAGCGTTCTACATCTCGTGTTTCCTGTTGTTCTTCCAACAGTTCTGCGGTATAAACGCTGTTTTGTTCTACATGACCAACATCTTTGAAGCCGCCGGCTCCACCCTTGACTCTTCCATCTCGACCATAATCGTTGGTGCTGTTCAGGTCAGCATTATTATTATAATTTTTATGTTATTACCAATCACGGGACTATGGGAGTCCCGGACCTTTGGAAGGTGTAGTACATGGAGCCGAAGCTAACACGCAAAGGCTCTTTAGACAAGTTTAATTTAGTAAAATGATGGGACACCAACCGGCGATTGTCCCTGAGTTCAAACTTTAGAAGTATGCTCCCACGGACAACCACCAGCTAGTGTAAGACTATTTAAGAAAGATGGGAACATTAATAATAGGCTCTATGAACGAACTGATATGGAATGGTGAACTAAGCTATTGATGAAACTTCGGCGCCTGCCTGGCCAATACTAATTACTTTGGTTGAAATGGCAGACGGTGACTCGCCAACTCAATGGAATGGGCCTTTCGAAATAGCCGCATATACATTCGGTCTTTGTGACTGATTGATTGATTGATTGATTGCCGCAGGTGGGCGCGTCGAGCGTGTGTCCGTTCGTGGTGGACCGGCTCGGTCGGAGGCTGCTGCTTCTCTTCTCCTCCTGTGGAACCGCCATTGGCCTCGTAAGTACAGGGTCAATATAACTCCGATAAAGAAAATGCATTATGTCTTCTACGCCGAATGTCAAAGATTTAAATTTCTTAAAAATGTTTTCGACAGCTAAGTAATTTGAAATCGTGACGTGTTATAGCGAGTAGTAGTTAGTTTTCCCATTTTATTATAGTTTTTCCACAGTAATTATCAGTATATATACAATCAGGTTATCGCATCTCGTACTACTATTGAGGTTATCTACTAATTTTTAATCAAGAAGTTTTAATAGGTACCTACGCTATATTGAAATTGAGCAGAGATTTAAAAGGAAAAAAATCAATCGCATGGTTGGTTGCATAATATAAATATAAACTGTAAACATCGATATAGAGACTATCGATAAAATTAACATTCAATCCCTACAGAAAGGCAACGTCGGTGCCCCAAAATAACGGAGTGTATATAGCTTATTCATCAGTGTTATATCTTAAACGTACTGTCAAACGTGAGAGGCAATTTTTCGGATATACCTACAAAAAACTTGTAATTTACGCAATGTTCGTAAAAGATGTAACATAAAGTAATTGTTCGTATTTGATAAAGTAAATTCTTAAACAACGTGGATATCACTGGAATTAGAAAATACCTCATAATAATACATATTGATATTTTAATTTAATAATGTATACATATCATGGAATAACAAAACTAGTAAGTATTTAGTCGGTCTGTAATAAATACTCACACAATATTTTGCTAGAAAACCCTGTCTGTGAAGTGATGATAATTTCCATAAGGGGACATTGTTACGTGAATGAGAAACAACCTGCCAAATACTCTTTTAAGTTATATTACTCGCCGGAGTAGGATTAAATAAAACTAACGAATTAATTACCTTGGAAAAGAAAAGTTAACCTTATAAATGTTGTGACCGACAGGCTCTGCTCGGCATGTACTTCCTGCTAGATGACCTGAACAGTCCAGTGGTGGAGATCATCGGCTTTTTGCCGGTGCTGTCACTGATAGTGTTCATCATCGCGTTCTGCGTGGGCCTGGGGCCTCTGCCCTGGGCCGTCATGGGCGAGCTCATGCCCATCGAGGTCAAGTCGCGCGCCTCGCCCATCGCCACGGCCTTCTGCGGGGTGCTATCCTTCTTGATCACTAGGTGAGTATTTACAGGGCAGCTAACCAACTCCTAAAGCTGTCCACATCACCTCCACCGTAAACATCGTCTACCGTTACATAGACTTCTTCAAGAATCACCGCAACGCCCACTGTCACTCTCTAACCGGCCAGGACAATCAAGCCTTCATTGGTTAACTTTGTTAATGGTTGATACAACGTTTTTGTATGGCGACATTCGTTTGACATCGTCAACTAATCGTTCGAAGATCTATGTAATCAATCAGCCTGCCACTACTTCAGCCCCTCAGTAATCTCCTGTCGTGCTCCTGTCATGGCCCATATTGCCGATCGAGAGACAGGCCGCATCTCGCCCATCATCATTTATCACTTCAGCCCACATTCACCCACTGTAGGGAAAAAAGGTTTCTCATTTTGTTATTTTTTTTAATTAAGTAATTCGTGAAGTATGTACCATCAGTTTATTTACTTTTCTGTTTTGTAAATAGGTACTCCTTCAAAATCAAAAGTATTACTAAGATTTTATTAAATGTTTTTTTTTTTAGATATTTTGGCCCGACCTCGGAAGCGGTGGGCATGTACGTCACATTCTGGATATTCGGCGTGTGCTGCATCGCTTCATTCTTCTTCTCGCTGCTGGTGGTCCCCGAGACCAAGGGCAAGAGTTTATCCGAAATACAGGACCTACTCGCTGGCAGGTGAGTGACACACCAACCACGGGGCTTTGTAGACCTTGCAGTTGTTATAGCACAGTTAAATTGCTCCGCCAGTATGGCTAAGAATAACTCGTTAGCAATTGCCAGGATAGTAGCCAGAATATTTTCTTTCTTGCCTTTTAGTCTTCGCTGGTCATACTCATATCATATGACGATTGAAGTAGGTATAAAAATCATAAGAGAAAGTCGTTTATAAGTAAATGTACCTAGGAAAACCTATGCCAAGATTGCCAAGCCCTCGTTTAACTGCTCGCTGACTCGCCGTCTAAATGAAATGAAAACTATAAATGAAAGCCAAAGAGATGTCAGTTTCGTTATCATTCCAGTCGTATAGTTTTCAGTATGAAGTTATATAAACGGTTTAGGCTTACTAACGGATAAACCTAAAGCCCGCTTTACATTTGGCTAAATTCAGTGTGCTGAATGAAAAGACTCTAAAAAGACAATTGTAAAGGCAGTTAGTATGTTAGTCAAGAGGACGCGCTTATCCCCTCCACGCCGCCTGTCTAAATTTAGAATTTAGCCAAATGTAAAGCGGGCTTTAGTAACGGGGTCCGTTTCATGTAATGTCAACCCTGTCAAGTTCCAGGCAAAAAAAATGGTGCCATAGCAATTACCTATCTGCATCCCTTCCGCTGTGTGAAACTTGTCAGACTTCAAAATACTGCCACTGAATGATGTATCTACCTAAAGTTACCAGAATAAATTATGCATTTTTAAAATCTTTTCGTTTCAGACCAACCAAAGGAAAGGCGTAATCAAGTCAACCAACACGATGCCATATTTTGCCACCGCCAAAGTTTCCACCACAAAAAACACGGCATTTACGGCCAATCAAAACGCACCAATTTACAAACGCGTCTCATCAACTGAAGCGCGGAGCATACATATACGCTTCTAATTCAGTGAAATGAAGGCCAGTTCCTATTATTACTAACAGCAAAATTAAGGATCGACGACACCGGTGCTCAAAATACGCTGACGCACCGTAAATGCAGTGGTGACTTATGCTTCACTTTTTTACGCAGGTTCCGTTAACCGGATCTCAAAAAACGCATCTTTTACGTCATGTCTATAGAAAGTAATTACATGCTGTCATTATAAACGTGACCGCACTAGTCGAGGTAAAAGGCTCTAGACGTTATTACGTCAGCTTTTTTGTTGAGATCCGGTGTGAACACTGAACAGTATGCGTTAAAAATGTGACGCATAAGTCACTTCACCGCGTTCACGTTGCGTCAGCGTATTTTCAGCACCGCTGTGGTTGAGCTTTAATGCTAGTAACCTCCCACGTGACTTATAATTGGACTTCTTTATTAGTTGGCACATAATAATATTATGTTATTTTGCAAGAGCCTGCTCTGATAGTACAAAGTTCGGTCAGTCGGACACGATGTGGAAATGTGATATGCGTAGTGAAATATAGCGGGTAAAAAATCTGTGTAAGATATTAATTATACTAGTTAAGGTTGTGCAGACATAACCACTTTGCACTGCTTATGTCTGCGCCAACCTTTATAGCTGAATCAGGATAAGGAAAACCATCGTTCTTGTTATAGTAAGAGGCTACTTATATTGGTCGGATGTATGGCAGCGTGTGGGTCGCACCAGTTACGCAAGACCTCCACAATAAAGCTGCTCTTCGTGACCAACACCTATTTACAAGAGATTAGTATATTTATAAGCTAACTTTCTTTTATCCTTTTTTAGCTATAAGTTCATTTATTTATTGTAATTGAATAAGGTAGTTAAATAGATAAATATTTTTTAGTTATGTATAGTTTTATGTCGACCGTTGGAACAGTAGTCATAGCCTCGTACTGCCCAGTGTTCTTTAATAAGAACAAAATATATTTAGTGCCTACGTTCTGCCCGCTAATTTAAATTATCCGTACAAAAATGTCTTTCATAGAGGACACTGGACGGGAATCGAAAATTGCTTAAAAATGCTTGGGCAGCACGAGGATATTGGGTAGCCTAAAGCAACTCCGAAGTATTGTTCCCCAACTGTGTTGTTTGTCTGAATATTCATATGTTAGGTTTTTTTCTGAATCCATTAACTATTCAAAATGTTTAAAGAGATGTTTATAGAACCCATAGGTTAGGTAAGATTTGTTTTATAACAAATCCTGGAAAGTTAAACGGTTTCAGTTTAAAATGCATCTCTAACATGAACATTACCAAACTTGATATTGGCGAAATCACTGCGGAACGACATTAAGAAAAAAGAAGAAGAAGAACATAAACATTCGGATAAATGAACCAGTTGGGAATGAACCGTCGGTCTGTTAACGGTAACCGTCATAATTATAATTAACTAATCATCGTTACATATCTTTAGGATAATAAATTATGTATTTTTAGAAGGTTGTAAGTTTGACTTCTGTTCCGAAAAGACGGACATTTAGATGTAATTTTGTTAACGAATAAAAGGAAGAAGAAAAATCATTTTATTTCAATAATATATTTAATAACCAATATTTACAATTTTGTTATAAATATGTTTGATCTATATTTAATATAAAGTTGACAACTGCTTAAAGTTATCAATAACTAGAGGACGCCCGCGAGTTTGTTCGCGTAAAATTAGTTTCCCGTTGATCCTCCTTTTTTCCAAATCAGGCAGATTTTCCAAAAACTCTTACTTGGTGCACCGGAATAGTCCCCTGCAAAGTTCCTAGGTCTAGCGGTCCAGGATCTGCGTTGCTTGTCAGTCAGTCAGTCACGAAATAATTTTATATGTACCTATAGAACATATCAGGATACAATAACTAACATTTTCAGTGAAAACCTAGGTCCTTCTCTCCACTGAGATGTAATGTCCAGAATGAGGCTTCAACATGATGTCTATCTTTAGCTGTAACTTTGATACATCAGATTTGAATTTGAAGTTCCTGACGAGATGCACGAGCGTCGTCTTCATAGCCATAAGCGCGTAGCTTTTACCTGCAACCACATTTGCCAATCAGTATTATTTTGACTAATTTTAAAATGGTTCTGTGCTGCTTGGACCGGTCTAGTCAAGAGGGTGCGCTACTGTGGGGCCTGCAGGGTAAAAGCTATCCGTAATATATATTTTGCTACTATAAACCGTACTAGTATTTATATCTTTAACTGTATCAGAATACCACCTATTACGTAAACGAAGCGTGAAAACATTTCTATAATGAGTGTTACTATGGTAATAATCGTCATATTATTATTATTATAGCTTTGTTATTACTAGGGTTACGTGCATGAACAATGTCAGTGATAGTGTTTGGCTATGGTGTTTGGTGATCCACTGACATCCCAATTTTTACATTATACTGGTCAAAAACTGTTGGAGCGTCGGCGATTTTAGATTTTCATACATTTAGTAATGGCGCGTTCAGTAATGACGCCTTTGCCACCGACGTCCGAAAGCTATAAAATTATTAAGAAAAGATTTGTAAAAATAATTAGTTCGGGTGTTTTGTTAAATGGCAATGTGCTGCTCATAAATCTTTATCACTAAAAAATCCAAACTTTATCATTAGAGGAGGCCAGATCATGTGTATGCGTTGAATTTTATGTTGTAAATATAGCAATACAATTACCTATACACATCCGCCTGCCGATACTGAAGGCGGAGAAGGCGGCTTGGTGGTCCGGGACCCGGGACTTGTCCAGCCAGCGCTCCGGCACGAACTCATTCGCGTCCTCCCCCCACACCTTGTGGCGCTGCAGGGCGAAGTAGGCGAGGAACACTCCGGAGCCAGCTGGCAACGTGTAGTTCTCTGAAAACAGTATTTTTTTAGCATTCTGTAGTCATAAAGGAACCCTTATAGTTTCGCAATGCTTCAAGTATCAAATTTAATAATTCATCAAACAGTTAGAACAATTCTTAATATACTCGTAATATAGGTAGGTACATATAAGTAGTTAATTAAGCAATAGTGTTACCAAGAAGGTTTCGGACAAGAATATCAATGGTCCTAAGACCAGACAGGCCTGCGTCCTGAGAACCGATATGATGCGTTACCGAGGTAGGTAAATACAAAAAAACATTATGCGCGAAGAGATTACATACATGGAATAAACAAACAAGATTGAATGGTGTGCAAGATTACATTAGGGTTTGGACGATAGGCAAAAAATGCCCACCCACCAACAGAAATGTAGCATGTGTCAGAGTAGATTTTGGCAACATGATGTACACCTATTTTTGACGACGATCACTCTACGTATGGGCTTTTCTTGGAAAATCATAATCGTATCGTATGGAATTTGTTTTAAAATAAACACTCTGTTGCCTTGCGCCTACAGTATCTGCACTGTTGATATAATAAAGGCTACTTAATTAATTATCCAGTGAGATTGCTCGTTTCAAGTCGGGTTGGTCGGTATGAATGACATTTTTCGATGACATAACGTTTACTTTACATGTCTCACTCAAGTTAAGTTTATTAACACGTGATTTTTAAGATTTCGTATCAAATACTAAAAATTGGACCACTTATAAGTATGATGACTTTACTATGCGTCTTTCCACCTATCCGTCCGTCCGTGTGTCAATCTGTCTATCAAGACACTTTTTCTCTGAACCGGTTGAAAGTATCAGGTTGAAATTTGGGATTTTAAAGTATTTAGTGGTTTAAACAAAGCCTCATGATTCATCATCATCATCATCAGCCTATATTAGTCCATGCTGGACATAGGCCTCTCCCATTGCACGCCAACGAGCACGATTCGTGGGCACTCTCATCCAGCTCTTGCTAGCCACCTTGCGAAGATCGTCGCTCCACCTAGTCTGAGGGCGTCCTAAACTACGTTATAAGGAATTTGAAAAGCCAGGCATGCCATCGTGAATTGATAACACTATTATACATTATGATTATTACTGAAGCGTGTAAATAAATTTGTGAATTATTCCGCAACCCTCAAGATATTCATACTTAGTTTGAGATTCTCCTTTAGATGCCTCACAATGAACGGTGCTATGGGGTACAGCCGCAGGGTTTCTTTTATTACTGCTTCCAAGTACACCAGCCTCGGCAAGTGCTGTTTCTCCACATCGCTATCTCCAACGACTTCTTCAATCCTAAAATGTACAAGACTATTACTTATAAACAATTTAAGCACCAGGCTATCCATAGTCAGATGAGGCTAACAAAGATTACTAATTTAAAATAGCGCATCTCATAAAAATCTAAACAAATAAGTATTAAACATATTAGTGATTAAGCACTCACTCCTGCAATACGCGTTCTTGTACAGCGGGGTACGACCCTAACATTATCAGAGTGTACATGGTGGTGCTGGCGGAAGTGTCGTGGCCTGAAATGATGATAGTGTCCACTTCTTCTCTAATCTCTTGATCGGTGAGCAGGCCATCCTTGCCAGAATGTTCTATTATTAAGTCTATGAACGCCTTGAATTTTGTACCTTTGAACAATAAGGGTTATTATTATTGAATTAATTATATCTGTGCGTTTTTTACTTTTATTTATTTCATTGATCTGCTGTCATGCCATCACTTTTTCGTCTCCACATCCCTATGAGTCGCCAACTCGGCATTTACTCTATTTCTCCGTATGTCATACTGCACGCAATATTTACTTGCATAACTTTTTAGATCTTGCTCTAGGCTTTTACATTCGTCAAAACTCTTTTGTTGCTAACATTTCTACTACAACTATTTTTTAAGTGGAAGCCATCGGAGAAGGAACAATAATGCAAATCACTTTCATCAGGCTATATAATTATAAATTATATTATGTACCTGATTTTTCACTAATAATGGTTGTGTTTTTGCCCAGATTTCTTTTCCGCTCATTAAGTACCTGCGAAATAGCAACTGCTGTTAAAAGTTAATCGTTTTGAGTGACATGAAGTTATTGAGAACTTTGACGTTTTTCCAGAGAATTTTGTTTCGTTAATATCATTGTATCATTAGTATCATTACATGTCACGAAATTATGTATGCAATCCACTTTCCAATTTTAATGTCTTAAATGAAGCAGAACTTTGTTTATCTTTATAAAAAGATAGTAGCAGTATTCCGAGAGTATCACCCCGCCCCACAACCTTACTTTTTATATTTTTGGTCCCGATTCTCGTTGCGATTGAGATGGATTTTTTATTCGAGGTAAAAATTACTACTGTATACATAATTGCATATTTTGACCAATCTCTCTTGTGAATGGTTTAAGAATTGGCACCAACGTAAATGACAATAAAGGTCACAGCTCATTAGAACCACCCGGCACCCGGCCCGCACCGCCACGCCTCGAGCGGTTAGTATTCTTCATATGGATTTGTTTAGAGATGGGCCCACTAGTCGACGATTAGTCGGGTAAGCCGACTATTCGGCATCATTTTTAGTCGGTGATTAGTCGGCGACTAGTCGGCAAAAAATGCCGAATATTCGGCACTTTATTGGAAATAGAAATTAAGCCATCTTTTAATCTATGAAATTCAATATTCTTATTTTCGTATGAAACAATTAACATAGGAACTCAAATAAAAAATCATTTGAATATACCGCCGTAGGTAGGTAGAACTATTCTATTATATTCGCGACGGGACGGACGAAGCGAAACGAACGTTTCCGAGTTCACCCGAACTTAGCAAAATCCTACGATTACTAATCGGCCGATTAATCTGCAAATTGAAAACCGATTTTTTTACTTTAGCTCTGTATACTTATACGAACTAGATGGCGCTAGCTCTGATATAAAACTATGTACCGAAGTGTTGCCTTGGTGTGGTAAAACTTAAAAGTCACTGGGTAGTTAAGCGATTTTCCTTGTACAGGGTTATATTTCGTTCTCGGTTCGGATAGGACAAACTTATATTATTCATCCTGGTAAGATCAAATTCTGAAGTCCACGCATTTTAAATAATCGTACTCACCAGCACCGAATACGTCATTAGAAATATTAAATTAGTAATGGCATACTAAGATGAGCATAACATACCGAATAAGAGACGTCGTGAACAATCTTAATATTGTCAGTCTGTATCTTCTTGATTGGACTCAGGTTGAACGTGTACTCGCTGTGCAGCCAAAACTTTTGGAACCGCTGAATGACGGTATTGTACAGCACCTCAGTCGCATGCATGTACTCGTTCCGAAGATCCTTGTCGACTAGTGAACCTCCCATCGCAGTCACTTGAAATCAATATTAAGAATAAACTTTTTTATTGTCCCGTGGGAAATCTACATATTTACCGAGGGATATGTCCTAATTGCATGGACTAAACCCCCAGGGCGTTCTACTAATCACTTAAAGAGGAGGCTATGAAACCGCTATAGCGCCAAAACGTGGCCCCCCAATAGCCGATGTCTGTGGGCACGCCTTTAGATGGGGGACTACACTAGCCCCCTCACCTAGTCCACTGAAGGCACCCTGGAAGTCCTGCCTGGATTACAGCAGAAGCTTTATAGTTTAGGACCTCTTACTGCAGGTGCCACTATCAGCAGACCCTCGTTTTACATTGGCCATGTAGCAGACGTCACTGTATTGAGAATGTACTTACCCCATCTTTAATAGGTATCTACTTTGTGTATTGTGCAAACATATTTATTTACTGGTAGTGATCTTACAATTTTACTTACCATGCCACATAAAATGCCCGTCAAGTAGTTTTAATTTACCGGCTCACTTCAGTTAGTTTTAAAATAATAAAGAAATTAATGTACACTCACAGCATATAGTCTCCAACGCGTTCGGGCCGATGTATTTCCAGCCGTCAAACGGGTCCTTTCCTGACTTCTGGTCTAAAGAAGAAATCAAACTCTTCGCCTGCGAGTTGAACACCCCAATAAATCCGTCCAGGACCACTTGGCTAAATGCTGGCGTTAGTAGCTTGCGATGGGTCTTCCATATAGAGACTGGAAAAAGATACATTTAATAAGATCACATTTTGAACTAAAATCTCTATCGCCCGTTCGAGAGCTAGTCATACTAACCTTTCCCCGTGAACAGACCCTCGCCTAGAATAGGCTTCATGAAGTCATACACTAAGTCTTTGTCCAGGGCGCTGTTCGCGACTGTCACGCAGTCGTCGAGGTCTGCCACCACTGCAGGCAAGATAAACAAGAGACTGCAAGATACATTTTTAGGGACTAGATATATTGAGCAACTCACCTTCAGATTCGACAATAAGGCAAAAACAATGTATCTGGAGTTGAACGAAGATAAACAGATGATAATAAAGTGACAATTAATTGGCCAGACCCATTTGCGTTAAATCTTTACTATCATTACGTCTATCGATTGATATGACCATGATGATGTTTTTAAGAAACTACCTAGCATAAATTTATCATAATGAGTAAGTAGATAAAATAAATACAATAGCTTTGTTTGAAGCCAATCCTGAAGCCAGCCACGTCGCTATGTGATTGAGCAAACGCAGATATTTTTTGCATTAGAGCCCACAAATCTGAAACAGAGATCTGAGTAAGTAAACAAATAAATAAAAAGGGTTTTTTTGTTGTTTGTCCTCTAAGCTTGGCTTTAAAAATCTCCCGCCCGATCACTAATATTACCCTTAACGGTTGCACAAAGCGGTTCGCTCCTTCTTTTAGAATATTTTGGAGTGGAGCTCGCTTTTTTATCCGTCTTAAAATAAAAAAAACTGGACAAGAGACCTCAGACCATGCTCAGTTTAGAGTTCCGACGCCATTACTACAAAACTAGGTACAAACACAAAAAACTGTCTCGAAAAACAACAACTAAGTGAACTTGTTATCTAACCAATCAAGTATACTTAGTCGTGATAGTTTTCCTTTTTATTTCGTTATATGTGCTTTCATTAAAGATATTTTTCTGATTTCTTCGTTCGTTTGGATTCATGCATTAACATACATATTATTAAACAAAACCGGGAAAAAGCATTTCAGACCATGCTCAGTGTAGAGTTCCAAAGCAGTTATTACAAACACAAAAAACCGGTCAAGTGCGAGTCGGACTCGCACATCGAGGGTTCCGTATTTAAGATAATATGGTAGGAAAACACAAAAGAAAATAGGTACTCATTTTTTTATGAACTTTATTTTTGAAATAATTAATAATAATAATTTTTTGACTAGCCAAAACTTTGATACCTAAAGTTTTCTGATAAGATTTCCAAAACTAAATTTTGACAACTTCTTTTTACTTGTCGCGTAAAATATAAATAACTCTAAATCAGGAATAATTCCGATTTTTTGGTCTCTAAACTTGGGAGATAAGGGGATTTTTTTTTGTAAATGTTTGGCTATAAATCAAAAAGCACGTTACGGAAAATTATAAAAAAAAAGTTTTCAAATTGACAGATTGAGATCTTTCATAATAACACCCCGTTTGCTATAATAATCAAATCACTTTTATTTTTCAACCCCCTCATTCTATAAACCTCTTCAAATATTTATTTAGAAAAATAATTTCATATTGTTTTTACTAAAAACAGATGCGGGCAAGCAAGTTAGGCAACTATGTTTTTTCAAGATGCGGTGTCATACAGACAGGCAGACATACACCGAAGTCTCACCATATATGTTTAGGGTTCCTTTTTTACCATTTTGAAACCTTAAAAACTCTCAAAAAGCAACAAATATGAACTAATTTTCTATCAAGACCCAATGATGTTTTTAGTTTTAGCTGTAGGCAGGGGGGGGGGACTCTTGATATTTTACAAACGGATCCCTTAATCGAATAATTATTGCCGAACCCGCGTTTTTGAAACAGCTATCCAACGACACCCCACACCAAAACCTATTGGTCTAACCGATAATATATAAAGTTAATCAAATAACTGACTCCACGCAGACAAAGTCACGGGAATAGCAGCTAGTAATGTATTTTAAGCGGAAAACCTCATCATTCGACATTACAAAATCACGCTTAAAATATTATAAGACTCATATCAAAATCAAGTTTTGTTTGTTAATCCATAATTTTATCGAATTTCACTTCACTTCACTTCTCTGAAACCATTATATTTTCAGGATAGGTACCTTGAATATTAACTACGTAGGTTAGATTAGGTTAGACTTGTAACTAAGTCATGCGGCGAGAAATGCCTTTCGATCAAATGATAATTCTGCGTAATGATACGTTCGTTGAAAGATATTTCGATAAAATAATAGGTACCCGTTTTGTTTACTCTACAGATAACATATTAACCCTATAACCTTGTCCCCGTGATAGGAAACGTACCTTGCGTTAGATCCGCTAGTTCTAATTGTTTGCTGAGTTGTTCGGGGTACTGTTGGCCTAATGTATAACCAAAGGTTTTGATTTAACCATAGCCGCCAAACCGGTTTAGAGATATCAGCTCTGAAAGAAGGGGTGACCATTATAACGGTGACCAATATTCATAGGTGCATTATATTATGCCTAAATTGAAGAATAAAGAACTTTGACTTTGACTTTGACTTTAACGGGGGTTTTTAATCTATCTAATAGTGATCATACACAAGTTTAAAAAGGAAAGAGTTAATTGTCCCTAAACTTTGTTAACTGTCCCTGGGTACGGGGAAAGAGCCTGTTTTTGTAGCTCGATCTTCTCCCATCCGAACTAGATGCCCAAGCTAGCGCAGTCCGTGAGCTTTGGATACTTCGACTATGTTTGGTTCAGCCACCAATTCTTCAATGTCGGCGGTTTCGATTGATTCTTTGCAATTGGCCAAGCGAATAATCTTTTTTCGCCGAAAAAGAATCAGATGGGTCATGTGGGTCTCAACTTACCAGGGCCAGTATTCTAGGCGCTAAAAACCATATCGTCTTTAATCAGTTATCGTATTGTCAACGTTTTAATAGCTCTTATTTCCTTGACAGTAATAATGGCGGCTGACGTCAAAACAATACCGTAACAGGTCAAATACGATATCGTTTTTACCGCCGGGAATAGAGGCCCAGCTAAATGTGTTAATATTACGTCTTACTATCGCAAACTACGAGAAGGTAGTATGAACGGGTTAAAATAGGCATAACCTTAGCAAAAGTGGAAATCTTTGATATCTTTGGCATTCGGCGCCTAAATTGAAAACTTAGATTATCCACTGGGCATACAATTTAAACAACTCCGCAAAACTACCAGATCTAAAGGCCTGATGTGTTAGGTCACTATTATATTCTCGTAAAAAGAAAGAACCTTTCATATTATTTATTTACTACTTCATTTTCAGATTTCGTTTTTGATACTTACAGACGCTGTTCCCGCTGGCAAATAGATGGCCGTGCCCGATCAGGGGCAGCGCCCCCGGGTACTCGGGCGGCTCGCGCCCGCCGAGCGCTCGGTCTCGGGATAGCATTCTCCACAAGAAAACACAAGACGCCACGAGAATAATTACTACACTCAGCCACATTATCACACGAAAACTTCTCGCACTGACGTTTAAAATAGAATCAAGCGTATGTAAACATTGTCGTTGATTATATATCTTATAGCTACTAATTCTAAGCCTACAAAGCTTATCTTTAGCGCACGAGTGTCGATGTTGACGTCGAGTCTGGGGTCGGACCGTTTTATTGTAACGCAAAATAAAAATAAAAAAAGATAAAAGATGTTTATTCAGTAAGTAGGCCGCACGGGCACTTTTACACGCCAAAAATCTACCAGCGCTTCGCAAGAGACCATGCACTGCTGAGAAGAAACGCCGCAAGAAACTCAACAGTTAGTTGTTTTTTAAACATTGCTTATGATATGATATTATACAACGAAAAAAACTTAACCTAGCATTATATAAAACAATGAATGTAACAAAAATTATGTCTATATAATTATATCATGCGTAGTTGAGCAGGAAAATGTGTCAAAACTCAAAATTTCTACAAGAACTCATAAATAATAAATATAAAAAATAAATGAAAATTATACTTACCTATGACGGTGCAAAACAACACATAATTAGTTTCGATACATTCTCCTACAGAAACCGTGTCCCCTAGACAATACACAATGTTTACATATTTGTATGATTAAGTTATTATTGAGATATTTAGGTGTTTTATTTAGGCCAAGCATTTTTATCTGTTAGATAGTCTTCGACCCTATAGTAAGCTTTAGACATCAACGACTTTTTCAAGTAATTTTTAAGTACTGGAAATGGTAACTTTAAAACTTAATAAATATAAATAAAAAAATATATACTTATGGCAAATAGAAGCTCTATTCTACTTCACAAAACCATATTGTTTTTGGCATGTTATCGTATTAGGAACGTTACGATAGCTCTTATTTGCTCGACGGGAATAAAAATAATACGATAATAAACATAAAAGGCGATATGGTTTTACCAGTAGGTAGTAATTGCCTTTAATCTACTTGCATATTAATAATAGTAGATTGTTCAACGAGGGACTAAAACAAGCCATAATGACACTAGATTTTTAGTTCGAGTGTCATTATGGTTGTTTAGTCTCGCGTTAAACACTCTTGACTACTTAATTTTATAACTTTTTATTTTACAAGGAGCACTTTTAAAATACCGAAAACTTGCTCTTCCACGGGTTTTTCATCAAATATAATTGTCTCTGTTGCTGATTTTGTTTTTGGATTATTGTCACTCTACGCACAAATCATACTGTGCATTAATTATCACGGGTTAATTGTCAATAACTTTTGGCATTCACACTATTTATTATCTTATCACTTTAAACGATTATTTCTGTTTATAAACAAATAATAAACACGGACTAGATCTTATAGTACACAAGTCTCACCGTCTCGACGTCGTCAGTAAGTTGTCGGATTCGCTTTACCGCATAAGCTGCTGAACTTGGTTTACCTGCAAGTGTGGATATATAAGTATGCGCACTCCATTGCAGTTTCGAGTCCAGTATCTTCGGATTCTAGTGTCTCATCCTTCAATCTTATTCTATTTGCATTAATATACTGTTCACGATGAACATAGAAAATATTCAATGCACTTAGTTTTTTGGCCTTTAAAAGTAAGTTGTTGGCTGTAAACCAGTCAACAATTATTGTAGACAACGCAACATTGATGTCATTAAAATTACTTATGCTGTTTCCTATCCGCTTTGAATATAAGTGAGGTATCGTCAGCAAACAAGACTATTTCATGTTTATCGCGCACTACATATAGGAGATCGTTAATATAGATTAAAAATAAGAACGGACCCATGTCCCAGAGGATTGTGTTCTGTTAATGTCTACCCTCTGAGTTCTGTGAGCAAGGTAAGATGAAATAAGATCAAGTGCACCGTTTTTGATGCCATAGTAGCTTAACTTCCGCACTAACGTAACATGATCAACACAATTAAATGCCTTGGACAGATCATAAAAAAAACTCCAATTACATCCAGTGATTTTTCCCAGGCATCCAGGATATGTTGAACCGGCATCAGTAGTAGATTGTCCCCTGGTAAATCCGAATTGACTGCTATGAAACAGCTTATATATTTGGTCGCCGGCTTAACAATAGGCTAGATATGTATATTGAGTTGTTATATTTATTGCTTTAATTTAGTTCTTAATTTGTTTCATTATTGTTATTACTTTTGCACACATTGACATTTATATGATTTTTACTTTTTATTGATACACTGACGACCTTATTGTGAATTCATTAAAAGGCGACATAATAATAATGTAATTTCCAATACGAAATAAATGACTAAAACTACTACTACTGCGATGCGATGCTGTAATCATTGGATATATCTGACAGCCAGTGCACTTATCCCTACCGAGCTATCCCTACTGGTAGGGATAAGTGCATAGTGGTGGACATGAACCAAAAAAGTTTATATTACTTAGTGCATTACTGCAGAGACCGAGATATAGCTGTTGCGGGCGAGTATGAGTTAGCGTGGCAGAGACGCAGTGGATGCCGCACTATATACGAGTCCAGCAACCGCCCTTCCCGGCTGAGGCTTGTATAGTGCTTTTCGACATCAATGCGAGAAAATGTAACATAATTGTTAATAATTTTAAACACATTCCCAAAACTTCCTTTGAAAAAAAGAGCATTGTCATAATGGCGACAATTCACATTACTTATAATTTACATTCGAAACAGGTACCTAATAAATGTTATAATTTAAACTATATTCAAATTGAATTTATTACGTTTAGTGATTTTATTTAATACTTTATTTCAGTACCTGTTTCGAATGTAAATAAATAAAACTATGAGTAATGTTGACGATGATGGCGACAATGTCCTTTCGTTTTCAAGGAAATTTTGGAACTGTGTTCAATATTATTGTCTATAGGTAGTGGACGAGTTTTAGCTGACATGATGACGTAAAAAACCGCCTTCAATCTTATCTTATATTCCGTTAACTGAATAATAGAGATTGAATAAAAGAAGAAGAATTTGTAACAAGTATATTTGATCTTTACTTTGTATAAAGATGGCAACCGCTTAAAGTTATCAATAATCGGAGGACGCGGTGTGCGTGGACGAGCAGAAGGTGGAATTCGTTTCCCGTTATTACTTATTCCCCTTTTCTTCCCGTTGGGGGCTGATTTTCTAAAATCTCCCTCCCTTCAAGTCCCTAGATCTAGCGTCTAGGCTGTGCGTTGCCTTTCAGTCAGTCAGGCAGTCAAGAATGAGTTTTATATAGCAGGATTACAATAACTAACATTTTCAGTTAAAACCTAGGTCCTCCTCTCCACTGAGATGTAATGTCCAGAATGAGGCTTCAACATGACGTCTATCTTCAGCTGCAACTTTGACATATCTGATTTGAATCTGTAGTTCCTGATGAGATGCACGAGCACCGTCTTCATATTCATTAGCGCGTAGCTTTTACCTGCAACCACAATTATAACATGAGCTTACTCGGCTCATCGGCTAAACTAATGTTAAAATGGTTCTGTTGCTTGGGAAACAAAGGCAAACCGTCGGTGCGGCTTGGTTACTGTTGGAGGTCGCTCCTAGTGGGCTCCAATGAGTCTGCTTTTGACGTGATGGGTGGACTGCCGATGAAGGAAACTTCCACCTGGAGTTGGGGCGGGGCCGCAGAGGAAGAGGATTGCCGGTATTACGGTGCGCCGTTCACCCTATTCCCTGCAACTGAAACGGGTGATGGATCGGAGGGGTCTGTCGCCTTCTTTGGTCCACTGGACTGTGAGCGCCCTTGACTTCACTTCAGAGCAAGTAGTTGTCCCCGCCGCCGGGAGGGCACCGAAGATAAGAAAGCAATCTAACAACTCTGAGGAAGGACCCTCGGGACACCCCCCAGCAAAAAAACTAAACCGCAGTGACTCACTGACGGGCCTCCTCGCTACCGCAAGGGAAGCGCGGGAGTTTGCGGTGGCGATCTGACGGCAGGACGGCGTACCGCTGAACGAGGCGTTAGGGGCCAAAATCAGGAGGATCGTGAGGGGGTTATAACGGGAGCCATAATGGAACAGGGCGTTCGAGAGAAGCCACTTCAGTTCGCGAAGTCGGGGCTGGTGTCAGAAGGATTCTTCCTTGTGACATCTGGCCTTGGCCTGTTGGCCTAGAACAACACTAAGGACATGCAAGGACTGTCTAACTGAGGTACAGAGGGTTGAATGTATGGCTATAACAGGGGCGATCAGAACGACGCTGATGGATGGAAGCCCTACTTAACCTCCCACCACTGCATATCGCAATACAGTCTGAGGCGTGCAAGTCACTGCGGAGGTTGAAAGAGATGGGCCTGTGGAACGTCGCAGCGCCTAGAAACAGACACACTTAAATGGCACACAATGTTGTTCTAGACCGAATACTGACGATGGGCTGCGATAAAATGCGACCCAAGTATGTATTCTGTAGGAACTTCAATGTCCACATTC
Organism: Acleris cristana; assembly: GCA_948252455.1. Lineage (NCBI taxonomy): Eukaryota > Metazoa > Arthropoda > Insecta > Lepidoptera > Tortricidae > Acleris > Acleris cristana. Next base: position 6,745,634 of record OX411794.1, read on the forward strand.
CGACAAGAGAGAAATGGAAAGACGGATTGCACCTATCAGAGGAAGACAACGCGATATGGTACACAGATGGTTCAAAAATTAGCTCCGGTACGGGGGCGGCTATTCACGCCAAAGACTATAACAGTAGCATAAGTATGGGCAACTACGCAACGGTCTTTCAGGTGGAGTTGTACGCGATAATTGCGTGCACGCAGGAGAATGTAGGTAGGCCTCGACAAAAGAGAACTATCTATATTCTAAGCGACAGCCAAGCGGCACTTAAGGCGCTGACAGCGGCTAAAGTAGACTCGAGACTAGTCTACAATGGAATCCAAGCCTTAAACAAGCTTGGTAGGCACAATAAAGTGAAACTGATGTGGATTCCAGGACACGGGCTTTCCCAGAAATGAAGCCGCGGACGAGCTTGCAAGGGGACCAGAGGTGGACCAAAAAAGTTAAACTCAGCAGAAGACAACTCCGATACATTATCGCAGTGTTTACTGGGCACTTTGGGGTTAAAAACCTTCTACCAAAAATATTTAAACAAAAAAAAAACCGCCTTCATAAACGCAAAAAATAACTTCTTTTAAAATGGACCTAAAATATATATGTATACATACAGTGGAAAGTATAACCCCCTCATTTTTGCCTGCTGCCCAGGAACGAAACAAAGCCATAACACAAGCCTACCAGCACGGGTAGCACAAGTTGTATTTTCTCGCGTTTCGCTCAGAGCGTCTCTATCGTTACAGACTAGATAGAAAGGGAGATCCGAGCGAAAAACAGAGGACAACTGTGGTGAAACAAAGAGCTACAAAAACTTCTCAAAATAACTCGTAAAGCGTTAAGACTATAAAAGAGCGATGGTCATAGCTGGAACAAATACAGACGTATTAGGAACAAGTACACAAGGGAGATACTAAGAGCACAAGGGAGAAATACAACGCTACAACGGGATCGCTAGCTTCATAGCCAGGGTCACTACTAACTAGGCCAACGTTTCGTCAAACCTGATCACCCAAACGTGTACCTAAGCACTGATATCCATTATTATTTGGGGAGGCCTATGCACAGCAGAGGATATCTTTCGGCTGAAATCATGATAATGATGATGATGATCATCACTGGCCAGATTATGTATAATGTATCAGCATATTATCAGCAAGGCGTTGAGCCTTATGCGGTAAATATAACAATACAATTACCTATACACATCCGCCTGCCGATACTGAAGGCGGAGAAGGCGGCTTGGTGGTCCGGGACCCGGGACTTGTCCAGCCAGCGCTCCGGCACGAACTCATTCGCGTCCTCCCCCCACACTTCGTGGCGCTGCAGGGCGAAGTAGGCGAGGAATACTCCGGAGCCAGCTGGCAACGTGCAGTTTTCTGGAACGAGACATTTTTTTTTAGTTTGTAAACTTTTTAAAATTATTTTGGCGCCTACAGAATCTGTACTGTGTCGATGACTAAAGGCCGTATATTAAGTACTTGATTAATTATCTCAAGTGAGCTTGCCCGTCATAAGTCGAGTCGATCGTCACAGGTGACAGTTTTCGATGACTTGACGTTGACTTTACATGTCTCTCTTTTGACGATTCGGTTTACCCCCTAGAATATAGGCCCTAAAAGGCGCATTCGAGCAAAGGCCATAAAAGAATGAGGAAAGCAAAAGTGGGCTGTAAGATTATGATGTGCGATTAAAAAGGTTTGGTACCAAGTGCTGAAATACGGCGTCCGCCCGTCTGTCTGTCTGTGAAGACCATTTTTCTCTAAATCGGCTGAACTTGGTTCAAACAAAGTTTCACCATTAGCATTTTGATGTTCGGAACTATTAATTTTTGTAGTTAAAAATACGGTTTAAACGAAAAAAAAGAGATATTTACAAATAAGATTCACGAATTCGAGAGGCGAGGCTTGCCATCGTGAATTGATAACACTACACCTTAAGATCATTGCTGGTGCGTGTTAAGTAAGTTATTCCGTAATATTCAAAATATTCATACTTAGTTTGAGATTCTCCTTAAGATGCCTCACAATGAACGGTGCTATGGGGTACAGCCGCAGGGTTTCCTTTATTACTGCTTCCAAGTACACCAGCCTCGGCAAGTGCTGCTTCTCCACATCGTTATCTCCAACGACTTCTTCAATCCTAAAATGTACAAGACCATTAGGTACTTATAAACAATTTAAGCACCAGGCTATCCATAATCAGATGAGGCTAACAAAGATTACTAATTTAAAATAGCGCATCTCATAAAAATCTAAACAAATAAGTATCAAACGGGTACACAACATAATCTCGAAATATCCGACTTATTAAAATCCCGAAAAATATTTTTCCGAATATCACAATCCCGACAAAACGGAAAGACTAATTTTCTAATTCCGAATCCCGAATATTCATTATTCCGAAATTTTAGCAGCCCGAATTCTTCAAGATGTTTTATTTCAAATAAGCGCCTGATAAAATTGCAGTTGAGTGCAGTGCGATGTGCGCTTGTAAACGGACGTGTTTCAATGCACAGTAAGAATTCCTATGCGTATTCGCGACCCGCGCGGGTTTTAGCCGCTGCCTGTCACTTTCGCTATGGGTTCTCAGCAACTCATAGCCAACAAGCTGTTGATTCATACAGAACGCGAACAACGATCGCTGCATGGACGAGATCAGCATCCTGCTGGTCTGCAAACCCAACTTCAAGGAGGAAGAGATTACATAGCCTAACCTAACCTATGAAAGTGAGATTGACCTATATAATTTAGTAATGTGCTCGTCATCTCACCTAACTTTTGTTTCAAGTAGAATACTTCAATTCAATTCAAGTGGATAGTTTCATAATTCCGAGTTTTACATTACCGGTTTATTTTTCGTGCTACGCAATTTTATAATGATAAACTGGACGTCATCGATATTTTTCATGAAGGTGTAAATTCATTCAAACATAAAGCAGCAAAAATTATTAATTACAGTGAATAGTATTTTATTGCGTTGTAAGCAGCATATGAGTAATTAATATCTCGTAAGATTTATATATATTGTAACTTCTATGCCACTGGTGAGAACGGACTGGGCCGGGTAATTCGTGGTAGAAGGGGGTAGCTGTACATGAACAGAGTATTTTAGACTCTTACCAACCTATTTTTTCAGATTTTCCACTTTTTACTTGAACCTTGGTAAACCTGTGTTCTTTTTCACTATTGCCTCGGACTTGTGCATAGACTTTGTTATATATTCCTAAATTCTAAATTAGCTTGAGGTCTTTTTCAACTAAATTCCTATATTTTATTTTGTATCGATTGTGGCTAAAAATTGTTTGTATTTCCTTTTATGGTTCTTTAGGTCTTTTTGTGCTCATACCTATCCATTCTATAATTGTGATGTGACTGTTTGTAACCTGAATAAATAAATAAAATAAAAAAATCAAAATTACCGATCTGGTTTGTGAATTTTCGGAATTCAAATAGGTACTCGGAATTATAGTTTTCGTACAAAGAAAATTCGGAATTGTCAACATTTGTAAATACTATAAGTAATATTCGGAAAAACGTTCTCGTGAGGTTAATACCTACTCGGTAATATGAAATTCGAGATTTTGATACTTCGGCCTTATATTTTTTCGCTATTGTAAAAATTTGGAATTATAAAACTCGGTGTTTTCAAGTTCGGATTTTAGGGTGTTCCCGTATCAACACATGAGTGAAGCCAGCCTTCCATTAAAGCACTTACTCCTGCAATACGCGTTCTTGTACAGCGGGGTACGACCCTAACATTATCAGAGTGTACATGGTGGTGCTGGCGGAAGTGTCGTGGCCTGCGACGATGATCGTGTCCACCTCTTCTCTGATCTCCTGGTCGCTGAGCAGGCCATCCTTGCCAGAATATTCTATTATTAAGTCTATGAACGCCTTGAATCTTGAACCTTTGGACAATAAGGGTTATTATTTTCGAATTATTGATATCTTTGCTTTATTTATTTTTCACTTCTCATGTTAATTTAGTCTCTGCACATCAGGACTAAAGCTCCTTATTAATCTCTAGGGATTAAAGTTTTTTTTTAATTTACTTTGGAGACCCCTAAACAAGCAATCACGGTGTTGGTGAATGGTAGATTATCGCCATTTTCAGTGATTGTGTATAAGTAGACAATTTTTAGAACCTGGAAATAACCTCAAAATAACAACTGTGCAAAAATATGAAAAACGATTCAATTTCGCGAAACGTCGTTCCTCGCATTCAAATTGAAAAGTAGAGTGTTTAACGCGAGACTAAACAACTATAGCCACCCGCAATCCGCTTGGGTGGCAACATCTCGTGTCATTATGGCTTCTTTAGTCCCTCGTTGAACAATCTACTTTTTATTATTCCATTGATCTGCTGTCAAGCCATCACTTTTTCTTCTCCATATCCCATTTCCTAAATTTTTCACTATATCATACTGCACGCAATACTTCCGTCTCTTTTGAGGTCTTCTTCTAGCCTTCCACATTCATGCTTAATCATAATAATCATCTTCCCGTATGAACTAACATGACTTCTAGGTATCCCTTAAACTCTTTTGTTGTCAATTTTTCCACTATAATTATTCTCAAGCGGAAGCCATTGAGGAAACGAACCATAATGCAAATCTCTTTTCCCAGGCTATTTGTATAAGTAATTATAAATTAATATTGTGTACCTGACTTTTCACTGATAATGGTCGTGTCTTTGCCCCGATTTCTTTTCCGCTCATCAAGTACCTGCGAAATAGCAACTACTGACTCAGCTCCTTAGACCTTGACATACAAACAAAATCATGTAAATATGAAGGACTTAAATTTAGTTTTTTAATTAATTTCCAAAATACCTTCAATTGCACAGTCGGCCTTGTTCAGCTGCACACTTTTGTACCTTGTCGCTTGAACGCCTTTGACTGATTAGGTAGTGCAACAGTTCAAACTTGACGTTAAAGTGACAAAGCACTAAAGTAACTACATGAAAAGCCGACCGTAGTCGGCTCCCGGTTTCGGTTCTAAAAATATTGACTGCGTGGACATATCACTACAGTGCGATTACTTAGGTACTTCAAGTTTGGGATTTCGAATTTTCCGTTTTCTATCGGTGCAGATCGGGAGTGACAATAACACGAACCGTTACATTGTTTTCGTTTTAACATTATTTACTAAACAGTCTGAAAAAAGTAAATGTACGGTAGCCAACATAATGACATTAATGTAGCCCATTCCAATAGAATAAGCAACATGAAGCTTAATAAACGACCGATTTAAATATCTGTGGCACAACACATTCCTTAATGCAGCTATCGACCCTTTTAATTTAATAGTATTTACATACTCATAAAAACGTTCCGATTTCTCACTGCCTCAGCTTCTTTGTGTATTTTATTGTGCAACAAATGTGGATTATTGTGAAATATTATGATTTATGAACGATAAAAAAAACCCATATCATTAATTGACTTTGTACGAATATTAAATTAAATTCATTTGTTTAATAACTACTCGTAGACAAGATATGTTCGTAAAATAAAATGAGGAATGGATGATTTTTCTATTAGTTTACTATTTAGCAAACCGTGGCTGATACAAAACCTTAGAAATTCAGAAGATCTTTCTTTTGCTAAAAAAAAACTGAAGTATTCATTTATCATTCACGTATCCATGTTTTAATTTTAAGGGGTTCCGTACCTCCGAATGTAAAAACGGAATCTTATAGGATCATTTGTGTGTCTGTCTGTCCGTCGGTCTTAGCCAATTTGCCCTGAATCAGCAGAGCTAGACCGATTATAAAATTTGGTATACAAGGACATTCATGAATTTAAAAAATGGGTCAGTTTTGGTGAGGGAGGGGCGAAATTAAACTAAATTGAAAAGATATTATAAACTGTACCGTGTGACGTTTTAAATGAAAGAGCTTGTTGTGAGAGTTTCAAATATATTAAGTAAAAACTTTAAAAATAGGATTTTATGAACTCTAAATGAAAAACGAGCTTTACCGGCTAAGACCGAGAAATGCAGAGTCCCAAACTTTAAATAATCCTACGCACCAGCACCGAATATTTTATAAAAAATATGAACAAGAAATGTCTAGTTAAGATGAGCACAACATACCGAATACGAGACGTCGTGAACAATTTTAATATTGTCATTCTGTATCTTCTTTATTGAACTCAGGTTGAACGTGTACTCGCTGTGCAGCCAAAACTTTTGGAACCGCTGAATGACGGTATTGTACAGCACCTCAGTCGCATGCATGTACTTGTTCCGAAGATCCTTGTCGACTTGTGAACCTCCCATCGCAGTCACTTGAAATCAATATTAAGAATAAACATTAAGTAATAACCTTTTTTTGACTCGGGGAAATGCCTATGCATACCCACCCCGGCGGGGGCCATGGCGGGTTATGCCCGCCTTGAACGGACTAAAACCCCCGGTGCTGCGTTCCACCAATCGCTTTAAGAGACGGCTACGGGATTACTATAGCGCCAAAACGTATTCTGGAATGGATGAAAACTGGGACTATAAACGGCGGGACAATTGCGGCTAAGGATCATTCTTTACTTGGAAAGCGAACAGCACAAGGGTCATACAAACTTGAAAAAACAAAAGTTTTTAAACCAATCGCGTCACTGGTACATCACGTGATACGAAAAGTCACATGATCTACCAGAATCAACCGAGGAGTAAAATTTGTTGAGATGTATAAAACAAATAGCCTATTTTTGAATGAATTTAAAGCATGTCCTTATACCATACAACATTAGTTCTCGTGAAATAGATGCCTTTAGTAAATCTATATATATAAAAGGCAAAACTGACTGACTGACATATCAACGCACAGTCGAAACTACTGTACCTAGAAACTTGAAATTTGGTACAGGGGCTCCTTTTATGATGTAAGTGAGCACTAAGAAAGGATTTTCCGAAAATCAACCCCCAACGGGAAGAAAGGGGGGAGTACCGGGAAACTAATTCTACGCGTACGAAGTCGAGGGCGTCCTCTAGTCACTTATAAAAGTAATTGCCACATTTTCCAATTATTGAAAACACATTTTAAAACAGAACAAAATTAAACATATCCTAAAGTAAAGGCACGAAAGTGACTAAATGCTGCTTTAAAGAGAGGTTTGCAGTTGTCAAGGTAAATTTTCTTTGAATAAACCAATCCAGCGTTAACCGGCTAGAATATTGCCACCGGTGGCCCTGTAGAACATTGCCACGTCGCAGTACAACCATTAACACCATCTTACTATATTTATTAGCTTCAAAGATACTATCTGTACGTACCTACCTACTCGTACATTCAAAACTCGTCCGTGACAGACTGAATAGCAGTCAAAGCCCAGCCAAAAACGCTGAACCTAGGAACTTGACCCTAGTGGTGGACTACTTAAACTTGCCGCTTGGCCGTTCACTCCTGCGTTCGCTCACTTTTGCTTTTGAAAGAATCACTACCCAGACTCACTTCTGTTACAATTTTAAAATAAGTTATATATAAATGAATGCACACTCACAGCATATAGTCTCCAACGCGTTCGGGCCGATATATCTCCAGCCGTCAAACGGTTCCTTCCCGGCCTCCTGGTCCAAGGCTGAGACCAAACTGATTGCCTGCGAGTTGAACACCCCCATAAATCCGTCCAGGACCACTTGGCTGAATGCCGGCGTCAGCAGCTTGCGATGGGTCTTCCATATAGAGACTGGAAAAAAAAAAAAATTAACCAATATCACATTCTGATCAAGAAATACTACCGCACCTTCGAGAGCTAGTCGTACTAACCTTTCCCGGTGAACAGGCCCTCGCCTAAAAATGGCTTCATGAAGTCGTAGACGAAGTCTTTGTCCAGAGCACTGTTCGCGACTGTCACGCAGTCGTCGAGGTCTGCAACCACTGCAGGCAAGATAAATAACTAAATGCAGGATACATTTTAAGGAAGTATATGGAGCATGTCATCTTCAGATTCTACAATTAGCAAGGCACATTACTCGCAGAACGAACTTTTTTCGCCGAATTCTCAAATCGCAACCGCATACCAGTATGGGTGGAAGGAACCAGTGCAAGTTGAACTGACGGCATGCCGGAAACCTGCGAGCCTATTATGGTCGTGTTTATCAATGTGGATAAGCGTGGATAAAGCATCTGTCACTTTCTGACCAGTACGTAAGTTCGAGAGTGACGGATGCTTTATCGACCGCAGGCGACCATAATACGGGCCCTGGTGAAGGTGTGCGGGTGGCACGGCATAGATCATTCTATCAAGACCCATTTGCGTTACATCATCACGTCTTTCGATTGATAATAATAAGTATCATGATGATGATGATTTTATGAACCTACGTAGCAATAATTTATCAAAACAAGTAAGAACATAAAGTAAATACTATAGCTTTGTCTGAAGCCCATCCTGAAGCCAGCTACACCGCTTTGTGTTTGAGCAAACGCAGATATTTTTTGCAACAAAGCCCACAAATCTGAAACAAACAAAAGGATCTGAGTAAACAAGTATATAAATAGCAATCAATGTTTGGTTGTTTATGTCTTCCTTGCTTTAAAAATCTCCCGCCCGATGACTTCACGAAACGTTTTGCTTCGGCTTTACATAATATAAAACAAAGTCGCTTCCCGCCTTCGGCCCTGACCCCTGTATGTACATTTAGGTATTCAAAATACGAAACGGATTTTAACGCAGTTTTTATGAAATGAACGTTTTTATTAGGGTTCCGTAGCCAAATGGCAAAAAACGGAACCCTTATAGATTCGTCATGTCTGTCCGTCCGTCCGTCTGTCCGTCCGTATGTCACAGCCACTTTTTTCCGTAACTATAAGAGCTATACTATGGAAACTTTGTAAGTAGATGTATTCGGTGAACCGCATTAAGATTTTCATACAAAAATAGAAAAAAAACAATAAATTTTTGGGGTTCCCCATACTTAGAACTGAAACTCAATAATTTTTTTTCATCAAACCCATTCGTGTGGGGTATCTATGGATAGGTCTTCAAAAATGATATTGAGGTTTCTAATATGTTTTTTTTCTAAACTGAATAGTTTGCGCGAGAGACGCTTCCAAAGTGGAAAAATGTGTGTCCCCCCCCGGTAACTTCTAAAATAAGGGAATGATAAATGTAAAAATAATATATGATGTACATTACCATGCAAACTTCCACCGAAAATTGGTTTGAACGAGATCTAATAATTAGTTTTTTTTTAATACGTTATAAATCGTAAACCGCATTTTACCTTTCATTCAATCAACTCCAATATAATAAAGAATAAAGAAAAACATTTATTTAGATGTATAGTGGTACGGAACCCTACGTGCGCGAGTCCGACTCGCACTTGGCCGGTTTTATTCTTTCTTTCATTTGTCTTAAATTTAATAAACTGGTCAGGTGCGAGTCGGGCTCAAGCACCGAGGGTTCAGTAAATTATTTTTTTATACTCGTCGATTATAATCTGTGTATTAAGATTTCATAGAGAATACTGCAAGGTCACTCTTTTCATTGTTGTATAGTCTATATTACTTCCGAAACAACCGAAATAACTATTTCGATACGCTCTAGACCTCTAGACAACCGAAAAAAAATTGAAAATGGAACTTCGTATTTCATATTTGTGTCCTTGTTTAAGGAGACTCGATCCGATACAAAATTGCCAATCTATGGCGTTTCGGAACGTAGCAGCGTCGCGTCATCTGTCAAAAATCTACTTAAACTTGCTGCTGTATGAAGAGATAAAAAAAAAACTGCGCTTTGTGGGCAGTATTTAGCCAATCACAGCACAGTACTGCAACATTACGGACGCCGGTGGTGTGATAGTACTTACGATATTTAGTTTTCTTATACATATACTGTTATTAATGACTTAAATTATTAATTTTAATGAACTCGTATATACAAAAAGTATTGTTCACAATAGTGTCATAATCAAGCTTTTTAATCTCGTACCTTAATTAGGCCACTCAGCAAGCTTCGTGGCCTAAACACGGTACTCGACTAAAAAGCTCTCTATTATAACACGATTGTGAAAAATACTATTTTACCTACTAAAATTTACTAATTTAATACGTAATAATTTAATAAGCGATATCACATCAGAGTTTTTTTCCCCTCTCGTCTCTAAAATGTCTCTGTATAAGGTAGAAGAATTTTTTTACCCGACTGACCGAAGGAGGGATGTGTTTTTCGAGCGTTTGTACGTATATACCCGATTGCCCGAAGGGGTGTTGTGTTTTTCGAGCGTATGTATGTATTTACCTGACTGCCCGAAGGATGTTTGTGTTTTTCGAGAGTATGTACCTACGTATATACCCGATTGCCGAAGGGGTGTTGTGTTTTTCGAGCGTATGTATGTATTTACCTGACTGCCCGAAGGAGGGTTGTGTTTTTCGAACGTTTGTATGTATTTACACGACTGCTCGTAAGAGGGTTATGTTTTTAAGCGTACCTATTTATGCATGCACCTACATATGTGTGTGGCACGCTCGGGTCGATATTGACCCTCATAATTATTTTTACTCATAATCATCGGAATTCATAAGATATTTTTTCAAGTAACTGTTACTTTTTCAGGAGTTTTATAAATCAAACCTAACCTAACCTAGCCTTATCTACATTCAAGAACTCGAAAAATTTACAAAATGACTATGAACAAAAAAAATATATGAAAAAATGCGCTCCCGGCACGCTCTGCAACTTAAGCGGCTTGAAGTGACATACGGTACCTTCACTCATCATCATATTTTTTTTACTCCTGACAAATTCTGATCGTTTATTTTAACAAAAGTAAATGGGACAGTCATTCTGAAATACACAATAAGGAAAAAAAATATGATGATGATGAGTGAAGGTTAATAAATCCTTTTAAAATAAATAATAACCCGAATTATGTAACTTTCAATAAAAAATATTTTTCAAATAAAACTTTGAGCGATCAGTAGCATATGGGAAAAGCATCGATAATTGAGTTTATCGATGTAGGCAACCCATAGCCGTCATTTAATTTTGCCCTGTATTTTCCGAGGTCTGGTGATAGCGTAAACATAATCATAGTATCTTAAGTTACAGTGACCCTGCCTACGAAGCTAGCGGTCCTGGGTTCAAATCCCGGAAAGGGCAGATATTTGTGTGATGAGCGCGAATATTTGTTTCTGAGCCATGGATGTTTTCTATGTATTTAAGTATTTATTTCTCTATATAAGTATTTATATCGTTGTCTAGTACCCATAGTACAAGCTTAGAGCTTAGTTTGGGACTAGGTCAATTGGTGTGACATTGTCCCCTGATATTTATTTATTTATTTAGTGTCTATACTTGAGAAAGATAAAAAAAAAATGCCTACCTGTAAAAAAATATTTTAATTATATCTTTAGTATGTTATTTACTTACAGAAGTATTAAGTGAATAACATTCAATAGACATGATATGAAATTATAGACATATTATACGTAATGATGATTTTCAGAATTAATTTTTGACACTTACTGACGCTGTTCCCGCTGGCAAATAGATGGCTGTGCCCGATCAGGGGCAGCGCCCCCGGGTACTCGGGCGGCTCGCGCCCGCCGAGCGCTCGGTCTCGGGATAGCATTCTCCACAAGAAAACACAAGACGCCACGAGAATAATTACTACACTCAGCCACATTATCACACGAAAACTTAACGCATTGACGTTTAAAATAGAATCAAGCGTTTGTTGACATTTCCGTTAGTTATATACTATATACCGTATCGGTACAAAGCTATTCTTTTGCGCACGGGTGTCGAGGTCGACATCGAGTCTGGGGTCGAACCGTTCTATTGTAACGCGAAATAAACGCTGTCGTGTTACAGAATCACACTGTATATTGATTTAAACTCACACGATTTTGACACATTGTATTACTAAACGGGACTTTATTGCGTTAAGGGATTTATAATTAATTGTATTAATTAATTATTACCTCGACATTTCGGACGTGACGCTACGCCCATGGTCTCGAGAGGACACTAATACAATTAATTATATATCCCTTAACGCGATAAAGTCCCGTTTAGTAATAACAATCACACTGTAGATTTCATGTCGGCGACTCACAATATTTTTAACCAAAAACTGACTTCAGTTGGGCTGACTACATATTATTATTACCTACCATTTTAAAAGAAGTTTTTGAAGGCGGTTTTTGTTTTTTAAAACATTTATTACCTTAGTAAATTGGACAGTTCCCGAGGGAATAGCGATAAACTACTTCTACGCGGAAAGAGTCACGGACAAAAGGTAATTTGAAACTAGAACCGTCTTTATAGATGACAGTTTTAATAAATGCGTCGCATTGCCTAACGCACTCGCAATCGCAATCGGCTTCAAAGTGGAACAATTGACACACGCCTTCGACATTCAAAATGGAAACGATTGCGATTGCGAGTGCGTTAGGCAATAGCCCTCCTGACTTTTCATAACTTATCTAAAAGCTGACATCAAAACTGCCTTACGTTCATTTATCATAATAATATGTAAATTTATTTATACAGGTTGTCCCAGAACTTGACGTAAGTTTAAGGGATACGAAAACCCCTTCTCCGGTCTCGAGTATAAGTATTAAGTTTCCAATATGCTCATTAGTTCAAGAGTTAAGTATTTAACGTTGTTATAATAATACTTGCAAAGAACGAAACCTTACCTAACCTTTGCCTCAATTGCCTTACCTAGCCTTTGACTTGAGTCAATCGTATATTGATAAAAAAAAAATACGTTTCATTACTTTATTCGTAGGTATATATATTACATTTTATTTTATTACTATCATGCACATGGTACCTACATATGTTTTCATTGCTATATTACATTTGTTTATAATTAATTTAGTATGGGTCTGCTTAGCTAAAAATAGCAATAATTTGACGTTCCAAAACTTTATTTACTTAATAACGTAGCAATGTATCGAATTACACCGTAGTTTCAAAATATCAACGCATTCAGAATAAGCCTATAACCATTTCCGCCTTACGAGTTTGTAGACTGGAAAATCGTATTTTTTTTCAGCCGTCGTCGGCGTGTGAGTGACGAATGTTGTTTAATTGTCAACGCGTCGAAAAAGTCATAGCTGCAAAGGTCAAGAGCAATGGCAATGAATTCTATAAGTACCTTTGTACAGACATGCGCAATAACCAAACACGCGCACAGGCAAGGCCGTCTTGAACTTTGCTGGGCCTTTTGGAAATTAAAGAAAGCGAATTACTTATACAAAAAAAAACTACTATGATCTCGTGAGAGGCCCCCTTAGGATGAGGGTCCTGGGAACGGGCCTCGTGTGCCCTTATGGTAAAGACGGTACTGCGCACAGTGTGATTCGTTTTTTACAAATAGTTATAAAATATAACCCAACTTGTCTACATAAACTTTTTTTTTGTATTATGAAAATTAGTTGGGTCTCAGTGCTATCGCCCCACAAAATCACAATGTATCTAAGCCACGTAAATGAGTAAGCATAGTACGCCGACAGTGCCGTTTTGTGGTAGGTGTTAACTTTTAACTCAAAAATTTAAATTAGTATTTAGAATTGTTTAAGAATTCAAATTAGTATCTATCGTAATTCCTAACAAGGTAAATATACTTTTATGAGAATGCCTTTAGTCGGTTGATATCTAGACTGTTTTGGAATTCTTGCAAGTTGGACAGGTGAACACCAGGGTTCAGCTGAAAACCAGCGCTGTAGCTCCAGCTGCAGCACATGCTGAGCTGAGTCCTATTTGACTTCACACTGCAGTGTAACGATTCAATTTCTGCTTAAACCTTGTTTCATCTTTTTTTACCATGTCTGTTGTGTTTAGTGTGTTTTTAGTCAAATAAATGTTTTGAATTTGAATTTGAATTTACATCTCACACCTCCGTTTTGTTAATGATATAGTGCTGATGGAGGAGTCGCTAGAGGAGCTGCATCAGGATGTTGACCGAGCTAGCTGATGCCACTAAACAGATCGGTCGTGGCATGAACCTTGATAAGACTATAATAATGGGTCACAGCCATGTCCCCATTATTTTATTCTTGGATATCAACTAGTTGACGTTCTTCATTGTTTCCCAACAACAAACGATAATGAGCCATTCGCGTAATATGAAGATTGCGCTCATTCCCAAGATACCAGCATTTCGAAATACCAAAAATACTCTTTTTACCAGGTTTTCAAAAAACCAGATTCGAAATATTGGGTGAAGATAATAAACAATACTATAATTTGAATTTTAAGTTTTGGTATTCCGATACATTGAAAACCAGGTATTTTAAAATACTTAAGTACTGGTATTTCGGGAATGAGCGGAAGATTGCAATGCAATGCTGTTTACTACTCATAACTAAACCGAACAGAAACAACATGAGCGTCAACGTAGAAATCTGTCAAAATGTAGGTATGTAAGAGAATATAATGCATACGGCATCGTCACACGCGTCGCCGCGTCGTCATCTCGCGTGCACTACTATAAGTCATCGGCGCAGCATTGCTGCATCAAGCGTCAACGACGTCACTTTCATAGCCTCGTCACTGCATCACCGCATCACCCTGCAACTGAATTAGGCCATCGCTCAGCCCAATTTAATAAAACCGGTCAAATTCGATTCGGACTGGCGCACCGAGCGTTCCGTATTTAAGACAACATGGTTGGAAAATGCAAAAGAAAATACTCATTTTGCTACGAACTTTATTTTCTATGCAATCATTTTTAGGAGCCTTTTTAATACAGATTTTTAAAGCTTTTTGAATTTTTTTCCAAAACTGTAACATTTTATTTTATTTTCCGCTTAAAATATACATACCTAATTATCTTTAAATTAGGAATTTTTCACATTTTTGGGTTCATTAACTTCAGAAAAAGTGGGGGAAACGGTAATTTTTGTAGATTTTTAGCTATAAATTAAAAAATAGGTACATCACAGAAAATTATTAAAAAAGAAGTTTTGAAATGTGGAAATTGAGCCCTTTTAAAAAAAAAGATAGATGAATTGACCATAAGTACATAGGTATACAAAAACATGAAAAGTAAAAACAAATTGAAGAAAAAGACATTAAACTAAAAAGCAGAGAGGGGCTCTTTTTAACATAATGTGCATACATGTTAAAAAGAGCCCCTCTCTGCATTGTATTTGTATTGCTGTTGTATATGACACCCCGTTTGCTAAATCACTTTCGTTTTTCAACGTCCCGTTTAGACCGACGCGAGCATCGGGCAAGCAAGTTACAGTTAGTATGCCAAAGTTCAAGTTGATAGCTTTTACATTTTCAGAGAAAAACTGCTGTGACATACAGACAGACAGAGACAGACAGACACTGAAGTCTCACCATAAGGGTTCCATTTTTAACATTTTGGTACGAAACCCTAAAAACGAAAGGAGGCCTGACCGTGCATGTCGACACTTAACAATAGGTCTTTTAGAACTTAGAAAAACATGAATCTTCTAAGAACTAGCTTTATTATCGTTTATTTGCCGCCGCACGCATTAAATTTGTATGTATTTGATATCGGCGAATGCACGAGCACGTCAATTCTATAATTAAGTCTCGATTTCTAAGTCCGTTAACTATCGTAGAATGCAACTTGTGTCTAGGCCGCACTATTACCCATACGTGTGGGTGTAATTTAATAAGTAGCAACAACAGCAGCAGCAACGATTGCTTATTTAAGCTTTTTGTTTCAGAAAGGTTAGCTGTAAGGAATCCCTTAAAGGAACAACTTCACCTTTGTACTTAGTTTTGCTTTGTTATATTGCCTGTGTTTTGTTTTTCTGTTTAATTCTAGATTAAAGAGTATACATACAATAAAACCGTATACATTCCTACTCATCTAATATTTATAGTAAACAACTTTCTAACCTCAAGATGAACCTTCTTTGGCAAAACATAAAATAAAGCAAACACAGACGATACATTGGCCATGTGATGTCCAAAATGTTTACTCAGAGCCCGTATTATGGTCGCTTTTATCGCGGTGGATAAAGCTTCCATCATTCTCGCACTTACATACTGGTCAGAAAGTGACAGATGTTTTATCTACTTCGATAAACACGACCATAATCAGCCCGCAGTTTACTTCATTTACGATAAAAGAGCTGTTTTAGACAAAAAGGTTAATTTTGAGACTAGAAAGTTGTTTACTATATTAGACAAGTAAGAATGAACACTGTATAATATATTAAACATACGACAGTCATTTCGTAACAATTCTTTGAACTATCGCAATCCCTTAACCTTGGCGACGAACTCGTCAATATTCTTACAGCTCTAACAACGCATTTCATTAACTTGAGTAGAACGTCAGACATTATTTTTAGTCGCACGCTTGATTATTGTGTAAATTAATGTAAAACAAACGACAAAACTGTTTAGGGTTAGCCGAGTGCGTCATAAGTAGTCATAACTCATAACCTCCATAAGTAATAGGCGGCTTCTTATTCTAAACTAGTCCAAAACTGCAAAGAAAACCGAAATGCCCTTGAAAACTACAACAAAGTAATACTTAGATGGGTACCAGGGCACTCCAGCATTGATGGAAACGAAATAGCAGACGAACTAGCTAGAAACGTTGATGACAACTCCCTGGTCAGCTCGGAGCAGCCGATTTGTGGCATCACAAAACGCAAAGTCGCAAAACCTATTCCCTGCTAAACGATCTATGTAAATCTAGAGCGATCGAACTGTGGAAGTCCGCTGAAGGACCAAAACACTCGAAATCACTAATTACTTTAATGGATTTAACGTGCGTAGTGACTTTTATTTAATATTATTGCTGCTCATTTATTTAATGCTAATGCCTTTTTAGAAACTTGTGGATTATGTACATGTTTATTGTACTTAGTACCTTCAGTTTTTTAAACCTTTTTTTGTTTTATCGCATTTAATCAGGAACGCCGATTTGTTAGATGTATTTTCTGAAGAAAATAAAATTATCAGAAAATACGTCTAACAAACCATTTGACTCCCGAGCCTAGAAGGGGGGAGGGGGGAGTTAAGAATAAACCGCCTGGGGCTCTAGTCTTCTCAGTAGAACCTAATGCTTTTGACAAGTTATCGTATAGTTAAAAAGAGCTATCTTATCATTGACAATATGATCACATGTCAACAGCAATTGGGTTATATCGAGTAGAATAGAGCTATTGGTCACTGTTTGTTTGATCTGGCACTAAAAGTTCTTAAAGAAATAAATTTTAAAACGAAAACAAAAACACCGTTTAAGAGCTACACACATAGCGGACAAATTTATAACACCCCTCTTTTTGCGTCGGGGGTTAAAAATAAATTAATCTAAATATTTTTTATAGTGAAAAATACTTACAGCATTTTTGATGTATACAAAATTAAAAAGTTAAAGAATATAGTTCTGAACTTGCCAGTGAAGTTATTGACATAATAAAATTACTAATAGATAATTATATTGTTGTCTCGATGGAAATAAATGGGCTATCCAGGAAATTCAAGAAATTAACTCAATTATAGACAAACTCAGGTTGTGTATTACAATTATATACTTATAAATATATGACGCTGACGTGTAATGAAAAAAAAACCAATCACATTTTTCAGAAAAATATAACTATTAAAAACTGTTAACAAAGGATCAGTTCAGAAATATCAAAACAATTCTATTTACAGTAGCTAGCCTTGTTTAACGAACTTTACGATTTTGAACGGGATCTTTTCAGGCTGAAACGAAAAGAAATATAGCGTTAGTAAAATGCAACCAGGGCGGCTTAACCTCAGTAAAATCTATATAAAATCGGTCTCATTGTTCGCTTTTAGATACATATAAATAATATGATTTGTTAGATGACTTTCCCAATCGCATTTTTTCTTTGAAGCTAAGTTTCATTTCGCGTTTTTCCCCGAACGCGGTATTACCAGTCGCCTCTTGCCTGGCAGCTTATTTTCACAGTCGTGTTTTTCCCCTTACGATTTGTGGGTTATTTGGCCCTCCGAGCCTGCTGCAAAACTAACATTACCTAAACCTACATTACGATGTATCTAATTACTTTTGGGAATAAGTGCGACTGGGATAAAATCGAACGGGAATAGTTAAATGCGACTAGGTAAAAAGACGAACGAAAACAAAAGCGACGGTAGTAAACCGAACAGGGGAAAATGACATTGGGTGAAATTAAGAATGGGAAAAAATGCAAAAAGAAATATAGCTTCACGGAAATAATGATTTTGTGAATATTATCTAATCTTTCAGGGTTTTACAACGGAAAAAACGATTAGATTAAAAATCTCATTAGTTAAGCAGTATAAATGACCAAATAAAACTACAGTCGACAACAAAAGCTTGTCGAAAAAATGAATTTTTCGACGGAAACATACCTATTCCAAATTCAAACATACTGCAGGCCCAACGCGGCGGCGTGCGCCAAGATGGCCTCCGCCGCCTGCCGCACCTCAAGCAGCGCCTGCGCGTCCGAGGACCAGGAGACGGCCGCCGCGCGCGACGCGCCCTGCAGCCCGTTCACGTAGCTCACCGCCGCCGCCAGGTTACCTTGCTGCACCCAGTACCTGGCAACAGGTGGTCGATCTTACCCCTCAACGGAGAGGTACGAGTATATTCTGCCTAAAATAAAGTCTTATAGAAGTTGAGACAATGTTTTACATGCAACTTCTGGTCCGATTTGGCTGGTCGTGTAAGGGGGTCTATATCGATTGGCATACAATTATTAGTCCTATCGTTGTGTCGCATAACGTCTTTTGTCCTAATAACGTATGGCATACACTTTGTTCCGCATATTTTTGATTGTCCGAAATTGTTGTTCCTATTATCGTTTGTCCTAAATATTATTTGTCCTATCGTTTGATGTGGCTAAGATTCAACTGTCGAATGATTGATGTGCATAATTGTAATATTCCTAATATTTAATGTGCTACAATTGTTTTGACTACATTGTCATATCATATTGTCAAACTTGTTGGTTCTGGCGTTTCGCTCGCTCGTTAGGGTCACAGTTCTACCTAACACTCCTCCTCGCTTCGCTCGTCGTCGTACCTAACCTAACCGAAATCTGACCTGCCTGAAGGTAGAATACGTAACAATTCTGACTTCACGCCTACCATAGTTTAGTTTAGGTGCTGTAATTGTAGACAGTTTAATAATAGGCAAAATAATTATTAGGACAATTCATGTTAGGAATATTATGCTTTAGGTAATTAGACTTTAGGGTTATCAATATTAGGACAAACTTGCTTTAGGACATTACATGAGTATGCGCAAAAATTATTAGGACAAACGAGTAGTATGCCATTCAACAGTATGCCAAACATTCTCGGCCAAAGATTTTTAGGACAAAAAACGTTATGCGATACGACAGGCGCCCCGTGTAAGGTCATCTTTTATAAAGGGCAAAAATGGCACAATTTATAAAACCGTAATCGCGCTAATCTTCGTTGTTGAGTAGTGACGTCATCACAACCAACCTTGCCCGCTGCAGAATGTCAAAAGTGTCCAGATCCTCCAAGTTCTCCCTGATCGGCTTGTCTATGTCCTCTTGTGGGATACCGTTTAACTGGAAATAATTGGCAAAATCCGGTTATACAAAGAAAAAGTACGTAAAACCACTTCGACAAAGAAAAAGTTATACAGACGAGCAACGGTCTCTATTCTAGGCGGTAAAAACCATATCGTCTTTGACCTGTTATCGTATTGTCAACGTTTTGATAGCTATTACTTAGTTGACAGTAATGGCGGCAGAGTTAAAAACAATACAATAACGGATCAAAGACGATAGGTTTTTACCACCTACATTAGAGGCCCTAGCTTGTTTATGTAGGTACAGTATAAAGCATTAATTCTACACAGTCATCGCGTCAAATACTTGTATACCTACATAGACCTTTATACTGTTAATGGAATAGGGTCGTGTAGATCGCGTGACTCTTCGTATCACGTCATCTACCTGTGACGCGATTGGTTTAAAACCGAAACGAATGGAAACGCTAGTTAGCGTAATGCATCTTGGCTATGCCGTCAGGTTGAATTTGGGCCATTGAATCACAGGACATAGAGGTGCGTATACTATAAACCTAAGGGCCTTTATAGATGGACAGCTTACAAGCGTTCACGTGCCGTTTAACGTCGCAACACGCAAATGTAAACGTTAGAAGGTTAGGATTTCGGTGACATACCGTGGTTCTAGAATCCATGGAGACGCTATTTGCTTAATTACTTTGTATTTCAAAATAATTAAACCCTTTTTATTATGTTTATCAATACCCACTATATGTTTGTTTGTAAAGCTTTCACAGCGGAGATGTCCTCTATACCAAAATTCATTTAAATGTATCGCGAGATAATGTTGATAACTGATAATCAGTCTAATCAGCAGTATTCTAGCTTTAGTGAACAATGTTTTAAACTATAGGAAGGAAACCATAATGATATTTAGTACAGTCAGCAGCAGAAGTAACCAGCAACCGAAGAGGTCAAAATGATCTGCACTCGACTCTATTGTCAAGAGAATACGTCGTGTATAGATCATTTTGAGCATGTTATTCTGCTTAGCTACTTTTGATGCTGACTGTACTAAAATACTAAGGGTGAACACCCTCCCAGTTTTTACCTTACCCTCAAAAAAAGAAACAGCGACTGTATGTAGGATATTAAGTAAACCCCCAAATGGGCGCCTTCCTGCTCCACTAATGCCACTTTCCGTGCGATTTCTTCCATCTGTCAGAACAATTATACTTTAAAAATTGTTATTTGTATATACTTAAAGATCTAACTACATACATAAAATAGTTGTATTTTTTAGTTCTGAAAATTACATGGAGTTCTCCGTTTGCTTTTTATTTAAATAAACTGAAATATTTTTGTTGAGGATCATGGCCACCCTGCATTGAGTATTTCTTACTCGTCTGATCGGTTGACTTTTAAATAGATTTTAACATAAAAATGTAATGTGACCATAATTTTAGTTCACGGGGATTTACCATCCAGGGTTACAGTAGTTTAACTTGTGTATTAAGAAATTAAATAATTTATTCAGGCAATAACAAACAGAGGCCAAGCGGTTGACTCCATCCTGCTGTTGTCATGATTAATACTGGTGATGAAGATGAATAAATTAAGTTCTCACCGTAAAGTACCGGTCGCGCAGAACTGCCCACGGCACGACACCCTCCTTCTGGATTTTCTCTGGTATAGTGCTGAGGACAGAGTTCACGAGGGTGTCGTCCTGACCTGTAACGAGGATATAATTAGGTACCTAGTCACTAGTCGACGTATAGCAACAGCTTAGGGCACCGGCTTTGAAAACACCGCGTACAGTCGTAGACACTAATATAATACAATATATGGCCTTCGGACACTATATTCATCATCATCATCATCATTTCAGCCGAAAGACGTCCACTGCTGGACATATACCTCCCCCAATTTTTGCCACAAGGACCGGTCCTGCGCCTTTTGCACGCATCGGTTGGAGGCCTACCTCACACAATATTGTTACATGGAGTTTATTGTCAGTGGCATAGAGGCGTGTAAAGTCTCGGGAACGTGCAACGCGCAAACGTGGTTCCTGCAATTTTAGCCACGTCGTCGGTCCTTGTTCGAAGTCTACCCACGCTGCGGCACGCGGGCGCTGTTCGAAAACTCTTCGATCCCATCGGCCATCTGTTCCGCGAACGACAAGCCCCGCTCACTGCTACTAAAGGTTAGCAATTCTATGTAGGTAACTGGTTCTCGTGCGGATCTCCTCATTTCTGATTCGATCAAGCAGAAAAATGAATGCCCATGTGTTATTTAACACAAGTAACAGCTCATCGGATATCTACCTCTGTATTGACATGTAACCACCCTACTCAGCGACATTTTACAGACAATTAAACTCGTTCCTTTTTCAAACTCGTGTATAAAAGATCGTCACTAAGGACTGACCCAGAAAAGCATGCCCGTAGAAGTACATTGACGAGTTGGTTTTCACGTTCGAGGCGTAAGCTATTGTAATGACACAATGTACTTCTACTGGCATGCTTTTGCTGGACCAATGTAAATCAGCCATAAGAGCAAAATGTAACTTTCATCGAATGAGTTTGACTAGCTCTACTTGGTACCAGCAATCTTCCGCAGTGCGTCCAGCTCCTTGTTGACCTTGACTCTCCCCCCTCCCTTCTTGGTGGCGGCCAGCAGGCTCGCCCCCGCGGCCCACAGGTCCTGCGATTTCCTAGCTTCTCTCTCCGCTTTCAAGTGTTCTGTAGAATAACACCATTTTATATGCATCACAGGAATTACTTTACCCCATTTTTGAACCTGTTGAGAACTCTCTTTCCAACAAAATATTTGCCTTTTGAGTACCCTCTATTTACCCTATCAGGGGCCAATTTCTCAAAGCGTATTAGTCTAATAATATTAATGTTTTGTCTCGTAAATAAAACTACAAAATGAGACAAAACACAAATATTATTGGACTAATACTTTTTGTGAAACGGGCCCCTGACATTCACCTATTCTGATCGTGTGTGTTGTCTGTAGACACGCACACATATCCCTGCCTTTGACTTTGACATGCGTGTCACACTCACACAGGCTTTCATGTTATTTGTGTCAATAATGATTTTCTGTCCTTAATCTGGAATTAAATTTGTTAGAAAAATTAAAATGATTTTACTTCTAATTAAAACAAAAACAGTTTCACAGCATTAGTGAGAAGTAGCTTAGTATTACGAGGTTGTTCATTCTGTGTCCATAGGCTGGGGACACGTGTATTAAGTAATAGTTGATCGCTGGCTCTATTCGCCTTCAAGTGCAAGTTGCTTCGGGGAACAGAAGTGTCAGTATCAGGGGTCGAACCTCTGGTGCTCATGACGCCAAAATGACGAAATTTTGCACACAGGCACTCTTATTTAACAGGTGTTTAGGACAAATAAACAAATAATATAAAATAAAAAGCGGTAGAATTCTCAGAGTTAAATACAGCTTAATCGCAATCAAAATAAGAATAAATAAATAAATAAATATCAGACGACAATCTCACACATATTGACATAGTCCCAAACTAAGCTCTACGCTTGTACTATGGGTACTAGACAACGATATAAATACTTGTATAGAGAAATATAATTACTAAAATACATAGAAAACGTCCATAACTCAGAAACAAATATCCGCGCTCATCCATCACACAAATATCTGCCCTTACCGGGATTTACCCATAACAGCACCAGCATTTTTTGTTTAACATGTATTACTAAAAATGGCAAATGGAGTCCATATTCTTTTGTAAACGTCAATTTGGCGATTATCATACAAAATAATAGTGCTAGAATAGTATTTAATTTAATTGTGCAAATCGTTAACAACGTAACAACAGTTTTTTGTAATAATAATGATGCTCGATTACTTTTGCTACTGTCCATCTCGATGTTAGTATCCATGTACTCTAAAGCTGGGTACTGACCAACGTTACGAGGTGTAATGTAACATGTTACACAGCGAGCATTCTTGCAGTCAGTACGTAATTGCTCGCTGGATTCCCCGTAACACTTCGTACTGACTGCATGAACGCTCGCTGTGTAACATGTTACATTACACCTCGTTACGTTGGTCAGTACCCAGCTTAAGGATTTATGTAAAACTGGTTCCGGACTAAATTTGTACTTTTCATTACTAGTATTTTAATTTTAATCACCTGTAAGCAAATTGACGTCATCGGCACCAAAAGTTCGACATTTGGTCAATTCATTTAATTATTAACTATTGTTAATTAAGTTTCCTTGGAAGGGGGGAGTGAATGACCGCTATTATTGCGAAGCTAACCGGCAAAGGTATATTCGTAATCGAACACTAAAAAAGTTGAAAATAATTACGCTTATATATAAATCTGACGTTCATTAAATCGTGTTTAACTCACGAGTATTGTTGCAAGCCCACAATAATAACAAAATTATCAACTTATTTCGGTTAAGTAAATCGTATTTATAGACTTCCACTAACTAATAACACCCGACCTTCCAGTTTATCTTCAGCCGCTTTTACTTTCTTTCCCATTTCAGCAAGATCTTTGTCAAGTATCTTTTTTTCTGCAGCCACTGCTTCCTTCAGCATCCGGTCCATGTCCTGCAACAGCCATCGAACCAGAGGTCCTACTTTGAAAATCAAAGTTCGATGTTCCGCTAGCTCCATCCGTGTCACTCGTCATTCGAGACTAAATTGTGAGAAAGGGATGGAGCTAACGTAACTTGGATCTTCGATTAAATTAACTATGACGCACTCAAATCTTACTACCGAATGCCCCGTCCCTTTTACTGACCATTAGAGACAGGGTGAGATCCACCAGAGCTGTGCGAGGTCGTGGAGCGGTGGTGTGCACTAATAGGAGAGCTGAGCTCTACGAGGCTAGGAAAATTAAGTGCTCCGCTATCTCGGACAGCCTTGGTGGATACTCACCCTTAATCGAAAGAAAGAGATACAGATGACGTATCTTCGAGCTTCGATTTCCAAAGTGGGGCTCCAGGAATTAGGTCGCAGAAGAACCAAGACATACGTAAATCAATATAGGTATATGATTGATGTGCGGCTTTTACCTTCCTTCAAAGACCGTGAGAGCGGGTTGCCAGTTGTCGGGTGTCGGATCAGACGAGATAGTAACATTTAAACTGAAAAGGTCGGGCATCTGCCGTTTTAGGATATGTAATACACACAACAACTCAGAAATCCAAGTTTTCGCCCTTGGGGTGCTGCCGCGAGCTCGTCGAACACATCCAAAAATGCCAGATAAACTTTAAAAACCCATCGAAGCGACCTAATTACTAGACCAATTTTGGTAAATGGGGTGGACTCCTTTCTGCCACCATCATAGGCAGCAAAGCAAAGCAAATTAGTCAAGTTTAAGTTTTTACCACGTATATATTTAATCGCTTTCTTGTCAGTCTGTTTGTTTGTTACAAAGTTAGAAATTAATGTTAAACAAACTTTTTAATCATTACAGATTCAAAACTTTAAACATAGGTATCTCAAAACTGGATGACATTGCTATAATAGGACACCAAAATACACAGTGGATTAACTAAAATAATCGGTTTTAAAAACGTGCAAGAAATATTTTAGTGACGTTAGTTTCATTTGTTACATTCATCGCAGCTCTCAGGAACCGACCTATACCTACCGAGAAATAAATTGAATAGGTTAGACTGAAGTAGAGAATGTCTCACCTCACCACATTCTTTCTGTTTTAATTTCACCTCCAGGATCTTTTGCAGCTGTTCCTTTTGTTTATTCAGTGCACAGTCCAATAGTCTTTGGGACTCCTTAGTCATGGCATCGGTCTGCGGAAATTACTTAGCATGTTAAAACGCTTCTGCAATAGCAGGGTTATTTTGTAACTGTTTTTTTGCGCGTAGGTATGTATGTAGATATATGTATATAATATTATTTATTACCTCGTATGTTGTAAACTGATTTCTAAAATTAAGTTATCGTTGGATTCGTCTCGGCAACCAAAATGTCCTAGCAAAGGTGACGTCAAAAATAATTGCGGATTTTAGGTGGCATAATGTGTGGGCCGATTTTTTTTCAGAATTTATTCAATAGTGTACCCAAATCTAGAACATTAAAAGGTGAATATTCAGGCTGCTACGGAACCCCTTACTTAAACGATAAAATTATCTACATCTGAAATAACAACACTCAAACAGTACCTCCAATACAGAGGAAAAATTTAAGAGCCTACAGAATGATATAGATATTCTTAAATACCAAATGCCCGTTCGTCGCGCAGTCAAGTTTTATTTCAGGAGATAAATGAACGTACCAATAGAGGACAAAACGTTATAGTTTGTGGAATAGTAGAACCAAATGAAGAAATTATTGAGGGAAAGCAAACAAGCGATCAATTTCTGAATCAAAAATCTTCAGAATGTAAAAAAGTATATCATGTATAACCAACAACTTTGCATGCGTGATGATAACAAGGTAACTCATCAACTACCTACCAAATTCATACGGGTGCATTAAAATAAAGGAAACAGACTACACTTCTTCTATACTTCTATAAATATGGAATATCTGCGGAGCTCCGTATATTCCGTACCGTACCAGGAAAGCTTGAGGAACTCAAATGTGTAATACACTCCACCCAAAACAAAATGTATTTAATACTCCTGACAGAAATATGGATATAAGTAATCAGAACAATATAAATACAATACGATACAATATTCTTTATTGAACACCACATACAATAACACCATGGAAAATTGGAAAGTTTATACAAAAAAAGTTACAAAGCGAGTCAACAGGCGATCTCATCGATAAATAGCAATCTCTTCCAGAAAACCTTACAAAGAAAAGGTAAAGATAAACAAAAATAAATTGGCGGCGCAAACTAAAGTAATAAATGGAATAAAAAACCCAAATATACAAATAAATAAATAAATATATACAGGGTGTCTTAAAAACCTTTCAACATTTTTTAACAGCAGGTAGGGTGGATGATTTGGATCAACCCTACATTGGTATTTTTTTTTTAGGTTAATTTTTGACTGAGTTACAGACTGATTTGTCATCGCCCTTCCTGATGATGCTCTCAGTGTGCCCCATCTTAACTACTTCATTCATAACATGTGTCACAACGTATTGTAAACAAACAAACTGGAAAATGTTTCTACTCATGGTCAAATGAGCCATGGGGTTTAGAAAACTGAGACTTTATTCTGTAATTTGAACAAAAAGACGGTTTCTGTTAAGGGCTTATATCTGAAATAATTTAAATATGAAACTAACTAACGATTACGATTTTTACTCATCAGTCTCGTACACAACTAAAATACACTATCACTATCACACATCACTATCACTTTTACATTAAACTTCTTCTACGAGAATATGAATCGTGTATTAATTTTATTTATTTGCGTCTACCAGAGATTACTACGAATAAATTATGCGCAACAATTAAACCGAATCGTTAAAGTCTGAGTAAGTACCTATGCTTTGACAATTTGACAAAGTTTTTTTTTAATCTTGAACCTTTTTGTGCAAGGAGGTTTAAGAATTCTTTTGTAAAAATAAAATCGTCCATACACGTAACGTTTTATGAAAATTCTATTAAAAGCTGGCATCATACACGTTGTTGTTGAATGAAATTCTTATCCTAGAAGAAAGATAAAACTTAGTACTTGTAGCTTAGTAAGAAGATGCTGAGAAGAGGTCATCTCGTGGTGACACTACAATATTCTTTGGTGAAAATTGGATCATGTTGCCAAAATTCAACTCCGGAAAAAAGTCTGTAAAGACATTGTGTGCATTTTTAACGGGAAACTATCCACTTGACAGTCTGGTCCATAGAACAAGTTACGCACAAGGATCTCATATTCAGACTGGATCGATTAATAACTATTAGGTAATTGCTAATCAAAATTATACCGTTATAGCAAGTAAGGCGGTTACAAATTCTTTGATGACAGGGAACCAAGAAAACTTAGTTCAAGTGAGACGGACAAACCCGATTACTGTGTCTCACTAAAGGTGCTTTTCCACCGGCGTCGCGAGACGAGACGAGTTGGCGCGAGAATTTTTATTTGTATTAAAACACCCATTTCCACAGCGCGCGCGCGAGGAGGTTGCGCGATTTTTCAATACAAATATCAATTCTCGTCCCGCCTCGTCTTGCCTCGCGTCGCCGGTGCACCGCGGTGGAAAAGCACCTTTAGATGTTCCAAAAGCACTAGGGTGGCGTTACAAATTGGGATAAGAACTTACACCAAAAAAAAAATTGCTTGATTTTACATTTTTATTCGAAAGAATAGCCTTTTATAAGAAACTAATTTGAAGCATTTCATGATTAAATGTATTATTGATATTTAAAATAATTTATTAAATTAAAGTAACCTTACCTACTTGTAACGACAAGATGACGTAGATATTTATAAAGAACGGGTATACTTCGTCTAAGATTTAGAGACGATTTTTTATTATCTGTGATCTGTTTTCAAAGTCATAATAGACGAACGTCATTCAAACATAATGTAAACAAACAATCGCAATATGATATAATTTATTATTTCAGAGTATAATATAAGCATTCAACCATTGCTTATTACCTAGACCTCAATTAATACAACACTTCCTACATGACCCTTGTTTCTAGACTAGATGTACCTACTTAACACAATCACATTAAATTTGTTGTAAAGGCGGATTCCATACTTCCAATCATGAGTTTCTACAATAAATGTTGATGCCGTCGTTTTGAACCTCTTGGAAAACCTCACCACACAAATTATTAACATTCATCACACATAACTCAAAAGAGAAATGGTCTCATTAATATGTTATTTTATCATAAGAATTAGTCAATTTGTAAACAAATAAATTTGACATGACAACAGCTGTCTTCAAATGTAGGTGCCGGCTAGATATCTAAATTGTACTTATAAAATAAAATATTGGAGAGGTTTTATATGTTTTATGTAAAACCACAAAAGAGTTTCTTCTTTTAATATAATTAATTCATTGTACCTAACATGTTTTTTATCTAACTACAGGGATCGATTCGAGAAGCCTATTCCTCGAAATGGTTTTGAAATTTTCATACATTGTTAAAAATGGGTGTATCTCAATTCCGGCGGGTTTTTCGGAAACCATAAACAAATAAGTACAGCTAGCATCTATGTTTTCGAAGCTATTTAAGCATTATCCATATTAGGTACAAGACTAGATTGAGATTTGGTTAATTTGTGTGAGCCGAGGGTGCAAAGCGAGGATGCCGTTACATACTACATGTAACGTGTCTTCTCCTTCACAATAATAATCCATAGAATAAGTAGTAGCATAGAAACCTTTAGAAGACCTAAACCTTTTGCTATTTATATGGCATTCATAAGGAGTTAGAAAATTGTGTGCTTTTAGGTATTCTTTCGTTATCTTACATGTTGTCACAGGGTTTGAATTGGATCTGACAACGCCAGTGTTGTTGCTGAGGCCCGAGGGGATATTACCTAACGCACTCGCAATCACAATCATTTTCAATTTAAAAATCGAAGGCTTGTCTGCAATTCTGCATACAAAATCCAAACAATTGTTCCGCTTTAAAGTCGATTGCGAATGCGAGTGCGTTAGACAATTGGCCAGCAGATGTAATGATGGAGTCGAAAATTGGTAACAGGATCTGTTCGACCCACGAACAGATCCTGTTACCAATTTTAAAATCGTTAGTTTGGCCCTGATAGGCAGATGATGACATTGCATAAACAAGTACTTAAAACTAAACGTAAAAAAATGAACTTTTTGTCATATGAAAGAAAAGGAGAGAGATAATTTAAGTAAATAATAATATTCTATAATTTCAACAATGTTTTATTTGCAATTTTGGAGATAACAATCAATTGCAAATTATAAAGAGGTCATTAACCGTTTTGGTCAAAGTCAAGTTGAAGTTCTCTGGTCCAGAGGGGCTAGACAAGATGCATTACGCTAACCAGCGTTTCTATTCGTTTCGTTTGTAAACCAATCGCGTCACCGGTAGAACACGTGACTTTTCGTATCACGTCATCTAAAAGTGACGCGATTGGTTTAAAAACGAAACGAATAGAAACGCTAGCTAGCGTAATGCGCCTTGTCTAGCCCCTCAGGGGCTCTACTTTGAAATCCGTAATTCGAACTTTGGATCGCCCCGTCACTTTCTTGCGAATTAGTTACGCGTCGAGAGCGAAAGGGATAGCAATAGACGAAGTTCGAATTACGGATTTCAAAGTAGAGCACAAGGGGCCTATCGGCGACACTTCTGTATTCAAAGTCCAAGAGAGGTCCATTGTCAGAGTCGACGTTGAATTTGACGTTGCGTCCGTGATATTTGAAGGAGAAAAAACAGCCTAGTTGTTGTTTCATTTCTTCTTAAGAAATACGTAATCTAAAACATAGAGAAGGATAGCTGGTGCAAAGTTCATCATATAGTCCAGATTCTGTACTAGTACTCTATGAGCTATACCACTTTGATTTAAATCTATCAGGGATGCAGGTTTGGCAATAGGATTATTGATGCCATAAACACATAAAATTGGCAAATCTTGTATTGGATTTTTTGTACTCTTATGGCCGAACCCTATATTCAAACCGCGGATAGATAGGCTTACTTCGGATTCAAATTTGACACATTTTGTATGGGCAAATGTCAAATTTTAACCCGAAGTAAGCCTTATCTGTCCGCGGTTTGAATATAGGGTTTGGCCGTTACACGGTTATTGCTATAACACGGCATTTTCTTGAAGCTTCCTATTGCGAAAACGAGTAAGATAATGACAGGTTAGCCTAATTGTGCAAAATATGCACAGTCTGTGAGCATTTAGAAGGTTCTTCGGGTTTAACTTTTCTCTCACTCGCTACCATACGCTCTTATTAAGAACGAGTGAGAGAGAAGTACAGACCCGAAGCACCTTCTAAGAGCTATCGCGCTGTACTACGTAAGATTGTCGATTCCATGGCCTGGGAAAGGTTGGTATTGTTTTCTCTATGGTAAGTGTGTGACATCATAAATAATTATAATCAATTATGCGACGGCCTTTATATCCATCGACTAAATGTTTTGCATTACGGATCAATACGGAGAGCACTAATCAGAGGCCCTACTTTGAAAATCGAAGTTCGAAGTTACGTTCGCTCCATCCCTTTCTTTCGATTTAGTCACAAATGACGAGTGACAGGGATGGAGCTACCTTAACTTCGAACTTCGATTTTCAAAGTAGGGCCTCTGATCGTTCAATCCATGTTTATCCGAACTTTTAGATGTCTGTCTATGAATTTATGGCTGTCATTAGATGTCATTGTTAAAATATGTTATTTTCAGATATTTTAGTCGTGATTATTTTTGCTGTAAACCAGTTATATGGGCCAGTTTAGAGCCGAAACCAATGGTAAATGGTTAGATTTCGACAGTAATATAAGACGGACGATATGATCAGTCTTGGCAAAGCATGAACAAGAGATCTAGTGATTTCACATTTAATTTTAAAACCAGCTAGTGTTCAAATTGCAAAAATAAAAATACAGTAAGTTGCACTAAAAGTTACCATTTTTTTTTAATGTTAACTTATTTTTGTTTACATGGAGCGAACTGTTTGTTTACATACCATGTAAACAACGTAGGTATGGTCATTGACCTTGAACTTGGAATTCTGACGTTAGTTACTACGAGCGTTTGGAGTAGTATAGTAATCAACGTCAAAATGTCAAGGTCAAGATATCGGCTGCGATACATCAAGTAACAAAATGAATATAATTAAACCTTCTTTTTTTTTTACTTTAACAGAAACAAAAATGAACCATACCCCCGTGATCAGAATCGTGCGAACTATTACCCCGCCAAATATGTTGAAAGGTTTTTAAGACACCCTGTATATATATATAAAAAATTTAGTACATAGGCTTCCATTTCCTTAGAAGACGGAGATACAGGAATACAAGCCCGCCTGCTCAGACTTAGGACTGGCAGTAAACTGTTAGTGCGAAAAAAAATTGTTTTGAAATGTGCAGATTAAGCCCTTTCATATGACACCCCATTTGCTATAATCAAACCACTTTCATTTTCAACCCCTCATTCTAGACCCCTTTTCAATTATTAATAAAATTAATTTCAAGTTTTTTTTACTAAAAACAGATACGGGGAAGCAAGTGGTACAACAATGCCAAATTTCAAATTGATAGCATTTGTAATTACTGAGAAAACCCGCTGTGACATAGGTACAGACAGACAGACAGACAGACAGATAGACAGACAACGAAGTCTCACCATAAGGATTCCTTTTTTACCATTTTGCTACGGAACCCTAAAAACAACTTTACGGTCGAATGCATAATATTATTCTAAGAATTGATATTTTAATTAAATTGACAGATCTCCACAGGTAAAGCCGTCCATAGGTACAGCAACTGCCGCTAGTTATTATAGGTGTACAATTTAATTGAGCCGGGGTAGGCATGAGGCGCGGGGGTGACGGTGAGGTTCGATAAAGCTCGACTAGTCACCGTTGCCCTCTTCCTCCTCATACCCCGGCTCTCAGTTAAGTTGTACGTCTTTAGTTAAAAGTAGATGCGCCGAATAGTGGTTTCACCGAATAGCCGTATACCGAATACTATTCGGTTTAACCTTTACCGAACCGGATATTCGGCCGAATTATTCGGTATACCATTTCATTGTTTTGCCGCGTAAACAGGTTCTAACATGTAAGCTACGTGTCGCTGCTGGCTAGATGACGAGCGAGCCGTACCTCACCCGCGCACACGGCGCTGTCAGTTTGCTTCAAAACATCGCACGATTACGTAATAAATAAAAACAAAGACCGTGCTTATTATTACAAAAATAACATAAGTAAATCTTACATAAGAAGTTTTCTCTTTTGGTTCTGTACCGCGTCGTGTAGCCAAGAAAGTAGAAATACTCGAACCGAATATATTCGGCAACAAAACTGAATAATTCAGCCGAATACAAATACTTAGTGAAAAAGATGCCGAATACGCCGAATACCAAACCAATATTCGGCGCATCTCTAGTTAAAAGTAACGATAGTAATTACCCTCTTCTTGTACCAGTCTTCTAAGCCGGCCTTTCGTTTTGCTAACAAGTCCGAGTACGTCTTTTCACGTTCCGCCTTCTTCTGAGGATCTGCCGGCGGAGGTAACACTGCAAAGAGAAAACACAGTAGACAAACACAAGAGAAAAAAAAGTTGTTTAAAAGGATTGTGACGCTAAAAAGCTTTTTTCCCTTGTACTAAAAATAATAAATAATACGACCTAGTAAAGTGGAATTTCTTTTGTTTTTATGACTCATGATCAAATTAGAAAATGGACTTTATTTCATCCACAATAGATTCATATTCGTTGTATGGTCGGCCTCAGGAGGTTACGATAATGTGGACCTTACCTTCGAATCCCATCTCACTTCTAGCGTTAATAATCTCCGCCTCCTCTAACATTGCCTCTCTTAATGAAGCGAACTGAAATGATAAAGGTGTCATTGCATGGATTTCAAGATTAAGGGCCTGTTGTTTGGTCAGTAGTTAAACTAACTAATCGTTAAAAACCGTAACTAATGATTAAATCTCAAGGAAATGTGTCAAATTTTCTATTTATTTTTCCAATTTTAACAATTAGCTGTGTTAACTACTGATCAACCAACGGGCCCTAAGATTTATGTAAACATATGCTAACTACGTTGTACCAAATATGCTTGCTAAGCTGCAATGTCAACAGAATTGTGCTAACATAACGGTAGGTATGTTATGCCAAATACGTTTCGGCCCCCCGAAGTAAGGTAAGTATGCCAAACTGACGGATCCCTTACAACATTTCATCTCCCACAACGGGGCTGTCATGAGTAGAGATCGGATAATCAGGAGTTCATAGGTAAAAACTTAAATAAAGTAAAGGTCCTCTTGCATGTAGTTGTAACACAACTGTATAGACCGTTCGTGTTCGTGTATCGACATTCTATATTTGAAATTTGACATAAATTCCATATTCGTTTCGTACACAACTACATGCAAAAGGACCTTAATTAAGTTTTTTACCTATATTCACACACACACACACACACACACACACACACACACACACACACACAAAAACACACACACACACACACGCACGCACGCACGCACGCACGCACGCACGCACGCACGCACGCATGCACGCACGCACGCACGCACGCGCACACACACACACGCACACACACACACACACATACACACACATACACGCACACACACGCACACACACACACACACGCACGCGCACACACACACACACACACACACACACACACACACACACACACACACACACACACACACACACATACACATACACGCACACACACACGCACGCACGCACGCAAACACGCACGCACGCACACAAGCCATCCCTTAAAAAGCCGCATCCACATTTACTTAACTTTTCTCGAGGTTACACGAACTTTATTCAAATTGTGATCATGTTCATTCTGCCGTCGGCTAACTGCATAGTAATAGTAATAGTATATGTAAGCATTGTAAATTTTATGTGGTTTATTAGTTGAATAGAATATAGAAAGCTTCAGTTACTACAACAATGCAGTTAGCGGCCTTCTTTAGTATAACGGCAGCATTGGCTCCCGAAGATCCGACCTCTGAGCACGCGCAATGATTGTACTCGCCCCTATGACCCGCTTACACAACATATCATCATGGCTTTGAAAAAACCTCGTATTTTAACGTACGATTTTAAACTTAAACATGACGAGCATTAAGTTAAAACTCATACATCTCAAATTATCAGATACGAGTTTTTTATCAAGTAGTAATGATAACTTACATATCTCTTGCAATGAATAAGCAAGAGATCCTTGTCCTCGGTTATTTGTGGCTTTACTGCGTCGAGTTTGACGCTCGGAAACAACGTTTGAATTTCGGAGGCGAACTTGTTAACCATTTCTGACACCTGAAAATTAAGAACCTTTAAAATCATTTACTTTTTACTTGAATGCTTATAGAGGTTTGTCTCAAAAGCATACTGCTTTTTAGTTCATTATTTACTAATAAAATAAAACACATGGTATTTTCTACGTCACAGCTAGACTTGAAAAACAAAACGCGGTTGCAAACAAAGTGACGTCATCCGTCAACTAATCCAAACACGATAATATTCAACATTTTTTTTCTCAGTAAATAATAATCAAAAGAAAAATAGTATACTTTTAAAATAAACCTCTATAGGCATTTTTTTTTTCAGAACACCTTTTATAAAAGGTTATGTTGTTAAATCTAGTGAACACGAATACAAGTCGATTTAGCTCTTGATAAGAAAGGGTAAGAGCGGTTGCGCACTACGCCGATCCGAATCCGATCCGAACCCGTGAAAATTCGGATCTAGACCGGTTATATATTAAAATCGGATGACGGAAGCCGGATCTAATGCGTAAACTACCATAGAAATAGTTCTACGACTACGCCGGACCGTATTTTCACGGGTTCGGATCGGATTCGGATCGGACGTAGTGCGAAACCACTCTAAACGTCATGTGCAGAGTGTACTAGACTTATACCGTTTATCACCTAAACCTCGGGAGACTTGTATCCCTTTTCGGGACCCTGCCATTTGTCCAAAAAATTTTTGGTCAAATGTATGATTTCCGAAAATTTCATTTCCCAAAAAGCATTGTGTATTATTGTTGTTTTATATCCGGAATATCGAAACCGTTTGCTCACTACGTCTATTAGGTTACGAGTAGGTTACACTTGTGACTACATAAAAAATAAATCAACTGCGACAGGAAACAACTTCTTGGCCAATAAAACTATGGGAAATGATGCATTCGACCAAAAATTTTGGCCATACGGAATAGGCCCCCTGTTTCACTAGGGTCACATAATTAACGCAAACTCTAGTAAGAAATAAATATAAGTCTCCAAACCGTCAGAACTTGCTGATCCAAAACTGCAGAGATCTCGTCTGCCCACAAGTACTCAATCTTCATCCTCGTCAACATCGTCTGGAGCTCCAGGAGGAGTCTCTTAGTGTTTTCCACCTCTTCCACGGAGGCACTGGTGCCACAGTCCGTGTATCGATTCATGTTATCTTAAAAATACAATTTGTTAGTTAAAATCTTAATGCGCCAATAGTGGTTGCTGCCCAGCTAAACCATAAAGCGACTTCTCCTTCGAAACATCTGTGGTATGTGCAACCTTATTACTATCGGAATAGAATTGAATCTGCTTTAGCTACTGAATTTAGAAATTTAGAGGGTACTGCACACTACGGTACCCAAAAAAAATTTTTCAATGTTTTTGTTTACAGTTTTATACAATGAGTTTTGATGCCTTAAAGTTTATATAGTGAATGAATCATTTAACTCGCTTGAAGCGTCAAACGACACCTCGTAGTAATAAATAACTATCAATTAGCAATGTTTTTTAAAACCAGAAAATTCTAATAAGTATAACGAAGCCTTCAACGTTAACCTTCCTGGTTATCAAAACGAATAAAAGAGTGATAGTCGGTATAAAAACGAGATCACGAAAAATCTGGTAACGATCTTCGAAATCGTTTATTCTATGTTGACAGGATAGAAGGCAACTCCCTGATGCTAATCATATCGGTCTGCCTACGCACAATGGTTGCATTATGTATACATGGCGACTGAAAAGCGTGTTGTTCCCAAAAAAATGGCTGTACATAAAGTAAGTACCTACTAGTTGTAATCATGTCAAATATGTAAAAACTGACCAAAACTTTAGTTGCGTTATGTATGGCGCTATTACCCGTACAAAGATACTTTTGTGACCAAAAACGATAATTTTAATATCTGAATGTTGTAAGTACCTATATTACGTCAATTATGCAAAAACTGACCTGATAAAAAAAAAATTGATATACAGTAGGTACGGCAGTATATCTTAGTATATTATGATAAGCATTAAAAAAAAAAACTTAGTTTTCGACAGAGTAATCGTATCACTATCTTTTACAACTTTTGGTTTAAATTTAAACAATTCCAAATGAGACGTGTTAGGTGCATATAAGACGAATTTAATATTTAATTTTATTTCACTTACAAATCGTTCTAACCAAGTGAGCTGTCAACTAAATTTATTATAATTATATACTAATAACTAGTCTGCATATTGTGTAGTTTTAAATTGTAACCAGGACAACCTTACTACGAGTATTTGGTTATTTTCAGCCATAACCATATTCTTGGTCACAATCGCGACCAAACATTTGGTTAGTTTTTACATAATACCAACAACTCATATTTGATAGGAATACCACCTAGGATTTACTTTATACATAACTAGCGACCCGCCCTCGCTTCGCTTCGGTTTATTTGAGTTTTCTGTAACACCCGTACAATAAACCAGAATTTATTTATATACATGAAAACCTTTCTCTTGAACTCTATCTATTGCTGAAAACAGCATTAAAATCCATCGCGTAGTTTAAAAGATCTAAGCGCACAGATAGCGGGAGCGATTTTGTTCTATACTTTGTAAAGAAAAAGATATTCAGCCATTTACCTTATCGTTTTTTAGTCACAAAAGTATATTTGAATGGGTATAACGCCATAACGTAACCAAAATTTTGGTCATTTTTTACATGTTTGACAAATCACGGTATGCTTCCCAAAGTCTAACCCTAATGATAACTGTTAATGCCTACAGTTACGGACTACCCATGGACCCGCTACAGAGCACTGTCGTTAAAAGGACTCAGCACCGAATCGTAGTTATGTAGCAAATTGACCAAGAAGTGAAATGCACATTAAGTATATAAATTGACCATTTTGTGAAGAGGCCTAAATCGTCAAATACACAATTAGCATATACTCCATAAAACGACACGGCTAGATAACAACTGTCTGCAACAAGTCTAACTACCGCACTCAGAGACGTCCATTTAATTAAATGCTTGATTAAAGTTGCTGCTGTCACTTTTTTGCTACAGCAATAAAATAAGACAAAAAGCCACTAAACAATTATGAAATTTAAAAAGTCCAAAACGCAAATTACCTAATGTCGACCACAAAGCTACTTGGGATAACTGCTTTCGATAAGATTTGACAATGTGCTATTTGTGGTGTCATCTTATTTGTCGTTATGCTACACAGACCAACTGCTATTTTGATGTTCTGCGTTATTTACGTTATGTTAATTGGGCAAAATGCTAATATGACGCCTGACATTTCGCTTATTGGTCAATTTGCGTCAGTGTACATTTTGCTACATAGACTATTCGATACTGAGCCGTAAGAAACCAATAATTCATTACAGTGCGATAGCACTTAGAAGATCCTTCGGGTTTGTACTTGTCTCTCACTCGCTCTTATGCACTCTTATTAAGAGCGAGTGAGAGAGAAGTACAAACCCGAAGCATCTTCTAAGTGCTCACAGACTGTACCGTAAAATGGGGTGAATAGGATTCGCGGGGTGAATAGAGTTGCAGCCTAAAACCAATCATATTCTACTAATTAAAAGACTGAGATTTTAACGTAATTTTCCAAAAGACTTGTCAATGTAATACTAGTTCTTATTAGTAACAAGTTATGCTTTGTTTTAGGCTGTAATTCTATTCACCCCGCGAATCCTATTCACCCCATTTTACGGTATGTAGGTAGGTACGTAATTGTGACTCGATAAAAGTTCAAGATAAGGGTAATTTCATAAAAGCTGCGATAAATGGAATGGATGAAATTAAATTACGAGGGCTCTATTTTATTGGGTATACCACATTGCTTTTGAAATGTTATCGTAATGTTTTAACTCGGCTGCCCTTACTATCAAGTAACTAATAGCTATAATATCGTTGACATTACGGCATGGCAAAAGCAATATGGTTTTATCAAGTAGAATAGATCCCCTGTGATTGTGCGAGTGCCCTTTGAAATGTAATTCAAATCTCGAACCTTAATCTTGTATTAATTTTACGCACCATGTAGCTACAGCCGGCCTTATACTTAAGTGGCTGCACACTTAAGGATCGGCCCCACGGATGCGTAAAATACGGTGACTTTGCGTAAACAACAGAATGGGGTCATAGTTATTATTACATAGCGTCAATTTTGACGGACCGTAATTTGCGCACCGTTAAGCTCTGGTGTGGTCGCTCCCTTAAGTACCTTGCCGCTTTAACGCCTTTGGCAGATTCGTGCAGCAGTTGAAGCATGACGTTAAAGTGACAAAGTAATAAACTTTGCAGTTGCTTATAACGCCGACCGTAGGTACCTACATTGTCATTCTCCCATTCTATCCATTCATGGCAGCTTTTGTGAAATGAGATATTCGTACCTAAGTTTTTAGCCGCAAGGTCGGCAATGGACACGTGCTCCTCTACGAGCTCCATCCTCTCTTCCTTCGCTACTTGCATCTCTTTCAGGTTTGCCAACGTGATTGCAGTAATGGTCGTCATGACCAGCTATAAAAAAGCTTGATGCTTAAGGTATTTTTTGTCTGGATGTTTAACATATGTACATTATGGTTTTTTAAGAGATATCCAATGATACCTCACTCAATGTTATAACGAAAAAAAACCTTCGTTTTACATACATTTTTAACAGTTTTTTTTAATTCTATTTTACAACTTTGTCGGGGTAATTTAAATATATAACTACGCCAAATTACAGCTTTGTAGTACTAAAAGTCTCAGCGTTAAACCGCAGACAAACGGACAGACGGCCATGGCGAAACTATAAAAGTTCCTTGTTGACTACGGAACCCTAAAAAATGGTCACACTATAATGTTCAAAATGATCAGACGAGAACAGGAACTTATGCTCATCAATTAATAATTCGACTTATTAAAAAGTAAGTTTTTAACAGAATCACCGACATAAAAAAAATATTGCTCATTTACATTGTACAAAAACCTTAATAATCTTTTATTTCACTATTATATTAACTGTCTCCCAGTCTCCCCACAAAATCGACGCGGAATCGGCGGTCTCCTTTGCGC
Organism: Acleris cristana; assembly: GCA_948252455.1. Classification (NCBI taxonomy): domain Eukaryota; kingdom Metazoa; phylum Arthropoda; class Insecta; order Lepidoptera; family Tortricidae; genus Acleris; species Acleris cristana. The sequence continues at coordinate 6,785,030 of OX411794.1, forward strand.
GGACGCGTTTTCAAAGTCAAAATCAAAATCATTTATTTTATGATTGCAGATGTACAATTAGATGTAATAGGCCTAGGCGTTTTCTGTAGGCCTAGCCAAAATGCAATCGCTGCTAACGTTCTTGTTCTCTATCAATTCGAAATGTTTCTGTTTTCTATCGACGGTATCTATCTAGCTTACGTCAAGCTTACATTTGGCCGATTTTGTAAAATCGCTGACTTATGGTCATGGTCATCGCACACTACCGCCCCGGCACCAGATCAGCCCCGCGTCTGCTCAAATTTAAACATTAAAAAGTGAGCTTTGACTCGTGTTAATTCGATACATTTTTCAAGTTAAAGTAATAACAATTGCCCGGCCGTGGGCTTTGCGACGTCCACTGAAAAATGTATCGAATTTACACGAGTCAAAACACACTTTTTAATGTTTAAATTTAAGCAGAGGCGCTGCTGATCTGGTGCCGCGGCGTGTAGGCCTCCTGACCGATTGTGTGACAACAAATTGGACGAGGGTATCCTAATACCAGTTACCTCATTATAGTAGTTGCAAGCATCCCTTGCGGTCATGTAGCTGTGGAGGGCGACGTCCGCCTGGTCCCTGATGCAGGCTTCCAACTCGCAGATGTTCTTGGTGATGACAGGAGCCTCCAGGATCACACACGGAGAGACTTCGCCCTCTTTTAGTGGTGGTGGTTTGCCTGGCACATTTTTTTTAATGACCTCACATGTTTGTATTCGAGTTTATAAATATGTATACATTTTAGCTTGTCTATTCAATGTCATGTTTAAACTGCCATATATGAATTGTCACAACGATTAAAGTGACAAGGTAAAAAAGTGTATACATATTTATGAACTCGACTTTACAAATCTTGCAATAGGCTAAAATAACCTCTGCTTTATGGTAAAGAGAAGGCAAAAAACACATTAGCCACCTACGTGGGGTCTGAGATCCATAGACACGCGTCAAAATAGTCCATGAACCAACCGAGCTAATTACATTGCTTACAGTCGCTTGTCGCATGCGGTCGCCGAGCTAGTTTCAAACTACTCGACATCGTCGTCACCGGGTCTCCCCAAACCTATCGATATGGAATCGGCGTTAGCTGATCATAAAACTCTTTATGTCTACGCAATAAGAGCGAAACATAGGCGTGGGGAGACCCTTGACGACGCGCTGGCCTAGTTGGTAGTGACCCTGCCTACGAAGCTAGCGGTCCTGGGTTCAAATCCCGGTAAGGGCAGATATTTGTGTGATGAGCGCGAATATTTGTTTCTGAGTCATGGATGTTTTCTATGTATTTAAGTATATATTTATCTATATAAGTATGTTTATCGTTGTCTAGTACCCATAGTACAAGCCTAGAGCTTAGTTTGGGACTAGGTCAATTGAAGGGATGTTTACAAAAACAACATAACTACTTTAGACATGATTTTACAGGAAACGAAAAAAGGTTATTGTCTTCGTACATACTAGTTATTAGAGATAAATATTGTATAGGTGATTTTAGTAAGTGGCTAATAGTTCAGAAATATACTATTACACATTTCAAAGACCAGTATTTATTGAAAAAAATTGAAAAATGTGTTCGTCACTTATGCTGTTTTTGTAAAATTTTGTTAGTTGTGTTCTTTTTGTACGAAAATAAAACAACTTTCTCTGGAAATTTATATTCTTATTCTATGAAATACAGGCTTATTTTACTTTACTATTTAATCCTATTTAATCCTCACATCCGCTGCTATTGTCATCACTATCTACCTCTAGAGACGACGATTCTTGACACGTTGGAGACAAAATGGATTGGTAGAATTGATGGCTCGTTGGTTTGGCCAAAAATTGCATCAATTTCCTCAAGTCGCGTGCTTTGTGAGGATTTAGGGAAAGTGGAGACTCATAAGCACGTTTTAAATTCAATTTCTCGGGCATTTTCTTCCTATTCCTAATGTCAATGGTAACCCAAGGTCTCGTGAATGAGTATCGAACCGACACATATTTTGTGTCGTGTTCTATTTTTATCATTCTAACCTCTTTCAATTTCATAGCAGGCTTACTATTACGTAAAAAGTAACCTGAAACAGCATTCTAATAATTCAATAATAAAATAATGTCAGATATTGGGTAAGTACTATAGTACCTAAGTATAAGTATAGGTAGTTATGTTCTTTTTGTAAAAAATAATGTAGATATGTAGTTTTTGTAAAATGGGTATATTTTTAGGTGCCGATTTTGGACAAATGGGGTAACTTTTGGACAACATCTTTTGCAAGACTTGTAGCTTCTTCTAAGATGAACACTGTGATACCAATAACTCAAATCCGCCAAAAATGTTAGTTATGTTGTTTTTGTAAACATCCCTTCAATTGGTGTGACATTGTCCCCTGATATTTATTTATTTATTTAACGTCCGTATCGTTATCGTTATCGAATATAGATAGGATTAACGTTAGCTGTCAGACGGTCTCTACGAGCGCTTACGTCAATTCCATACATTTTGACAGTTTTTGAAAATCGTTTACAGATGTAGTGAATAATGTTTTGACTTCGTTTTTTGTCGGATAAGTTCGTATCGATCTTGCTTTCTCAATTAGCTTATCGGTGGGTTCTAAAGTTGACTGAGACAGCAAGATAAAAACGAACTTTTCCGACAAAAAACGATGGCAAAACATTATTCACTGCATCTGTACATACGTAGTTTTAGCATTTTAACCCATTTATGATTTTTAAAAAAAACAGTAAATACGTCTAACAAACCCAAATTTCCTATAGCCTACCTATAGTAAAACCTACCTATGGTCCCGATCTGCTTAACATCCTCGATTTGTTTTTTAACCCCCTACACAAAAACTGGGGTGGTAAAAGTTGGACCTGGTGTCTGTGTATCTGTTTGTGGCTTCGTAGTTCCTAAACGGATGGACTGATTTCGATTGTTTTTTGTTAGAAAGGCTACTTTATCGAGTGTTCTTAGCTTTGTTAGATGAAGATCCGTTAAGCTGTTTAAAAGTGATGAAGGCAAAGATCTCGTGACGCAGGTTTTTTTAAAGGAAGATAGTTCAATCTTAACGGTTCTTAGCCAGGTTTCATGAAAATCGATTGAGCCATTTAAGAGGATTGTGAAGCGACGCTACAATCACTTAACTGTCAAAAAAATTCCACACTTGTATAGCTCCGGGGCTCCGATCAAGACCGATTTCCACGATTTTTTTATATGTTATATAGTATTTATAAAGAACTACGCCTGAACGTTTCTATTTTTTGTTTTATAAATTTAATTCAATCTAAGAAATATTTTCTTGGAAAGGAAATCGTACAGACATAGTTTTTCATGATATCTACAACTTATTCAAAAATCGTAAAAAAACGGACTACGTTTAAGACGAGAGAAACGTAATCGCATTTTGTATATTGACTTTGTCTATTGACTAGTTATTCTTTTAATAATGATTACCGAGTGGACTAGATACCCCACCATGAAGCTAGTTTCGTATTTCGGCCACCTCGGTGATAAACAAGACGTATTCTTTGCCTTACTATACCGGAACCATAAAAATCAACCTCAAGCTAAGGTCATTCTTGGACACCGTAAAGCGTAGAAAAAAACCGGACAAGTGCGAGTCGGACTCGCCCACCGAGGGTTCCGCACATGACATGGTTAACTCAATTCAAAATTTGTACCGCCGTTCCTTGCATAAAGACCCTGTTTTTTTTGTGAATTAATTAAAAATTTACAAATTTCAGATTTTTTCCTATACTTGTAGTAAATGACGATGTTACTTGCCAAATTTCATAGTTCTAGGTCAATGGAAAATACCCTATACATTTTGATTCCCTCGAGAGTGTCGAAATGCATGTTTTTTGCGACATAAAGGGCCGTATCTTTTATTTACGTAAATGTAGAAGTTTGGTTTTTTTCATAGCTTCAAGGGGCTGTAGACCGAAGTATATGGGTTTTAATTTCAACTTGATACCTTCACGCGTTCCCGAGATAAAGATTCTTGACATACAGACAGACGGACAGACGGACAACAAAGTGATCTTATAAGGGTTCCGTTTTTTCCTATTGAGGTACGGAACCCTGAAAACAAGTTTCACTACCTGAGTACTTAAGTAGTTCTTACTTGGTGGGCATTCTATCCGTTTTTCGTTATCACCCGCCCCCGAACCTGAAACAAATATAAAAAAACGTTATTCCTCTATCATCTTAATAGTACCTAGAAGAGCTTTGCTCCGTATTTTTTTATTTGTTAAGTTTTTTAAAAATGAAGCCCAGTTGGATCGATTTATCGCCCCCTATAATAAATTTCATGAAAATTATTGGAGCCGTTTCCGAGATTCAGATTATATAAGTAGGTATATATAGGTATACAAGAATTGCTCATTAAAAGGTATTAGATTAAGTCCTATCATTGGAGATGCAAATTAGTTTCCAGAATAATCATTACCAACAACTCTTAAAATTTGTTGATAATTCTGTAACCACATTTTCCACAATTAGGCCATGATTTAATACACTGATTTTACAACTAGATTTTAACATCAATTCGCTATCTATACTTAAGTTAATTTTTAATGTTCCAGAACAAAAGTAGTTCAGGTCAGAGGCACCCTGTATAGGTAGGAAATGACGAGTCCGAACATGTGAGCCTGTTTCTCGGCAGTAATTCCTACGTGAAGCGGCTATTACACTACTTCGTTCACCTAAAGCTGGGTCCACATTTGTATCATTTTGTCGTATCGTATCTCCGTCGCGTTGCACCGACGCGTATCAAGATCGCTAGTGTTGACGCACGAACAGCGCGATCATGCGGCGCGCCATATCTATCGCTCGGGATCGATGTTGATACGCGTTTTTTATATACCCCGCACACGTCCACACTTAATGATACGGCGTTATGATAGGATACGTTGCTGCTACGCTACGGTTAGTATGGCGCATTTTTTCACATGACGATTGTAGTGATACGGTGTGCCGAAAGTGAGCGTCCATGCTTAAGGTCTGATTTTTAATCCCACAGAAAAAATGTAAACAAAGGTGTTGCCGCTAACGAAAAACATTTCCAGCATTCAAAATATTTATACTTCCCACTTTTATAAGAAATCGACTTAATATAAAAAAACTATATATTGTAATCAAGATGCAAGAATTTAATTTGTTGATGGCAAACTTTATTTTGAAATATACTCTTTGTTATATTAATTTAAAACGAGAATACTGTTTTCGTATGCATAATTTATTTATTGCACTGGTATCACTGATTCGATACACCCGTCTTAAAAAGTCGAGGGCCGCTTGGCTTGATTCACGTCACTTCACTCGCTTCACAGTTAGTGCTCCCGTCGTATTAGCTTTCCAGTTACTCTTGTTAAATTGTTCTGTTAAATTTTCATTATATTATGTTTTTATTGTTATTACGTTGTTCGTTGTTAAGTTTTCCGTTGTGTTTTTGTTATTGTTGTGTGGTAGGATGGACATGCGGTAGGTGGATGGTCTGTTAATAAATGTATTTTTTTTATTGCTGTTTCATTTCACAGATTTGTGCGATTTTAATTTTAATTATTTCTCAAATTTATTTTTAAAATCACTGTTCCATCGACATGATAATATCTAATGTTATTTTTCTTGCTGGCCCGTACTTTGAGATCCCCTCAAATTCCACTTTGACAGTGACGTAACTTTGTTTACATTTTTTCCGTGGGAATAAAAATCAGACCTTAGGATACGCGAGCTCGATACGATACGCGTGATCGTGATCGGCAAAATGATACAAATGTGGACCCAGCTTATGCGGTCGCCAACGAACCTCGTCTTGACATTAGTCTGTCCGCACGCCTACCTAGGTCATATGACATTCGGCGACCGACGGCAGTACCCTTATAATTATTACCGTACTCGCTAGCGAGTCAAATGCTCTGTCCCTCGCACTCTAAAAGAATACTGCGAGGTCTGCGAGCTGCGAGGGACAGAGCATTCGTCCGAATGTGGCTGACTACCGTATTCTTTACACTGTTGCGTTGCGATCGCCGTAGGTAACACGCGGCGCACGACTCAATGTAAAAGGTACAGTCGCACACTTTTGTCGCTTTAACATCTCTCTCTGACAGATTAGTGCAGCAGTTCAAACTTGACTTTAAAGTGACAAAGCACCAAAGTAGCTACTTATAAGGCTGACCGTACCCAAATGTAGGTAATGTATAAATAAAACTGAATACCACACGGCAGCGGTTTTCCGTCCAGAGAGCACGTGCGAGGCTTCTTTTTAGTCGGCGCCATGTATTCCTTGAAGTTTTCCACGCTTTTCTCGAAGAACTCCTGATACGTCATGTTCTCTTGGTACACAATAGCTACGAAGTCGTCGAAAAACGGCGCATAAATAGTCAACCAGTCGCGAAATTCAGCATCCTTTCTGAAACGGCAATTGGATATATATATAGATATGCCTAGCCAAGATGCAAACGTCGCTAACGTTTCTGTTTTCTATCGATTCGAAATGAATGTCAATTTCGCAAAGTTATTATGGTCCATTTTCGAAAATCACTAACTTGGCGTTAAGCATCCTGACTAGGCCCCAGGGTTCCTTTTACTGCCTATGACCAGTGGCCTGTTTTATAAAGCTACAAATTACAATTTACAGTTTATTCAAGTTTCCATTTGACACAACCTCCACCAATGACGACAAGCCGTTTGAGCAGTGTTACCAGTTTAGACCTGTAAAATTGTTACTTGTAGCTTTATAAAAGGGTGTCCCTCGGAATCCCTAACAACGTTTGTCTTAACACATCGTTTGTCAGAATTTTCATAAGCCCTAAACTGGTTTTTAGACGAGTCAGGTCACTTTTTAAGTTTTCCAATTATATCTGCGGTTCGGTTAGGACAGGGTTGTATCACTAAAATGTTTTAAAAATTTAAGCGGAAATGGCTTTAGGATAAATGAAAATTCGGACAAACGATGCATTAGGACAAATTACGATTAGGGATTCCATAGTGGAACCTTTATAAAACGTGCCCCAGAGGTGTTTCGCACTTCGAGGACCCTGCCTACGAAGCTAACGCATTTGATTTGCATTGTGTGATGAGCGCGGGTATTGGTACCCGAGTCTTGAATGCTATCTATGTAAACGCGAATCCTGGGCGTACAAGAAAGTACAGATGTTTTGCGACAGATACTCGTAGAAAAAGCAAAGGTCCCGGCAATTTTTTGAACAATAATTGTTCGTCAACAGTACGGATGTAGTCGCAAGGCTGTGATTTCAACATACTTAGACCGACGCAAGTGTTTCAACGCATGGTGTGGCATTTCATTGATAAGCAGAACAACGGAGCGGCGACGACGCAACGCATCGGCAACACTCATGTGGCATCCCTAAAGTAAGGCCAACGAGACAAGATAAAGAATGTAAACAAGCTTTCAATAATCGTGTCACTTCGAACGCAGTCCAAACAGGAATGAACTTCACAAAATGGCGGCCCTAATGTGGACAACTTCATGTACTGACAGCTTTCCTGTACCACGAATCACGCAACGACAGCGGTCATCGACCAACTGAAGATATTATTGCGTACGAGACAGAGGGACAGATATAATAATCGCTTGCTATCGCATTATAACTCAGTATCGGTCAGTTTGTTTACATTCTTTATCTCGTCTCATTAGCCGTACTTTAAGTGCTCCTTTAGCCACGTTGTCGGTTCACTTTTGGAGGTCTACCGCCCGTGTCAGTCAACTGTTAGACCTGTCCCTGAAAAATCCAACTAGACTCACGAGCAAAAATAACACGGTCGTGTTCTTCTGTTATTATCTACAAAGTGACCCGTTATTTCTGCTCTGCATATTATTACATTTCCTAGGTTAAGTAGGTACCTACTTACTTAGCATGTACTGCGAGGTAGGCAGTTATCGCCGTGAGGGTAAGCACCCCGATCATCACACGCCTGTCTTTGAGCGGCTCCGGGGGCGGCGGGGGCTTCGGCGGGCACGGATCACGCTCGTGCCATTCTTTTTTTTTTGCTAGGCTGATCGGCGTGCGGGAGAAACAGGCTACGCAGTTGTCTAATCCTTTACGGTACTGAAAAATAAGGTACTCTACAAGTATCCGGAAAGTCCCCGGTCCGAGAAAAATGTTAGCTCCGCATGTTATCGGATTTTAATGGTAGTAGGATCTTATGCAGGGTCCGCTTGGATCTCTAGCAGCATCTTATCCTTTAACCTACCACCAAACAGCAGTATTATCATTGCTGTGTTCCGGTCTGGGGATAAGACAACCCTTGAAATTACTAGCATAGAGGCATTCCATCTTATTCCTCATGGTTGGCATCGCATTCTCAGTCTTAGGATTGTAGACTTGACAATGCATGTCTGCACGTGCAGATCCCACTTACCATCAGGTGGCTTATGTGCTAGTTATCCGTCTCCTTGCCATAAAAAAACATGTGGTCCGTTTAAATCCGAAGCTGTGTCCGAAGATAATTGATACTCATTTAGGTTCGGCCGCAAACACTTGCATTGTGCCAAAAAGTAACGGACCGGTTGGCTGGAGCGACCGAAGCATGATCTGCCGTTATACCAAGGAAGGCAGCTCACTGCACAGTATTAATATAAGCATTCTAAATTTAATGTGGTTACCAGGTTGTATGCGTGTAAAAACCGGGATAGGATGGCCTCAGATCGTTCAGAAAATCTTATGAAAGCTTGAGCAAAGGATTGAATCCGGGGCAGTTTTATGCGGGTTAGGGAGATTCCAGAGTCTGGCTACTTGTAAGTACCTAGTCCAAGCAATAGCTCCGTGATTTGTCAGTGCGGTATGTTTCTTTATACCGCGTCTAGGTACGAACAATGAGTAAAATAGCGTGTGTTACCGAGCATAACATTTTTATATTGGGTACTTACTAGGACAAGCCTCGAGTTAACTACTAACGGTTTTAATTTGAACATGATGCCTTATTTCTCAAGGCGATTACAAGGCATGAGCCAATTTTTAAGTATGATTGACGTGATTTCTGTGTTATATTGAAATTGTTTGTGTAATAGGTCTGTATTCCTGTATCGGGTTTGAATAGTTCTTTCAGTTCGACATTGACAGATTTCAGTCATTTTGAATGCCAGGATTCTGTTTTGGATCTCATCTGTGGAATTAAATTGACCTCTTTAGCCTCTTTATTATCTTCTCGCATACTCCTCCTCTGTCGCTATGTAAGGAGTAGGTATAGTACGATTAGTACGTAATCTCATAAATGATTTACGCCCACGGTTTACGCCCTACACAGAGGTCGCGGGGAGCGAACCAAACAGAGATATTTTAGGTCTTCCGGTAACCGGGGAGGGAAGATGGCCGACCGCAAGATGCCCGGCTTTTACTTTTAATTTATTCTGGTTACAGATTTACTCTCACTCGCTTGACATTGGCTTAATCACCGCGGTGGACCGTCATTTCATTAACGTTTTGAACGTCTTTCGTCGAGTACAAAATGTGCCACTCACACGCCAAACATGTTTGCTATGTTATGCAAATTACACCTTATTGATACGGAACAGTCTATTTTGTTTGAAGACGCGCTGGCCTAGTTGGTAGTGATCCTGCCTACGAAGCTAGCGGTCCTGGGTTCAAATCCCGGTAAGGGTAGATATTTGTGTGATGAGCGCGAATATTTGTTCCTGAGTCATGGATGTATTTAAGTATACAGTGTGTAAATGGTATACGGGCGTTTATTAAAAATGGACATAGATTAAGACTCCAATAATCATAAACAGAAATAATTATTTTGATTAAGCTAACGTATACACCGTTATTAATTTTTGAACATACTATCGACCCGCAATGTACATCTAATTCCATCTGTCATAACTTTGAAACATCATTAATTAATTGTATTTTTTTGTTATACATTGCGTTTTAAATTATTTTGTATGGTTAATTTTTTTTAATTTAATTTTAACAAAAGCTGCCTGTATGTGCTCATTAGGGGCTATACTAACCACAGTTAAAAGGAACGCCCGTATACCATTTACACTGTATATTTACCTATATGAAATGTACCGTACTAGCCCGACAGAAGCCACCTAAAAGGATCACAATGGCCTGTTGTAATAACAGCATTATTTTTGTATTTTATTCCTAATTTGAGGAGTAAGTATCGTAAATATCCGCTTTGAACCGTACATCCTTCAGTTCATATTATATCATGAAAAATTCTGTAGTTCGTCCCTATTTGGCAAATATGTAGGAGTGTGAAAGTTTCGACGACCATTACTTAATAAAATATAAATAGAATCAGATTTATAGAAGGCACAAGGTTATATCGACATATTTGTGTCGACATAAACCTATCACAATTATTTTTTTCCTATGTCTGGCAACATTTTCGGCTGTCAAGTTAGTTCGCGTAATTCTGGACTCGACTTTAAGCTAAGCTATGATAAGCTACTCAGCTTAGCACATCTGTGGTGAAAAAGCATCCTCAGGATTGCTATGACCGATTCTCCTGACAATTTAATTTTCAAGTCTTATAATAAAACAACGGAGTGAAATAAAAATCATACTTTAATTTAAATTAAAAACGATATTTTTCATATTTACATAAATTACTAAATTTAACCTCAATCTAGCTACTTCCATTTACCACGAGATGTTGTTAAGAACTTTTACTGATAACATCGATACCTAAATGCAAATAGTGCCCAAGAACACTATTAAATACTCAAATATTTCTAAGAGAAACATGAAACTGAGAATAAATGTTCTTTTTTAGTCTTAAGTTCATTTGAATATTTAAAGAAAATATTTCAACAATCAATTTAACTTGAGCCACAGTTAAGAAACGAACCGTGTCAACGATCAGTTACCCGGATCAAAAAAAATAGTACAATTCAAAAATATGTCCATTATATTCCACTTTATCTTTAAACACTAGAAAACAACTGTTACAATTGTGAATTTGTAAAAAAAAACACAATATTAAGAAATCATGAAAGTACGTCTTACATTACAAATACAATAAAGTCGTCACAAATTCATGCGCGACCGTCGCGCGGGTCGAGACGTTGGGGAGGCGAGGCAACAGCCAGTACCATAGAAAAGGTACAGTCGCAGAAACCAGACTATATAATGAACAAAACACGTATATTTAACCTTTTTAATTTACAGCATTCATAATGAGCTAGGAAGAGTCGTCACAGTTTGAATAGATCTGTCAACACTGTAAAATACAAAGAAGTCTAAAAGAAATCCAAAAATTAAACAAGGATAGTTCATAGTCCGGCTATCCTAGTACAGTCAAAAGCACTAATATCTATACAGCCATCGCGCCAAATATACCTTAAAGTCAGTGGCATAGGGCCGCGTAGATATTTATGATGTCTTGGGAACGTATATATATTTATGACTTTGACTGTACCTATTGTATGGCCAGTATGTGTCACTTCGTTTCACCGCTCCCCGCCCACCCCCGCTAGCTCCAGTAGGCATCACAACACACCGCGCGAAAACCGCGCACAAACTTGTTAGAACTAGTTTAAGTTAAACCCTTTAATTTTCCATGTATGTGACGCACTGCCGTTTAGCGCAGTACATTATAATTTAGACAAACATTTGTCACAATTCCAACCTCAAAAAACCGAGCATACAAAATCATTAAACAAATGGAAAACTATTGGCAGGAGACCATAGTTGCATTTTCTTTCACAATGGTATTCAAACCAAAGAAAATCAACCTTAGTTTTATCCGAATTTGTTTTACAAACATTTAACGTAGTATTTTACGTCATAACGTGTATAGATACATTCAATTTGACGCAGGGCGTTACGAGGTTACATATGCTACCGTGTGCTCGACTCTTATTGGTCAGAAGGCTGATACAGGCTCGCTCTTATTGGTAACTTGTGACGCGACACAAACGAACCAATAAGTAATATCGATAATTATGACAAAATTAAAAAATAACACGTCATACAAATCAGAATTCTCTGATTAAATGAATATGGACAGACGTTATATTGTAAGTTGGTATTTATCAATATTATCTTACAGTTGATAATAATATACAGTCAAGGAAATCAAAAGACGTACCTTTTTCGCTCTTGTGACAATGTGAATAAAAAACATAAAAAGGTACCTCTTTCAGTTTCCCTTACTGTACATGCAAAACGGTATATAATTTTGACTAGCTACACCAACATAAGTCTAAATGGGGAACATTAATATAGATACAAAATATTTTTCATATTTTTTTAACAAGTGACAAAGGTCGTTTTACAAAAAAAAATGAATTATTAGTTATTTTTAACAATTGTTTAACCAACCGGTTCCGGTTTGCTGTTTTAAGCATAATGTAATTTTATTAATTCACAAACTTCTTGAGGTGATTTTAGCGAAAGGAAGAATTACTTTTACATATAAATATGTATGTGATGCAAGGAACAGAGAGTCACAAACGTATCCGACACGAGCTGATGATGTGTGCTCCAAAACCGGTTTGCAGCGGTGCGCGGAGGTTAGCTGGTACATCATCATTGAAGCGGTATACCATAGTATATATATAGAAAAGTAGGTCATCTCCGGCCCTTTAGGAGTTTCTGTTACCTATTACCGCTCGGGCGATAAGATTTACATACTTAAGACATTTATTTGACGAGATATTTAATACGCTCACCACATACGGCTTGGTGCGTCCTGTTGAGTTTGCTTTTCACAGTCGAGGCATGCATAAATGCAAGCCGCGCGATATACTTTTATTTAAACATGAACTACTGTTATATTTATACTATGGCTATACCCACGCCAAGAATAAGAGGAACGTTCAACGTCGAACTAATCACTTTTGTACTTTACTTTCGTTTAACAATGTCGTACGACAAAAGTAATCACTTAAACAAGACGTTGCCTATACAATTCTAAGCGTGTTTTAAAAATACATTTACACATTTTTTTGTAACTTATCTTATGCTGCCGCTAGTTTAATAATGTTATGGATTCTGAAACTGTAGTATCCTATTTAAAAGGATCTGATTGCAAGTCGTCCAGAAACATAGCGGTCGGAATACAGCGCTACGTTCACGTGACGTCCCGAATACTATGCTAGATCTAAGCCTTGTATACACGGGAAGAGTAAATGGTAGAGTCAACTGGGGTACGGATTACACTACAGAGGCCATATTATAAAGTGTCAAAACCTGGAAGACTCCAGGCAGTCAAAGGGACAGACAGCTGTATCGCAATAACATCTCCGTCTTGTAGGCCTAGCCAAGATGCTATTCTATCGACTCGAAATGTATGGAGTTGACAGCGGTCAACGCGATCTGTCATCAGGGGGGCTAGCAAAAGTTGTCCGCGACTTGGTTGTCGCTTGGATCTCCCTTTCTATCTAGTTTGTATCGATAGAGCCGCACTGAGTGACAAGCGAGAACATACAAGTTGTGCTAGCCGTACAGCTTACGTCAATCTTATAGATTTCTTCGATTTTCGAAAATCGCTATCGTGTTATGCATCTTGAGTAGGCCAGTAAGATTATTTTCCTTCGTTCCAAATTCAAGTACCGTTTCCGTTTATATTGGTCTAGTTATAACCAGGGGCGCAAGGTAAACGCGCTTAGCCAGTCATAAACACCTCAACGCGACGGGGTACCCAAATGCCTTTCCAAACAATCTTTGTGCAAGTTTTTCTTTTGCTCTAGTGGTACAAAATCAATGATTTCTTCGCAGGTATATTTATTAATTCCTTTAATAGTGCGCCTATTCGAATTTTTGAATTATCATTGTATTTAAATGAAAAATACCATACAATTAAGTTGGCGCACTAAATAAACAAAATATAAATACATCTGATGAAAAAATAAAAAAATGGATGACGACAAAAAAAAAACTTGCGCAATGTCATTATGGAAAGACGTTGCCCACTCCGTCGCCTTAAGCGGGATTCTTACGAGGCGATCTTAGTCGGTCAACTTGATTGATTTTGCGAATTGAACAACAATCGTATTATGAAAACCCTTTCAATGAAAATAAGTGAACTTTCAAGTCGTATGTCTTACATTCGTCTATTTTTTTGTCTGAGTGTCGGTGCGAGCGTGAGAACGCAATACGTTTTCGATTTGACTCGATCAACAAAAGTTGAGCGATTAATCGTTTCATAAGAACGTCGCTGAATGGAGTTCGAGCTAGTTTCCAGGAGTCATTCATTTAAACGGGTAATTTTACGTACGCACTTGTACATATATTAACCCGATTTCATTGCTAACGAGTGTAGTATAGTTAAGGTCGTATTAATACTGATCCCTTTTTATGATGATTTTTTCGATATTTAATTTATTTCGTTTCTCGAGACAGGGTTACTCAAGAACAGAATTAAGAATAGAATTCATTTATTCATTATTATATTTATTGGTCAAGATCAATTTATTAATTACGGCCCTTAGAGTGCTCCGACTCACCAAGCGATACCTTGCGATAGTCAAGCTATAAAAAGTATACCGAGAAACAATTTCGAATGAACTGTACCTGCGAATATGATGCTGTAGTGTATACACAAATTAATGCATAACCTGCCCGCGTACAAATTAGTACCGCCGGGGTACAGTGGAGTAAAGATACGCTTTTGCACGTTATCCCATTTATCCTTGGCTCATTATAATAAAAATAGTACGTTATTGAAATAAAGATCTAGTGCAAAGGAAGTAAAGTGAAATTTCTTTTGTTTTTATGACATGATTCATGAATTAATTAGAGGATTGACTTTATTTCATTCACAATAGATTCACATTCCAATGACAAATTTCGTTGTAAATAAGGTGCAAAAGTGCATTTTAATCTCTATATGTACATCAACCGCTTGGTCTTTTTTTGTGTTCCGATAAGATCAGTTTGTGTAAACCGTGTAAGAGTTATATTTGAAGTAGACAGTCCCTACCATCGACCCTTCCCCCTGCAGGTCGGCCCTACAGGTAGAGCAGGCCGGAGACGGAGGCGTGCGCCATGACGGTCTCGGCGGCCTGCCGGATCTCGAGGTGCGAGCGCGCCGCCTGCAGCCAGTGCGCGGCGGCGGCGCGCGGCGCGCCCTGCAGCAGGTTCACGTAGCGCAGCGCGGCGCCCAGGTTGCCGTGGTCCATGAAGTACCTACATGTTCAAACTTTTTGTTATACATGTTATAAATGATCGGCGACCGGCAGCATTTAGTCACTTTAACGTCAAACGTAATGACTAATATGAATAAGTCTGTGTTGTTAAAAATAAAACTATAATTATATTGTTAAAACCGTACCTTTATATCATTTCACGGAAGGTTTTTATGCATAATAAAGCGAAGCGAGGGAGAGTCGCTAGTGAAACTACGTTTAACGTGTGTATCTATGTATTTGTGTTACTGTATGAGTATCTGTGGAATCGTAGCTTCTAAACCATAGATAGACCAACTCGGACGCGTTTTTTTTTTAAGAGAAGTCAGTTTAGTCCTGTTTTTCTTGGCTAGGTTTCATGAAAATCGCTTGGGCGATTTATGAGATATCAACTCTGGTTTTTATCTATTAAATAATTAAATAACAGTTATTACTTAAGCATAGCTCACTCTCAAAGTCACCGTTAGTTACCTTGCCCTCTGGATGATGTCAAACGTGTCTAGGTTGGCAAAGTCCGTTGGTAAATTTTCCAACTCGTCTGCAGGTATTTCAGCAAGCTGTAAAAAAATATGTAATAAGCCTTATAGTTAGTTCTTAATCACTATAATTCGGTATATGTTAGATGACCCCTCAGCCTCAGCTCAGCCGCAGACGCATTTTGTTATTTCAACATTAACTGTAAGTGCAGAGACACGTTTAAACTTTTTTGTACAAATTGCGGTAAAAATAAAATAGATCGAACTACACTCATTCGAAAAATTAAAACGTTACTTAAAAAATAATATATCTAAAATGGTGAACACACTATCATATTTTTTTTAATAATAGAATACCTATTCTACTGGGATTACTTATTATATCCTTTTTTTAAATAAATTATTGAATTTAAAGTAAAATAAAATGCCAAGTCAGGACACGTCTGTAATTTCTTTTTTAAATCCGACGAAATAAGTTTTAGCAAATGGTAATAATAAATCAGAAAATATGAGTTTTAAAACGACAAGATAACAATGCTTAAGACTCTAAAACCTATAGGGTAAACTCTAAAGTTTAGAGTGGCAGTAGGCCCACGGGCAAACCACCATAATTACTTTGCAAAAAAAAACACAGTCGGCAGTATAAGCTTGCCCCAAAAATTTAAGTTTAGACGAAACCTTATTTAATTCTAAGGGGCCTTACCGCCCCCGGGCTCCTTCAGCGCCCACAGGGGGTGTATGCTGCCCTTCTAAGCCAATAAACAGTATGTCAGATGCAATCCTCTCCCCTTAGGAATGAGGTTGTGTTTGCTACAGGAGTTTTATTAGCTGGGTCAAACGCAGATTTAGGTTAGCGTCTTTCCTGTGGACATACCCAAAGTTAACGTTTTGCAGGCCTAATTTTCTGGCTTTACCCATATCTACATAAACGGCGTCAGATCTGCTTTAATCCTATCAGATAAAAATATGACTTATATGCACACAAGCCTTTAACTATTGACCACAGAAGAGACAACTTTTGTTTTTTTAAGTGCGTATGACCCAGCTGGTATTTGGCCTAGCAGGGCAGGACGGGTGGTGTACTCACGCTGGGGAAGAGCAGCTTGGACTGCAGCCACGACAGGAAGTACACGGGCAGCCCCGCGCCCGTGCGGCCCACCAGCGCCACCTTCGTCGCCGTCGCCTCCAGCTTACCATCCGACAGACACAGACTTAAAGCCCAGCCACACCGCTTGCGTGACGTGCACGCGTTCGCTTTCCACTGCGTTCTATAGTGACATGTCGTAATCAGAATTCGTACTATACAATGCAGTGGAAAGCAAACGCGCACGTGCACGTACACGTCACGCAAGCGGTGTGGCTGGGCCTTTAAAACTAAACGTTGACGCACGCATAACCGCTCGGCACCGGATCGGCACCACCTCAACTCAAGCCGTATATTCTTTCCCCCTTACTAATAATAAACGTTGAGTAACGGTGGTATAGCTATACAATGTTTTGTCCTTATATGTCATTGTGACATTTTAATTTGACAGATAAGGACAAAACATTATATAGCTATACCACCGTTAGTCAACGTTTATTAGTAAGGGGGTTTGTATGAAACTCCATACAGTAAGGCACACTTATCAGCGTAGAAACTGCAACGCCTCGCCTCGGCACAAGCTAGCAGTCGTCCACTGAAAAATGTATCATACTAATACAAGTCAAAACTCGGTTTTCAATGTCTCACTTTGAGCTGATCCGGTGTCGAGCGGTTATATCTGCGCCAGAATTGAGAAGCTCCGCTTATCGCGTAGCAGTCACAAAAAATCCATACAAATTTAGCTCCGGGCGATAACGTTTCTCACCCCCTAAATCAAGTCCGATTTCCACGATTTTTTAATATGTTGTAGTTATTATAAACTAGATCTTTACTTTTCTATTTATTGATTTTTAAATTCGTTTCATTTTAACAAATATTTTCGTGTAAAAGAAAACGTACAGACATAGTTTTTCATGATATCTACAACATATTCAAAAATCGTAAAAATCTAACTAGATTTAATGGAGTGAAACGTTATTCACAATCCTCTTAAACCAAATACTTTTACTTGCATAACTGGGCACCGTTAACCAAATAGTTAACTTCGTTAATCCCTAGTCCATTACTTAAAGAGTTAACTTCATTATACGTTAAAGCGTTACATTTCGGAATATTTATGGGGAGTTTACGTTTGCCGTTAATCGTTAACTCGTGATAGAAATTGCATTTTACATGTCGTTGCATTAGGAATTTATTTATAAAAAAAAAAACGGGCTATGGAAATTTAGAATACATGGAAAAAATAATAAAAGAAGGGTGTATCATTAAAACTTGTAATTGATTATTAATAATTATTTTAAGCACGCGCCGCACTTGCTTAAGTACGTTTTTACGTAGCATTTCATGAATGTAAAATCCGCCATAATTAATAATATGACGTCACACATATATAAATAACTAGCTGTTCCCGTGCCCACTTCGTTGGGCACAAAACCTTTTTTTGAGTTAATATATGGTGGCTTTCTATTGGTAAAAGAATTTTAAAATCGGTTCAGTAGATCCAGAGATTACCCCCAACAACGTCACAAACTTTACCTCTTTATAATATTAGTATAGATAATTTCTAAGATAATTTTTAAACTATTAAATTGAATTAATATTTACCGTGTCAAACCTTTCCCGCAAAGCTTTTTCTGTGGCGATTCCCCCTTGGCGCACTTCGTCGGGAATGCCCTTCAGTACGGTTTGAACTAATTTGTCGTCTTTACCTGTTAACAAAAACCTATTTGTAAAACTATTCTAATTTATACATGCAGCCAACATATATAATTAAAAACTTTTTTGGGCGCGAAATCATGCTGTCGAGTCTTTAACATACAAAATTTACTATTTGACAGTCCTTAAATACTAATCGGTTTGTAAAATAACAACCGTGTTTTATTGTAGATCTTCATATTTCTTCTACTGTCCTGTACTCTTTCGGAAGTTGATCTTTCAAGTAATTGAGTCAGTATTACGTGCGTTTTTGTTGCAATGTGTCTGAAATAGAGGCATCCTTGGAGCGAGCTTCCGAATGGGGTCGACGAAATCTCGTCCAATACAACCCATCGAAGACACAGGTCTGCGCTTTCTCTACCAAGAAATCCCCATTCCGTCCAGCGCCTCAGTTCCAAGGAACTCCCCTTTTCATCTCCAACAGTATTGAGATCCTTGGTGTGGACATTGCTAGCGACGTGCAGTTTTGGAGTCACCTGGAAGGCAAGGCATAACTTGCCTCCAAGAAGCTGGGTCCTGGGAAATCGGTCCAAGCAGTACTTCACTCCGTGGCAACACCTTGTGCTTTACACGGCGCACCGCGCGGCCTGACGCATATGGAGTACTGCTCGCATCTCTAGGCTGGAGCACCTGCCTATCAGCTTGACCTTCTCGATTCCATCCAAAGACGTACTGTCCGTATTGTCAACGATCTTACAGTTTCAGGCCGTTTAGAGATGCTTAGCTTCCGGAGAGACTTTGCATCTCTCTGCATTTTCTACCGTCTGTATAATGGGGAGTGTTCCGAGGAACTGTTAAGACTGCCAACGGCCTCGTTCTACCGTCGCACTTCTCGTCATCGGCAGGATGTTCATTCCCATTTTCTTGAGTCACTGCGCTCAACTACTCGCCGGTTTTTTAGATCGTTTCTGGCGTTTACTATAGGAATTCGGAATGAACTTTCCCAATGCCAATATGGGGCCTTTAAAAAGGGTATCATTAAATTTCTTCGAGACCGGCAACGCATCGGTGACGCCTCCGGAGTTGCAAATGTCCATATAGGTGGCGGTGACCACTTTCCCGCCGTCGTCGACGACAATAAAATAAAATTAAATGGAACCTCCTACACATTGCCTGAGCACTTCCTGGGTGTAAACACAAATAACGCCGGGTCGTAAATATTGCATGAGCGGTCAATCCCCCCTCGTTTCCCCCCGGATACCTACCAGCCTTCTCGAGCGCGTTGAGCTCGTTGTCGACCTTGGTGGTCCCGCCGGCGCGGCGCGTGGCGGCCAGCAGCGCCTCGGCCGCGGCCCACAGCGACTGCGAGCGCCGCGCCTCGGCCTCCGCCGCTGCCCTCTCTGCGAACAGAAACAAACTTCTAATAAAACATCAGGGAAAGCGCTCAGGTTCACTTTGTCCATATTCCCATCTCGTCCACATTCTCATCTCGGTTACATTCCTATGTCGTCCCCATTCCCGTTTCGTCCACATACCCATTTCGTTCACATTTCCGTCTCGTCGATATTTCCATCTCGTCCACATTCTTATCTCGTCCACATTTCCATTTTGTTCACATTTCCAACAACTAGGTAACAACCGTTAACTAGTTGTTGGAAATGTTAATACATTCCTAAGTTAGGTTGTAGAAGAGTTAGGAATGAGGACGAGTTGGGAAAGTGGACTAATTGGGAATTCGAACGAGTCGGGAATGAGGACGAGTTGGGATGTGGACGAGACAGGAAGTGGACAATTTGGGATTGGTATGTGACCCGAGTTGGGAATGTAGCCGAGATGAAAATGTGGACGAAATGGAAATATGGACAAAGTGAACCTGAGCGAGGGAAAGTAGAGACCCTATATCATAAACTAGGAAAATTGCACGTCTAGATAACGATAAATTTTTCTCCGACATACTCAGAAATATTAACCTCCCTATATTAATATTAATTAGATTACTGACCTGTTTCATTACACCTCTGAAGGAAAAATGCTTTAAACAAAACACCCTCGAATATTTGTACACGGGATTAAGAGAACACTTACGTTTGAGCGACTGTTCGATGGCCTGCATCTTGCCCGCCATCGCGGCCAGGTCGCGCTTGAAGTTGGCTCGCTCGTGCTCCAACTTTTCGAACAGCATGCGGTTGTACTTGGCCATCACCTAGTCCACAACATCACACATTCATATAACGCACAAAGGAGAATGGGTAAATCAACCTAGGTGACCATGACCAATAACGACAAGCGATATGTCACCCGATAGGTTAAGTCCTAAAACTTTTATCTTTGGCGGGTAGACCCAAATCTCCGTGTTAAAAAGGTTAACGCCACATAAAGACACTGGCATTTTTTTTTAAATTATATTACTAGATGGCGCTTGAAAGATAAGGTGACTAGTTCCTAAATATTTAAACGATGTGTAAAACGAACTTATCCAACAAAAAACGATGGGAAAGTTTGGGAAATGATACATTTGACCAAAAAAAATTTGGCCAAACGGCAGGCTCCCCGATGTTACTTTCCAAAAAATCCAATGTCGCATGCAAAAAAGCAGAGGAAAGAAGAATATATAAATTTTATACTTAAAAAAAGCTTTCGCTTGTACCTCCGCCTCTTTATTTTTAAGTGCACTTTGCATGGCCATCTGCTGGACCTCGTACTGCTTCTTGAGCTGCTCCTTGAGGTTTCTGGCTGCTTGCGCTTGCATCTCGAGAGCCTGGATTAGGGCCAAACAAATGTTTTTAATTTCAGGGTGTTCAAGCGGATTAAAACAGCTTGCTTTATGCACTTGTGCATAAAACGCACGTATTTTTTTTCAACCCTTGGGCCTTCTGCAAAACGAACATAACCTTAAGCTACCTACCTATTTTGACCTAATAACAATGGGAAAATTTGCGAGTGGGAAAAGGCAAAGTAAATACCCTAAGGGGCAAAAGAAATGCCCCCATTGGATTTAGGTTTTTGTAAGGATCAAATGTGTAAAAAGGGCCAACTGTAATCCGAGCACTGCAAAAGGCAGAAATGGGAGTCAAAGTCCGACAACGCCCCATACAAATTGACACTGAACTATGACGTCACAAATCGGTAAACACTGTACTAAATGAATGGTAAAAAAACAAGTAATTCGTAATTTTGGTCATGAAAAACTGTGTTTAAGTACGTAGTTGCTACACAATTTATTTTTAATTTAAAGGGTTCTGAATTGAATTTTATGCAGACAAAATTTTTTTCTTTAAGCAGGTCTCGTAACCTTAAATCATTTTGATATTTTAAGTTTGTTTTCACTTTGTTTTTACAATTTCCAGTTTTTCAATCCATATAACTAGATTTATACGCTAAAGTTCAACAAGAGGCAACATACCTACCTACCTAATTTTATAAACAGGGATCATCCTCCACTGACCGAAATAGTACCAACTATTCTTACCTTTTTATTAAAATCCTTGTCTTTTTCGTGCTGCATTTTTTTTATTTCGCTTTCGACTTTTGCTTCAATAATCAACTTTTCATCCATACCTGTAAAAACGTTATTTTGTTAATATAAATATATTACCAACATTTTATCCTTTAACCTATGCAGCAGTGTTCGCATTGTTGTGTTCCAGCGTGGGGATAAGTTAACCAGTAAAATAACTAGTATAGTTTTTTTTATAGAAATTGTGTTCATAAACAAATTAAATGGCCGAAATGACATAAACGCGTAATAAATGTTATAATTTAAACCATATTTTATTAAAATTTAATTTATTACGTTTAAATGTGCGATTTTATTTAATGCTTTGTTTCAGTACTTTTAATCGTACGTGCATCTGTTTTGTTTTCAAGGAAATTTTGGGACTGTAATATTTTAACAATTTGTGTTATATTTTCTCGCATTGTTGGAGAAAAGCACTATACAAGCCTCGACCGGGAAGGGCGGTTGCTGGACTCGTATATAGCACGGCCTCGACTGCGTCTCGGCCACGCTAACTCTACTCGTCCCGCGACGGTCTATTTCCCGGTCTGTGCAGTAATGTACTAATGATTGGAGCCACAGAACAGAAAAAACAGTAGAAATGTCAAGTGGGCTTGTAACGTGTGGCACGGTTATGCGGAGTTCCGCATAACCTACCATACTTTTGCCGCGATCGCTTATTTTGATATTTCAATATTTCGATATTTCTAAAATGGGAAATAAATCCAGAAGCATGCCTTATTGAGCTATTTTGGAATGTAAAAACGATAGCCGCACCAAAAATATTTTCCATGGTGGCGGGTTGTTTTTATAATAGTTTGAGTATTGGCGACAACAGGTCTGATACTAAGCGAAGCTCATGCCACTTCCACTGTTTTTTCTATTCCGTGATTGGAGCAAAGCTCCATTCTTCCCCGATTCGGATTTTCGTTTGTCCGCATACTCCTTCCAAACTATTAGAGATATCACGATCAAATTTAGCCCGTAATACGACACCTAGCCATAGATGGTTTAGAAAATAATAATTGAAAATCGGATATACCACGGAGGAATAATCACCGAAAATCTGTTCCCGTAAACTTTCAATGGGAAAAATGGGAAGAGTGGCGAAACATCGATTTTATTTTTTCTAAACCATCTATGGCTAGATGTTTTACTAAAATGCCCTAACAGTTACTGTACAGTCACCAGCAATAATATATTTTCCAACATTGGGCGCACAAATATCTGACACGCTCTTATACCTCTAGTAATAAAGACGTGTCAGATATTTTTGCGCCCAATGTTGGATCATATCATATATTATACTAGAGGACGCCCGCGACTTCGTACGCGTAGAATTAGTTTCCCGCTACTCCCCCCATTTCTTCCCGTCGGGGGTCGATTTTCGGAAAATCCTTTCTTAGTGCTCACTTACATCATGAAAGGAACCCATGTACCAAATTTCAAGTTTCTAGGTACAGTAGTTTCGGCTGTGCGTTGATATGTCAGTCAGTCAGTTTTGCCTTTTATATATATAGATTATTGCTGGTGACTGTACAGGTATTCTGGAGGGAACTCGCGGCTTAAGCTAAGAGAGTGAGCGTTACTGAGATTTCTGAAATGATGGCAGCAAACCGCTTCTCTCCATTTAGAATTGCCCGGAGACGGCAAGTGCACCTACTTCTATTTCCTTAGCAAAAAGATGCCGAAATGGAGTCCGATCTAGTAATCCATCTATTACCTATTCCTTTTATCTTATTGACTTCCTTCTTCTACGAAGATAAAGGAAGTGAATTTCACTTTAGTTACAAAAACAAATACGAAAGTGTGATCAAATAAAATATATAATTTAAGAGCTACTCTACTAGTAACTCACACTCTACAGCCTTGGCAATCTTTTGTTCCGTTATGGTTTGTAGCTCTGCAATTTCGGTTTGATAATACGCCATCTGAAATAAGACATATTATTAAATACAAGTGTAATTTTGGTTGGTATCCGCAGCGAGAGATGATGGATGGCGCCGGCTACCTGCTTAAGCATGTAGAGCAGCAGCAGTGGTATTAGTTGTGATGATGGATGATGGATGGTGGAGATGACGGACGGCACCGGCTACCTGCTTGAGCAAGTAGAGTAGCGGCAGTGGTGCAGGTGGTGATGACAGATGATGGATGGTGGAGATGACGGACGGCGCCGGCAACCTGCATAAGCATGTAGAGCAGCAGCAGTGGTGTAGGTGGTGATGATGGATGATGGTTGGTGGAGATGACGGACGGCACCGGCTACCTGCTTGAGCAAGTAGAGTAGCGGCAGTGGTGCAGGTGGTGATGATGGATGATGGATGGTGTAGATGATGGACTGCGCCGGCTACCTGCTTGAGCAAGTAGAGTAGCGGCAGTGGTGTAGGTGGTGATGACAGATGATGGATGGGTGATGGATGGTGTAGATGATGGACTGCGCCGGCTACCTGCTTGAGCATGTAGAGCAGCAGCAGTGGTGTAGGTGGTGATGATGGATGATGGTTGGTGGTGATGATGGACGGCGTCGGCTACCTGCTTGAGCATGTAGAGCAGCAGCAGTGGTGTAGGTGGTGATGAAAGATGATGGATGGTGGAGATGACCGGCGGCGCCGGCTACCTGCTTGAGCATGTAGAGCAGCAGCAGTGGTGTAGGTGGTCATGATGGGTGATGGATGGTGTAGATGATGGACGGCGCCGGCTACCTGCTTGAGCAAGTAGAGTAGCGGCAGTGGTGCAGGTGGTGATGACAGATGATGGATGGTGGAGATGACGGACGGCGCCGGCTACCTGCATAAGCATGTAGAGCAGCAGCAGTGATGTAGGTGGTGATGATGGGTGATGGATGGTGGAGATGACGGACGGCGCCGGCTACCTGTTTGAGCATGTAGAGTAGCGGCAGTGGTGTAGGTGGTGATGACAGATGATGGATGGGTGATGGATGGTGTAGATGATGGACTGCGCCGGCTACCTGCTTGAGCATGTAGAGCAGCAGCAGTGGTGTAGGTGGTGATGATGGATGATGGTTTGTGGTGATGATGGACGGCGTCGGCTACCTGCTTGAGCATGTAGAGCAGCAGCAGTGGTGTAGGTGGTGATGAAAGATGATGGATGGTGGAGATGACCGGCGGCGCCGGCTACCTGCTTGAGCATGTAGAGCAGCAGCAGTGGTGTAGGTGGTCATGATGGGTGATGGATGGTGTAGATGATGGACGGCGCCGGCTACCTGCTTGAGCAAGTAGAGTAGCGGCAGTGGTGCAGGTGGTGATGACAGATGATGGATGGTGGAGATGACGGACGGCGCCGGCTACCTGCATAAGCATGTAGAGCAGCAGCAGTGATGTAGGTGGTGATGATGGGTGATGGATGGTGGAGATGACGGACGGCGCCGGCTACCTGTTTGAGCATGTAGAGCAGCAGCAGGTCCGTGTCGCCGTGCAGCTCCAGCGTGCGCGCGCCCAGGTCCACGCCGGGGAACAGCAGCACCAGCTCCTGCCGGAACGCCTTCCGGGCCTCGTCCACCTGCCAACCGTTCGCTCGTGTTATACAGAAGTAGTTTTAATTGAATTGCCAAACCTGAGGACTAAGATGTAATTCCTCTATGCTAGTATTTTCACCAGTGTGTTAACCATACAAACAACGTAGGCGAAAAAGTTTCGTTGAGCTACGAAAAGTTTCCTGACAGTTAAATTGTATGACTATGGCTAGTTTTGTCGCACAAAATTTCATAGAAAATTTTAATTGAGTGAGTTAGCATGCCCAACTTTTTGGTCCTCAAACAACTATAATATTTTTCATATCTAAATATCTAACCTAAACATATTAATACAATACTTTTGGGAGTATGCACAAGAGCTCCACGAGCTAATACCGACGTCTCCTTCCTACCATCGGACTTTAGACGCACCGCGCGATACCAAACGTGGTAGAAATTCCGCCTTTTCGAACGAAGCGCTTTTCATCATCCTTCATAATGCGTACTGCTATGTAATGATTTCCGAGTGCATAAAATCTGAACCTATTTAGAGCTAAGGTGATTAAGCATCTTTTGCGTTAGCTCGCTTCATCGTCGACAAAATCTTCGTTCCACAAACGAAAGAGATAAAAAAAAACAAGTATAGGCACGCACCTTTTTCCAGTACCTGTCGCTGAGCACTGCCTTCTCCTTCTCCTCGTTGAACTTCTGCTCGGCGTCGGCGAGGTCGGCCCTGAAGTCGCGGATGTATCTCTTGGTGATCGTGACGGTCTCCGGCGGGGCTTCGATGCCTTCCTTCAGCATTTTATCCAGGGTGTCTGGATATGTTCATCTTATTGTATGTTATATTAGACGTTGATGACACGTTAGCCTAGTTAGTAGTGACCCTGGCTACGAAGCTAGTGGTCCTGGGTTTAAATCCAGGTAAGGGCAAATATTTGTGTGATGAGCGCGAGTATTTGTTCCTGACTCTTGGATGTGTGCGTGTGCGTGTGCGTGTGCGTGTGTGTATTTGGATGCTTTATATTTTAAATTCATGAAAATCGGTTAGGCCGTATCAGCTCTCTTATCAGGCCAACGTTATGTCGGAGGTTTGTATCTATCTAATAGTTTTCATCAAGGTACTTTTGGTGGCACACTGTTGTTCTAGAATACATGGAGTCGCTATTTCCTAATTATTATAAACATACCACTCTGATTTTGGCCTTCAGTATTTCAAAAAAAACTAAATACATTTTTAGTTCATTTTATCTACACATACTTATATGTGTTTGTATGATTCTAGAACCACAATATGCCACCTAAAGTCCTAACCCTAGTTATCATTCTTGGGTGTGCGTACTGTGCGTGGCAGCATATCGAGGAAGAAGAAACACCACCTCATATCTACATTAAGTAACAGTACTAAATATTCTAACTACTTTTAAGAGTAAAACACTAAGCGATGAAATAGTGAGAACATTTATTCAACTTTACATTAAGTATCAATTTCGTAAGTGGGAAAATAACGACGCCCCAATGACTCTAGTGTTGTCATTAGGGAATGCAATTTAACCGGTTATTAACCGATTTTATATGAAAATAACCGGTTAAATCCGGTTATAACCGGTTAAATCCGGTTATACCCGGTTTTTTGCATTCCCTAGTTGTCATCCTTTTTGGACATTTCGATGATAGTAGGGCGGTGACACGATGTCAGATTAATCGGTTAACACTACAGTCAAGACTACGTAGTTAAGATTATTTAGCTCTGCAACTATATGTAGATAGGTGTTGTTTCTTCTTCTATATTGTGACCTCATAAATCGGCCCTAGCGGGACTCACCGAGGGCGTACCGGGCCTTCGCAGCGGCCTCCCTCGCCGCCTTCTCCGCGGCGTCGCGCAGCGACGCGGCGCCGGCGAACGAACTGAACGCCGTCTTGTCCAGGTCCTCGTACGAGCGTTCCACTATCTGCGGTAAAACATAGTACACTGGCAGGCAAAAATACTCGCCCATCCGTCTTTTGTTCATACAATTTTGAACAAACATAATCAATTGTACTTTGACACTCGGCAATTCTAGACATTCATCGGGAGAGATCGGAAGTGCAAATGACACTAGACACACTGCTGCATATTCGGGTCATTATTCGAGCGTTTCAACCGCCTCACTTTTGTGGACATATTTTTGAAGAATTGGGCGTATATTGTGATGCCGTTTTTGGATATTTGTTGGATGTCCGGTAAACTTAGATACCTAACCAGAAATGAAAACGGAATCTGCAGCCACTACTATAAAAATGTGACCACGAAAGTGATTCGGAACAAACACCCAAATAATGACCCATTCATAATATCATAGTGTGCAGTTAAACAGCCTAAAACAGTAATGTAGATCACCTGCCACATTTTTTTTACAGTAGACCTATGAATAAATCAGAAATGGCTTGATTTAATTTGTATCCTGACTTTTTACCAAATGTTAATTTGACAAACCTATCATTTTACAAACTTTCATTTCGCAAAAATGTAATTGTGCTTAAACCATTACATATTAGATAGCTCGATAGGTAGCCTGGCCATGGGCTTGTTAAATAGCATTAGGGAGATAGATACAATACTTGGTGTGTAATATATACTAAAGGTATGGACTGCTTAATATTCCTGCTTCACTTGCTGCGCCTCCAGTAATTATTCTAGATCCCGGATGCGCCGAAGCGCCTCCTCGTGCGTCTCGCGGCACTGCTGGAACTGGTCCACGTTGGCCTGCAGGCGGTCCCGCTGTTCCCGCATGTCATCGTACTCTAGGTCCGGCTTGAGGGTTTTCTTATTATTGATGACGCGCAGGACCTCCTCTTCACTCTCGTCGCGCTCCTGCAACAGCCGTGCATTGAGCTCGTTGACTGTCTTAAGCTCAGACTGAGCATTCTGGAGTTTGTTCACCAGGACATCCCGACGGGTTGTGGGCTTCAATTTCAATTTTTCCTCGGAATGGCTTCTGTCCATATGGACAACTTTGCCAGTGTCAGGGTTTGAAGCTACAGATGATCGGTAAAAAAAAAGTGTGGTAGTGGCTGAAATCATGGTGACAGAGTATAGTACTAAATAATGACCCATTCATAATATCATAGTGTGCAGTTAAACAGCCTAAAACAGTAATGTAGATCACCTGCCACATTTTTTTTACAGTAGACCTATGAATAAATCAGAAATGGCTTGATTTAATTTGTATCCTGACTTTTTACCAAATGTTAATTTGACAAACCTATCATTTTACAAACTTTCATTTCGCAAAAATGTAATTGTGCTTAAACCATTACATATTAGATAGCTCGATAGGTAGCCTGGCCATGGGCTTGTTAAATATGTTAAATTAGGTTAGACTTTTGACCACAAAAAATGTAAAATTATGTTCTGTTCTGTTCTGTTCTGGTGACATCTCCAGCCAGCAGTTCTGCTGCACGCCGCTGCCGCTGCCGTACGCGCTGACAGCGACGGAGAGGAGATGTTAGATTAGGCTAGCGGGGAAAAGCACGCCCGCCCCACTCGGTCCGGTAGGAGTAGCGTATAGCCGGCAGAGCACGAGAACCTTAACCCGCACCGACCAGCCACCAATACTAAACCGATTAGGGTAGGCGAGCTTCGTCGCCTTTGCTGCACCAACCATCTCCGCCCGCCGCAGGCAACAGCGCACCTGCCCGAGATACCGGAGAGCCAAGTAGATAGGATAGGAGTGTAGGGTTTGCAGTCGATATGAAGGGAGAGACGGGAGGTGGAGCCAACCCGAATTCAGGCATCGTGAAGTCAGCATTAGGGAGATAGATACAATACTTGGTGTGTAATATATACTAAAGGTATGGACTGCTTAATATTCCTGCTTCACTTGCTGCGCCTCCAGTAATTATTCTAGATCCCGGATGCGCCGAAGCGCCTCCTCGTGCGTCTCGCGGCACTGCTGGAACTGGTCCACGTTGGCCTGCAGGCGGTCCCGCTGTTCCCGCATGTCATCGTACTCTAGGTCCGGCTTGAGGGTTTTCTTATTATTGATGACGCGCAGGACCTCCTCTTCACTCTCGTCGCGCTCCTGCAACAGCCGTGCATTGAGCTCGTTGACTGTCTTAAGCTCAGACTGAGCATTCTGGAGTTTGTTCACCAGGACATCCCGACGGGTTGTGGGCTTCAATTTCAATTTTTCCTCGGAATGGCTTCTGTCCATATGGACAACTTTGCCAGTGTCAGGGTTTGAAGCTACAGATGATCGGTAAAAAAAAAGTGTGGTAGTGGCTGAAATCATGGTGACAGAGTATAGTACTAGAACACAAAAACAGTTAAACAAGATATAAATACTATCAATAGTTAGCCTAAATTATATGTTAATTGCCTTAAAAGTGACAATGTCACAAAAATAAACTAATTTCTTATGGAAATGTAGGTATATTAATGACTGCAATAATTTTACTATTACAATACTATTAACTTAAGCTTGAAATAAGCCACACTTTTACCAAAACATTTTTAAAAACTAAAACCTTTTCGTGCTGTCAATGTCACATAATTTGATCAAAATACTTTGTTACAACTACAGTAAGTATATTCGTTAAAATTTAATGCAGTAGTAAATGTAATAACGAAATTATACAAAATGAATACTCCCCTGGTTTTGTTGATGATAAATCATTACAGCAGACGGTGTAATTTTCAAGACATTTTCAAATCACGAAGTCGTTGACCCATTTACTTGTCAATTTTGCATTCGTGATAATACTTCCTTCACAGCACATATAGTCGTGATACCATGTACACTTAATATTTATGTGTTTATCTTGGGTTTTAGTCCAAAAAATTAACAATTTAAACATTAAAACTACTTAAAAAGAATTTATCAAAACTGGCACTCCATTTTGACGTCTAAACCGGCTGGTGTTGCCAGTTCACCCCCCGACCACAAAAAATGTAAAATTATGTGGTGGGAAATACATCTTTGCGAAATGAGAGTGTGTAAAATGACATTGTTTGATAAATTATGATTTTGTAAAACATTAGTGAACCGATTTAATTATTACATCGCATTGCTATACAAATGTTAAATTAGTAAATGTAAATTACAGATAATTTCATTCCAAGCAAATTCCCCGTCACATATGTCATAAAAATTTGCTTATAGTATTTTTTAATATCTACAATATTTATGAAGTTTCTATACGTAGTTTGAGGTTTTATTATTAATTATACTTAATAGGTTTGAATATTTTGTGTGTAAATTCTAGCATTGTATAATACTCTAAGTGAAAACACGAACCTTTACGATTAAAACCGAGATATCCCGAGTGTCAGAGTAGAAATAATCGTACTGTAACTTCTACAGCGTTGGTTTTCACCTATACGTAGCTGAACGCGACCGCGTAACGAGAAAAATAAGGACAAATAAATATATCGTGTTCAAAAAGGTGATGGCACCAGAACTGCCATCACCTGATTAGTAATAAAAAGCTTCGATAATTTATTTTTTCACACCTTTTTCTTACGTTTTTGATCGAATCTACGAACCCCTTACTTATTACGTACAATCCCTGGATCAAAAATCCTCCCATCCCTCTTTTGTTCTTACAGTTGCAGTTGCAGTTGTTAAGTATAACTTCTTAAATGAAAGAGTAACTTCAAAGATACTGAACGAATTTCGATGTAGCTTGTAGTATTTTGTTGCTAATTAACCTAGGTTCAAAATGGCTAACAAATCGTTGCTTAAATACAAAAGCGACACAAACCATAATGTGTTTGTGTTGCATTTAAAATCGGAATGATATTTACTTTAAATCAAACTATATTTGTTTTTCATTTGTGTCGATTTTGTATTTAAGCAGCGAAATATTAGTAGTAGATCGTAGTAGTAGTAATATTAGTAAAGTGCCCGTGCAATAAATTTATTCAGTAAATAGGCTTACTGAATAAATTTAATCTCAAATTAAAGAAACACAAAAGATCTATAAATTACCTGCAGCCCGTTTCACGAAGCTACAAGTTACAAATTACAAGCGGAACTCTCTTTCTAGCAGAAGGAGTTAGAAAGGGACTTCCGCTTGTAATTTGTAACTTGTAGCTTCGTGAAACGGGCCTCTGTTCATAGTAAACTATTGTGTTTTGTAAGACTTTCAAATTTATGGATCCAGTGGTTTCCTTTGGTAAGAGACACGACCATTGAAAAGAAAGTAACTCTCTGATTTAACAAGTTATACTTGTTAACAATTTGTATAAACAAAAGACGGGTGGGCGGGTATTTTTACCAGTGAGTGTTTGTAACCTCGAGTACTAAGAACTTTATAAATAGTATTAGTACAAGTCACGGAATAGAAAAAACAGTGGAAGTGGCATGAGCCTCGCTTAGTATCAGAACTGTTGTCGCCAATACTCAAACTATCATAAAAACAACACGCCACCATGGAAAATGTTTTTGGTGCGGCTATCGTTTTTACACTCCGAAATAGCACAATAAGGCATGCTTCTGGATTTATTTCCTATTTTAGAAATATCTAAATATCGAAATATCGAAATAAGCAATCGCGGCAAAAGTATGGTAGGTTATGCGGAACTCCGCATAACTATCCCACACGTTACACGCCCACTTGACACTTCTACTGTTTTTTCTTTTCTGTGGTATAAGTAGAATAATTTAGGGCTAACTTTGTTCTCTTGAAAGATATTGTAAAGAAGCTTACAGCATATAGCGCCTTGTTGTATGAGTGGCAGAGCTTCTTGGCCTGTTTGAACGTGTCGATGGCTATCTTCGTGTTGTCGTGCATGTCTTTCTCCAGCTCGACCATGTCCTTAGTGATGTTCACAACAGGCGGGGGCTCGGGGGTGCACTTGTCCGTTTGGACAAGAGTCGCTAAAAACAATAGTACATTATTGCCTAGAGCCGGAAACAAGGGAATTGCCCGACGAGGAGGCGGGTCGAGCCTTAGATATCTAGCTTTAAAAAATAACTGTGAGGAAGCCCGCGTCATCGTAAGTGTAGAATAAAGGCTCCGGCACACCCAACGCGTGGCAGCAGCAGCGCGTAGCGTCGCGTGGCGTCAGGGAGTTGTAAAACAACAAACAAATGTAACACCGGCACACCGAGACGCGCGTCTCGCGCGCTGCACACGCGCCGCACAAGCGCGTCTCGGTGTGCCGGGGTTCCATTTGTTTTGTTGTTTTACAACTCCCTGACGCCACGCGACGCTACGCGCTGCTGCTGCCACGCGTTTGGTGTGCCGGAGCCTTTAGTTACCAATTACTCCCCCTATTTCTTCCCGTTGGGGGACGATTATCGAAATATCCCTTCTAGACTAGACCCTGAACCTGTAATACTTCTAGGGTACCCAATGAATATCACTACATAGTATAAAACAAAGTCGCATCCCGCTGTCTGTCTGTCCCTATGTACGCTTAGATCTTTAAAACTAAGCAACGGATTTTGATGCGGTTTTTTATAATAGATAGTGATTTAAGAGGAAGGTTTTTATGTATAATAAATTCTGGATTATGTACGGATGTTACAGAAAACTCACACAAACCGAAGCGAAGCGAGGGCGGGTCGCTAGTTCCCTCTAAATTTCAAGTGCCTAGGGATAGCGGTTTACGCCATGCATTGTCTGTCAGTCGTTCAGATTCGATGGGTCATACACGTATAAATTACACTACATTACAATAATGAAATACACTAAGAAGGCTTTCATTTTAAACATAATCAAGATTGATTTTTGAAATTTTATCAGCCTATATCGCGAGTCGATCTAATCAAGTGAGAGCATCCTGTATTTTCAAGCCACAGACCAAAAGGGTTCTTAAATGAGGACATATTTTCTCTAAATTAGATCGTAGTTTACATCATGCATTGGAGTTTCTAGCGGCGCTTCTCCTCCGCAATGACGCTCTTGTCCGAAGCGCTAGTAGATTCACTCTATATTACCGACGTGTAAAAGAGCCCGTATGTGGCCAATTTACTGAATAAATATTTTGATTTTGATTTCATCTAAAGAAGACCTTAAAATGATACTAAATACTACTACTTAGTACTACAACTGAATAAATTACAAAAGCCTACTGAAGATGTCGAATGATGTTGAACAGACGATAAGATGTAATATACGATAGTTCGTCTATTATACAAAGGTATATCGCGCGGCTTGCATGTGTGCGGGCCTCGACCGTACGCGCCGCGAGTCACCACACGCAAACGCAAAAAGTCACGCCAAGTCGGTTTAGTCGGGGCCGCGCTGTCGCCGCTTTTGGTATCGAGCGACGCGCATCGACGTAAACCTAGCGGCCGAGAGGCAATAGCTAACATCAACTCCGAAAGGGCCGGAGACTAGCTACTTTTCTATTTATACTGTGATGTAATGGATGTGTGGCCAAGTGAGATTTTCTTGTAGTTTTACCAGGCGTGTCCACTTCCGGGGTCCCCAATACGATTTCCTCAAAGTACAACGGCAATAAAGTCGTCGGAGGCACTTTTTACACAAGTACATGAAATAATAAAATGTTAAGTGTTAGAACTAAATACTGATACCTACCTATGTAGATTTTAGAGCCATTGCTGGTTATTATTAAAGAACTTTACTAACCATTGTATAAGAAACCTAAAACCTGATAATTATTTTTAAATGAAAAAATTTAATGTTTAATTTTTCTGCAATTCGGGTCTACTTTACCCCTCTAGAAGAAAAATACCGAATAATCTATCAATCTGCATTTTATTAACGTATTATTATATTGTAGGTTGAATTTCCAACAGCCTGCATCGTCTCACAAATATGCCATATACATGCTGCAAATTCTGCTAGTTTTATAAAGGTTTTTAAACAAGAACCAACTAATAAAATGCTTCTGGACTCACGTTCGTACGTCTTCGGTGCGAAGGCTTCTTTAGCATCCGCACTTAGGTCTTGTGTGGACTTGTATTTCATCTCCAATGGAGACACTCCCTCCTAAAAAAACAAACTAATATTATCCTATAACATTATCAAAATGTATGAGTTTGAATTGCTGGATCAACATTTGAGACGTTGGAATCTTATTTATATTGGAAATCCTACCTGTGATTTCTTTTAATATGTATTTAAGTCCGAATTATTTATTAGGTATTTATTTGGGCAAGTCAACAAATTTTATAATAATAAGTTTCTGTCAAAAATTTCATTTTTGGGTCAAGCTTTTGTTGCCACCTGTACTTTTTTCTGCAAAATCTTTATCTGCTTATCAAGACAAACTATTGAGTCCTAACACGGTGGGTCTGCGTTATGAATAGCGGAGATCCTGTCGCCACCTTCCGAATCCATCATCAGATCAGCTCTTAGATACCATAATATTGCATTGGCATCGGGTTTAAATGAGTGGTCCAAATTTCGGCCCATTCCGTTAACGAGAAGTGGGTCAAATTGAACTTGCAAGATTTGACCATACCATACTTACATACATTGCAAGTTAAATAAAAGCTTGTAAAATAGAATTCACATTCACGGCTTTTCAGTATCTTTATGAATAAACAGATCACAGAGCCTTCAAAATGAACCAAACCTTTCCGAATAGGAAGTCCCCCATGACCGCGGTGAGTTTGTTGAACTGATCGACGCTGAACTTCCAGTAGGTGGTGTTCTCCTGGAACGCGACCTGGATCACTTTGTTGGCCAACGGTACGTTGCTCTGGAGCCAGTTGCGCGCGTCCGGGGAGTTCCTGGGAATAAAAATTTATTAATAATATTATGTAATTCTAGACATCTATTTTAGTAGTTATCATTTTCATCAGCCTATAGTAGTAGACCGCGCGAAATGATACGATCGATTTCTACACTGATGTTGGCCAAATACACCTAGCGCAAGGTGTGAAAGCTATTTTGAAAGAAAAGGTTGTGATGGACATGTAGGAATTAAATACTTACTTAGCGTAAACAATAGCAGAGCCCGTTAACACCGTAAACCCCAAGGCATAGAGTAACGTCTTGCCAGGTTTTTTGCCAGGCGGAGGGGGCGGGCAGGCGTTCGGGTCGAAGTGCGCGCCCGTGGCGTGCCGCCGCGGCGTGCGCATCACAATCAGAGCGGAGCATGTTCCGTCTAGATACTTCCGTACCTGGACCAATATACAATAATTATCAATATACAATACTATATTATGGCAAGGGAACAAGGTAGTAACTGGTTTAGGTAAAGCTAAGCTACAATGGTACAGACTTAACTCGCTATGCTTAATTTCATAGTGATTCAACTGCCAGTTAAGCAAACACACAGTGGCGCGAGCGGGAGGGCGCCAAAGCTGTATTCTTGGAACATTATATACTACTAGAGGACGCGCACGACTTCGTACGCGTAGAATTAGTTTCCCGCTACTCCCCCCTATTTCACCCCCTTAGGGGTTGAATTTGTAAAAATCCTTTCATAGTACTCACTTACATCATGAAAGGAACCCCTGTACCAAATTTCTAGTTTCTAGGTACAGTAGTTTCGGCTGTGCGTTGATATATAAGTCAGTAAGTCAGGTTTGCCTTTTAATATATATAGAATACTAGCTGTCCGCGCCCGGCGTCGCTCGGGTGTAATTTTTTTTTTCATACTAATGTAATGAAAAATAGTTTACGACCTATTCTCAGACCTACTGAATATACACACAAAATTTCATATGAATCGGTCGAGCCATTTCGGAGGAGTTTGGTTACAAACACTGTGACACGAGAATTTTATATATTAGAAAGATAGATAGAATAGATAGATAGATAAGGTACCCTGACTGGGCGAGGTGTGGCAAAGGCTGTTTTATTATAGTAACGCATCGCGCCGCCACTTTTGCGGCTTGAGTGAGCTACCTTAGAATCAGCTATGATGAGTACGTAAATAATTCTTTGGAAACTTGAACTGACTTTACTTGCAATCATCCAATTTAGTTTTTTTTTATATAATGTCATTATAGAACAATGCAAGGGTGCAATCCCTCTAGATCAAATTATGACTACCATGGAGCTAAGCACAGATATAAATACGCAAATGCATCTACTACGCGTGTCCGAACCCCGACCAAGCGTCGCGCTACTGACGTTCCGTGCGTCTGTTGTTGCAACCGGTCAGCCGTGAAAATTAAGAAAATGCCTCGTTGTGTGTTAATTAACTGCAATAGGCCAAAAAAGCGACCACTTTGAATCGATTTTGTGCGGAAAACGGGGAATTCACATCACTTATGTATGTATGTAAACTCTTTATCCCTTTCTAAGGCAGAGGGAACATTTTTCCCACCATACCATTGTATATATTTTTCTGAAATAAATAAAGTTATCGGATTTTTGTCTATGGCAACATTGTACGTGGATGTCCCATCAAGATTTTTCCCTGAGAGTGGGGACAGGTTGCCATATTACTTTTTTGATCTGTAATGGTTGCCAGTATGAAAACAGGTGAGTTTCTGTACCTGTTGATACATCTTTATATATTTTCGATTTCTGCAACTTAAAAATTCCAAGTTTTTATTATTTTTGCTTCCTAATGTATAGAATATATAATATAATGCATATTTTTAATCTGGGCCTTAGCATATTTTAAATATATTGTTTATTTATGGTGGGAAATATATTCCCTTTGCCTGCATAGAATCTATGAATACCATAATATTTCAACAAACTTATAGGCCGAGCAAACCAAAGAATGGCAAAGCTGAAAAATGGACAAACTTAGACGAAAAAAGACTAAAGAGCCTTCTTAGGGATTATCATAATTATGGGGTGAAATATTCTTCAGTATTTTGACCTATTGGCTCCGCTCTGCATTACACCATGCTTTAGTGCATTCCACAAGAAATAAGCTGCTTAATACTGTATCTGTACAGGCAGAGGGAATATTTTTACCACCATGTTTTTTTTAAATATTTCTAGTAATTTTATTGGATTTGTAAAAAATAACAAAAACCCATCTAGAGAAACATAAATAGTTTTCCTTTTTATTAATAGATCTTTATGCCTTATAAAGGGTTATTGTACAAACAGAAAATAACAAATCAAAAAGAAACAGAAACACAAAAGGTATGTACAAAGGCGAACTTATCCCTTTAAGGGATCTCTTCCAGTTAACCTTTGATTATGAACTTATTTGCTCTTGTGACGTCCCAGTTGGTAGAAAAAAGTGACACGGTTGGTTATCGCTTGTCATACAGATTGAGGTGTTGACATTATCATTTGTGTATATATATCTGTTGAGCTAAGAGCCCAAAAGCAAATTATAGGAATTATCACTTGACCCTGCTGAGGGTAGGGTTATTCGGTTCCCTTAATGTATCTTTACGCATAAAATCGTTTGATCTAAAACAGTCTTTACATAAAAATCGCATAATCCCTATTACTTATGACATCTTCATCTGCAGCATTCAATGTAAAAAAAACACTTCTAGATACATATGCCATCCTAAGTGTTAAATACATACATACATACATTAAATCACGCCTGTTTCCCAGAAGGGTTGGCAGAGACCAATAAATAAATTGATAACATATCGACGGTGGAAAGGAGAAACCCTTTAAGCGACATGATGGGCAAAATTGAGTTACAAGTAAAGTGATTGAGTTACATGACTATATCGTTGGAATCGGCTTTTTTTTCTGCATCTTTTGAGTCGGGTTACTCAATTTTGCCCATCATGTCGCTTAGGGTTTCTCCTTTCCACCGTCGATATTATATATAGACTCATCATACACACTATAAGACTTTAAACTCTCATATGCCTTATCCATAACATTTTTGAGCACTATTTTGCATATGTTATTAAAACAATTTTGTGCATAGAATCATTATCTGAAGAGACTAGAACTCCATATTTTGTTCGAACAAAAAGGGCTAAACATCCGATTAGTGAGCATAAACCTACCTTATAAATAAATTCATATTGCCTAAACACCTTTTAAAAAGGTGTTCTGTCAATCATCTATTGAACTTTAAACTACGAATTCTTACCTATATCCTGATTTCAAATAACATTATATTTGAAGGAGACATTATTAGAATAAAGGTCTCAGCACTAAACCAGGCTACGGAAGCTCAGCTATTTCAGGCACACAATTGAATTCCTTTACAGATGTGAGTAGGCAATTTCGCTCTAATTCAATCAAAAACTTATCATTATGTGTTCTCTTTTAACTCCTTTTTGGCAAGAAACATACACAGGCTGGCATGTCAAAAAGTAAACTAAGAATCAAAAATTTCGAACAAAATTTTTGCTGTCATGCAGATTTCTTGCCAGCGGGAGGGTTAAGGTAAAATCCTTATGTTACTGGGAATACTCCCACAGTGTAATAAGAGTCGTAACTAATAATAACATAAAAATAAAAGGAATCAATTTAAAATAAAATAAATGATTTAAAGGGGGACTGACACATACATTCCCCAAAAAATAATAAATCATGTTATTATTTTGTACGCCACAACAACAGCTATAACCTATAGAATACTATTGTAAGGAGTAAGTTAGAATGAATACCGGCTACATGCGAGAGACGTCCGTCTGCTTAGCACGAACTGTGAACCATTTAGGTTATTTACGAAAATGACGTTTATGATTGTTATGTAAGCCACAACAAATATCAAGGTTAATGTAATTGATACTAAAACTTGCAAGAATGGTTACATTTCGATTATTTATGCCCAAAAAACACTGAAGTAGTGGACGTAATCGCCAAAACATAAGCAAAACAAACCAACGAAATTCATTAAAATAGACGAATATTATGATGTTTAGACATTTATTATGAGTTGGATTACATTGTATACCCCTAAATAGAAATGAATACGCACCAAGACTACCTTTCCTTTGTTTATATGTCCAGTAAATTTGTACATTTCAGGCCGGATATTTTGCACTTCTGTTCCACTGCAGCTGTCAAAATTCAGAGACTAAAGAGTAAAAGAGGGCACGGAGTATAAACTAAACGTCAGGTAGTGCTTTACCTGTTTTTATTTACCGTTTTTTAATTTTTATGATCGAATTGGATGTAATGTAAATTACAATAAAGAAAATAAGTTTTATGTTAGGAACATTCAGAACGAGATTTTTCGAAAAATATGGATTCGAAATTTCAAAGAAAAAATTGAAAATAATACAATATTTCGGCTGTCTGTTTGTTGAATGAATGAAATGACTGACTGTGACTGACATGATGACAGTTCAGAATACTTCAGAAGAGAATGTCGAAGTAATAATTGTGATCTTGGAATTATAATTCTGTTTCCAAACAATCATGCTTCGTTCTCTTATTTCGGGTACTACCTTTTACTTACATTGTATGCAACTTATTTAAAGTCTGTAAAATTTTGTTATTATTCTCTCATATTAGACGTTTGGTATTTGACGGCTTAATTTGAGGTTACTCTCTTCTTTTTCAGCTGTTCGATGTATACGGCCTCTTGCATTACAGAAATGTATTGCTGCCAGGACGAAGACTCAGGATATCCGAACATTTGCTACCCTACACCGACAAGTCGGTAAATTTTCGCCAGCTATAACTAGCAAGTCTTTACTCAGTAATCCCCAAATATTGGATATCTCTCAAAATTTATCACCAGTGCAAGCAAGAACAGTAACGAAATTCAGTCTTAAAAAAGGTAAAAGGAAAACAGTAAAGGCTGTTACAAGGAGATTTTTCAGATTGGATTGGGGCATCTGGATTCGGCCTATGGTGGGCCGAAAAAAGAGGTTATGGAAATTGTCAAATGCCCATAAATGTCGTTTGGGGCGACATGTATTTACAAATGCCACTCAAACGACTTTACTAGACAAGATGGTGACCAAAGTATGGAAAAAACCTAAGTACTATGTGGATGATCCGTATGCTCCGTACCATACCAGAGAAGAATATCCAGTTACAAGAAAACTTCCCAAATGAAGCAATCATTACCATGTTACCGCATTCAATCAGTGATGTAACTGTAACTAATAATTTGTAAAAAATGGTTTTGTTTTAAGTTAGT
Source organism: Acleris cristana (assembly GCA_948252455.1). Taxonomy (NCBI): domain Eukaryota; kingdom Metazoa; phylum Arthropoda; class Insecta; order Lepidoptera; family Tortricidae; genus Acleris; species Acleris cristana. The sequence goes on from OX411794.1 coordinate 6,825,268, forward strand.
GGTTTATTAAAAGATTGATTTAGTAATGTAATTTTTTGTTTGTTTAGAAGCAATTATTCTATTCGGCAGTTGGATAAAGTGCTTTCTGCTATTAACAACATTATAGTTAGTGACCACTAGCCTTATAAGGTGAGAAGATTCATATTGGTTTACAAATGGTCAAAGAAAAGTTTATTTCACAAAAATGTATTTACATACCTACAGTTCTACTGCACCATTATTTTGTGAGCTAATCTATGTGTATTAAACCTAAAATAATACCTCTTTATTTCACTGTTTAAGCACATCACAAAATTAAAATGATCTGATTGCCAAATTTACTTTTAGGGCTGATTTTTCAATCTCCAGATAACATCATCTGTCAGGTAAATTGTAGCTCTGTCCTTTTCTTTGTCATAAGAAAGATAAGGACAGAGCTACAATTTACCTGACAGACAGTATTATCTAGAGATTGATAAATCAGCCCTTAGACAAATAAATGGATACCGGTAAAGTAGTATGATACTGAACAGTTAGGTTTCGGCAATAGTATTACAATATAATAATAGGTATGTGAAACATGTATGTGGACCTACAACTAGTAATAAATTGTTCCTATGGCCACTATACACTCTACACTTCAATCATTAGATCCAGTTTAATAGCATCTATATGTGAAAAATCTGAAGACTGGGTCTATTTAAATGAACCAAAAAGTAGTAGGTAGGTATGTTTGTTTATTTATAAGCTTTACTGTAACAAAGTTTCAAGCGATTTGGAGTACCATTTGGTGGAAACTGAAGTAAATGAACCCAATCAACCCAATCCATCTAATGCATATCGTCGGTGAAACTGCAAAAACGCGTAACATTTTGAATAAGAAGCAAAATGCACCTTTTCATAAGACAGTAACTTTTATTTTGCTCTTTCATAAATTCGTTAGTTACGCGGTTTTGCAGTATCACCGACGATATTGATATAACTGGCAAATTTATTATTTTTCTTTAAAATGGCTCCTAACAGCCAATAAAATATTAAAAATAAAAGTTCATCTTTCTCCCATCAAGTCATTAGATGGAAAGTAAACGGGATAGGGTATTTGAATTTGTTGCTTTATGGTATAGTAGAAACGTAATGTAGCAATACAGAGTGTCTCATTTAAATCGGTCAGTATGGGAAAGTCTGAAACTATAAGACATACGAAGATCTGTTCTTAGGAACCATGTCATCGATTTTAATAAGAAGAAAAACTGCATTCATACATTAAAAAAAAAACTACTCAGGTCGGGAATCGAACCCGGATGTTTTGAAAAAAAATATCTTACACTAGGTATTTCTATTTAGATATCGATTGTGTAAGTCTTAAGCAGTAAAAGGCTCTATGAAACATGATGTCTAAGATGAATAAAATGCATTGTTTACACATTTACTCTTTAAGACCTACACAATCGATATCTAAATAGAAATAGTGTAAGATTATTAATTTTTTCAAAACAACCGGTTTCTATTCCCGAGCTGAGTACAGTTTTTTTTTAATGTATGAATGCAGTTTTTTTTGTTATTAAAATCGATGACATGGTTCCTAAGAATAGATTTAAATGAGACACCCGTATATGTCCGCCTTTTGCATACAATTTTTGTTATGTGCAATAAAGTATTTTAATAAATAGTAAACATCCTGGTTCAGATTATTGGAATAATCTTGTCCTTACATCACTATCGGGAATGACGGTCGTGCGCTGCTGTTCTTCAAGATGGATAGTGCGTAGAGGGCTTAACAATCTACTAAGTAGATAGGTAAGTTTGTACTTCCATGTCTCCCATTTAACCGGGACATTTTGGCACTTATTATGTCAAGTCAAGTCTAACGTCATAATAATTGATTAAATTTACTTGCGAGATTTATTTACATTAAAATTAGGTGTTAAATGTTATTAGGTACTCACTAATTACCTACATTAAATGGCTTAGGTATCGAAATTACAACTATTAACTCAAGTTTATGTATATTAATAACAAAAGTCGGAAGTTGTGTGTAAATAAATTATGCCAATGCAAAAAAAAAAGCTTATAATATGCCTGAAAACCTTTTCTAAACAATGTAAAGTCGTTTTTGTTGGTCAAGTGTCTTGGAAAATTATCTCGCGATGTAATTAGTGTTGAGCGTCACGGATTCTGAAGTAAGGTTTTGGTGTTTCGTTGATCTTTAAAACATTCTATGTAAGTTTATTTGTTCACAATTATACATTTTCTGAAGTGCTATTTGTATCATCCGCTACTTATTTTACATGTTTTGTGTGTAGTGACGAAGTTCTTAATTCAGAGTGGGGTAATGGTAATAATGTCACAATTATGAACTAAAAATTCAAAGAATTAACGTCCATGTTCTTTTTGACATTGACTATTTCGAGATTTTTTATTTTAACATGTCCTCTCTCACTATTGTTGTAAAATATTTTAATTAAGTATTTTTTTTAGTAAATTCATTTTAAGAATTTTGTTTATTTTTTGTACATATATGAACACTGAAATATATGTGACACGTTTAAAAAGTTTTTTTTCTATAATGGCTTTTCTATTTGGCAAGGTGTATTTTACCAATGTCGAGTTGTAGACATAACGCAGTTTATAAAGATTGTTCAGCAGGTTTTAGCAAATTGACAGTATGTATGGCAGTAAGTATGGCAGATTTCCCATATTTACCCAATGGTAGCACTGCAGATGTGTCAAAAATGACAGTTTTCTATAGTTTGACGTTTACTTTGACGGTATAGTATAATGTGACCGGCATGTCAATTTGTCAGCCAATATGAGTTTACTATACCCTTCGAAGACTATACCCTGTGGCTGCCATTAAAGAGAAGAAGAAGAGTTTAGTTTAATAAGACCCTAAGCGACGCTTCGTCAATGATTGGCGTCAACTTAATATGTTTTTCGTGGCAACATTTTGTTTATTGAGTTGTCAAACTGGTTCGGCTTATTATGGATTCTAATTCTACTGTTGCAATGGGCCACTTTGGCCAGTGGCAATTCACCACTTGTCACAACAGTAGGATATCCTTCCTTAGCAACTATCCCGGTGTAAATCGGGCATCATTACAGTAATCAAATAAAAGATATATATGAAACTTTTCTTATATAAATTACGTAACAATTTGTTACCTAATTATTTTATCTCTGCGACATTATCAAAGTTTCAGAAACACATCAAGTTTGCCACACTGCTGGAATTTGTTTTTTTGCCTCTATTATTACGCAATACAAAACTTTGACGTAATACTATTTTCAAATATTGGCCTTGACCATGGCTGGAACTGGCCTAATCACTCGAAGCACTTTGTTTTCGTCACGGAGCGCGTTATCTTTAATAAAAACCTACGCTTCGCCTAAAGAAACCTTCAATACTGCTCAAACTGTTGCCGGTTTCAGATATCTGTCAGTTTTCCCTACTTTGAACATGAGATTAGTCCAATTTACGGCAAAATGCGAGGAGAGTTGCTCTCCGCCTCTCCGAGTGGGGTTTATAGAGGGTGATTATGTTGTTGATATCCTTGCACAGAAACCCAGTTTACCGAAGACCATTCTGGGTATTTTGAGGAATGAAGACCTTGAGGGAATAAAACGGTAAGTTTGTTTTATTTTAACTCTGTTATTGTGAAGTTTGAGAACTCATACTTTGTTACAATACTTACAAGATGAGTTGAAGATGAGAGTTGCATTGTCATTTAAGTAACTACATACCAATTGTTAGGACTTCAGTAATGAACATTGCTTGGTAAAAACAATTGGAAAATGGAAAGTATGAAGGTGCTGTTCAACTTCTAATTATAATTAATTGCTTTTATTCCTGTTAAGGTGTATTTCACCTATGTCGAGTTTTTAGAGAAATAAGTCCGAGAAGGATATCACACCATTGTTTGGTAAAAAGTATATTTTCTCTATTGAACTAAATAGAAGCACATAGGTTAACTCCACGCCCTTCTGTCAAGTCGGCTCTTCAACTTGAAAATATGGTAGTTCCATATTTCCGGCCGTCGTCACATCAAACTCTTGCCAGACTATAAAACTGTTTGAGATTAGTTTTACAAGCATATACTTATTTTCCCCATACTTTTACTTTTTACTGTAATGAGTTTATATTATGTTTTCTTTGATTACCCTGCCAGTATGTTTTGTTGATTACCAATCATTCATTTCTCAGTTATTATGGTGGCATAAATAAAGGCCAGGCAGTTGGCATGAGATTGAGAGGTCTAAAGTAACCCTATAATGGTGTTGTAATTCTAAAAGTGTTATTTACCCATTGTCTTTGCTCATCATCAATCTTGATCAACTGTTGATTATCCAATGTTTGCCACAAATAGTACAAATACAGGGCTTAAAGTAGACATGTCATGTTAAAGTAGTATCAATGCATCTCATCTAAATATGATATCTCTCGCAGTTTTAAGCCAACCCCGGAGACAACTCTGCCCCTCTCATCCGTCAATCTTGCGGCACCTGTAACTGGCATGGACAAGGTGCTATGTGTTGGTTTGAACTACATGGACCACTGCAAAGAGCAGAATCTGACTCCACCGGAGGTGCCGATGATCTTCAACAAGTTTCCAAGCTGCGTAGTTGGTCAGAAGGATACAGTGAGATTGAGGAAAGTAACACAGGTATATTCTTCTTTTTCTTTCTTTATTAATCGTAGTCCACTGCAGTCCACTGAAGTTACAAGTCCCTTGTTTAATAATCAGAAAGTGTAATATTGCTTGATGAGATAGAGATGGAGATTTGTTCCTGAGTCTTGAATGATTATCATCAGTATTGTTTTCCCTAAATAAATAAATAAATAAATATCAGGGGACAATCTCACGCAAATAGTAATAAATAATACCTAGGAGACCGAGCGTCACTCGGATTTAAAAAGAATTATCCCGAAGATGATAACTTGACAGGTAGATTTTTCGCCCCCCCCTTAAACCCCAAAAATGCAAATTTTAGAGCCGTGTTCGAGAACGTGATTACAAATATTGCTCGTTTAATAGCATGTAGTTCTTCCAAAACTTATTAAGAAACTTATCGCAAGCACAGTAGTTTACCAAAACAAAGGAACTACATGATTACTTTGCATTTGACACAGTAAAGGAAGAACATTTTGATATTTCGTCTAGTAATTTGACTCTGGGAAACAGACGTGTTTTAATGTAGGTATGTATGTATGTATGAATATTACATTTTAACTATAAATATGTTATTAATTATTATTGGTATTTTTTTAATTGACTCATATGGCTCTTTACTTCTATTTCTTCACTGATGAACAGGCAGCTGCAATAGGTGCGACATGGTCCCCTGATGTTTATATTTTAATAATAATTTTGAGTTAAGTTTGAAAAATATACATATTCCTATTTCAGTCAGTAAAAAATTTATAATAGGTACTCATAATATTACATGAAATGGTTAGGTACGTGTAATACCTATATTTACAAGTAAAATGTTACATTCTTGCGTCATTATACGTTGTTCATGTGCGGTTGAAGACAAGTTGAAATAATATGTGACATTTTGTTTACTTACCATTTGAACATAACATTCAATACACTTACTAGTAACCTGTTTTTTTTTAAAGATTCTCTCTATTGTGTAATGTTATTGCCGACCTTCGGTTCTACGCGGGAATATGATTTACGTATATTATTTGTTTTATTGTTATTTGCTTCGATATACGACTTTATTAACAAAATGTTAAGATTTCTCGTTTGATAAGTTTGACATGATTAACGAGGTTTTCGTGGCATAGTATGATAAACTGATCATAATATGTCGTTAAAGGTTAATGTATTACTATTGTTTATGAGTCAAAATGTGTTAAAATAACAGAACAAATGTATATGTATACTGTTTCACTCCCCATTTCTCCAGTTGCTATTGAGTTGCTACCTTTTATTATTTGTCTTGGATAGGTATTTACTTACCTAACTCGTTATTAGAAACATTGTCATCGGAAAAAGTTATTTTACGCTAATCTTGTTTTATTGCATTTTGTCGTAGCGGCGAGTACTAAATAAGGAAAAGGAAGATTGATCAAAGTCTTCTTATTTAGTTACTTACCAACTTATTTACAGTCATGTCAGTCATGCCACACGTATAAGTAATAGAGAATAACACAGCAAGAATGGAAATCTTGGAGTCCATCAGTCCGGTAGTACTGCATGTGTTCATTTCTTGAACAAATACTTACCTATACTAACACGTTTTGTGCGTGTTCTCTCTGCCTTTTGTACGTTTTCCTCATACCTATACAGACACTGACCACTTAGGGAGGGGCTACATTCTTATGTGAATCACAGAGGTCTGAGTGACCCCGACTCAAATTGGGGTCAATTATTGAAGCAAATTGAGCTTGTAATTCATATAGTGCGTAGGTGGGCTAAGTTGGATACAGCTAGTTATTTGGGTTACGTTTCCTGTAGGATCTTCTGAGTCCTGCATGTTATGTTTTGGGACAACTATTGGTATTATGTACTAGTACTTAACTCACTGGCTCTCCTACACCCGCGAGAATCAAGAAATATCATGCAAATTTTAACTTACAAAAGGAGTTTCTTACAAATTCATCACATTTAACATTCCAGCGAATTAAAGCTTTGAAGACTTCGTATTTGATGTTTTATCAAAGGTTCGCATATATACACGCAGATTTAATTTAATAAAAAGGCAAGGTGGGTAAAATAAAGGCTAGTGGATAAAATTACCAACTTTAAAAAGACCAGTTCTTATTTGATAGAAAATTAGGTATCTAATTGACGGGTGTGTACCTTCTTGCGAGAAATTATTCATATTTTTTGCGTAGATTCAAAACACAAGTATCGTAGCTCAACCAACGTCTATGTTTAACTTTCTACTCGAAAAAGCTGCTACTGCTTACATAAAGTTCCAGCTGCTCAGAACGATACCACATATTGTGAAAACGGCCAGCTTGGATGTTACACCGGTGAGTTAATGAGACGGTCGAAAACTTGACCGTTCAATAATTGTACTTTCTCTTCTATTCTGATAATTTGTTATGTGGTAAGGTTTATGTTGTCAGAGTAATTTCCGTTCTCAACTAAGCAAGGTGCTATTTGGTAAACGACTGCCAAGTTTTGTGTTTCGTTATGTTATTTAACGACACTTCAACAAAATGTGCTGTGGTTTTAGTAAAATGTCCGGCGTGATTGATAACTTGCCTTGCCTACGCATCTCTACATCTTCATCTACATGAATTACAAAGTTTAGTTTTTAATTTACCTTTCTAGTTTGCTTAAGTGTTTTTCTTCTGACCCAAAAAAAAAACCTATTTTGTACTGATTTGTTCACAGCTACCTTTCCCCTTTTTGTATAATTTGTAACCGCTATCTTAATATTTATAAAGAATGTGTGCCAAAGCATACATCCTTGTGGGACTCCACTTACAAATCAAATATTACCGAACATTCTGTAGAAATTGCACATTGATTCTGTTAACTATGTACACGTTCCAAATTTTATTTCTATCTCTCTCGAAACTCTTGAATTTTCTCCTCTATTCAGCCGGTGCAACCTATGTTTACACTTATAAATGCATTTCACGGGTCCTCACATTGTTGTTGCAGAAAGTAGACTGGGAGGTGGAGCTAACTGTGGTGATTGGCAAGGAAGCCAGTAACGTGAAGGCGGCAGACGCTTACAATTATATCGCTGGCTACACCGTGGCTCAGGACATCAGCGCTAGGGATTGGCAGAAAGAAAAGAATGCAGGACAATTCCTTCTTGGCAAGGTATGTACAGTGTACAATCTGTCTGGACCTCAGCATGGTACTCCAAAATTAAGTCGAAGTCAAGTTTCAAATTCCATAGAGAATTTATGCCATAGAGAGAAAAATGTCGGGAAGCTGATGGATGTGAGTGGCATAAAGCCGACCGTTAAGGCCTATGTCCATCAGGACGTCGTTCAGCTGATATGACGATGTTCTACCATTTATGTGTGATTGAAAGATAAACATCCTAACTAGTTTAACGTTTATTAATAATGTACGATTGTATGTCAAAAGCAATTTAGTTTTACCGACTAGAATGAGCCTCTGGTTAGTTGTACATACAACATACGTTAAACATTTATAATATTAATAGGATAAAATCAATTATCTATGGTCTCTGTGAAAAAATATGATCGGACATTTAGTTGAAATAGTCAAAGTGATTCAATTCAAGTTACTCACAAAAAGTGCGGCGTTATTTAGATCTCACCCCAGACAGATTTCAATTTCATCTACTTTTAGAATTAAAACGTTCAAGACATTATAGTCGCGCCGCTCTAAAATGCCTGATTTGACAGCTGTCATCTTTGTACGAAATGTGTGTTTGAGGCGGTAACCGATCATTTTATCGAACTTCACTTGATCGAACGCTATTTTTTGCTGAAACTTCGTTTTCAGGATATCTTACACATTAATTACCTATACGTAGGTTACGTTAGGTTAGACTTGTGACTCCCAATAAAAATAGCCTCATGCGGTGAGAAATGCTTTTCGATGAAATGAAAATTCTGCGTAATGATTCGGTTGTTGAAAGGTGTTTCGATAAAATAATAGGTACCTGTTTGAGGCATGTCTGAGGTTATATTTTGCACTGCGTTGACAGCCGTATCGGGCTTCATAAAACGGCGCGACTATTATAAGTGCTTACTCGAATTACCATGCATATAGCTGTCATGAACATACACCTTGATACAATTTCGAAAAATTTCAAATTCCAATCTTCCTTTAAAAAAATCTGCGTCCGAGTCGGTCCGTTTAGAAGCTATGATGTCACAGACAGGCACATCGATAGGTTCATACGTTATACTCATAACACCCCACTATTTGCGACAGGGATTAAAAATCACGTTATGCAGGTGTAAATTCTAGAGATTTTCGAACTCGTGTCTCGTGATGCAATCACAATGCAATACGAGAATTAGTGATTTGTGTTCAAGGTCAGATAGTAGGGCATGTCATTGTTATCTCATCTGGCACCTGATCGTTTTGGTTTTCGTTGTGTTTCCATATCTTATCAAGATTGAAGTATTTACTTTTATCTTGATATGTATTTATATTTTATCTGTATAATAATAATATTTGATTGCTTGATTTTATGTCTTGACTGGTTTGACGAATGTTCTGTTCGTAAGAATCAAATAATATTAGGTTAGAGAAAAGTACAAAAAAAAACTGAAATTCAAAATAATGATTAAATAAATTGGCCACCAGGAGTTTCCAAGAGAAGACTCTCTTAATATTAGTAAGATAATACAATAGGATTTTGTTAATAAATATTATGTATCTAAATATATTAAACAGTAGTCTAAACCGCTGGAGTTAGGGACTTGAAATTTGGACGCCATAATCCTTGGGTACCCTAGGGGTGCACTAAGAAAGGACTTTCCGAAAATCAACCCCCAACGGGAAGAAATAAGGGGAGTAGGGGGAAACTGGTTCTACGCGTACGAAATCGCGGGCGTTTTCTAGATAGATAAATTCTAAAAAGTTCTCGTTCTCGGGCTGAAATTGCGGTACGGACAGATCTTTGTGCGATTTTTTCTAAGTATTTATCTATATAAGTAAATAAATAAATAAGTATGTTTATCGCTGTCATAGTACAACTTTAGAGCTTAGTTTGGGACTAGGTTGTGTAAGATTGCGCCCTGACATTTATTTATTTATTTTACAGTCAATGGACACCTTCTGCCCGATCGGTCCGTGCCTGGTCACCAGCGATGAGATCGAGGACCCTCATAACCTGGAGATCAAGTGCTATGTGAACGGTGTCCTGAAGCAGAGCAGCAACACTGATCAGCTGATCTATAAGATCCCAGAAGTCATTGAGCGGTTGTCTTCGTAAGTATTTCCCGTCACATTTGGGACAGGACCTTGTGGAGGGTCTGTTTGGATCCCACTATTTACTAAGCTTTTTTTTTCTCGTTGGTAAAATGAAGCCAAGCAGCAGTATTTGCACTATTGTGGCCTTAGTCAAAATGGATATAAGGTGACTTTAACAAGTGATAAATAAACTAACTTAAAAAAAAATGACAAGTCAAATGAGTCCAAACTCGGCGGATCTACTATGAGCCTTTAAATTGAAATTAAAATTCATTATATTAAAAGCGGATACACAAAGTAAGTCTTATATATTATAAAAGGAACATCCAGTTTCTACCTGGAAATAAGCATACAAATTGATAATTTCATAATATGATGTGGGTGTCATTGAAGTTGAGGAGTTCCTATAGCCACATTCCGTCTCATCAGCATGAAATCAATCAATCATCGAATCAAATTATGGACTTGGCGAGAGCTTGAAGTCCGTTCGACACAAACAAACATAGTACATAGTTATTTTTTTTAAACATTCCATAAAAAATGCATTTGTTAAAAAATGCAGTATTTTATTGACATTATACATTTATCTTCGACAGCGTGATGACCTTGCTCCCCGGGGACCTCATCCTGACCGGCACGCCGGGCGGAGTGGGCATGTACCGCAAACCGCCACAGTACCTGAAACACGGCGACGTCATTCACAGTGAAATAGAGAATATCGGCGTGCTCACAACTAGGGTCGTGAACTTTTAATGAAATCTACTCCATCGTTAAGCCCGCCCTACACTTAGCCCGCGGATCGCGCGCTACAGCCGCGAACGGCTCGAACCGTAAGTGTGGAACCGTTTTGCATTTTCTTCGCGATTTCGCGTTGTGTTCCCCGATTTTTGTCGGTTTTTTGTCCCGCGTCAAAGGGACCGCGAACTTCACTATGAAATTACCGTGAACTACTGCGAGTGTGGAGTTATAGTTTATCACTAATCACACCATGAAGAAACGGCAACTTCGGCGAAATCGCGTCGTGATCCGCGGGTTAAATGTAGAGGGGGCTTTAGGAAGATAAAGTGAATTTGGAAATAAAAATAGTGGCTCCATTCCCTTTCTGCTTTCTGAACCAACCAAACTGTCTTGAACTGTACCGGAGTGCTGGAAACAAGAACAAAATGTATTTTTATCATAGCATCATAAGAACAATATATACTGGGGTCTTTCGCAATTTTTATGGATCCTGAAATATTCTGATCTTTTAAGATTGATCATGTATTTTTTGCTTTGTTTAGTATTTCCGGAGTCACAACTATCCGGACTAACTAATCTCGATTCGAACAACTCCTTCGTAATATTAAGATTCATACCAAAGTGTGTTCTGAAAGTTTTATATAGGTAATGGGATGTAAAAATGATTGTACATTGACTTTGTTCATGAATATTTTTCATTGTTTATGTAGTAAATGATTCGATTGCATTTATTGTTAAGGAACAGGATCAAATTTTAATTATGTTATCTGGTCTATTTTTATTGTAATAAGAAGAATATTTACCTGTTTTTCATTTTATAATCATTGTTGAACACATTGTTTTTTTACTTATGTTGGTATTTACATTTTTATCATCACAATTATATAACTAATTTACAACCGCTGTTTTTTTTGTAACTATATGTAACTAGGCTAGGTTTAAAAAGTAGCGTTTACTTTAGCAAGGAAGGGCGAGACGAGAATTGAAATATTTGTGGTTCCAATATTGAACAGTATTTTTGATAATTTAGAGTCCTACCTCTACACAATGGCTTGCGATGGCAATCCTGACTTTACCAAATCATCATTTGGCAGACAAAGTCATTTTACAAACTTTGATTTCGCAAAAATGAAATTGTGCTTAAACCATTACATATTACATAAGCTACATGGGCTTGTTAAATAAGTTAAGTTAGGTTAGACTTTTGACCACAAAAGATATAAAATTATGTGGTGGGAAACAAATATTAGCGAAATGAAAGTTTGTAAAATGACATTGTTTGCCAAATGATGATTTGGTAAAACATTAGTGAACCCATACGATGAACTAATTTCGATTATTTTAAATTCTTTTTTTTTCTAGTTATCTACTTAATTAAAAAGAAAACAGTTTTGAACTTACAATTGCATTTGTGACAGAAGGCCTGTTTTTTTGAGAAGGTTGTTGGATGGCTGCATTATTGTATCGCCCGCGACTCCATTCACGTAGAAGTCGTTTACCACTCTCCCTCGGGCACGGGATAACAAGTAGTCAATGTGCTATTCTAGACTATAATCTCTGTGCCAAATTTCATCCAGATCCCTTCAACCGTTCTGGCGTGATAGAGTAACAAACTTCCATCCATATAAACCTTCGCATTTAGTAGTACCTACGATATAAAATGATGTAAAAATTCCCAAATCTAAAAAAGAACATGAATATTTACATTTTTATTTCCAAGAAAACCTACCTAAGCAATTTATTGCACACTTGTAGTGTGCAATAAATTGCACACTACAAGTGTGCAATAAATAAGTTACAATTTGAACCAAATAGTAACAATTTTGTGTAACATGGTAAAGAACAGGCGTAAGTAATTATCTTTACATAGACATCTCTTCCAGACAACCTAAACAAGAGACGCCAAAAAAGATAGGTAATAGATATATATGACTGTATAAATTATAATACATTTATTTACAACATATAACACATTCTAATTTGCTTATAAAATTAAAGCATATTTTTTTATTGCATGGCATGGAGAAGGCAAATGAAAATAAACATTTTAAATCTGTAAAATTTATGTGGAATGCAATAAATGTATTGAATTGAGTATTGAGCACACAGGCCAGTGTGTTAGTTCTTATTAGTAGTAGGTACTAGCTACTGAGCTCGCTGGTCAGATACAAAGAATTCGTCATCACGAAATTATGTCACCTAGCAACATCTTAACCGATCCAAATGACCGAAAGCAAACCTTAACTGCTGAACGCTGATTGGTGAATAGCCCGCGCAATTGAGCCAATCGCCGTCTTCCGTTCGCTACAGGAAGAACCATTTGCGCGCGCGTCGTCCCTTTCATAGACTATTATATTTAATGCCAGCCAAGGGGAGTTTTATTGAGTTAAGTGGTCTATACGGGCACCGGCCGACGTTATATGACCTCCATATGCATTTTATAAGCAACACTTGTCGGGTCATTTTAAAGTGGTGCCCGCAGATTCTAAATTTATCTATTCGCGACGGATATGTGTCGTTATGAATAGATTTCAAGCAATTTTGTTATTGAGATATATTGGTGTTTATTATCTCGTTATTGGTTATTGAGCGGGGCGCTCTTACGTGCGATTTGTTTGATCTGCAATAGCTTATGATTATGATCTACAATAGCTTATGATTATGATCCCACGAGACCTTATCGAATTATAAGCTATAGATATACCTAGATATTTCTGCACTGTGCCAAAGTCCGGTTTTTTTACGATAAGATCAGCTAGGTGAAACTGAAAGAGAACCCTTAAGGTATACAAAACAACAATATACTTAATACAAAGTTTTACCATAAGCTTCGACAGCACTGGATTGAATTTGACTCGGTTTACCACTACTTTGTTACCTACCTACTGGTAGGTAGGTACTGTTACCACTTGCTCCTACTCCAATTTATCTTTTTTTATTAAAAGATATGAAAATCGTATTGGAAATTTTTCAACTATGTTGGAATTTTGTAAGATTTCAGAAAGTTTAAGCTTAAATATAACTTTCTGCCCTGAAAGGAATGTGGTACATTCTACTTGATACGTAGGGAAGTATTGAAAAATTCTCCAAGAAAGTGTTCAGTTGGTACCTAACTAGTAACTAGGTATCTACCTAACTAGTTTTTTTATCTTTGCATAATTAATTGGCAGCTTAAAATAATAATAAATAGGGTTAGGATTAGGACTTTTGGTGGCATATCGTGGTTCTAGAATCCATAGAGTCGCTATTTCCTAATTATCATAAACATATCACCTTAATTATGACTTTCAGAATTGTCGTATAATATTTCAAAATGCATTCATTCGTTAAATCGCTTCACCAGTTTACATGAATTTTGATAAAGATGATATCTCCGCTGTGAAAGCGTTACAAGCAAACAAATATTAGTAGGTATGGATAAACCGAACTAAAAATGTTTATTTTTTGAAATATGATAACTAGGAAATAGCGACTCCATGGATTCTAGAATCACGATATGCCACAAAAGTCCCAACCCTGATAATCAGTGATCGGAAATAGGTGAGCTAATTTACCTAAACTTGATGCATGTTCATTCAATAATGTATTCCCATCTCACTCACGCATGAATGAATATGCGTCAAGTTTAGGTAAATTAGCTCACCTATTTCCGATCACTGCTGATAATAAAGCACTGCACGCCCGTAACGTTACGCACAAAAATCCAATATTTTTTAAATAGTCAAATTAAAGATTTATTTTGGTAACTTTCAGGTACTACACAGGTCTACTTTGAAATCAGTAATTCGAACTTCGAATCGCCCCGTCACTTTCTTGCGAATTAGTGACGCGTCGAGAGCAAATGGTATAGCAATAGACGAAGTTCGGATTACGGATTTCAAAGTACAGCCTCTGTTTCACCATCATGACGTGACAGGAGACGGATGACATTTCAGTGTACATGGTGCAGCTTATATAGATCTCAGTGATGTGAAAACTTGTTAAAACTGCAATGAATTCTGAATTGTTACCTGTGACCTATCATTGTCAGGATGGTGAAATAGAGGACTGCTCCGTGATAATTATAATCCGTCGTTCGCTTTAAACCAGGGGCTCTACTTTGAAATCAGTAATTCGAACTTCGGATCGCCCCATCACTTTCTTGCGAATTAGTGACGCGTCGAGAGCAAAAGAGATAGCAATAGACGAAGTTCGAATTACGGATTTCAGAGTAGAGCCTCAGTACCGGTGGTGGATGGGATGTAATCTAATACCGCCCTGTTGCACTATCTTCATCTTCATTTCGTTCAGTAGAATAGAACAGGGAACTAAGTATAAAGGCGTTATATTTGTCCCACTTTGTCCGATACAGCTGGTGCAGTTCAAAGTCTTCTTTCTCGTTCTGTGGTGCACTAAACACTCATTGATAAGCACTTAAGCAGCAGGAGATATTGAAACCACTCCTGCGGCACTAGTACTTAGGAACAAGATTTAGTTTTGTTGGTTCTTCTTTCTTGCTGTTAGAGTTTAGAGTTGCTTGTTGCTTGCTTAAAAGGGGTATAAAATGTAATAGGTAGTAGTTAGCACATTTTGTGTTATTGTTTTATAATTAACATAATTTAATTTTGGAAAATCCCCAAAAGTGAAACGAAACGTTAAAAACTAAAATTTCCGCATCGAAAAGCGCCAGTTTACTCATTTGAGTGACAGATGTCGCTACTATTAGTCACTTACCCCAGGCCAGGCCTACAACGAGTTATAAAGGACATAACGCTCAATTAAGAACGTCTGCGATCATAATCATGCGCATTAGGGAGTCGACCAGTGTTACTGGGTCCCTGAATAGTTGCTGCTACGTTTAAATTAAGAGCTTTGACATTTTGGTCACCTGTAACCCTGAAATACTGTTGGTTAAGCCGGAATGTGGTGTGGGGAGCGCATAATATGGTGTTAGCTCGAGTAGTCTTATTTTTTATGACATTGAGATGCTTACCATAAGCTTTGGATGTATGAGTAGTTGCTAGCCATGAGTTTAGACTAACAGCACAGATAGCACAAGTTGTATTTTCTCGCTTGTCGCTCAGGGCGTCTCTATCGTTACTCACTAGATAGAAAGGGAGATAGGAGCGACAAACAAGTCGCGGGCAACTTGTGCTAACCGCACAGATCGAATAAAAGACTCATGGCAACTGCGCTTTTGCATCACTCCGCGTGTCTCTCATTCACTCGAAAATTGTGGTCACCAGCTTATGGCCGCGTTTATCGCTCTGGGATAAATGTAGGATAAGCATCCGTCACTCTTGCACTTACATACTTGTCAAAGTGTGACGGTAGTTTTATGCACAGGCCGTTATAGGCCCGCAGTATATTATCAAATCATCATACCCAACATTGGGCTCATTAATATCGGATGCCTGGCTCTGTCTCTAGTAAAAGAGACAGATATTTTTAAAATAATGTTGGTAAGATGTTACTTCTAGTGACTGTATGTTTGGTATTTATTTGGTAACAACTTTTTTTTGTGGTAAAGATCGAAAAGGGAATGCTTAGATAGTTTGGTCATTTAGAAAGGATGGATGAAAGGAGAGATACGAAAGAGGTATAGCGAGCGAGGTGAGTGAATATGTCAGTAGGGGACGCCCTAGACGCATATAAGTGATCAGATTCGCGATGTACTGAATAATGGCCGAATCAAAAGCACCCGAAACGTACGTCGGCGTGCATGAAAAGGTTGATGAATTTAGAAGAAGCGATAGTTGCATATTTAGACCTTTGCACCCGTGGGCTTAGCATGCGAGGCGAGGAGAATACGTCAAACCTCGTCAAACGCGATTAAGGGTCGAGTTCACCAACCAATTTAACAGACGATTAGGTCTTAATCAGCCGTTAGTCAATACATTTGACAACCGTCAAACCGCTAACCGTCCGTTTAATTGTTGGTGAACACTGCACTTAGTGTCAAATATGTCTATTCCATATTCTAACGTAAGGGGTAAACATTTAAGGTTTTAAATATAAGTGTATTTTGTGTGGATTGAGTCATTTTATTACTAAGCATCTTAAAGTGTGACGTTATGTCATATTTTCTTATTTTCATATGAATGACGTAAAATATGACAGTAAATCTCGCGTAGCATACCTACTAAGCCCCCTGGCGTTCCATAGTCTTTGTCTACCCCATTAGGAGACAAGCGTGATGGTATGTAGGTATGTGTGTGTATGTATTTTTATAACCAATCAGTCACTTTTTGCCGAGGGTTTCGTATCAAGCCAAAAACGCAACTTATGAATGAAAAGTAGCTTATGTGTGCAGAGTATAAGCTATCTCTACCCCTTTTAACCGTGGTCCCACCGCTATGCCCCACTGGTGGGTGCACAGGTATTGTTTTTTCACTGACCCACTGCCCCTACGGGTAATTGAAAAAACTGCCTTTTACCCGTGGTCCGGTTACCGGGTCATAATAATCTCTTTGCATTTTCCTGTCCCTGCGTCATTCATTATGTCATGTCATTTCAAAGTCAGCTATTAATTCTTTGATAGTACCTAAAGTTTTGCTTACTAAATATATTGCAAATATATTGCAAATATATAATATAAAAAAATAAATTGGGTGTTGTCATTAAAATAATATCGAGGAAAAGAGGAAATGTACAAATGTGTGTATGTGTGTAATGTGTTTATACAATGGATACCATGGAATTAATTTCATAAACATAAAGATTAAATATAAAACCACTTATACATCTAAGTATATGAACTTGCAGTAAAAAACGAAAAGACTGCGTATTTAGAGGTTCTGTTACTGTTAATG
Organism: Acleris cristana; assembly: GCA_948252455.1. NCBI lineage: Eukaryota > Metazoa > Arthropoda > Insecta > Lepidoptera > Tortricidae > Acleris > Acleris cristana. The sequence goes on from OX411794.1 coordinate 6,842,645, forward strand.
ATGTAGTTATTACCGAAAAATAATATTGGTGAAATTTATATTTCATATACTTATACTTATTAGTTATTATATTTACATAGTACATTGGGCAGAAGAGCTTGGTCGAAATTCCCCATCACTACTCAGACCTCATATAAATAATTTTCCAAACATGACAGCGGTGGGAACACGGTTAAAAGGGGGAAATTTCATGATTAAATTACGAATGAAAAGTAGCCTATGTGTTATTTCAGAGTATAAACTGTCTCCACCCCAAATTTCATCCAAATCCGTTCAGCGGAAAGCGGAAGCGGAAACAAACACACAGACTTTCAAATTTATAATATTACTAGCTTTTGCCCGCGACTCCGTCCGCGTAGAAGTCATTTATCGCTGCTCCCTCGGGATCTGTCTAATTTTCCGGGATAAAAAGTAGCCTATGTCCTTCCCCGGGACTCAAGCTATCTCCATACTAAATTTCATCTAAATCGGTGCAGCGGTTTAAGCGTGAAGAGGTAACAGACAGACAGACAGACAGACTCACTTTCACATTTATAATATTAGTATGGAAAGTAGGATTAGGATTAAGTTAGTTTGTGTAAGTCTAGATGTTTATTTTATTATTATTCTGGAATTCTGGAACTAGTTCAATATGTGTAAAATCGTCCTTTGATAACTATTTAAGATTTAGGTTGAAATATGAACGTATAGGTGTGGCCTTTGCCTTAGGAGGAAACAGTCGGGTGTTTCCTGTAAATCTTAAATAAACAAGTGACTAACATTAAACAATATTGCATTTAATCAACGCCTGACCAAAATAAATTAATATAATAATTAATTCATTATTGGGAAGGAAAAGAATCACGCGCCGCTGAATCACGTCTATTTATAGGTATGTATGTACCTACTTACAGTGAAACCAAAGCAATAATTAAGACGACGCGCTGGCCTAGTTGGTATTGGTAGTGACCCTGCCTACGAAGCTAGCGGTCCTGGGTTCAAATCCCGGTAAGGGCAGCTAATTGTGTGATGAGCGCGGATATTTGTTCCTGAGTCATGGATGTTTTTTATGTATTTACTCGTAGGTATATATTTTTCTATGTAAGTATTTATATCGTTGTCTAGTACCCATAGTACAAGCCTAGAGCTTAGTTTGGGACTAGGTCAATTAGTGTGTCATTGCCCTGATATTTATTATTATTATTTATAATACGTACTACAGTGGGCCTAGTATGGTTGCGTCTATATCGCGTGTCAAATGTGGATAAAGCATCCGTCACTGTCGTACTTATTTGCGTGTCAAAAGGTGACGGATGCCTTATCTAAACTTTGTCACGCGATAAACGCAGACATGTTAGGGCCCCTGATCTTTCTATCGCTGTCACACTTTGTCTCGCATAACAAAATATATACCTACTAAGAGGTGCCAGAGAGAGGGTGACAGCTAATACTCTGGTTTCCCTGTAATAGTTTATTATTAACCAAGGGATGAAAGGCACCTATATTATAATATTTCGAGTGTGAAATAAATGGTGACTTTCACCCGACGAACAACACACTCTACTTTTCATGTCAACTATGAGGAAACTGTATAATAAAACTTACGAAACTAAGACTAAGTAAGTATAGTTTTACCAAAACGTGGCAGTACATATAAGATTTCAGCATGGCTCCGTTTTCCATCCATCTTAATACAGATTGGCTGTAGGTCTGTATAGGTTTCTGCTATTACACAGGTCCATTGACATAGTTTTTTTTTATTATCTTACTACAGAGATGCTATATGGTTTTTGCTACTGCACATGGCATCTATTCCCGGCGGTTATAACGGTATCGTCTTTGACCTGTTATGGTATTGTTTTACGTAACATATGGTAACGTTTTGATGGCTCTTATTTCCTTGACAGTAATGGCGGCTGACGTCAAAACAATACCATAACTCGTCAAATACGATATGGTTCTTACCGCCGGGAATAGAGGCCCGGCCTCTTAAAGGGCAGGGGGACTTAAAAAAACTACATTAAACTGAACATTTTCAAACGCAATGGTACTAATTATTAAGTGAATAATTGTATATTTAATAAAATTTAAGTTTCGAATAATTCATTTAACAGCCAGGAAAAACGAAACATTGCCAGTACTGTTATAGTGAGACGGCTGAGCTCTGTAACAAATAAAGAGGTCAGGATAACAATAATCTAGTAACACAGTTAAATTATAAGTTACGTCCAGAAATATTCAGTAATGTCCCGCCGCCATCAGTTAAAAACTTCTTAAAAGCTACATGCGGTGTGGAGGCGCTTTACATCTCGTTAAATTGATCTATACCAGTATAAAATTAGCCCTTACTGCACACAAACTGTATGGAGGCAAAGTTCAGCGAGTACTGGTATATTTTAATTGCTCAATTGGACGTATCCGCGACATAGAGCGAATGACGGCCAGAACTGGCGGTGGGCGGAAACTCTCAATCAGGACAATTACGTCTAACACTTAAATGATTCGATAAATTGCAAGACGTGATTTAAAAGGTGATAGGTTTATTCGTTTTGAGACGCCCCTTTAATCGTGAACTTACTGAAACTTGAAAATTTAACTACATATACATACATAGCATATAGGTACAGCTTATCCAAAAAGAGTTTAAAAAATTGATCGGTTGGAATATAGTAGGTATTGCCTAAATTATGAATATGATGATATGTCGTTTTATGTGATGTTGCCAATTGAAAAGGGACGGCTTGATGTAGTTCCACCTACTGTCACCGAGTCAAACCGTTCTTTTTACAAGCTGGAAATGCGTCAAGGGTGTTAACACATATTTGGTAAAAACATACTTTTCCGATTATTTATTTATTGTGGTGTTATTTTCCCTTTTTGCAAAGGCGGTCGAACCAGCCTTACGATGCGGCCCGCGCGGCCTCGCTTGAAACCTATAGCGATGTCCTATGTGGAGTAGGACTTGCATTTAGGACAAGAAAGGTTAAAACAACATATTAAATGTAATTCAATAAAAAAAAAAACTTAAGAAAAACATTCAACATTATCTCTGAAAACTCATTTAAATGAGTGTAAACAACAAATACGCACATTACCGAGATCAACTTCGAGTAAACAAACGATTAGCATTAAGTAATAACTTATTTATTCCTTTAATGCTTTGTTTGGGTTATTACTCGACCATTGAGTGATAAAAAAGGTTTTTTTTTTAAATGTGGGCGCTGTAAGAAGAATAAATGGCAAAATTATCCAATAAACAAAAACAACATCTGCTGCTACGTGAAACATATTTTTTGAGAAGCTATACGTTCATGATCATCTGTCGTAGATACGTTATGTTATTGTTTGTTTGAAAGACAGTTTCATTGTATTGCCAAAAGGTGGCGTTGATATCTAATTGTGCGGTAACACCTTAGGTACAGTATCGTAAGTAGTTTAATAACTTGGGAAATTAATGATACATGTTCGACCAAAAATATTTTACCAGGACGGTAGAGAGAGACACAGTTTCGCTTAGCTATTCATATGTCGAAAGTAGTAAAAATAATTTTAAATTACGTCACTTTTATGTGAGGGGTCGTACTTAAACACCCTAGTCATGGGAATTCGCTGGATGCGGGCAACGTCGGCCGGCCCTTAATATGGTGATCATTTGGGGAGACCAAGTACCTATAAGTAAGGAAAACTGACAGCTCACACTTTACATTGACATTTGGAACTGATGTGTTATCAGCCAGCCAAATGACGTCAGAGCTTCCGGTTTAGCCGTTTCGGTTTATAAAAAAAACGGGATGTAAAATGGTAAAAAAAATGCTTATAAAATGGTTTTCGAATTAAGATAAATTAGAAATATGTAATGTCGTGAATTAATAGGAATTTATAATAGTCGTTTTATCAGTGAAAATGATAGTATACTAATAGGAGAGTTAATAAAATTAGAGTTCGAATATCAAAATCTCAACACGTTCGGTCGTGCCGAAAGAAGATTTAATTTGAATATTACTTTTATTATAAGGGCAACTTGGCTTGAAAAAGTCATTCACTTGTGTTAAGTAATGTGTTCATCTTGACAAAAAATATATGCAAATAATGCACGTGTCATTTCTAATCAATACTAATCTTAACACTACGTGAGCGCACATATGGGCGCGGGATGAATGGCCATCGCGTTCGGTAGCTGTTCGTAATTCGAAATTTAAAAACATTTCGTTTTAATTGCTGCGCTGCTGTAAGTGGCCAGTATTTGCGCAAGTAGGTCGGATACAGATTTTATGGGAATGTGGAAATTTTTATGGGTTATTTTAGTTACTGAGCTGTTTGTTGCTAATTTGTGTACTTACTCGTAATAGAGTTTTTAGCTAGTAGCCAGCGTTACACATGTATAAAATACTTCTCATGTTCTTAAAATTCTTGTTTCAGGTAGGTGTAATCGGACCTAAAATGCCTTTATATGCTCTAGTGAAAAAGAGTGTATCGTTCTGTTTCTCTAACTCGGTTACCCCCCCATTGCAAATTTTCTAGCCGTATTTCTCCACCTACATTCATAATGTTACCTAATTACATTTTCCCCAGTTATTATTACAATGGAATATCTAGGTAGATAAAGGTTATGTTAGTTTAACAGCAGGCCCGAAGGGTCAAAGTAGCTAGAAATAGGAGCAAATATGCGACTCGGAAAAAGCTACAATGAAATAAACGCGTGTGATCAAAATCACGAATAGGGAAAAAATGCAACTGGAAAAATTCAAAACTCAGAATTATCAAGTTTGGGGCACAGATCTAGGTACCTACTTCCCTAAACGCAGAAGAGGGTTGATTTGAGAGTCATGCAGGTAAATTAGGGACCCCTATGGTTACGTCATGTTAATCGTCCGTCTGTCCAACTGTGTGACACATTTTTTTAATCTACACTAAATGTGTAATTGAGTATTTTTTTGAATTACTTTAACGACTCTAAAGTTACCATATACAATACAAATACAAAACACTTTATTGAAACACCACATAGGTACACCAAGTAACAGAAATGCAGGAAAATTAAAAAAGACTACATAGTGAGTCCACAGGCGGTCTTATCGCTAAATAGCGATCTCTTCCAGACAACCTTACAAAGAAGAGATGGTTAAAAATATACAATAGAAATAGGCAGGCGGTGCAAACTGAAATAAACATTTCATCATATAGTATATTTTAATTAAAAGAAAAAAATCATATGTACCTACCTATAGTACTTGTTGATTGATAGAGTACACTTCTGTACTACTTATTTATATACGTAGACTATGTTGCGTATTCTTATAATATCAATAAAATAATGACAAGTAACAATGTTAAGCTCAGCCCTAGGTTTTTAATTAATAATAGGGGTGTCCCCCTATTATTAATTAAAATAAATAAATAATAATTAAAATATAATGTAATTTGACTGTACTAGACAACGATAAACAGATACTTAGTACATAGAAAATAGCAACTCGCGCTTCCTCAGCATATTTGTAATTCCAGAATAAAGAGTATTGTTTGCTTTTCATTAAAACTCATGCCAAGTCCAAGAAAGTACCTAATATAGGAAGAAAACGGACAGATGTAAAATAATATTCCAGAAGGTGCTGTATCGCGATTGGGCGTAGTACTTTAATCAATTTCTTTAACACTTAAGTAGGTATAATTACGTGTGTACGGAAGGCAGACGAACACACATGAAACCTTCAGGTCCAGGATTGCAAACCCATTCCAGTATTTTTATTTTAGTTAAATTAACTAATCTAGTTTCTTTGGCACTCCATCTCGCAGTTTTTTTCAACTTAATTATAAATGTGTCTTGTCTTCAAATTATTATTCGTGTCCCCTAAAATGTAGAGCAATAAACTCGGCGCGTAGATACGTCATAAATTAATTAATAGCAAAGATAAATTAAACGTAGACGCGGAGCTCGCATCAACGGCCAGAGGGCGTTGACATTGGACTGAACTTGCGCGTGAGTTGATTTGTGAATTTTTCCTTTATTAGTCATTTTTTAAAGGCGAGCTGACAACTTCACATTTTTGTACGTTTTTACTTAATTATTCAAATAGTCTTATGTGAAATTCTTAAACCGTTATCTAACCATTATTTTGTGAATCTGCTTATTTGAATCTTTGTTATGCATTATTTTGCGATGATTTGGCTTTTAATTGTATATTAGACGAATTTTTGAAATTATTTGAAAGTATCTCCAAATTGCGACAAAATATAGGCCTATACACATTTAAAGACGCAAAAAGGTAATACATTGCATTTAAGAATTTTACTCAATTTCACACAATAATCAGGAAAACCGAAAATATGTGGAGTTGCCAGCAAAGCTTTTGTTGGACGGCTCAACACATTCACTGCCATCTACTAGAAGGAAAGTGATTTAAAACATGACTCGACGAGTTGTATGTGGTGACTACGGTGACACGCCAGTACTCTTACCACGAGTTGTAATTACCGTACTCGCTAGCGACTCTAGCGAGTCGAATGCTCTATCCTTTGCAGACCTCCCAGTATTCTTACAGAGTACGAGGGACAGAGCATTCGACTCGCTAGCGAGTACGGTAAACGGTAATTGTAACTCGTGGTAAGGATACAGGCGCGTATCGCTGGCACTTGGCACGGAAAGTGTTAACCTTTTCAACGACATGTCAAATACTAAAGTCGTCATTCACATACCAAAGACAGCTAAATAGTTTAATGTTACTGATACGTATGTAGTTTACTTCTATGCTGTCACCTGTGACGGATAAATCCGTCGTTGGTTGTGTACCGGGGCCTAGACAAGATGCATAAGGCTTCAAAATCGATTCGATTTTTGAAAACTGTCAAAATATATGAAATCGACACAATTGCGTTTACACCAATGCAATGTGCCCAGGCAAATTACATTCTGCGAATAATAACAACTGTATTAATTTTCCAAAATGTTTGGAACTGTAATAATAGGTGCAGGGACTTACCTAACATAAGTACGTAACTCTGTCTTTTTTTAAGGAATAAAACTTAGTTAACTCCTAAATCGAACTTTACTATTCAATATAGGTAAAGTCAACCAATTTGATTTCTAGGCCACTTTGGACTATGTTAAAGTGACGTTGACAACCAAACGTTACAGACTTCTTATGATTTGGTTTACAACGTCACATTGACAAAGTCCATAGTGGCCTAGGAATCAAATTGGTTGACTGCACACTTGTCCCTATTAGAGCGATGCCACTCGAAAGTTGCGGGTGCGTTGCGTACCTACGTATGATTTCAACATTGAGCAACGCAAGTGTTTCAACGCATCGTGGGGCATAGCGTTTTAACTTATAAGTATGTAGAAAAACGCAGCGGCGACGACGAAACGCACAGGCGCTCGCGTGACATCCCTCTTAATCGAGTTCCTTCACAAACCGCTGCCTGACGATCTACCTACCTTAAGCATATCGTTACAATATTACGCTTGTTCGTGATCGCGTTGCACCTCTCTGAAAGACGCAGTGTTTACCGCTGGGTATTTAGTGGGTGTTCCCGCCGCTCTTCCCGGGAGCCTTACGTAACCGTCCGGGGTCAGATCTGGGTAGTATGCATTTTCACAGCGTTAACCACCTTCCTCTGCCTATTCTCCCCCAAATAAGAACAAACAGATCAATGGATCCATAATCCCAGATGAGATGCCTACGCGCAGCGATAAGCGGTCTGTCACTTATTGTCCGATAACAGTTCCCTCTGTGCAGGTCTACAGTGTTCACACCGACTCGTGAACCCACTATCTCGGGTCAGAGTTATCTCCGACGCCACAGCCACTGAGTTGTTTGTTAAGCAACAATAGACGCTTTATTTTTGAACGTGGAATTTCTAGCGGATAAACTACTGAGGGAGTGTTGTTGGGGGCCGATTGCGAAAATGGGATATGAATTATGGTTTTGCCTGACTAAAAAAGAGGAGGGCACAGTGCGAAAGCTCTTGGAAGGTGCTTTGGGCTTGTACTTGTCTCTTGCTCGCTCTCATACACCCTTATTAAGAGCGAGTGAGAGAAGTACTAACACGAATCACCTAAATGCTCACAGACTGTAATGTTTTTATACTCGTATGTACCCATGTTTCTTGTTACCTCCTGTAGGCTAAACCCCTCGACGGATTTTAAAGTGACGGAGTTACATTGATGTTAACGTAATTAGTGGCATGGGTTATATTAGAACCTCTTCAGTGCAGATGCTACTGGAGTAGTCGGGTTTTCAAATATAAATAGTAAAATTTTAATTGTGTTAGTCCGCTACACCCTATTTGTCATCCTCAAATTAAAGAAGGCATATAAAAAAAACATGATTGACGTGAGCCAAGCTGTCTTCTATTATTTTACCAGTTAATAAAACCATCGACAGTCTCGATGGAGCCATAATAACCAACCAAAAATAAATTGAATTATATTCAACTGTTATTAAATCCTTAAAATGTGTAAAGAAATTAATGATATCGTATTTGTATTTTTTTTGCCTTATTCTCGTCTTCTTTAACGTTCTTTAAAAATAATTTATTAGAAATTACTAAACTCTGCCTTTACAATGTAAATTGCAATGTCGCGATTTCGCTGCCTTCCAATTTAAGTACCGCATGGTTCGTCTTATTTCGTAGAAATGACGCTGATAAATGGGATCAGAACAATAATTTGGAGTAGAGTAACGTTATTTTATTTGAACAATTAATTTATGTTCATTTGTTAAGGGATACACCTCATCAATGAGAAAAAGGTTGACAATCTAGGTAGGTATATAGCCTCGAATATTTAGCTCCATATGAATACTTTCAACAAGGCCCAAATTAAATAATAATTAATGGATAAATACATCTTGCAACAAATGCAACGAGGCCCCGATTTCTATTGGCATTGAAATACTTAAAAATAGTGCTGAATATCTCTGATCTGTCTCACAGCATAAGCGATGTGTTTAAAATCATTGTGAATAGGAATTCAATCTATCTGGGCGTCAAAAGCTACCTAACAAACTACCCTAGTTAGTTTGAAATAAATATGTGTTTTGTTGCCCGTTAAAATTGTATACATGCTATATGAAACCAAAGTCCCCCAAAAACCCTACCCCACCCTTACATGATATAGATTACCTACTGCATTTGAATTCTTACCATCTTGGTTAAGCTTCTTCATATAAAGGTTTCAGCAGAACGATCGTTGTGTGAGTGACATAGCTATTTTCTAATAGAGTCGTATTGTATTGTTATTTTTCTTTGAATACGAATTGCATTCATATTTTGTTATTGTCAACGCTTTGACAAAACATTATAATAGGTTATTTTGGTGACAATAGAATAACCCCAATACATAATCTACTACTTTATCTACGCTATTATAAAGAGGATGATTTGATTTTTGTAACGAAACTACTAGACCACAACAAACAACAACAAACAACATTTTTTTAGAGTTTTTGTAATTCTGTAGCTCTGCCTACCCCACTATGGGAATGAAGGCGTGAGTTTATGTATGTATGTACTACTAGACCGATTGCAAAACTTAGAATGCCACATTATCCCTGAGCAACGTCGCAGACAACAGCTAGTAATATTATAAAGAGTAAAGATTTGTATTTTAGTATGTTTGTAACTAACAAACTCGAAAACGAATGGGCCGATTTCAAAAATTATTTTACCATTAGACTGTTACATTATTCCTGAGTAGCATAGGCTACTTTTTATCCCGGAAAAATGAACAGTTTCTGTGGGATGACAAAAATACGAATTCTACGCGACGTCGCTGGCTGAAGCTAGTAAGAAATATAATGTATCAGTTTAACTTAGTATGTATTCCTTATATAAATCAATGTTTTAAATTTAATACTTTGTCATATGTGAAGTACATAAGCCTAAAATAGTTGATGAATTAGATCTCTTTGTTGGCTTATGACAATTAATCTATGATTCACTCCCGCTCTTGCGGCTAGAATGCGCCAAGAGCTGACGACGTTGTTGATAATTATTTCTGCTGTCCTAAATTTAGACTGTCTGTAAAAGGGGAGAACAGTTACACTCAGCGAGTTGGAATTTTGCCGTTGCGAAGTTACTGAGAAATTAATAAAGACAATTGAACCCTGATTAATGTCAGTCAAATGATGTTAATTTGTCAATCAAAAAAGGTTGGTGTGCGTTATTTTAATAAGCGCAGTGTTGCAAAAAATAAAAGAATAACTCTACAAAGCAAAATAATTGTGATTTAAGTGATTATTATTATGTATTTTTAATTAATATTGTAAAATGCGAAAGTGTGTTTGTTTATTGGTTCCGTTTTCAGTGTTCAACGACTGAAAAGATCGACGTGAAATTTAATACAAAGATAGTTTACAGCCCCGATACGGATAAAGGGTTTATTTAATCCCGGGAAATTAGATAGTTCCCTAGGGAACGGCGATAAACGATTTCTACGCGAATGGAGTCGCGGGCAAGAGTTAGTTACTAAATAATACTGGCTCTTTGCCTATGATTTATATATTATTATACTTATGTATTGATGTTTATGCAAGGAAAAGTTATGTTCGACTTTGCTCAGTTTACCTTAAGGAAAGTGTTTGCTTAAAAATGGTATTCAAAGTACTTACATGTGCTTCTTTTAATTTACAAAGAATTTAATAAGCAACGAACTGTATGTAAAACAAACAAACAAAAATTTTTTTTAACGCCCCAACTTACCACCGACAAATAAAATATCCGTTAGCAACTGTCACTGGTTAACGTCAAACTGAGCACTTGAATTTCGAACGTCCGCCGCGTTCATAATTCGAATGTGTAATGCAAAAAACCAAGATGGCCGACGTGCTGCGCCAGCGCACGCTACCCGACTGCGCCTTAACGAGAGCTGATTAGCTTTAAATAGTGGTGGGCACATTATGCTCGCTTGTTCAATGAGCGCGGGACGGCGGGACTCTCAGGGTTAGGACACATTGTTCGGAAGATGTCGCTATTTTTTTCTATCTCACTGATGTAACTGTGAATATTTTGTTTTGTGTTTTTTAATCAGATATCGGTAAAACATTCGTGTTTTGTGCGCACGCCTGCGAAGATTTCTAGTGGTAATCATTCAGCATACCAGCTTAGACCTTGATGATTTTACAGTTTTTATTAGGTAGTGCACGGTTGTTATTCTTTATAATAACTAACTATAGAGTGTGTCGACGAATACGCTCGCTCGAGCGCTCGGAGGCACGTTAGGCAATGCTAGGTATTTACCACCTCAGCCGAGCTGCTTCGTCAACGAAACCCGCGACATAAAAATACACGCACAAAAATGTTAAAATGTTCCGATGGGATATTAGTTTTTCAGGTTAACCGCCTGTTTCACAATCCACAAGTAAAGCATATTTGACAGAAAAGTTTAGCCCTTTCTCTTTCTTACTATTGAAAATAGACGAGGAGACAGCCAACTTTAATTGACAGACAAATTTACTTGTCGATTGTGAAACAGGCCCTTAAATTAAACTCTTCAACGAATTGAAAATAGAGCTAGCTGGAGACAAAATGAATTGAACTTGGCAGTTCAGCTTACCACTGGGTTGAGTTGTGTGCAATAGTTAAACAACAATATCAATTAACAAATAAAGAAACAATAAAGATAGTCCTATTTGTTTTTCACTAATGTGGTACTTACATTAAATAGGCACCCAGTCAACATGTAATAAGCGCTGATTTAAGGTTTATTTATAATTAGTTAATGTGTTTTGTCCAGTGAAGGACAGGGAAACAGATAATAGAGATATCTTGCTTTTTAGTTCAAAAACTAATAAAAACCTTTGATTCAAAATGTTGTCTTTTGCGGCATACGGACAGGTCACAGGGACCCTATTCTCGTGACTTCGAGATGATTTTTCATGCGATATGCACTGTCAACTGCGTACATTTTTTTGACATATCTCGCATGAAAAATCATCTCGAATTCACGAGAATTGGGTCCCAGGACCCCATCTTTCAGAGTTAAAAACTCTTAAATGGCCGAAACAATTTATATCAAAATCTCACCTAAGGTTTTGATAAACATCAATTAGGGACCTATCTAGGTTAAGTTACTGTAGTTTAATAAGGTTGTAATGTTTAAAATGGACCATATTGCACTGTACTTTTTGATTCTTGTGTCTCATTTGCTTTTAATTATTTAAATTTAAAGGCAAATGATTCGATAGAACAGCGACTGTTTATTTTTGTATAAATGCGGAAGTCACTTCTTAGCCATGGTGCATGGCACGTTATATGTATAGCTCAACAATATAAAATCCAGAAGATTTAAAAAAAGTAATAAGTATTTTTAACAGTATCAACAGTATTTATTTCAGATAAAACCCCACAGCCTTTAGATTATCTAGTCAAAATGTGGTTCTACTCCACATTTAAGACGAAATATAGATTTATCTTTTTGTGGGTTTTGTAGGTAAAAGAAAAAATAGTAACACTGTATCTTTACCTAGATAATTATAATATTGGAGCCAGCCCTAAAATATAAAGCATAACTGAACCTCTATTCTACTGGGCAAAAACGCTATTGTCTTTAACGTGTTATCGTATTGTTTAAACTCGGCCGCCATTGCTGTCAAGTAAATAAGAGCTATCAAATCATTAACGATACGATAAAAGGTCAACGGCAATATGGTTTATATCCAGTAGAATAGAACCCCTTAACGTTTGTTATTCCCACGTGCTCTGCAGAAGTCTGGTGTAAGGCCCTGAGGCCCCTGAAGTTACGTTAGCTCCATCACCGTCTCTCGATTTAGTCTCGAATGACGAGTGATAGGGATGGAGCTAACGTTACTACGAATTTCGATTTTCAAAGTAGGGCCGCAGTATATATTCATAAGCGGTAGCGGATGGGTAATGTGACACTAGCTTTAATTATTTAATAAAACTTCCTTTATAGTGTTTTTCTCTATGGAATCGATATTTACATGGAACTTTGCTATTATTAGTGAATTTGTCTCATAATATTTCGTCTCTAAAGAAATAGTACATATTTTCAATTTTTATCCGACTGCCCGTAGACAAAAGAATGGTAATGAGTTTAGAATCGTATGTACGTATGTAGGTAATCAAAAATCAGATGTTCCAATTCAGCTCCTAAATGATCTCCGAATCGAATAAATTAAATGTCGTATGATCCGTCAAGAATTATACGGGGTGCGTCATCTAATCGCTAGTCGGTCTGCTTTGTTAGGTTATAGTCGGACTCTAATGTTGCAGCGCCACTCTACAATCTCTGTTTTGACTAAAGGTTAATTGGTAGCCTTACGACATTAAGTACGCCTTTTTTATATTAAGTAGTTTATAGTTTATTTATTCCTGAATGTAATATAACAATATAAATTGCACTGCATTAAAGAATACAAAAGTACATTGATATAAAAATAATCATATAAAATAAAAATAATAATAATACAAAAAAGACACTCAAATAAACATCTAGCAAATGGTCACTTTCCAACGTCAATATACAAAAAGTACTAAAGGTCTAATAAACAATAATAATTTTACAATTTAAGTTCCATATCGACGGATTATAATGGATTATCCAATTAAAGGTTTCAGGGCCTCTATTCAACACGGTAAAAACAATATCGTTTTTGATCTGTTATCGTATTGTAACCGTTTTGATGGCTCTTATTTACTTGACAGTAATGGCGTCTGACGTCATAACAATACCATAACAGGTCAACTACGATATCGTTTTTACCGTCGGGAATAGAGGCGCTGAGCTGATGTTAAAAGCGACACTCAACCAACAATCTCACCTGTACGTAGCACCTGCTGGCTGCTACCTGCTACGGCGTAGCAACGTGCTTGTTACCTGCTACACGCCTTTTTTTGCTCCATGGTGGAAATCTGCTACGAATAAACCAGCTCCTTAGCTTTTATTATCAACTAGCTTCTGCCCGCGACTTCATCCGCGTTGATTTCAAGTATTGTTATTCCCTCGGGACCTTTTTCCGGGATGAAAAGTAGCCTATGTGCTATAAGCTTTCTACATTTCTTTCATCCAAATCCGTCCAGCCTTGTTTTCTCTTATTTCAGATTGCTATTGCGTTTCTAACTCTAATGACAAAGATGGGACGCCTCTACGCTAGTCATTTTACCGGCAGTAAATTGCTCCTAATTTTATAAAAAATACTTACTAAGTGTGTGTTTATGAGTAAAGATAACTCATTGAGATAAAAAAAAGCGGTCAGTCTAATAATAGCCGGTCAACTCGGCAACAAGACGTCGCGGGGAGTTTGATAGTGCTGCTGGAACGTGGAGAGAAAGTATGTGATCGCTACTAATATTGTAAACATCGTAAATTCTGCCCTCTTATGGAAAAAAGGCGCATCTACTGTATGAATTGTATTGCACTTCCAACCTTATTATAGTTATTATAAACCTTTGAAAGTGCTTCTATGAATTAATTGCACTTGTGCCTTTTCTCCGTGTTTAGAATTGACAACAAGAACATTTTTAAAAGGTGTTCTGAAAAAAAATCATGCTTATAGAGATTTGTCTCACTTTTTTTTTGTCCATTATTTACCAACAAAATAAATAAAACAAACTGGTAATGGCTAAATAGTTACAAACAAAATGACGTCATTCCGACCACTACTCCAAAGGTGGTGTAACAAACACTGGTAGGTAATATTTAATATATTTTTTCTCTGTAATCAATAATAATAAAAAAATACAAATAAAGTGTATGCTTTTGGGACAAACCTCAAACATGATTTTAACAAGAACTCCTTTAAAAAAAATCGTCTTATCAATAGGGTTATCGGTCTTTATGTCGATTTGTAGGGCCTTTACGGTTAAACCACTAAATCGATTTTGATAAAAATTGATATGTAGTTCCGGAAAAAACATACGTACTTAGTATGCTTTTAATCCCTTAAATTGCTCAAGATAACGAGAAAAGAGGTCTACGTGGACGATTTCTAGTTTGTGATTTATTATTGTTACTCGACATTATAATATTGCAGGATACGAAAGCTAACATTTAGCCGAGAAATCTGTCACAATGTATGGAGTCGACACAGGGCAACCGCATGACAGGTTACGTCGATCCTATCCTATACATTATTATCTCGTTTGTCTTAAAAAATCTGCACTCACATCATCGCATTTTAGCCGTTTTTTATTAACTACTACATTTTATATAGCGTGCACATATTGGCTGACAAAGTTCTAAAGTGTGTGTCACCCGTTAAAACCCACTCTATCTCCGTGAAAATTAGTCACGGTCACTTTAAAATGAATAGATTTTAAGGATATATTAAAAAGGTACTTCCTTATTACACTGGTGTATCGCTTCCGGCGGAAAGCTGTTATTCTTAGGAATTGGATTTAATTGAATTAGCTCGTGAATTGACGCCGCGCCGGTTGGCCAATGTAGCGGTGTGATTGACAGAGGGAAAAATACTTTATTGTAATAAGGTCCAAACGTGAATATACACTTTGTAATCGATTGTACTAATATCAATATATAATAGGATTAAATTTATTAAGAAAAAATACACGGTTTACAAACAAGGTAGGTACGATATCTTGTGGACCCCAAACTTGTCTGAGCCTGTGTCTTGGGACCCTGTGTGTCGGTTTACAAGATTTAAATAAAATATAAAATTAATAACAATCGAAAAGTAGACGTTTAGAACATGTTAAGACAAGTATTTTGGTACTGGCGGAAACTATAATTAAAGATCTTTATTATTATTTATTACATTACAAAAGATATGAGATTATGAATGTTAGAGAGTAGTAGAGTGTGCGCCCGCGTGTGTGTGTGTGTGTGTGTTTATGTGTGTGTATGTGTTTGTGTGTGCACTGAACTTGAATTTGAATTTGAATTTGAGTGTGTTAAGCGAGAGACTTAACTAGTGTGTGCGAGTCTTCTATTGAAGAAAAATGAGACTCCTATGCTGTTGGACTAATAATTGCCTCCGTATCATTATATGACAAGGTTAACCACTTTTTAAGTATTTTCTTTACTTTCATCGTTGTGCAATTCTTTATGTTACAATTTACAAAGTCTGCTTACCGCATGATAAAGGACTAGCAACACCCGTGCCCTCTTCGTTGGGCAATAATCATTTTTTTGGGTTAATATGACACTCATAAATAACGTGGTTTTCTATTGGAAAAAGAATTTTTAAAATCGGTTAAGTAGATCCAGAGCTTACCCCTTACAACAACGTCACAAACTTTACCTCTTAATAATATTAGTATGGATGAAGGATGGCGCGCGTTGAGTAAGAGCTGATTTGGTCGTAGGAGCTGGTACTCTATATATACACGTTTACACGAAACGATTATATGGTAACAACACAAG
Organism: Acleris cristana; assembly: GCA_948252455.1. Taxonomy (NCBI): domain Eukaryota; kingdom Metazoa; phylum Arthropoda; class Insecta; order Lepidoptera; family Tortricidae; genus Acleris; species Acleris cristana. The sequence goes on from OX411794.1 coordinate 6,858,966, forward strand.
TGAAGCTATTATAAACCTGTTCAAAAGATCGTTATTTGGCCACGTTATTGCAATAAACAACGAACCAACTGGTATTTGGCAATCACTATCGATAACTTCTTTTAAATCTAAATTAAGAAAGTACTGAGTTTGACTCGTCTCCTCATTTGTAAACGTTTGTTCATCTGACTTCCCTAATTAATTTATTAAGCTATTTATTCGCTTTATTAAGGCCCTGTCATCCCGGCTCCGGAGATCCTAGAGCTGGTGCTTACCTCTCCCAAAGGATTGGGCTAGCTATCCAGAGAGGTAATGCAGCCAGTGTCATAGGGACCATGCCGAGCGCGGACCTGCGCTGCTGAGAGGGGGTGTTCTTTTTATAGTGGTGATTATTATTTACATCTTTAATATTTGGGTAGCTTAGTTTTATTTTAATTTTAATAAGTTTAGTTTTAACTTTCAATTGTATTAATTTAATAAATGTATTATTTATAATATTTTTATATGATATATACATGTGTGTATTTTTATTTCATCATCATTTTCTTAAGAACTATGCTCTTTTCGGTGGAATAATTTCCAATCTTCCCTATTCCGCGCCTTCTCTATAATACACTAAGTCGACACGACGCCTTATTTTTCTCTTAATTGGTCTCGGTATATTCTTCGTGCTCTTAAATTTTTCCTTCTTTATTTCCTTCTAATATCATCTTAATGTACTACTGGCTAATATTAAATACTTATGTTCTGGAAAAGGGCCGAATCTTAAGTACCCGAAACCGACGTGCATGCATGACTCGATGTATGATAATGCGGGAGAAGCTAAAGACATTTTTCAGGATCGTAGCAGGTGGAAAGAAGTGGTCACTACCTACCCCTCTGGGAAACAGGCATGATTTAATGCATGTTATTTTATTTATTTTTTAGTTTTGCTTTTACCAAAGGAGAATCATCATTTTTTATGGGAGTTGGACACAGTGCTGCCCAGAATGAACACATAGTGCATTATTTTAGTGCAGTATTTTCACTGCTGCCTCTAAGGTCTCTACCCACTACACCGTATCACACCATGACCGTAATAGGAACGTGGCAGACAAAAAAAACTTTGTATTGAAAAGTATGAGACTGCCCACTAGACCGTTCGGTCACCGACCAACATTTTAATACTAATTAGTAATTACCTTCCGGGCCTGATACGTTCATATTAGTATGGTACGGTATAGTAGGCAGAGACCTTTATTAGTTTTTATTGTTTCCTCTCATCTATAATTTATACATTAGTATCTGTATATTATTTATTCACTTGTTTTTTTTTTCAGTCGCTTAAAGATTTACTATAATTTTTGATATGCGCCTAATGTAGCTGATATATAGGTAGTACAATAAAGGGTTTTCATACATACTCGTACATAGTAAAGGTTTGAAATTTTTGGTTGTTATTGTTAAACAGCGTGAATCAGACAAAACTGGGATACAGCAGCCATGTGTATTAATTCCTACGACCCGCGACCGCGCAGCCACCGCGCGGCTCTAAGTGATCGCTTCCTCTGCCTTTGTGATTTCATCGCGGCTGATTCAGCCTGTGGAACTTTCCAGACATTTTCTCTCTGAAGAAGGAAGAATTCAGCTATTAAATTAAAAATGATTTTTTTTAGTTGGCTACCTCTTTTTAATTAAGTATGAAATATACCTATGCCAGCCGCTGCCGTGGCAGTGGCAGCCGCTCTTCCTTATGGGTAAGTAGCTAGAACTTAGAACAAACAAAAAAAAAACTATCAATAATAGAGAATGTCAACCAGTTTAGATTTTTGGCTTATCGTATTCTTCATTAAAAACAAAAAAATGCTGTAAAAAAATCATTTCGATACGTCTAATAGTTTCCGAGATATTGAATTTTAAACTTCGTATGCGGCGCTCGAAACCCGGCGGCTAGCGCTCACGGATGATGACGTCATCGTTTGGCTGCGGTACGCGCCCTTATATGAATGAGTGAGTTTACAGGGCTTCTATCTTTTTAACCGTAATAAATAGACAGTTGAAATTTTCACAGAATACGTGTTATTATAGATTCTATCGATTAAATTTTTAAAATGAACAATAAATCAAATCCCAAGAGGGGTCCCCGTACAAAAACCATGAAAAAAAACATTTTTTTTTGCTTTTTATATGGATTGTATTTCAATAATGGCTTCTTATTTTGATGCGATTTTAAGCTTAAGTTCTAGTCTAATTTTCGTACTTTACGACTAAATAGAAATCTCAAGTAAAACTGCTACAAATAGGTGACAAAGCTGATTTTATCAACACGATGTTTAAAGCGGTCACCCATCCTGTTTTAGACTACGCTCGTAGTTGCTTAACTTTGGAAGTCGTAATTTTTTACGAATTCGTTTTAATGTGACTATGATAGTTATGGTTATCTATTGTTTTGTTTTACATACAGTTTAACCTGTTTAACTAAACTAACTGTCCGTTGCTGACCGGCTTTTCTGTTTGTAATGTTTGTCGAATAAGTTGGTTAAATAAAAATAGAATAATAATCAAGCACTTTTAATTTAGGGTTCACCGTATTCTACATAAAAATACCAAAACATTAATGCAAAAAACCGGGCAACAGCCTGTCGAACCATGCTCAGTGTAGGGTTCCGAAGCCGTTACTACAAACAAATTAGACCTCGCGACAAACTTAACTTTGCCGTTGGAAAACTGTTATCCCCATACATCGATATAGGTCGCGGCTCGCGGTCAGTTTACCAACACCGCAAATAAGTTTTCGGCAGGTATAAACATTCAAACCGTTTAACTCAAGAGCCAATGAAGTCTACTTAGTCGTGATAGTTTTCCTTTGAAGATATTTTTCAAATTTTTTATTTGTAGTTTTGGCTGTAGTGGGGAGGGGACGACGACACTTGACTCTAACAAAACGCTTTAAAGCTTTTCATAAACGGATACCTTTATTGAAATATTGTTTTCACAAACCCGCAATATTTTGGAAATACCTATACAACGACACCCCACACTATGGGGTAGACGAGAAAAAAAAACATCCCCACGTTACGTAAAAAAAAAATTTTTTTTTCATGATTTTAATTTTATTTAACTATGTTGGCGTGACTAATATGTATATTCATGCCAAATTACACGTTTCTAGTACTAAGAGTCTCTGAGCTAGGCTGCGGATAGACGGACACACGTCACACACACACACACACGCACGCACGCACGCACGCACCCACGCACGCACGCACGCACGCACGCACGCACACACACACACACACACACACACACACACAAACATACACACACACACACACACCCACACAAACATACACACACACACACACACACACACACACACACACACACACACACACACACACACACACACACACACACACACACACACACACACGCTATCTAAGCTATCTTGCATACACGAAATAACAGTAATAAATAATGCTCAAAAACAGTTCAAAAACTACCTACTTGCTACAGCGGCCGCTAATACCAACAACTAGCGAGAGAGAGAGAGAGAGAGAGGCGGTCTAGGTACCTAACGTATGGCAAGTGAGCCACTTGGCAGCGCCCGCCCGCGAAATTTGAAATCGATGAAATGAATAAGTACACAAAATATCAGAACTACTACCTAGGTCAATCATAAACTCATGTTTTATAGTTCATTATTTTATACGGTACCTAGCGATATGAATTCTACATTAGACACGACATTTGTAAAGAAAGGGCTATCACCAAAGTTAAGTAAACACCGCTTAAACTTCGTGTAAGATTTTGTTGTTTGTTGTTTCACTACAGATTACTGTTTGGTCGTAAGTATGGAGTTTAGATTATTGTGTGACAACGAAATAAAAAGCTAATACAAATACAACCCGTACTTCAGCTTCCAAAGTTAAGCAACTACCTACTTACAAGCGTATTCTAAAACAGGATGAGTGACCGCTTAAAACATCGTGTTGATAAAATCAGTTTGGTCAAATATTTTTAGCAGTTTTACTTGAGATTGTTATTTAGTCGTAAACTATGAAAGTTCGACTGCAATTTAAGCTTAAAATAGCATCAAAATAATAAGCCATTATAAAAATATAATCCGTATAAAAATGCTAAAAAAACTGGTTATTTGTCATGTTTCTTGTATGGGGACCCCTCTTGGGATTTGATTTATTGTTCATTTTGTAATTTTAAACAATAGAGTTTATAATAACACGTAATCTGTGAAAATTTCAACTGGTTACTTATAACGGTTAAAAAAATATAGCCCTGTAAACTTACTCAATCATATAAGGGGCCGTACCGCAACGAAACCATGACGTCACTCCAGTAAGATGGCGCCCGCACCCTTTAATATTTTTGACCGTAATTTCATACGTTCGTAGAATCAAAACTACTGGGTCTATTTGAATGAAACAAAAAGTAGTATGTTTGTTTATTTATAAGCTTTACTCTTACAAAGTTTCAAGCGATTTGGCGTACCTACTGACATTCTTCATTGTGTTGTGTTTGGTATTTTTTAGCTATTGTGCGTTTATGAAGAGAGTTAGACCGTATTTTCATGGATTTAATACGCGTGATATCAATGAACGTGATAACAATCCAAAAACCGCCAAAGGACAATTCCGTTTTGAATATTCAAATCACGGCGGACGTAATTTTTAGGATATATTCCGAGGGCTTATTGTCTAACGCACTCGCAATCATGATCGTTTTCATTTTGAAAATCGAAGGTTTATCTGCATACAAAATGAAAACAATTGCACCACTTTGAAGCCGATTGCGATTGCGAGTGCGTTATACAATAAGCCTTCAGGTTATAATTTGGCACAGTACTAGTATGTAAAATGCATTCGCCTCACTGGACCCTACTGTCTTTTAAATAGAGTCGAAAAGTGGTTTAAGGAGTTTCTTGTATACTGCACCATCTAAGTAGGTATTAAGCAACTACAAGAGCCAACAAGTTTCAAAAAAGCGAGCTAAAAAATGGTTAGAAACACGACTGCATGTTCTGATAACATCGTGTATGTAGTTACCATGGATTTATTTCTATCTCGCCAGTTCGTAAATTTTAGGGTTCCGTAGTCAATAAGGAATTCTTATAGTTTCGCCATGTCTGTGTGTCTCACTCGCTCTTTCTCAAAAACTCAAAGTCACAAAGATGAAATTTTGTACACTCAGGACAAAGTACCATACATATAAAAATACGAACATACATCCCTAAGAAAGAGGGTTAAGTTTTTATTTATAAAATTAACCCTCTTTCTTCAGCTTTTGGGTAAAAAGGATGGCTTAAAAAATTGTACTCATATATATTTGATTGCGGTTCATGAGATACAGCCCACTGATAGACAGATAGACGGACGGACAACGGAAGCTTAGTAATAGGGTCCTACACCCTACACACATACACATACATTAAATCACGCCTGTTTCCCAGAAGGGTAGGCAGGTAGAGAACACTTCTTTCCACCTGCTACGATCATGACAATCCCCAATCCTTGGTATGTTTTGTGGTAGCTTGTATTGTAATAGGCATAGTATAAATTCTCAACTGTGTGGTACAGTCGGCCTTATAAGAAGCTGCACACGTTTGTACCTTGTCGCTTTAACGCCTTTGCTGTTTATTAGTGCTGCAGTTCAAACATGACGTTAAAGTGACAAAACACTAAAATGTGCAGCTTCTTATAAGGCCGACCGTACATGGGACCTGCTTGTCTCGTTGGCACCCTTTGGTTGGACACCTCAACCCTATCAAGAAGACCAGACAAAAATGGTTAAAATAAGATTGAGATTTCCAAATCTGATTACCCAACTCTGTCTAATAGTAATAGGGGTCGAAAATTTAAATAAAACCAGCAATCTGTTATTATATAACTTCTATTTAATATACACAGTACAGTCAACAACTATAATTTATAGGCCACAATGTATTATTAATTAGGACCGAAAATATATGAAAAGTAAAAAGCCGGACGTTTATAATCGACCCTTCCCTTCCCTTCTTAAGTCGGACAAAGTTAATTTCGATTTATTTTTTTATCTATTGACTATCATAATGATAGGGTTCTATGATCGCTCTACAATAAAACTGTTAACTGCACTAATTTAAGTAAATAGGTAACACTCCGGAATGATTTCAGTAATGTTTAGGTAGTTAGACCGGGAAAAACACAAAATACCTAATCCTATCATCCATATACTCGTACTGTATGTATGTATGTAAGTATAGCTCGTCGATGGTTCTAGTTAAGGATATTAAAAACCAACACGAGTTTTAGTCACTTGATTGAGGGTAGAACTTCTTGTACTATTATCTATTCTGTGGGGAGCCTAGCATAAAGACGTCACAAGAATTATTATTACTATCATAAAGACGATCAACTTTCCGCGACAGTGTTTCATGGTATTTTATAAATAAAAAATCATTCAGCAAGGAAGTTTTTCATTCTTAAATTATTTATTGGTGAAAAAACAATTAAGTTCGGAGCCGTTCATGTATTTCAGTCTCATAACAACAAAAAGATTTGTGCAAACAATAATTAGGTAACATTTGGACAAGGAAAATAAAGAGGTTATGATAACTAAAATATAGAGCGAAATAAAACAGTATATCTGTGTTATTTCAATTGTTCGATCTATTATCTCTTGGTAATCGTAGTTCAAGAACTAGGTATGTCTGTATTTTTATTGAAATATAGTTGTAAATGAAACATTTTACCCGGTAACGATACCCAAACGCCTGAGAAAATTTCGTCTATAGATGTACAAATAGAGCAAAAACTGACTAGTACATACAACTTACTAACTAAATGAGTTTTCCTCTATATAGACGATTTATAGTAATAATGTGTGCTCGTCGAATAGAAAGTTTGTAACATCTTAAACTATCAATAAGTATTTATCATAATTTCAAATCATTACGAGATAACTTACAAAACAAGACATTAATTTAAGAAACGCGTTCTTTACTCTCAGCTGCACTAATCCCCTTAATTACTATAATTAGGGTGAAAACATAAACATGCGAATTTTAATCGTAAATAGTCACATTAAAATGTGTAAACAATGTCTAAAAAGTAAACAATCATTAGCTAACTACCCTGATCTTTTGAATAAAACCATAGACTCTCGAAGTAAAATCATCATTCAGTTCACTGTGGTACAGTGTTAAACAGTACTTGAAATATACTATCCTAAGTGTACTTAGTTTTGTGTTTACGTGAAAGTGTGTGATATAGTTGAAATTCTTAGTACATTTTGTCGCAAATTTAAGTAGATTTGTATGGCTTTTTTTTAATTTAAAGCCTTACTAACTCTACTTGACCTTGCGTCGAAAACTACTCAACATCAACTTCAAGAAAGAAGATTCCAATTTTTTTGTAGATTTAAGTAGATTCTGTCTGGCTTTTTACTACTAAAGCCTTGCAAACTCTACTATAATTTATTACTAAATCTACCATCGCTGTACGAGATTTGGCCTGTTTGAAAATTAACCATGGTTCGATAGTTTAAATACGATTTTAAGTAGGTTCTGTCCGGCTTGTTTATAATTTAAGCCGAATATTTCCTGCTTATAATTGTGCGGAAACTTAGCAACGCAATGGCTGCATATTTTTCTTGTTTTTCATTGTTATCAATTTTAAGTACGTTCTGACCGGCTGATTAAATACACAGCCCTTCAGCACTTGCTTAACTCGATAGCTTTGTACGACCACGGCTTCCAGCTATAACTGTTTTCATTTATTAAAACTGGTTTATTGTGTAATATAGGAGGAATATTCAACAATTTAATTACCTACCTTTTTTTGAAATTGAATCATAAGACCTTATTTCTTGCTTAGGCTTTAAAACTGCTATACTGTTTTGAAAGGCCTAAATGATTTTCTTCCCTTGACAAAATTAATGACTCAGATAGACCAATGGGTCCAATTTATGACACCCCTCTGTTTTGGTTCAAGCTTTTATATTTCCGGGAAAGTATTTCGCTGGTCTGGAACATTACCTATTTTGTCCGTCTGTCTGTCCAGCCGTCTGCAAAGACTGGGTGAAATTACATTTACACATATTAAACAATACGGATATACGGATATATGCTGAGTATTTATTATAATCAAAAACATATTGTGATAAATGAACCAACAAACTTCGAAATAATTTCACTTTTGTACCGGCTGTTATTCGAAAATGCCAAAATTAATTTAAATAATCACTTTATGTCAGAGTCATTTAATTACTATTAAGTCGTTCCTTACTGACGATTTTTCATACAATTGTTTAAAAAAAATGAATAAGTTCTCTTTAAAATGTCTCTGAGTACAGTGGTTTAACCCCAGTGAAGTTTGTTTTTCAGAGTTTGGAGTGTGTTTTGTTTTTACCATTTAATTAACGGTTACATTGTGTGATTGACGAAACCCTCACTTATTAATTCTACAGGTGTTCTACAGGTTGCTTTTTCTTCATTTCCTTCTTCTTTCTTCTTTCTCTCGCAGATTATAGTCAAGCGAGTTCATTTTGCGATCGTCAAAACGGGCAAATTCTTTCATTACTGCCCGTTAGTGACGGTCACAAACCAACTTCGCTTAACACTTATGCTGAGACGATCTTCTTTTATTCACCGGTGACTGACTTACTTCAGAGTTGTATCTTCAAGTTTCAGCTTCGGCTATTTTCAGGTTAGTTTTATTATCTAAGGCTACTTGCACGAACAAGGTAATTTATCATTGTACTATTTCTGTGGTTTAAGTCTCTAGGGGCTTTAGCCACGATGCAAACGCTATCAATGTTTTTCTTTTCTATCACTCAAAGTGTATGGTATGACAGTTGACCACGTGGTTTACCGCAACGCACAAGAATGTCATCCCGTACATTCTGAGTGATAAAAAAGAAAAACTTTAGTAGCGTTTGCTTCTTAGATATGGCCTCAGGGCCTCTATTTTACGGCGACAAACAATATTGCTTTCGACCTGTTATCGTATTGTCAACGTTTAGATAGCTCTTATTTACTTGACAGTAATGGCGGCCGAATTATATTGTTTAACGTCATAGAATAGAGGCCATAACCAGATTTAGTACCAATTTCACCAAACGATGTTAACCACTTAACAGACGATTAGAGCGTTAACAGCTGTCAAAATGTATGAACTAACAGTCGATTAACATTGATTAAATTTTACATCGTATTGTGAAATTGGTACTTAGACTGACAGTTCTGACACACTTCTACACAATTAAACTGAACATAAGCCTGAAACTACCTACCACCTACCTATTATCTTTATGCTATACTCACATCGAAAATGTCCAAGGTTCAACAATATCTCTACATTATTTTGATATTTTGTAATGCATCGGAACACCGTACATTGAAAAATATCAAAATAATGTAAGGATATTTCTGATCCTTAAACATTTTTGATGTGTGTGTCGTCGTAAGGAATACCCGGAGAAGCGGCCTACTATCGACATCAATTTGCAGTTTAGTATTTTTACATAACACATGATGTTACTTAAAATGTATAACATTAATAATTTCGTGTTATTACTGCCACGTAGAGTAAGACGAGGTTATTCGGCGCAGAGGCGACCAGCTGAACAAACATTGGAACAACCAGCTTGACTCATTTTGAATTATTCCGACGGTCTACATTGCATCATAGTTAGTATTCATATTTCAATGTTACAAACATGTTACAAATTGTCTACTCAACTGCTTTGTTCATAGAATGTTTTAAAAAGTTAACACCTGTAAGCACAGAATAATTAATTAAAGTATAGAAGGTTCACTTCTATAAACTAGTGTCATAGTTAACAAAGCTGCAGAATTATAGCTGGGGCACGTTTTATAAAGCTACCAGTAACAATTTTACAGGTCTAAACTGGCAACACTGCTCAAATGGCTGGTCGACATTGGTCGAGTTTGTGTCAAATAGAAACTTGTTACCTGTAAATTGTAATTTGTATATTTATAAAACAGGCCACTGGTCTTACTCTTTTATAAAGCTAGAGAAATTTAGTAGATGTTCTTTTTGTAGCATAGAAATTAGAACATAACAGTACACTGAATATTGACAGTCAATCGCTATGAATTTACGGCCATTTCAAAGTTTACTTATTTGTCGTTTAACTTGTACCTTTTGATCCTGAGTCAGTCAATGAATCCGTTATAGTAGGTAGTGTAGTGAAGATACCTGAAAACTAAAGTATCCTTTACTAATGGTAGTATGTAACACCTCGGAGGCATTTGAGCAATTCTAAAGTAGGCATGAAGTCAATCGACATATTCACATCCATAATGAAAGTGAAATGGGTCATGATTTGAAATTTACAGTTCGAAATTACGTCGTTCCATCTCTTTCACGAATGGCGAGTAACAAGGATGGGACTTCGAAGTTTTAAATGTGCAGCGTAGTACTGTCTGGCTTATAAATAGCTGCACACTTTAGTGCTCTATCACTTTAACGTCATGAGTGAACTACTGCACTAATCCTTCAACGGTGTTAAAGCGACAAGGTACAAAAGTGTGCAGGCCGACTGTACCATGGCATGTGGTTACCACCTTAAGCACCTGACAACGAAGAACAAAATTCGAAACTTCGGCTGCTCCACTCCTTTCTCACGTCATTCGGGACGAATCGGGAAAACCGACGGAGATCAGTACCCTTACCAATTACCGTATTCGCTAGCGAGTCGAATGCTATGTCCCTCACAGTACCTATTGTTATAGAGTAGGAGGGACAGAGCATTCGACTCGCTACTACTTCGAGTAGGTACGGTAATTGGAACTCATGGTAAGGGTACTGGTAACTTCGAACTTTTTATTGTCAAAGGAGGGCCTCATGCAGGCATATAGACCACGTTGTTTGAGATGACTGGTGAGAATAAATAAATGAATAAATATCAGGGGACAAACTCACACAAATTCACCTGCAGCCGCACTAGGAGTCAGTTAATGACGATTTAAAAATGGAACTAAATAGTTAATAAGTCTCTAACGGCCACTTGCACCAAAAAATTAACGCCGGGTTAAGACGCTAACTCGAGTTAGTAAACGTCAGATTCATACGAAAACTGTCATTTTAACTCGAGTTAGTGTCTTAACCCAGCGGCCCAGTGTTAAATGTATCGTGCAAGTCCGTCTTAAATGTCACTTAGTGCGGCGGCTAGTCCCAAACTAGGCTCTAGACTTGTTGTCTAGTATCCATAGTTTAAATAAATAGAAAATTACAACATCCATCCAGAACTTAGGAACCAAATATACCTACTCGTGCTTATCATTCAAATATTTGGCCCTACCGGTAATCGAGCCCGGGACCGCCTAGCTTCATTCATTAACGCCAGGGGGCTTAGCATGCTACGCGAGATTTACTGTCATATTTTACGTCATTCATTGAAAATAAGAAAATATGACATAACGTCACACTTTAAGATGCTTAGTAATAAAAGGACTCAATTGACACAAAATACACTTTTATTTAAAACCTTAAATGTGAACCTTACGTTATAATATGGAATAGACATATTTGACACTAAATCGCATTTGACGAGGTTTGACGTATTCTCCTCGCCTCGCATGCTAAGCCCACTGTAGGTAGAATTACCAAGAGTATTTCTTACCAACATTGAAGCTGATGAACTGTGGCACGTGGTGTGAACTAACTGTTTACTAGATTAGTAGTTTAGGTAGGCTGTTCATAGTCTGTTAGTTAGATACTAAGCCAATGAACGGTATATCAAATTTAAAAGTCAAAGCTGGTTCAATCCTCTCTTGCTAGTTATAAGGATGCAATTGCTACAGGAGTTTTATGTGAGTTACCGCCATTTGGATTAGCAGGGCAGTATAACAAAATACTTTTATTCTAAATTGTCTTGAAATTCAAGTACTGTGGCCGTAGTAAAGATGCAAATTCTAATAACGTTTTTCTTTTATATGGCCCAAAATGTATGGGATAACAGTTGACCACGTGGTTTATTGCCATCCCGTAGTTAGGCCCCTTGGACTTGCACAAGGTTTTCTTTAACTTAGCCGTAACTTGAATCTAATTAATACACACGTAGGGATGGTACTCCTAGCTTCTTAAAAGCTTTCTGATGGCTATTGCTATCACACTTGCACTCGCAACTAACAGTATATTTGTCACACGTGTTTCATAGAAAAACAAATGCCGATCGTTTAGAACCCAGTAGTACTGTCCCCGTAAGGCCCACTATACAACGAAATTTGCCAATGAAATATGAGCCTATTACGATTGAAATAAGCAAGTCATAAAAACAAGGAAAATTCTACTTTATCTGCTTTACAGTGGATGTGGATCTTTACTGCAATAGCCGTATTATGTAGGTACATTTGGACGCGGGGCCTTAAGAGGCTATAGATGACAAAGTTCTTACCAAATCGAAATCTGTTGCACTGTGGTATGGATTACTGATGATTACTTTTTTAAATGTCAGAATGGAGCGTGGTCTGGTGGCTGCGGCGGGCGGCGGACTGAGCCTGCGGGTGCGCAGCGGCGCCGATGTAGGTCTCTGCGGCTCGCGCAGCCTTCGGCCACAGGGGTGTACTGACGAAATAAAAAAAAAACGTTGTAGAGATTAATTATCTTGATTATTATTATCTGAGTAAGAAAAAAAAACTTTATTGCATATAAAAGCAGAAATAGTGGACTTAATGTCCCATGGCATTCTCTACCAGTCAACTAAATAATCATGGTGTATGTGTGTAGGTATGCTAGTTTAGTACCCATGCTCTTTGTCCCCTTGTAGCATCCTTGTAGAGGTTAAACGAATGGCTTGACTTCAACAATAACGAGGTCTCGTGAAAGTCTTAGAGTCGCGTTCGCGTTTTTTTGGGTTCTATTATAATTTAAGTACTTATGTACCTATAGAAAGTAAATTTTTCATTATATATAACTCTTTTTTATGCCTCTAGAAATATTACTACTACTTAACTAAGATCCTTGCAAACGGTAGGTACTTCAATTATATGTTGAACACCTTTACCTACTACACGTAATAATTATTAGGTACCTTTAACAATACGAATATAATAGACGTACGTAATAGCATTAAAAGTTATGAATATTATTTTGTATGTTTTTCGATCACGTCCCGCGAAAATCGGAACTTTCGTTGACCCATTAATATAACATTGAGTACAGTGCCATAGCTCTTAGAAGAAGCTTCGGGTTTGTACTTGTCTCTCACTCGCTCTCATACGCTCTTATCAAGAGCAAGTGAGAGATAAGTACAAACCCGAAGCACCTTCTAAGTGCTCACAGACTGTACTTAAATAATTTACCTGCTCGAATGTCGTCGAACAAGAATGTGAGCGACGGTTCCGTCTAGGTCTTGGTGGAGCGGGATGAGGAGCGGGGGAGGGAAACTGGCAACTACCCAGCCCCCCCAATGTCTGTCAATCCTCAGGACGGTCGCGCATGAATTTGTTGAACATCACCATCATCATGGCAGCCGAAGCATGTCCACTGTTGGACAAGACCATCCCCAAAGTACGCCACGACCGTCGGTTTTGTGCCACTCGCATCCATTAGCGGCAATTTTTTTACTATTTTACTATTACAGTTGCATTTACACGTACGGTTCGGAACGAAGATTGGAAGGGCGCGTGGCGTTTCCCGCGGTCCGAACTTTACTTGTGCTTCCCGCAATCTTCACCAGATTCTCAGTCCACCTTGTTTGTTTTTCAAAATTGGTTTGGCGGTTCAACAAAGTGGGAGCTTAGGTCAACTAATTCGGGAACAACTTAAGTTTATCGGGCTCAAGCACTCGAATCTGGGTTATGCGCGAAAAACTTCGATTTTGATAAGGGAAAACCCATAAGATACGTTAAGATAAGATTTCTTTATTTGTAATAATCATACATAGTCAAAGTTACAATTGTAAATAACATTATTAAGTTACTATGTCATTAGGCACTTGGATTATTCGACACATTTACTCAACTGTCAAAGAACTCCGTGATAGAGTAAAAGGCTTTTTGGCAGCAAAATGCCTTTAATTTACATTTAAAAAGCTGTCAGTTTTTGAGGCCTTAATCGACTCAGGTAAACGGTTATATACTTCTGCACAAGCAAAGTAGTGGACAGAATCTCGTTAATAACTACAGGTTTTAATTTGAAATATGTAGTGCGTCCCTGCGCGTGTGGTTGCGTGTGTGTTCAAGTGCGAGCCGTATTTGTTCTAATTCCTGCGTAAGTACAACTCGCACAAAATCGTTTAATTTCTCTCCTATTGTCACAGTTTGGAAATATTCACGATTTTATACCTAAATGTTGGTAATTTAGGGCAAATACTTAACCGCTTATTGCGTTTCGCACCATGCCTTAAAAATTCTTAGCGTGAAAAAATACCGGACCTTAAAAGCACAGTTGCACAAACTTTGAGTAAAAATGCCGCTGTCAATGTCTACCTTGGCGTATTAGAGATGAGGAAGACCCGGTTTCCTAAAGGGAGTTCTGTTTCTTGAACGTTTGAGCAACTGGTTTATGCAGTTGAGGAGTACCTAAGGGTGCTGTCACACCGATCGGTCGAAACGTCAATCGACGTCCATCGATTAATATTGCAAAGTAGATCGATCGATCGACGATTTGTCGACATCAGCCGATGCAATGGTCGACGCCCATCGGTTAATTTTGCAAGGTCGATCGATCGACGATTGTTCGACATCGGTCGATGCATTGATCGATTGGTGTGATAGCAAAATGCTAGGTCTAAACCAGAAACCAAATACCAAGTAGATCCTGTAATGCCTCCGGTTTTTTACTAACATGTTCTTGCATGCAGAATTACATATTATATTGAATGCTCAGAGATTGTATTACACACCTTCGATGCAAACAGAGAGGTGTTTTAGGTATAACGTGTGTATCTGCATATCTGTGGCACGATAGCTCCCAAACAGATGTGCGAAACCCAATTTTCCCTGGTATGAAAATAAAATCTAAACGAGGCGAGCCTAACAAGACGTTAGATGCATCAACTATAAGATGTAAGTTGAATCACAAAAGAACTAGCTGTTACTACCAGTTTTAGTTAATAAAGCTAACATCATAGCTCTTTTACTCATACATATTTACTTACGTAAACTCACACCTTGATTCCCAGGGTAGGGTAGCCAGAGCTACCACATTTTGCACAATAAGGCTAAAATCTATTAGTGACAGGTTGCAAGCCCATCGCCTAACAGTACTATAAGCCCTTATTCCCTTAGTCGCCTATTACGACATCCACGGGAAGACATGGAGTGGCACTATTCTAACCTGGCAACCACACCCGATTTCTTATTTAACATAGAGGACGCCCGCGACTTCGTACGCGTAGAATTAGTTTCCCGCTACTCCCCCCATTTCTTCCCGTTGGGGGTCGATTTTCGGACAATCCTTTCATACTGCTCACTTACATCGTGAAAGGAACCCCTGTACCTAATTTCAAGTTTCTAGGTACAGTAGTTTCGGCTGTGCGTTGATATGTCAGTCAGTCAGTTTTGCCTTTTATATATATAGATTTACAAGCGACCCGCCCTCGCTTCGCTTCGGTTTGTGTGAATTTTCTGTAACACCCGTACATAAACCCGATTATAAGAAAACCGCATGAAAATCCGTTTAGTTGTTTTTGAGATATATATATACAGACCGCGGAGGACTTTATTTTATAACATGTAATGCGATAAATAGCATAACAGCTCTAACTCTTTTACTCATTTAAAATAAATAATTAGTTAAATTGAGTTTTTTTTAATTTACAATGATGATGGCGTGTTTAACCTAGCTGGTAGAGACCCTGCCTACGAAGCTAGCGGTCCCGGGTTCGATTCCCGGTATGGGCAAATATTTGTGTGATGGATGAGCGCAAGTATTTGTTCTTGAATCTTGTATGTTTTCTATGTATTCAAGTATGTATTTCTCTATATGAGTATGTTTATCGAGACTGTCCCCTGGGGCACGTTTTATAAAACTACAGGTTACAATTTTACAGGTCTAAACTGGCAACACTGCTCAAATGGCTGGTCATCATTGGTCGAGGTTGTGTCAAATGGAAACTTGTAACCTGTAAATTGTAATTTGTAGCTTTATAAAACAGGCCCCTGATATATTTTTTAAAATGATGGGCTTAAAGCCTTGACGCATTCTCTACCAGTCAACCAATAGGCGAACCAGCAATAATTTAAAGTTGATGTTGAGAAAAAAATCAGTTACATTAAACTAAAAGTAAATGTGAAAAAAATACTCTAACTGCCGCACTCAGAGACGTCAATTAAATTTAACGCTTATTTAGTGACGTGTTGTCTTATTCTATTGCTATAGCAAATAAAGTGACAGCAGCTACTTTAATTAAGCATTCAATTTAATTGAAGTCTCTGAGTGCGGCAGTAAATGATACAAGCTAATTCCTAATTTATAATTCAAGATAATTTCATCTCCCATTTTTACAATTATTAATAACTAGCTTCTGCCCGCGACTTCGTCTGCGTGGACTTCAGAATTTGATGTTACCAGGATGAATAATATAGTTTAGCCTAACCATAAAGCTTATAATTGCGCTGTATAGGGAAAATCGCTCAAACACCCCGGGAAGCGACTTTAACCACACCAAAGCAACAAATGCGATACCCAGCTAGCGCCATCTAGTTCGTATCCATATACTTAGTAAAAGTGTGTTTCTTTAGTAACTTCCGTGTACGCACACATCAGTGGATGCAACTGAAAGCATTACAGGATGACAAACGTAAACAGAAATAAAAACACACTACTCACGCATGGCTACCTGAGATTTCACCTTTTTAATTTTTATACTCGTCCATGTAAACTTTGTGAGCAAATTCACATCTTTTAACGATTAATTTGATTTCCCGTAGGAATGAGTCGTTTTATTGAATAAAAACTATCCTAAGTCCTATTCCAGAACCTAACCTTTATGTGTGCCAAGTTTAATCTGGATACGTTCAGTGGTTGAAGCGTAATTAACAAACTTCCAAACTTTCTCATCCTTACTAATAATTATAAGCGCAAAATTCATAGTAAGTATGTGTACATTATGCACTCTTGCAACAGATAGACCGAATTGGATGAAATTTGAAATGGAGATGGCTTATACAATGGATTAAAACATAGGCTACTTTTTATCCCGGAAAATTTTAAAGTTCCCGAGGGAATAACGATAATCGAAATCAACGCAGACGAAGTCGTGGTTCTGGCCAGTTTATAATATTATGGTAAGATCCGTCAAACCGGGCCCAATTAAGTGTTCTAAAGACAACTCAACGGAACTCCTATTTTCTACTTTGAAAGACAAAAGAAAGCTCAAATCTACCTATCTTATCTATCTTCTATCTATCTATATATATAAAAGGCAAACCTGACTGACTTATATATCAACACACAGCCGAAACTACTGTACTTAGAAACTTGAAATTTGGTACAGGGGTTCCTTTCATGATGTAAGTGAGCTCTAAGAAAGGATTTCCCGAAAATCGACCCCCAACGGGAAGAAATGGGGGGAGTAGTGGGAAACTAATTCTACGCATACGAAGTCGCGGGCGTCCTCTAGTAACATATAAATATGTCGGTACGGTGTATTTCTAAAGGAGGGGTTACGGCCTCGAGCCCCTCCTGTGTAAACCTTTGCCTTGACTTTACCTAATATTCACAATGCCTAATGTAATATCTAATCGTTTAGACTCGAATACTTAACTCAAATTAACGCTGATTTCCGCACGCAAAACGAAATGAACGAAAAATCATCAGAGCTCCTATTATCTGCTCTAGAGGAAACATGAAAACTAAAAAACTTACCTATCTATCTTATTAAGGATGTCGGTAAGGTCCTTTCTTTAAGGCGGGGGCTGCGCCTCCGAGCCCCCTATTTATCACTTTGCCCCCGCACCCCCCGGCTCATTTCCATAAAACTTGATTTTACAACGTGTAATCGTTTAAACCTATAACTAAAACTAACGCTAATTTCCGCACGCAAAACTACCCTCATATTTTTCATAGTAGCACAGTAGTTAATCAACCGCCAAAAATTATGTGACTACCCGTAAAAAAATCAAATGATCATATTAACCGCCCTAATATTTAAATAACAACTGTACAGTACGACCAGTTTCTTAATAGCAGTCGGCAGTCTTCGTTTTTCTATAAAAAAAGTGACAAACATATTGTCAGATGCGAGTGCAAGTGTGATAGCCATAACCGGCCCAGAGCTACTAAGAAGAAGGAGTACTGTAAAAATGGTAATATTGAGAAGCCTTGACGAAGTCCGGACAATTTTCAATTAAATTTTTCGTTTGTAGCTCCATCGATACTATCGATGATTCCACCAATGTCAGGAGACGAAGACAGTCTTGAAAATGGCGGAAAATTATAAAATCCGGATATGTCAACGTCAATCTGAAATCGCTCATTTTGACATAGACTAACAAAACAGAATGTACAACATGGGTTGTCACACTGGGTGGCAGAAGCCATAGGAGAAAATAAGTTAATCAATTGTACATTTTTGACAAATAATTACTAATAGAGAATAAGATTTAATGTTACTAATAATCTATGGAACTCTATGATCCTGAAATAAATGCATTGCAAGTTTGCGCTATTAGAGTTAGTTTATTCAGTAGGTACTGTTTTTTACTACTAACGAAATTATTTTTTTATTTCATAATCTGATTGATATTGAATAATACTACTAATGTTTATAACCAAAAAAATGTAGGTATATGTGACATATATGTATGTTTTAGATAAACATGAACATGACGAAATTGTACGGTTTCTCTTTTCGCTATAATGCTGCGGAACCCAAAGAAGAGAATAATTAATGATCGAAATTGTTAAACCCAAGCTAAGTTAATAAAAAAACCACCTTCAAAAACGCAAAAAATAACTTCTTTTAAAATGGTAGGTACATATAGGCCAGTCAAACTGAAGTCGGCTTTTGGTTAAAAATATTGTAAGTCACTGACCTATAAGTTACGTACCATTTTAAAAAATATGTTTTATGCGTTTTTGAACGTGGTTTTGTGTTTTTTAAAACGTTTATTTTATTTTATACTTTTTAGTGATCATAGTAAGCTGTCATGTAGTCCCACTTTTTAGTTGATATGAAACTTTAAGACATTTCAAGTTCACCGCAAGTCCACGGGAAAGTCATAGTCATATTTCAACAATTAAATGTTCTACGTTATAGTCGCTCAACTATCTTAATCGAGGTATCTTAACTATCGCCACCCTTGAAATAGGTACCATTGAGGAGTTCCGTTGACCATCTGTGGTCTTCATCATCAGTTTCAGTTCACCAAATGATATTATCTGAATGCAAATGCTGGACTTGTTAGTAAAAATACTACCTATAATATTTGAGGAGTTCCCTCAATTCCTCATGGATCCCCTCATCAGATTACAATTTGGTGACAATGAGACCACTTCGGAAGTATATTCTATAAACAAAAAAGAATTTTTGAAATCGGACCATAATTGACGGAGAAATCGTTGAACATACTTACATAAAAAAAATTACATACAGTGGAACGTATAATCTCCTCCTTTTTTTCCGGCGGCGGTTAAAAATAGGATTTTGGTTGTCCAAATAGTGTCTTAAATATGTATTCGAACTTGATCTTTCGTTATTACACATTAAAACAATGTTTTCAAGTATCAACGCGACAATGTAAATTTCAATCACAACTTCGCTTCTATAATGTTTATCTATGATCGCGTGCTTTTCTGTCTTGATCTCTCCAGTTATGGGAGGGATATGGTTGTCCTTTTCTTTGATGCACGTCATCATGGCGTCTCTTTTGTTACAACAACGTATTGGAATAATTTATTTTGTCTTTTTATAATATTTTGTACATTGAATTATAAAAAATCCTTGAATTTAGTTTCTATGTAATAAACGGAGAATAAAATGTTGATATTTGTAATCACGTAAAGTGATCGACGGCCCTCGAATAGGGTTTTAAAGAAATACATGTAATTGGCCTAATTTGATAATTTCCTAGTTGTTTTAACTTTAATCGAGAAATCCTGAAACAGGTATTGTTTAATTTGTTACGAAGAGTAATTATACAAAGTTTCAAGTAACCAGCTCAATCCGGTAACTTTTTTCCATACTAACTTTAACCCCTCTTTTCCCCCACTTTGATTGTCATATCTTAATTTTTTATTATGTATAAACCTGGTCACCGTTTACTGAAATGTTTTAGTGAAAACCGCATTAAAATTGGTTCAGTGGTTTTCAATTGATGCGAGGAGAAACAAAATTAAGCAGACAAACAGACAAACAGACAAACAGACAAACAGACAAACAGACAAACAGACAAACAGACACCAACTCTAAAAATTGTAGAAACGTGTTCTGCTGCTCATTCTGAGGGCCCCTATAGTATTTTTGAGTAAATATCTCGAATGTACAGATTTTTTCCCTTCTACAACTTTATTATATGTATAGATTATTTTTCAAGTTTCCTCATAAATGTCTCGTTAGCACGTTGTTTAAGGTATGTAGGTCATTCATTAGTAAAAACTCAAATAATCGATTACGTACCAAGACAATTGTCCAAACAGATATACCTGTGTGTGTGTGTGTGCGGCCCCGTTCTCGACAAACACTCGCCTGTGTTAACAAGCGAAACATAATATATTTAGTGTCGACATTTTCAATTTTTGTTTTTTTTTCGTAAGGCGAAAACAAGGTTTTATTATGAGTCATTATTATCCTAGGTAGGTGGTAGGTGGTAGGACCTTGTGCATGGTAGGTACCACCATTTTACCGTTTAACCTTCCGCCAAGCAGCAGTGATCGCATTGTTGTGTTACTGTGTGGGGATAAGACAACCGGTGAAATGATTAGCATGATAGAGGCATTCCATTTTAGTCTAAGGACTAGCAAAGGGGTGAGCAACGCATTTGCGATCTTAAGATGGCAGTCTTAAGATTGTAGTCTTCAGAATGCATAGGTCACAGGTCACAGATCCCACTTAATATCAGGTCGCCAGTGTGATCATTTGCCTTCTCCGTCCCATAAAAAAACGAACACAAATTCGAATGACCTCGATATTTTTAAAAGCTTGAGCATTTTTACGGTTCCGTACCCAAAGGGTAAAAACGGGACCTATCCATATGTCCATCTGTCACCAGGCTGTATCGCATGAACCGTTATAGCTAGATTTTTTCACAGATGATGTATTTCTGTTACCGCTATAACAACAAATACTAAAAACAGAAAATTTGGCTAATGTTGTATAAATAATGGTACGGAACCCTTCGTGCGCGAGTCCCACTCGCACTTGGCCGGTTTTTTTGGGAGCATCTCTGCAGAGACGTTTCGGTGGGTAAGAATAAATAATTTTCGGGAGTAACTTTCACAAATTGGATGCTGTTCCAAATTAATCTCTATTCTTGAAATAAGGTGTATCCTATTGACTTTTTAATGCAAATAAAGCATCTAAAACTTAATTATAATGAAATAGCCGTGTCTTGGTGTCTGTTTCATAGAAAATATAAGATGTTTACTAATAATACATTATTAATTCGAGTCTTATAATCATAATTAGTAATAAATACTTAACTAATATTATCAGTAGGTACAGTCAACCAATTTGATTCCTAGGCCACCATGAAACTAAGTTATAGTGACGTCGTAAGTAATCATTTACATCTCAAGCGACTTTTAAAGATTTTATTTTTAATATCAATGTGATATGGTTCCATTGTGGCTTATGAATCGGGAGCCCTTTGTTTCCCATAATTTTTTTTGGTCATAATGTCTTTGTTAACATAATTATTGATAGTGATAAGTTTTTATGTCGCTGTTACTGTAAACTTTTCAGAATTTCTGGAATATCTAACGTGTAGACAAGGCTAGGTTAAGTTAGGTTTAATTTATAAAAATCCTAAAAAGGTAACAGTTTCTTAAAAAAATACATTATGACTTGCGATGATTATGACCTAATACACATTATGACTAAAAATAAATATGGCAGACAATATAGACCCCTATGAATCAAATTGGTTGACTATAAGCAGGGGCTCTACTTTGAAATCAGTAATTCGAACTTCGGATCGCCCCGTCACTTTCTTGCGAATTAGTGACGCGTCGAGAGCAAAAGAGATAGCAATAGACGAAGTTCGAATTACGGATTTCAAAGTAGAGCCTCAGGTACTTACACATATTAAACAGACCCAGCACACAAAATATTTTACCCTTACAGAATTCAAACCCGGGACCGCTAGCTTCATAGGCGGTCAATATATGGCAACATCCACCATCTTATCCTTTGAACAACCGCCAAGCAGCAGTGTTCGTAATGTTGTGTTCCCGTGTGAGAATAAGGTGGTAAAATATGCAATTTTTTTTTGTGAAAAAGAAGGCATACGAGCAAGCGAGTCACCTGATGGTAAGTGATCATCGCAAGCCGTAAACACCCGCAACACCATGAGGAATCACAGGTGCGCTGCCGGCCTTTGAGAAAAGAGTAAGCAGTAAGTATAATTTATCATATAATTTTGCGGCCTTGAAAATGCAAGTGTTTAGGGTCTCAGATCATATACCATCAGGTGGCCGCGTGCAGTCGTTTGCCGTCCCCAAGCTATAAACAATGTGCCTACTTACCTACAGCCCAATCAAAGCTCAACCCACCATAGAACGGTGTCACAGTGACAATATAAAACAATTTGTGGCACTTCTTACGACTTGAATCATAACCTCATTGTGACACAGTTCTACGGTGGGTCAGGGTTCCATTGGACTGATAATACCTAGGTGCAAAGAAATACCTATTGAATACTTAATCTAGTATCCATTGAAACATAGCTGCGGTCTTACACAAACCGCGTAACGCTAGAAGCGTGCGCTGGTTACCTATTATATGTATAACATAACCAGTGCCAAGAACTCCGATATGCGGACAGTTTTATATCGAAATTGGGAAATCTGGTAATTAATGTGTGACCTATATAATATAGGTATACCTACACTAAAGCAAAAGGCGCGTCTTAGATACCATAATATTGCATTGTCATCGGGTTTACATATATGTGGTCCAAATTTCAGCCCATTCCGTTGACAGGAAGTGGGTCAAATTTAACCTGTAAGATTTGACTCTAACATACATACATACATTGCAAGTTAAATAAAAACTTGTAAAAAATTACCACGATTTAGTTAATGAGGTTTACAATTTACACGGTTCTAAGCATGATTAACAGGGGTTACCATAGTATGGGCGAAATATGTTTGGCAAAATGGCCAACCGTTTCATTTGCCAACCCGCTTTTTTTCTGTAACCGTTTATATTTCAGGATTTTTATAAAAACTAACCTAACCTAACCTATATCGACGACGAAGTGTAATGACCTCCTAACTGACATTTTGTCATTTTCGTGATTCTTTTTCGAATCGAAAAATCGAGGAAACGAAAAAACGTCTGTTTCGTTTCCTGTAAAAACATTTTTTTTTAGATAGGAGGTCATTACACCTCGTCGTCGATATAGGGTTCTACACGATGGTGCTGAAATATTTACAGATACAAAAAAAAAATTGGGTGGCAAATGAAACGGTTGGGAAACGATATATTTTGCCAAACATATTTCGGCCAAAAGGCAGGATACCGATTAACAGATTTATTAGCAGACTGTAACTTACTGTTAATTCATTTTAATGTCGCGTTAAACTCAATCTACTAGCTAGGTATTGTTGAAGAGTCTGGAGCAAGCAGTTTGACATTATAGGTAGGTATGCAAAGGCAGAGTATCCTCGTGTGACGTCGGGAAGTCAATTTGTTATGTCCTTATTATTTAAAATCACATTTCTCGTGATTTTTACAGCGCCTACACTTCGTTTACGAGCAAAAGTAAGATAAGAGCGAAATAATTTTCTTCATCGTATATTATCTTATCAGATTCGTAACGAATGTGTTTGATTTTTCATTAAGGAATTCAAATTTTATTACCAATCCATGTCACTGTCTTCCATTGGAAGTCATAAGAGGCGACTCAGGCGACTAATGCCCGGTTCCTATATTCAAGAAACGAATGGTTTTCCTTACGTCTCGTTAAAATTTGACACATTTTGTACGTAGCAAATATCAAAACGAGAATTTTAAGGAAAACGATTCGTTTCTTGAATATAGGAACCGGGCCGAGAATAAAGTTAGGCGATGTGCTTGCAACCTAATATAAACTGGTAAACATCTCAGCCTGTCTGTGCAAAATGAGGTTTTAGAATTAACTACAAGTTTTTAGAGTTGCTGGTAATTCTGTAGCTCTGCTAACCCATTCTGGGAATGAAGGCGTGAAGGTATGTCGCTATTTCTTTTCTATCGCTCAAACCTATAGTTTGTCGTAACGCACGAGAATGTCATCCCAAACATTTTGAGTGGTAGAAAAAAAAAAAGTTAATAGCATTTGCATTTTGGCTAGGGCCCCAGTAGTTAATTAATAAGGGACATCTCATTTTTGCTCCCTAGAAAACCGATATCAGAATTAATGGTCTCAAACACATCAAAAACGTCGAGCTGAAATAATAGTAGGTATTTATATGGCGAAATTAAGATTTCCATATTTATAAGTGTTTTCGGATCTAAAACACATATTAAAACATTAATTTTCGTTTCTCCTACTGCAGCCCGAAAAATTTTAACCCTATTTTCACTACCACTAACGTCATTAGCCCTAAAAATTAAAACACTCATTGTTATTTTTCCTAACAATTAATTAGCCCTAACTTTAGCATCCTGAATTTACGTTATACCTATTTATGATGTCCGATTTTTAATAGCCCTATTTTTACTTATCCGATTCCTCGAATACGACTATAGGTACCTTATATGTACACCAAAATGTCACCTCTAGTAGTCAAGATGGGGAAATTAGGGTCCTGGTGGAAAGGTGTGGGCCTGTCTTGACGGATCGTAATACTGTCACTAAGGCCACTTAGGGGTTTCGTACAGGCAGTTACATTCCTTTCATCCTCATTGAGTGGAGGACGCCCTCTGACCAAAATGGTTACCACTAAATTTGAAACTTCGAGCACCGACTCCCTTCACTCGTCACTCGATACTAAATCGAGAGAAAGGAATGGAGCTAAAGTAACTTCGAACTACTTGTACTATTACTTATTCTGTGCTTCGAACTTCGATTTTTCAAGGTAGGGTTTTAGGTGGTGCGATGATCTTCGGAAGGTAACTGGCAAGAGAATGGCCGCTGGTCATGCTCGGTGGCGTACGATGGGAGAAGCCTATATGTCCTGCAGTGAATATGTGTAGAACTGTGGACTGATGATGATTATAAACGGTACCACTATATTGTTTTTGACGTGTACGTTGAGTCGTTGATGTTACGATAACTCTTATTTATTTGACAGTAATGGCGGCCGAGTTAAAAACAATAGGTACGATAGCACGTCATAAGCAATGTAGCTTTACCGTGTCGAATGGAGCCCTTACAAGTGCAACCTTTTCTATTCGCTGATCAACGTAACACTGCATGCTATCAAAATGAAATGAGAATTGGACCTACAAAGTACGTTTTTACGATCAGATATTTTATTGTTTTAATTTTCAATTATTTCTATGTATATTCGAATTTAAAGATATGTATACATTTTTGTACCTTAATACAATACAGTAAGGTTCAAAAATGTATACAATCTATCAATGATCTATAATCTTTGTACTCTGCTCTACCACAACATGTAATAGTATAATATTTTATACGGTCAGTTCACTTTATTGACCGCTACGCCTACACTTTTTTTTACATAACTGTAAATATTACAAATTAAAAGCACAGTAAGTATTAGTAGTAAGTAGTAGTATGAATAGTAGAAGGTAAATATTAGGTATAAAAAAGCGTGTAAAGCTTGGAAAGAGTAAACTAAATCTAATAATTAAATACTTACGTCGAGCGTGGACACTGCCAACTCGAATCCCCTGTGCCACCCTATTCAAAGACTATAATTGAGGTGTTCATGTCATCTTCAGTGTATCATGGCATTGAAGCATTTGCTATGAATAGGCATGACGAATATAGGTATCAGGTAGCGAAGAAAATATGGATGAATGGGGTTCGAACTCGAAATTAAAAGTCATTGCTTCCTTAACCTATTGGGCACCATTGACTAACAAATACGCAAGTGAAACTTAAAACACATTATATGTGTCGGGGATTAAAACGTTGAAACCACCATCGTGAAGGTTCTTGCAGAAGGCCTTTGTCCAACATTGGACGGTATGATGTGATGATGACATGATCTAACTAAAGTTTTCACTTTAGCCGATACCTATATTGTTTACGAAACAGACTTAGATTTCAATATTTCTTAGTGGTGGTATCACGTAGGACCTTGTGCAGGGTCCGTCCGGATCGCTACCACCAAGCAGCAGTGTTCGCATTATAGTGTTCCGGTGTGGGTATAAGACAACTGGTGAAATTGCTAGCGTGGAGTCATCCCAGCTTATAGTAAGGATTGACAATGCGTTTGTAGTCCTAGGATTGTAGTCTTGAGAATCTATAATGTCTATGGGTCTCAGATCCCTCTTAAAATTAGGGGCTAGGCAAGACCAGTGCTGTAAACTCTCCTGGTTTTCCAGGAGATTACATGTTTTTTAGTAAAGTCTCCTTTTCTACTGCTTTTTTTGAATATTCTACGTTTTCTCCTGGATTTTCAACAACTGTAAAATAGCCCTCTTAAAAATGCAAAAAATGGAACGTTTCGGTATTTTCGGTACTGAGGCTCTACTTTGAAATCCGTAATTCGAACTTCGTCTATTACTATCCCTTTTGCTCTCGACGCGTCACTAATTCGCAAGAAAGTGACGGGGCGATCTGAAGTTCGAATTACTGATTTCAAAGTAGAGCCCCTGACATGACAACCTGACAAGTTGCATTGGAAGAGTGAAATCGACTTTTTCTACGTCAATTTAAATCGAGTATCGGAACGTTTTAATTTAAACCATTGTTTCGGTATCGTTGAAAATCGGAGATCGAAATTGCTTTCTGTAATAGGTACATATACATGAAAAAAGGCATTGAGTACCTGCTGTTTCCATTGAAATACGCATAAAAATATAAAAAAATCAGTACTCCTTCCTTTTTTTACCGTCTCCTGGTTTTCATGGCAACAATCTCCTCTTTTTTTGTCAGTGACAGTTTACAGCACTGGGCAAGACGCAAAAGCTACTAACGTTTTTTTTTTAACCATCACTCAAAATGTATGGGATGACAGCTGGCCCCGTGGTTTATCGCAACGCACGAGAATGTCATCCCGTACATTTTGAGTGATAGAGGAGAAAAACGTAAGTAGCGTTTGGTTCTTGGCTACGGCCTCAGGTGGCCTGTGTGCTCGTGTGCTTTCTCTTGTCATAAAACAATAGCGGCCTTTACCTACACATAAAGTTCGGACCGCGGGAAACGCCACGCGCCGTTCCAATCTTCGTTCCGAACCGTACATTTTTTACTATTTTACTATTACAGTTGCATTTACACGTACGGTTCGGAACGAAGATTGGAACGACGCGTGGCGTTTCCGGCGGTCCGAACTTTACGTGTAAAGGCCGCTAATCTTATATATATATAAAAGGCAAACCTGACTGACTTATATATCAACGCACAGCCGAAACTACTGTACTTAGAACTGTTCATGATGTAAGTGAGCACTAAGAAAGGATTTTCCGAAAATCCACCCCCAACGGTAAGAAATGGGGGGAGTAGCGGGAAACTAATTCTACGCGTACGAAGTCGCGGGCGTCCTCTAGTATAATATATGCAGGAACAGTCGTTATTTAAAGTACCTACGTGTAATTGTTTCAGGGTTTGGTGGTTTGCCTACTTATAGTGCGGTACAGATGAAGATACAACGTCTGTGGCTGACAGTTCTGCTGGTCATCAGTCTCTGTTCTCTGTGCTCGGCACAGCGCAGCCCTCACGTAAAGAGGTACGGACACAAACGGTTAATTAGTGACCCATTTCAAAAAAATATGCTTGAAATCGTCAATGTCATTAGAGATGTCAAGTCGTTTGTAACTTATAGGAAACTGAACCGTATTGTTGTAGAACGTCAGATTGACTTTGGACCTAAGGTGGGTCATAAATTGAAATCTTTGACAGTACCAGCAGTGTTTCTTGAAATTCACTAGATAATAATATTAGATCACTCAATTCAATTTTCCACAATTATATTAGTGAAATGTACCGCATGGACTAATTTTATTAGTCTAGCGAGTTCAGAAACGGGTCTTAATGCGCAGTCAGTAAGTATAACTATCGGTGAAACCCCTCGTTTGAGTTAGAGCAAAACTCACCCAAATCAGTAGCTTGTGGGTTTTAGTAATAAAACCAAATATAGTACAAACTTTATATACATATAAAGCAGGAAAAGTGAGGGTAGGTATTGTTTTTCGCAAATATTGACCTACATAAGTCAGTTTGGTTTAAGCCGAATACAGAACGAAAACCATATGTCTTTTGCAATCGGAAGAGTATATCTTTGCTGCTGCAATTAACCCATTACCCCTCAAAATGTCCGTATCGCATATTGGACATGATATACAAGTGAAAGGCAAGTATCTAGTTCTGTTTAGTCGTCTTAAAGGCAAATCTACATATTTTTGAGACGACATGATCAGAATGGCTGTGCTGATGATGATTATTGCTTTTCATCTATATGATGTTAATCATCGCGAAAAACTCCGTTAAGCTCATTCTCATAATGCTTGGTCTCACTCACCACTTCGAACTTACTGAACAGCCATCGGCAAACAAAAGTATCTTATGTTTAGTAATGGTTGGTAAATCATTGATATATACTACAAATAATAGAGGTCCAAGGATGCTGCCCTGTGGTACTCCTGTCCTTGTTGTCCTATAGGCCGACCTATTGTCATTAAAAGTTTTATTACTCCCGCAAAATTCTTGAACTTCAGTGCATTGTTGCCTGTTTTCGAGATACGATTTGAGTCATGCGTAACAGATTGTCCCTAATTCCATAACCATGTAACTTGTCCAAAAGCCTTTTATAACACACTTGGTCGAAGGCCTTAGACATATCCATAGAAATAATAGCTGATACGGGAACCCTGGCATTCCTGCACTTAGTGGTTATTTGGATAAGGATGTGATTCACTTAAGCGTATCACTTTTCATCGCGACTCAGTTTCTAAGGGAATATTGGTAAACAATTTTGGCGTATTTGGGGCAAAGGTCAGTTTTAAATATTATTATTTTATTATTTTTCAGCCCGACTTCTCAGTACGAGTTTCCCCGTTATTTTAGATTCGGAGTCGCTTCAACAGCGTATCAAACCGAAGGGGACTGGAACATTACTGGTAAAGAGCTTTATTGACTTTCGCCACGCATTTTTAAGCCCTGGGTAGTGATTCTCTCAAAAGCAAAGGTGAGCGAATGCAGGAGTGAATGTCCAAGTGGCGAGTTTGATTAGTCCCGTCAGTGCGAGCAAAACACATTTTAGCGCGTGCATTCTCAAAAAGGCAGCCTTATACGTTCGAGAAGCCATGCTGCCAAATTGAATACACGCGCTGAAATGTGTTTTGTTCGCTTTGACGGGACTACTTAAACTCGCCGGACATTCACTCCTGCGTTCGCTCACCTTTGCTTTTGAAAGAATCACTACCCTGACCCGGATAGGTGATGATCACGAGTAGGTATTAATCGTTTCTGAGTTTTGGGTGTCTGCTATGTATTTAAGTATGTATTTCCCTATGTGTATGTTATCTTTGTGTAGTACCCATAGTACAAGCTTAGTGCTTAGTTTGGGACTAGGTCAAGTCGTGTGAGATAATCACTTCGTATTTATTTATTTTTCGCTTAGTATGACTTTATTTAACGATTTACGAGTTGCGAGGATGCTTTGCTATGTACTGTAAATTTAAAAATTTGAATAACTACTACTTTGGGATAAGTTCGCCTATGTAAAGTATTTTATCTACACTCATATCATAAGTTCTCTATAATGCGTTCAGAATCCGTAGACAATGACCAGCATTACTTGATACAATTTTACTATGATATGTTTTCTTATCTGTAGCTGTAATGAAAAGTTAAAATTACGATACAACTTTTGATAAAGAAATGTTGTTCAAATTTGGAACATCTTCCAAAACCAACAAAATTCAAACAGGGGGCCAATTCTAGTATCAATTGAACGTCGACTCGGTATATTTGAAGTAAAGTGTCGTACGCCATTTTGATTTCGAATGACATTAGAATAGGGACTTTGATAGTTTGTCTATGATTAAAAAAAAACATTCATATTCGTGACACAGGTTAGCTTTGCCGCCATGTTTGTTCTGCCGCCTACTGAACGCATCTTAGAGTACCTACCTATAATATGTGTGTAGATAAAGTAATGTATGTAACTGTACATAATTAGGCCTTAAAACACTCGTGTGATCTTATTATGAAACTCGCCTTCAGCTCGTTTCATAAAACCACACTCGTATTTTAAGGACCCTCTTTATGTATCAGTTACATAAAATACTATATATTGATACATTATCTATATCGTAATTGTTTATGTGCAATAAAGAGTTTACATACATACATACGATTTTTGTTTTTTTAGGAAAATCTGAAAGCATATGGGATGTCTACAGCCATAAATTAGGGAAAATAAAAGACAACGAAACAGGAGATGACTCCTGCAAATCTTACGAGTACTACGAACGCGACCATGAAATGCTCGGTTATTTACAAGTTGACTTCTACCGCCTCTCGATCTCATGGCCTCGAATCCTCCCCGAAGGCTTTTCACACAAAATCAGTAAATTGGGCATTGACCATTACCATACAATCTTAGATGATTTGCAGATAAATTCAATTGATCCTATGGTGATTATGTACAACAATGATCTTCCTCAAGTTCTGCAAGACTTGGGTGGTTGGACCAATCCCAAAATTATCGATTGGGTAACAGATTACGCAAGAATTTTATTTCGGAACTTCGGAAAAAAAGTAACCAACTGGATTACGTTCAATAAACCTCAACAGATCGGTATGGGATACAGCTCCGATAATTTTGCGCCTGGAGTGAAAGCCCACGGTATTGGGGAGTATTTGGTCGCAAAGCATTTAGTCCTCGCTCATGCTTCAATCTTTCACTTGTATCAGCATGAATTCAAACAAAAACAAAGAGGTTCGTCACATTATCCGTTCATCTTGGTGATCTTACCGGCGTTCCTAACTTGAGTGCGTATAAACTTTTAGGGTTCCGTACTCGAAGGGAGCCCAATGGGACCCAATAAATCAATATGCCTACGCTGTCCGTCCGTCCGTAATAGGTAGATAGACGGATAATATTTTTTTAAGAATAATTATAATATAGCAAATATTATCACGGCGGTTTTATTAACATTTAATTTATAATGAAAATGAAATAAATAAGGCGGTCCCCATACTACGACTAAAATATAAAACCTATTGATTTTTAAATAAGAGTTGTTTCATAAATATCAGTGGCCGAGAACTGGTTAAACAGTGGCCGTAAACTGAATTGATTATCATTTGTCATGTAATGTGCGTGTCATGAGGAGGAATAAAAGTCATGTGACGCGAAGAGTTTTAAATATGAATGTGCAGGGCTATAGTTGAAAGAGGAGACCTAAGAAGAGATGATCAAAATCAAAAGATTATCAAATATCAAGGGGACAATGTCACACCAATAATTGACCTAGTCCCAAACTAAGCTCTAGGTTTGTACTATGGGTACTAGACTACGATATAAATACTTATATGTCTAGAGAAATATATACTTAAATACATAGAAAACATCCATGACTCCGAAACAAATATTCGCGCTCATCACGCAAATATCTGTATTTACCGGGATTTGAACCCAGGACCGCTAGCTTCGTAGGCAGATTCACTACCAGTACCAACTAGGCCAGCGCATCGTCATCGTGGATGGAAGGAAAGACAGAAGATACAAGGAACGGAAATAAAAAGAGATGACGGTGGATAGGGATGTTTGGAAGAAAAAGACATGATGACATCATCATGTCTTTTTCTTCCAAATTTCTTCATGATGAAGTACATTTTTATATTGTAGGTTTCATCGGCTTTGCTTTAGATGTAAACTTCTACCAAGGCCTCACCGAGGCTCCAGAAGACATGGAAGCGGCTTCAGACGCCATGGAATTTGCAGTGGGCTTATATGCACACCCTTTTTTGTCGAAGGAAGGAGGCTTTCCGCCGCGGGTAGAAAAGTTAGTGGAAAATAAAAGCGCCGAGCAAGGGTTCCGTGAGAGCAGACTGTCGCCATTATCTGAGCGTGAAAGAAACATATGTAAAGGTAGTCACGCAGAGTTCGGCAAGTCATAGACGCAGCTATTTTATTGATACCTACATCTCTTTTCAGGAGCCATCGATTTCCTCGGGTTTAATCATTTTACCACTAAAACCGTGACCAGGAAAAATTATGTTCCCGGCAATTTCATACCATCCATGGAAGATGACCTTGGAGTAAACGTGTCTTCATTGAACGTAAAAAATCAATCCATTGCGGTACGAACGTACGAATCTGAGGCGCTACTTTGAAAATCGAAGTTCGAAGTTACGTTCGCTCCATCCCTTTCTCTCGATTTAGTAACAAATGACAAGTGACAGGGATGGAGCTACCTTAACTTCGAACTTCGATTTTCAAAGTAGGGCCTCTGAATACCTTCTTCTTCTTCTTTTATAGTCTGAATACCTATTCTAAGGGTCTCCCCACACCTATTGACGCGGAATCAGCCGTAGCTGATCAAAAAACTCTTTATTTCTACTCAATATTCAATTAATTTGGAAATACATAATTTACGTTTATAGGCATTAAGTTCGCCATTTGCACTTTTTTTTTTTTTTTGTATTGTGCATAAAAGTTTAAATAATAAATACCTTTGGCATGGAGAAAGCAAGTGAAGACTCGTCCACCGGGGCCTTTAATTCTAAGCCAAGCGAATAAGAGCTCTCATAACGTCAACAATATGATTAGATTACGATATCGAAGCATGATGGTCAAATACAATGTGAGATAGAGGTCCGGTAGTAAATTGGCTTTGGAACCCGAAGGTTGAAAATCTCAAGACGCATTTGCGTTGTCAACCCTAAGGGCTGAAATTATATAGATATTGTTTCCCATATTTTTTTGTCATTATGTCATCATTCTTTTACATTTTCAAATTGTATTAAATACTTATATAACTTGTAGACAAGGATAGGTTAGGTTAAGTTTTATTTATAAAAGTCCTGAAGAAGTACTTAACAGTTTGTAACAAACGTTATAACTTGCGATAAATGACATAAAATATAATTATCAATGAAATGAAATTGATTAATCTCACAAATTCTTTTTTAAATTACTTATCTTCTCTAAATTTCACAGGTCAACCCTTTCGGCATAAGACAAGCGCTGAATTGGGTCAGAGACCATTACAATAACCCTTTCGTTGTGATCTTCGAGAATGGACTGGCAACGAACGGTAGTCTCCTGGACTCAGACAGGGTTGACTATTTAAAAAAATACCTGAAGAATGTCCTGGATGCAGTTAAGGAAGATAAGGTTTATGTGGCCGGGTACGCGGCGTGGAGTTTGATGGATAGTTTTGAATGGGATGCTGGCTATACGTAATTATCTTTGACAAAGTTTATCTAAAATGGAATACCGTCTTTAATTGTTAGTCATTGTGGAACCTTGTCGCAAGGCAAGGGATTGCCTACGTAATTGTGGTGGGGTGTTTAAAAAAACGTGGTCACTACTTTAATGGGGTATATGGTCAACGGTTGAGGTCAATTACCATTGCAATTACGGAGAAGAAAATCGAAGTTTGAAGTTACGTTAGCTCCATCCCTTTTTTTTTATAATAGGTACCTAGAGATATATTTCTCTGATTTAGTCTGGAATGATAAGTGACAGCTTAGGGATGGAGCCAACGTAACTTCTAACTTCGATTTTCAAAGTAGGGTCTCGTTGTGAGTGTTGTGACGTTCCTTCGCATGCGATTTATTTACTACTTTAAGCGGCAATTACATTGAGTCGTCCGCCTCATGTTGCATACGTCGACCGCAGATGTGTAAAGAACTAAAAAACACGGTAGTCGGCCGCATTCGGCGAGCGATAGCTGAGGCTCTACTTTGAAATCCGTAATTCGAACTTCGTCTATTGATATCCCTTTTGCTCTCGACGCGTCACTAATTTGCAAGAAAGTGACGCGGCGATCTGAAGTTCGAATTACTGATTTCAAAGTAGAGCCCCTGCAACCGCCCAATTAGGTGACCGAAGTAAGCGGACAGAGTAAAGTCCCAGACAGACGGGCGAGTAAATACGCGTACTTAAAGCTCGACGACCTTCGACGACCTTTTTCACCCGTGTTTACCTTTAGAAGTTCGCGTACTTAGGGTGACACACGGGCGAGTAAGGTCGCCGAGCCTTAAGTATGGCGTACTTACTCGCACGTCTATGGGACTTAATGTGAAGACGACGTTCGTTGGCCGAAGTAGTTTGAAACAAGTTCGGCGACTGCATTAGGTGATCGCAGTGTTAGTGTTTTGGGCTTTGGTACCGGGTGGTAATGCCCATTTATATATGCGTTGCGTAGCGGGTCTCGTTGCAGTGGTGATAAAGGAAATACCGGAGACAGTTATTACCGGATTTAATCTTAAGTTATCAAATACGATAGTCTAAGTAAATAGTGAGTGCGTCCGCGCTGAGTAGCGGTAGCGAGAAGATTATCTATGTATTACAATGTTGCCAACATACAATTTTGTTGGCGTCGTTTGAGGTAAACATTTTGACGCCACACCACCCCCCTACGGAGAAGGATAAACCAAAAATAATAATATTTAAAAGTAACAAAAGTCATTACGATTATGGAAACTCACGTGGCGGCCAGACCTGGTAGTATATGGCCGTTTAAAAGGGGCTGTGGTATCTGCAGGCGCAGGCGCCACTATAGGGCTAGGTGCAGGTGCAGCTGCAGGGCCAGGCGCCGGCTGTGCTCGGGGCAAATCCAAAGGTGCCGAGGTAACCGGCGAGCTAGGGTAGTTGTCAGAATCAAGAAAGGCTGGTTTGACGCGGTCGACGCTCACTACGACCTTCCTGTTCTTGATGTCCAGGGTCAGGGTCTTCCCGTCCGCGGAACGCTGTAATACGGCGAAAGGACCTGTATAAGGAGGTTGCAATGGGCGCCGAACTGTATCGTCACGAAGAAAAACGTGAGATGCGGTGGGTAAGTCCTTTGAGATAAAAACAGAAGGAGTCGAGTGGCGAGAGGCGGGAGCTGGGCGAAGTGATGACATCTTTCGTCGCAGCTGGACGACGAAGTCAGCGGGATCGACAAGCCGGTCTTCGCCAGAATCAGAAACCAACATTTCTCCGGGTAAACGAAGAGGTTCCCCATACGTCATTTCGGCAGCCGTAGCCTTCAAGTCGTCCTTGTAGGCGGTACGCATGCCGAGTAGGACGAGAGGAAGAGCGCGTGTCCAGGTGTCAGAGTGGCACATAAGTGCGGCCTTTAACTGGCGATGGAGTCGCTCAATCATTCCGTTCGCACAAGGATGGTATGCGGTTGTCCGAATGCGCTTTGTCGCAAAAGTTTGCATAAGGCGCCGGAACAGGTCGGATTCGAACTGGGTGCCCTGGTCAGTTGTTATGATAGCAGGGACACCAAAACGAGCAACCCATCCTCGGACGAAGGTATCGGCTACCTCATCGGCAGTGATGGAGCGCATGGGCCACACCTCTGGCCACCTAGAAACCCTGTCAATAGCCGTGAGACAATAGCGAAAATCGTCGCAGACGGGGAGGGGGCCAACTATGTCAATATGGACATGGGTGAATCGACCAGATGGTTGCTCTATTGAACCTAAAGGAGCCGAAGTATGTCTTGAAACTTTGCTACGCTGGCACGCGAGACAAGACTGTGCCCACCTGCGACAATCTTTCCGGATGGAAGGCCAGACATAGCGTCCTACCAAGAGTCGAGTGGTGGCTCTGACGCCGGGGTGACTCAAGTTGTGTAACTTGTCAAACACCGCGCGACGAAACGAAGGGGTCAGATAGGGACGAGGCTTACCAGTAGAAACGTCACAAAGTATGGAGACGTCAGTACCAGGAACAGCAATACGAGACAGCTGAAGGCTTGAGGCTCCTTGACGAAGGTCGGCGAGTTCTGGGTCCTCTTGCTGAGATTTAGAGAGAGCTTCGTAGTCCTCTTCTAAAGAGATAGCTTCAATCCGCGACATTGCATCGGCGACGACGTTATCCTCCCCTTTTATATAGCGGATGTCAGTCGTAAACTGGCCGATGAATGACAGCTGGTTCAGCTGAGACGGAGGAAGCTTTTCACGTCGCTGTACGAAAGCGTACAGCAATGGCTTGTGGTCAGTATAAATAGTAACGTGCTGAACCTCGAGAATATGTCGGAAGTGCTGTACGCTTTCGTACACCGCCAGTAGCTCTCGGTAGTAAGCTGGCCACTGAGCCTTCTGAGGGGTCAACTTTTTGCTGAAAAAGGCAATAGGACACCATTGGTCGTTAACTGCTGAAGACAAGATCCTAAATGGACACTAGATGCGTCCGTAAACAGGCCAAGGGGTGCGTCGTTGACCGGATGCTGCAGTAAGGTTGCGTTTGAAAGGTCTGATTTGCAGGCTTCAAAATGCACCAGAAGCTCGGGTGTCCATGAGAATGGTTTAGTACCCTTACCATTGGTTGCGACTACTGCATCAATCAAAGGCGCCTGAGACTGAGCGGCGTGAGGCACGAAGCGGCGATAGTAATTTATCATGCCGAGGAAACGGCGCACACCTTGGACAGTCTTCGGAGGCGGGAAATCTATTAAGGCTTGGATGCGATCTTGTGGAGGGCGGGTGCCTTGTGAGCTAATGTGGAAGCCCAGGAACACTACTTCGGCTGCCCCTAAAACGCACTTAGAAGGATTGATCACCACTCCATAATCATGCAGACGCTTGAAGAGCGTTCTAAGGTGTTCCCTGTGTTGAGCCTCATCTTTCGAGTAGACGAGGATGTCATCCACGTAGGGAAATACAAAATCGAGGCCCCGTGTGACCTCATCGATAAACCGTTGAAAACTTTGTCCAGCATTTCGTAGTCCAAAACTCATGAAAGGAAATTCGAAGAGGCCAAACGGGGTAACGATGGCGGTCTTGGGGATGTCATCCTCGGCCACTGGGATTTGATGGTACGCCTTCACAAGATCAAGGGTGCTAAAAATGGTTGCTCCAGCAAGATTGTAAGCGAAGTCGTTAATGTGGCGCACGGGGTACCGGTCAGGAATAGTTCTGGCGTTCAAGGCGCGGTAGTCGCCACAGGGACGCCAGGACTGGTCCTTCTTTGTAGTCATATGTAAAGGAGATGACCAAGCACTTTCAGATGGCCGCGCTGTACCACTGCGCACCATGTCCTCGAATTCGCGCTTGGCAGCAGATAATTTCTGGGGTGCCAGGCGACGGGGACGGCAGGAAATAGGTGGCCCTTCAGTTGTCCTAATATGATGAACCGTGCTATGTTTAACAGACCGTGGGAAACCAGGAGGTTTGGTGATGTCTGGGAACTCAGCGAGCACCTGTGCAAACGAAGAGTTCTGAGAATCAATAGACTTGACGCTGGACTGCAAAGTAGTAGCAGTAGAAGCAATGGCCTTAAGGCCGGTGCTGCCGTCAACAAGCCTCTTATGGTGACAGTCAGGTAGCAAATGATAATGGGACAAAAAGTCTGAACCTATAATGGCTGTATTGACGTCAGCCACCACAAACTGCCAGGTGAAATTGCGCCGCAGTCCAAAATCAAGTCTAAGATTGACAGTTCCGAAGGTCTTAATTGTGCTGCCGTTGGCTGCGCTGAGTTCCCAGTCGGTGGGTGGCCTCTGCTCTCTAAGCCAGCGGTATGGGTAACAACATAAATCGGAACCTGTGTCGACCAGGTATTGATTCTTGGTAACCTTGTCGGTGATAAAAAGGCGGCGGCTGTGGGGTTCGATCTGGCAGCAGTCAGAATCCGCCTTTAATGACTGCTGGTCGAGTTTCCCGCTGTCCAGTTGCATGGAGTGATGCACTTGGCTGCCTTCGCACCAAATTTTTTATGGTACCAGCATGCTTTAGAAGAGTTGGATGGAGTGCTGCTGCGGCTTGCGCCTCTAGATGCGGATCGGCCACGGGATCTTCCACGCTGCTGCTTCTCAGTTAGAGCAGCGACCTGCTGACCAAGCTTGTCTAGGCGTTCCATGACAGTTTTGAGGTCAGGGTGTCCGCTGGCAGCTTTATTGTCCACCTTATAGACACTCGGAGGTCCGGGAGTAACCTCAATGATCTTGTCCGCCAGCTCTGCCAATTTGTCTAAGCTGAGATCTGACTGTGCGGTAAGTATAGCCTGCACGTGGCCAGGTAAGCGGCGCATCCACAATCGCCGCAGTATGCTATCATCCTTTGAGGTACCGGCGAGGGATTGCAGGTGCCGCAAGAAAGCTGTAGGTTTTCGATCACCCCGCTCTTCATCACTAAGTAGGCGCTCTATGCGCTGCTCTTCAGATGTAGAAAGTCTTCTAATAAGCTCCTGTTTCAGTGTATCATACTTGTGTTCCTCCGGTGGGTTCATAATTATGTCCTCAATATCACCTATTAGTCGCTGGTCTATAATACTAATAACATGACTAAATTTTGTCATGTCGCTGGTAATTCCTGCCAAGTGGAATTGGGCCTCAGCTTGTGCAAACCACACTGCGGGCCTGTCTGACCAAAAAGGAGGTAACTTTACAGCGACTTTGCACACTTCTTTTGTATCAGCTGATGATGTGCCATTTTGGGGTTGTAGCCGCGCTTGTAGAGCAGCATTCTGCACCTGCAGAGCTTCCAGTTGGGTTTGCAGCTCTTCGACAGACATTCTGGAATATTACAGATACCACACCCAAGAAAGAGAACAAACAGTTAAAGAAAAGATTAGTTTTTAAATTTATCCTTCACCGCAGGGAGCCGAACACACAAAACACAAAATTTGTTAAAAAGTACACACAAAATGCAATATTTGTTAGATTAATGCACAAAACACCTGTTAAATATAGACACAAAACTCAATATTGGTTAAATGAACACACAAACTGCAAATTTCGTTAGTAAATAGTGTTGTGACAGTCATGCAATATTGTACCGCTAAGCACAAACACAAAAATATTAAATATGGCAATGAAAAATGATGGGATTATTAATTTAGCAATATTGCTTGCCTGCACACAATACAAGATAGAACACACACCAAATATTAAATAGAAAATGCACTCTTCAAAACAATGTTAGCAGAAATATGCCTAATGACAATGAGGTTATGTCAAATTAAGTAACCAAAACACCATTAATGAAAATCCAAATGCAATGATAAATGCAGTAAATTTGTACAAAAACAGTAAAATAGCAAAACTTAGTATTTAAGGTTAATTGGCATAGATTAGAACAAACAGTTGAATTAGTATTTTGTCAACATAAAACCAAATAGAATAAACACTCTAGTTTTGTTAAATAATAGAATACACACTCTTACGTAGGTATAGTTGCAATCACTGTCAGTTTCTTTGTAGGATATTTCTAACGGGAAAACTGAAATACTTTACTGGATACGTTGATGAACTGGATAAAAACCGGTTTTAGGCAAGTTGTTCAAATGCACTTTTTCGTAACCTTTTATTGCAAAATCACTCACTGCACTTTGTGGAAACTGGCCTCGAACGATGCACACCAGGCTTCGATGTCGAGGGTCGCCATGAGACAAGTGGAACCGCCGCGATGTCCAAGGAAAGCATCCACACTTGACGCTTGTGGACGTGTACGTCGTGGTCACCAATTTGGGCTTTGGTACCGGGTGGTAATGCCCATTTATATATGCGTTGCGTAGCGGGTCTCGTTGCAGTGGTGATAAAGGAAATACCGGAGACAGTTATTACCGGATTTAATCTTAAGTTATCAAATACGATAGTCTAAGTAAATAGTGAGTGCGTCCGCGCTGAGTAGCGGTAGCGAGAAGATTATCTATGTATTACAATGTTGCCAACATACAATTTTGTTGGCGTCGTTTGAGGTAAACATTTTGACGCCACAGTGTAATTGCGGCTTTAGAGCACGATTGCTTCTTAAAATCAACCCGATGCTCTCATACGGTTATTTTGCACAGTGGAAAGTTTATTATCTTGTTTGTTGATAATTTATGCCTTGTTAATGTTCTTCTGTTCACAGACAAAAGTATGGCCTCTTCAGTGTCGACTTCGATGACATTGAACGGAAGCGGACCGCGAGGCTGTCGGCCATATGGTACAGGAATCTCATGGATACTAGAACCCTAGACCCTGACTACGAGCCAACTTTCGAAGACATAGTGATTTAAGTAACTTTATAAAAATGATAAGCAATGTTAACGATTATCGTGTATTATTTTGATTTCCGTAATATTTATCTCTTCCTTCTTATAGGTAGATACATATTTAATATAATACAATTAAAAGTTAAAACTAAACTTAAAGACGTAAATAATAATCACCACTATAAAAAGAACACCCCCTCTAGCAGGTCCGCTCGCGGCATGGTCCCTATGACACTGGCTGCGTTACCTCTCTTATACATATATATTTATCTTTAATGTATGTCTATAGATATTGTACGTCAAAGGACCATGAGAAATGGATGGATGAATTTACTTTATGTTGTTGATGTACCTTACTCAATAAATAAATACCTGAAACGACTTTTGAAATAAGCAGTTTTATCGACTTTTTATAAAGTGAACTCTTATCTCAGTTAGTTCTCGGCCACATTTTATACAGGGTGGAAAAAACGGACGCCATATGGACGGCAAGACGGCAACTACGTTAAATATTGAAAATAGCCAATTCTACACAAATAAGACGGGCCGAGTTCACCAACCAATTTAACAGACGGTTAAGTCTTAATCAGCTGTTAGTCAATTTTATGATACAGATCGAAACGGTCATTGATAACGGTTCTTCTAGGGGCAAAGCTACAACACATACGCCTTTAAACTAAATAAAGACCGTAAAAAAACACGATTTTCGATTCCCGGTTAAAGCAGACCAATTTTCAAAAATCTATAAATGCAGTAATAATTGTTTTCAAAAATAAAAGTACTTAAGTCTTCTTTGTGTAGAATTGGCTATTTTCAATATTTAAGGTAGTTGCAGTCCATGTGGCGTTCGTTTTTTCCAACCTGTATAATATACAGTATACAGGGTGGAAAAATAAGTAGGGCCCTGGAGGGAAACTACCTTAAATCCTTAAGTTGGCTCATTTTACTTAAAGGAGACATTCTTTTATTTTTGAAAAGAAACAAAACTGCATTCAAACATTTTCTAAAATCGTTTGTCCCACCCAGGAATCGAACCAGCTAAAAATTCAAAAAATAAACACTCCCTATAATTACTGGTAGTTTTCACGATCTTTTTTATTTCTA
This sequence comes from Acleris cristana, assembly GCA_948252455.1. Taxonomy (NCBI): domain Eukaryota; kingdom Metazoa; phylum Arthropoda; class Insecta; order Lepidoptera; family Tortricidae; genus Acleris; species Acleris cristana. Next base: position 6,900,422 of record OX411794.1, read on the forward strand.
AGACCAAATGTTTATTAGAAAGATTTTACCCTGAACAATAACCCTATCGATTAGTAGAATAAAAAAGCCAGTTCTTATTTTTTTTAATTTTTAGCTGGTTTGATTCCCGGGCAAGGCAAGCGAGTTTTAGAAAATCTTTGAATGCAGTTTTGTTTCTTTGTTAAAATAAAGGAATGTCTCTTTTAAGTAAAATGAGCCAACTTAAGGATTTAAGGTAGTTTCCCTTCAGGGCCCGACTTATTTTTCCACACTGTATACTCGAACTGTAGAAGACTCAGTAAGTACATTATGAACAATTTGAGAAAAATCCTTGTATCACCACTCGCTTATCGGACTCTACAAAACTAAGTTCGTGTAAAACTTTGCTCGGACTCAATTCTCGTGACTTCGAGATGATTTTTCATGCGAGATATGTCGAAAAAATGTATGCAGTTGACAGTTAATCTGGCATGAAAAATCATCTCGAAGTCACGAGAATTGGGTCCCTGGGCGATTGTGCACTACAAGGAATTTTGCATTTTGAGGCTCTACTTTGAAATCCGTAATTCGAACTTCGTCTATTGCTATCCCTTTTGTTCTCGACGCGTCACTAATTCACAAGAAAGTGACGGGGCGATCCGAAGTTCGAGTTACTGATTTTAAAGTAGAGCCCTTGGCTGTCAGTTGTCAATGTCAACCAACTGTCACTGTCAGTAACGTCAAATAGTATAGACAGTGTAAGTAGTCAGACAGTCAGCTGTCAGGCTTGTTGCAGGGTGGAGTGAGCTGGTTGTTGTTTATTTGCGTATGCGCAAACTGTGTAGAAATAAGATAGCGTAAATGTAAAAATGTATATTTACGAGCTACCATTTCAAATTAATAAAGAACTGTGTAGGTTTTTGGACAATGACGACAATTGGAAAGAGCTAGCGGGCCGTATGAACTACTCCGCTTTTGATGTATACGTAAGTACATAAATTTTGTATAGATAATTGGGATTTTCCCCGGCATAGGAAGGCACTGTTTCGCAATCTGGGATTTACGCTTAACTTTTGTTTTAACGTAACGATATAACTTGTTTTGACTAAGAAGTTGTTTGGGTTTAAGATGTAAGTTTGCTTATCGATGGTGGTTTTTACGACCTTTTTTGATACATAACTATAGTAAAACGTGTTGAATAAGAGACATAATTTGTTGTGTCGTGTTAATTGACTTGAATATTTCATCAACACTCTGTTTGTAATATTTAGTACTAGTTTACATAATAAATAACCATATTTGTAAACACTTCTGTGAGTTTGCAAGATTTCCCACTGAATAAGGAAAAAAACAGCAAAAAGAGATATCTGGATTCAAGTTATAGTTAAGTTGTCAATCATAAACTAAAGTCTGTTCCTATCCGGACTGCCAATGACAATAACAAGTATACCTAACTGTAATTGCCTTTAGATAGAGGATGAAATAGCGCTGAGAATAATGTAAACTCTAATTAGTTTATTAAAAAGGTTGAATATATATTCATCATCATCATGGTATTATTATGCTGAGTGCGACAGAGACGAAAACCTAGCTTATCAATCAAATCTATCAAAACTTCTCCATTTTCATGTCAAATATATTTCGAAAAAATTAAATGTATGTGTCAAGCACCAGTCAGTGTCATTGTCTTTTACAAAAAGCACTTTTGTGGATAGAGATTACCACATCAAAATAAACATGAAGACAATGATTAAGTGTATAAATAAATAATATGACTGTGCTCAACCTTCAAAAGTATGCGAATATGGAGTTATAATGGTAAATTGATTTGTATACAAGAGTGACTGAACGAATAGGAACAGACTTTAGAAGATATTTTCAATTCAAGTCAATGTTAACAACAATGTCTTGGTCTTAGATAAATGAGTGTAAATTGACAGAATCGGTCCTAACCCGTCGAGCGCTTGACGTAAATAAAGTAAATACTGTGTTCAAATGTTGTGAACTCTAAAAGTATTAACCAGTTCAAAAATACTTTTGACAAACATTCTAAATTAGTGTGATATTCAGTGTAGTGAACAAAGATTTAGGCATATCAGTGTCAACTGCCTGTCTAAAATAAAATAATAATAATAATAATAATAAATTATTGGCATTTCTATATCATGACAATTAGAGTTGTATATACAATTGCGTTAAGCGCACATGGTGCACATAGGGAGTTCCAAGGGTTTGAAAATTTATTTGCGAGGATTTGTCTTGAGGCTTCATAGTTTCGATTAGTATGTAATTGGTCTAATAAACAAACAATCAATATTGTAAAAAAAAAACATTTTGTTTTTTTTAAAATTATGTACTGTATTGGACTGAAATTTTTCAGTCAACCTATTTGCCATATATTACTTACCATATTAAATTTGATAAGTATAAAATACTTTTTATTTTATAAACAGCTGGGTGAAGGTCGTCTCCTATTCAGATCTTAGACCATTAGGGGCACAAAATTATTAAAGACTGGTTCTAATTTTATTTCTCTTGTGTTATCTGTAACTAAAGCTCCTTTAACCCGTTAAGCATCCTATGTGCGTGTGAACAAAACCACGTGACCAAAAGTCCGAGATTAGACTATACAAATTTGATGTTTAATCTAGGTATAAGACCTTATTCCAGTTTGGTCGAATGCAACCTAAGAATTTCATAACCACTTTGGAACTTAAAGGTTAACTGGAAGAGATCCCTTAAAGAGATCAGTTCGCCTTTGTACATCCCTGTAGTATTTTTATCTATTTTATAATTGTTATCTCTTTTGTTTCTACAATAAAGTATTTACATACATGCATAATTTGGGCTTAATTGTAGGAAATAGAACAAAATGCCAAACGTCAAGCAACCTCCCCCACAAACTACCTGTTCCTCCGATGGGGGCAGCTCAACCACAGAGCCGAGGAGTTGTTCATGCTTCTCTACCGCATGAAACACTTCCCGGCCTTGCTCTGCCTGGCACCCATTCTCGATACCAAGTACCAGAAGTTTCTAATGAAACATGAGAGCTGTAATGGTATGGCTAAAAACACGGCCCTTGTTGAAGGTAAGATTTAAGATTTTAATATTGCTTTTTTAAGGGTTAATCATTTTGATATGGCAATAGGTTATTTATAGGAAGTTAATGTTTGGATGCAGTTGTGTGCATTAAGGTGGCACATTAACACATTATATAATAAGTACCTACTTTCTCACTTTAACATCATGTTTGAACTGCTGCACTTATCTGTCAAACGCGTTAAAGCGACTAAGTACAAAAGTAGGGTAGGGTAGGGTAGTGAGTGGTGAATGAACTCCATACATACATTCGACTTCATGCTTTCATAGACGCTTCATTATAAACATTTAATTTTGTTCCTTTAGTTATTCCGTGTACAAGCACGCAAGCGCAGCGGTCAAGCCACTAAAACATATTGTTCTGTTGTAAGCTTTATATACATGGAAATAAAGTTGGTATTGGGTTAGACTGGTAATTCTGCCCTCCTAAATAAAAAGGACGCATGCGCAATTTGATAGTGGTCACTAAAAATATAAGCGGTTCTATGAGACATAGGTACGCCCTTTTTCCAAGGAGGGCAGAATTATGAAAATGGAATCGAAACCGTTGAATGGCGATTGGTGAGTCATATCATTATTCGCACTGCTAGATCAAAACAGTATCAACTCAAAATCTTTGCTAGTTTTGTTTCAACTTCTTAGAAGTTGTATTAAAGTTCATTTTAAAATGCAGTTGTATTTTGAGTTAATACTGTTTTGATCTAGCAGTGCGATTACGTAGGTTACGAAGGTAAAGACTGCTATTTAGGGTGAACAAATGGTGCATTGTTTTTTGTTTCTTAACAACATCTAGAAATGAAACTTTAATTCAATCGTTTTTCAGAGTGTTTAAACAATACTGACGTGTTAGGCATTGTCTTATGAGAAAACATTTAATGATAATACTCATTAACTCTAAAAACTCATTTTTCAATCTCCAGATGAATAGGTACAATCCGATCATTAGTACTTGTCTCTTCTTTCACGTAACAAAAGTAAAGAAAAGGTCTTACATTTGACGATTATAAAATCAGCTCCAAATTAGTTGTCCTCATGATTCTTGGGCTTGTTTCATATAAAATATCAGTTGATAATATTAGATACATTTTTTACACATACATTAGGTATCAACTATTTAAATATTATAAGAAAGTTAGGCCCCTGAGGGCCCTGCCAAGATGCACTACGCTAACTAGCGTTTCTATTCGTTTCGTTTTTAAACCAATCGCGTCACTGGTAGATCACGTGCATTTCGTATCACTTCATCTACCAGTGACGCGATTGGTTTAAAAACGAAACGAATAGAAACGTTAGTTAGCGTAGTGCATCTTGGCAGGGCCCTCTGAAATCAGAACGTAATACGCTTCGCCCATCTGTATAAGTAGGTATTCGACGTTACTAATAACAGTAATAACTAATAAGCAGACCTCGGACGGAATATACGGGGCAAAATTAAATGACAGCTAGGGATCGCCTATATCGATAAACTCAATTATCGATGCTTTTCCCATATACTAGTGATCACTCCAAGTTTGGTTTGTAACAATAAAATTTTATTGAAAGTATGCAAATGAAACGAGTGATAATTCTGGTAATTCTTTATTTTAAAAGGATTTTTGAACCTTCACTCATCATCATATTTTTTGTTCTTCATAACAAATTCTGATCGTTTATTTTAACAATAGTAAATGCCAAGTAAAAGTTACCTTAGTGTAATGTCTTAGCTATTAGATTGCAAAGAACTTGTAGGTAATAAAAAAACTACGATTTTGTCAATGACACGTAATTGCATATTTCTTACAAAAAATGCGAACCATCCCTGTAGGGGGCAGGCCGTATAAGTAGATATATTTTGCAATTCGATGTAACATAGCGCACTAAGAACACTAAAGAATACAGTCACGAATTTTCTAGAAACTGAAATACCTATTTCAATTATATTCCGCTTATAATTTTATTTACTCTGTAAGTAAAAATACCTAATCGAAGAGTTCGTAGAATCTCAGTTATAAGTTGCAAATATGAGTCATAAGCTAATAAGGAAATGAGAACGTGCTTTTATGAGCCTGGTTTTAGCCATCCAATATCCAACAAAATCTGAGCTTATTCCTTTAATATTTATTTATTTTCGAACATATATAAACTCATGCCCTCATTCCCAAAGTGGGGGTAGGCAGAGCTACAGAATTACCAACAACCCTAATTTGTTGATAATTTTGTAACCACATTTTGCACAATTAGGCTAAGATGTTTACCAGTGTATTAGTGACAGGTTGCAAGCCCATCGCTTAACAGTACCTACTACAAGCCTTTATTCCTCTGGTCGCCTCTTACGACATCCACGGGAAGACATGAGGTTCTACTTTGAAATCCGTAATTCGAACTTCGTCTATTGCTATCCCTTTTGCTCTCGACGCGTCACTAATTCGCAAGAAAGTGACGCGGCGATCCGAAGTTCGAATTACTGATTTCAAAGTAGAGCCCATGGAATGGCACTATTCTAACCCGCAACCACACGGCATTTACACACGATCATAATGCCGTTCTTTACGAGTATATATGTTATTTAAAGCTGCGATAATTATTGGATAAATAAAAACCCCCGATATAATGGTGACCTCTTCTTTCAGAGCTGATATCTTTTAAACGGCCTAACCGATTTTCATGAAACCTAGCTAAGAACCACCGCTAGAAAACCTGCTCTCAAATAAAAATGCATTCAAATCAGTTCACCCGTTTAAGACCTACGGTGCCACAGACAAATACACAGATACACACGTGAAACTTATAACACCCCTTCTTTTTGCGTCGGGGGTTAAAAATACCCAAGCAAAGTTGCAGTCTAGTTGAAAGCAACATCAAAATCAGTTCGAAGTCATTTACAAGTTAACTATTTACAGATAATGCAAAAAGGCAAAAGGCAGTGTCCAGGAAAAGCGAAAGTATACCGTTACCGGTCATGCTCATCGAAAAGAAAGGACAGCAAATCGAGGTATTTATATTATCTATAGTACCTATCTATCCTCGTAAGACCCATTTACTATTTTAGTAACATTGTAATTGTAACTTTGTCTAATTAACTATAGGGTGCCTTTTATCTTTGGTATTATGTCCTTAAGCGAAAACCTGGGGACTCTGGAGGCTATACTAATATTAAACAGAGAGACAGCGGATTTGGATCGTTCGTGTATATGTGCTTTTCCACCGGCGAGACGAGACGAGGTGAGACGAGAATTTGAACTTGTATTGTAAAAAAAAAAATATTCTCTCCTCGCACATCTTCGGTGGAAATGGTTTCTTAATACAAATTAAAAGCCTCGCACAGCCTCGTCTCGCCTCGCCTCGCCGGTGGAAAAGAACCTTTTCGCGGGAAAGTGGTTCCTATTTGAAAAGTTATTTCACCATTTAAAGGTACATTATTCCAGATGGAAATAGGTGAAGTCGGGACGGGCCGCTAATACGTCAAAAAATTACTGTTACAAGGATTAACTATACTAGGTATATTTAAGGAAAACCAGTGACATCTGACATAATTAACATGTCATAAACATAAGTCATTGACTTTTGATGTCTCATTATTAAATTGATGGAAATTGTTAATAATGATTGTTAATGTTTCATTTACAAATTACTTACAATATAATAGTAGGAGATCCGAATAGGAGACGATTTGCACCGGGCTGCTTATTCGATCAAAAGTATTTTGTATCAAATTAGATACGCTAAATAATATGTGGCGAATAGGTTGGCTGAAAAATTTCAGTGCCAAACCTGCCTGCCTGCTGTTGCAAAAAATACCAAATTTTTTGCAACAGCAGGCTGGCAGGTTTTGCTTTAAATGAGTAACAATATTACTAGAAAGTTTATTTAACGAACATATAATTTATATCGTGAGGTATATTTAAGGAAAACCAGTGACATCTGACATAATTAACATGTCATAAACATAAGTCATTGACTTTTGATGTCTCATTATTAAATTGATGGAAATTGTTAATAATGATTGTTAATGTTTCATTTACAAATTACTTACAATATAATAGTAGGAGATCCGAATAGGAGACGATTTGCACCGGGCTGCTTATTCGATAAAAAGTATTTTGTATCAAATTTGATACGCTAAATAATATGTGGCGAATAGGTTGGCTGAAAAATTTCAGTGCAAAACCTGCCTGCCTGCTGTTGCAAAAAATACCTAATTTTTTGCAACAGCAGGCTGGCAGGTTTTGCTTTAAATGAGTAACAATATTATTAGAAAGTTTATTTAACGAACATATATTTATATATCGTGCTATGTCCGTTCGGATCGCTAAGACTATATTATCTTTTATCTTACTGTCAAGCAGCAGTGCTCGCATTACTGTGTTCCAGTAGGGATAAGCCAACCATGCTGTTACTGTTGTTAGCAAATAAATTATCATGAATATAGGCAAACAATATTAAAACACCACCATAGAACTATGTCAAGGTGTACTACCGCAATAGACGTCATACGATATTTTTCACATATTACATAACCTTCATGCCTAAGTGTAAGGCTAAGGCCTGAGTGGACGCTCGAGTCGGGCGGGCAGCGGGGCGGGGCATGCCGCGTGCATGTTAAACAAATGAAACCCATACTGGTGTCGTGAGTGGACGCTGCACAAGTGTGGTTGACGCTTGCCCGCGACGCTGCCCGCCCGCCGAACGCCCCGCTTCGAGCGTCCTCAGGTTTTACACTAAGGCCTGACACCAGTATGGGTTTCATTTGTTTAACACGCACGCCGCACGCCCCCCGCGACGACGCGCCCGACTCGAGCGTCCACTCAGGCCTTAGCCTTAGACATAATATGAGTAGATCAACACAAAAAGTAGGAACAAAATGTCAAAACTACGGCTTATACTTATAAGTATCCTTTATATTTCCAGGACTGCAAACTTATTTCCCTGCCGGCGTCAAACAGTCCTAAAGGCCACTCGCCCTCGAACGGGACCACTAGCGACATGTCCACCGTAAGTGCACGTAACTTGTCAATTTGACACATGCTACATACTCTCTATCCAATTTGCATGCCCCTTACAATTTGTGTAATTAGTTACTAACAATTGGGATTAAGGAACTACTAACAATATAATGAGTGTACATTTTCTCGAAATAAATTATCTATTCTATTCTATTCTAAACACTGAGCAAATAACTTTATATCACAAAGTGCAATTTTAATGAACCAAATAACACAAGTAAACATATTTTCTATTAGAAATTGGTTGGATGCCATTAACTGATTATGTGAACAATACTATTTGTCGTCCCTTTAGTGCCATTTTCAACTATGCGCTTGGTCATAAACGCAAACAATAGAAAATCCGAAAGTGACAGTGACCTTCGAGCCAGGTAGTCGTGTAAAGGGTTTAGTAGCCCTTTAAATGATACAATTTATGCGATAGAATTATTTTCGAACCAGATCGCGGGAATAAAACCATGTCCATAATAAGCCACCGTCCGTGCCGATCACTGATAATAATGTACGATATTCAATAGAAATGGCCAAACATGTAAGCAAACCTGAAACCAACATATTAATATTTCGTTATTCGTTTCCATAGATTGGTTTTTAAATGTTGTTTTACGAGCATGACAACATTTTTCAGCACATCCAAGAAAGTAGGACTTGAAATTTTAAGATAAAAAAAAAAAGATAAAAGATAAAAGATGTTTATTCAGTAAGTAGGCCGCACGGGCACTTTTACACGTCAAAAATCTACCAGCGCTTCGCAAGAGACCACTGCTGAGAAGAAACGCCGCAAGAAACTCAACAGTCAGTCGTTTTTTAAATATTGCTTATGATAAATGATATTATACAACGAAAAGAAAAAACTTAACCTAGCATTATATAAAACAATGAATGTAACAAACAATATGTATATATATATATCATGCGTAGTTGAGCAGGAAAATGTGTCTAAACTCAAAATTCTAAAAAAAAACTCATAAGTAGTAAATATAAAAATAAATAAAAATTATACTTAGACGGGGCAAAACAACACATAAATAGTTTCGATACATTTTCCTACAGAAACCGTGTCCCCTAGACAATACACAATGTTTTACATATTTGTATGATTAAGTTATTATTAAAATATTTAGGTGTTTAATTTAGGCCAAGCATTTTTATCTGTTAGATAGTCTTCGACCCTATAGTAAGCTTTAGACATCAACGACTTTTTCAAATAATTTTTAAGTACTGGAAATGGTAACTTTGAAACTTCGTCAGGTAATTTATTATAGAAATGAATGCATTGACCTACAAATGATTTATATACCTTACGGACACGAAATTTTTTTATAGCTATTTTATTTTTATTTCTTGTATTCAAATTATGTATGTCACAATTCTTAATAAAAGAGTCTTGATTTTTAATGACATAAATAATATTCTCATAAATAAATTGTGATGCTACTGTCAAAATATTAATTTCTTTAAATAGTAATCTTAAGGAATCACGGGAGTTTAGGTTATATATAGAACGAATGGCTCTTTTTTGTAACACGAAAATAGTCTGTATGTCAGCAGCTTTTCCCCAAACAAGTATACCGTACGACATAACACTATGAAAATAACTATAATAAACTAAGCGAGCTGTCTCAAAATTGGTAAGTTGTCTGATTTTCCTAACAGCATAAGCTGCCGAACTTAATTTGCCTGCTAGTACTGCTATATGGGGACTCCATTGCAAGTTTTTGTCTATAGTTATTCCTAAGAAAAGCGCTTTATCCACCATTTCCAAACACTCATCATTTAGAAAAATACTAGATTCTACTGGTCTAACATTCGGCAAAGCGAACCTAACACATTTAGTTTTCTTAGCATTAAGTAGCAAATTGTTACTAGTAAACCAATTAAGTACTTTACCTAGCGTCGCGTTTATCCTACTATAATCGACGGATTTTCGGTCTACCTTGAAAATCAATGATGTATCATCAGCAAATAGCACAATATCGCAAAGGTTAACTACCGCGGGTGGCAAGTCATTTATATAAACGAGAAATAAGAAAGGACCTAATATAGAGCCCTGTGGCACACCTAATTTAACAGCTGCTCCAATGGACTTTGTTTGGTTTACAACAACCGTTTGTGTTCTATCACTAAGATATTTTGAAGCCGTATCCGCTTTTGAGCGTGTTCCGATATTTTTGAGCACAAAAAAATAATCCAATTCTTGATTTCTTGCTGCGCGAAAGAAGAACCAAACAACAAACCAACTAACATACTTTGCGTAACATTAGTAGTAAGGATGGCGGCTATTACTTCTTTGTATGATGGTGCGTCAGATCGTGAAGTTCTTGAACCCCATTTTTCCCCTACTAAAGTTTCGGTTTTAAGAGTATGTTTTGTTTTCAGGATAATACAACGACTGGCGGTAAAATAGATAAAATGAACGAGCTACTACAAAACGTGAATGCGATACCCATGATAAGTTACGACGACTTGCGGCAAGCTACTAACAACTGGGCGGACAGTAACTTGCTCGGCAAAGGCGGCTTTGGACAAGTATTTAAAGGTATGTGAACCGTGCGACATGATTTACCATCAGCATTATCATTGCAAAAAACCACGTCCACCTTTGAACACAGGCCTTCTCTTCAGGTAAAACCGAACGGTAAGCATCTTATATTTCATAATATTGTATAGCAAAGTGTATCATCTATGTACTACGTTGATACATTTATATTATTCTGCTTAATAATTTCGACGGCTCAGATTATCAATGTTATGCATAATGATTATTCGACCAACGGACTTTATGCGTAGTGAATGTATGCGAAGGCGATGTTATGCTTATTAGTCAGCTTAAAATTATCAAGCAATTGTATAGAATCATGCTGAAAAAAATATGACAAAGTTAGGGGAATCCTCGTCATTACTGGTCTTCGTCCGCGACCCCAATTAGATCGTCAGTTCACCTCGTGGGAGGCCTGCCAACGTACCTACCTACTCTAGAACCCAGTATATAGTAATGAGTAGCATAGGCCATGTTTTATTTTACAACGCAGACGGAGTCGCGAGCAACAAGGGTTTAATAAAGTTATTGGTTAATGTTACTTTCCGATTATTTATTCATGTTTATCAGTGACTAATAATGTCCAATTTCATTAACAACTTAACTTAACAACAAGGGAATAACGAAATTCGAAATCTACGCGGACGAAGCGGGCAGAAGCTAGTTTGTTATAATAATAAGTTTGAAATTATTCTGTGCAGGCGAGTGGAAACTGCTGCCTGTGGCGGTAAAGAGACTGCTGGGGCAGGACGAGCAACATAAGGAGCTAATCCGGGAGCTCTGCCCGAACACGTACCGGCACATCAACATACTGTGGCTCTACGGGTACAGCATCGGAGGTATGTTCCTGTAGGGGCGAATTCCAGTTTTGATTTATAAGTTCGTTCGTTAAAATAGTTTGCATGTTTTGATGTGCCGCAACAGTTGGGATAAAGAAGGCGCGCACAAAGCGGTGTCGGCGACTTCAAAGGGTTGCAATGCACACTATTTGAACGAACGAACTATAATTTTGGGGGGGGCTTTAATTTTGTTATGTAATTTAATATCGTGTTTTTATTGCTCATTATTTTTATTACCCTGTACTTTTACTCTTATGATATTATTTATTTATGACGACCTTAATGTAAAATCTTGTAACTGTCACGTGCAATTTGTGCAATTTTATATTAAGCAAAAATTCACTTAATCTACATTTCAGGTCCGGAAACGTGTCTAGTGTACCAGTTGATGGAAGGAGGGTCTTTGGACAAGCGACTGAAGAGCGAGACGAACCCTATGACCTGGGCCCAGCGGTTCAGGGTTGCGCAGGGCGTCGCCAGGTAATACAACTATGAAAAATTAAACCTCAAATTATTCAAATAAGATTTATTATATTTAAATTCGTGATTATTTTTATTGGTATATTTCAATTACATACTAAGTCGTACGTACCTGTTTCGAATGTAGGTAAATGTTTCGTTTTGTCGATGATGATGGCTACAAACAATGTCCTTTTTTAGGAAATTTTGGGACTGTGACTGCTACTACTATTAATAAAAAATTCTGTTATATTTTCTCGCATTGTTGATGAAAAGCACTATACGAGCCTCGGCCGGGAAGGGCGGTTGCTAGACTCGTATAATAATGCGGCTTTGACTGCGTCTCGGCCTCACTAACAAAGACTCGTCCCGCAACGGCCTTGTTCCCGGTTTCTGCAGTAATGTACCTACTATCGTCCAGGGGTCTCGTATACCTGCACACCATGAACGGCGCGCCGCTCATCCACGGCGACATCAAACCGGCCAACATTCTGCTCGACACGTGCTTGATGCCCAAGATCGGCGACTTCGGCCTCGCCCGCAAGGGAGCCTACGGCAACGACAGGCATATGAAAGTTTCGAGGTGAGAGAACCGGGTTTTTGGGAGCCAAATTGAACTAGGATTTCGCTTAGAATATTAAGTTTTGAGGTTATATTATTACAACTGCTGCAATAGGGAATATTCATGATTTTTTTCACAGCTTCAATAACAGCTGATTCATGTAATAAACAGTTGAGTATATTTTTTTGGTAGCTTTAAAAATAACCAAGATATAAGCCAACAAAGATTTGTTCCCATCTCTTTTTAGCAAAATAGAATTTAGCATGCAGTTTATATGGGCGACCTTTTACATGACGTCACAGTGCATATCGGATCTCTCTGTCTAATCGCTGTCTCATTATCAGTTGTATCATCTGTATTTATTGGCCGATTTTAATTTGAATTTCACATTTGGTGATCTCTTTTGCGGCATTTTTATATTTTGTTGAGAAATGCGATTTAAAAAACGTGTGCGTCTCAGGACTCCCGACAGAAGTGATAACTTAAACTAATCTAAGTTGAACTATACCGCCCTGCCCCGCCTCGCTGCCGTATGCGTGAGAGAAAGGGAAGCCAGACATACTGGCGCCATAACGCGTTACGTAACGAAGCGGTTTACCCTCCCATAAGAAGTTATCACTTCAAAAATCCTTGCATATTCCCCATGATTTTAACCTGCGCTACTCACCTAGTGGTCTGCAATTATAACCTAACCTAACGTAACCTAACCCCCTCGGTGCGTCAGGGTGCACGGCACGTGCGCGTACCTGCCGCAGGAGTACCTGGCGCAGCGGCAGCTGTCGCCGGCGGTGGACGTGTTCAGCTTCGGCGTGGTGCTGCTGGAGCTGGGCACGGCGCGCGCGCCCGCCACGCGCGCGCGCCAGCCGCCGCTGCTGAGCCACTTCGTGCACGCGCAGGCGCAAGAGGGGAAGGACCTCGGTGAGTCACGTGTCACCTCGTAAGGCCCCCGATACTAGAGTTGGGCCCGCTCGGTCTTTAAAGGGAGCGATCCGATCTCGGTCAATCGGTCAAAGGAACTAGTTCGGTCTTTTAGTTCCTTTAAGTCCTTTAGCTCCGGAGCAAATTTTGAGATCTGAGCAGGACACGCTTTGAAATAGGTACTATTTGTCTCTTTCACATCGAGTGTCGGGCCGGGCGCTTTTACTCGTTCGTTCTGTTTCGCTCTATGTTTAACAATTGCTTCTGACCTAAAAGACCGAAGACCGATTAAGATCATTTACGAGGAACTAGTTCCTTTCGGTCCGTGACGGGAATTCATTCCTTTTAGTTCTTAGTTCCTGGCCGACACAAGTCTACACGATACTACAAACAGGAAGTTTTTGTGAGTTGGGCTTTGAATCTAGCGTCAAGTTCAAATACGTTTGTTTGATAATGCCATTTTCAGTTCATGGAGATAGAAAAATAAATTGAATTACCTAGATTGCGTAGATTCTATTGCACACTGAGCCTTACGAGGATAATATTTTTCATATCTTGTGCCTATGCTATGACAGATTGAAATTTTACATTTGACGCGAACGTTGTTCCAACCAATTGAGCAGTCAACTAACTTTAAAAAATACGTACCTGTCTGCAGTAAATTCATTTCAAAAAAACAATTATTGTTTTACGCATTTTTAGAAGAACTATGAAAATATTTCATGATACCTATACTACAAAAAAAAACTGGTTTTACTTATATACAAAATGAACCGTTAATAGTGTTTGATAATAACTTCGTTCTTCGGCGAAATCAATTCGTAATATGTATTTTACCATTTAAAAACACCTATCTAGACTTTACCATACGCTGGAAATAGTTCTAGCGTGATGTTAGGGTGGATTTAGATTAAACGAGCGAGTGCTCAAGAACATATTTTGTCTTTATTTTACAACGTAAAAGTAAGAGATAATGCCATAGAATTCTTGTTAGTTTGGTCTTGATTAGCAGATAATGACTTTACAAAAAACAGTCGGCAACACAAGCCCTCCCCAAAAATGAAGTTATTGACAGAAACTAATTTTAATTATATTACGTAATAAGATTTAAAACTGACCATTCGTCTTTCCGCAGCCACACTAGAAGACGTGAAGCTTAAAATGATTCAGAACTCCTGTCCCGAACTATGCCGTAGCTTCCTAAGGATCGGACTGGACTGCACCAACGCCTCGAGTACCGACCGGCCGACCATGCAGGAGGTATACAAACGGCTGGATCTGCTGGACGTGCCGGGGAGAGATATAGTCCAAACATAATACTGCACATGTAGTGAATAATGAAACGACATAGTGTTTTGTCGGATAAGGGTCTCCGCAAACCTATCGACGCGGAATCTGCTTGAGCCGGTATGAAAAAGTTTCATGTCCATGCAATAACAGCAAAAACGACGTCGTTCCGTTCGCAACGCCGAAGCGAGCCGATCGAGCCGATTGACGTTTGTTTCGCTCTTATTGCGTAGACATAAAGAGTTTTTTGATCAGCTATCTATCTATAGAAATATTAAAAAGTAAGCTTTGACTCGTGTTAGTACGATACATTTTTCAAGTTAAATTAGAAACAATGGCAGGGGTGCGGGCCTCGCGACGTCCACTGAAAAATGTGTTGTATTAGCTCACTTTTCAATGTATCACTCGGAGTTGAGGCGGGCTGATCTGGTGCCGGGGCGCTGTAGTGTGCGATGACCATACGTTCGTATTTATTTTGCTTTCTCAGATAGCAAGGTAAATACGAACTTATAAGACAGGATACGATGTCGTTTATTAATTCATTACATCTTTATGATAGACTAGAGGACACCCGCGACTTCATACGCGTAGAATTAGTTTCACGCTACTCCCCCCATTTCCTCCCGTTGGGGATCGTTTTCCGGAAAATCCTTTCTTAGTGCTCACTTACTTCTCTGTCAAAAAAGTACCGGGAAAAGGTCAATAATACAAAAAATGTAAGTTATTCTTCCAAATTTATTTTATCGCCTTCAAAGTATGCTCCTTCAGAAATGATACACTCACGCTCACGAATAATCCGATCATGGTTTTTTTTTTAAACGCTTTTTCCGGAATTGCGTTTAGTTCTCGGCGCGAATTCTCTTTTATTTCTTCTACCAAATGAAAACGGGTGCCACGAAGTGGTAATTTGAGTTTAGGAAAAATAATTAAGTCGGCTGGATGGGGTGAATGAGGTAGTTGTTCGATGGTATTTGTTGAGTTTTTGGTCAAAAATTCGTTTATAATGATGGCCTTGGCGCAGGCGCATTATCGTGGTGCAAAATCCAAGAATTTTCTTTCCACCAATCTGGCCTTTTTCGTCGAATTGGCTCTCTTAAACGCCGCATAACACTCAAATAATATTATTTATTTACCGTTTGACCTTTCGGAAAGCACTCCAAGTGCGCAACACCGCAATAGTTAAAGAAAACAGTCAACAGACTTCTGTTGACGACTTTGAGGGCCTACCAGAGCGAGGCAAATACTATATACATTCTCAATAGGCGATTAAAATTAATTTTTTTAGTTGTGAGCTCACTATAGAAGCCTTCGAGTTTTTTGTTACCGGTTAGATATTATGTATAGGAGCGAGCAAGACACCAGGTCAAGAGTCCTTTTAAAATTTAAATGTGAATCTTTAGTATTTATCTAAAGGGGCTTCTAAACGGGCCGTATTTTCACTGCAATATGTGGCTGGCAACTATTGGTGTCCCTCTCTTACTCGTATGTTAGAGAAAGACACCAATAGTTGCCGGCCACATATTGCAGTGAAATTATGGCCCGTTTAGAAGCCCCTTAATAACTTCAAGTTTTTTGTCAATGCGCTCAATTTTGCTTTACCAGCTGCCACCGAACTTACAAGTATTTCTAATTTCTCGCCTTTACTTTTCTAGTCTCTAAAGCCACGATGTCGGAACACTAAAATAGATAGTATAGTGCTTATATTTGACATTGGTATGGGTGATATTGAATACAGACCTATTTAAAGTGAGATGCCACGTCCTATTTAAGGTTTTTGACAGGACATCTTGCTATAAATCGGTCTTTTATCTAACGTAGAAAATAAGTTTTCGTATCGAGACGAATTTATTGTGTAAGTAATAAGATTGTATGTGTAAGAATGTTAATAGTTAATTTTTATAGGTATCTAAGTATGTCATAAAATTTTTGCTTATATGAAGCCATTTATAATATCATGTGAATTATTAATTAATAATAAATTTAGTGCCTTATTTTTATTTTTGTAATAAAGGTCTGAAAATATTGTGTGTTATTTTTTTTATCATAATTCAGCAGACCTTAGACGTAGCGATGATGGGGTAAAACAAATTATCAGAGGCCGGAATTCTCTTAGCACTTTTGAGCTGTCATAGGAACTTTTCGTTTATCGACTTCCGATATTTTATACATATTTTATCGATACATTTTAGAACACAACATAAAAGAAGATTAAAAGTAGAGTTAAAAAGCGGTCTTATCGCTACAGACCGATCTCTTACAGATTACTTTTGAGTAGTTGAAAATGTGAAATTGAGATTTGCAATGAAAACAATGAAAAGTTAAGTTAACAATTTCACATTTAATCGGAGAGTTCAGTGTTATATCATTTATTAATTTTATGTTCAAAGCCTGTTTTAGTGCTGACAAGTGTTTCATCATTAATTTCTCTATAAAAGAAATAGATAGTCATTATCTGAAAGACATCAGTTAAGATCACTCTTTAGCGATAAGACCGCCTGTTGTTTACCTCTACTTTTAATTTTATTGAAAATGTTGTGATCTATAAATGTATCGATAAAATATGTACATCGGAAGTCGATAAACGAGAAGTCCCTATGACAGCTAAAAAGTGGTACAGTCGAGTTCATAAATATGAATGCACTTTACCTTGTAAGTAGTACCTTGTCATTTTAATTCATATATGGCAGTTAAAACCATGACATTAAATAGACAAGGTACTAAAGTGTATACATATTTATGAACTCTACTGTACCAGAATCTCGGGCTCTGCAAATTATACATATACCATACGTTGGGATCACAGCACCCATCGGACCAGGGCAGTAAAAAAAAGGGCTTATTAAAAATATTCATTTATTTATAACACCGACATTTCATAAATTATCGTCCTTTGAGAGCGTTACTCGAATATTTGTTATAATTTAACACATAATCCAAAATATTTACTGTAATCTAGTTATTTAAAATACATAAACAACAATTCATATTGACGACTTTTAAATCGATAAATGTAAAAACCATGACCTGAGTCCTCCGGTGCTTTTAGTACAGTGTCAAATTAACTATTGAGTACCTTTTATATTTGACATTATTTCAAGCCAGGACCGGGTGATCCAGGAGGTTGAAATATATCTTAGAATGGTCCAAACATCAGGGAAAAATATCGAATCTTGACAAGAACTTAAAAAATCTCAAGTCAACATGTAGCATTCATAACGTGATATGATATAATTATAAGACATCGGATGTTCACAGAAATATCGACATACAGCGTAATCAAAGTGAAGAAAATAATGGGAGATGCATTTTTTGTCGTAATTTATAAGATATAAGACCGTCTTTAGCTTGCCAATGAGTTTGGGTGTGGGATACATGCGGGCCTGGATGCCAGTCTGAAGTAAAATGGGCAATATGATCCATTTTTTATGTTATTGCTGCTTTATTAAGTGAAAGCAGACATTACAATATGTCAATGTTTAAATAAATTCATAACATAAATAGAATATATTTGTCGCTCTGTAATGTAAGGTGTAATCGTTAAAAACACGTCCAAGTACATTTGTAAATAGCAATTTTATGGCTACAAAAGTCGCCTGACATTTGCTGTAGGTATCCTACGAACAATCATAATTATATTTAGTAAACATAAATATAAATGCGTCAAACGAAGTAAAATCAACAAAAAACACTACTAGATTACTAGAACGTAGTCCGAATAAAACGCGGAGGGCACTTATGAATCTGGGAAAGTCATTATCTAGGTGTCCTTGCTGATGCCAATCTGGGCCTGCTTCCAAAATATCAAGTCACAACACAATACGGATTTTTATGAAAAAATACGGTTTTCCTAAAACCAGATTTCCACCGGATTTTACGGTTTCTGTTAACATTCTCAACGCCGTGTTAAATAGACTTAGGGCTGATTTTTCAAACCCCAGATCCTATCCGGAAGGTAGATTTTAGCTCCATCCTTTTCTTTCATATGACTTCAGAAAAGGATAGTAATACATTTAACTGACGGATAGTTTTATCTGGGGATTGAAAAATCAGCCCTAAAAGTGCCAACTCACACGCCATGGCAGTTAAAAACCAGAGCTCTGGGCTTATTCTTCTGGGTAAAACCATATTGCCTTTGACATTTTATCGTATTGTCAACGTTATTATAGCTCTTATTTACACCCGACTTGACAGTAATGTCGGGTTTGAAAACGATATCGAAGGAAGATGGGCTAAACCAAAGGAGTATTTGTCGTGCGGATAGAACAATCGCGTTGAACAGGTCAAAACCAGATTTTCGAAAAACGTATTTTAAAAACTACATGGTATCTAATGCTCACTCCCAAAATACCAGACTATCTCTTTCACAGATTCCGAAAACACCAGCTTCGAAATATTAGGTAAGGATGATCAACACCTCTCGAGGCAGTGATCCAACTGCTTTGTCCAACTAACCAATAATTTCCATTTGAATATCAAATTAACAGGCTCGATGGAGCTCCGCTAGCGGAGCTCCTATTTCTGGGTGGTTTAGCCCTGCTGGGATTTCAGTACAGTGAGAATCAGGTATTTTAAAATTCTGGTATTTCGGCACTGAGCGGTGTCTTACAGTATTGCAGGGCGAAGGCTCTTATCCATTAATTTTACTATTACTTGTCCATTTTTTTTGTTAATTAATGTCCAATCATTGTCCATGTATTGATCTGGCTGATTATTTTGATTTGAAGCCCTTAAACTAGTTTAATTCGCTATTCCTAGTGCATTCAAAGTGAAGTCTTACTGCCGCACTCAGAGATGTCAATTAAATTGAATGCTTGTTTAGTGACGTGTTGTCTTATTCTATTGCTGTAGCAAAGAAAGTGACAGCAGCAATTTTAATCAAGCATTAAATTAAATTGACGTCTCTGAGTGCGGCAGTTAACCTTTTCAACATCATTGGCGGTGATATCCGCACCACTGGTTCAACGCCAATGACAGATATTTCCGTCATGGTTGCCAGCGCAAAATAGTCCTGAGCATCTATAAGGCCAGGTTGACATTAGCTCTGGTTCCAAACTGTCATTGCGTTGCTGAGACTGCCAATTTTATTCTGCTGTGTTTGAGTTCTCATACGGGATTTCTAACTTTGCTTTAAATGTCTAAAATCTAAAATCCTTCCTATAGAAAAGAACACAGCGGAATTCGCAGTCTCAGCGACTGGAGTGACGTTTTTTGTTTTCGACAAAACTTTAAAAGGTCGTTTTCAACGCACCGAAAGATAACCTACGTTACGTCGTTATTTCATACGAGGACTGTCAAAGCGACCGAACCATTACGCATGACAATTGTCAACATGTCGCACCATACCGGTCAACAACAAACTCAACTCAACTTCCACAATTTTATTTAAATACAACAATAGGATTGAAAAGGAAATTCAAAACATTCTTCGAGGAAACAACACAGTCGTTCACAATAGTCTTAAACAGTTCTGAGAACTTACAAACGGTCGGCACTTTCGAACTGACCGTCCCGCGGGCATCTCTACACTCTATACAATTAATTTCATACCCCTTTACGTTTAATTTATTTGTGCCAATGTTATATTGGTGCGGTTCGTTCGTGAGTATGCCTCTGAAGCGAATTCGCTCGTCGGTGTGAAGGAGACTGGTGTAGTTGGTGAAGAAGTGGCCGAAAGAGATGGTGATTTCGGCGTTCCGACTGAGGATGCTTCCGCTCGTCTCCATTATGACTTTTATTTCGTGTGTGTATCTGCAAAATTATAAAAACAATGTCAAAGAACCGCCGTACTCAATTTTTCCACTAGACACTTCGGTAACAAATACGCTTGCTACTGACTCATGGATTATACTTTGTCTATACTTGGAACCGAACCGAGGACCACTAGCTTCATAGGCAGGGTCACTACCAATAACCGACCACTTCGTTCGTCTACGAACACTGCGTTTTCCGGTACTCAGACATTTGTTCTACCAGCGAAGTGCCCCGCTCTCTTTCACTTAAGTCTAGCCACTCTTAGGGCTATGTCGGTTACGTTGGTTCTCGTGCATATATTATACGTATTAAAAATGATATGTTAAACAATTATTTAAAAAAAATACACTGGATCTGGGTACTCACTCATTGTACCGGTTCAAATGGCAAATCTTCCCGCTGTGCCTCGCCACGTTCCTCAGAAACCGGCACTCCTTGACAGACTGCTCGCTGCACTCGGCGTACGCCTCTCCGTAGTAGCACCTGTAGGAAACGGCACACATATAACCATTCGATTGCACCATGTTTTACGATGTAGGTGGTCACTAAAAAAACATTTTCATTTAGCAAAGCTTTTTTGGCCCCTTTGAATATGTTATTTTAACTAAAATCAGCTCTTACGTAACACTTTTTAGATATGGAAATTTTTGGCATTTTTTAACCACCTTCTCAATTCTAAATAATCCCTACCTGAAATACTCTTGCAAAAACCCAGGCAGCCACGACGCCACGTCCTCCCATCGATTAGTTATCGAACTCAGCTCAATATCCTTTATATATCCTTCCCAATTGACATGAGCGCCATCTAGCACGGAACACTTGATTTGCGTAGCCGCCATATTTGACTCGATCCAAGATGGCGAATTGCATTGCGCATAATAATCCTCCCAACCGATATGGTATGAATTATCGTCAAAGTCTGTGGTGAAGTCGTTTTTCAATAGGTTTTTTATGCTGGATTTATCGGTGACTATTAGTTCGATGAGGTTGGAGGGAAGGCCCTCGTCTTGGATGTTCACGACGAGCTGGTTGCCCAGGAACATGAGGGTTATCAGGCCGAAGGAGAGCTGGAAAAAGAAGTACCTGATATTACTAGAAATGTGTCACGAAGAAAAAACGAAAGAAGTTGCGAGTTATGTAAAGTTATGTCACGTTTATTACATTTCTCATCGGCAAATATTTAAAACTACCTATGCCTAACACTTTAACAATTTAACTAAACATTCAAAAATAAAAAGAAGCAATGAAAACATACCTGAAACGGCGTGACGAACTTCTTTGTAGAATCCGACTTGGCCAGTATGCAAGTCACACTGAGACCGACCCCGAATCCTATCACCAGCGTGGCCGTGTAGAACAATCGAGAGAACGTCACGTACTGGAGAAACGCGACGATCGGCAACGTCAACGTCACCACACCGATCAGGGGAAGGAACAGAAACGAACAAACTAAACCTAGCGTCCCTCGAATCAGACCGTACGTCGTACAACCGTGCGAGCACAGAATAAACATCTGCAACCAGCTCAAAGTCACGCAATGGGGCAACGTGTACTTGAAGAAACCTTGCCAATTACTTCTGCGGGCCATAAATACTAAAATAACTGGGATAAGAAGCGAGAAAAACATACGAGCGTTCAGACAAAACTCTATACTATTCCCAAGTATATACGAGGGGTAATTTGATATACGCAAGTCAAGAAATCGCCAGCCTTGATGAACTACTGTGTCTTTCTCGTAGGGGTACTTAGCTAGTACGTTAATTCCGAAGGAGAGTAAGGCTAGCAGGTCCGGGTACGAGCCGCCGTTCGTACCGAAAGACAACAGCGACATGAACATCAAACCGAATGATAGCACGCAGAATTCAGAAAAAGGCACCCATTGCGTAGCTATAAAGGGGTATAAGAACAGATTGATAAACAACGAGAGGAAAAACTGCAAAAACGGACCTAAATTATTCCTAACGAACAAGTTCTCAGATTCGTCCGGCAGCAAGTTGCCGTCGCTATACCTAAGGAACAGACCCGACCATTTCCTGAAGTCAATGAACTGTCTCTTCGCGTGGAACATCTTGAACGTGCAGATGGCCATCGCGGCGAAGCTGACGTAATAGATCACTAACGGCACTAAGTGGTACAGGCTGTCGGTGCTGACGGAGAGGTAGGCTATTAAAACTAACGATAATTCGATATTGGATAATCTAAACGTGAACGAGCCGAAGTAGTAGAGCAGTTTCAAGTATAGGACTCGTATGAAGACTAAGGGGTGGAGGAAGGCCTGCTGCAGGAGCGGCACGTGGTCGAGCGCCTTGAGGCCGGGGTCGGTGAGCGTGAGCTCGTAGCCGCCCAGCGGCAGCTCGCCCTGGCAGTAGTCCACGGCCGCGCCCACCAGGTTGTCCACGGTCAGGTTGCGGATGTCCTCGCTGGGCCCGCCCGTGTCTTCGTAGTCTGCAGGAATGATGCTGCTTTGTAAATTAATATTATTTATTTCCTATAAACTTTACTAATATTTTACCGTTCAGTATTGTATTGTCACATTTCAAACTAAACTAACGACCTGTTTGTTTCGTATGTGAAGGTCCAAATCAAGATTGTATGTGTATAAGAATTATGAAATCCATGGATTCTAGAACCACGGTAAGCTACCAAAAGTCTAACCCTAACCTAACCGAAGGCAAAGCCCGTAGAAACAGTATGATTACCTTGGTCCCCCTGATGCTGCGTGCGGAGCGCCCCGTTGCCGACCTGCTCCCCCTCTTGCAGCTGATCGCCCCCCCGCAGCTGGTCGCCCCCCTGCAGCAGGTCATCCCCATGCAGCTGTTCCAGCGCCTGGCCGTCGTCCAGCGCGCGCGCCTCCTCTGTGACACGAGTCTCTTCACACAACTAATACTACAGATGTACTGTCTGCTAAGCCAAATAGCAGCTTCTCAAAAGTCATGTAGCAATCACAACCTCATTACTAAGACGAGAGGATCGAATCTTCTTTGGCAATTAAGTCTGAGATCCTGTTTATTAGCTTAGGAGGGCAGTGTAGTGTAGTGTAGTGTAGTGTGTAGGGCACATAAATCTAATAGTGACACTATGCAAAAAAGGAATTCTACAAAAGTTAATTCTTTAACCTCAATAATGTCACTATTCAAATAGATTTTTCGTAATTTAGTGTCACTGTCGGATTTAACGTGCGTACGACATCGTGTCTGGACCACCAAAAAATCGTATTTATCGTGCTTTCTCAGTCAGCTTTAGTAAATTGATAAGCTAATTGTGAAAGAAATATGAATACGAACTAACCAACAAAATATAATTTCGTATCTGTACACAAGGGGTTGGTAATGCGATACATTTATTTAGGACCTGTAGGCTGATCCCCGGGGCTGTTTAAATACACCAAAAAAAAAACCCTCGTCTGGTTATTGCATGACTAACTGTTGATCAGAACGCTGCCAAACTTAATAAGTACACCCGCTAATATGCTAATCTGAAGATTGCCTGCAAATATCATCGATATCGGTCCACCCGTTTTGGAGTCCATAGGGAACATACACACAATCACATACATCGATTTTTATAGTATATCCTAGTAATATTATAAATGCGAAAGATTGTGTGTTTGTTTGTTACTCCTTCACGCTGCTACGTCTGGACGGATTGGATGAAATTTGAAATAGAGATAGCTTATACTCTGGATTAACACATATACAAGAGACGGCATTACCTGCGGCTTCATCGTCAGTGCCGTCTTCCTGTTGTAGCGTGGTGTTGCAGATCTCGCGGATGCGTCGCTCCAGCTGCGCCGTGGTGATGTACTCCTCGCCGTTGGCCAGGCTGCCGGGACGGCGGAGTGTCAACAAGGGCTCGGATAACAATGATAATACTATATTTTCGCTTGGAATTTAAAACTGACTGTCCCTTGCTTCCACCGGGATAGAAGCTTTAGGTCCCAATCTCATTAGGACCAGGGGGCTTAACTCTTTGAACGCCAAGAACCACTAAAGTGGTCGTGTACTGTCGTGCCTACCACGCCATCGACCCATATAGTGGTCACAGATACAGTGCAAAATTGACCCGAGTATTTGTGACGTAAGGTTGACATTCGCTGTGGTTTTCAGCTGTCATTGGCGTGTGAGGACGTTTGTATCAAGTCAAAGGAGTTCAAAAGGTTAATTTGGTTGCGTTTATCTCGTGACAAAATGTGGATAAAACATCCGTCACTTTCTTACACTTATAAGCACGAGAGTGACAGATGCTTTATCAACATTTTGTCACGCGATAAACGCAATCATACTAGGCCCGCAGGTAGCAAATACGACTAGATCGACCATCTCGATCTGACTACATGGCTTTGTGCCCAGATCGCAATACGAACGCCGCCGTCGGCTCGGCGGTCTGAAAGTCGGTGCCACCACGGAATAGAAAAAACAGTGGAAGTGGCATGAGCTTCGCTTAGTATCAGACCTGTTGTCGCCAATACTCAAACTATCATAAAAACAACACGCCAGCCGCACCAAATGTTTTTGATGCAGCTATCGTTTTTACACTCCAAAATAGCACAATAAGGCATGCTTCTGGATTTAGGTATTTCCTATTTTAGAAATATCGAAATATTGAATTAAGCGATCGCGGCAAATGTATGGTAGGATATGCGGAACTCCGCATAACTATGCCACACGTTACACGCCCACTTGACACTTCTACTGTTTTTTCTGTTCTGTGGGTGCCACTGACGCCACCGTCGGCCACAGCCAACACAAGTTGCAGATTAAAAGACTTTGTTTCGTATGAATTAAGATGTAATTTGCATAGCATAGCAAACATGTTTGGTGTGTGAGTGACACATTTTGTATTTGACGTTAGGCGTTCAAAAGCTAAATTAATAAATATTATTGAGGACTTGACAGAAGCGCGTGGAGCTAACCCCATGTGCTTATGTTTAGCCCACCAGAGTAAATCTCTTTAACCGAACAATTGTCACCGCACGTGATATCCATAGACTTGTTTCTCCAATAAGTCCATGGTGATTTTCTACAACTGACGAAACACACCTTGTTAGAACAAGGAGTGAAGGCCATTAATTAAGAAAAACAAATTAATGTTGATGGTGAAGTAAAGACAACTTACCTAGCGAAGAGGTCGCGGGCCGCTTTGCGCGCCACGGTCTCCTGCCGACTAGCTGCGAGGCAAGACTTGGCGCGAACTATCGCCGCGCTATCTTCCTCTATCACTCCACTACGGATACACCTGGAAAAGAGAGAGAAAGGTATATTAATATAATCAACATATTAAGGAATTAGGGAAGTAAGCAGTGAGGCGTTACATTGACTTATTGTGATGGCACCAAGTGTTGTACACTTTAGGCAAGCACCAATAATGAACACTCAACTCTTAAGTCAAATAGCTAAACAAATGAATAACCCTTATCTTCTGTAATATAAGAATCAAGTGTCCTTCATTGGTCCTTGTCCATTATTGGTTCCATCAATGTATTGTCCCATTATTTAATCTATCAAATATCTTGACCGACTAGGCTATCCCTTCTGGAAGAGAACCCATATTTATTATATCGATGCCTATGTCTTGTAATTGTTAATGTGCAATAAAGAGTATGTATACATACATACATACACACATACTATAAAGATAATGGAATATAGTACCTTTCATTACCCGTCTCAGGAACTAGAATCTTTATTGTTTACAATCCGCGAAGTCCCGCCCCAGTACAGTCAACAGCATAAATAAGTGATGATTTATGTACCTTGTCGTTTTCAATCGTTTCGCAATTTTGTATAATATTTCAAACACGACGTTAAAGTGACAAGGTACATAAATCATCACTTATTTATGCTGTTGACTGTTCATAATTTTTCATACATCAAGTCAAACGAGCATCGTCTATTTCACTAACGGGGCGCGCTGTCATGGATTAAACATGGGTCTCTATTCTACTCTGTAATACCATATTGCTTTTGACGTGTTATCGTATTGTTTATAACTCTGCCGCCTGCCTGCAAAGGTGTATTAACCCTTTTCCAGGCATAGTACATTTCATCGACCACATTCATGTTGCTCAAAATTGAACTTCGTTAGCGAACAAGGCCCTCTAAAAAAAAGGAAGCATGCGCAATTTGATAGTCAAAGCAAATTAAACCCCCTATCTTAAGAAATAAGGTCACTTATAAATACGCGGTTCTATGAGACATGCGCCCTCTTTTCTGAGGAGGGCGGTAGGTATACGGTAAGTCAGCATCCTATTCCACATTTTTTTAAAATTGTTCATTTCAATGGTTTACTAGTAACAATTTGCTACTTAATGCTAAGAAAACTAAATGTGTTAGGTTCGCTTTGCCTAATGTTAGACCGGTAGAATCTAGTATTTTTCTAAATGATGAGTGTTTGGAAATGGTGGATAAGGCACTTTTCTTAGGAATAACTATAGACAAAAACTTGCAATGGAGTCCCCATTTAGCAGTACTAGCAGGTAAATTAAGTTCGGCAGCTTATGCTGTTAGGAAAATTAGACAACTTACCAATGTTGAGACAGCTCGCTTAGTTTATTATAGTTATTTTCATAGTGTTATGTCGTACGGTATTCTTGTTTGGGGAAAAGCTGCTGACATACAAACTATTTTCGTGTTACAAAAAAGAGCCATTCGTTCTATATATAACCTAAACTCCCGTGATTCCTTAAGATTATTATTTAAAGAAATTAATATTTTGACAGTAGCATCACAATTTATTTATGAGAATATTATTTATGTCATTAAAAATCAAGACTCTTTTATTAAGAATTGTGACATACATAATTTGAATACAAGAAATAAGAATAAAATTGCTATTAAAAAATTTCGTGTCCGTAAGGTATATAAATCATTTGTAGGTCAATGCATTCATTTCTATAATAAATTACCTGACGAAGTTTTAAAGTTACCATTTCCAGTACTTAAAAATTACTTGAAAAAGTCGTTGATGTCTAAAGCTTACTATAGGGTCGAAGACTATCTAACAGATAAAAATGCTTGGCCTAAATTAAACACCTAAATATCTTAATAATAACCTAATCATACCAATATATAAACATTGTGTATTGTCTAGGGGACACGGTTTCTGTAGGGGAATGTATCGAAACTAATTATGTGTTGTTTTGCACCGTCATAGGTAAGTATAATTTTTAATTTTTATTTATTTCTTATATTTACTATTTATGAGTTCTTGTAGAAATTTTGAGTTTTGACACATTTTCCTGCTCAACTACGCATGATATATATAGACGTATTTTTGTTACATTCATTGTTTTATATAATACTAGGTTAAGTTTTATTTTTCGTTGTATAATATCATATCATAAGAAATGTTTAAAAAACGACTGACTGTTGAGTTTCTTGCGGCGTTTCTTCTCAGCAGTGGTCTCTTGCGAAGCGCTGGTAGATTATTGACGTGTAAAAGTGCCCGTGCGGCCTACTTACTGAATAAACATCTTTTATCTTTTATCTTTTTTTATCTTTTAATAATATAAACGCGTTGCCGACCGTAAGATAAACAGGAGATTGTGCAAAGATAGTATATTAAAGATTGTAGAATCGATTGATTTGCTCCCAATTTATCGTATTCTTCTATCGTTCGATTCCTATTTTGTGGATTCTTACGACGACACGACGAATTAGTAACACATCGATTGTCACTAAAAACGAAAGTACAAGCTATGTACATTTCAACAATGCGCTCGAAAATATCTAACACGCTCTTATGCCTCTAGTAATAGAGACGTGTCAGATATTTTTAAGCCCATTGTTGGACAATATATTATTGCTGGTGACTGTACACCAAAACCACCCTTACATTTTTTTAACAAGTTCATCCCGAACTAAATCCCATTTCCCCTTCCAAATAGCAAAACTTGCGATGTCAGTGGTCATTTGAAACACTAGCACATTGATCATCGAACAAGAAAGTAAACAAGTTACTCTAAAATTACTAATTTAACAATGTGACAAACCACAACAAACTTAGAGGCACTAATTGCTTAAAAACACGTTTTAAATTTCAAATATTACACTAAACACGCACAGTAGATTTTGATACACTTAAAATTAATTTACAAAAAGAGCACAAGACACTTAAGTGGCCCGTTCGAGTATCACGTAGGTTATGCAAGTCTTACACCAACAACCTACCTGTTCAACAAATAAACAAATATTTTTATCAACTGACCGATGAATGTCTGCCATGTTTATGTTATTGTTCGCGACAATACCGACGTTACCTCATACGTTTAAGTATGTTTACGATTTCCATGAGCGGTGGAATTTTAAAATATTTGCATTTTGATTTGACTCAGTTTTGAAAGGTTTTTTTCTTTTGACCTGTCAGATTATTGATGGCCAGTTGCTTTGTAGGTACATAGGTTCATATTCATTATCTATTAACGATATACTATCAATATTATCATGCATGCACCCTAGTATAGTCTAGGACCAATTTTGAAAAAGTAGAATACAAGCAGCAAATCATGTAAGAGGCGAGGTGAAAAAGTTATCAGAGGGTTTTGACCCTGCAGAATACGGATCTGCCTGTCGCCATTCCGAAATTTGAAGCGGAAGTACGGTATACCGTAAAAGGTGCAGCCAAACTTTTCGTCGTACCTACATTATAATAGGAGATCCGAAGAGGAGACGACCTTCACCGAGCTGCTTATTCGATCAAAAGTATTTTATACCAAATTTAATATGTTAAGTAAGATGTAGCGAATGTGTTGACTGAAAAAATTCAGTCCAGTGAATATTTAATAAAAATTGTTTTTTTTTTAAAAATGGCACTATGTGCAAACGTTAGGTTGACTACTTTTTTACCATCATAACTATTGGGTAGGCAGGTATAAACAGCAAGTCGGTAGTAATAAATTGCACCGGTCTGCTTATTGAATAAAATTTATACCAAAATGAAGATCATTTCTTTGCGAAACACGGTGATATAGGGTTGCCTACGAAAAATCAGTCCCGATTCCGGGTTGCCGACTTTTAAAAAAGCAGCTCGGTGAAGGTTATCTCCTCTTCGGATCTTAGACCACTAGGTAAATCGTTGTTCTGGTACCCTAAAAAAGGTTCAATTTTTTTGGTTTTTTGATATGTTGTAAAGGACCACATAGTCATGTTAACCCATTTTTTTTGTCTCTCCAACTCTTTATCTTTCTCCGCCATCTTGGAAAAACCGTCACTTTTTTCCGTATTATTCCTTTAATGTCGTTAAAGTTCATTCTAGTGCTAATCATGGTTCTGCAATATTGTAGAATGCAAAATTTTGCTAAATGTTTTGGGTTCACAGATTTTTTCCAGGACCCCTAGGGACGAAGATATGGAATCGTCTATGGGGAGCTAGCGTTAAAAATTGCTACCCTATTACGGCGGATTTCCCCACAAATCGAAATAAATATGAAATTTCAAAAATAAAGGGGCTCGCCATACGTTTGCATCAAGGTATGATCATATTTCATAGTGCAAAGAAACACAACAAGAACTATAAATCGGTCAAGTGTGAGTTGGGCCAACGCTAATTCGACCCGAAATCGGATTCAAATCGAATTAATACCTAACTTAGCGGCGGTACGGAATGCGATTCGATGCTTCGATGCGAGTCCGACTATGTTTTGATTTCTATGAAACACGAATGATCCCTTAAGGGATAAGTTCGCCTTGCACTATCAGCCAAATGGAACCCTGGTCCCAAAACCACCATAGAACTGTGTCACAGTGATGTAATGATTCAAGCTGTGGGTTCAACTCATAATAAAATAAACGACAAACAAATTGTTTTATATTGTCACTGTGACACCATTCTATGGTGGGTCAGGTTTCGGTTGGGCTGTAAGTATTGTTTATGGCTTGGAGAAGGCAAACGAGTGCATGCAGCCACCTGATGGTAAACTATGATCTGAGACTAAACAGTTGCATTTTTAAGGCCGTACATGCATTGCCGTGTTTACGTACAAAACAATTCCAAGAATAATGAAGTGTTAATGGTAAATTGGTTCATTTGGGTTGGTTTACATCTTTGCCCATTTCAATTGATACTGACCATAGGTGTACTTCTTTACCCTAATGCTTACATACGACATAAAGGTTATAAAATAATAAAAAGTCACCTTCTCAACATTCTTCTGGCTTCGGGGTGAGCTTGTTCAGTGGCACAAATGAGCCATTCTAAGGCCTGCTTGAAATTAGATACTTTATCTGCTTCTAGTGCTGAAACAAAAAAAATACATTTTGATGCAAGTGCGGAAAGTATATCATTTTACATAAATCTCGAGGTGTCTTGGCCTAAGCTGCAAGCAAGGGACAAGACTCAGGAAAAGTAAAAAATACTATTGGAAAAAATACAACTTTCCGAACAATATGCAGGTCTGTAAAAAAAGGAAAAAACACTAGTGCAAAAAATGCAGCTTTTACTACAAAAAGTAAAAAGTACTAGTTTGAAAAATCCGACTTTCCACACAATATACAGCTACAAAATGTAACTCTTTTTCAGCAACTGAATTAAAAAGACAATGGAAACCACAAATCAGAAACATTCTTCAGATCTTCAGTACAAACAAGGTGTCGGACACAGTTACAAATAATTGCTTGATTTAGATGCTATTAGGCACCTTATAATAATATATATATTGATGTATCATAGGCTCATGGGCCAAAACGTTTTGAAAAGACTATCGCATATGGCGAGATTGGAGGCTGGTGAAGGAAACAACTAGATGCAGGCGGTAAGGGCCAATTATAGTAGATATTGTTAAGGGAGGATCCAATAGTGAATGTCATTTGACTGACATGATAAATGACTTTGGTCAAAGTAAAATAAAACAAAATACACATCTTAATCCTTAGTTATGAGAGCCATTTTTTATGCCATAGAGAAGGCAAATGAGCATACAGGCCACCAGGGGCACATTTTATAAAGGTACAATTTACAATTTTCCAGGTCTAAACTGGCAACACTGCTCAAATGGCTGACCGTCATTGGTCGAGGCTGTGTCAAATGGAAACTTGTAGCCTGTAAATTGTAATTTGTAGCTTTATAAAACCGGCCACAGATGGTAAGTGGGTTCTGTGACCCATAGACTTTTGCATTCTCAAGACTGCAATCCTAAGACTGAAAATGCGACACCAACCCTGGGTACTAAGGTGAAATACTTTTATGCTAGTAATGTCAATGGTTGTCTCATCCCAAGACCAAAAGAAAACAATGTTAACACTGCTGTTAGGCAGTAGGGTATAGGAAAAGATCGTAGTAGTATTCGGATGGACCCAAGGCCACAGACTATAATGTAGCCTGTCAGCTGATTTGTCATTTCAGAGATGTAATTCAGTTACGTTAGCTATCTATTGATTTAGTCACAAGTGATGAATGGCAGGGATGGAGCATCTTAAGTTTTGTACTTAGCGCTACGTAGTAACCCTCTAATTTCATATAAAGCAATAAGGACAAACCACATTTCTCATCCAATAGCTGTTTAGCGAGAACAACTTGTGACTCTGCACAGCCGTCCTCTGCCAACTGGTTGCGGAGCCTCTTAAGAGAGCCTGTTGGACCATCTGAAACAAATTGATATGGTACAAAAAGTAAGGTAATATCTTGCAATGATCTTTGAAATTCTACGGCAAATTAAATGTGCAGCAGATTTTTCCAGATCTGTCCAAAACCATTAAAATTTGATTGGCCTTATAATAAAATTGTAACTTAAAATTTAAATTCCTATCCAAATGGCCTTCTTTCATCTGTTCACTCCATTGTTATCATGTGAGGTGATTAAACGAAGGTGCAGAATAAAATTATTCTGACTTTATTATTAAGCAAAAAAAACAAGAAAAAAAACTATGAATACAAGGGAAAATAATAAAAAAAAATTCATTCATAGCAAAATTCGAAACTTCTTAAGGACAGATCTACTACCAGCACTGAAATTTATTATAATAACCTCATAATTTTTAGCTATCTCTAGCCCTGGCATAGTGGTATTTACATACATACATACATACCTTCACGCCTGTAATCCCCGAGTGGGGTAGGCAGACCTACAGAATTACCTACAACTTTAAAAACTTGTTGATAATTCAGTAACCAGTAGTATTTACACATTCGAATTAAGAACCTTATTTCTCGATAGAATGGTGAAACGTGAAACCATACAAGGTCAGTATTTTAATTTTACTGCCAAAAATATGACAAGATCGTAAGATTTCCTTTCAATTCACTGTTGAATGTTGGCATTTTAAATAAGAACATAGGTACAATTCGTTTATTTACTTACCATGTATATACCAGCGTTTTCGACCACCTGGTGGCATCACTGAACACAAAACAATGTACTTCTACTTCGGTATGCTTAAAAATAGTCATCAATCTAAATTTAATAAAAAATACTTATGTAGAATTTTTTAGCAAAATATTATTCTTGTTTTGATTGACTCCACTGCAAATTTTGTTTGACTTTGCTTTGATTGTCAAAATCAGACATTAGCGGGAGACGTTAAATTTTTGCATGTTTCAAAAATTGCAATCATTTTATTAATCCTTTGATAAAAATGTGAGATATAACACACCTTCAACTAAGTAATAGATATTTAAAGTTTTACAAGCTACCGAAGTTAAATGGTGAAAGACGTACACCTACGCAGTACGCCTACGCATTAAATAGTAAAATAGGAAGGGTTCGAACAAGCAAAAGCCGCGTTAAAATTAGACACCCCAAATTATAAAAATATCCTTTCGTCACCCTTAGTGGGAGGGATCATCACGATGTTTTTGTTTCCTTTTTTGTTGGCTCATTACATTTAGATTCTGAAGTTTTTTACGTCTTAAAGCAAACGAACGAAACGTTAGTCGAAGTAGTTACTTTCGGTTCAACAGTGAGAGACTGAGAGTATTATCATGTCAGCCAACATACAGTTGATAAATGAAATCGGAGAGTTCAGAGGTCCTACTTTGAAAATCGAAATTTGAAGTTACGTTGGTTCCATCTCTTTCTCTCGATTTAGTCTCGAATGACTGGATGAGGGATGGAGCTAACGTAACTTCGAAGGTTAGCTGGAAGATATCCCTTAAAGGGATAAGTTCGCTGTATGTAAATAATAATAATAAATATCAGGGGGACAATGTCACATTACACATGTTACATCACATTACACGGTGTGACATTGTCCCCCTGATATTTAATACATAGAAAACATCCATGCCTCAAGAACAAATATCCGCGATCATCACACTAATATCTGCCCTTACCGGGATTTGAACCCAGGACCGCTTGCTTCGTCGGCAGAGTCACCAACTAGGCCAGCGCGTCGTCGAATGTAAATAGAAATTCTAAATATTTTATTTGGATTTTGCGTTTCGTACAGTGTTTACATACATATATACATACATAATTATATTCAAATAAAATAAAATACAAATGGTTAAAATTATCCTATAATTATACGCTCTTTGATTTCTGTTATGTTGGCTAAACTTTTATCTTACATTTTGAAAGCGGTGCCTCAAAAATCAATACTCTTAGCCTGACAGTTGTCAAAAGTTTCAGGAGAAACCACAGGAAGAAACACAGGAGAAAAAATATAGGTACCTACCATAGAACAAGTAGCTAGTATAGCTATATGTTTTTATTATTTGCCTATTCTATTACAATGCTATTACATCAGCGGCCCGTTTCACGAAGCTACAAGTTACAAAAAAAAAAAAACATACAGTCGAATTGAGAACCTCCTCCTTTTTTGAAGTCGGTTAATAACAAGTGGAACCCCCTTTCTAGCAAAAGGAGTTAGAAAGAGACATCCGCTTGTAATTTGTAACTTGTAGCTTCGTGAAACGGGCCCCAGAATGTAGGCCTGTGGTCCGTCATGTGGTGGTCTGTGGTCCAGTCTCTTGTCTGTTCAGTTCAGACGGCGAAGGAAAAGAAAATCTGAAAATGTTTACGATAACTTTAGTACACTAACCGATTGACGCGTGTTATCGAGGATTTTCTTGTGAATTATATCCGATTTATGCTAAAATGTTGACGCCACGTTTTAAGCTAACGCAAGACGAAGACCACGTGTATATAAACGTGCACGCACCATATACAAACATTGGCGACACCGAAATCGATGTAGACGGTGAGAATTTCCTTTTTGTGTCAAGTCCTTATTTCCTGCGACTCCGTCTCCCGGGTAGGATTATCGAGAATGAACGCTCCAAAGGTGCATATACTTGTGAATCTGGAGACTTCAATTTAACTTTCGACAAAGAAAATCCTGGTGAACATTTTGAAAATCTTGATATGATCACTAGCCTACTAGCACCTCGTGATATTCCCGATCTCAATCCTGATCTGATTGAAGTTCTGGAAGAAGATGACATAACTATTGAGGATAATATTCCCGAGAATGGTTTCGCAAATAATTACTCTTATGGCTTTGCTGATAAAGTAACAAATGAATTCTACGAGATTGGAACTGAATTTCCTCAAATATTTGAGCTTAAAACCCCTGAGAGAGTGCCGAAGGATGAGCGTAATGAGCTACGGATGAAATACGAGAATCATAAGTTTTCCTCTGATCACTATTTAGCTGACTTCTTTGATGAGGAATTGATTGCTCCGTACCTATCAGCCAAGATGCATTGGAATGATCCTGATTTCAATAAAGATGCAGAGTTTAGTGAGCAAGAGGTTGGTATTCTTAAGGAGTTGCCTAATAAACACTATCTGTTGAGTAAGGATGAACATAGGCAAGTTTTTCTAGGACTGGTTGATATTCTGTTTGGATATTGCTATGACAAGCGGACAACTCTGAATGACAGTACTGTGGAGTCTAGCTGGACCATCAACAAGTTATCATCTACTCTGAGCTGGTTCTGTACATTTCAAGACATGAAGGAAGTGTTGATAGCTTGCTACCGGAGAGCGCTTGTCTATCCAATATTCAGGAACTTTGAACTCTGCCACAAGGTAAAAAGTGATGTAACTGCTCTCTTCCGTAAAGGCAAAAAGGTCATTATAAAATGTGTGATTGAAATCCATCAGATGTTCAACACAAGTAATGATGCCCGTTACATTCTCAACCAGCTTTTCATTAAAGATTATTTGATATTACTGCAAAAATGCAGAAGTGAGGAATTTGTGGAGCTTTTTAATAATATAGCAAACATTGAAATAATGAAGTCAGACCTTGATTTAGAATTGGAAGAGATAGAAGCAGCTGCAGATATGGTGCAACAGGAGGAAAATGATATTTTAGAGAATGAGGTGGCGGTCCGTATGGCATCTATGTCACTGTTAGGTTTGAATAAAAAGACCAATATCATATATGAAGAGGACAGTGATGAAGAAACTGAATCATCATCATCTTCAGACGACGATTCAAGTAGCGATTCCTCTGATGATTCCTCAGACCTAGACTCGGATGATGATCCGTCCTGACCCCTGTCTGACTGCAATAATGTGTGTGGCAAGGGCCTATAAGCGGCTTGGCGTGGTTTGGCTTGGAAGACTGAATAGTTAAGTAAAAGTGAAGGGTGAACAGAATGCTGGAGAGGACAATTTCAGATTGACAGAAATCTCATTATTAGTGGTTCTATGTTTCAGTGCTTTATTATAGGCTTCTGCCCAGGATGGGTGGCAGATGACTTTAAATCTAGACTAACCCCAAATGATGGAAACTAATCCTGACTTGAGGACTAGCCTTGTCCTAATTAAAACCCTGGGGCCATTCCTGTACGTATATTTATCATACAGTAGCATTTAATCAGTGGCTACTACAATTTGTTACTATTACATAATTAATGTATGTTTTAAAATTCAACGTGTCATAATTAATCAATAGAAGAAAATAGTCAAAATCATTATTGCAAAAATTAGATTAAAAAATTATGGTAGATTGCCTTAATGTTTTATAATATCCACTAATATTTG
This sequence comes from Acleris cristana, assembly GCA_948252455.1. Classification (NCBI taxonomy): domain Eukaryota; kingdom Metazoa; phylum Arthropoda; class Insecta; order Lepidoptera; family Tortricidae; genus Acleris; species Acleris cristana. Next base: position 6,936,744 of record OX411794.1, read on the forward strand.
CAGTTTAAATAACTTTGATAGTTTTACAATGTTACAAGAGGCAATCTTATTTGAAACTAATTTAACATGATATAGCTCCATGATAGGAATGACAGGTACTTCACCAATAAGAGCATTGCTCTTAAGTTATGATGATAATAAAAAAAAACTACATAAGAGCTGGTACTTTATTATATTTTATTATGTTAAAAATATTTATAGCAATTTATGTGAACTACTAAGCACAGCAAAATGTCTCTGTTACTCAATCAACCAATGTTAGTACACCTAATGTCCAACAATGTTCAGTTGAGATAATATGATTGGACAGACTATTTACGTCACATTATTTTGATACTATACTATATATGTATCTTGCAATGCAGTACATAGCAAAATATAGAAAAAAGCATATTCTTTATCCTGGGTCATTTTTGATGTGTGTGATCCCGTGTCCATGCGAAATATTTTTGTGGTGCTCCTGAATGTATTGTGTTAAGTGGTAGTGTATTGTACTTAATACTGTAACTGCAGGCAATAAAAGCAAAGCTATTTGTATGTTAGTGTATGTAACTTAGTCTGTGACTCTGCGTCAATCATTATTGACTGTAAATTAAAGCTATGTATTAAAAAAAAAAATTTTTTCTTCAATATTGATTCCATGTCTAGGAAATAACTGCACAACAATACATATACTAATTGTTCACTTTATATAAATCATACATTATACTTATTCATTATACACATCTTTATGGAAGGTCGATCCTAAACTGACTAAGTGATATTATTTTATGTATAATATGATATGAGAAATTAAATAAATGTGTAGATGATCTATTTTTTTAGTTACATTATTCACTTACTGGGTAAACCTATACCCAGTAAACGGAACTAACTATCTCTACTTGTTTAGTGGTTGGTTTACACGGGCTTAGTGTTTGTCATTAGTACTAAACGCTTAGTCCTAACCTGCATAGTGACAAGTGATATGTTACCGTTTACACGTTAGAATAGAATGACCGTGACCAGACATTCGAACTACAACTTGTCACTAAGCACTTGTCGTAGCTTTTTATGACGGTCAGCAAGCGACATGTGCTTAGTAAATTGTGGTGGGGTATTGACTTGTTAGGCAAACGTAGTGTAGGACGCCCCCCGGCTAGATGGACCGATGACCTGAAGAAGGCAGCTGGCAGTGACTGGATGCAAAGGGCGGGAGATCGCGCGCTGTGGCGCTCCTTGGGGGAGGCCTATGTCCAGCAGTGGACTGCAACAGGCTGATATGATGATGATATGATTGACTTGTCGCTAAGGTAAATAGGATCGAGTTCAATTCACTTATACTGTACACAAACACTAATACTAAGCACTCATCAGCATTTTTACACATTGGGTAATAGTGTAAGTGACAAGTACTAAGCATTAGCTACTAAGCCCGTGTAAACCAAGCCTTACTCGCATGTAACATGCTGCATGTATTTCGATAAGGACTTTATGGCTTCGAAAATGCAGATGAGCACATAGATCACTTTGTCACTTGATGTTAAGGCTGCGTTTCCACCAGTGCTATGCGAGGCAGATGAGCGGTGTTGCGAGGAAAAATTTACCAATAGGATTGTTTTATTAGCATCACTATCGTATTGGTGGATCTTTTCTCGTACACCTGCTCTGAGGCACGTTTTATAAACCTACAAGTAACAATTTTACAGGTCTAAACTGGCAACACTGCTCAAATGGCTGTGGCCCGTTTCACGAAGCTACAAGTTACAAATTACAAGCGAAACTCTCTTTCTAGCAAAAGGAGTTACAAAGAGACTTCCGATTGTAATTTGTAACTTGTAGCTTCGTGAAACGGGCCACTGGTCGTCATTGGTCGAGGTTGTCTAATGGAAACTTGTAACCTGTAAATTGTAATTTCTAGCTTTATAAAACAGGCCACTGGTGGATACGCAGCCTAAGTGGGCTTTGAGGCCCATAGACATTTCGCACTGCTAGATCAAAACAGTAGCAACTCAAAACATACAACTGTATTTTAAAATACAACTTCAATAAACTTGAAACAAAACTAGCAAGGATTTTGAGTTGATACTGTTTTGATCTAGCAATGCAATTTGCAATCCGAGGATTGCGAAGGCATTGCCAACGCCTTAAGCCCCGTATTCATTGTAAACATTTGTTGAGCAACCTTGTTTAATCAACATGTTGCTGAGTTGCTGGCAACACTGCGTGTTGCAGAGTTGCTGACTGCGTGTTGCAGTGTTTTCGCTTGTCGACCAAAAACATCAGTTGATCAACTCATGTTGATGTGTGCATACAGTTCTTGCAACTTTTCCAATAAACATGGCGGTAGTTTGGGACAACGACAAAATAATGCAATTAATAGACAGAACTCTTTCAATCGAAAAGTGTGCTATGGGATTCGTCAAAAAAGGAATATAAAGATAAAAAAAAAAAAACTGCATGGGACGAGATTTCCGCTAGCCTAAACTTGCCAAAAAAGGAAGTGGAAACTAAAATGCATGTACTACGTAAGAGTGCCTTTGTAAGAGGTACTTCCGTATCCACCATCTTTTTTCTGTTTCCGGGGTTTTAGGTTATACGCTAGATACACAAGAGAGCACAACAACACGACTTCTTCAGGCAACATTTTCACGCAGTCTGCGGTGTGGACAGGAGGTCATGCCGTAAACAAAGCTTCCAGCAACTTTGTGCCATTTCATCAACAAAATTGATTAACTGTTGCTCAACAAATGTTTACAATGAATACGTGGCTAGGCCTGAAGCTCTACTTTGAATTCCGTAATTCGAACTTCGCCTATTGCTATCCCTTTTGCTCTCGACGCGTCACTAATTCGCAAGGAAGTTCGAATTACTGATTTCAAAGTAGAGCCCCTGTACAGACTACGTTAGTAATTTACTAAATGTGTCTGAACAACGAAAACTTAATCGAGTGGTATTCTTCTCTACTAAATTACAATTAAAATACCAGTTACTCGACTAAATTACTTGGTATAGGCACAGATTACACTATGTATAGGTAATTGCGACTCTTACCTTCAGGCCTGAATGCCTGATATCTCTTAAATGGCTTAACCGATCTTGATCAAACCTGTCTATAAATCACCTAAGTTAAACTACCTAGCCTAGCCTCCTAATAAAATCCATCCGTTTAAAAGATACAACACCACAGACAGATATACAGATAGACACGTTAAAATTATAACACCCCTTTTTAGGGTTCCGAAGTCAAATTAGGAATCCTTAATCTAGTTTCGCCATATTCGTCTGTCCGTTGTCTAAACCAAAGACAGTGCTACAAAGCTGTAAATTGGCAAATTTGTACATTTCAGTTACGACATCAAAGTTGTAAAAAGTAAATTTAAAAAAAAATGTTCAGAAACTAACACACCGAATAACTTTATAAGTATATAAAATTAGGTCATACCTACGTGTGGTTTTTGAGATAGTTTATTGCGATTGTACTAAGGGCTTCGGAACCCTACCCTCAGCATGGTCCGACAAGCTCTTGCCCGGTGGTTTTTGCATAGGGTGTATAAAAATACTTGCGTACACACATATCAAGACCGTAAAATACAGAAGACACTCAACACGCGCTAACATGACATGTGTTTTGCTCGCTCTGACGGGACTACTTAAACTCGCCGCTTGGACTTCACTCCTGGATTCGCTCACCTTTGCTTTTGAGAGAATCAATACCCAGGTCTGATACTAAGCGAAGCTCATGCCACTCCCACTGTTTTTCTCTATTCCGTGGGTAAATCTTTCAAAAATATAGCGGGTATGTAAAAAAAAAATCGATTAAGGGATTCGTTTGTGAAATATTTAGATTTACTTAACTAATTTAGTGCTAATTTTTGTAGAGTCGAGTGCCTCGAGCGCCCTACAGCCAAAACGACACATACAAAAAATCTGAAAAATGTTTTAAATGAAAGCACATAATATTTTTAAAGGAAAACTACCACGACTAAGTAGACTTGATTGGTTCCTGAGATACAGCCGATTAAAAAGAGTTTATACCTAAATACTAAAATCATATGAGGCAGCATCAAACAACTTTGAATAGAGAATTAGTTCATACTTAGTTTTTTGTGTAGGTAGTAACGGCTTCGGAACCTTACGCTGAGCATGGTCAAACATGCTCTTGCCCGGTTTTTTTTAATAACTTAGATAGGTAATACAGAAAACGTGAAAAGTATTTGTGTGAATGTTCTAATTTTTTTTACTTTTTCTTATAGAAGAGACAAGATTGTTTTTTATTTCTAATTTTGACTCTGCATAGCAACTGTTCTAATATTTAAATTATAAATTTTCGTTTGGTACATAAAACATGATGAATAGGTACGACTTATTCGCTTTTCATTCCAAACCGTCAAGGCAGCTTCCTTATAATATAGATACTGTCGTACCGAATCGTGATATAAATTGCCATTCGCATGCCAGCCGTTTGTCTGTTACTGGAACAAGTAGGTAAACCAATCATCAATGTTGCGTAACAAAGAAAAAATACGGTTTTATTCCACGGTCAATGAAATTGGCGTTCCACATTTGCGTTATTATTAGTTAACGTATATAAACTGGTGAGGCGCGAGTCAGATTTGCTCAGCGAGGGTTCCGTACCTCCCGAAACACACTTAGACACCTTTTGTTATTTTTGTTTTTCTTTAGCGTTTTCACTATAATCACACCGGCGCTAGTGTGTATTATTACCGCTTTGACGATAAAACAAAAACAAACACGTTGAAAAGAACATGTTTCTTTGTTATTTTTTCAACTTATTATTATCAGGGCCTCTATTCTGCACGGTAAAACAATATTGCTTTTGACGTGTTATCGTATTGATAACGTTACGATAGCTCTTATTTACTTGACAGTAATGGCGGCCAAGTTAAAATCCATTCCATAATACGTCAAAAGCGATATTGTTACCCTCTGTAGAAAAGAGGCCCAGGATATTTGTTTTAACTCTGCAAGTTGAGTTTTTTATACTTAATAAATATTAAGGTATTAAAGTAAAGTATAATTAATAACATTTAATAAAATTCTGTTAAAAAAACCAACCGGCTATCTCTATTAGGTAAGGTTATCTATATATACTATACCTATCTACGGTTCAAAATCCCTTTAATGTTAGGTTAGGACGGACGGACGGACCACCAAGTCTTACTCCCGCACTCAGAGACGTCAATTAAATTTAACGTTTGTTTAGTGACGTGTTGTCTTATTCTATTGCTATAGCAAAGAAAGTGACAGCAGCTACTTTAATCAAGCATTAAATTAAATTGACGCGTCTCTGAGTGCGGCAGTTAGTTATTCAGTCCCGTTTGGGACACTTTGGCCACGGAACCCTAAAAATTAGTAAGTAGTGGGGGCGAATTTGTGGATTGTTAACCTTCATATTAGGTAGTAGTGTTGTAGTAGTACAACTTTAAAAAACTGCTGTACAAAAACAAGCAGTTTTGTTTTTGTACCTACAGCAGTTTTTTAAAGTTGTTGTTGTTTAAACTTTAGCGAATTTAAAATGATCGACTTCTTTTATCCAATGCCGCTATAATTGTTAATGTTAATGAATTAGGTAATTGTTATTGATTACCCAAGTATACATATATGTTTGGAGTGCCTATTATTAATGTATTCCGGAGATAATTGCCAAATGGATGTAGGTAATTACTAAGTATTTAAGATATCACTATCCTTGGTGCCTACCTACACTAAGGAACGTGGTTTGGGCAACCATTCTTTGAAGAAACTTCGTTGCTGCTATTACACCTCATGTTGGAAAATCTGTCAGCACTTTTCGCATTATGGTAAATATTTATTTTAGTCTTATTAACGAAGTGTGTCTGGGTTATTACTTATTAGGATTTCGTATGTAATATTTTCCTTCTTCAAAACCCATTAAAAAGCGTTAATCAATTAACTGGTTTCCTCGAAACACCCAGTTAGGTACTTACTGCGTCTAATACGTCGTGAACTGAATTACTTATACCTACATGGAATATATCGAAATCGGTGGCAAGGAAAACAATAGTAGGTACCTAAAGTACCTACCTACGAGTAACCTGCCTTTTTCCACGGAATTCGATGGGTATCCGACGAAACCCCTTATTATTTAACGCTTTTTAGGGGATGTGGAAGTCAGTTCATTTCTTTTTGCTTTTTAGCGACCATCAAATTTGCTTCGTCATAGTCGCGATATCTTATAACCACCCTTGAAATAGGTATCATTTAGAAGTTCCAGTAACCATCTGTGGTCTTCTTCATCAGTAACGATACTGTCGTCACAGAGTGCGTAACGATCGATTTAAAAATATTTCCTATAATATCAGTCGCTTAGATCAAATGAGCGTTTGATTTGATATAAATATTGAATCATATAACAACATTTAATATATTTAAATATGATATAATTATCATTTTATATGCCTAATGATCATTTGATCTAAAGTTAAGTATTTTATATTACATACTTTAAGTATAATCATATCTGGGCACCGTTAATCAAATAGTTAACTTCGTTAATCGTTAATCTGTTAAATAAAAAGTTAACTTCGTTAAACGTTAAAATATTACTTTTCAAATTTTGTAACGGAAGTTAAAGTTAAACGTTAATCATTAACTCGAAATCGTAAATATACGAAATAGGAAATAAAACTAGTAGAAAAAATTATAAACTTTGATTTTTATTAAAGACTAATCTACTAATTAACATGGTAATCATTACTAATCAATAATAGCATAGCCAATAAAAATATACTTAATTCGCTAGCATCTGCCAAGGTGCATCATGATGAATATGAGCATACTAGAGGACGCCCGCGACTTCGTACGCGTAGAATTAGTTTCCCACTACTCCCCCCCATTTCTTCCCGTTGGGGGTCGATTTTCGGAAAATCCTTTCTTAGTGCTCACTTACATCATGAAAGGAACCCATGTACCAAATTTCAAGTCTCTAGGTACCTACAGTAGTTTCGGCTGTGCGTTGATACATCAGTCAGTCAGTTTAGCCTTTTATATTATATAGATTAAAATTGTCGTCTGATAGCGACCCCCGTTTTGGAGAAATAATATCTTTTCCCGCCGAAAACAGGCGTTCCACAGCAGCACTCGGAGGTATATAGAAGGATAGGTACTAGTGTTATATTTGAGGAATAATCTTATTAAAATTGGTTCACTTAAGAAAGTACCATCATCAAATTGTTATATTTGTCTCGCTTGCACCCGTGTATCTTATATGGCAACTGCTCAGATTGCCGCGATCGACTCTGTCATACTCTCGTAATAACAAAATTAATACGGCGCACGGGGTAAACAATATTAGACTCTTAGTCAGTAGTACAATGTAAAGTTGCACTGCATACAAACCTAACGCAAACTAGTCGGAACGTGATCGGTGCGGTGCGGCGCGGCGGCGCGCTGCCTTGGTGTGAGTAGGTACTTAGGTATTAACGATTAACGGACTTAAGGAAAGTTAACGGAAGTTAACAAGTCCGTTAATGGTTTTTAAAGTTAACTTAGAAGTTAATCCGTTACTCGAAAAGTTAACTTCGTTAATTATCGATTAACGGATTAACGGACTTCTGCCCAGGTATGAGTATAATGTATATTTACTATAATTAACTTATGATATAATAAAGTTAATTTCATATAAAGTACAGTTGGTATAAAAAAAACTGTCTATACTAACTCGTCCAACAACTTGGGGTAGGTTCTTTAGTTACCTTGTGACCATAGGGCATTGAGAGTCTTGAGATTAGTCTCAATATTGCAAATTTTTATGGGTCTTATATCCCACTTACCCGGTCTGAGTGTCTTTTTTGCCTTCTACAAGACATAAAAAAATTGGCCCTGATGACATTTTGTTTGCATTTTCCAGTGCACTGTCACAAGTTTTCGTGGACTGTTCAGAGAAGAGATTTCCTGATGACTTTCTTCTGGGCGCTTCTACAGCGGCTTATCAGATCGAAGGTGGATGGGATGCTGACGGTAGGTTTACTACTAACTAACCTGCGCCCGCGACTTCGTCTGCGTAGAATTTTCTTAATCGTGTTCTCAGAATAATTTCACCTGGAAAACCGGGTGTGATTCTGCTAAAAAACGAATTTTCCCGAAGATAACAACATAATGGATCGACTTTTCGCCCCCATTAACCCCTATATTGCAAATTTCACCTAAATACTATAGGATATAATATCTACTTTAGTGATGAAAAGTATCTTACAAGCAGCAGCTGACGTGTTTAAATTACGTGCACACCGGATAGCTTTACCTACATCTTAACTACATTACGTCTTACATTTTGCCGGTGGTAGGACCTTGTGCAAATGTGCAGCGTCCGTCCGGATCGGTACTACCATCTTATCCATTAACCTACCGCCAAACAGCAGTGTTCGCATTGTTGTGTTCCGGTTTGGGGATAAGACAGCCGGTGTAATGACTAGCATAGAGGCATTCCATCTTAGTCCTTAGGGTTGGCAACGCATTTGCAGTCTTAGGATTGCAGTCTTGTGAATGCGAATTTTTATGGGTCACAGTTTCCACTTACCATCAGTGGGCTTAGCATGCGAGACGAGACGAATACGTCAAACCTCGTCAAACGCGATTTAGTGTCAAATATGTCTATTCCATATTCTAACGTAAGGGTAAACATTTAAGGTTTTAAATAAAAGTGTATTTTGTGTGAATTGAGTCCTTTTATTACTAAGCATCTTAAAGTGTGACGTTATGTCATATTTTCTTATTTTCATAGGAATGTCGTAAAATATGACGGTAAATCTCGCGTAGCATACTAAGCCCCCAGGTGGCCTGTGTGCTCGTTTGCCTTCTCTAGCCATAAAAAAATAACTCTCCGGTTGTTGAGAGCCGTCGAAGCAAATCAAATCAAATCATTTTATTTGCTACCATATTACATAATAATGTACTTATTACTAAGATACACTCGTACGACTTAACTTAAGGTATAGCAAAACGTTACATAATATTACATTTGTTTACATACCTTCACGCCTTCATTCCCAGGGTAGGGTAAGCAGACGAGAATTAAAAACTATAAAAACTTGTTGTTAATTCTGTAACCACATTTTGCATATTTGTTTACAATAAAAATATATTCACTTGTTACATCCTTATAACAATCAAGCATCGTGCATAGCGTTGAACATGACGGAAAAAATCAAATGATTTTTTCGGAATTTATGAATATTTCGTTTTTTTCCGTTTTTTTCGGGTTTTTTAGGAAAATAACAAATGAATAATGACAATTTATTCATAGTCAATCACTGTCACTCTCGCCACCTATTTCAATTGCTTCTGCCTTCATGTCGTCGATGTCGCCCTTTTGTAGGTGCAAATAAGACCGAATATAGATTAAAATAACAGCAGAAAATTTCTTTGTTTTTTTTCTATAAAAATTCGAAAAAAACGAGTCGTTTGGAATAAAACGGGATTTTTTCCGGACTTTTTCAACGCTAATCGTGCATCGTCGTCGCTGTTGAGAAAAACAATAAGATCAATTTAATTTACCACAGGATTGTCTCTACTCTCTTCATCATTCATATTAAATTTTCAGGAAAAGGTGTATCAATGTGGGACTATTACTTGCATAAGCGACCAGACATAGTAAAAGACCTAACCAACGGTGATGTGGCAGCGGACTCCTACCACCTGTACAAACAAGACGTTGAACTACTTAAAGCAATGGGTGCTAAAGCCTACAGGTTCTCTATATCTTGGACGAGAATTCTTCCCAACGGCACAGCAGACTATGTGAACCCATTTGGAATAGCTTATTACAATAACTTAATTAATGATTTATTAGCCAATGACATTGTACCTTTTGTCACCATTTACCATTGGGATCTTCCTATTGGAATCAGCAATCAGGGAGGTTGGCTTAATGAAGAAACTGTACCTTTATATATGGACTACGCAAGAGTAGTGTTTGCCGCGTTTGGAGACAGAGTAAAGAATTGGATCACAGTGAACGAGCCATACAATCATTGCTACAATAGCTATGGTTATGGTGTGCACCCTCCATTGATCAAGTCTCCTGGTACAGGGTTCTATGACTGTGGAAGGAACATGCTGCTAGCTCATGCTGGAGCGTACTGGTTGTATAAAGAAGAGTTTGAGGCAGTTCAATTGGGTAGAGTTGGTATAACATTGGACCATGAGTGGGCTATGGCAGCTACATATTCTGAAGAAGATGCTGAAGCTGTCAAGGATTACAACGCTTTTCACGTACGTTGATTGTATTTATTTTATTACTTGTTGCATAGTTGTTGGATACATACATACATAAACTCACGCCTTCGTTCCCAGAGAGGGGTAGGCAGGGCTACAGAATTACCTACAATTCTAAAAACTTGTTGATAATTGGATAGAGCTCAACAATAACGGTGACAACGAGTGAATGTTGAGCAGCTATCTGGTATTAGGGCTATCTGTCGTAGTATCTCGATTTAGACGTAAAACCAATAAATCAAAATAAATTTCCATCAAAAAGTCCATATTTTAAAGTACCAAATATTTTTGCCTACTGAACTTTTTTGCATAGTCACTAATCTTAGTAGTCGAAAATCGGACTAATAATTAATAATAATTAATATTAATTTGATTAATTTTCATCATATTATAATCCTTTTACTTGTTTTCCCTTTTATTATTGTACCGGTTGTACAGATCCAATAGCCATTTGAAAAGTAAGCAATTTTTTTACAAGAGTTTAAAATTTAACTTACCCCGGACTAGCTTCCTATAACACCAAATACCTTTTCACAGTTCGGGCAGTACTTGCATCCAATTCTCAAAGGAGATTATCCAGAAAGACTGAGCATTCGAGTAGCTGAAAAAAGCGCGAGTCAAGGCTTCAGTAGCTCACGCCTGCGCCCCTTTACCCAGAAACAAAAGGAGTTCATCTACGGAACAGCTGATTTCATAGGCTTAAACCATTACTCGAGTCTGTATGTGTACAGGAACGAGTCAGTGACAGGAATGTTTACTGTGCCCTCATTTGAAGATGACACTGGCGTTGGGCAGTTCGCCGATCCTTCGTGGCCTGTAAGCGCTTGGCCTGCGATAACGGTAAGTGGCCGTTATGCCCGTTCCCAACATTTAAACTGAGATCGTAATATAAATAAAATAAGACCGTAATTAAATTATACACCGGAAACCCAAAATAGATTTAGAACTTGCTATTAATTGAGCGGTAAAATGACTGGATTAGGTAGTTGCGTGAGGGCTGTTAAAAATGGGAATTTGTCGGTAAGAAATCTCATTATAAGCAGTTCTAAAAATAATTAGTGTAATGTAAAACAAGTCTAACGAAAAACAAGCTTTAAAAAACCCAACTTCTGTTTGTTGTCAAAGTAATGTTACTTATCATGCATATATTTTTTCGCCAATTTCACATTTTAATAATTTTAATATAGCCTATGACACTCTAGTGGTTAAGGCGAATCTAACCACGTATAATTTATTAAAATCGGGTTAACCGTTTAGTACCTAGTTACATTAAGGAAAAGTAAATAAATACAGTTGTATTATTCGGGTAAACATTTGTCTAATCAAAATTGATACATTTAATACTATTTTTTTAATGGTCGTGTTCGTTACTTACGTTTAGTGCAAATTTTCGTAGGCACCCAACTATTTCCATTTAATTTTCATAAGTGCGATTATGCGATGCATGATGAAGATGCGTTTATGGTGACACCGTTTAGATTTAAAAAAAAACTAAAGCTAGCGGTTTCAGAAATACATGCATTTATAACTAAAATTCTAACTAAATAAGGACACATTTTATTTTCTCCGCGACATTGTATGCATTTATTCATTCCCTCGGAAACTTATTACCTATGCTATCCCTGGACTATCAAATGGGTACATAAAAGGTTATATACCCGTATTCACAAAAAATACTTAAGGGATCCTTCACTGAGTTAACGCACTGCGTTCAATACAGCTTTGTGATTGGCCCTTCTTGACCGACCTTTTGTTTATAAGACTTTTTGAACCACCCAGTGCGTTTGTGAGCACTGTGACTGCCGCACTCAGACACGTCAATTAAACTTAATGCTTGTTTAGAGACGTGTTGTCTTATTCTATTGCTGTAACAAAGAAAGTGACAGCAGCAACTTTAATCAAGCATTAAATTAAATTGACGTCTCTGAGTGCGGCACTTAGACCTCATAGTGACGTTTGTGAATACGGGTGATAGTGTACCTACTCCGATGCATCAAAACAAGCAAAAGCTCTGTCCAAGAACCTTCATTTTAAGTAATGTATTTTTCACAAACTCATCTGTTCCAGGAATATGCACCAGGCTTCTACGATGTCCTTCTTTACATCAAGGATAACTACAACAACCCAACTGTATACGTGACTGAAACTGGCTTTCCCCTGACTATAAAAGAGGACCTCGAAGACGACATGAAAGTTAACTACCTGAACCACTACCTAGATGCGTTATTACACGCGAAAGCTGCTGGGTCTAACTGTCAGGGTTATTTCTTCTGGTCTCTTCTGGACGCGTTTGAATGGGATAGTGGTTATACGTAAGTATTTGAGATACTGTGATCGACCTTGGAAATATGTTTCTTTTTGCTTGAATGCGAAGCTAAAATAATAGTAACGATTTTGTCTATGCATGTATGTGATCAAAAATCGAACGTTTCACTTTAATTGCTAAACTGAGAAGTGTTATAATGCTTTTTCAAGCCTCGAAAGTGAGAGTTTAATAGAAAATTTGTTCATACTTTATTTACTACGATATTTTTTGTTTTTGTTGTAACAGCGTCGGAATACATTGAGCATGGTCCGACGTACTGTTCGGTTTTTTATTTTGAACCAGCATACAAAATAGCAATAAAAAAGGGAACATTATGGTATGTGCACTGTGTCAAACACGGTCATAATAAGGGTCGGATAGGATGATATTGGTGGTAGATAGGGTTGCCAACCGTACAATACTATAATATATAGTATTGTACTATATTTTGACTCTGTGACGCAAAAATACTATATTTCGGTCAGTCCTTAAACATATGCGGTTTGGGTTGGAGAAATAGGCTTTTTTCAGCTCAGATAGTTGCCCCAATAGCAGGCAGAATGTTAGTAAGTAGTAAATATTGTGCATAAGATTTAATGAATAAATTTACACACTTTTTAAAAGTTTTTCTTCAAAGTACTATATTTCCTTTCTATGTACTATATTTTTTATACCTTGGGCTGGAATATACTATATTCTCCCAAGAAAAAGTTGGCAACCCTAATGGTAGATATGGAAGGATAACGTAACGCTCGTTGACAAAATTGGCTTTGAATTGAAAAATAGCGACCTTAAGTATCAAAAAATAAATTTGATATAAGTAAAACAAAACAATAGTTTATTTTAAAATTGTAGGTAATAGGTCAGTCCAACTGAAGACGGCGACTCACAATATTTTTAACCAAAAGCCGACGTCAGTTGGACTGACCTATTGCCTAACATTTTCGAAGAAGTTATTTTTCGCGTTTTTAAAGGCGGTGTTTGGTTTTTTACAACTTTTATTTTATACTTTTTAGTGATCATAATAAACCGTTATTTAGTCCCACTTCTTAGTTGATATGAAACTTTCATCAGATTCAGATTTGGTGACAATGTGACCACCTCGGAAGTGTACTGTATCAAACCAAAAAATATTTTTTAAAATCGGTCCAAAATTGACGGAGAAGTCGGTGAACATACATATTAAAAAACATTCAGTGGAACATAGAACTTCCCCCTTTTTATGTCGGTTAATTGACTATAGCCATCTACATATGACTAACGATGCTAGTTTCCCATAATGTATTTTTCAGATTACGCTTCGGCCTTCACCAAGTGGATATGGATGACCCCAACCGCCCGCGCCGCCCCCGCAAGTCCGCCCTTGTCTACAAGGAGATCATCCGCACCGGAACTATAGACTGCAGTTATAATCCCAACCCTTATAACCAAACCCAATTAGAATTAAGCCAAAGTTATTAAATAACTAATAAAAAGTGCGTACTCGCGCACCAAGGGCTCTGTACCAAAAGTTATGCACAATGTTTAACGTTTAAGTAAAGAATTTACCTAATATGATTCCTTGTAAATCGTCATTGCATTGAAAAAAACTCGTATCTCATATTTCGTGACGTACGGTTTTAAACTTAAAAGTGAAGAGAATTTAGTTCAAACTCATACATCACAAAATATCAGATACGAGTTTTTTCCAAAGTAGTAACGAAATCCATTCTTTATGCAGACGTCATCACTTCAATAATTACGTCAGAAAAATATAAAATCAAAATTGAAATACATTTAGAATTAGTTATTATAAGGTTAGAAGAACGTAATTTGAGAAAAAAATTAAGCAAAGCAAATTTTATACAATTTAATATAAAACCAGGAATGAAGAACAATAACGACATCATGAAATTTTTGCAGTTCCTGAACTAAACCAAATTTGGGGATAAGGTATGATAACATTACAGCATCAGATTATTTATCTCCTATAATGTTAATTAACAGGGTTATGATACCCTTTCAGACGATTATTTTTATTTTTTGTTGAATATTGCTTAGGTAAAGTGATTAACAGGGTAATAGGTACCTAACCTACCTACGTACCCTTTTTCAGAAGATTTTTATTTTCTTTTGATTATTGTCTAAGGCCGCATTTCACCAAACTTGGAATAAGACTTACTCCGAAATTAGTCTATACAAATTCGGCGTATAAGACCTTATCAGGTATAAGACCTTATTCCAGTTTGGTCTAATGCAGCCTTAGTGAAGCAATACTAAGATTGAACAATATTGTGATGATCTGATGATATTAAAAATAAAAAACTTTTAGTAAAAACAAATATATTTTTGTTCCTAACTACCCCTAGAACTCATTTCTTACTTTGCCCCAAACCCACTCAAACTTAGGCTAACATGATTGTTACTCGAGCATACTTTGACTGACGACAGTGTGAAACTGCATCAAACGCTTTCAAATACAAGTTTTAAAGCAAATTTAATTCGGAGGCAATGTTTCCCAAACACCGGGTTACACTGCTCCTAAATTAAAGTTTATATATTTATATCAAAACAATATTTCGATGTCATTCTAGTATAACAACATGATAGTGGGGATGTTCTTCTTTACAAAGATACATAAATCAACATACCACAAATAATGTTTAAAAAAGAATGATTTTGAAAATTAGAGCAAAGTAGGAGCATTTTACGGCACTCTTTCTGGAATTGGTGGACTGTCGTCGTTATTTCCTCTGGAACAATAGACAAAATCTAGGCAAAAAAGTAGCTTTATCCCATGTCCTTCCTCAGAGTTCGAACTATATCTAAACCAAATTTCTTAATAAGGAGTTGAGCTGTTTAGCCTAAACCGTTTAGGAGTGAAAAGGTAACAGACAAACAGAGTTACGTTCGCATTTATCTAGTATAGATTTTCGAAGTCCCGCCCCAGGAGTTCTTTTTCGCATATTGAAGCGACCGTGCAAGTTGCAAACCGGGGACCGGAAAACGACGGTTCCGATATTGAAACCGTAACGAACATTATTAGTAAGTTGAAAGGAGGGACAGTCCCGGAAACGGATAAAATAATCCCGGAATTATACAAGACAGCACCTAGTGAGTTTGTACAATAGGTAGGTCACCAACATAATGCGCGAAGCATGGTTGGAAAATAAAATACCAGAAGACTGGTTCATTACAAAGCAGAGGCTCTACTTTGAAATCCGTAATTCGAACTTCGTCTATTGCTATCCCTTTTACTCTCGACGCGTCACTAATTTGCAAGAAAGTGACGGGGCGATCCGAAGTTCAAATTACTGATTTCAAAGTAGAGCCTCAGGTACCGATACCGAAGAAAACACGCCCACAGCACGTCAACGACCATAGAAGAATATCGATTTGTAATGTAGGATACCGTATCTACGCCGCCAATTTCCTTTTAAGAAAACTAGACTCGAAAATCGTAGCTCTGGGAAGCTGGGGCAAAATCACAAGCTCAGAGGCACTACTTTGAAAATCTAAGTTCAAAGTTACTTTAGCTCCATCCCTGTCACTCGTCATTCGAAACTAAATAGAGAGAAAGGGATGGAGCGAACGTAACTTCGAACTTCAATTTCCAAAGTAGGGCGGAGTAGGGCCTAAGTTTATGTTTGTTTATGACAAGTTAGCCACTTTTTTTTCAATACGTAACGGACTAAGGTTTGTGTCCATCTTAATCCGTCCCAAATTTAATGAATTGTTTTTTTTTTATACCTAATTATATGACGCAATCAAAAAATCTGATATTTTTTCCTTTACTTAGGACGCTTATTTTATTACCTACCAACGAAAACATATCCAAGCATTTTGTCGCAGTTCATCCATCCATACCTAATTGAGCCGCCATTGAAATTCCGCCAGAATTATGTAGTCATTGGCTTCTGCAAAAGGGGTTCAAATTGGTGGCTCAGAAATTAAGAACGAAAGAACTGAACCTGTAATAGTGCAACATACTCGTAATGACGTGTGAAACATAACTAAAAACCGATCATTAACAACATCGATTACATAAGGCAGAACAACAATAAACACTTGGCATATCTTATACGATCAGCCGATAAACAGTTTAAATAGTTATTTGTTATACAAGGGGGGAAAGTTGTATTTTACCTGCGAGTGTTCATTTGACACACGAGCTAGCGAAAGGATTCTATGATTGACCACGAGCGAAGCGAGTGGTTCAAAAATAGAATCCTGAGCGTAGCGAGTGTTTCAACACACGAGACGTAAAATTACTTTTCACCCGTGTATAACACAAAACTTTTCACCTCACTACAGCGAGAAAAATAATAAAAAGGGTTTGTACTATCAATGATTATTTATCTACCTCTTTGTTAATACATTTATTTTTTCACGTTTCTACTCGATGCAATTTACTATGATGTAAAAAATTCAGCACTTTTAACGTTTTACGTTTTGTTAGCTGTCGAATATCACTTAAGCTGCCTTCACTAGGCTGTATGGATCAATGTCCTTTGCCTTTTCCTCCGGGATAAAACACAAGAAAAAAAAATAAGTTGCCTTCAAATGTCAAAACTCTTTCTTCACATGTGGATAAAAAGCGATTTTCTCAATAGATATCAAACAAACAAAAAGGGCTTTCCGAGCTAGTGAGGTGAAAAAATTTTTAATCGGTTTTATCAGTAGGTACCTACTTTTAACATCTCTTAATTGTAATTAACTAATTACTAATTAAGCATAATTAGGGTGATGGAACCAGTAATGGACAAGACACCAATAATGGACACTTGATTCTTATTTTACAGAAGTTGGGTTATTCAGTTGTTTTGCAACAATCGATATAAGACTGTATAAAATTTTAATTAAGAGTGAAGTTTCCATTACTGGTGCCTGTCAGCTAAAAGTGTCCATCATTGGTGCCGGTCACCCTAGCCCAAAGAAAATAAAACATTGACGTAAATTCGCCGGATAAATTACTATCATAGCATTCCATCTTAGTTCTCAGGGATGGCAATGCGTTTGCAAACTTTAGATATTTTTTTTCTATAAAAATCATTTATTTCGCTTTATTGTACTAAAACAGTTGAATCAAATAAAAATAAAAAATAAATATACGCTATATACACTAAACAATAATAATTAGAATACCTAGTCCGGCCGGCCATAAGTTCTGTTAAATAAGGTTGAGTCAAATAAAACTAACTAATGTTAATTTTTTTATTTCAATACGTATGAAAGTTAAGAGCTTAATTAATGTACATTTTGAAGAACAAATAATCATTCTAGTTAGTCGCCGCAATTTCCGACACGATCTTTTAACATTCACAGCCAGCATCGATGAAATTACGCATGACTTTTCTGTAAATTTCACTTTTTGAAATCGCTTAAAGGTTAGTCTCTGTACATCATGCCTCCGGTATTATCCAAACGTGCAAAAATTGCAACTTCTCTAGCGGCGACGATGCTGCCACCTAATTTGTTCGAGGAAGAAACGAAAGGAGTGGAGTGTGCTAAATTTTATTTAAGAAATCGCGGTGACTTCAAGGTGCGACCGCACCGCTGTTTAACGGTGCGTCAAAAACGGCGCCATGTTGTTACTATGACCCCGTTTTTTGTTTACGCAACGACACCGTATTTTACGCAGCAGTGGGGTCGCACCTTTAGTCACGCGATTTAATTAGTTTCAATTAATTAAATCGCTTGATAGTGTTGATTTTCGTAGGTATATATTTGCGATTAGATCATGTATTTCCAGTAACTTTAGTCATCATGAGTTTGCGTTAAATTTGGTAGTTCTGATTTTTTGCAGACTTGTTTATGATGTTGGCCCAATGAATACCTAATCCAAGTTTGTGACCTCGAGCGCCGAAAGCAACATTGTCAAGAATTAAAATAAAACCGCCAAAATTTCGAACTTTTTTTCAGATTTTGGCGATTAGGTATAACCCTAAAGAATTAGTTTTTGATACTATCTTATCAAAACTAAATTTAGTCTCATATTGTAGCAAATGTAGTCTACTTTAAAAACGTCCTGCAAAGGCACTATCAAAAACTAGTTCTTTAGGGCTATAACCGCCAAAATCTGAAAAAAGTCCGAAATTTTGGCGGTTTTTTTTTTATTCTTGACAAAGTTGCGTTCGGCGCTCGAGGTCACAAACTGGGATTGGGCCAAAATCAACAAGTCTTAAAAAAATCAGAACTACCAGATTTAACGCAAACTCATGATGACTAAAGTTACTGGAAATACATGATCTAATCTGAAAAAATCAGGACTGGATTTGACGCAAACTACCCCGTAATTTCTCGCCAATTTTACTGGATTAAAAGTCCAGGCAACGAATGATTGTGGATGGAAAGGCCGAAAGCAGAAACTTTCTGCTTTCGGCCATTCCATCCACACCCCCCTTTTGAGCATTCATTTACCAAGCTATAATGATTCTTACAAGGAACTTTTACATTTGGTTAAACCACTCATATCGAAAAGTGTTACTCCAATGAGAAGCGCGGCCGTCCTTCTCGAGACGTCTCGAACACGACTGCGGCCCGTTTCACAAAGCTACAAGTTACAAATTACAAGCGGAACTCTCTTTCTAGCAAAAGGAGTTAGAAAGAGACTTCCACTTGTAACTTGTAGCTTCGTGAAATGGGCCTCTGGTCACAACTTGTCCGGCCCGACCGTCCACACGGACTGATTCGGTGCGGAGCGAACCATTTCAGATGTGCAAACATGCGGCCCGAGGCGGACTCAATTAATAATAAATTATGGTCACAAGAATACTCTACGGACGGACAGATATAGTTCGGAGCGGACTCATATTCTAAAACAATAGTAAATCGCTGAACATACATGGGGTCAATTCGGTAGCTATAGCTATGAAGGTCCTCTACCTCTGACCTTCGTTTGATCCACTTCCCCGTTAAACCCTGAATTTGCATACACCTAAACTTCTTATGTTTTGTGTAATGACTCAGGGGTCCAGAGGTCAATACCTACCTCGCAAAAAGGCTACGGCGAGAAAAGCCTACAACGCAAAACGACTATGGCGTGAAAAATCTACATAATAAAAGAGTCTATATGACGTGAAAAAGCTACTACTGAAAATAACTACTTCGCATTTAGCCTTTATCGTAAAATGACTTGGTCGCAAAATGACAACTTTTTGAAACGTATACAGTCAAATAAAAAAATCGCGTTCTCAGAAACCGTTTTATTGTATAGACGTATTGACGTCTGGACCCTTTCAGTGGGTGTCATTGTAGCCTAAAATTGTAGAGTTGTCGGTAATTCTGTATCTCTGCCTACGCCGTTCTACTCTGGGAATGTAGGCGTGAAGGTGTGTCTGTATTATGTTTTTAACAATTATTTCTATATCTATAGATCATGTTAATATTTTTAATTTTATAGTGTGATAAGACTGATAAGCAAATTGTATGCCCGTAAAGTTGCTTACCGGTGGGTGTGCTGTGTTATGGTGTTGGTGGGTTATAAGAGAGTAGTATACGTGTGTGTGAGTTGGATATTGACGGGTTTGTGTGAGTGAGTGGTTAATAATTTGAATATTTTGAATATAATAGAATAAAAATAATTTAAATTTGACTCAATACATGGGTATAACACAAAAAGAAAACAAAGTATAGAGTATGACAAAGTTTAGAATAAGTTTGTATCAAATTTTGACAAATGGGGTATAGTTCAGGAAATATGAATAGGCCGTCTGTAATCTTCACTAAGATCATTTTGTAAATATCAAACAAAAGGTAATCGTAAAACTGCCCTCGTTCTTCAAATAGCACAGTGAATTGAAAGGTTAAGTACCAATGTCACCAAACGATGTTAACCACTTAACAGACGATTAGAGCGTTAACAGCTGTCAAAATGTATGAACGAACAGTCGATTAACATTTAACATTGATTCAAAACATCGTTGGATGAAATTGGTACTAAGATCGCAAAGTACATAAAAGACGGCCAAAACATATTTCCTGAACTATACCACTCAGCATGATGGGACGATTTGCTTGTATCTTGATCTTGTTCTAGAATATTAAATAATAAATGACGTCATATTATCAAATTAATTCATCGATTGTATAATTTTATCGAATTTCCTCATTATGTCTGGAACGATATTTTCTGCTGAATCATGATGTTTTCAGGATATCGTAAGAGGATTGTGAAGTGACGCTCAAATCGCGCAGCTGTCAAATATTTCCACACAAATTTAGCTCCGGGCTTCTCACCCCCTAACCCCCTAAGGCTAAGGCCTGAGTAGACGCTCGAGTCGGGCGGGCAGCGGGGCGGGGCGTGCGGCGTGCATGTTAAACAAATGAAACCCATACTGGTGTCCTGATTGGACGCTGCACAAGTTGGTCGACGCTTGCCCGCGACGCTGCCCGCCCCGCCGAACGCCCCACTTCGAGCGTCGACTCAGGCCTTAGGCTTAGTTTGTATTTCATGATTTTTGAACATGTTGTATGTAGGTTTTATGAAAAACTAGGTTGTGCGTTTTCCTTTTTCTATTTTTTTTATTTGTTTCTTTCCAATAAATATTTTCTTGGAATGGAAAACGTACAGACCTAGTTTTTCATAATATTTATCGGACTAGGTTTAAGGAGATATAAAAGTTATCTCATTTTGCATGGATATTTTCGGCTCAATTGTCTTAAATATTAATTACGTAGGTTAGGTTAGGTTCGGTTGGACTTGTGATTTGGGGGGCGGCCAATGGTTGCATCTTAGGCAGTCCATGCTGCCCCCAAAAACAGAAGCGAGGTAAACGCCGGAGTGGTTTTAGACGGCTGCTCCCTCTACTCTCGTGCGAGAGTGGGGGGGGTCATTATTCGAGCGTTTCAGCCGCCTCACTTTTGAGGACATATTTTTGATGAATTGGGCGTACATTTTGATGCCATTTTTGGATATTTTTTAGATGTTGGGTACCTACCTAAACTTAGACACCTAACCAGAAATGAAATCGAAATCTGCAGCCACTTCTACAAAAATGTAATCACGAAAGTGATTCGGAACAAACGCAACGCCCAAATAATGACCCGGGGAGGAGAGAGTCCGTCATACCCCCCCTGTAGCATGGCCAACCCTAGGACGGGGGATGATGCGTAACGCAATTCCACACCGTCAAAGAAAAAAAAGGTTACACAAGTGACTACCAAAAAAAATGATGTGGCGAGAAATGCCTTTTGATGAAATGAAAATTCTGCGTAAAGATAAGGTCGTTGGAAGGTATTTCGATAAAGTAATAGGTACCCCAGCAATAGGTACATATTATGCAGAACTAGAGTTGCAGTTCACCCCTATTGCTAAGGTGCAAAAACAACCTATTTTGTTGATTGTTCAGCAAATTGAATTCGGTGAGTTACAAGCTCCAAAAAACGTGTAAAAACTTAAAGTACGGATTTCACTTATATTCACAAAAACATAAATTTTAATTTAAAGTATTTATCGGTAATTTAGTTCACTTCCTTCAAAATACAGTTTTATTTCTTAATTTGTTTTATGTTTCAACGCAGAAGTAGGAAGGTACAGCACAGTCACCAGCAATAATATATTATCCAACATCGGGCGCAAAAATATCTGACACGTCTTTATTACTACGTATAAATAAAATAAAAATAAAATAAAATAAAGAGGTATAAGAGCGTGTCAGATATTTTTGCGGCCGATATTGGATAATGTATTATTGCTTTTTATTTTGCTTTTTATAGATATTTCTTGTATATTTTTACAGTTTTTAATTTGCGCAATTGTATGTATTGTATAAACTACGGATGTTAGCTCTGAAAATTAATTTTACTCTATTTCTATCATGGCCGAATCGATTTCCAACAAACCTACAAAACACACTGCAACGAAAATAGCCACCGAACTAAGAAATACTCATTAGAATCGTCAATTTTTTTCGAATATGTCACAAATATCGACTGAAAAAGAACCAAAACTCTTATGTATTTATTTATGAAAATACAATGCAGGAATAACGGTAGAACAACACATCGCTTACCATGCTAGATTAAATACGTACTATACACCTGGACGTACTATTGTATATATTTTTTATACACCGATATGTTATCAGAATGAGTATTTAAAGGGTTTTCACTGAGTCATTAGCATTTATTGTCACGATAAACCCCCCGGAGAGTGGACATACTTAGTGGAAATCTTATTCATTTCACTCGGAAGAGGTGCTTTGGACACACGACTTGTGTGCGACTTTCCAAAATGGGGCGGTTTTCTTTATTTTTTGCATTGTGGTAAGTTATTGTTTTACGTTAATAAATAGTCCTCGTCAATGACAATAACGATATATGTAGAAAATTATAATTAGAATACCGAATTAAGAGTTACCCAAACTTTAAATTGATAATAATAAAAACAATAATTAATGTAACATTAAAACTATAATTATTAAAAATATTTGTGTACACAACTACAAAAAGAATACCCCCTCTAATAAACCCGTTCGCGGCATTGTGCTCATGATGCTCGCTGCGTTACTCTCGATGCTCTCTGGATAGTTAAACCTATCCTTTGGTATATGTAAGCGCCAGCTCTGGGATCCCGGGGGCGTCAATAAATAATTTAATTACTTATTTAATGTTAAGTTAATTGAATAGCAAATGTTAAGTACATTAAATAACTGAAAAAAAAAACTAGCTGTTGTCCTCGGTTATTGCTATTCCCTCGGAAACTATTAATTTTCCGGAATATAAAGTAGTCTAAGTGCCATTTCAGACTATAACCTGGCATAGAGATGCCAAGTTTCGTACAGCCGTTCTGGCTGGTGATTGAGTAACAAACATCCATCCATCCAACCGCATTTATAATAGCTAGGTAGGTAATAAAATAAGAAGTAATATGTACGAATTGCACGAGTTTCGGATGTGATGCCTATTACATTCTCTAACAGTTATACCACTACTACCATCAGTAAACCAAAAGGCTAACATAAATTTCGTCACATAAATCAAAAAACTTCTTGACTAAATGAATTACCTAGAAACTAAAAAAGAACTTTTCGAATATTGCAGTTGCCTGCTAGCAGCAAGCGCTTCTAACGTCAGAAACAGAAGACAGTCGGCGGCGAAGAGTTTCCCTGCGGACTTCGGGTTCGGTGCTTCCACTGCGGCATACCAGATCGAGGGGGCGTGGGACGAGGATGGTGAGTACATGAGGGGTGTCGACTCCCATTACTACTTTAAACGTTCATTTTACAATAAATTTTACAACAGCTTTTGACGTGCTCATCTCTCAGAGTATCATATGTCAAGCAATTCCTGAATAGTTATTTAATAAACAACGAACATCGTAAAATTATATTTACAGGGTGTCCCAAAAGTACCACGCCACAGTGACACCGGAGGTAGGTCAGCTCAAGAGGAACCTAACCAGCCTAACATGACCTCAGTAAAATATGACTTTATTTTTTTCAAATTGTTAGACCAATTGCAAATTAAAATTAAATTGGTCTAGCAATTTGAAAAAAATAAAGTCATATTTTACTGAGGTCATGTTAGGCTGGTTAGGTTCCTCTTGAGCTGACCTACCTCCGGTGTCACTGTGGCGTGGTACTTTTGGGACACCCTGTATAATATTAAAAACTACTGGATATGTAATTAACCTTAACTTACAATAATCTTTATAATTTAAGATTATATTAAGATAACCAAAAGCTAGTCTTATAAGAACTTAACAGCTTATAATAATAAAACACATCATGAGTAAGCAGTTTGTTATTTCCATATCTTACCACTTTACAAAAATGAACACTATCATTATGTTACAAATGCCTCGTAGCCACGTGCAAATGCCAAGTAGGCCTCTACAACATGACGCCTTTCAGAAAGGGATGAAGGTTATTTCTTAAATCGTGATTTCATGTTTTTTTTAGGAAAAGGGTGGTCAATGTGGGACCACCTAGTTCGCACAGATCCTGATCACATCGCTGATAATAGCAATGGAGACATAGCAGGCAACTCCTACCACTTCTACAAGCGAGACATTCAAATGCTCAAAGAATTGGGCGCCACTCACTACAGATTCTCTATATCTTGGCCTAGAATCCTTCCCTATGGGCGTGCTAACTACGTGAACCAGCGAGGAATCGACCATTACAATGCTTTCATCGATGAGCTGATAGCTAACAATATAGTGCCTTTTGCTACTATGTATCATTGGGATCTGCCTCAAAATTTAAGCGAACAAGGTGGTTGGACCAATGAAGAGATTGTGGAATGGTTCGGAGACTACGCTAGGGTTTTATATGATAATTTCGGGGACCGTGTCAAGCACTAGTTGACTATCAACGAGCCTTACATTCATTGCCACTTTGGCTACGGGTCCGGCACCCATCCTCCACGTATGAGGTCTCCAGGGATAGGCTATTACGAATGCGGAAGGAACATTCTCTTGGCTAATGCTAGAGCCTACCATATTTACGATGATGAATACAGGAGTACCCAGAATGGACAAGTTGCAATCGTCTTAAGCTCCGACTGGGCGTATCCGGCTTCTGACTCGCAGGATGATATTGATGCTGCGAAAACTTATTTAGCCTTCCATGTAAGTGAAATTCGATAATTTCCCATTCGTACGCATCAATCCTGTCTATTTGGTAACCGGATAATTCTCGATTCATAGATCTACTGGGGTGTCCCAGAAGTAAAGAGACAAAATTAGGTTAGAAATATTTAACATAATGAATGCAATAAAATCAAGGTTTATTGGTTCATAATAAATCTTTTATTATTAAAATGAAATAAACTATATCGAATTGGCGCATAATTCAACTTTGTTACCAATTTTTTTAAGGTTATTTTCTGTCTGTCTCATCACAGCTTTTCAAGATCTCAAAGCTTTAGTTTTAGCCAATTTAGTCTACCGACGGTTAAATGCAGTGAAAGATTTGGGTTTATTCGCTTGCTTTTTAACATAATGACCATATCTATCTACCTTAACTTAAAGCAATAAAATATCGCTTGCCGAATACAATATGTATCAACAGAAGGCAGCTGTTCTCGTCATTAATAATGAGAACTGTCTATGTTTTTTCGTAATCTTTGTTACAATCTTTTTAAGCGTGCTCCTCCTGCCCTTTTATATACTTTTGCTCCGATAATTTAACAAAAATTTAAAGGCTGAATCAATTTTACTGCTGTAACTCTATGAAACTCAATGGAACTCGCTCAAACGTGTTTTTTACCTAAATAATGTTTCGTTTGAACGGTCGAAACTGTAGTTTGTCGTCCAGTAATCTATTTAAAATGTCGGTTGTCGTTATAATATAAAACATATTTATATTTCTGTTATTACTTGTTATTCTAGCTTCCTCTTGAATAAAATTATGCATCGTGTGCATTTTCCCGTGACATTGATAGTATTGGAAAACTCTTTTCCCGATTAGTTCTTGGTCCGCTCTCTTTATTATTGAAAACAAGCGAAAAAGTACGCGACTCCCGGCTTATTTGAAAGATTTAACATCGACTCTCGACAAGAGAGTTGGTTTAACCTTTTTTAGATGTTTTCTCTTTGACCAATTTTGTCTATGAAAATTGTCTCTTTACTTCTGGGACACCCTTTACTAAGCTCAACGGGATTGTGTTTCATGAAATGAAATCAAATAAATTTATTCAGCAATTGATTGTATTTGGGCTGATTATTTATTTGTATGCGACGTTTTTTAATATATTTAAACTAAAAACTAAAACTCTTTTTGCAGCATCATTTCTTCTCGGATCCCATATTCTCAGCACAAGGGAACTACCCTCAACTGGTAATAGACCGTGTGGCAGCAGCCAGCCTTGCTCAGGGCCTTTCCTCTTCAAGACTCCGTCCGTTTACGCAAGAGCAGATTGACTATATCAGAGGAACCTCAGATTTTATGGCACTAAACAGTTACTCTAGCCATAACGTGTACAGGAATAGCTCTTTGGAAGGCACGTTCGAAGTGCCATCATTTAATGATGATGCTTTTGTTGGAACCTATAAGAGCCCTGATTGGCCGGTCAGCACAGCTCCTTGGCTCATGGTAAGTCAAGTTAAATATATGTATAACTGTAGAAGGGGAAAGAACAGTACATTCAATTTGTTAACATGACAATAAAATAGCCTTAACCCTTAAGCAGGCCCCACCGATCTAGGTATTATAACTACAAATTAACTACATATTAAGGTTACTTGTGTATTGGCGAGTAATGTAAGAAAAGTATTTATTCACGTAAACGCAATCTTGTTTAAACTTTATATCAAAGTAGGTACTAAGACTGATATTTCAACCAACCGTATGTGGTTGATAAAAAGCCTCTGCCTTAAAAGGCTTAAGACTACGCTGAGCTTCCAGTGGCGCCCTTATTGCTATTATTGTGTTTTCCAATAAACTAAAGTATTGTCTTGAAATCGAAGGATGTTTTTTTTTGTAAAAATGAATAAGGTCACCCGGGGCTATTGTGATGGGTAAATGCATCATTTATTTTTTTCAATGGAATTAAACTTTTTAAACTATGTATGCTTTCTTTTATACAAATTAAGGTACTTAAACTAACTATGAAAGGACGCAAAAATAGTTTTCAAAAGAAATCCCCTTGAAAAAAAATAAGTGACTCATTTACCCCTTTGTCACAATAGCCCCGCTTGACCTACCACGATTTATAGGGTATATGACATAACTTAATAACAATTGAACTATGAGTAACTTAACGGAAAAAAATGTCCGCCTTTTGCGGTTAAGTTGACTACACGAAGGTTATAGGTTATTAAACTTTGTCATTATATGCTATACATTGGATATTCATTTGTACAACAAAAAAACATACTTCGATTTTAATAATAATACTCTATTTTACTTATTAGAAAACACAATAATAGCAATGAGTGCGCCACTGGACCTCCCTCTTGAAAATAACAGAACTATTTTTTTTGTTTTAAATTAAGATTGGATTTAATTTAAATAGCACGTAACTTTTAAACCTTAGTCAATATTTTGTTGAATTTATAGTTAGTTTTATTTATTTAGTCTATTTTATCTAGGTAAAGATAAACATCAATAAATTCTAGCTTAACCACAGTGCCGTAAATTATGTGGACCTTGGATCTTTGGGTCACATTTTTAACCATTGACTGTCATTTTAACATACCTAGTTACACCTTGACAACTTTAAATATGGTCGTTACCTAATTTGGTTTTCAACGAGGAACAATAACCTTGCTTTGCCAACCTGAGAAGTTTCTTATCCTAACATTAAATAATAACTAAAAATTACAGGAAGACGCTCCAGGATTTTACAACCTGCTCGTATACATCAAGGAAACCTACAACAACCCCCCGATCTATATCACCGAGAATGGGTTCTCCACGAACGAGGACCTCGTCGATGATCCCAGGATCAACTACTTGAGGAACTACCTCAATGCCGTGTTGGATGCCTTAGATGAAGGTTAGTTTCGTGGACTTGTATCATGATTTCGGCCCACGTCCATCCACTCACTAAAGGCCTTCATTTTCACGCCACTTTGCACAGTCTGTATGCATTTTTTAAATTCTTTCTTATGTTCTCTCACTATCGCTCCTTATCCGTGGACCGTGACCGTGACTATACCTGGTAATCGCTCTAAATCGCTACTACTTTCCTTTAATCTTTAAACTACTTTTAACCTATCAACTACTTGAGGGACTACCTCAATGCCGTGTTGGATGCCATAGATGAAAGTAAGTTTCGTAGAATTGTATGCATTAAAAAAATATCTTAATTTCTCACTCTATTGCTCCTCATCAGTTTCTACTTAATTATAATATCAGAGTGGCAACGTAACTACAGTTCCTGGAATTAGTGAGCCCAGCAAAGCCTAAAAGTAGACTATTTAAAGAAGTATAAACAACTCGAGAGAACCCCTATTTGTATGAAATGAGAGAACTGTTTGAAAAAGTTTTGATCGTTTTGGTGATGGTGGGACCTTGTGTAGGGTCCGTCCGAATCGCTACCACCATTTTATCCTTTAACCTACCGTCATTCACATTGTTGTGTTCCAGTGTGGGAATAAGACAACTGCTGATATTACAAGCACGCGTTCGCAATTGTAAAATTGTAGTCTTGAGAATGACTACAACCAATGTCACTACAACCAGTGTCAACCAATTTGATTTTTAGGCCACTTTGGACTATGTTATAGTGACGTTTACAACCAAAACGTTACAGACTTCTTATGATTTGGTTTACAACGTCACATTAACAAAGTCCATAGTGGCCTAGGAATCAAATTGGTTGACTGTACACTGCGATAGCTTTTAGAAGGGGCTTCGGGTTTATGCTTGTCTCTCACTCAATCTCATACGCTTTTATTAAGAGCGAGTGAGAAAGAAGTACAAACCCGAAGCACTTTATAAGTGCTCACGGACTGGGTATTTATTCTCTCAAAACCAAAGGTGAGCGAATGCAGGAGTCAAGTCCAAGCGGCGAGTTTAAGTATTCCCGTCAGAGCGAGCAAAACACATACTTATTAGCGCGTGCATTCTCAATTAGGCAGCCTTATACGTTCGAGACGTGGGCCATGCTGCCAAATTGAATACCTACACGCGCTGAAATGTGTTTTGTTCGCTTTGACGGGACTACTTAAACTCGCCGCTTGGACATCACAACTGCGTTCGCTCACCTTTGCTTTTGAAAGAATCACTACCCTGTATGGACATTGGTAAAGGGTCACTCTATGGGTCACAGATGGTCTGTGTCCTCGTTTACCTTCTCCATTTCATAAAAAAAGCAAACTCATTTGCGGCTATAATTCATATTTCTAAAACGTCTATCAAGAACTGCTTGCGTTTCTAGGTGTCAACATAAGAGCGTACTTCGCTTGGAGTTTGATGGACAATTTCGAGTGGGCAATGGGCTATACGTAAGTTTTTGAAATAATAATAATAGCTGAATGAATATGATGTTTCAAAAGCTATCCTTTATCAAACGGTTTATATTTTCTATGACTACCTAGTTGAAGGCGTAACATCTTCCGGTCTTATAAATGAATGGAAATGTATAAATGGATTAATGAGTGTCAAACTTCATCAAAATTATATTTACTGGTTATACCTAAATATAATTTTGATGTAGCTTGGCTTATAGATAGTTTAAACCCGGGGAAATTATAATTTAGAAGAAAAACTACCTCACTGCATGACTGTTTGTTTTAAATTGTATCTTCCACTTACAGACAAAGATTTGGGCTCTACCACGTAGACTTTGAATCTCCAGAGAGGACCAGAACACCCAGAAAATCCGCCCTCGTGTACAAGGAGATCGTTAGCAGTCGAGTGATCGATTTCGACTACAATCCGGACCCCAATGAAGTCGACAATACCGACGGCGCGTTCGCTTTCAGCGCGTCCATCGTTTTGACGATAGGTGTCGCTGTTCTCAATATTTTGTAACCTTGACCTTAAATTCTCAAAAGGGAACTACGTATCATTTTCTTAGAACATTGCGAGAAACGGTAGTTAAGTGCAAAGCGACGTTCTCACGACTAAATTGGCTTTGGGCATCAGTTTATAACCTTCATTTTGAAATAAACATATCGAACGGCGTTAGGATAGGGTATAAAGGTATCGTTTTTTTGTACCCTATCCGCCGCCGTAGAGATTTACATATACTTTCATTTCTCTTCAATGTCCTCTTCCTTCCTTCTTCCCCTCCGTATCTTTCCGAAAGATTTAGCTATACGAACCTGTGGCAGCGGTCATCGTCTCCGTTCAAAATTCAAAATTCAAAATTCAAAATTTAAAAATATATATTCAGTAAATTGGCCACATGAGGGCTCTTTTACATGTCGGTAATATGGAGTGAATCTACTAGCGCTTCGGACAGGACCATCATTGCGGATAAAAAGCGCCGCAACAAACTCCAGCAGGTCATTTTTTCCAATCATAAAATACAATAATACTTAAAAGTAACATTACAAGGTAATAAAGTAATAAATAATTATATATACAGTGGTGGCCAGATAATTAGAAACGCTTGCGTTTTCTCATTCCTGTGCCGAACATGCTTGTGAGTGTAGTGCAGCCGTGTTTAGGATCGGCTCCATTAAAGAGGGTTTTTGAGCGTAGCTGGACTCTTCTGCATTTTTTTAAAGATGTTACATACTCAAAAAATCTTAAATTTAATCATATTACCTACCCAATAATTACTAAGAATTTGTAAGAAATTAGGTAAGTAATTAAGAAGTGATATTTTACTTGAATAGCCGGAAACAGAATAAGGGTGCCACGTGCCACCTCACGACGAGGTCACTTTCCTAAGGATTTTTGGCTCACTTTTCTCAGCTATGAATCATAGTTAAAATCAGTTAAAATTCAATATAAACCCGCAATATCTAGTATTTTTGAAAGTCGAAGACAAGTACCTAGTCGATTATAAAGATTCATAATTATTACTGTTGACGTGTCATCAAATGCATGCCTACTTTAAATGAACTTTAAATAGGAACCCTGTGAATACACAGGGTTATTATTAATAATAATAATAATAATAATAAGCATTTATTTCGAACATGAATGAATATACAGTTCATAAATGATTAGTAACAATACTCTTAAAACTATGTTAGTAAACACGCACATATTTAAGATAAAATGTCCCCTCTAGACTCCACATGGACTGAGTTCCAGTGGCGAACTATGGGACAGTGCAACCTATCAAGGATGTTGTTTAGGAGGCTGCTGGAACTGCCACTTATTCGACGCATTAGGGAGGCAACTCTTTTGCGCATTATGGCCTGAAAGCCATCGACACGAGCCTCGGCAAACATACCTGATGCACTACAGAATCGAGGCAGTCCCAACAACATCCTAAACCCATTATTATATTGGACGCTATTGATTAGTGAGCTATAACTATAAGTAACTATAAGTAGGTAGTCAATTTTGCATGATCTAGACTCTAGACCCACAGCAGTGTGACCGGCTAAATTCGAATTGTAAAAGCCGAGCGACAGTGCAGTGTGTATATTTACGAACCCGTTTAAGCCCTTTTCAATGTAGTATGACAATAGTACGAAATCTGGGTAATATCTAAGAAAACTTCAAAATTAGGGCTCCAAATAGATTCAGTGGTAATAAATTCGTTTGACTGTCAACAATCTAGTAACTAACACGTCTTATCGATGTTGCAATATGTATTATATTATTACTAGTTATTACATCAGATTACCTTTTACGACACGTAGTATAACGATATCTTATTATGATATGATGTTACTATGTTTTTTGGCTAAAATAAGGTCTTCAGGGGTTCCCTACCCTAAGCGTCCAACGGGAACACTGTTGCTGTCTCACGTGTCCGTCTGTCCGTCCGTCGTCTGTCATACAGGCCCGGTATTCTACGCGGTAAAAACCATTATCGTCTTTGATCAGTTATCGTATTGTCAAAGTTTTGATAGCTCTTATTTACTTGACAGTAATGGCGGCTGACGTCAGAACAATAGGTACCATAACAGGACAAAGACGATATGTTTTTACCGCCGGGAATAGAGGCCCAAACCGTTGAAGCTACAGTCTTTACATTTTTACAGTATGAGCATCTTATTGACCCAAAGCATAACACATAACATAAGTTGTCAAAAAATATTTTTAAATGTTTTTAAGGGGGGCTCCCATACAGCAAAAGGAGACGCGAAATTCGTTTAGTAAATAAATAATGTAGGTACTTTAAAAAAAAAAATTAGACACCAAAGTAAAATTTTTTTAGAAAATGTTGTTACGAAAAAAAATTTCACTTTTCATTTACCTATGATTTTTAAATTTACTAAAAAATACCAATATATTGATAAATCTGTTATTTTCACAAACAGAAGGGATGCGGGCGGGTAAATTTGGAACGGAACCCCAAATGTGCGAAGTCCGATACTCTCTTGGCCGGTTTCAATAATTGGATAAGATAAACATGTTTTAAATCTATACGACAGCTTATGTAGGTATTTATATCCACAATTCTAATTAAATTACACAAATAAAAAAATAACAAGACGGTCGTGGTTGGTCGATATAATGATATAACTTAAAGATAAAGATAAAGATAATTTATTTGTAAAACATGAGTAAGTATACATAATGGTCATAAATTTACAATAATTGTCCGTCATGTTTTGCCTTTCAGCATACAAATTTAAATTAACAATAATAATAAAATATAATAATTAATAAATGAATTAAATGATCCTGTCTAACAAATGTATTAATAAATTAATTTAATTAAGTGCTTAAAAACTATTATCATTTATGATTGAAAAAATATTATTAAATATTAATAGTAACATTTTTCTAATAACAATTCTATCATCCTTTATGGTCACGTTATTGTCACATTTAAATAACAGCTACAGTGACTAGGGTCGTATTAAAACAAACAGTGACCATTATCATTATTGCCGAGTACAACGTTGTACTACATACAGTCAAATCTAATCAAAAATGAAAATTGTTGCAAAATGAAAAAACTAAACCTAATAAAGCAACATAGGGTGATGAAACCAGTAATGAACAAGGACCAATGATGGACTCTTGATTCTTATGATACAGAAGATAAGGGTTATTCATTTATTCTGAGACAATCAATTTACAACCTTATGACCTCTGAATTAAGAGTTAAATGTCCATTATTGGTGCTTTCAACTAAAAGTGTCCTACATTGGTGCCGTCACCCTACCTACCTACTCGTCATGATGTGTAAAACATAGGTAATGATATTTTTTTTAGGTAAGTACTTACATATAATGTATGTACCAAAAAAAGGATGAAACCCACCTAGATCACATTTACAAGACCTTAACATTATGAATATATGAATGAATAGTAAAGTCGAATCTATCATTGCCAGTTAAGAAAAATGAGCACGATATAAAAAAAACCACTAAAAACGATCATTAACAACATTGATTACATAAGGCAGAACATAAACATGTGGCATATCTTATACGATCAGCGGATAAAGCGAGTAATAATAAATATTTATCTCTACTTAACCACTAATTATTAAAAAATAAATTATAATAAAATAATAAAATTTGTTTATAAAAAAGGAACACAAATTACAGACGATACAATTAGTTGGTGGTCCCACACTAGGCGATGCCTGTCACGTGGCGACAATAAGACTTTACAACGTTTTGTTTCGTATTATAAAATTTTGATTAATTAGAATCTAATTAGCCCAAAGAAAATAAAACATTGCTAATTTACTATCATAGCATAATATCTTAGTTTTCAGGGTTGGCAATGCGTTTTCAATCTTTAGATTGCATTATTTTGATACGTGCATCTAAATAAGTATGTTGCAATTTGCTTCTATTTATCGTTGTTTACCAGGTACATAAGGCTAGTTTTGCCAAGCCTACAAACGAATTTTTTATTTTTATTTATTTATTTAATTTTATTTGGTTATGTGGTGTTGCCGAGCAAGTTTTATTCTGCGACACACACACACACACACGCACACACACACACACACACACACACACACACACACACACACACACACACACAAGCTCTTATACCTACTCTTGATAATAAAAACGTCTAGGTGTGGAATATTTTGAGATCTTCTACTGTCCATCTACTTTTGCTGCCGACTATACCTACACGAGTGGTCGTTTGGTCTATTTGCAGAATGGTTTAATATTACTGGAAGAGATCTTTTGCAGGGATAAGTTCGACATTGCTTCATTATTTACCTACGTACTTACTTACTAATTGATTTTAATTGATACATATAAAAATCTCGTGTCACGGTGATTGCAATCGAGTTCCTCCGAAACGGCTCGATCGATATTTATGTTTTTTTTTAAATATATATTTAGTAGATATGACAATTGGTCATAAAGTACATTTCACAAGATTTGTATGAAAAAAAAATTACACCCGGGCGGCGCCGGGCGCGGACAGTTAGTTATTTAATATCTTTCCGTATTTAGAAGTCATTGATAAATATCTAGGACAAAGGAAAAATAAGGATGATAATTTTAATTACCTACACCGCGGATTATTTATT
The DNA here is from genome assembly GCA_948252455.1 of Acleris cristana. Lineage (NCBI taxonomy): Eukaryota > Metazoa > Arthropoda > Insecta > Lepidoptera > Tortricidae > Acleris > Acleris cristana. The sequence goes on from OX411794.1 coordinate 6,971,305, forward strand.
GCACTCAATTTATCTTTGTTGATTACCATAATTTGCATTTTCAAATCTTCATTATCTCAGATAAATAACAAAATGACGTCAACCAATAATAGGTATAATTTTATCATACTACCTACCAAAAAGTGGGAGGGTTCTGTTTTCTAGAATAAGATACGGCTAAGTCGGTTAATAAAGATATTTTTTTCATTATTTTCTTTCTTACATCATACACATCATCACATTCATCACACACGCATCACATCACATCATCATCATCATCATCATGTTTTAGTGCACTGCCTGATATTATTTCATTTCAGCCTAAGGGCTGCATTTCACCAAACTGGAATAAGGTCTTATACCTAGATTAAACGCCAAATTTGTATACACTAATTTAGGAGTAAGTCTTATTCCAAGTTTGGTGAAATGCGACCTTAGAGATTTAAAAAGTTAATTTTACTAGGGCTTTCGATACTATTTTTAAGTTGAATTTCCCGGTGGATTTTTTATTTTACAAACTTTGTCCTGTCAGCAACGAATACAAAAAAAGAAGAATCATCCGATTTGGTGCAGTCTTCCGGAAGTTATGGACGTACATACGAGTAGATATTTCTTATATACATATATCCACGGTTTTTAATTTGCAGGTAGTAGCTACGTACTTAATACGTGGTACTAATAGAAACAACCGTTAAAATACCTTGCATTTGCAAAGGATGTATTCCTCTCAAGCTATTGATTTTGTTTAACATGTTTTATTTATATACAAGAAACATTATTCCAGCTATTGTAAATGAAAAAATATTTTTGGTTTCTCTTAAATTATTTGTAATTTTAGGGCTGTAAGAAGTTGTTAGTATTTCTCGCCTAAACATTACATTCATTGGCTATAACTTTTTAGCTCTACAACGACTCTCAAGCTCTAATGTAACAATATTTACACATTATTTGGTTCTAGTTAGCTGCATTCATTTGCAAACTTTTTAATACTACCCCATTAAGTTAATGAGCTTATTTTTCTGAGTTTTTTTTTCTAAGGTTTGATTTTATTAAAAAGCCATTTTTTATTATTTATTTACCTTTTTATTCATCTGTGTGATAAATATAATATGTTTAATAATTAATGTTGCATTAGTTATGGTTTGACTTGAGTATATTTCTTGTACATTTTATTAAAGTTCAATCAATGTAGGTATTTTTTTAAATATTAGTGGGAATGATTTTATTATACTTATACATATATTTAAAATGTGTTTTTTATCCATTAACCTAAAAAAAACAATTAATTCCGGGGCTCCATACAACGTGCACCAATGAAGCGGGGGAATTTAGTCGTATTTATGTAGCTTAGTTATAATTAGGTTAATTTTTGCTTTGATTTATTTATTAATTTGCCACAGTTTTAGTTTTGATTCGTAATTTTTAATTTTTATTGTAGGTATTATTTACAGAAAATATAATAAATATCTTTCCATTAACAAGTAATTTTAAATTAATTGAAAGTATGTATTGTGATTTGTGAACTATGGATGTAAGGTCTAAAAATTAATTTTATTCTAACCTAGCTAATAATTAATAACCAAACACTGCAACGAAAATAGCTTCCGAACTAAGAAAGACGCATTACAAAATTCATTCGACAAATTTTCGGCGATGTCACAAACGACAAACACCGACTGAAAAAGAACCAAAACTCTTATAAGTAAGTACCTATATTGTTTATTACTTACACAGATATCTTATCAGAATGTGTATTTAAAGGGTGTTAAAGTAATCATTAAATCATTAGCATTTATTGTCACGATAAACCCCCCGTGGATAGTCGAAATCTTATTCATTTCACGTGGAAGAGGTGCTTAGGGCACACGAGTTTTCGACTTTCCGAAATGGGGCGGTTTACTTTATTTTTTGCACTGTGGTAAGTTATTGTTATACGCAAATAAATAGTCCATGTCAATGACGATAGCGATATAGTTAGGTAGAGCTCCACAACGAAGATCGCCGAGTCATCGCCCGGAAGCAAAGCTACAGCTGCTACGTGCGATGCCGCGCGTGCCGCGTGCCGCTGCGTCAGCATATTCGCTCATTTAATACAAAACGGACACATTCCAAAATAATTTTCTCTTGCATTGAAAATCGTATACGAACAGCTTAAATTTTAAAATGCAACACTGACTGATTTTGGAATGTGTCTGTTTTGTATTCAATGAACGATTATGTGCCGCTTTACCTTAACACCATTATTATATATGTGAATCACTTTCGTTTCCTACTTCGAGTGATCGTCATCTAGCTTAGGAATAGCTTGTAATTTTAGATTATAATTTAGAAATTAAATTAGTTTATGGCATTTTTGGTTTTCCTTCGAGCCTCTAGCTGCTGCTATCGTAATTATATAGAAAATAATAATTAGAAAACATTTTTTAAATTAATACAATTAAAAGTTAAAACTAAGATGACCACCTAAACATTAAATTCCTAGTGATGAATAAAATAATTAACGTAACAAAATACAAAAAAACTACTAAGCTGTTGCCCGCGACTCCCTCCGCGAAAAGATCGGTTATTGCTATTTCCTCGGAAACTATTAACTTTCTGGGATAAAAAGTAGCCTATGTGCTATTTCAGACTATAATCTGGCACAGAGATGCCAAGTTTCATCCAGATCCGTTCAACCGTCCTGGCTGGTGTTTGAGTAACAAACATCCATCCATCCAAACGCATTTATGATAGGTAATAAGAAGTAATACTACTCTAGCAGTTCTACCACCATCAGTAAACCAAAGGGCTAATATAAATAATATGGCGTCAGATAAATGTCTTCACTTCTTGACTAAATTAATTAGGTACCTAGAAACTAAAAAAAACTTTTCGCCTTGCAGTTGCCTGCTAGCAGCAAGCGCTTCTAACGTCAGAAACAGAAGACAGTCGGCGGCGAAGAGTTTCCCTGCGGACTTCGGGTTCGGTGCTTCCACTGCGGCATACCAGATCGAGGGGGCGTGGGACGAGGATGGTGAGTACATGAGGGGTGTTGACTCCCATTACCGACACTTTAAATGTTCATTTTACAATAAATTTAACAACTGGATTTTACGTGATGACGATGACTGATGATCTCTCCGAGTCGAGATAATATGTCAAGCCATTCCTGAATAATTACTTAAAAAGCAAAGAAAATCGTAAAAATATATTTATAAAGTATAAAACTACTGGATATCTTATTTAATTTATAAATGTTAAAGTATAGCAAGTAAAATAAGAAATTGCAATATTATTGTTAAGTAGCTAACCTTAATTCACAATAATCTTTATTATTTTATGATTATGTTAAGATAATCAAAATATAGTCTAGTTATTTCCATATCTTATCGCTTTATTTTTGTAAACTACTTATCATTATGTAACAAGTGCCTCGTAGCCAAGTGCCAATGCCAAGTGGGCCACACACAACATGACAACATGATGCCTTTCAGAAAGTGATGCAGAAATTTTCTTTAATGGTGATTCTAAATTTTGTTTTTAGGAAAAGGTTGGTCAATGTGGGACTACCTAGTTCGCACAGATCCTAATCACATCGCCGATAATAGCAATGGAGACATAGCAGGCAACTCTTACCACTTCTACAAGCGAGACATTCAAATGCTCAAAGAATTGGGTGCCACTCACTACAGATTCTCTATATCTTGGCCTAGAATCCTTCCCTATGGGCGTGCTAACTACGTGAACCAGCGAGGAATCGACCATTACAATGCTTTTATCGATGAGCTGATAGCTAACGATATAGTGCCGTTTGCTACCATGTATCATTGGGATTTACCTCAAAATCTAAGTGAGTTGGGTGGTTGGACAAATGAAGAGATTGTGGAATGGTTCGCAGACTACGCTAGGGTTCTGTATGATAATTTCGGAGACCGTGTCAAGCACTGGTTGACTATCAACGAGCCTTACATTCATTGCAACTTTGGCTACGGGTACGGCCAGCATGCTCCCCGTACCAGGTCTCCAGGGATAGGCTATTACGAATGCGGAAGGAACATTCTCTTGGCTAATGCTAGAGCCTACCATATTTACGATGATGAATACAGGAGCACTCAGAATGGACAAGTTGCAATCGTCTTAAGCTCCGACTGGGCGTATCCGGCCTCTGACTCGCAAGATGATATTGATGCTGCGAATACTTATTTAGCCTTCCATGTAAGTAAAGTCCGATAATTTCCCACAAGTAAGCATCAATCCTGTATATTTGGAAACTGGATAAAGTTCAACGGGATTTTATTGTAATGAAATGAAATAAAATAATTTATTTCAGTAATTGCCTCCATTTGAGTTGGTATCTGTTGTATGCGACGACGTTTCGTGTTTTCTTATCAAAAACTAAAACTATTTTTGCAGCACCATTTCTTCGCGGATCCCATATTCTCAGCACAAGGGAACTACCCTCAACTGGTAATAGACCGTGTGGCAGCAGCCAGCCTTGCTCAGGGCCTTTCCTCTTCAAGACTCCGTCCGCTTACGCAAGAGCAGATTGACTATATCAGAGGAACCTCCGATTTTCTGGCACTAAACAGTTACTCTAGCGACATGGTGTACAGGAATAGCTCTTTGGTTGGCACGTTCGAAGTGCCATCAAATAATGATGATGCTTTTTTTGGAACCTTTAAGAGCGAGGATTGGCCGGCCAGCGCAAGTCCTTGGCTCAGGGTAAGTCAAGTTAAATATATAACCGTAGTAGGGGACAGAACAGAATGTTTGTTAGCATGACACTAAATAGCCGATTACGATTTTTTTGGGTTCAAGAGCTTCATTCTCCTGGGTAAAGCAATATAGCTTTGACATGTAATCGTTATTTTTCTAACTTGGTCGCTGTTACTCGCAAGTAAATTTGAGCAACAATTGAATGACATGTCAAAAGCAATATGGCTATACCAAGTTGTATAGATTCTTAGTACCTACCTATTACAGTTTTTGGAAATGGGAATATTTTATAAGGACTAGTTGATATCTGTTAAGGCATTAACGCATTCACTGCCGGCTACATACATATAATATGTGAATATAGGAACGCTGTCCAGATGTTCACGGCAGCGAATAAATAATGTTAATCACACTGATAAGTCGGTTACGAACTTGAAACTTTACCTGAAGCGAAAACATATACTTAAGGAAACCATGATTTTGTGGCTCTTGGGGAGGTTATGTTGGAATAATTTGGAATTATGCCTGCAACGACCTTGTGTATTCTACCTTTTTAGGTTCTGCTTTATACAAGTATGTTATTATCTTTGACAAAAATGCTGCAATCTCTTGCTTCCTCCCTCTCGAAAGTGACAGAACTATATTTTATTATTTTCGTTTTAAATAAAGACTGGAATTAAATTGCACGTAACTTTTAAAACTGTGGCAATATTTTTTTGTTTTTAATTTTAGTTATCTATTGATTAAGTCTTTTTTATAATAATAATAATAATAATAATAAATTTTATTTCGGGCAACGAGGCCCATATTTACAAATACCTTATAGACTAACATACATAACAATATAAAACTTAAAACTAACACCGAGGTGACAGAACAGTGTGGTCCTGTTCTGCCAAAATTGGCATCTTGGTCGCTGCCGGTAGGTTGCCCCGAAACCGCCGGAACACAACACCTTTCGGCCAAAAGTCAGGACACTCGACGGTCCCCAGCATAAACCGCGGCACGCGCACTACAAACGAACTGAAGTGCACGTAGCGAAGCGAGCGTAGCTGGAACACCGTCAGACTGCATCCAACCTTCTGACGGACGTACTCCACCACGTCGTCTACCGTTGCAGAGTGGTGCAGGCGAGACACGTAGAGCGCCGTGTTCGGTATAGCTGCCCGCAGCTCGGAATTCGGGTCCGTTACTGCAGTACCACACCGAGTCTTATGAGGCTTCCTACGTGCTTTGCTGTGCTGCACCAATGTGAATCCCTCCTTATCCACACCGGTACGAGGGAACTCCTTCATAGAAGCTGGAGCTCTCTTTTTCGACGCCTTAACAGGCGCACTAGGCCGCCGAAGTTCGGCGGCCTTGCCGGCTGCGTCAGCGTAGCTGCGGGGAGCCGGCGGGGTGGCGGGGCCGGGGGAGCTAGACTCGCGCGGGGGGCGCGCGGGTCGCGGGGCGGCGGCGCGCGGGGCGGCACGCGCCGTAAGAGGCGCTGACTTTTCAAGCTGCGTCAGCGCGGGCGCGAAACTTGAGACCGACGACGTATCGACACAAGTTTGTTCGTTGACATTGGAATTCGACGCATCAGCCGACGACCTAATTACCGGGGCAGACTTGCGCAAGCAGGTAATTTCATTGCGCATCTCGGTAATAGCTATCTGCGATGCATCGAATTTTTCAGCAATCTCAGCCAGGCTTGATTTTAGGGCCACAATATCCTTCAACAGTCTGGTGACGTCGACGTGGTCGAAACTAACAGGCGGCAACTTATCCAGCTGCATCGCCACAAACGCAGGCACATCATCCGGAAGGGCCACCCTGAACACCGAGATAATGTCCTGCAGACTTTTATGGATGCCAGGTCAAGATAAACATTAATAAATTCAAGCTTATCCACAGTGCCGTAAATTATAAGGACTTTGGATCTTTGGGTCACAGTCTTAACCATTGACTGTCATTTTAAGATACATCTTGACAGCTTGAACTATGATGGTTACCTAATTTAGTTTTCTACGTGGAACAATATCCTTGCTCTGCCAACCTGAGAAGTTTCTTATCCTAACATTAATTAATAACTTAACATTACAGGAAGACGCCGCAGGTTTTTACAACCTGCTCGTATACATCAAGGAAACCTACAACAACCCCACGATCTATATCACCGAGAACGGGTTCTCCACGACCGCGGACCTCGTCGATGATCCCAGGATCAACTACTTGAGGAACTACCTCAATGCCGTGTTGGATGCCATAGATGAAGGTTAGTTTCGTGTACTTGTACGCATTTAAAAAAAATGTCCTTACTCTATTATTCTCATCCGTAACTATTATAATATGAGAGTGGCAACGTTACTTTGGTTCTTGGAAGTAGTCAGCCGAGCATAGCCTAAAAGTAGACTATTTAAAGAAGTATAAACAACTCGAGAGAACCCCTATTTGTATGAAATGAGAGAACTGTTTGAAAAAGTTTTGATCGTTTTGGTGATGGTGGGACATTGTGTAGGGTCTGCCCGAATCGCTACCACCATTTTTATCCTTTAGCCTTCCGTCATTCGCATTGTTAATGTGTTCCAGTATGGGAATAAGACGACTGGTGAAATTGCTATCAGAGAGACATTTCATCTTAGTCCTCTTCTTCTTAGTCTAGTAGTTAGTTAGTTTCTTTGTGTGGTTGGCAACGTGTTCGCGATTGTAAGATTGCAGTCCTAAGATTGTAGTCTTAGGGCGGATTCGACCAAACTGGAATAAGGTCTTATACCTAGATTAAACGCCAAATTTGTATGGACTAATCTCGGATTAAGTCTTATTCCAGTTTGGTCGAATCGGCCCTTAAGCATGCAAATGTATAGACATTGGTAAACGGACACCCTAAGGGTCACAGATCCCAACTTACATACTATCAGGCAGTCTGTGTGCTCGTTTGCCTTCTCCGTACCATAAAAAAGCAAACTCATTCGCGGTTAAGTATAATACTTATTTCTAAAACGTTTATCAAGAAAAATGGTTGCGTTTCTAGGTGTGGACATAAGAGGCTACTTCGCTTGGAGTTTGATGGACAATTTCGAGTGGGCAATGGGCTATACGTAAGTTTTGGAATTAATTATACTTAATTGCTGAATATATGATGTTTCAAAACTTTTCCTTTATGAAACGGTTTATGTTTTCTATTATGAGTTGAAGGCGTAACATTTTCCGGTCTTATAAATAAATGGAAATATATAAATGCATAAATGAGTGTCTGTTTATTGGTTATAAATATAATTATGATGACCTTTGGCGTATAGAGAGTTTAAGCCCGAAAAATTATAAATTAGGAGAAAAACTACCTCACCGCATGATAGTTTGTTTTAAATTGTATCCTCCACTTACAGACAAAGATTTGGGCTCTACCGAGTAGACTTTGAATCTCCAGAGAGGACCAGAACACCCAGAAAATCCGCCCTCGTTTACAAGGAGATCGTCAGCAGTCGAGTGATCGATTTCGACTACAACCCGGACCCCAATGAAGTCGACAATACCGACGACGGCGCGTTCGCCTTCAGCGCGTCCATCGTTTTGACAATAGGTGTCGCTGTTCTCAATATTTTGTAACCTTGACCTTATATTTCAAAAGGGAACTACATATTTTTTCTTAGAACATTGCGAGAAACGGTTGTTAAGTGCAAAGCGATTATTACGACTACATTGTTTTAAAACAAGCACTCTATTAGATGATACGTAGCTTTAGACATCGGTTCTTAACATTAGAAATCATTTGAAATTAATAAATAAATCGAACGGCGTTAGGATAGGTTATAAAGTTGTCATATTTTTATTTAATTTACATTAGTTAAGTAAGGACATTTTACAATACAAACTGCAATTAAACTAAATTTACCAAAACATTAATATAAGATTATAAGAAATTGTAATGTAATATATTTGTGATTTTGTTAGTATTGTTATTTTAAGTTTATTAAGTTTATAGATATTGCTATAATAAATACATCTACAAGAATTATTGTTGTATATCTACGTCTTAATTCGTTTCAATGTTTAATGTTAAATATGAAAATATACAAGTATGAATTGTTTATTTGTTCGGTAACTAAGAATAAAAGGCCGCCATTTGTGCTTCTCTAGGTACCGTTTAGTCTGTGCAATAAACTCTTCTTAACCCGGTGATGTAGTACAAGATAAGTCCAAATCGCATTTGGTACGTAGGTTAGTAATTTCTGAAGGTTTTACGCAGTTGTTCCATATTGAAATTAGTCCATCTCGCTGTTCATACTGCGATTAGATCTTTTTTGGCTAAATTTATCCACTATGGTATATGTGTTTTGTTCGCTCTGACGGGACTACTTAAACTCGCCGCTTGGACTTCACTCCTGCATTCCCTCACCTTTGCTTATGAGAGAATCACTACCCTGAAGAAAAACAACAGATACTAAAAAAATCGTCGAGTCATTTGAGCTCGCGATGATTCGGTTCGAAATCGAATTCAAATTGAAATAATTATAATAATTAAATGAATGCTCAAAATGGGGGTGTGGTGGGGATGGAGTAGCCGAAAGCAGAAAGTTTTTGTTAGAGCCACACTGAAAAAAAATATTTCCTACAACAAACAGTAGAGCAAAACACACTCAGAGTAACTGATTATGTAAGGTATCATCAAGTGCTTGAAAAACAGTAATAGACAATACATTCACGTTTACTGATTGAACATTAGGTACTATTAATCTTAGTACTTTAAATTGCATACATACCCAGAGCGGGGTAGGCAGAGCTACAGAATTACGAACCACTCTAAAAAATTGTTGATAATTCTGGATCAACATTTTGCACAATTAGGCTAAAGGTGGGTTTAGACCGTACGAGCAAATGCACTAGAACATAATTTTTGTCTTTATTTTTACAAAGACAAAGTAAGAGATAATCAGAGATCGGAATAGGTAGAGCTAATTTGCCTAAACTTGATGCATGTTCATTCAATAATGTATTCCCATCTCACTCACGCATGAATGAATATGCGTCAAGTTTAGGCAAATTAGCTCTGCCTATTCCGATCTCTGGAGATAATGCATAGAATTCTTGTTCGTTCGCTTGGTCTAAATTGGGCCTAAGGCAATTTTTTTAGGTCCCGTGTGGTTGCCGGGTTGGAATAGTGCCACTCTATGTCTTCCCGTGGATGTCGTAAGAGGTGACTAAGGGAATAAAAGCTTGAAGTACTATTAGGCGATGGGCTTGCTCACTGTCACTGGTACTTACTTTAAATTGGTTATTTAATATAAACGTAACTATGAACTAGGTATAATCCCTTTCACTGTTGTACTGTTGGCTATTTGTTGTTTCCCAACATTTATACATTCTTGTATGTATATTTATATGAAAAGTTTGCCTTTGTACACAAAAAAGTATTTTACATACATACATAGATACACACTATTAATTAATTTACAATATTTACAATGCTATACAAATTTCAATTTACGTAGTGTCAAGACGGTAAAATTTGTTCGCAGGTTTACACTGATTTTGTATGAGTAACAATTACTTAAGCAATGATGTATATACACTTTTTCATATAATTTTCAGATTAAATAACTATTAATTAAACGTTATAGTTTTGTATTTCATTATTAATATTGTATTAACTTGAATATTTTTTGTCCCTAAATAAAAAATTAATTATACGTTATTTTTAATAAAAACACGCTTGTTGAATATTTCAAGTTTTGTGTCATACAGTACTAATTTTTTTACATCTTTGGCAATTTCAATCGACACAGACTATACATATAGGCACAGTCTCCTCTGCCTGCTATCATGCACAGGATGGTGTGTTTTCTATCACTCAAAATGTATGGGATGACAGTGGACCACGTGGTTTATCGCAACGCACGAGATTGTCATCCCGTACATTTTGAGTGATAGAAAAAGGATAGAAAAGAAAAACGTTAGCAGCGTTTGCATCTTGGCTAGGACCTCTGAGATCGTAGTCAAGATGCATAACGCTAAGTTAGCGATTATCGAAAATCGCCAAATTTATAGTATTGACGTAAGTTGGTGACAGATCGCTTCGCCGCATATGTCAACTTCGTATGCTTCGCGCCGATAGAAAACAGAAGCGTTAGCAGCGTTGTCTAGGCCTACTGATGCGCTACAGAAGAGAGGCAGCCCCATCAACAACCGGAACACATTTAGTCTGCATGCTTGTAGCAATTCATTGACGAGTTGTGTTGCCATTATCGAGCCGGGATCTTTTGCAGCGATGCAATGTATCACGAACTGATCATGAAAAGCATGCGGGCTATCGACCAATGATACTGAGCCTTTAAATTGAACCCGGAGGACCCAATATGCCCGTGGCGTTTGTACTATTTCTTATTCTATGCTGGCGTGTATAATACCGCTCTCACGGGCTGCCGGTATAGAGAGAAGTACAATATAGGATATGAAAAGTGTAATTTTAGCTTTTCTAGAGCATCCGGCAAACTAGCGCGCAATCGTGTTTGCTCGGACAATAATCTTTGGCGTTAAAAATAAAGGCGAGCCATCTTATCTTAGGCTTGCACGTAAACGTTAACCCTAGGTTAAGTCCAGGTTAACGGGTTAATTCGTTAAAATTTGGCAGTTCTTACATGAATGTAACATTCTTGAATAATTTAACGTTGGGTTAACCTCGGGTGGAACATAAGTATGTGCTAGCGGGCCTAAATGTTAAACTCAAACGCTCACTACGTCAGCGCCTCTATTTTAGGATTTCTAGGCGGTCAAAACCAAATCGTATACTTGACGTGTTATGGTATAGTTTTAAACTCGCTGTCAAGTAAATAAGCGCTATAGAAACGTTGACAATGTAATATAAACCATATCTTTATTTTATTTTATTGTACAGATAAGATATAAAAAGTCTATTCTTCGAAATGGTTTTAAAACTTTTATGCATTGTTATAAACAGATGATTCCCAATTAAACCTTTTTTCACTTCTTATGCTCTTAAAATGTTACTTTAGTCTCTGCACATCGGGAATAAGTACCAATTTCACCAAAGGATGTAACCACTTAACAGACGATTAGAGCGTTAACAGCTGCCAAAATGTATGAACAAACAGTCGATTAACATTGATTAAATTTAACATCGCATGGTGAAATTGTTACTAAGGCTCCTTATTAATCTCTAGTGATTCAAGTAAGTATATTTTTTTAATTTGGAAACCCCTCAGCTATGCACGGTGTTTGTGAATGGAGGATTATCGCCATTTTCAGTGATTGTGTATACTTAGACTATTTTAAGGGCGTGGAAATAACCTCAAAATGACAACTGTGCAAAATATAAAAAAAAAAGATTTAATTTCGTGAAACACGATTAATGCTTACGAATATGAACATTTAATTACATTAAGGATGAATTCATTTTATTACCCTTGTTCCGCTTGGGTGGCATTATGGCTTGTTTTAGTCCCTCGTTGAACAATCTACTATTACATATTTACCCTTCATATCTATTGTGCTTTGCATTATCTACTACTTACTTGATGTTGAATACCTACCTAATTTTAGTTATAGATTAATTTAATGATTGTATGTGCAGTCGTTAAGCTGGCCAATAGATGGCGTTAATATGCACAATTTAGTATCGTTATGATTGATACGAGTAATTATGAACAGTAGTTCTAAAGTTTGCCAATAGATGATGTTATTTACTTAATCACCAGTTCTTTGGCTATTTTACTTTCATCAAGGAAAAAAGCAAATTACTTCATTAGTTTTTCCTCCAATATGCTCGGAACTTTACAGATTGATAAATTTTAAAACATCTACCTATTTCAGTTTAAGAAAACTTCAACTATAGGTATGGAGTCACCCTGCGTACTACTTATTGGTTTGACTTTATAATACCTATAAATATTATAATGGTTTAGTACGAATTTTATGAAGTGACCCGATTAGCAAAGCTGATGTGTTTAACAGAAAAGGCCAGTTTAAAAAGTTCTTACTATACTAGATACTAACCAACAATAAAGGTACAAACATTACAATATTTTAGCAACACTAACTTGTAATGGAATATAAAACGATGATACTCTGAGAAAATCTGGATACGAACACATTTCAATTCAAGTCCTTAGGTCCAGCGGTTTCTGCTACTGTGCGTTGATCAGTCGCCAGTCAGTTTCTTCTGTCCCTCAAATCTATATAAATATTGATAATGACATAATAATATACAATCATGATAGTTTTTCATTAGCTTTCTAACAATATTTATCACACATTCACACGATGTTGTAAAGTGAAAATCATACTTTCATCCGTGCTTTAGGTACTCACACGTAGTAGAGGTACCTACCTCACATGTAAAAAAACCGGACAAGGCGAGTCGGACTCGCCCACCGAGGGTTCCTCACATGACACGGTCAACTCAATTCAAAATTTGCACCGCCGCCGTTACTTGCATAAAGACCCTGTTTTTTGTGATTTAACTAAAAATGTACAGATTTCAGATTTTTTCCTATACTTGCAGTAAAAGACGGTGTTACTTGCCAAATTTCATGGTTTGACCTAGGTCAATGGGAAATACCCTATACATTTTGATTCCCTCGAGAGTGTTGAAATACACGTTTTTTGCGACATAAACGGCCGTATCTTTTTTTTACGTGAATGTAGAAGTTCGATTTTTTCACAGCTTCAAGGGACTGTAGATTTGAGTATATGGTTTAAATTCGAACTCGATACCTCCACGCGTTTCCGAGAGAAAGGGTCTTGACAGACAGACAGACACGTAGTCGGACAGACGGACAGACAGACGGACAACAAAGTGATCCTATAAGGGTTCCGTTTTTTCCTTTTGTCCGTAATTTGCTCACTGCGCAAGTAGGTCGCTCAGGGCTCTTTTTACGTGTGTCACTTTTTTTTTCTTGTTTTTCTTCAGCGTTTATAATTATAATCATACCAAATTTGACGCATGTATGTTTTACCGTTTTTACTATACAACAAAAATAAAACAATGCTGAAAAAAAAACGTTTCTTGTCCCCATGACTCCTACTTACTTTCTTATTTTTTTAAATACTAGTATTACTTAGTAAATCTGCCGTAATGTAATAACACATAATCTGAAAAAACAAACCGCTAATTATGGTTCAAAAGATACAGAAGTTATAGGACGTACGGACGGAAGAACGGAAAGCGAAGGCATATTAATAGGATCACGTTGGGCTACCTTCGGGTACGGAACCCTAAAACTGTCAAAACATTAATATCTCAAATGTAGTACTTATTTATTTCTTTACCGATTTTATTCCATGTGACAGTGTGGAACATTTTTACATAGTTAAGGGCTTTAATTAAAACAAAACTTACCTACTTAATTGATTCCTTTGTGTAACGAAAGTTACCCATATAGTTTGTATGATAAACTTTCGTTACACAAAGGATGCGATCGTGATTTGGTTTTCATTAAGCCTTTAATTATGTACCTACCTACAATATTTTTGAAAACGACTCATGTATAGATTGTACTAGAATCTATCCTACTTAGAAGCCTTTGACTCAAACCGATCATTTACAATATCGATTAGATAATAAACAACATAAATCTAAATCTAATCTATCTATCTATTTGGTCTATCTTGAAAAACAGTGGATAAATTGAGTCGATAAAAAGATTTGGTTTTATCTCTACTTAAAAAAAATTAATGCGCGATAAATCATTTCTAATGAGCCCTGTCAAAATAATTACGAAACATTATAGGAAATCATTGCTATCATGGTGCGGCCACATTAAAGGCCTACATTTTTATTTGTATTTTATAAGCGGGCTGGTTTCCGCAACTCGACGTCTAGAGCCTATTTTGTGTGTGGGTGGGATCACAACTCCTCGAGGAAGCCCACCAAACCTTTAATGTCGGTGGTTGCCTCGGGGAGACACCTCAGTGAACTGAGGTGTTTAGCCCTGTACTGCGCCACCTTGGTGCAATTCAGCACTACGGTGGCGGCTGTCTCTTCTGTCTCCAATAGTCTCCATGCACGCCCGGCATAGATGAATGTCTGTAAAACCTAAATTAAAAAGATGTTTGTTAAATGGTCCATGCCCAGTTAGAGCACTAGTTACCGCCCTTAGGCGAGATTTGCTAAGTCGGAGGAGTGCCTTGGAGAGTCGACTGTTGATAGTAGGCATTGCTTCTTTGGCCTGTCTACACTTGTATTGACTCATCCAGTATTCCATGAGTAATCTCTCGGTACGATTGAGCAGCAGGGATCGAACCTTGCTAAAAGGTCATCATCATCATCATAAACTCACGCCTTCATTCCCAGAGTGGGGTAGGCAGAGCCACAGACTCACCAACAACTCCAAAAACTTGTTGATAACTCTACGACCACATTTTGCACAACCAGGCTAAGATGTTATCCAGTGTATTAGTGACTGGTTGCAAACCCATCGCCTAACAGCACTACACAGCCTTTAGTCCCTTAGTCGTCTCTTACGACATCCACGGGAAGACATGGAGTGGCAACATTCTAAACCCGGCACCACACGGCTAAAAGGTATTAATCACAAATGCATCATGCTAAATACCTACTTCACAATCACAGTGAAGTATGTATTTAGCAATTAGGTATATTATTATTATGTATGTACAATTAGGCAATAAAGTACAACTGACGAACATAATACAAATCATAGGTCATGGTTTATAATTAAACTTAAATGTGATACTGGTAACAAAATATTTTCTGGTTGGTTTCTTGCCCAGAGCAGATACCATACCACGCACATAATAAGTACCTATGTGCACAGTAACCGGCGGTACGTCTTCCACGTAGACACGTGCGATAATAATGGCCGATAGCTTCTCGGCTGTTTCGTTGGTGGTCAACAACAAGGTAAGTATCAATAATAGGTTCTAGATCTGATATGTCTTGATCAAATTCGGACTTAGGTAAGTTTAAATAATTCCTTTTTTAATAGAGATACAAAAGTATTCCTTTCATGTGACAGTAATTTCTTCAGTGGCCGCCGATAGGCCAATTTCCTGGCGATGGGCATCCAAGAATAAGGATTAAGGATTCAAGTTGATAAGTTACCTAGTTACTATAGTTTCAGAGAAAAACTGCTGTGATAGACAGACAGACAGACTCTGAAATCTCACCATAAGGGTTGGTTCCTTTCTTACCATTTTGGTACGGAACCCTAAATAAGAGTATAGTTGATAACAAGTATTTATAAAATTCATACTAGGGCCCAAACTTGTACAAAAAAGTTTATTTTTACGGATTTAAATAAAAAAAAACCCTTTAAGTACACATATTATGAATTTACTTATACTATTTATTTACTATTATTTGACTTTACACAAATAATTATTTCTAATAATGTGGGAAATCTAATCTTTTATGATTATGGATAGTTGTCATCCGCTATCGCCTTTTCTTTTATATTTTTACTTATTATTTTAACCGGCATATAATGCACTCTTATCTATGATACCTATGCACCGTTACCTTATCTGTGAAAACCAGTGAAAACTGGATATTTACGTAGGTATTTTACTTCATCATCGCCCGTTTAAATTATCGTCCTTTAAAATCATCAGACTTTGAAACTATCGGCCTCTCGGCTATACATATATATAAAATCGAACGCCCAGGTTCATTTCGTTCACATTCCCATTTCATTCACATTCCCATCTCGTCCACATTCCCATTTCGTTCACATTACCATCTCGTCCACATTCCTACTCGTTCACATTCCCATCTCGTCCACATTCTTATTTCGTTCACATTCCCATTTCGTTCACATTTCCATCTCGTCCACATTCCCATTTCGTTCACATTTTCATCTCGTCCACATTCCCATCTCGTCCATCCGATTTCGTCAACATTACCATTTCGTTCACATTCCCATCTCGTCCACATTCCAATTTTGTCCACATTGC
This sequence comes from Acleris cristana, assembly GCA_948252455.1. Taxonomy (NCBI): domain Eukaryota; kingdom Metazoa; phylum Arthropoda; class Insecta; order Lepidoptera; family Tortricidae; genus Acleris; species Acleris cristana. The sequence goes on from OX411794.1 coordinate 6,987,889, forward strand.
CAACGCGTCCACGTTCCTATTCGTTTGTAACAATGTTGTTACAACATTTTTTTTGATTTCGTTCCTGGGCACTTTTACATTTCTTTTATTGATTTAAGTCCTTCAAAGTTCAAAATTAGGTATTGTGATCGATTCAAATACCTATCGATCGATATTCTCATTCTCTTAACAAACTTCAGAAAAAACCCACAGGAACCTAGGGTTTCCAAATTTCAAGAAAGAATAAACACTTAATTTTGTACATGCAACTTAGTTCATTTTGAGCTCCTCCACGTGAGACCCGCCATACACGGACTGCTTGAAGCAGTCGGCAACCGACTGCACTTCGTTGCTATTGGTCGATTTGCAGTTTCTATTATCTAGAAAGTGCAAACCGACCAATAGCAACGAAGTGCAGTCGGTTCCCGACTGCTTAAAGCACAGTCCGTGTATGGCGGGTCTAACGCATACATGGAGGAACTCAAAACGAACGTTGGTTTTTATTATTAAAGTTTTGATTTTTGTTATTAAATATGAGAATGAGGAAGATTGCGTTGAGAAGTTGGGATTGCGGACGAGTTGGGAATATGGACGAGTTGGGAATGAATGAGGACGAGTTGGGAATGAGGACGGGTTGTGAATGAGGACGAGATAGGAATGAGGACGAGTTGGGAATGAGGACGACTTGGGTATGAGGACGAGATAGGAAGTAGACGAGTTGGGAATGTGGACGAGATAGGAAGTGGACGATTTGGGATTGGTATGTGGACGAGTTGGGAATGTGGCCGAGATGAGAATGTTTACAAAATGGGAATATGGACAAAGTGAACCTGAGCGAAATCGAAGTTCGAAGTTACACTAGCAGAGCTCCATCCCTTTCTTTCAAATTTAGTCTCGAATGAACAGCCAGGGATGGAGCTAACGTAACTTCGAACTTCGATTTTAAAAGAAGTGAGTCAGTATGCTAACGGCTACATTGAGGTTATGCTCGCACGAGCAACTTTTGTCGCCGCGACAGTACATCTCTTTTTTTCTCACTTCCTCTTTTCAACAAAAGTTGCTCAAATGGCGGACATCGTGGTAGAATTATGCCAAAGCAGATGCGGAAGGTTCCAGATTTTTTTGACCGATTTGTCATGCGTTTATTGAGTCTTGTATACCGCAAGAAGAAATGCTGTATAAGTTTCCTATTTTTTTTCCTGTTGTATCAAATAATAGGGGCTAAATTTTATCACGATGTGAGCCATTCTGCTCTTTTGCTCGAACGTTCTAGAGAACCGGCGTGTCGTTGAGCGCAGTGACTCAAGAAAATGGGAATGAACATCCAGCCGATGGCGAGACGTGGATGGTAGAATGAAGCCGTTGGCACCAGTCTAAACAGTTCCTCGGAACACTCCTCATTATACAGACGGAACGCGAGCAGTACTCGATACGCGGCCTGACCTGCATCTTGAAAAGCACAAGGCGTTGGTGCGGAGTGAAGTGCTGCTTTGACCGGTTTAGCATACCCAGATTTTTCGAGACAAGTTTTGCCTTGCCTTCCAGGTGACCCTGAAACTGCACATCGCTAGCAATCTCAAGACCAAGGATCCCAATACTGTTAGAGATGGGGATGGGAAGGAAAGTTCCTTGGCACTGTGGCGCTGGACAAAATGGGGCTTCCTTGGCAGAGAAAACGCAGACCTGTGTCTTCGAGGGGTTGAACTGGACGAGATTTCGTCGACCCTATTCGGAAGCTCACTCCAAGGAGGTCTCTATTTCAGACACAAGTTTCACACGACTCTCCTCCATAACTGACCGAGGGATATAAGCACGGCCGGTATATCGTGCATCACCAGTAGGTACTGTCATCCGAATAGCACTGGATGTTGTCTTTTATTAACAAATCATTAGTACCTATGCAGGATGAACAGCGTTGGTGAGAGTTCACAGCCTTGAGGCGCTCCAGCGTTGATGGACATAGTGCTGGAGCGACAACCGTCGACAGCGACCTTAATGCTGCGCCCATCGAGAAAGCCAGATAGCCATGTGCAGAGTCCCTCGTAAATCCCGTAAGAAGGTAGCTTCGAGAGAAGTGCCCGATGCCAGACTCGGTCGAAGGCCTTAGCGAAATCCGGGCTAACAGCCAACCAAAGCTTCTCCTTTGCTCTGAACGGTTCCAGCCTAACGGTGCGTGAGGTACACCAGAAGATCAAAGATTAGCTGAACGACCATGACGTCCATGACGGTAGCCATATTAGCCATATGTATCTTGGACTTTACAGAACAGACAGATACAGATCTTAAACCTTGGGATGTCCTACCTTATAACAGGCTTATTCACAGTTGTCCGCACCCCTTTGTTCACACTGCGGACGAAACGATGCGGCAACTGCGAATAAGTCTTATAACCAGGGATCGGAAATTTGGATCGATATTCACCTAAAGTTGGCAAAATCCCGGAGAAAGATAGGCGAACATGGCGTCGCCTTCTTAAAAATATTATTTTAATAATATAAGTTCCGGGATTCCGGGATTCTACAAAACGTTAATAATTATTATTATTTTACATGTAGGATTATTATTCCGTTTTGCTCCTATAAATTTGTTAGGTCAATGAGTTATAGGTGAATTAAAAAACATTTGGTAAATCTATACATGGAAAATAACTTCAAATATTTAATATAAATACTTAAATACAAATGTATGCTGGCGTAATTTATTTATTTAGAAAAAATCCCGGTAATTTTATTAATGAATTATGTGATTGAGTCCGCCTCCACTCCTTACAACTTAACAACAAAGCGGGCGCAAAAGTTTAGGCGGTTTAAGTAAATATCGATCCGAATTTCCAATCCCTGGTTATATTATATTATAACAGAAAATTACTTTAAGGACATATCTTTAAAAAAAATACGAATGCACCATGTGACTTTATTCGATCATCGTTATAATTATGACATTAACTTTTGGTTAAGTAACTCAAAAGGTCCTTGTACAACTAAAGTTGATTCAAATTAAATGTGGCTGCCCTTATGATTATTATTTACCAAGAAGGAAAAAAAATGTATTTCTTAGAACTATGTTATCAGTTATCACTTTGATCCTAGTAACAAGTAAAATGCCAAAGATATCGGAAATCAAAAAACACGGCGTGAATCATTCCATGCATCGATATCTTATTCTTATCAGACTAGTTAAGTACTTAAGGGTTTAAAAAAAATCAATCTTGCATTGTACGATAGACTCCCCCGGTGGTACAGTCGAAATTGTTTTCATCTCACTCCAGTTTTGTACGACTTTCCGAAATGGGGCGGTTTACTTTAATTTTTGCGCTGTGGTAAGTTGTCGCATACGAAATAAACATTTACCTCTTTTCAACTGTGGTACAACAGCCGTGGTTACGAGAGTGGTAACTAGTTATACAGGGTGCTGGAAATTCAAAGTATTCCTTGAAAGGGGTTATTCTACAGCTCATTTGTAATGATTTAAGTCTAGTCAACCAGGGGTCAAAACTCATTGGTTTTCGAGTTATTCACGTTTATAGATTTTTCTTAAAAATACCCGCCTTTCGACCTAAAACTAGTAATTGTGTAAAAACTTCGTCATTTAGAAATAAAAAATACATTTTTCAAATAGCCAATGAACTACTGAATACGAAAAATAAAAAAAATGCCAAAAAAAATGCAAATTTTTGCAAATAAAAGGATTTGAAGTTAGAAGTTCTAGTAATTATTTTACAAATTTTGTAACATTTTAAAGCACAACTAAAAAAAATAACAACACTTTGCGTACAAATTACAGGAATAGTTTGCTAGTTTTTTTTTCGTAATCAATAGTTCATTGGCTATTTGAAAAATGTTATTTTAATTTCTAAATGACGAAGTTTTTACACAATTACTAGTTTTAGGTCGAAAGGCGGGTATTTTTAAGAAAAATCTATAAACGTGAATAACTCGAAAACCAATGAGTTTTGACCCCTGGTTGACTGGACTTAAATCATTACAAGTGAGCTGTAGAATAACCCCTTTCAAGAAATACGGCGAATTCCCAGTCACCCTGTAGTATGTCTTAAAAACGTGTTAGTTTATACCAACGTAAGTTATTATTATATTATACGTGAAGAGTCCATATGATATGTACTATCAGCCCAATGCAACCCTGACCTACCATAGAACTGCGTCACAAAGAAGTTATGATTCAAGTCGTAATAAGTATTAAACAAATTGTTTACAATGTCACTGTGACACCGTTATATGGTGAATCAGGGTTACATTTGGCTGATAGTATCTACTTATTTCTTAAAATGATACGTCGGTATACATACCTACTAGTTATCGAGGACCTACTCGCTAAAAACAAAGAAATTAACGAGTATCGAACTATAGTATTCACTATAATCACCAGTACACCAATTATTTGCAAACCATAACTTCTCACTTTATTCACATTGTGATATTTGTGATTCATGAAGTTTAAAATTGCAGTTGCCTACTAGCAGCAAGCGCTTCTAACGTCAGAAACAAAAGACAGTCGGCAATGAAGCGTTTCCCTGCGGACTTCGAATTCGGTGTCGCCACAGCGTCATACCAGATCGAGGGGGCATGGGACGAGGATGGTGAGTCCATGAGGTTCTCATGTTAACTTCCATCATCGACAACGACAACGTTATCATGACTCGCACCTATTGGCTAAAACGTTATAGGTACTTACAATGAATATATCAACCGTTCCTCCGCCCCGATGAAGGAGTCCTAAAGAGTCGAGACTAGTCGGGTAATTCATGCAAGAGTAAGCCGTTGTCATTTCCATTTTAATATTTTACAAAAATCCAATCAATCCATCTTTTTATGTTTATTATTTCTGGTGTTTGTAAAAAGTCATATACGAACATATCACAATAAAGCCTTGATTTCTCTTAGAACAAGGCGTTTTTATAAGCAATCACAATGCTCTTTCAACGACCTCGAGAACATGGTGCTTTGCCTTCAAAAAGGGATGTGAGAATTTTCAAATGCTGATGTTATGAACATTTTTAGGAAAAGGATGGTCAATTTGGGACTACGTAGTTCGCACCGATCCCGGCCACATCATCGACCACACCAATGGAGACATCTCAGCCAACTCCTACCATTTGTTTAAACGAGATATCGAAATGATGAAAGAATTGGGCGTCACTCACTACAGATTCTCTATATCTTGGCCAAGAATCCTTCCCTATGGGCGTGCTAACTACGTGAATCAGCGAGGAATCGATCATTACAATGCTTTCATCAACGAGCTACTAGCTAACGATATAGTGCCTTACGCTACCATGTATCATTGGGATCTGCCTCAAAATCTAAGTGAGTTAGGTGGTTGGGCTAGTGATGAGATTGTGGAGTGGTTTGCAGACTACGCTAGGGTTCTTTATGATAATTTCGGAGACCGTGTCAAGCACTGGTTGACTATCAACGAGCCTTATATTCACTGTAGTTATGGCTACGGGTACGCCGTGCATGCTCCCCGTGGCAATTCTCCGGGGATAGACTTTTACGAATGCGGAAGGAACATGATCTTGGCTAATGCTAGAGCCTACCATATTTACGATGATGAATACAGGAGTACCCAGAATGGACAAGTTGCAATCGTCTTAAGCTCCGACTGGGCGTATCCGGCCTCTGACTCGCAGGATGATATTGATGCTGCGAATACTTATTTAGCCTTCCATGTAAGTAAAGTCCGATAATTTCCAATACGTAAACACCAATCCTGTCTGTTTGTTAACTGGATAATGGTCTATTGATAGGATGTACCGTAAAACTACACAACTATGGTCCTGGCCTACAACCAATAGTCCAATTTACCTTATCACATTTTTCTAAAAATATGATAGCTTTAGCTACAGCTAGAGTTTAGAGTAATAGATTTTAGGCCTAACAGTACATATACCCAGCAATTAATAGCATTAAGGCATCATATTTTAGAAAAATGTAATGAAGAAAATTGGACTAAGTATTGTTGCAGGCTAGGACCATAGTTGTGTAGTTTTACGGTACCAACCAAGTTCAACGGGATTGTATTTCCATATGAAATCAATTTGAGTTGGTTCTTTATATACATTACAAGTCTGCTTTATTTAAGTATGTAGCACAAATGATTTAACCTGATACTATGTTTTTTTTTATTGTATTTGAATCAAAAACTATTACTTTTTTGCAGCTTCATTTCTTTGCGCAACCCATATTCTCAGTACAAGGGAACTACCCTCAAGTGATAATAGACCGTGTGGCAGCAGCCAGCCTTGCTCAGGGCCTCTCCTCTTCAAGACTCCGTCCGTTTACGCAAGAGCAGATTGACTATGTCAGAGGAACCTCCGATTTTTTGGGCCTAAACAGTTACTCCAGTGATTACGTGTACAGGAATAGCTCTTTGGAAGGCACGTTCCAAGTGCCATCGTTTAGTGAAGATGCTTATTTTGGAACCTATAAGAGCGAGGATTGGCCGGCCAGCGCAAGTCCTTGGCTCAGGGTAAGTCATGTTAAACGTATAATCATCGTAGGGTAATAAATAGAATATGATGTTAACATTACGATTTCGATTTTGTTGAGTCTTTTCTTTTGCTTATTATTAACAGTTTTTTGTAAATGGGATACAATGTGTTAAAACTATATAGAAGTATATATAAATCCGTATTTTGGTCTAAAACGGTAAATTGTGAAAAAATACTGCACTATGGAAACTAAAAATGCATTTTTCTAATAGGTAGCTAATGAATAAGCAAATGCTTCAAACTAAAACACTTGGTAAAAATTCCAAAAACCTCCGAAATAAAAGGTTCTTAAATCACAAGTAAGTATTGTTTTTGGAATATTTCGTTTCTATCGAAGGGGATTACTTACTCCAAAAAATGAATGACTCTTGGTGTACAGATGGTTGGATAGCTTTTTCACAAATAGTGGGGGTATGTAAAGAACATTTACGATTCACGGACCCGTTTACGAAATATTAAGCTTTAAAGTGCTGTGGCAATACTTATTAGAGTTAAATGTGAAAAGGGTAACCCATCATTTTATCGATTTTCACTTCATCGATTGTATCATTTTCACTTGTTATGGAAGAGCGAGGCCTCCTGTCACAGGTATTACTATACTTACTAGGAGGTCTCAACCTATACAATTTTAGTAACCTGAATTTCTAACAAAAATAAACATTTTCATTTTCATTTTCATTTTCATCATTTTCATCGAATTTCCTTTCATTTAACCCTATTTTCTGATAAAATCATGATGTTTTCAGAATATCTTTAACAGTAATTAGTAATTACACAGGTTATGTTAGGTGAGACTTGTGACTGCACCAACAAGAATTTTCTCATGCGACGAGAAATGCCTTTCGATGAAATGAAAACTGCGTAATGAAATTAATGAATGATACTTTCGTTGAAAGAGGTTTCGATAAAATAATAGGTACCTATTTAAAAGACCACACAATTACTAAATTTACAGTATTAGCTATTGACTCATGTGATAAAGATGATGTTTTTTTTATGGATTCTAGGTAAAGATAAACATTATTCATTCCAAACATAACCACCACACCTTAGCTTAAATTTTAGTATGTACTACTTTACCACTACTAGTACACCATGGCCATCACCATGGCCATTCACCATATAAAACAACAATGCCGTCTTTACCATGAGGGGACACGGGGCCCGTGCCCAGGGCCCCCATCCTCAGGGGGCACTGAAGAACCGACAATTTCTCTCACATTTATTCTAAAAACATTTTTGTTTGAAAAAGCCCCAGCGTAGTTTAAGACGGTCTTACATATTACAATAGTGACTGTTTCTTTAATACCTTTTAATACCTACCTACCGTTTCTTGAGTACCTATAGCAACTGTTGTTCTAACGTGATCAATAATTTATTTTCGTGAATGTCTTCGAATGTGGAGCCCCTGTTTTTTTGTTGGTCATAATGTCATTGTTAACATAATTATGATAGTCATATTTTTTGTCTATTTTATATTCATATTTCATATCATTTACATAACAATACGTAAGTACATAGTTAAATCCGATAAAGAGATAGGATAGTACATTCAATTCCAATAATGATAATGCCTTTTACTAGATGGCATGCAAATACAATTAAAAACTTGATCTATGATAATTAATACATTTTATATCGTTGAAACCGAAAACTTTTAAAATTTTCTTAAATTTATCTATCCTGTAAACAAGGCTAAGTTAGGTTAGGTTTGATTTATAAAAATGTACTTAGTAAAAAGTTTATCAGTTTTAAAAAAAACTTTTTAACTGGTTATAAATATGACCATATATACAGTGTGTAAATGGAATACGAGCAAACATTTTAACGATGATTAATATGCATCCTAATTAACATAAAAACATGTGAATCGTTAACATAAGTTGTATTTATTTTTTATAATTAGTTCGCCACGCAACGTATCAGAAATAGCCCAATTAATAACTGAGACTTAAATCTTCGTTTACATTATACATTACTGCTCGATGGGACCTTTAATAAATAATTGCTCTCTATGTATTAGAGTTATTAACGAAATTCAACGTTTACATTACTTGTAGAGCCATAAAATACGTCTAGTTTAAATGTTTGTTTGCCAACCCAATGTTATTTAAATTTATCAGAATTTATTTCAGTACCATTGTAGGTCACGGTTAACTTTATAGGTTAGGTAACAAAATCCTAAAATATTTACGCTTACAGAAAAACAAAGCGGGTTGGTAAATGAAAAGTTATCGTATAATGCTATTAAGCAGTCAGACCTCTTAATGAATAAGAAACTATAGGATATTTTAAGCTAGCAGCAAGTAACGCCGCGGGAAAGTCACAGTGTATTTAAACCATTTATATGTGTTCATATCGATAATAGTTGCTTAAATATTATTATCTTAATCGACATATCTTATCGCAACCCTTGAAAAATTTACCACTGAGTAGGTATTTCCGGTGGACATATCTCGTCGAACCTGCCCTACGATAAGTCACTATCTCCGTAGTGGCTTTTTGTTTTTATTGTAAAATAACTATTAGATAGATAAAAACACTCGATATAAAAGCGATAACATCTTTCGGAACTGATATCTACGCTCTATCAAATATAAATGAAAACGCTGGTCTTGTGTCTAAACAAACCAAAATCGATATGTCACGCCTATAATTGAGGAGTTCCCTCTTCTTCTTCTTCTTCTTTAAATTAATGGCCACCAAGTGATTTCGCCAGTGTCAGTGAGAGAGTATAATCAGTAAACAGAACAGTAAATCAAAATTAACAAAAGTAAAAGCCGGGCATTTTTCAATCGGCCATCATCTTTCCTCCCCAAAGGTTACCGGAAGCCCCGAGGAGTTCCCTCAATTCTTCACGGATTCCCCCGTCAGATACTGACATCATTTTTATTTTAAATTGGTCCACATATGACAGAGAAATCGGCATCGGAAAAAATATTTAAAAAAATCTCTTTTAAAGTTGGTTAATAAGCTGTTGGCGGCTATCTACAATGGGAAAAAAAACATGGTGTCTATGGGTGACGGTAATCGCTTACTATCAGGCGATCCGTCTCCTTGTTTGCCTGCTATAGCATTAAAAAAAAACTTTTGTTTCAAACCTTTTTTCTCGTAACTACCATTTTATCTTTGGAATCCGTAGGCTTATTGCCTAACGTACTCGCAAATGTAATCGTTTTCATTTTGACAGTCCGAAGACGAGTCTGCATACAAAATGAAAACAATTGTTCCACTTTGAAGTCGATCGCGTTTACGAGTGTTAGGCAATAGGCTAGCCGCTTTTTTGCCGACTATCATTCCAACTTGCCTTAAAATAAAAAAAAAATAATTACTTAACATTACAGGAAGACGCCCCGGGTTTTTACAACCTGCTAAAACACGTTGGTGCAACCTACGACAACCTCACGATCTATATCACTGAAAACGGGTTCTCCACGAACGACGGCCTCGTCGATGATTCCAGGATCAACTACTTAAGGAACTATCTTAGTGCTGTGGTGGATGCCATAAATGAAGGTTAGTTTTGAGGTCTTGTACGCTTTCCCTAAATTCTACATAAGATAATAGAGATAAGATGGTGGCAACGGAACTTTGAATCCTGGAAGTTATCAAGCCAGTAAAGTCTAAAAGTTAACTACAAGAAAACAGGTCAAGTGCGAGTCGGACTCTCGCACCGAGGGTCCCGCACCGCCGCACAGTAGGTATTATTATATTCTAATTTGAATTCGATTTCGAATCGAATCAGTGCGAGCCCAACTCACACTTGATATTTTTTTAGTATTAATTTGTTTTTTCAGGGTTTGTACTATAATCATGCCAAATTTGATGCTTCTATATTTTACCGCTTTTACGATATACTTAACAAAAAAAAAGGAAAAAGACACAGCTCTTTAAAGTTAGGACGGATGCACGGACGGACGGACAGCGTAGGCATATTAATTAGGTCCCGTTGGGTATAGAACCCCAAAAAGGCGACTCGAGAAAACCCCAATTCGCATGAAATGAGAGAACCTGTGAAGAGAACTGTTTTAAGGAAACACATCGTCGGTGATACTGCAAAACCGCGTAACCAACAAATTTGTTATTAAGCTAAATGAACCTCAACGTCTTAGAAAAAAGGGGAATTTTACTCCACATTAAAAATGTTACCTACGCGTTTTTGCAGTTTCACCGACGAATTTGCAGCTAATGGTCCATCCATGCCAATTGACTTGTGAACTCGTCTTATTTAGTAAACACTCTTATAACCTCAAAATGCATAATTTTTGGCTAAAATGGCCGTTTTCTGCTGAATAAAGCAACTAGAGACCACATTTTGCACACCGTTTTCCCGATTTTTTATGATGAAATTGTTATTGTAGGCGAAAAGGGACCATTTTGAGGTTATAAAAGTGTTTACTAAATGAGACAAGTCAATTGCTATGGAGTCCATAGTATGGACCATAGGTATGATACTTATTTCTAAAACGTGTACCTATCAAGAAACTGCTCGTCTTTCTAGGTGTGAACATAAGAGGCTACTTCGCTTGGAGTTTGTTGGACAGTTTTGAGTGGACACTGGGCTATACGTAAGTTTTTAATCATAATAGCCTATGTTTTAAAAAATAAATTATTTAAATCTCTAGGGAATGATTATGATTTAATAACAGATATTCTTTATTTGAGAATTAGTTTAAGTTTTTATAAGCAGTTAATGATAAAACGTAAAAAAGTTAGTTTCATTATTAAATAATAAATGTCATAGGTATGCATAATTGAGTTGATAAATATCAAACTCCAATAATTATGTCCTTGACATTTGGTATACGAATTTAAAACTTAATTTGTTTGAATTAAGATTTAAATTCGCATACCATATTTCAAGGACATATTGGAATTTGATATTTATCAACTCAATTATGATTGGTTCATAACTCAGCTTTTTTTGTTTCTGTATTTAACAGAACTTGCACTGAGACGCACACGCACACGTTTAGTTTAGTAAGGGCGAATAAGGTTTTTTAGGTTGTGAGGTTTATTTTGATGCGCGTTAAAATGCTAATAGCTATTAGTAATTTAACAGATAACTTTGCCGACTTTCGTTTAACATATTTTTACGTGAGTAGATAGGTACGACAGCAATCCTACGGCATATTTGTATTTTTGCTTACCTAATGTTTTTTTCTACTAGAGAAAAGTTGGTTAGGTTAGGATAGAACTGCAACCACAACACAAACGAGCTGTTGCCAGAAAAATAGGTTAGGTTAGGTTAGAACTGCGACCCCAACAGAAACGAAACTGTACCAGAAAAGAGGTTAGGTTAGGTTTGGTTCGAACTTTATGCCACCTAAATATCATGCAAAATATTTATCTGCCAAATAAATATTCGATTATACTAATATTATGCCAAAGTATGATTCAGTATTAGAAAATAATGCGAAGTGATTTTATGCTGAAGGAAACTATGCGATAGGTAATAAAATTATAAAAATGACAAGTGAAATACAAAAATACTATGACAATAAAAATTCTGCAACACATTAGTAAACCTTCAAAAATGATCGTCTGTATGTTAGCCACGATAGTTAAATTTTGATGAAATTTAATTGTATGCCCTACTTACAGATCAAGATTTGGGCTCTACGAAGTAGACTTTGAATCTCCAGAGAGGACCAGAACACCCAGAAAATCCGCCCTCGTGTACAAGGAGATGATCAACAGCCGAGAGATCGATTTCGACTACAACCCGGACCCCTATGAAGTCGACAATACCGACGGCGCGTTCGCTTTCAGCGCGTCCATCGTTTTGACGATAGGTGTCGCTGTTCTCAATATTTTGTAACGTTTTGATCTTGATAAAGCTCGTAGAGGATTTTCAAAAGAGAAATCGATGTCACTTTCTTGGTAGAGCATTGAAGCTTGAATTAAAGAAAGAATGCAAACCATTTATTAAAAAATGATAGTTGTTTATGAGTCAATTATAATATAGGCAGCAGGATACGTTACTTATTAAGGTGTCATACCTATTTTTGGTAAATTTATAAATGGAAACTTATTAGGTTATTATTATACCAACACTAAACGCTATAAAACGGTTTTTGCCAAAAAAAAAACATAACTACGATCAAACAACAGGCCAGTGATGAACTAAACGTATGTAACATTTAAGTAAGTGTACCTACCTATATATTTTTTACTCGCACATTTAAATAAACAATTTTTATTTCATTTTATTTTTATTTTATTAAAACCTACTTTTAATAACCCCGAACTATCTTAACTACGATAATATTATTATAGGCCTATCTGATTAAGGGCTGATTTTTCAATCCCCAGATAAAGCTACCCGGAAGGTAAATTTTAGCTCTGTCCTTTTCTTTCATATGACTTCAGAAAAGGATAGTAATACATTTAACTGACGGATAGTTTTATCTGGGGATTGAAAAATCAGCCCTATATGAAGTTTTTGCATTCATAGCTAAGTTTCATGAAAATTGGTTGAATTAATCAATAGTTATCTGCCCTTAGTTATATATTATCGTTGACTTTCAAAAACATACTTAAGTGTTTTTTTTAATAGTGATGAATGAAATAAAACACTGTATAACTAACAAAACGATGTAATCTTAAATATTTCTTACGTAAATAAACATTGTATTTCGAGGATAAAAAAACTACAATTACAGTGCAACTTAAAACATAGAATAAATTATTGTTACCATATCCAACACAATTTCTCTTTAAGAACCGATTTTAACATTGACCCCTTGATTTATTTTATTCTTTCTTTCACGACTGTAAATATTTGTCACTTACATTTCATATTTCGAGGATAAGGAGGATTGGGATTCGACGTTCAAGGGTCTCCCCAAACCTATCGGCTTGAACCGGTAAAAAAAGTTTTATGTCCATGCAATAAGAGCGAAAACGACGTCGTTCCGCTCGCAACGCCGAAGCGAGCCGAGCCGAGCCGATTGACGTTTGTTTCGCTCTTATCGCGTAGACATAAGAAGTTTTTTGATCAGCTAATACCGGTTCCGCGTCAATAGGTGTGGGGAGACCCTAAAACAGCAATCATGTACTTATAGACAGTTCTAACAGTTTCTTAATAGTTGTCGGCATTCTTCGTTTTTATATGAAACACGACAAATTAATATACTGTTAGTTGCGGGTGCAAGTGAGATAGCAATAGCCAACGCTATTAAGAAGCTGGCAGTACTGTTAGTTCACTTATAATCTTAGAGACTAAACTGACAGCTCATAGCTACTTCTTACAACGTTCAACATTCTAAAAAAGACCCTATTAAACAGATCAAAATAAATTTTGTTTTTACGAACATGTAACCTCGTATGGCCTACAAACAGCGAGTTTTTTTGTGAGTAGGGCTTTGAATCTAAGGCAATAAAGTTCAATAACATTTGTTCGATAATGCCATTTTCAGTTTATGAAGATAGAAAAATAATCCTTATTCCGATTGCAACACAGTTCAAATTAAATTGCCTAGATTATGTACATTCTATTGCACACGAACAGGCCCTACGAGGTTAAAATAACATGGATTAACAAATACAATTTACATAGTCAGCAACTGTCAGAATTGTTTTAACCTTTAATTAAGCTTAATTCACCTTTTGAACGCCAAGAGTTTAACACCCTATAAAACTTTCCAAGAATATCAGTTCATAAAACTATAAAAAAATCTATGAAAAACCGTGAGAATTTTTCACATTGTACACCTAGCTCCCTTACTAATAAACGTTGAGTAACGGTGGTATAGCTATACAATGTTTTGTCCTTATCTGTCATTGTGACATTTGGATTCGACATTCATTTATTCATCTTCCTTTTTGTCGGTCTCATTTTATATTTCGCCAATATACAGTGATTCCAAGGGTAATTCTCAAGTTTTTGCAGATTGTAGGACATTGGTTAATAGACTGCTTTGTAGAAAGATCTCGCGTTATCACCTGAGTTTATTTTAATTAATAGCTTTCACTCCTGTCAAGGTGTATTTTGCCAATGTCGAGTTATATATAGTACCCATGGACTTATTAATGAAATAACAAGCGCGAGGACAATTTTTCGGATAAAGAGTATTTTCTCTTGTGGACTAATCAGACTTGTGTCAAATCGTGTAATTGCGAGACGTAAAACAAACTGGCAGTTTGGTATCCGCGGGATAAAATCCGTTTACGTCACTGATCTGGGGGGTTATTATGACATAACAATGCAGTTCATTTTACGGTGAGCGTAAAGGACCGATCTATAGCAGTTCTATAGCTCTGTCCTTTTCTCTCAGCGTAAACTGAACTGCATTGCTATGTCATAATAACACCCCTGATCAGCTGTGGCGTTCAGAGTATTAAATAAGAAATATAGGGGCTTACGAAAGTGTATCATTACTGATTACCTGACTCTTAAAATTAACAACTTTTTCAAATTGTCATTTTTTTCTAGCCCGGGACGTCGTACTAATGCTTATATAATATACTACTCTATGTACCAAATTTACCCTCCAATAAATGCTCCATTCTTTTTAGGTTACGCTTCGGTATTCAGTTAGCCTTTTGGAAGTACTCTTTGCTCCCCTGGGGGTTGGGCTTGATGGTGTCTGCGTTAGTGTCAGGGTTCCAGTTGGCTGGGCACACTAGAAAGAAAGATTTTTTTAGCCAAAATTTAACTAAAAATTTGCAGCGGTCAAAATAACCTTTGAGGAATTTTCAAAAGAGACTGCGCCGAGTCACTACATAACATGTCGAAATTAAAATGTCATAAGTATTTTTCAAACATGCTTTTACACATAAAAAAAATATGTACGTATCCCTGAGTGTGTAACAAGCGAGCAAAGTTGGTTTTTAATCCCGAGTATTTAATGGAATTTATAATTGATTCAGCCTGACCTCTGCAGCGAAAACGTAACATAATACCTAAAGGTAATAAGATACAATATGGCAAAAATTAAACAACTTGTATATTTACCCACCCAGCCACCCACCTATTTACATAAACACAGCATTGCACTCGGGGATTTAAAAAAAAAATCAAATGTACTTTGTACGCTCTCGCAGCGAAATCGAAAATTTGCACACAGCACAACGCGCCTTTTTGAGATGCTGAGGTGACAATGTAATTTAATAATATCACATGATTCAATATGCTAGCCAATGAAGACTGTCCACAGATAGAACAGGTTTTCGTTATCGGTCTGTCCAATTTACTTTGTATCTGTGGTCTCTCTTTATTGGTACTAACTCGCGTTATTTGTTTATAGCACATTACATTTGCATCTTTTTCAAGGATTTTATTTAACTAGCTTTGATTGTCTGTCTTCCCAGTTTAAAATTTATAATAATTTAAAATCATTGTTGACATGTCAATCGGATCAAACGGTGTCTGAAGATGGAATCGAAAGGTGAATAAAAATATTGGTAGGAATTCAATTAGACCTAAACTAATATATAAAATTCTCGTGTCACAGTGTTTGTAACCAAACTCCTCCGAAACGGCTCGACCGATTCTTATGAAATTTTGTGTGTATATTCAGTAGGTCTACCTACACATTACACCCGGGCGGCGCCGAGCGCGGACAGCTAGTATAATATACATTTTTAAAGATGAGATTATAAAATAACTGACTGTTCAGTTATCTTATAATCTAGTCTTTAACTGTGGAAAGTAGGCAACGCCCATTCAGATCTTAATGCTCCCTTAGCCATGACATGCTGGGTCTGTCAACGCCTCTTCCCCCCATCAAATTTGCCCATCACGATTGTTTTAAGCAGAAAGTAGTGCTTGTTTTCTGAAAATGTGACTCAGATAGGACTCAGATCGCCACGGTTCAGACATTTGACGAGAGAGTCAGTTGCATGTACAGTCAACCAATTTGATTTCTAGGCCACTTTGGACTATGTTAAAGTGACGTTGACAACCAAACGTTACAGACTTCTTATGATTTGGTTTACAACGTCACATTGACAAATTCAATAGTGGCCTAGGAATCAAATTGGTTGACTGTACTGCCAACCTCCAGGAATTTAATGAAATGTCTGACCTTCTCCATGTTTGTCGGCAAATTGGAAGGCCCTCACGATCCGAAGGGTCTCGGTCACCGACCGGCCGACGGGCAGGTCGTTAATAGACATGTGCCGTAGGATGCCGTTCCGGTCAATCACGAATAAACCTGGAACGGTAGGAAACAAATAAGTCAAAGTTTGAATGCACATTTTTGTTAAGTAACATGAAAAAGGCGTACACAGGCTACCGGATGATAAGTGGGATCTGCAACTTATAAATATTTCCAATCTGAAGACTTCGATCTCAAAACTGCAACAATAAGACTTGCCATACATAGTCAACCCTGAAGACCAAGATGGAATTCCACTATGCTAGACTGACGTTCAAAAGGTTTATATTTAAACCGGTCTCGGTCATTGACTCTAAACCTGAATCAATTACGGTTTGGGTTGGGGTAACCGATTAATTTGAACTTGACACTCTAATATATATAAATCGAGCGACGTATGCTATCTCTTTTACACACTAGCTTTGATTTTACGTTACGTTACTCGAATTCGATCGCGTAAATGGCTTGATCATTCTTCCGTGTGAGTCTGAGTGTAATCAGTTAATACAGGTTTATATCAGTTCTTCAATTTGGTTCTTCCTATTTACCGGTATACTAAATAATTTCGTATTTTTTAACCATTCTTTTCACTAACCGGTTAAGGGATGAACGAAATTATACCGGTTTTAAGAACGATTAACCGCTATCTTGAAACCGGTTCCAAGCCCTGCATTAAATTAAACATAATGTTTAAACTTAGTTTCGCTTAATTTCTAAACAGAGTAATTACCGCGGAGTGCGAAGCCGCCGTCAAGTAAAACGTCATAGTCCTTGGAAATCTTCTTTTGGTAGTCCGCCAGAAGAGGAATCTCGATTTTACCCAAACCCCCATCCTGAAATGCAAAATATATGAATTTAATAAATTTTATTTACATGTATAATAAAAAGTAAGTTTTAAAAACCAAACTTCATTTTTTTGTCATTGATATGATATATTAAGTAAAAAAAATAACCCACCCCACTCTCATTACTTTAATTAAAATAACCAGTAAAGGCTCTTGCTGAAATGCTCACAACCACCTATACTTGAGAGCAAAGAAATCGAGCCACGTTCTATTTAAATTCAGTACTAAGTGGCTCGATTTCTTTGCTCCCAAGTGTATTTTCTGTTTGACCTAGTGGTTGACTGCCTTAAGTTCGCCATTTGTACTTACTTTTTTTATTGTGCAATGTTTTAATAAATAAATAATAAAATATAGCTTTATTTCACTCCCACAAGACGACTCTAATGACACCTCATATGTCATCCAGCCGTTTAGACTGCTGATCATGCCAAACAAATGGACATACATAACATACATACACCCGAAAAACATAACCCTCTTTCTGACGCAGTCGGGTAAAAACCAGCAGCTTCTCAAATTGACATAGTCTGCCAGCTGTTAAGTATTTTGCCACAGCTATTACTTATTGGTTAATAATTTTACGAGAGATACCCTTATTATTGATAACAAGTGACAACAAAACCAATGAGAATAATCTCACTCACTTTATTTCAATTATCTCCATTACACTTGTTGCTTAGGAATAATTGAATCTAATCAGATTAAAAACCAGACAACTGATTAGAAATTAAATAGAATTGGATGACTTTAGCATAGATTTTTATCAGAGCCTGGAATTTTAGTGGCACTTTTTAAACTGTAATAGTGATTTCTCATGTATAAACTTTTTATGTACATTGATTGTCTATTGGCACTTAAAATGTGCTTCACTTAGTGTCAATGGAGGCGAACCTAATACTTAGTGCTGGATCGCCAATCAGTATACTTTCCATTACTGTGTTAACAGTCAGATTTATAAACATCAAACTTGATTCCAGTCTAACAAGAAGAGTTTAAACATATTTAAACTTGTGAGACCCGGCGTTCCATAGTACTTACAGCAGAATGGAACCCTGACCAACCATAGAACTGTGTCACAATTCAATTTGTAAGAAGTGTCAAGGAAACTGTTTTATATTGTCACTGTGACACAGTTCTATGATGGGGTTCCATTGGACCTGATAGCACATAGTCAAGGTTAAGTTTTAATTTTATTTTAAAGAGCAAGTTCATTTTAATTTAATTTAATTGAAAATGACATTTAAAAGCAAACGTAATTAAACTTTATCTCTATACTGGTAATATACTGGTAGATTCAAATTCCCAGTCACAAAAATGACACTGTTTGTGATACGGTGATCCTCACACGGTTAAAATTAAAAAACACTGATCCAAATTGACCCGAAAGTATATATGTACGAGGTAAGTTATTTACCTTTCTAGGAGTATTGATCCAGGCAAGATGACTGAACTCAGAGTCAGTAGACACTCCGATGACCTGGCAGTCGATACCGGCAAACTCTTCAGACTTGTCACTGAAGGCAATCAGCTCCGTTGGGCAGACAAATGTGCTGTTGAAAAATGAATAGATATTTAGTTTACTTATGGTTATGCTAAGTTGTATGTTTAATAACTAATAATAACTCTTCTTATGTATTTGATAATTATAGTGACTATTATTGATATGTCTAGAATTTTTCTTTAAAAATCATCAGTGGATAATTCATAGCTATCTCTCTTATATTTGCAAGTCTACATTATGTACAATCTAAATTATCCCTTCGAGTGGCAAGCAACCGTATATCGGCTGCTGTCAAAAAACAATTTATACTTTATCACATTAACTCAAAATTCAAATTTAAACTAACTATAGTTTTCTTGCCGCTTGAAGGGATATAAATACCTCATGGTCAAGTGATTGTGATCTAGCATGCACCGGGTGGCCCACTTGCGTACGATCGCACAGATTGGCATAACATAACCTAAGGTTGAGATCCACAGCAGTAAGGGACCAAGATAGAAGAAAACTCATCAAAATAACTTTTCGGTTTGCTTTCCACATGTTTATTTACCTAATCAAAGTATCTTGAAAGTTAAAATTTAAACTATGGTGTCTATTACTTACAAATCTAACGGGTAGAAGAGGAGCACAACATATTTCCCTTGGAAATCTGACAGCTTAAGCTCATTGAACTCTCCATTGACAACTGCAGTGGCGGCAAAGTCTGGGGCTGGTTTTTGGACCCTGGGGCTGAATACTGCACTGGCTGGAATTATAAAAAAATATTATGCAATGTAACATTTATTATTAGTGTTTTAAAAGCAGGTATGAGTATGATATGTACCTACGAGTATGTGTATGAATTTTATATTTTTTCATTTGTCATCTATGTATATTATGGTTTATTGTGTTTATATGTGTACATAATATGTAATATTTGCTTCTAGGTAAATTAAGCAGCATTAAAAACAATATTTTGAATAGATACTGCAATTTAGCCAGATTTAATGTAATATACTAAATATGAACACTTAAGAGTTATGATGTTGCCAGACTAATATCGGAGTAAAAAATATATCGAGTAGATATCCAATAAATTCTGAATACACGGTTTATTCCATACTTTACAAATTCAAGGTTAGGTAAGACACAATGTAAAATGATAAAATGAAATGTATATTATATCGACGGTGGAAAGGAGAAACCTTTTAAGCGATAGGATGGGGGAAATTGAGTAACCCGGCTCAAAAGACACAGAAAAAAAAGGAGATTCCAAAGATATATATCTTTGGAATCCATACCTCAATTTCGCCCATCATGTCGCTTAAAGGGTTTCTTCCTTTCCACCATCGATATACATTACATATATACAGTATACACTCACGGACAAAAAAAACGGGTCAGAGTGCGTTTCTCATACTAAAGAGGCTATTTCGAAGCCTTGGTTCCTCGCCAGTAGATGCTTTTAGAGAAATCTGAAGATGGATACCCCGAGCATTGATCTAGGGTTTCCAGAGTGCCTAGGATACCCAACTGATCAAATCTGCGGTTAACACCGGAATCGTGCATGTTCAGAAAAACATCTAAAATGGAAATAAAATGTAAGGAAATCCAAATGCTGACCCAAACTCTCTCGGTGTGGTGTTAACTGATTGTGCGATCAGTTAGGTGTCTTAAGAACTTTTGATCTCCTCTATTGAACCTCGGAGTATCCACCATTAAACCTCACTCAAAACAACCCCTGGCAAGTAACCAAGGCTTCGAAATAGCCTCGTTTGTATGAAAAACGAATTCTGACACGTTTTTTTGGTGTATATGCTTACAATATTGGATCAGTCAAAATGTTTGTTTACTTGTATCCTTTGGTTAATCTACAGTCAACTCACGTACAAATAAACTGCATTAATTTACGAAAAAAATATGTAGTTTATCAGTTTATCAGTGTAGTTCTCCTATTAGACGGATATATAAATTAAAAGTGTGTCCTAAAATAAAGACATTATGTAACAAAACACGGGAAAACCTGTTATAATCAGATAAAAGAGCAAGTCAATAACTTACTGGTAGACAAATTAACTTTTTTAATAGCGGTAAATGCCGGAGCGAGCACCTGTAACAAGGAAAAAAGCAAATTGTATTCACATTTAATAAAGCAATACAAACCAAATAACTTTATGTCCTTATAAGTACTAACCTTCCTGCCCAATTGCCTTACAAGAAAAGACATTTTTAATATTTTTCTATTGGTATAATTATTATGCCCTTGCGACAAAGTTTTCGACGAACTTCTGGAATATTGCCAGTCAGATCAGAAATAACTTGATTGATACTGTCACTACTGTCAGGTCAGGTGACATTGACAGTTCTTATTCTTAACGGGGTTGCAATGACACGAAATTAAAATACCTTTAAGCCCCACAAGTTTCAGTACAATATAGCGTAGCAAAAGAGAGTAGAATTTATGGCGCTGTTAGAAATGTATTTATTTTTATATTGTGCATATCAATTGTATTGATTTAAAGTTTTCCGGTCACCTCACCTCGTCTAGTTTTTTTCCAAGGTGCAATGTAAGCAATGTGTGTAGTCTTTATGTTTATAAGGAAAAGGAATAATGTTTTTATCTTTACTTTTTCGTTTTCTTTTTAATTAATTAATTAATTAAGTTAAAAATATCATTAATACCCCTTAACCAGACAATATCCCGCAGTATGGCAATACTTGGTCATACTACCAGTTCAAGACACTATTATAAACTCCGATACGTGATGTAGGACAAAAAAAGGGTAATAAAATTGTACCCTTTATTTTTATACCTTGTATAAGTTTAGTTTCCTAGGAAAAAAAGCTCTTTTTCAGCACATTTTCAGCATCAACTATTATTTATTGTTCTAAGGAAATTGGGTGAAAGAAAAAGATGACTATTCATTAGGTACTTGGATACTAAATACGAAAGTTCAGACGCACTACCCGTTACACATTTCAGCTGGGCGGAGGTTCTCGATAAAAACTAAAAACCATATCGTCTTTGATGTGTTATCGTATTGTCTATGTTTTAGACTAAGATAGATCTTATTATGACTTGGCGGCCGACTTAAAAACAATACCATAAGAGGTCAAATACGATAATATGGTATTTAACGCCTAGAATAGAGCCTAGGGCTGATAGAGCAGCTAAAAAGCTATCGATTTAACCCCTATGTATGTTCAGCGATTTTTGCTAGTTTCGGAGATATTGATCATTTTAATCTGAATTTTTGTAATTTTCCCTTATGTCCATGTCACGAAAAATCATTAATTTCATGTTTTATTTCATAAGTTTTTCTGTAGTATCTTATATAATTAGATTCATTACGAAACAGCGAAGTTTTAAAACCTATTTGCCCTTTTTTTTCCAGTATTTTTTTAACTAGCGAACTCCGAAACTAGCAAAGATCGCTAACAACGTCAGTAAATAAATTTGATGGCTAGTAGGTAACTAAATAATAAATAAAAAAATATATATAAATAATAAGGGACGATCTTACACAAATCGACCTAGTTCCAAAACTAAGCTCTAGGCTTGTAATATGGGTACTAGACAACGATATGAATACTTATATAGAGAAATAAATACTTAAATACATAGAAAACAACCAAGACTCAGAAACAAATACTCGTGCTCATCACACAAATATCTGCCCTTACCGGGATTTGAACCCAGGACCGCTAGCTTCGTAGGCAGGGTCACTACCAACTAGGCTAGCGCGTCGTCAGAACTACCTATAGGTTAATGACAATTTCTTAAGTGGCCGGTTATTGACGATTTCCCCTACATCTCTTCAAAAAACTTTACTAACCCAATTCTCCGCTAGCAGTTTCGCATAGTGAATACCTCAAGCAAACAGGAATTTCACTGACAGAGAACTCTGTAAATACGAGGTAATTACCTACTACGTCACATGCATATCATGCAGTTAACTCATTAAGAGCTCGGCAAACCAGCACTGAAAACAATCGTATGCTAATTAAGGAATCTGTGCAGTGTGAGGTGAGCATGTAGGTACCCAATGTTGACAAACACAATTATGGTGAAAATACACTACCTAGTGTGTGTGTTGTCGGGAATGTCAGAACTTCCGGAATAGGGATATTAAATGTAAGATGCATCTAAAATTCATTTCACAAACATGTCATTTTGCAAACAGCTTTTGTTCCGCTTTTTCAGGATTTTTATAAAACTAACCTATGTTCTGTAATGAATACCTACTGATATATTTACAGTTTTGGAAAAAAAGCGTTTGTGAAATATATTTTTTTGTGAAATGTTGTGGTATGGTGACGGTAATGGTGATGTATTGTTAGGTACAGTACTGTTTCTCTGTAATGTTTTTGGTTTACAATGAAGTGTTTTGTATTGTATTGTTGTTTAACAAGTGATTGGATACCGTAGAATAGATAAACCACTTACACTCAAGTGTCTGATTTGTAAAAAAACATGCCTAAAAGTAAACCTATACCTAAAAGATAACAAATCGTGTTAGTTTTTGAATGAGAACGGGTGGGGGGACCATGACATGGCTATGCAATTCAGATTAACATTAGTGTAAGGAACAGAGCTAATAGCAGTTACACGGTTATGTCTATTTCTCTTACCGTAGAACTGCATAACTATGTCATGGTAACCCCCTGTGGGCCTTGAATGGTTGCGTTTATCGCGAGTCAAAATGTGGATAAAGCATCGGTCACTCTCGTACTTATATACTTGTCAAAAAGTGACGGATGTTTTATACACATTTTGTCACGCGATAAACGCAACCATATTAGGGCCCCAGCGGGCCGATTATGGTCGTGTTTATCGACGTAGATAAGCGTAGATAAAACATCTGTCACTTTCTGACCAGTATGTAAGTGCGAGAGTGACGGAAGCTTTATCCACCGCGATAAGGGCGACCATAATACGGGCCCTGGTTACCTCTTGCAGTCGGAGATAACTTTGATTTTGAACTAAACTTTGTTGAGACTAAACAGAATCGCTAACAGTTCAGATAGAGCTACCGGCTAAACTGAATTTGATAGAGCGCTGGTTACTGCTTTTGTCGGCGCTACACTTTGTCACTCTAATAGGATTTACTGCGGACTGCGGCTTTTAACACACAGTAGTTTAAATCGTACAGTAGAACAACCTTCACTTTATTTTAAGGATTTTCATTTTGTATGCCTAATGGCTAAACATTACGATACTTACCTTATGAATGTTTTACAAATAAACAATTTGATTGATTTGATTAGATTGATTGAAGTAGAGTACTTGTCGCATTGATTTAAAATACGAAGTAATATATTAAGTCTATGACTTGTCGTCGTTCAACGAGTATAGTTATTAATTAATTATACCTCATTAACGTTATGCTATTAATAAATAATAAGATAGTAAATTATTGAGTACAAGCTGTTGCCCGCGACTCCGTCCGCGTAGTAGTCAATTAAGTAGACAATTTCGTTTTATTTTCACCCAGGTAAAAGCCGTACTACACATCTTAATAATAAAAAAAAAACTTGCTGATTTTACGCGTGGCAAATGTCAATGGCCAGCATTAATAATTTCGGCTAAATGACGACATCTTTAACAACCTACTTTACTTATACGACCTTAGTTTTAAGTTAGTAACTCTTTAATTTAACGGCTTCCCCGGTGAAAAATAGCATCAAGTGTATGGAAACCCTAAAATCGCCGGCGACCCAAGAGGAACATTTCGTTTTAATTTCTTTATTTACAATCTCTTCTTGCTGTGTCTTTAAAGCAAGAAGGTTTTATTGTTGTTTGACCAAGTTTATCACGTTATTCCATTACTTATGCATTCAAATACATGTATTTTTGTTTAAATTTAAACAATATTTTTGCATTCTCAGTTTTGTGTAAAAAATTGAATTGAATCGGAGATATACTGGAAAAGGCCCGAATCCTACATCGAGACGTGCATGCATGACTCTGCAATGATGAATGTGGAAAAAGCGAAAGAGATTTGTCAAGATCGTAGCAGGTGGAAAGAAGTGGTCTCCTACCTAACCCACCCCTCTGGGAAACAAGCGTGATTTAATGTATGTAAATTGAAACACACAAATAAGGTTTTGTTTATAGTAATTTTACAAATTTTGCCTATGGAACTAACACGCTTTTGAAAAAATCGTAATCCGATCCGACCCATTTAATTTAAGTCTATCCATTAGGAGCTAGAGTGGATCATCCGATTTTCGTTCACATAAGTAAACACACATACATACCTACATAGACTGTTAAGCTCATTACTTACCCTTCGTTTTGCCATTCATTTTGCTTCGCACGGTGGGGTAAATAAAAGAGACGTTTAGCCGGATAATAGCCACAGCTAAGCTATTATCACCATTAGTATTAATCTATTGGGAGAGCCGTGCCTTTCTCCACTGCAAATCTGTTGGACATCGATTCCATCACCCAATTACCCTCTGCCGCAAAAGGCCGCTGCTGGGGTTTTTAAAACTACCGTCAAACTAATTAAAAACCATTTACTCTGGACATTTTTACTCGGAAATTGCGCCAGACGTGAATTGAGTAAACGAGGAAGTTTCCACTTTATTTGAGGATTAATGTTGAGAGTATTTTCCGTTCATTTGCAGGAAATTCGTTTAAAGATTGATATAAAACGATACTTTAAAGGAAAATGGTGCCAGTTTCTACATGTTACGTTTCCGAAAAGTATTACGGGGCTAGCATAATAGTATGTAGGTAATGTTATTTTTTTATAATCTGTGTTTTAACGCCAGTGTTCATTAAAGGAGAGCTCCCTTCCTCTTTAATTGCGTTGATAGTTCTTTCACCTCTGATAAGAAAAAAAGTACTCTTGAGAGTTTAAAATCATTTTCATTCGTCACGCAGATAGATGTCATAATTAAGTTAGCAAATTTTTAACTTGAGCAAAGAGATCTTAAAAAGTATTTTGGGGCTAGGTAAAAGTTAGACCGGCATAAGAGCATTATTATTAGAGTGAATTAGAGTGAGGTACAAACCTCAAGAACTTTATAGAACAGTTATCGCACTCTAACTAAATATCGATTCTGCGTTACTATATCGTTCTAACTAGTTCCACCCGAAAGTAGTCGCGGGAAAAAATTGGTGCTAAAGTAGTGTATTGAAATGTAATATAGCGCTTTACGTCTTTTTTACGCGAAACCCAAGAATTTTACGCGAAATGTCAATTACCAAGCGCGTGACACTACGTCTACTTAACGGGTATGTACTCTAGGGATTCCCGACTTTTACGTCCGCGAGGTATCGGGGACGGCTCGGGGTTGTAAATTGGGAAAAAGGGGCCTAATGACGAAAAAGTCCAAGTTTATTTGAGTTTAGCGCAGAAAAGACTTCGGGAAGAAGCTTACTTGCGTTATAATTGAGATTTTTGCCCATATTGCTTTAATAACTCAGACACAACAAAGTTTAAAGTTAGTATCTTTCTAAATTTACGAATATTTTGCATGTTACATGTCTGAACGTGGTCTGAAGTACTTTACTTCTCTCAAGCACTGCATAGGTTGATAGTTTTAATTAAGCATGACACAATTTGTCACAAACATTAATCTTATTATTTTTTAAAGGTTTTTTCTCGTCATAATCATTTTAACTGGGTGCCACGGGAACACATAGTATTAATAATGCAAGCTAATGCCACTATGGGGTGGCCACATCGTTCATATGATGTCAAGTCGGTTGTGAATTATAAATGGTAACACTTTTTCTAAGCGGATACGATGACATAAGGGCTGTTGACGGAAAAAAAACAAAATTAAATATTTATTTTGTTTGTACTTCGGGTTCGGATTTCATCTTCATTTTTCTTTCGACATTAGGTTTTTAACCTAATCTTTAATAATCTGTTTTTTTACTCTTTCAAGGTTAAATTGCTGAACATTTGATGAGATTTATTTTCTTTGGAGATAAGAGTTCCTTGAGCCCTGAGAAGACAAAGGTTGTATAAATAATAAAATGTTTTGAAAAAAAAACCGCTTTCAAAAAATGCCAAATGTAACTTCTTTTAAAATGGTATGTTAAGTAGGTCAGTCCAACTGAACTGAACCGAAATATATTTAATAAAGTCATATACTTACTTTAAACCATTTATATGTGCTTCGTCATAGTCGCTCAAAAGGATTTTCAAAATCGGTCAATAATTGACAGAGAAATCAATACTTAAGGGATCCTTTACTGAGTAAACGCACTGCGTTCAATACAGCTTTGTGATTGGTCCTTTTTGACCGACCTTTCGTTTATAAGACGATTTGAACGACCCTGTGCGTTCGTGAGCACTGTGAGACCTCATAGTAACGTTTGTGAATACGGGTGATCCTTACAGTCGAACGTAGAACGTCCTCCTATTTTGAAGAAAGTTGAAACTAGAATTCAATCAAGGTAGGTATGTTTTAAAATCAAAGTCACAATTTCAAAATGAGACATAACCAAGTTCTTACTTAAACCCACGTCGGGAAAGAGTTTTAAAACTTGATGTTTGCCTCAATTTGCTCCCGCGTTAACATGATACGTATTTGCGCTGCGGCGGGCATATTTGCTAATGTAAACTTGAAACTTATGCTGGGAACGTTTCCACAACACTCACGTTAGCCTGGCCGGTAGTGGCGGCTCTAGAATTTCGTTTAGGGGGAGGCATTATATCTACATTGCAAATCTGCCTTAATTTAGGTCTTCTGTGGAACGAATAGTATACTAGTAAATTTTAGGGAGGAGGGGGCTTCCCCCCCCCCCCCCCTTTTGATGCCGCCACTGCTGGCCGGTGGTTCGCGTCAAAAGTTACAGGGTTAATGGGGGCTAATACAACCTGGGACTATATTCCACTTTGTCAGTAACTATATAGTTATCGTATTGTTTACAAAACTCATTTACGTTTCTTTTTCTTTAAATACACCTTGTTTAAACTATAGTATTATTATTCATGAATATTCATGATACTGGTTCACTGGTAGACCATGCCATTGGACATTTAGTCCGCCATTTGTACTAATTTTTTGTCCAAAATAATTATAAAGTTAGTATAACAGAAAGTGAACGTTTTTTTACATGTAAAAACCGCCGAATATAGAACGAAGTGGTGGTCCTAAAGGTGATATATGAGCTTGTCTAGGTAATACACTGTTTACGTATCTCTTATTTTTTGGTAACGTATCGTGTCAACCTACAACAATGCAAACCCGCTCCAAGTCGAAATAGGTTCGCGCTTCGGCGAAGTTAGAAGGCTCGCTCGCAATCTTGGGCTTAAACGCTAACCAAGCAGGTAATCAGAAGTATACACACGTTGCAGGCTATTAGGGTAGTAATGGACATAATCTACAAACTTTACTTGTACGTACAAACGGTACAGTTACCAGCAATAATATATTATCCAACATTGACCGCATAAATATCTGACACGTCCTTATACCTCTAGTACCTAATAAAGACGTGTCAAATATTTTTGCGGCCAATGTTGGATAATATATTATTGCTGGTGACTGTACAATGCTCCTATTCCTACCTTCGTAACCCATTTATTGCCGATGACGCCCATCGGCGTCATTCTTTACCCTAAAACAATGCCGTAGAAGCCGATCGGCGTCATATTTTCACTAACGATTGTATGAAATATGTTTCGTAAATAAATATCGTGTTTTGAAATTTTATCTTTATTAAGTCTTTAAAACTACTGGTTCTAGTCGGTTGAAAAAAAATAATACTAAAAATTATAAAATTATAATAAAATAATACTAAAAAAACTAAAATTCGATCTCAGATGCCGGTGATGCAGATCAGCGTTCAATTTAACTTAAGATGGATGCCGCGGACGCTGGATTACTGATAATCGGCGTCATATTTGTCTATAGCTGGGTGCTGCTGACATTGATCGGCCTCACGATTTAAAGTAACCTTCTCGGATGCCATGGACACCGATTGGCGTCACATTTAGCTTAGCACAGATGCAGCGTCATGCTTGAGGAGACGTCGGCATCGCGGCACAACGCGGTTGAGGAGGCAATGAAATTGTTAATATCGCTCGGCTGGCTATAGCTATAAAGGGCACTAATTTTACTCAGTAAAACCATTTTGCTTTTGACAGAACAATGAGGCTTTTGCCCAGTAGTGGAACACTAAACAAAGCAATATTGATAACAACAGATTTGACTACAATCACAAGAATGTAAAGTGTCATAGGGACCATGCCGCGAGCGGACCTGCTAGAGGGGTGTTCTTTTTATTTATAGTGGTGATTATTATTTACGTCTTTAGTATTTGAGTAGCTTAATTTTAATTTTAATTTAAATAAGTTTAGTTTTAACTTTTATTTGTACTATATTATAGGTACTTGAATAAATATTAGAATGTAAATACTTTACCAAATTATATACTTAGGTATATAATTTTTCTTGATTTTAACTCATGATCATTTGGTTCTAATCGGAAAATTGGAGCACTTTGATGTTTATGAAACGAATCATAAATGAAATAATGTACATACATAAAATAATTTACATACATACTTATGTAAAATTAATAATAGCGACACGCCCTCGCTTCGCTTCGGTTTATTAGGATTTTTTGTAACACCCGTACATAAACCGGAATTTAATCTTAAGTTTATGTACGAATTTACTTGTAATTGGTTTTTTGTGCAATAAAGAGTTTTCATACATACATTTATTATACATAAAAAAAAAATAGGAAAATATCTAACTGATGGTGAAAGCTGAATTAAAGTCCGTTCAATAGTTTTTGAGATCATCGGCATCATCGCCAACTTATAGACTGACGCGGCGGGGGACTTATTGTATCGTATTGTTGTTATTGTCAATCACCCAAAGGTTAGCTGGAAGAGATCCCTTAAAGGGATAAGTTCGCCTTTGTACATTCCAACTCTGTAATTATTGTATTTGATTTTATGTTTTTTGTACAATAAAGTGTTTACATACATACCTACATAGGATAGGTACTTATTGTTAGTTTTATTTATAATATGTAGTGATATTACACCGCTACTCATCGCAGCTCTAAACCTAACCAAGTAATGTGCTAAACAGTAAACTTTCAAAAATATAATAAAATGTAATAAACTCCGCGTTTAAAAGATAAATATTACTTCAATCGTGTCTTGGCCTTGTTTCCATTATTGCTTTTTACGACGATTAAATGTCAGACGCAGGCCATCATAAAAAAGCTTGTTAACGTCTAATATTATTACGACTCGTTCAAGATTCACGAAAACATGAAAGGACCTGAAAATATTTATATTTTAGGAAATGTGATGAGGCTCTCACGTGAACAGTGTAACTTGAAGACGTGAAACTTTTTCAATAAGTCCACACAGTCTATTACAGTAGGTTCATACCCTATTATTTTGTTCACTACTTTTCGCTACTTTTCGTAACATAGTTTGGGGTTTAGCGTTAGGGTGTGGTATTAATAGAACTTGGGAGCGGATAAGTGATCGAAAGCGGATAATATTAACGTCAATTAATCAGTTAATCGATGCCCAAATGCTGGAGAAAAGGCTCACCATGTGGACGCCAACTAAAGTTACGCCCACACCGGTGCTTAAAATACTGTGACGGTACGGAATCGCAGTGACGCGTCGTATCAGGACCGTTTTTGACGCAAGCTCCACACACCAATGCTTAAAAAACAGTGACGGTATGGAATCGCAGTGACGCGTCGTATCAGCACCGTTTTTGACGCAAGCTCCACACACCAATGCTTAAAAAACAGTGACGGTATGGAATCGCAGTGACGCGTCGTATCAGCACCGTTGTTGACGCACGCTCCCCACACCGATGCTTAACGGTGCGTATATTACGGTACGTCAAAAACGGCGCCATGTTGTTACTATGACCCCGTCTTTTGTTTAAGCAACGACACCGTTTTTTAAGCAGCGGTGTGGGGAGCGTGCGTCAAAAACGGTGCTAATACGACGCGTCACTGCGATTACGTACCGTCACCGTTTTTTAAGCATTGTTGTGTGGAGCTTGCGTCAAAAACGGTGCTAATACGACGCGTCACTGCGATTCCGTACCGTCACCGTATTTTAAGCACCGGTGTGGTCGCAACTTAAGTCGGGCGGTCTAATATACAGGGTAAACCAAGTCAATACTCCCAAGAGGAAAAGTAGGTATTTTAAATATTCATATTTTTTTTTGTATTTAATTGTGCAGTTGTATACGCGTGGCCCGTTGCGGGCATCTCGTGTTTCACTACCAATATACGAGTACCAATTAATTGGGTATTAGGTGCATGCAGAATGCGAGCAAGATCCGAAGCGCTAGTAGATTCACTCCATATTACCGACGTGTAAAAGAGCCCTCATGGGGCCAATTTACTGAATAAATATTTTG
Organism: Acleris cristana; assembly: GCA_948252455.1. Taxonomy (NCBI): domain Eukaryota; kingdom Metazoa; phylum Arthropoda; class Insecta; order Lepidoptera; family Tortricidae; genus Acleris; species Acleris cristana. The sequence goes on from OX411794.1 coordinate 7,019,188, forward strand.
AATTTTGAATTTTTGTTTTAATTTTTGTGCAACTTAGTGCAATAATCGCCAAGAAACTTACGTTTGAAATATGTACCGCAATGTTTTTAGAACAAATACCGAAATATAACAAAAAGGATAAAGAATAGGGTCACGTCGTAATACAATTATTAACGAAGATATCTTTGCGTTATATTTAATTGAAGAAAATTGATCGGATATTAAAATAAATTATGTTAGTACCTATTTTAAATTGTTTATTTAATATTAACTTAATTATGAAACATCTAGTCCCTTTCACTGCTGTACGTTTGGCTATTTATTATTTCAAACATTTCCCAATCGCTCAAAGGTTAACTGGAAAAGATCAAATAAAGGGATAAGTTCGTCTTTGTACATAACTTTTGTGTTTCTGTATGTATTGTATGTATTTTGTTGTTTGTAATTTCCCGTTTGTACCATAAAGTATTTATATACATACATTTATAATCTAACACAAATGAACCTAATCCTAAACTAGATTTAGGCTTTTACTTTGGCCCTATAGAAAGCCACAACGTCGCAAAATACAAACTTGTATACTTATAATATTTTAAAGAAATAAACAATCCTGTGCACCTAGATAATTTATCTAGATTCCTAGCTACCGCCTATCCATCAGACCATACACAGCGTAATAGCAAGCCGATAGGCACGAGGCGCCATGAAAGGGTAGAAGAGAAAACTTTAATGAAAACCGTCAAAACTCTTCTAGCGAATTAGGTTCGCCGCAAAATCAGAACTTGGTCTGCGCCGCGCTACACTATTCATTCTACTCGTACAAAAGCACGATAGTGTAGGCTGGGGTCCTCTGTCTTTTGACAAAAATATCGTTTCATTTGCTAACCAGCTTTTTTTCTTTAACTGTATATAATTGGGATTGTTCATATTTTTACAATTACTCTAATTCAGAAACCATTTCCAGGAATGGGGTTTTAAAGCCGTTCTGCATTATTAATTTTTTGAAATATTTATCTATTTCTGATATTTCGACAAAAGTATATTTAACCTTTGTTTGACTTTCGTTTTCGGCTTGAAGCCCTCCTAGGTGTATTTTACGGTTTAGGTGAAAACCGCTTGAAATAGTATGTTTTAATAAACTATTACAGTCACTTTTTATCATTAGATATCATTTAATTGTTGTAATTTATTAGAAAATGCCATCCCAAATTTAAAATAATCATGTCATCTATAAAATGTCTGCTTAATAAATAAAGATATTAATCCAAAACTATTGGGTCAAATAAAAAAATAATGAAATTGATCTCTTAAAATTACCTATTCTTTCGAATTATAATGTAAAAACCATGAGTTACTTTTTTGTTCTATCCCAATTCAGGATTTCTATATAAACTAACCTAACCTAACCTATAGGGTCCTACACTATGATACTGAAATAAATCCAGAAATATTTACAATTACAGAAAAAAACCAGATTAGCAAGTGAAACGGTTGGGATACGATACATTTTGCCAAATGATTTTCAGCCAAAAGGCAGGATAGACGTGCCAGGCTGAAGTCACCAGAGACCGGAATTTCTGTGGCACTTTTAAGCTTTCATAGTGGCTTTTCATTTATCGTGTTTTAATGTACTTTAGGTACATTGATATAACTACTTAACTTCAAAATAAACTGTTTGCAATTTTTCGTAAACTTGAAAACATGGAGAAAGATGACGATCTTTTAAAAAAAAACTAAAGGAACACTCGTTAGCACTAACACAAAATGAACATGTAATTAAAAAGGCAGCAAAGGTATTGTTAGCCGTATTTGGTAACTGATGAATTATGAAATAAACATAGTTTTCTAAGTAACTTTTCGTAAAGAGACATTTAATTGCATAATGTATGTATCACATATTTATCTAAAGGTTATCTGGAAGAGATCACTCTTTACTGATTTGACTACCCGTCTTTAACTCTACTTTTTATCTTCTTTTCATATCCGTGTTCTGTATTGTATTGTATTTATGCAATCCTAAAAAAATAGCCCATACCAAAGTTTATGTTCATGTGTTTGTTTAAAGAACCGAGTGGAGCCGAAGTTTATCATTCCAGCTCGGCGGAAATTGGAGGCCGTGGGTAAATCGAGCCTACTTCCGGTCCGCATTCAACCAGCGGGCTAATTGCGATTTTAAAAGCTAAGGAGTTTAATTGCTCTTTCGGTTTCAAATCTCACATTCTTCCATGTACTGAAACTCCATGTGTTATTTTATGTAGTCTGAATGATTGCTGGACTTTGTGAACCGAGAGAGGGCAGTAAATTTTAGTTAAATAAATTGAAAACATGTCGACGTTTTTAAAGGAGGTTTTTAGGGAGGTTCTGGTCGAGGAGAGTCATATTTCGGAGATTTTGTGGCCGCCGACTAGTTGATACCGCAAAAGTATGTTAATAGATCTTTACGTTAATTTTAAGACGACGAGTATTATCAAACCGCGATTAGAATGGGATTGAGCACATCTGTCATTTTTGAATTAATACATAAAATGACATTGTCAATGGTAGAGTCCACAGATAAATCAAAATACTTATTTTAGTACAATGAAGTTTTAAAGCTTGAAAAAACAAACAAATTATCTTACTTAAATAAAATATAAATCTTGTAATTACTTTTAGAAACACCATCAAACACCGTTCACTAATACCACCAACATTATCAGTGCTGTCTGTATCATCACCTACTACGAACAAAATAAATGAATACATTAGTGTTAAATCCTACGTTAAGTTTTCAGAAGAACCTTCGTTTTCGTTATTAAAATATGTCAATAAATTGAAGATAATTTCTCGGCACCTGCCGTTTACTTTACCACGATTTTGATCAAAATGTACTTTTTGATAGGTACAGCAATTCGAAAACGTGAAAATTAAGTGAAAAATTTATGAAAGATTTGTCAAATATGTTATTAATATTTTTTATAAAACAAATGACGTTTCCCAAGAATAGAGATAAATATGTAGTGACTGTTTATGGTAAAGCATACTTTGTAAATCTACTATCTGTGTCTGCACTTAAAGTATGGAAGATAACATAGATTGACTTATGGTTTTATTAATTATAAGTACTGATGTGCTAACGGTACTTCCGAATCCCATTCTAATCGGGGTTTGATAATATATTGTGTTAATCTATATATATAAAAGGCATTCTATATATAAAAGGCTAAACTGACTGACTGATGTATCAACGCACAGCCGAAACTACTCTACCTAGAAACTTGAAATTTGGTACAGGGGTTCCTTTCATGATGTAAGTGAGCACTAAGAAAGGATTTTCCGAAAATCGACCCCCAACGGGAAAAAATGGAGTAGCGGGAAACTAATTCTACGCGTACGAAGTCGCGGGCGTCCTCTAGTGTTGTATAATGTTAGTCTGTAAGGTAAGTAAATATGAGCTTTAGTCCCTGAAATAAAATTACATTCTATTCTATTAAAATACATTGTCATGTATACATACAAATCGGACAATGGCCGATTAAACGTTAAAAAAAAGTCACAAGCAACTCGCGGCAAAAAAGGTCGCATACCCAAATACTCAGTCCCAGGCTTCAATTAAGTAATCTCATTGGCAAAACCCCTCAGTAGTATTTGCAAACCTTTCAAGGGATCCTCCTACATTAGTTCGGCTTACTAAATACCTTCGCTCCATGGGGACTTTGTTACTTTTCCAGTCCTTTGTTACATGTTCCTTAAGTCGTTAAAAGAAAATACTTCGCGACGTTGAAGATATTTTGTTTAAGTAGAGTTCTTTAGATGAAAACAATAAATTCTTTTTAAGGTTGCGTTAAGATATTTCAAATGTATGTGATATTATAATATATATGTATATGTACACTCAACCAATTTGATTCCTAGGCGTAACTGACTATGACTATGGAATTTGCCAACGTGACGTTGTAAGCCAAGGTATGTAAGAGATAGCAGAATACGAGTTATTCCAACAGAATTCCTAACAAGTAAAAAAAATAAAGAGTGTCCCCGTTCAAGAAACGTTATTTAAACATTTATTTATTATTATCTATTTATTTATTTGAGAACACATATAGTCGTACAAAAAAATATGTATACAGGTAATTAAGTAACAATATAAAGACCTAGAGATTGATAAAAGGTACTAAAACTAATGTTACTTGAGGAAATTAAAAATGAACAATACTACTATTTGGTACAGTAATTGCACAAAATCTGTTAAAGTAAGTCATTGCACAAATTATACAGGAAGAAGATAAAAGAGGGTTCAGAGATAATATTCTATAAAATGTTGCTTGACAACTTTATTTGGGTACTAAGGGAATTAATAAATGGGTCAATATCATATAAATGCTCATTAATTAAACGAGGAACTCGTCTGAAGAAAGTATGTTTGGTGTAGTTAGTACGAGCAAAATTATTTATGTTGACGACGATGTCAAAATATGCCATTCGAGTTTTTAATTAATGTAAACATTGGGTGATAAACAATTTCTTTACGGACGGAGTTGCGGATAAAAGTTACTGTTTCAATATCTTTGACGGTGACTGTACGCCAACATAAAGCCGAAACCAAAATAGACGTAACGTAATCGGCTGCGACTGTACGAGGCTCAAGATGTCGCCGACTGTAGCAATATCGAAAAGTAATTAAACCGCTCGAAGCGATGCGACGTTCGCTATAATTTCCTGGCTCGAATCGCTAGCAGATAACTCGGCCGAATACAGAACGCCTCCAAAACCAATGGATCATACAAATACGAAATATTACGGGATCTCTAGTACAACCTTTCAATTATACATCAGTAACATCACGTTTTCAAATCGTCTTTACTATTAGAAAACGTGGACTAATTACGGAATGTAGCCGCAGCACGCACTCCTATAACTGACTAAAGGTTGACGCACACATAACCGCTCGGCTCCGGATCGGCACCACCTCACTTTCCTGACACCGACACTTACGTCCTTTTGTTGAGGAGCGCAGTTAATCGGCAACAACTCTTTTTTTATATTTTAAGGGGGGGGGGGCACCATTAATGCGATTATTTTCGAAAATATTTACCTAATAAAAAAAACAGCTTAGGAACTAAGTGTTTTTAAAAGGACTGTCGAAATATGTGTCACACGAGGATTTATGCTGAAAAATTCTTTTCCGTGTATGGAAAGCCTAGAAATATTCAATTTTGTTTATTAACTACCAAACTAAGTGGTGGCTTCTAAAAGACACCTATGCTCCAAATTTCATCAATGTACTAACCTCTTGTAGTTTTCGAGTAAAATGCCTGTGACATACCTACGGGCGGACGGACGGACAGGACGAAACTGTAAGGGTTCCGTTTTTGCCATTTTGGCTAAGGAACGCTAAAAAAAGGACCGCCTTACCACTCTCAACTCGTAATATATTTTGGTAAATATACATCCTACTATTCGTCGTTTTTTGCATTTATAATATTAGTGGGACAAGTTTAAGAGCTCTTGGAAACTTTGTTCCATTGTCTTTACTGAAGTTGCGATGTTTCTGAAAGGAACTTTTTTAAGTCAATTGAGACTTGCGTCTGAAGTACTGTATTAATATCGAAAAGTTGATTTACTTGAATTTGTATAACAGTCGGCTTTTAAAAGGTTTTTCTGAAACAAACAAATCAAAGATATCAAGTTTTGTGACGATTCTATTTGTGAATTTTGAGAGTTAATTTCCAACTGTCTCAAATAAAGCTTTGTTGTTGATAATGATCATAGATAACACGACAGCGGACGATTATTTCGAGCCCTTATCACAGCTTATTAAGTTTCTTACTAATCAACAATCGCACTTTGAAATTGGTTTTTCGTCCAGTTCTTATTATTTGGTTGAATTTGAAAGGGCGTACTGAAAAATATTTTATCTTCATCCATATCATAACTTCCATAAAATATGTTCAACAATAAGCAATTGCCCTATATTAAGAAACTTGTATCTGTGGTAGTTTTTTTATTGTTAATATTAAATATTGCATGTCATTAAAGTATCGGTGACCGATATTTTAATGTAAACATTAAGATACAGGTACATTATAATACAGGGCAACCACAGATAACCTGTATCTGTGGTTGGCCTGTATTCTCACTTATTGTAGAAAACTTATGATATTCATGTAGATAAAGTTGTGTATGCGACTGTACTCGTATGATCTTAGTATTTCGGCTCGTTTCATAAAATCACACTCGTTTGTTAATGCCTCTCATTAAGCACCAGTCACATAAACTACTATTTCATGGCAAGGATATCGCACACGAGCACATAGGCCACTTGATGGTAAGCGGGATCTGAGACCCATTCCTAAAGATTTGAATTCTTGAGACTACAATCTCAAGACGGCAATCCTAAACTCCAAATGCATTGCCAACCCTGAGGACTAAGATAGAATGCCTCATTGCTAGTAAATTTCACCATGTTTAAATTACATGTATGATTTTCAAGTAATGATACCTACTAATAATCAATTCGTCTGTCCGTCTGTCTGTCCATCGTTTGAACTTAAAGAGGTTGTATATTATGAATATATTGAAATATGTGTTACGTCCGCTATTTTCATAAAAAGTAAAATAAATAAAAGATTTTTTATTTGACCCATTTACGTAGTATTCTATTGCGAATCACTTTCATCTCATTTTGGGAAGATTTATCTAAGTCCCATGATTTAAATAAAAATCACAAAAATGTTACCTTAAAATACTACCTAATGTAGTAATAGTTCTAAGGTTTTAAAATAAGAACAGCCAGCCGAGACGAGAGCAGTAAGAATTTTTAACGGATGTTCTGCAGAAAATTAAAGTTTGAAATATAATATTTCCAAGCAAAAGCAAAGAGACCTACTGGAGATTCTACTGGGAAATTAAAATAGTATTTTCATCACGCCTTTTGGTGAAAATAGCGATGAACGAAAAAAACATTTTTCGCAACTCCGTCCGCAGAGAAGTCATTTACCGCTATACTCTTGAAAATGTCAAATTTTCCGAGTAAAAACGTACCCTATGTCCTTCCGTTTAAGGCTCCCTATCTTAAAACCAAATTTAATTACAATCAATCTGTGGTTTAGCTGCAATAGCGTAACAAAAATAAAAACCGGTCAAGTGCGAGTCGGACTGGCGCACCGAGGGTTCCGCAATTATGATAATGTGCTTGGTAATCGCAAAAGAAAAAACTCATTTCGTTCTCAACTTTATTTTCTATGCAATAAGTTCCATTTTGACTAGCCTAAATTTTAAAAAGGATTTTTAAAGTTTTTTTGTTATTTCTCAAAAACTGTAAATAATTAACATTTCATTTAATTTTTGGGCCCCCCCCTTTCCCCCGAATATTGGTCATTATTTTGTACATTTTGCATGGCTATAAATCAAATAGCACATACCAAAACATTAAAAAAAAATAGTTTTGAACTATGCAGATTAGGCCCTTTCATATGAAACCCCCTTTACTATAATCGAACCACTTTCATTTTTTAACCCCCATTTTATACCCCTTTTCAATTATTTATAAAATTAATTTCTTTTTTTTACTAGATTAGATTTTTTTAGATAATTATAACGGTAACCCATCATTTTATCGAATTCTACTTCATCGATTGTATCTTTTGATCGAATTTCATTTTAAGAAAAGGAATTTTCTGCTTAAACTATGATCATTTCATAAGCATCTTAGACATTAATTACGTAGGTAAGGTTAGACTTGTGACAACAAAAAAAAAACTCATGTGGTGAGATACGTTTGTTGAAGGGTGTTTAAATAAAATAATAGGTACTTAACCGTATATAACATTAGTATGGATGGATTACATTATAATAAATGATTCTATCTAAATTCAAATGATTATTTATTTACTTCCTCTTTAATCCCACGTTGCAGCAGATTGCAGCCGTCATTCCGCACCAGTTAGAATTAGAGAAATACAATTTGCATTTTGTAACCGTTGGAAATTATTTAGCATATTCATCTGCCGAACAACAATCAAATCGGGTCACTGTACATATAAATTGAGAAACTGCGTGACCAGTTTTTATTGCTCTTAATAATATTTGAATTTGAATTTGGTGAACCAACAAGAATTAATTTGATAACTGTTGCGGATAGGGTGAAGTAAAATGAAGTTAATGTTGAACTAGCGACCCGCCCTCGCTTCGTTTCAGTTTATGGCGGGAGACTAAGGGGAGATTTTATAAATATGTACCTTTTGGGCCAATTGGTCTCTTTTCAGGCACGACGAGGATGTCAAACGACGAACTGAAAATGCCTGGAAGACCTATTGGTCCTTGAAACATCATGAAGGGAAATCTTCCTCTATCTTTGAAGAGAAAGCTCACGGACATGTGCATACTTCCGGTTCTCACTTACAGAGCTCAGACTTGGTCTTTGACGTGTTCACAAAAGTTGAAGCTAGGAGTCTGCCGACGGGCTAAACTAACGTACCATATCCGAAACACTAACTTGCGTTCCATGTAAATAGTCGACGTAACTAAGAAGGCGGCCTAGTGAAGTGGGACTGGGCTGGTCACGTCTGCCGCATGCTGAGCGAGCTGTGGGTCAAAGTCCACACTGACCTAACCGATGTACAGTCAAGGACTTTAATTGTTATGCCACTATGGAACCCTGTCGCATAACGTGAATCAAAAAATTTGGCGTAATTTCTTTCATGTGGTTTGACGCTGTTATTATGACAGGGTTCCATAGTGGCATAACAATTAAAGTCCTTGACTGTACAGCAATCGAATTATGCATTTCATATAAATAGCTAGAGCATAACATAGATTTCGGAAAAATGATAAGTCGGACAAAATGAATATTCCGAAAAAAAACGGGATTTAAAGTGTTCCCCTTCATGTCATGGTTTAACACTGGTTAGTCGGTTATCCACGGGCGTTACGGTCTAAACATTTTAGCTAAACTCAGTTATTAATATTTACTTACTTAAAAAGTATTAATTAACACAATGACTGGTTAATTTTTAAGAAATCATTTTTTTAATCGAACCCCAGAATATTTCTATTACTAAATAGCGTGACCGGCATTTTTTCCGCTTGGCCTCATCAAAAAAGTTTACGCTGCTACGATAATTTATTTGGTACAGTATATCGTAGACAGCTCTACAACTTTGTAGAACCTCTACGGCGTAGAGGTTGCGTAAATAATTATTTATAACCGTCGTTAAAGAGGTTTTATGAATACGTAACAAGTGGGATTCTGTGTTGGAGTAGGTATTTTTTGTTTTGTTAAGTATAAAAGACAGATGTTACTTTAACTACATTATAATCAGGGATCGGAAATTCGGATAGATATTTACCTAAAGTTTGGCGGCGGCGTTGTTGTTCAGTTGTATGGAAGCGGACTCAATTTTAATAAAAATCCTGGGATGTCTAAATAAATAAATTACGCCAACATAAATTCATATTTACAATACTTGTTGAAGTTATTTTCCATGTGGGTATAGATTTACGAAATGTTATTTAATTTACTATTAAGTCATTGAACTAACGAGTAAAGTAAGTAAAGTACCTAAAGTTTGACGAGCAAATTGTCGTAAAGTTTTATCCTTAATGTAAAATAATAAACATAAACGTGTTGTAAAATCCCTGAATCCCGAAACTTACAGTATTAAAATAATATTTTTAGGAAGCCGACGCCATATTTACTTAACTTTTCCCGGGATTTTGCCAAGTTTAGGTAAATATCTATCCGAATTTCCGATCCCTGATTATAATAATTATTAGGGATCATTCTCGTAGCGAAATTGATGACAAAGGACAACATACCGTCAAATTAATAAGATACTCGTATACCATTAATTGGGCCTCTATTCTAGGCGGTATAAATGTGTGTGTGTGTGTGTGTGTGTGTGTGTGTGTGTGTGTGTGTGTGTGTGTGTGTGTGTGTGTGTGTGTGTGTGAGTGTGTGAGTGAGTGTGTGTGTGTGTGTCTGTCTGTGTGTGTTTGTGTGTGTGTGTGTGTGTGTGTGTGTGTACATTTTTATGTCTACCTATAAAGGTCTCTGCCCACTACACCTTATCATTCCATGACCTTACTATGACCGTAATAGAAACGAATCAGACAAAAAAAATATCTTTGTATTGAAAAGTATGACACTATGCCCACTAGACGGTTCCGTCACCGACCAACATTTTAATACTAATTACCTTCCGGGCCTGATACGTTCATAGGACGGTCATGGTACGGTATGGTGTAGTGGGCAGAGACCTGGTTCATGACATACAATTCGCTGACAGTCGGACGGATAGCAGAGGCTTAGTAATTAGGCACGTTGGTACTCTTTGGGTATGGAACCCTAAGTAAGGGTTCCTAGTTTGACTACGGAACCCTAAAAAGTAAGATAGAACCCTATTTGTGAAACATGTCAAAGTAAAATATTTACAACTCGAAGTTAAATACTCAAGGCTTTCCTAAAACTCATTTTATTTAAAAGGTCGATTACATTCTAATCTAATTGCCTCTCCACTTTTGATTGGATTTTTTTTCTCAAAACAAATTTTTGAATGTGTACAAAGAACTACATCGAATTCAAGTGGCTTTAACACACTGAAAATATATTTAAAAAAAGAAAAATTGGATACTATAATTATAATTAATTACTCAAGACTACAGTCTCAAGACTGCAACCCTATTATTCTTTTTTTAAGTTAATTTAAAAAAGTTAATGTCGCGGTAGGAAAAGGTTCGTCACTTTTGGACTCTATTTCAACGCTGTTAAGGTCCAAAAGTGACGAACCTTTTCACGTGTACGTGCTTTATATTTCCAACTATATGTTTGCCGTTACTCAGTGTGTTGGCGACTCAAGCGCTCAAACTTATAAGAGTTATTAGACCAAGATGGAATGCCGGAAGTCATTTCATCTGTTGTCCTATCCCTACACCGGAACACAACAATATGAACACCACTGCTTGGCGATAGGTCAAAGGATAATGGTGGTAAAAATCGAGACGGACCCTATAAAAGGTTCTACCACCACTTAATCTAGCTATCTGGTCTATTTAATTAGAGATCAATTAGAAATTAGGTTTTATTTTGTACCGCATTGACAGCTGTCAAACCCGACCTCTAAGAACGGCGCGACTATAAGTGTTTGTAAAAGGTATACGTAAGATTGCAGTTGACGCGACGTGACCCACTTCAGCGCTGCCAAACTTCGAACTGTTGTATTACGATGTCGCTTGCAGTCGTCACACATCGTATTGAGCAGCAGCGCAACCATTATTTACATTGTTTAGTAGCATAAAACAACTGTCTTCGCGTGTGATATTTAAGGACTTATTTCTGTAATAAGTCCATGGAAGTGTCTATAAGTAACTCAACTTTGGCGAAATACACCTTAACAGGAAAAAAGCTATTAAATAAAATAATGTTTATTTTTTTTATTTCGCCAAGGTCGAGTTTCAGACAATCACCATGAACTTATTAGAGAAATAATTCCATGGATATCACACGCCAGGACAACTTTTCGGTTGAAGAGTATTTATTGACTCTAGTGGACTAAACAGAAGCACATGTGGTTAGCTCCACGCGCTTCTGTCAAGTAAATTTAAATTTGAATTAGAGGTTATATTTTGTACTTTATTGATAGCTGTCACACCCGGCCTCTGAGAATGGCGCGACTATAGGTGTTTGTAAACGGTATACGTAAGATTGCAGTTGACGCGACGTGACCCACTTCAGCGCTGCCAAACTTCGAACTGTTGTATTATTTACGATGTCGCTTGCAGTCGTCACACATCGTATTCAGCAGCATCCAACCATTATTTACATTGTTTAGCAGAATAAAACAACTACACTACTGGAAGAGATCGCTAATTAACGATAAGATCGCCTGTTGTTTACCTGTTCTTTTTTATTGCACTGATTCTCTGTAATGTTTTTGTTTGGTGTATTATAAAGTGTTTTGTACTGTATTGTACTGTAAATTGAAAAAAAAAATGAGGTTGTGATTGTTGTTCATCTTGATTCCATTCGAGCCTAATAAGAAGTTCGATAAATCATGTTATTTGAATCACTAAAGAACTTTAAGTATAGTAACACACGTCCATAGACAAAAAACTCGATATACGCCACTTCTACTCTGAGAGATGTTATTGTCATCTAAACGGCCGAACCAATTTTCATAAAAAAAAGCGTGATTAAACTAGCTTCCTATTAAGAAAACCTGTCCAAATAGGTATATCCGTTTGGGAGCTACAATGTCACACATTAGTAGTTAACATAATGCATAACACCCTACTTTTAGCGTCATGGGTTATAAATTATAATATATAGGACTGACGTAATTAAGGCACTGTTTATTTGTCAATCTCAATTCCATAACATTAAACAGTGCCTCTATTCAATACGGTAAAAACCAAATCGTTTTTGACCTGTTATCGTATTGTCAACGTTTTAATAGCTCTTATTTACTTAACATTAATGGCAGCCGAGTTTAAAACAATACCATAACGCATCAAGAACAAGTTTAATTGCGAGGAATAGAGGCTCAGATTTCTTCAAGTATCTCATTTTATACAAAAATGACATTATGAAAACGCCAGTTTAAACGAGATATTGTAATGGAACATCTGTCCCCGGCACCCACTTGGCCTCGGCCAACTTTTCCACTTGACGTTTAATCTGCCGCGCCGAGTATCGATTCTGGCTATTAATTACTGCCTTTGAATTTTATTTTACGGAATGCCGTGAAGTTAAATTGGTTATCTCGACTTGGAGTCAACTGTTGTGACGTGTTTTTGATTAAAATTAAAATTGGTTAAGGATTGTTTTGTAATGAGGAAAAAAGCTTGCCACGGGTTTTTTAAATAACATTTATATAATTAAGGTTTATACATACATACATTATAAACTCACGCCTTCATTCCCAGAGTGAGGTAGGCAGAGCTACAGACTTACCAAAAACTCCAAAAAACTTGTTGATAATTCTGTAACCACATTTTGCACAATCAGGCTAAGATGTTAACCTTTATATAAAGTTAAAATTATTTGTAGATAATGACGTGACGCCATTGCAGTATTATTTTACTTCACTCAAAACTACTAAACTTCAGCCAAAATAGCATTCTACATTGACTGAATTTTAGTATTTTTATTTCGGCGACGAATTATTGCTGTTATATTTGGTCAATGAAATGTAAGGTATATTTCGTCGTTTCATATATTTATTATACTCGCAAAAAAAAGATATAAAAATAAGAGAACCCCTTATCATTTAAATGACTCAATATTGTCGAAAGGTTTGTTTTAATGTAGTGTGTATAATAAAATAAATGTTTTAAAAAACAAAAAACCGCCTTCAAAAACGAAAAAAATAACTTCTACTACTAGGTACTTAGTAGTAGGTACCTATCCTATTAGGTTAGTCTAACTGAAGTCGGCTTTTTGTTGAAAATATTGTGGTCGCCGACTTCAGTTAGACTAACCTAATAGGATAGGTACCTACTACTAAGTACCTAGTAGTAGAAGTTATTTTTTTCGTTTTTGAAGGCGGTTTTTTGTTTTTTAAAACATTTATTTTATTTTACACTTTTTAGTGATCATAATAAGCTAATGTAGTCCCACTTCTTAGTTGATATATGAAACTTTAAGACATTTCGAGCTTGCCGCAAGCAACGCCGCGGGAAAATCATAGTCATTTTAAAACGATTAAATGTGCTTCGTTGTAGTCGCTCAACTATCTTAATCGAGATATCTTATCGCCACCCTTGAAATCGGTACCGTTGAGGAGTTCCGGTGGCCATCTGTGGTCTTCATCATCAGTTCCGCTTCACCAAGTGACACTTTCTGAATGCAAATGCTACCCTTGTTACTAAAAATACTAAAATCGCTATAAGCGTGCCTACAATATTCGAGGAGTTCCCTTGATTTCTCCAAGATCCCATCATCAGATCGTGACGTGCTGACAATGGGACCAATTAGAAAGTATACCCATTCGAACACCGAAAAAAAATTTCAAATCGGTCCAGTAGTCTTCGAGTAATCGGGGAACATACATAAAAAAAAAAAAAATCCGACGAATTGAGAACCTCCTCCTTTTTTTTGAAGTCGGTTAAAAAAGGTATAAAAAGTCAAACAAAACAATTGCAATTCGTGAGTTATCAAAATTTAGGGCCTGTTTCACAATCGTCAAGTAAAGCATATCTGACACATAAATTTAGAGCTTTCCGTATCTTACACACGAACATACACTAGGAGAGAGCTAACTTTAACTGGCACATAAATTTACTTGTCGATTGTGAAACAGGCCCTAACACAACTAACCTAACCCAATTTTTGAGGTATACTGCAAACATCATGTCAAAATAGTTGGTTTTTGGCTTGTGCGGACAAATGTATATGTCACGTCAAAATAATTAATTACCTAGGGTTGTAACTTAATGAAGTTTTCGAAATGTTATTGTGTGATGCAGAGATCTAACAAAATAGTTGACCACCGCCTCAATAATGGAAGCCGGAAGAACTGTGCGTTTAAAAGTAAACTCTGACGATGGTTTTACCTTGATTCATTTGAACTTTTCATCAAAGAAAAGTAAACATATCTGCCAGGAAATCGATCATGAAACAGCATTCCTAAAACAAGAAGTAAATGTACCTAGTAAGTAAAAGCAAAAAACCCTATCATAAAATATTAGTTATGGTGCGTTCCTATATTCAAAACCGTGGAAAGAGTTGTGACGTCTCGTTAAAATTTGACATTTGCTCCATACAAAATGTGTCAAATTTTAACGAGACGTCACAACTAGTGTTGTCACAGCGTCACAACTCTTTCCACGGTTTTGAATATAGGAACGCGCCATTAGTTAAAAATAACCGGATATCCAATCGATATTGTCTATTAAACTTCATTCCTGGCTTCCAGCTAGCGCTTAGCAAGTAGGGAGGCGGTGCCGTAGTCTGCTTGGATTTAATTACAACTCCTGCTACTAAAGATTAAAACCTAACTTCCTTCCAGCTCCGACCTGCCGTAATAGCTGCTTTAAACTTTCATACTTTACGAACACTTGTAAATACAATTAAAGTTGTAAGCTTTGTGCCAAGTCCGTTTTCTAACGTTGTCTATTATGACGGTATCAAGTAGTAATTTTACCAAATTAATAACCGGTTTTTTTTTAAAAGTGTTCTGTTAAAAACCATGGTTATAGAGGTTTGTTTCAAAAGCATACTAATTTTTTTTTTTTGGTTATTATACCTATGCATACTGAAAAAAAAACGAATATACTATGCCCGCTATGGACTAGTGGTCGGAATGACGTCATTTTGTTTGTAATCGCGTTTTTACGTCTATCACTAGGTGTGTGTGACGTAGAAAAAAACCATGTGGCGTTTAAGCTCTTTAGCGATTAGCAGAAATTTGTTGATGTATTTTCTCAGTAGATAATACTAAAAAAAATATGCTTATGAGAGAAACCTATCTACTTATAATTAAATATTTTTTCAGAACACTTTTTAAAGTTCCTGTTTCTAATTGTGGTAACTTTCTCATCTTAAAAACTCAAGTTGATGCACAGATTATAGGATATGTCTAAAATGTTTATTGTCATCCCAGAGGCGTTGTGTACGCCATTTTTTTTGTGCTTTTGTAAATTGTAATCTTCTGTGGATGGTAATAGAGTCGATAATCTATTTCACTTTTTAAGTGTTTGTAATTTCTGTTAACTGTGGGATCTTCGTCTTGGTTTGCGGTTAGCCGAAACTATTGTTTTTCTCAAGTGGATGCGGGCAAACTTATAACTAAATAATATAATTATGACATGCAACGCTTGCTTCACCTATCTATAGAATCAAAGACTCGAGCTAAAACAGTTTTGGATTGGGATAGGTTTCGTCATCACTTGAACTGAAATTATTATACTAGAGGGTCACCCCGCAAAATGGCCACCGGAGCAGAGGCAGACCAAAAAGGAGATGGCGCGTTTCAAAGCGAATGGCGGGAGCATGCACTCAACCGGGACGAATGGCGGAAAAGAGGGGAGGCCTTTGCCCAGCAGTGGGACACCCAAATAAGCTAAAAAAATAGAGGTAGACATACTCACAAGATCGATTTTTTTTAAATGTATTATCAATATCAGTTATCACCTAGTATAATAACAAACTTTAACCCACTTGTGAGCCTAAGGAACTTATTGTGCAGATAATCAACTAATTCTTAGTTAGGGCTAATTATTAATTAATTAGTCTAAAACAAAGTTGGCAAGTTGCCGCGTTAATCTCCAACTTGTAGTAAGTTCCAGTCTGCGGTTTGCTGATAGTACTGCAATTTGCTTAATTAGTATGGTAAATATGATGTAGCTTGGATAACGAAGCATTGTTTAAAACCTTCTAGTTATTAAAGAGCGGGCGTTGATCTTGGTTTTGAACAAGGCAAAGTTGATATTAATTAAGTATTACAATCTTGTCTGTACTCTGTTTACTTTCATTGTCCTATAAAATTAGCTTAAAATATATTTGTTAGACTAAAATATTCGTTTTTTAGAGTGTTGTGGCTGTGATAAAATATTATGCTAATTGATAGCAAATGACACGATCATGACAGATATATAAATATTCCTAAAAAGCCTCATGAAGTGGAAAACTAACCCCTATCTAATCTCTCGTGACTGTATCACGGAAACTCGTCAAAAAATCAGTCAGTCACCAGCAATAATAAAATATCTGACACGTCTTTATTACTAGAGTTATAATGACGTGTCAGATATTTTTGAGTCCACTGTTGGATAATATATTATTGCTGGTGACTATACCTATCTGTTATTCAATAAAAGTGTCCTTATATTTAAATAATAACTGTAGGTATACTATACGTTGTAAAGATGCGTTTGCAGTGAGTTCCCCTCAAGGAATGAACAGGGGGTTTATTATGACGTAGCTATGCAGTTCAGTTGCGCTGAGAGAAAAGGACAGAGCTATATAACTGCTATAGCTCTGTCCTTTACGCTCGCCATAAAATAAACTGTATGACATCATAATAACCCCCCTGGTTTTTAACACCTATGAGCAGTAGGTAGCGCTTTCTGGGAGTTAGCTTTTACAAGAAACTTCGTTATGAGTGAGGATTTAGTGAGTAGAGTGCAGAGGGCTCTGCCAAGATGCATTGCGCTAACTAACGTTTCTATTCGTTTCATTTTTAAACCAATCGCGTCACTGATAGATCACGTGACTTTTCGTATCACGTCATCTACCAGTGACGCGATTGGTTTAAAAACGAATCGAATAGAAATGCTAGTTAGCGCATTGCATCTTGGCAGGGCCCTCAGGGCCTCTATTCAACACACACAGGTATTTTGTCTAGATGTCAGTATTTTGTTGAGTTTTGTTCGTCTGTTTGTCACGAATAAATGTTTTTTATTTCTTTCTTCCTTCTTTCTTTCTTTCAACACGGAAAAACCATATTGCTTTCGACGTGTTATGGTCTTGTTTTTAACTTGACCACTATTACCGTCAAGTAATAAAAATGAACAGTTTTAGAAATGTAAATTCATCCATCAATAAATTTTTGAGTCTACAAATGTAAAATAATAATTATTCGACAAAATTATTTAAAACATACCTAGTTAAAATACGGCATATTTAATAAACCTCCCACATGTATTTAAATAATAAAAATTACAATCATTAACTCATCAAATTTCGCGACAGCGTGCGCAAGAGTCATAATTACGTGCTGAATTATTCGCAAGATGGCCGCTTAGCGCCGAGGGACTGGTGGATGTCAACAATTAAATTTGTAAACTAGCACGTGACACTTCAAGGTTTGTGTATTAATCACTGTAACCTCGAGAATAATTTAGATAGTGTATCTTAGCACAATTGTCGCAAGAACTTCTACCGGAGGGATGAGGGCGAACACGGCTCAAATCTCTAATGCCCTTATTAAATACCGGACAAGAGCGTATCGGACCATGCTCAGTGTAAGGTTCTAACGCCGTTACCACAAACACAGAAAATATCTCGAATTTTTTTCTATCCGAGGTCGTGTGGTGCTCTTTGCTTTATTTCTATGGGAAGTACCCGAGAAAACTTATTTGTACATTTTATTTTACATCTTTGTCGGCGTAACTTAAGCTAGACCGAGGACAGACAGACAGAAAGACAGACAGACAGACGGACAGACACACATGGCGAAACTAATAGCTAAGCCATGCTTTGTCCACGTTTATTCCACCTTTATTAATAAGGGCATACGTTATGTAAAACATAATGTGTAAATTTGAATCAGTGAGCTATCAAATGTTCTCCGGTGAAACCGGTATTTATCTGCAAAGCAATTCTATTGGAATTTATCTTGTAATTTTACCAATTTTAATCAAATATTCTCCACCCATTTATTATTTTGATATCGACTGTGGCTTAAGGGCACATGTATTGTATACAATGCATTGTATGTCTCCTTACATTTTACATACCTAATTAATATTTTTACACATACACTTACTTTTGGTGGTGGTAGGACCTTTTGCAGGTGGTAGCGACCACCATCTTATGCTTTAATAATAATGATAATAATGTACTCCTCGACACGGCACGCACTGTGAGGAGGTTCCTCTCTCTGCAGCCCTAACCACCGGTAGCTTGAGCCCTGCTCCGCTGCCGGCGGCACTTGTAGGTTAGGTTTTTTATAATGTATATTTTTTGTATTTTACTTTTATACTTGAATATTTATTATAGAAACCTAATGTATAGAAAATTGAATAAATATCTACATAATAATAATAATAAGAAATTTTATTTCGGGTAACGAGGCCCATATTTACAAATACTAAATACTATAATAAAAAAAACTTAGAGATACTAAACAGGCTATACGATGCTCTTACACGGCCATTTAGCTATTTAGCCACTTAAGAACTCTTATAGCGCTGCTAGACCTTTTAAAAGTTCACTAACAAGTTAGCAAGGACGTGCAAAAACTACGAAATACAAAATAATCTCTACTGGTTTAGTCGTTTAAAAGTTAAGTTAGTCTAAGAAGTATTTTGCTTTAAGTCTTTGCTATTACTTATTTATACAGCGCTTTGACTGCCTAGTGTCAGGCTAGGATTATCGTTGCTTTCAAATCATTGTCTGCAGCAGTCTTCCGTTCATGAGAAGAAAAAGACTTTAAATTAGGTACCTGAAAAATAAGTAAGTAAGTAAGTAAGTAAACTCTTTATTGCACAAAAAGATTCGTTTACAAATAAACACTTATATGAATATGAACTATATACAAAGGCGAACTTATCCCTTTAAGGGATCTCTTCCAGCTAACCTTGTAATGACTGCTTGAATGATGATAAATAGGGCTGCTCTGTGTCTGCCTATCTGTCCGTGGTTTTATGTCTGTCGTCGCGTTCTATCTAAGGGATAAACGGATTTTATTGTATTTCCTTTATTGAAAGGTGTCAAAGGTGGTACTTCGTTAAATTTCATAAAAATGAGTTAAAAATAATTAAGTAGCTCTTAGGGTCTGTTTCATAATCGACAAGTAAATTTTTGTGTCAGTTAAAGTTAGCTCACTCCTTGTCTATGTTCAAGTGTACGAAAAGGAAGGGGCTAAATTTATGTGTCAGATACGCGTTACTTGACGATTGTGAACCAGAGGGCTTATTGTCTAACGCAATCGGAATCAAAACTCGTTAACCATACTTGGTGACTAACCTACATATTTCAAAATGTTGAATATTCAACTACAGTTGTAAAAGCTTTAAATTCAGCTTATAAACAAGCCTCATCAAAATAAACGAGCGAAGACAAACTCCAGCGCAATAATCCAGCGGTAGAGCTATTTGCGGAGCGAAATGATTTTTGTAAATGAGAATTTTATTTGCGGTAACTTCAAGCAAAAGGGAAGTTAAATAATAGACGATTACGTCGCTATTTGTCTGCCTTTTTTAGGGTTCATTAATTTGAAACGAATTGCGATAAAACGTAATAATGACGTGGTTACACGGTTAAGTAAAGTACTGTTATCTAAGTAAAATTAATGTGACTTATTCTTACTTTTAATTTTATAATCTTAGCTAATACAATCTTAAAAGTAAAGATTATAGCTAAGACGTTTTAGTTTTTAAGTCTTTTGGAAATTAACAGTTTTTTTTTTACTCTAGTTATAACAATATCAGGGCCCTATTCTACTCGGTAAAACTATATTTACTTCAACATGTTATTGTATTGTCAACGTTTGGCAGCTCTTTTTTACTTGACAGTGATGGCGACCGAGTTAAAACAATACCATAATACGTTAAAGGCAATATTGTTTTACCCGGTAGAATAGAGACCCAGTACGCAATGTATTAATTTATTATACTTAATTTAGGCCGAAGAAGCTACTGCCAGTTCAAATGACCTCCCAGAAAAAACTTAACACTTTTTTCACAAAAGAAGAATGAAACTATGCGTTATGATACAAGTATATAAGTTTTTAACTGTTTTCCTATTATTAAGGACCTTAAGTTTTGGGTGACGTATAATGAGGTTAGGTATTTTAAATTAATAAATCAAATGTTGACAAGATTTCAGCTACTTTTATCTTGTTTCTTTTCTCGCATTCTTTTCCAATCTCAGTCTTCGCAAACTGAAGTCGTGCAAACAGAAATATCCAAGAAGAACTATTAATTAGTTAGCATTTAATTTTAAATTTTAGATTTTTAACAGGAACCGTCCACCATTATGTCCGACTCGCTCTTTTCTTCTTTTTATTAATTCGTCGCCTACTGCACCTCTAATTGGGATCGGACTTACTTAACCGAGAGCCTTGCTTTTATTTTCCCTATTTTCTTGTACTCGTATTTCTTATCTATTTTTCTGTCTTGATCGTTTTTTGCTTTTTGGTCAATATTTTTTAGTTTTAAGTAGGTATTTAATGCTGGAATACTGCGGGGCTAATTAGGCTGGTTAGAGGTGAGACGTACTAGGCAAATCACGTACCGAGTCTTCCGAGTACGCGTCCACAAAAAGACTAGGTCCAAAGACTAGTTCCACGAGTATTTAGAAGTACGAGTATTTGATTCAGAGTCTTTCCGAGTTGCAAGTGTTGCGAGTCTTAAGTATTAAGAGGTTTTTCTCGGTACGCGGACGCTGACGTGCGGGCCGGACAAAATCGGTTTTAGTGACTGAGGGTTTGAGAGTACATATTTAATATAAATTTCATATAATAACTCGAAAACTTATAAAAGTAAGACTCAGTATTGAATTGACAGAAGTTTCAGTATAATCCAATATTATGTTTTGTGTCAATATTATGGCGGTTACAAAAAATGGTCCACACATACGCATTGATTTGGGTTAAAATGATCCATACACAATTCTTGAATTGAAAAAAGTTAGTTTTTTTATATTATCTTTCTTCGCCCGGTGAAACGAGTCTTTACCTACTCCAAATACACCTCGCTGTTTTCGCGTCCTGATCCCGATACGTGTAAAGACTCGGTACGCGTTGGCGCACTCTGATGGGATCGCGTATTTGGATGTCCTAGCAAAAACCTATTCCAAAAACCTATTCCAGTATATACGTCTCACCTCTAAGGCTGGTACATGAATATGGTGAAGTAAATCTTGAACTTGAATAATTGCAGTCTTGAGATTGTAGTCTTGAGAATGCAAATGTGGGTCTCAGATCCCTCTTACCATAAAAGGGCTATAAAAAAAATATTTTTTCAATTTGATGCCCGAGGACTTAGGTACCGAATACTTGTTCAACTTTAAGTTTTTCGTATTGTAATTCTACGTTCCTTGAAAGTAATAAAGAAAGGGTGTAGCAGGATAAGCCTTCAAAAATTGCCCCCAAAGCTTTGAGTTCAAAACTACTATCAGTTTATGCCCCGTCAAATGAAAATAATTCATTACAATTTTTAACCCTCTACTGCCACCTGGAACCCCACGACATTCATTTAACCCTAAAACGTTTTTATTTATTTTCTCAAAAAGTATAAAAAGGAGAATTGTCAATTTTTGCACAAATGTTGATGTGATCAATATAAACTATAAAAAAAAAAATGAGCCCTCTACTTACTTATTTTCCTAGAAAAAAACCTAAATTAAAAATTAAAACATCCTGTATAACAATTCAGGCTCGTTGTACTATCACCATTTTTTTACGAAATATTTACCAACTACCTATCTACATAATATACAAGTTTCATGTAATTAACAAAGGCGGAACAGTGTGAAAATATAGGTATTGTTCAGTACGTAACACGCTTACGGTGACGACATTAGTAAAAGATATCGGCCCGCCAACCGGGAAGCCATCCGTAATCGATCTTTTTTAATTTGCTACGATTAATGAAACTCATTAATACATATTTGAACAAATGTTTCTGTTTATTTTACTTTACTGTTTAGCAAAAAGGTACTACTTAGGTTACTCAGCATTTTACGTAAGTTCTTAAGCCCTGACAGCGAAACAAATTTAAAAAAAAATAGGCCCTCGGCCGTGATGCCGCCCGTGTACGATTATTGATTATAACTCGAATTTATATTACTAAAAATAAATAAACAGAAACACTTGTTCAAATATGTATTAATGAGTTTCATTCATCTTCCTTAAACATTCGACATTAGCAAATTAAAAAAAGATCGATTACGGATGGCTTCCCGGTTGGCGGGCCGATATCTTTTACCTACTAATGTCGTCACCGTAAGCGTGTTACATACATGGTACGTACTGAACAATACCTATATTTTTACACTGTTCCACCTTTGTTAATTACATGAAACTTACATATTATGTAGATAGGTAGTTGGTTAATATTTAGTAAAAAAATGGTGATAGTACAACGAGCCTGAATTGTTATACAGGATGTTTTAATTTTTAATTTAGGTTTTTTCTAGGAAAATAAGTAAGTAGAGGGCTCATTTTTTTTTTTATAGTTTATATTGATCACATCAACATTTGTGCAAAATTTGACAATTCTCCTTTTTATACTTTTTGAGAAAATAAATAAAAACGTTTGGTGGCGCGATAGCTCGTTGGTATCCGTAGGTCGCTGCTGTCTGCCTCTCGATCCTCTGCTTCGCTATTCCCTTTTTCCTGCCTATAGTAAGGTCTGTGCTACTCAGGGGAAATGATTGACTTCTTCTTGATTTAACAAATATATTATTTACGATATTAGATGTGTCCGTTACAGAGCAGGTATTTGAAGTGAGGGAGGAATGACTCGATACAATATTTATGAATGATACTAAAAACAAACGTAAGGGGGCAGCACTGTCGCGGTTTCCGCTGTGGCTCCATAGAGGGCGTTAAGATGGCTTTAACAACGTTTTAGGGTTAAATGAATGTCGTGGGGTTCCAGGTGGCAGTAGAGGGTTAAAAATTGGTATGAATTATTTTCATTTGACGGGGCATCAACTGATAGTAGTTTTGAACTCAAAGCTTTGGGGGCAATTTTTGAAGGCTTATCCTGCTACACCCTTTGAATTGCAATTTATAAAAAAACAGTGTGCAGGGAACCTGACATAAAAATGATGGTGTTAAACCATATCCCACTATTTTAATATTTTGGAAAAATAACTGTCAAGACCAAATGCATTAGATAAAGGCTGTAAATTCCTAATAATTGAGTTTTACTACACTTGATAAAATCCGAAAATAATTATAAATTCAATAAACCAAACGGTGTCAAGGATTGTGCGAACCTTTCATAGTTCCAGCCTTCGTTTAACCCTTTTGACACCCTTAATAGCTATGGACCTTCCGATGCATTATTCACTACCACCTCGTTAACACGTTCCCTACCATCGACACTCCTGCCGTCTTCAACTTACATAAAAATTCCAATTTCGGGCATCGAATTTGTTGATTCGTCTTCTCAGAAAAAGGTCCCATATGCCAAAAAACCTTCTTTGCAAATGTAACTTTATTACCAACATCGAAAGTTATATTTCGTTTAGAAATTTTGCTGCATATCTTAGGTTAGGTTAGGTTAGATTTACATGTTAAATATTCTCCCCGTATTTTATTTGTGAGTAAAAGAGGGTCATTACTTACCACCTCGTTAATGAGTCAGGTGAGTAGATTGAGTTTATAATGGAATACGATGCTTTCCTATGCTTTACGATCAAATAACTACGTGATACACATGCCGTCTACGCTTAATTTTAATTCCCTATAAAAAAGTGGTCTCCGCAAACGTAGTATAGGACGCCCTCAGGCTTATTGTGTAAAGCACTCGCAATCACGATCGTTTTCATTTTGAAAATCGAAGGCTTTTCTGCATACAAAATGAAAACAATTGCTCCACTTTGAAGACGTTACGATTGCGAGTGCGTTAGACAATAAGCCCTCTGGTGGGATGACGATCTGCGAAAGACTGCAGGCAGATACTGGATGCGGCAAGCTGAAGACAGGGCGCTATGGCGCTCATTAGGGGAGGCCTATGTCCAGCAGTGGCCTAATATAGGCTGATGATGATGATGATGGTGATGATGATGATGAGGATGATGATGATGATGATGATGATGATGGTGATGATGATGATGATGATGATGATGATGAAGATGATGAAAAAAGAGGTGGGTTATAAGTAGACTCCGTTATCTTGGGGCACCGACGTCGCCTTTCTGTAGGGATTGAATGTTAATTTCATCGACAGTCTCTATATCGATGTTTATAATTTATATGTACAACCATGCGATTGATTTTTTTGCCTTTTAAATCTCTGCTCAATTTCAATATATCGTAGGTTTAAAACTACTTGATTAAAAATAAGTAGATAACCTCAATAGTATTACGAGATGCGATAACCTGATGTAATTATTATAGAAAAACTATAATAAACAGGGTTGACTAACGAATACCCGCGACTTTTACTTATCCCATTATTTTTTAGTAGTGATCGTCTTTGAATTATTGTCGACACTTAGATAGTCGATAAAATAAAAATTCCATCCCTACACTAAAGCGATGTCAGTGCCCCAAGACAACGGAGTCTAGTTTATAAGTTTAACGTATAGTCTGGTATCTCTGTGAGTCTGTCTGTGGCGCCGTAGCTCCCAAGTGGATGGACCGATTTGGATGCAGTGTTTTTTAAAATAAAGCTAATTTAATCGAGATGGTTAGGTAGGGTTCATGAAAATTGAAAATTGACCTTGAGAACTAAGGCCAATGAGTACAGTCAACAGCATAAATAAGTGATCATTTATGTACCTTGTCACTTTAACGTCGTGTTTAAAATGTTAACAAAATTGTTAAACAATTGAAAGCGGCAAGGTAGCTGTTGACTGTACCCATGTCTACTGCCCCTAATTTCATAGAGTTGACATTGACAGCTACAATGCAGCTTAAGGCCGGCCTTACATTCGCAAGTTTTAATTACGTAAGTAGGGACGCAGCTATTTGTTAGAATTAGATAGAAATATTTTTTTCTCATTAGCGGCCTTTACACGTAAAGTTGGGACCGAGCGCGGGAAACGCCACGCACCGTTCCAATCTTCGTTCCGAACCGTACATTTTTTAATATTTTACTATTACAGTTGCATTTACACGTACGGTTCGGAACGAAGATTGGAACGGCGCGTGGCGTTTCCCGCGGTCCGAACTTTACGTGTGCAGGCCGCTATTCTAACAGATAGCCGTGTCCATACTTACGTAAGTAAAAGTTACGAGTGTAAGGCCGGCCCAAAGGTGACAATTCGATATCTACTCGGTAAAATCATGTAAAAATGTTAGACAATACGGTAACAGAAAATAGAACAAAGCCCCTGCACTCGTTATCTTTCGCAAAATGCAAGTCGCAATGCTAGCGTAGTGTATAAGGTTTGAGGTCGGACCCCGGAAGTGTGCGTTCAAAGTGGTCCATAAAAAGGAAAGGCAAACAAACCAAACTGAAACATGCTCACGTCAAACTACATGGATGAGAGAAGTGCTGAGAGAGCTTTGTCACTAACTCTACCTTTATTTTATGGAATACTAGCTTCAATTAGTTAGTATTTGGCCGTCCCATGCTGCTGGGATTTCGATTATGGTTTTATCCTCAGGAACTTTTGAATTTACGGGATGAAATCTATGTGTTAAATAAGCTAACTCCATTTCAATTTTCATCTCCATTTCAAATCCATCCTACCGTTTCTAAACTTTCGGATTTATTTCCCTCTGGGAAACAAGAAAAACTAAATTTTGGCCAATAAGTAAGTAATTAAATAAATATACTCCTAATCTTGATTACGAATCATTTCTAGTAATCAGTTCAAGTATTGTTTAACGCACTCGAAATCGCAACCGGCTTCAAAGTGGAGCAATTGTTTTCATTTTGTATGCAGACAAGACTTCGAATTTCAAAATGAAAACGATCGCCCTCTATAGTTTAACCCCTATGTCTGTTTTCTCGTGTGTGCGTACGTGTGTGTCTCTCTCACTCTGTGGCATCGCGGCGCCGGAACAAATGGACGGATTAAAATACGATGAAGTTAATCTATACTTCTTGTATTGTTTTTGTTTTGTACAATAAAGTGTTTACATACATACATACATACTTACTAATGCTTAAAATTATTTGCATTGTTCAAAAATTATGAGCAAATATGCGGAAGTCAATACATAACAGATGTTTTCTATTTATTTATAAGTAATGGCTTCGCGTAAAAAGTACTCTCTCACTTGCTCGCTGCTCCCCTTTCACGATCAAAGGTTGGGCCATTATCTTTTTATGTCGGCTTCTATTTTGACTAGACAAAAAGGTCCGACCTTAATAAAACCGCTTTGCAAATATTTGACCGCGATGGTTTGTTACTCACGATATTAACATTTGTGTTTACGAGCATGTGGATAGTTTTACTCTGTGGTTTTATTACTTGTTCGTAAATACAAAATCAAACATTTTACTGGACGGATTTTAAAAACTGAACTTAAGGCCCGCTTGCAAGCACGTAAATTTACCCCAGGATAATTTATGCACGAATGTCAGAATCATATGAGAACTGACAATTTTAACGAATTAACAGGATAACCTCGGGTTAACATTCACGTGCAAGCGGGCCTAACATTCGGAAGCGAACAAACCAGAGCTTAACGGTGCGTAAATTACGGTCCGTCAAAATTGACGCCATGTAATAGGCTAGTTGCCTCTGTTTTAAAGTAGGTCTCAAGTTATTAATTATTGTCCGATTAGATGAAAAAAAAAATCCCACATTTTTTTAGGACCTACAAAACCGCAAAACTTTAATTTAAAAGTTTAGTTTTCGTTAACGGGCGAAAACGCTTACAGCCATATTAGTCTATATATTATCTGTGCTGTGACGTCATACGGGCCGAAAACAAACATTTGTTTGACAGGTTGACGAGAGCATTTGACATATAGATAAACATAAATGACAATGTCATGTCACAGCACAGAATACTTGCAGAATATACCATTGCGAATTTCACTCGTATAAGAACCGACATGAAGTTTGCTTAAGGTCCTATGACGTCACAACATGCCCGACAGCGTTTTCAGAGTTCTAAATAAAAAATAAAAATGAACAATTTTTAAATAAAAAATATGTAGCCATCTTACACTTTTAATATCTGAAATCGATAAATATTGGTTTCTTAAGTCTAATACTAAAGAAAATATTAATTTATTAAGCCAAATTTAATATGAGGCAAGTAGCCTATTACATATTTTGCTATCCATTCTTTTGTTTAACCCTTAACCAGGCAAGGGATCCATGTTTACCACATAAAATCTACTTACTCAATAGTTCCTTGTATGTTTGTACCTAAGGCTGAATCTCCACTGTGACGTGTGATCTGACAGCCTGTTTAAGGGTAAGCAACAGCAGCAGTTGTGGCAGATTCTTTCCTTGACGACGCGTTGGCCCATGACCCTGCCTACGAATCTAGAGGTCCCAGGTT
Source organism: Acleris cristana (assembly GCA_948252455.1). Taxonomy (NCBI): domain Eukaryota; kingdom Metazoa; phylum Arthropoda; class Insecta; order Lepidoptera; family Tortricidae; genus Acleris; species Acleris cristana. The sequence continues at coordinate 7,047,015 of OX411794.1, forward strand.
CGATTGCGGTAAGGGCAAATATTTGTGTGATGAGCGCGAGTATTTGTTTCTGAGTCTTGGATGTTTTCTATGTATTTAAGTATTTACTCGTATTTCTCTTTGTAAGTGTTGATATCGTTCTCTAGTATCCATAGTTCAAGTCTAGAGCTTACTTTTATTATTTATTATTTATTTTAGTTCACGTGCAAAACTTAAGTTTTAAAGGGACTTAAAAATATTTAGGAGGTTCGGTGATCGATTCTCATGTATGCAGGAGTATGCATGTATTTTGTTAATTTATAAACGACTACTGCACCGATTTGCTCGTACTTTATTTCAGAAATATTTTAAGTGATTGATTTACAATCAAGTATTTTTTTATCGGTTTTCGTTTTAAATAAACTTAACGCGCCTAACTGCCGCACTCAGAGACGTCAATTAAATTTAATGCTTGATTAAAGTAGCTGCAGTCACTTTCTTAGCTATAGCAATAGAATAAGACAACACGTCACTAAACAAGCATTAAATTTAATTGACGTATCTGAGTGCGGCAGTAAGACTTTTTTATGTATAGGTCGTGCTTGTAGCGGAAGGGACTTAACCCGTTCAACCCGCGTGCTATTAATGTCCCTCACTTAAAAGCATATTACATGTATATTTCCATAAAAACCCTGTCGCTTTAACCTCTAAGACAAAAAGGCGCACATGTTTCACATATCAATCTATTTGCAACTTTATGATGAACAGGGCAGAGTTAAATCTACTGCAGCCGAGGAATTCATATCCCCTTTTTTGCCACAGGCAGTTTTAACGATAGTTGCATTTATCGTCATTTATCATCTTTGCCATTTGGGGCAGCAATTAGGCACTTTGTCGGGCACAATTATAAGAGAGTCGCCAGTCATCGCCGGCTTCGCCGCCATTTGCTTTTTGCTTTTCACGCTAAATTTCCTTTTGATAGTCATGCTCGTAATTTTTCCGGTAAAGATGTTTTGTTTTGCGTGAGTCATTGGACGGGTCTCAACTTGGCGATACGTTTCTTGTACAGAGTTCAGTTAAATTGCTTGAAAAGTATTTTTGTTGATGTTTTTAATCTTGTTACTGATGAAAATGAAATAATAGCTAGCACATAGCTGTTGTATCGTTCCTTTTTTTTTGTTAAGTAGTCAGCAATAATTGTAACAAAATTCTTTTATAATGTGTCTTGTTATAGACACTATTTAAAAAAAAATGTTTACTATTATTGAAGGAAGGTATTCCTTGAAATTGCATTATGCCACTGACCACAGGTGGACTTAAAATAAGCGTAGCTACGCTCACGCCATTTCGTTACGTGCTTATTTAAATTTATTTATACTTTTTACTGTAACTGCATGGGTAATTAAAAGAATAATTTTTTTTTTCACATTAAAGTAACGTAACTTTGACATAAAAATAACTTGTTTTAATTCAATAGTGGTACTACTACTTCTGCTTCTACTTTCGTAATCACTCCATATTATAAAACTGTAGTCTGTCCGTATGTACGCGATAATTAAAAAAAATCCTAAACGGATTTTCATGCTGGTTTCACTATTCGTTAGATAATGTTATACGGAAGGTTTTTATGTAACCTAATGGAACCAGTAATCGACAAGGACCAATGATCGACACTGGATTCTTATTAAGAATTAACATAAGATAAGGGTTGGGTTATTCATTTGTTTTGTAACACTCAATTTATCACCGTTTGATCCTTGAATTAAGAGTTAAGTGTCGATTATTGGTGCATGTCAGCTTAAAGTGTCGAACACTGGTGCCATTACGTTATAATAAATTCTGGTTTATGTGAAGGTGTTACAGAAAACTCACATAAACCGATGCAAAGCAAGGGTGGGTCGCTAGACTAGTAATAAATATAAACACAATACGATGAAAATATATATTATTCCTTGTATTTTGTTGCTGACCCTATACCATTACATTAGCGATTATAAAATATCCCATAGCCAGCCAACCAACCACTCACACATAAGTTAACGAGTTTCTAATTCGATTTAATAGTAATAGATCAAAACCCACGCGTCAACCGTAAGGACAAAAAGGAGTATGAATAGGTCTAGCCAAACCTAGTTAAGTTAGAAGTTAGTTTATATGTTAGTAGAAAGTTTAAATTGAGTTGATAAGTTGACCCAGTGTCTGTATATTATACCTAATTATTTAACCTTCGACGCAAGCACTGGAGGATTAAGTTTAGCGTTTGTATCTGTGTAGCTGTCTGTTTCATTGTAGCTTCGAAACGGAGATGGATCTTAGCTGGGTTTTAGGAAATACGGGCTCTGCGAGCCTATTATCGACGTGGATAAGCGTGGATAAAATACATCTGTCACTTGCTGACCAGTACTGAAGTGCGAGAGTGACGTATGCTTTATCCACCGCGGTAAAGAGACAATACGGGCCCTGAAAGTAGGACAAGTTAAACAACCCTTGGATGGGACGACAACTGCTTATTTCTTATTTGACGAGTTGAAAAGCTACTTGATTCAGTTTGAAACTCTAACGTTGCGGATGTATCACTGCAGTTGCCGTGTCTATAGACGGCTGGCATCAGTATCGCAACTGCATCGCTAATGTAGAGATAGGTAGACAATCAGCGACTACATTGCTGCAAGACCGAGATTATATGCAGTAAAAACCATATCTTCTTTGATCTGTTAATTATCGTATTGTCAACGTTTTGATAGCTATGATACTGAACAGTAATGGCGGCCGAGTTAAAAATAATACCATAACACGTCAAAGATTTTTACCGCTAAGAATAGAGTCCCAGAAAAATACCATTGACATTTTATTATATTTCTTTTGACACAGCCGCCATTACTGTCAAGTAAATAAGGGCTATCGTAACGTTGACAACACAATTACATGTCAAAAGCAATAATGGTTTCTGAGAACAATACAGGCCCAGAAGTGCTGCAAAAGAGCCGCCGTGTGTAGCCGCCCACTCAAGTCCCTTGCCTTAGTAACACTCTTGTGAAGTACACACACGTATCGCTTCCGCGACCGTCGATTTACAAGACAAAACTCGGGTAAAACTAGGCCAACTCGCGACACATCGCTACAAATATTTTATGGCGGACAAGACGGACCCGATATTAGGGTTGCTTCCGAGTGGACAAGTTTATGCAAAAAATAAAATAACTTTGATACATTTACTAGGGATTTGTGAGGAAATTACGGTGATATTGAGGAAGACCTTTTTGGGCTGCGTGAATTTAGGATGTGAATGTTACGAGTAATTTTATCTTTAGATTTAGGAAATACATTAAGATCCCCCGGTATTTTTTATTATTATGATCGAATGTATCATCGAAAGCTAGTTTCTTTTGAAAGCTTATTATATTTAGGTATATTTTTGTAAATTTTTGCTATTAATTAAAAAGCCCGTCGAGGAAAAATATTCGTTTTCGAATATCGCTAACTTTTCTTCTTGTATCTTGACTAGGTCCTAAGGTACATAACATGAAGCTACTCAACCTTTTCTATTGTCATATTTATCACATTGTGTTTGATTAAAAGGTTGTAAATGGAAGGGCCACTGACGTCATAAGGGATCAAAGGTCCTCTAATAGGGTGCGTGCCGGTTGTCTTGAGGGAAATACGCGTCCTTGTATTAGCTGATTAGAAGCTTTATTAGAGTAACCACATGGAGCAAGCCATATTGTGTACATATAGGAGTAAATGTGGAAATTGGCGACTTATTTCGATACTATTTACCTTAGGTTGAGAATATACCTGCAAGAAAACTTCTCTGCTATTCAGTTTGAAGACGAAGTTAACCTAGTTGGTAGTGACTCTGCCTAGAATTATGAATGCATTATGCATAATGTTGGAAGTTTTGGACAAATCGAGTTATGACACTCTCTCCATACGAGCTGAACCACAGTGCCCCGGTTCGATTCCCGGACAGGTAAATATTTGTGTGATGAGCGCGAGTACTTGTGTCTGTCTTGGATATTTTCTATGTTTTAACAAATAACTGTTTATTAATTATTTATTTATTTATTACGATCACCAACAGTGGATACAACGTTTTAAAAATCTAAGAATAACATCGGAATGGGTTTAAATATAATTGTTCCACCAATTACAGGTGAGCACAGCATATTTTAACAGTATTTTTATACTTATTACAAAAATTTGCCAAACATTCGCACTGAAACAAAAAAAGTTAATGAAAAGGATCAAAGAACATTTATACAATAATCTAACCAATACCTAACTAAGCCGAGCTTGTCGAGCTGTTGTATTGTGATTATTAATTCGATATTGTAAATTTCATTAGATACGGCCGTTGTATACGCGGTCGTGTTGAACATCAAATGAGTTATTAAGAGACAAACATCCCAGTGAGTGCAGTAACCAGTTACCGAGCTAATCTAGTTTATCTAGCTGGGATGGAAGCCAATCAAGCCAAAATATGGCCGCGGTCGCTCGCCAACTGGCGGCGCTGTTGTTTTAGAATTAACTTGTTTTCATGGCGGTAACTAGCCAGCTGTTTAGACCAAACATTTTAAAGCTAATAGTGAATCAATATATGATAATAGATGTGGCATAGCTTGCAAAAAGAAAGCCAAGTACAATTCGGACTCGCACACGAAGAGTTCCGGCACCATTCTTGTGCTTTTTTTTGTTATACCTGCAATAGAAATGCACATTCTGTGAATAAAAAACAACTTTCTACCTACATGCAGATGGACGGACGGATAAATAGCAGATGCTTATAGGCTTTTACTTTCGGTACGGAACCCTGAAAAACTTCAGGCTCGATCGAATCCTGTGAGCAAGAAGCAAAACAAATGGTTCAAACAGAGGGTACAGTTATAAAGTTTACAAAGAAAAAATTCAGAATTTTGGACTGAATTATATTCACTAACTACGCTATTATTTGTGTGAGATTTAATATTAGTTGCGATTGGTCCTTTTTGTACATACATCGATTTTAATCTCACGACCTATTTCATACATACATACATACACCAAATCACGCCTGTTTCCCAGAGGGGTAGGCAGAGACCACTTCTTTCCACCTGCTACGATCCTGACAAATCTCTTTCGCTTCTTTCACATTCATACATCGAGTCAAGCATTCACATACATCGAGGCCCTTTTCCAGTTTCATAACCTTAAAATTTACCTTATTTGACTAAAGTAACGATTTCTTCATAAAAAAGAATTCATAGTTTAAAATTGGGAAAATGTACTAAATGTAATCTCTAGATGCTTTATAATACTAGAAATAAAGATATTTTAGGTTACGCTCACTCAATAAATGAGACAGGTATTATTGAATAGACTTTACATAAAGTTGGACATGAAACAAAAAAGGCCTTAGAAACGAATATTCTTATCTAAAAAGCTTAATTGTACTTTCCTAGGTATAGAAAATCGCTACGATTTTGCTTTAGCATGGTATTTGTTTTTGCTTCGAGTCCGATCTTACAGTCTTATCGTCGTTTAAGTCCGTATTTTCTCGAATTTGAATCAAGCGCTGTACAAAGGTCTATAGTTTAGGGATTAACAGGTGCCATTTAGGTTGACATGATAATTATTTCGCTATCTATTTAATTGCGGTCTTTTTGGTCTATTTTTGACCACAATACGTTATAGAGATGAAATTGGATAGTCTATTATTAGTGATGTAAACCTCAATTAGTTACTGCAAGAAGTAATTTAATGCAAAATACAGAACAAATAGGTACATTAAAATGAAGGCGATAAAGATAAGATAAGTTTTAAAACTTACAACGAAAAAGTGGTAAAATTCTACTTCTAAAATATTTAAACTAACTACATTGAGCGCTTAATTTTAACTCAGTTTCGTAAATTATCATTTTAATGTACAAAACTAATTATAAGGTGTTATCCTTTTGAACTTGAAGAAGGTTTTCTAAAGAACAAGCGACACCTTCATTTATTTTTATCCAACATCTTACAAAAAGTAAGAAAATTAACAAAACTTTTGAGACGACGAACATTTTTAAGCAGTGATTCAGAAAGACTTAAAAACCAAATCGTCTTTTACAATTATGAGTCTTGCAACACATTGTTTTGCTTTAAAATGGAACATCTCTTTTAGTTAACTTCAATAAAGCTTCTAGTTTAGTATCGTACCACGACCTATATTTCATCTGAACCAAGCTTTGGACTCGTTAATGTGGAAATTTTGAAGTATTTCAGAGACACCTGCCCGCGGTTCACTGCAGAAATAGATTCCAGTAAATTCCGCAAATTTGCAGTTTGCACTCACTTTAAACCAACGTTAAGTTACGAGGGCCCAGCGAATTGTAAATAATTGATGTTTTGAAGTAGTTTGCGAAGTTGCAAATCGATCTGTACCGCTAGCACAAGTTGTGTTTTCTCGCTTGTCGCTCAGTGCGTCTCTATCGTAAAGACTAGATAAAATGGGAGATCCGAGCGACAAATATGCCGCGGACAACTTGTGCTAGCCCTCCTGGTGGAGCATCGACTCGACTTTTTGCGACTTCGACAGTTTTCTTAAAGCGTTAATGACGTCATAACTATGCCGTTGTGTTCTTTAAAAAAGGTAACACAGAAGGATTATAAGACAAATTGTTCTTATAGTGTCTTTAATATGATGTTATTCTTTCCAGTGGGGGCCGTAGGACCTTGTGCAGGGTCCGTTTGGATCGCTACCACCATCCTTTAAAACTACCGCCAAACAGTTGTGTCTTGTCATGGTGCGGGGATCAGACAACGACAAAAACAAAAGCAAGATTGGCAACGTATTTAGAGTTTTAGGATTGCAGATTTGAGATTGGGACCTTGAGAGTTAAAATGTCTGTGGGTTTCAGATCTCATTTATCATCAGTGACTTCTTATATGCCATAAAAAAAACCTATTTCAACAACATATTCACCACCGAACTATATAACATTTCCACTAGCAGTATCTCCTTCACACAAAACCAATATTGTTAACTAACGTATTCCAAACCCCAATTTTGAAAAAATGCTATAAATCTAGGGCTCTAATTATAAATGCCCATCACTCCAAAGCACCAAAAGTTTAAGGTATAACCTAGACATTTCCGGAATCCAGTGGCGTCGTAATATAGACATTTAGGGTGAAGTCTACATTAAGAGGCGAATAAGCCAGAAGAAATGGGATTCCTCACGCGCCTGACTGCCGCCCTCGCTTTGACGCCGTGGAGATATTCCTATTAGTAGGTATAATACATATAAATTACTGGGTTTTCTCCGAGGTGGATTGCTTGAATTTGCTTATACCTGCCGCCGTAGACAAGATGCATTCGGCGTTCGTTCTCGTTATCCAAAATGTATACGATTGACGTAAGCTGTTAGAAGGTCGCGTCGAGCGCCTACGTTAATTCCATATATTTTGACAGTTTTTGATAAGAAGTATTTAGAAGTTAGAGGGTTTGAATTTTACTGGGAAAAACCATGTTTAATTTAACGTATCGGGTTGTTTTTAAGTTGACCGCCATTACTGTCATGTAAATTAGAACTATCGTAACGGTGACAATACTATAGTACTTATGCTAAAGAAAATATGGTTTAAACCAGGAGAATAGAGGCTAGTAAAATTAAGTCGAGATATTTGCGAGTGATAAAAGAAGGGGAAGAATAATCGAATGACTGGGAAATAATAAAAACGGCGAAAAACGCAAATGGGAATACAAATATTACCGGAAAATAACTTTGGGTAATTTATCTATACAGTCGAATTGTCAAATGTCCTACGCTGTATATGTCTATGTCAGGGGGCCTAGTATAGCTGCGCTTAACGCGTGACAAACAATAACAGTTTGGATAAAACATCCGTCACTTTCTGACACGTTTATAAGTACGAGAGTGACGGATGCTTTATCCACATTTTGTCACGCGATAAACGCAGCCATACTAGGTCCACTGATCAAGCTATTCACACTTATATTTTCGAAGGTATAATTTTATTTTTTATTTTTATCAAAAGTTTACTGTAGTTATAACATATAGTTGGCATAGGTGAGCTATAAAGTTTTTATCTGACGTAAAAAAATAGCTTTATAAGTCTTATGAATTTACGTAGATGACCAAACATTTGTATATTTTTAAAGGGTTATTATTATCGCACGAATAAGATTTTAATATATCTCTTTAAACCAGACTGAAGTTTTGACACAATTAAACTAAACTGCACTAAAACTAGCTTTTAGCTGCAAGAGACCCTAATGCTAATGGCTTTATTTCGTCATTTAGTTAGTGTAATTCGGAGAGTTCAAATCGCCGCTATATTTCACTAGTTGCACCACATCAACGGACTTAAACTAATGAAATTGCCGCCAGAACGAATCTAGCACAGAATTTTGATGCTACAAACGAAGATGTTATTCCTTCAGAGATTTAAATTACTCAGACTGCAGCATCCGTGAATAATTTTGTTCGGTTGGATGAATAGGAAGTAAAATGGTTAGTTTATTTAATGTAACTGCAATGTGAATCTGGGTAAATGATAAAAGATAAAATATTCATAAAGAAAGTGGGTTAAAACATGAACCACAGAACAGAAAAAACAGTAGAAGTGTCAAGTGGGTACGTAACGTGTGACATGGTTAGGGTCTTCCCAAACCTATCGGCGCGGAATCGGCTTGAGCCGGTAAGAAAAACTTTTATGTCCATGCAACAAGAGCGAAAATGACGTCGTTCCGTTCAAAACGCCGAAGCGAGCCGAGCCGAGCCGAGCGATGTCGTTTTCGCTCTTACTGCATGGATATACAACGTTTTCTTACCGGCTCAAGCCGATTCCGCGTCGATAGATCTGGGGAGACCCTTATGCGGAGTTCCGCGCAACCTACCATACTTTTTCCGCGATCGCTTATTTCGATATTTCCATATTTCAAAAATAGGAAATAAATCCAAAAGCATGCCTTATTTTGCTATTTTGGAATGTAAACACGATAGCCGCACTAAAACATTTTCCACGGTAGCGTGTTGTTTCTTTTATGATAGTTTGAGTATTGGCGACAACAGGTCTGATACTAAGCAAGCTCATGCCACTTCCACTGTTTTTTCTATTCCGTGGTACGTACTTATGTCGGTCTCCTTTTGATTCCGCTACTGCAATGAACTTTTTAATCGTTTCAAAAATATTTGTAATTTTGATATCTTGCTTAGATACAAATATCTTATCTAAAATTCTCCGTATTATTCGGGTTGATTAAGCAATAAACAACGTGAAAGGATTGTATCTCGGACCGCTGATAAATATCTCAGAGATACGATTCTGTCTGAGGGGAAACTTATAATTTAGTGTGCACTGGTTTAATTGGTTTAGGGAACAGTGTCAATGAGCGAACTTTGACTAAGTCACCCAAAGCGAGCTGTAACAAGGCCCGTAACTAAGGTCTATAATGTTTACATTAAACGATTGCAAACGATTAAAATTGTAACCAATTTAGATAAAAACACCGGATAATTCCTTATCCAACATCACTAAAGAACTTTCAAATGATACCTTTCATGATTGGTTAAAGCACATTTATTCTTATTTTTCTCATGATGAGGCATTGTGCGGACCAATACCACATTCATCTACATTAATTTCTCAGACCAAAATTATAATTTATTATATATTAATTATTATAAATAGTTTATATTAAAAATTATATTATATTATTATTATATTTATTAAATTAATAAAAAAATTATATAAAAATAATTAAATTTTTATATAAAAAAAAAAAAAACTTTGGCCTTTTCATAGATATAAGGTCTTGACAGACAGTCGGACAACAAAGCCGTTCTATTTTTCAGTATTTGGTACGGACCCAATTCAATGAGCGTTACATTGAAAACAAAACGGACACATTCCAAAATAATTTGCTCTTGCATTGTAAATCTTATACGAACAGCTTCTAATTTTAAAATGCAACACTGACTGATTTTGGAATGTGTCCGTTTTGTATTCAATGAACGAAAAACTGGTGATAAAGGTGGAGCTACTAACCCGCATCGAAATCAAATATCAAAAGTTTCTCATCAGTTTTCGAGTAGGTAGGTACTAGCAAAGAACAGCTTGATTGTCTTCGCGTAGCTTAAGATTTCATCAAGGACCGAGGCTAGTTTATCTAGGAAAGTTTTTCGCAGTCCCTTTTCGTGGAGTGTTGGAAGTTTGGGCTGAGTATGCGGGCTCTGTCAATACCTACCTCGTAGGCCCACTATTTACATACATACATATACATACCTTCACGCCTTCCTTCCTAAAGTGGGGTGAACAGAGCTACAGAATTACCAACAACTTGTTGTTAAATCTGTAATCACATTTTGCACAAACAGGTTAAGATGTTTACCAATGTATATTAGTGACAGATTGCAAGCTCATCGCCTAACAATACTACAAGCCCATTCATATTCTAGCAAAATAATTCCAATTATGTTATGTTTTATTATATATTATATATTTAACAATACAACAACAATAAACGTTTCCCATTTACCCTTACCCTTACCCTTTATTATTTCACATTCATTGTAAGTAATTCCGCGGTAATAACACTATTTCTGAAAAAAAAAAACAACAACCCGCTGTCTATTACGGTTCAAAAGATACAGATACTTAGGTTAGGTTGTGGCGGGCTCTTTTCCGCAACTCGACGACTTAAATGTGCGCCTATTTTGCGTGGAAGGGTTGGTGGCATTACTCCTGCCAACCCTGTTCCACCAGGAAGTCTAGCAGCTACTTAAAGGACTTAAAAAACTTAGGACGGACGGACGAACGGACAGTGTAGGCATATTAATAGGGTCCCATTGGGTTACTTTGGGTAAAGAACACTAAAAGTAGGTCGCGACTTCATAGTTTGAAAAAACTACGACCGATTTTCATATAATTTACCTAAAAACTAAGTTTCCAAATAAAACATGCATTGCACCATGATCTACAGACTGCCCAATGATTAAAAAACAACACCCTGTGGACCTAGTATGGTTGCGTCTATATCGCGTGTCAAATGTGGATAAAGCATCCGTCACTGTCGTACTTATTTACGTGTCAAAAGGTGACGGATGCCTTATCTAAACTTTGTCACGCGATAAACGCAGCCATGTTAGGGCCCCTGTGTACACCGAAACTTACAAAGCCGTGGCGCCCGCAAGCGAGCGCCCCCTCAATATCCATTGCGAAGATGTTACGGTGTGTAACCGCACCGACAACAAAAAGTCCAAAAAAAATTAATGAAACTTAATCTTTCATCTCGTTCAAAAGATGCAGACGGAAGGACGAACGGAAAGTGTAGGCATATTAATAGGGTCCCTCGGGTATGGAACCTAAAGGTAGGTCGCAACTTCATGGATTGAAACTACGACCGCTTTTCATATAATTCGACTAACAACCATGTTTCCAAATAAAACACGCATTGCGCCATAATCGATAGACAGCCCAACGATTCAAAAACAACACCCTGTATAGATGTGTACACCGAAGCTCAATCTTTCATCTCGTCGTTACTTAATTAAAGCTCGACATGTCCGCGTCGAGCTAGGGACGTACAGTTTGTACACTGTACAGATCGTACATTGTCGTAAACTGTAATTAAGCCTATAGGCGGTACCGGCGGACGGATAATGAACTAACGACATAGCTCGTTATAGGTTTATATAAAGTTAAATTGTGAAATGTGTCGTTTACTTTTATTGTACTATCAGACCATTGGAACCTTGACCCACCATAGAACTGTGTCACAGAGACGTTATGATTCAAGTTATAAGAAGTGTCAAACAAATTGTTTTATAATGTCACTGTGACACCGTTCCATGGTGGGTCAGGGTTCCATTGGGCTGATAGTAATTAGCTTGCGTAACTCCAAATGCGAACGCTACTAACGTTTTTCTTTTTGATTGCTCAAAATGTATAGAATGACATTCTCGTGCATTGCGATAAATCACGTAGTCAACTGTATTCCCATACATTTATAACGATTAAAAAAAAACGTTACTTTTGCATCTAAGTTATTAGGCCTCCTGTACAAGTATTTTCACAAAAATAATAATAATTGAAGTGAAAAAATTACCTTTTGCAGAGGTTATCGGGATCGCTACCACGATCTTATCCTATAAACTGGCGCCAAGCAGCAGTGTTAGCATTGTCGTGTTCCAGTGTAAGGGTAATACAACCGGTAAAATGAATAGCGTAGAGGAATTCCTTCTTAGTCCTTAGAGTAAGAAACACATTCGCTATCTTGAGTTCCAAATGCATCACGATTGTTTTCATTTTGAAAATCGAAGGCTTGTCTGCATACAAAATGAAAACAATTTCTCCAATTTAAAGCCGGTTGCGATTGCGAGTGCGTTAAACAATAAGCCCTCAGGTCTAGTGCTTATTTCATAACTCGATGCCATAAAACAACGTATGAAAAAAGGCACATTTTTTTCTGGGATTTTATTTTTATCTTTAGTTATAATCCCAATGAAATTAAATTAATTAACAATAATATTGCTCAGCAGTTTCATGTACCTTAATTATGTTGTTCTGAAACTCACCGAAATGTCCTTTACACCCTTATTCGAACCCAGGCCTATTCATAACGGTGTTTAATATGAAGGCGCCCGCTGAGCGCCCCAGACGCAGTTATTGTGCCACGGGACTCGTCGGCCTCTCATCTCGCAATATGAATAGATATGAAACGGGATTTAGTGACCTTTATAAGTCGGTTTATTTTAGGAACGGCGGAATCAGTAGGTACTTAAACTGCAATAAAGAACTATCTCTGACGACGTATACCACCGAGCTAGAAACCATCTCGGTTGAAATAATTTACTTTCAAAAAATTACAGACAGACTGAATGATAGTAATATAATGTATTTTTAGAATGACGATATCAATACTTACATTGCAATAAAAAACTTTTTTAAGGCATTGTTAAAATAACTGGGTATCATTACGCAGAACTTTCATTTTATCGAAAAGCATTTCTCGCCGCATGAGTTAATTTTTTTTTGGTTGTCACAAGCCTATCCTAACCTAACGTACGTAATTAATTTTTCAGATATTCTGATAACATCATGGTTAGGGAATGCAAATAACCGGTTATTACCGGTTTTAACCGGTTAATTTCATACAAAAACGGTTAATAACCGGGTGTAATTGCATTCCCTAATCATGGTGTCAGCAGAAAATAGCGTTCGATGAAATGATACAATCGATGAAGTGAAATTCGATAAAATGATGGGTAACCTAAATAATTACTATATAGATTAAAGTCATAAAAGTCACTCCCGACACATTGCACTTCAACCATGCTTCTGAGTATTTATAATGTTGACAGCAGTCAAACGTAAGTCAGTTTTAAGTCATATCGTTGTCATACATATGTGAAAAACAGTATTAAACAAAGTGGAATAGCAACAGAGGCAAGCCATTACGCATTCAGCCTAGATGGCAGTGAAGGGTCACTAACTAGAATCACACCCGTATTCACAAACAATACTTAAGGGATCCTTCACTGAGTAAAAGCACTGCGTTCAATACAGCTTTGTGATTGATTGGTCCTTTTTGACCGACCTTTTGTTTATGAGACGATTTGACACCACCCTGTGCGTTCCTGAACACTGTGAGACCTCATAGTGACGTCTGTAAATAGGTACGGGTGTTAACTTCTCAGGCAGGGTATTTTGTTCCTGAGTCTTGGATGTTTTCTATGTATTTAACTATGTGTTTATCTATATAAGTAGTATGTTAAGTTGCCTACCCATAGTACAAGCTGAGTTTGAGACTAGATTAGTTCGTGTGAGATTGTTATATTTTAATTATTTATCGAGTTCAAATTCGGGTGGAACGTGTCGCTCATGTGAATGGCACAAAGCGGGCTGTCCACTGTCACTCTAATTGCGTGGCTGAAAACGCGACCCTAGCTCGTTATAAACACATTCCACTGTATGACATGGCATTTACGGTGATTGACAGGCATATTCAGCTTTTTAATTTCGATGGGCAAAATTTGAACGGTTATTTAATGGTCAAATTGTATCGTTTTCACCAACGTTAAATGGAATCTTGAAAACTTTTTATATGACAGAGCTTGATGTACAAAAAGTAATGTGAAGGAAATAAGAACAAAAGGTACAAGAATACGGTGGATACAGGCCGTATTGGATCGTTGTCGATGGAAATCAAAGATAGTAGCCTATGTTTTATCATTACGGGCTTAAATGATGATGATGATGAAACATGAACGTGATTTATCAGATACCTAGTTATTTGTGCAACAAGGGAGCAAAGTTGGTTTTTGCTGCGAAAGCTGATTTTGAATCCCGAGTAAGCGAAGGATTCTATAATTGAATCAAGTGGTTCTAGTTTAGGTTAGGTTAGGTAAAGATACGAGATGCAAATAACTTTGGTCTTGTTTTGCACATATAAATTTTTCACATCAGCAGCGAGAACCCTATAATCTAAAGGTAAAAAACCACAACGTGGCAAAAACCGGTCAAGTGCGAGTTGGACTCGCGGACCGAGGGTTCCGATCGCAACAAAATCAAATTTTGTCTACCGTCTTTAAACAGCAAAACCTGCCTTTCTGAGGTGCAGAGGTGTTTTTTTTTTCTAGGTTTGGCTAGTAAGTAGCTCTTATTTAATATCCAAAGAACAGAGATTTTCACTGATTTAGTCTGAATATTTAAGTGAAGTACTTAAGGTAAAACTATCAAAACTTTAACCACCAAAAGAAGTTTGGGTAAAATTCATGCACAAAATTATACAGTGATCAGTGCATCTGGCGTTCCATAGTCTCTGCCTACCCCACTGGGAGATAGGCGTCAAGGTATGTATGTATGTACAGTCACCACAGACAGTCACCCAATAAAATGTTGAGCATACTTAGAACCTTGTCATTGTGAGTGCTATTGTTATTGTCATACTTGTCATTTGATCTTCAGTTTGAAGTTTATTATGACAATACACTAAAGTGCTAAACATTTTCTTTGGGGTGCTGTACGTTACCTAGTTTTACGTAAAAACTTTTTTGAATTTGACCTGTGGTGTAATGATATCTTATTTCCCCCTTCCCCTTTAGATGGATTCTTTATAATACAATTTGACCCTGTAATAAGATTCATAAGTTTTGTGTAATTCCACTTTGTTGTAATATTTTTTTTTTTGTATTTTAAGTACTTCCTGTAAACTCCTACTATGAAGAAAAGCATCGTAAGAAAACTTACACATTCAGGCAACTGCACTCAGTACCAGAGCAAGTAGGTAATGTACTTAAATTTCAAAACTTATTTCAATAGAAAATGGTGGAATTACGCCAAAGCTGTAACAGGGTCAAAGTGTAAAAAGGGTCCATCTAAAGGGGAAGGGGAAAGTAAGGTAAGATTACACCACAGCTCAAATTCGGGTCGCCGATGTGAACGCCGCAAAGCCGGCTGTCCACTGTCGCGCTAATTACGTTTGGCTGAAAGCTCGACCCGAGCCTGTTAACTACGCTGACAATGTTTTTAATAAACCTGCTTTTGTTTCGCTTAAGAGATTAAAAAAGGGTGTTTCTGGGGCTCCGTAGTCAAACAATAAAATCTGTAGTTTCGTCATGTACCTATGTAACCTCCCCTACCGCCCATACATCTGGTTGAATTTTTACCATGTTGCATTTTTGTACCTTTAGTGCTTTCGCTGCTGCAGTGAAAACGTTACACGTGCAACTCGAGACGAAAGTTATTTGCATCTTGTATCTTTGAATCCCTCGCTGCGCTCAGGATTCTAACCTAGAATCCCTTGCTACGCTGGTGATTCAGTAATGGAATCCTTCGTTTGCTCGGGATTCATTACAACACTCGCAGCAAAAACCATTTTGCTCTCTTGTTGCATAAATAACTATTTACGACTTTGAAACAATACACCATAGGGCCCTGCCAAGATGTTTATGCCAAGATCATTTTTAAACCAATCGCGTCACTGATAGATCACGTGACTTTTCGTATCACGTCATCTACCAGTGACGCGATTGGTTTAAAAACGAATCGAATAGAAACGCTAGTTAGCGCAATGCATCTTGGCAGGGCCCTCATGTGCCCGTGTCGTTGCCGGATTAGAATAGTGCTACTCCATGTCTTCCCGTGGATGTCGTAAGAGGCGACTAAGGGAATAAAGGCTTGTAGTACTGTTAGGCGATGGGCTTGCAACCTGACACTAATACCTACGCTGGTAAGTAAACATCTTAGCCTAATTGTGCAAAATGTGGTAACAGAACTATCAACAAGTTTTTAGAGTTGTTGGTAATTCTGTAGCTCTGCCTACCCCATTCCGGGAACGAAGACGTGAGTTTATGTATGTATGTAATTATACACCAAGTTAACACGTTAACAGTCCCCATATAAAATATCCCAATTTCCTCGTAAGTCCAGCACGATGCAAGTGCGTACCTGGTCGTAATCTTAGTGACCCATATGTGGGGCACGGACTTGTGGAGCTACTTCGTCGTGACTCGTGACCCATATATGGGCACTGGACTGTGAAGGTGTTAAGGCAAATAATTCAAGAAAAGAAGTAAGAGAAAGTTAAGTTGTAGAATTTGTTTCTATAGCAAACCTGATCCTATTCTATCCTATTTATAATAAACTAACGGCTCGCCAGCAGTTTCGCCCTCTGCAAATTTCCGACTTTCCTGGTGGATATTTCAATTTATTTCTTTCATACAATCCTTGTCAATTGAGAACACAACAAAAAAAGAATTATCCAATTTGGTGCAGTTATTCGGAAATTATGCGCGTACAAACATTTCGGCATTTCATTTTTAATTAGATAGATATAATATAGTAGTGTTGCTGTGGCTTTAAAATAATATAATCCATTTTATTTATCACTTCATTTTCCATCACACGTTTAAAAATGTGTAGAATTAATGTTATGCATTTTAATTAACAAAATTCCGATGCATTTCTGCAAACGGGTGCTCTAGTAGCTCCCATCAGTTTAAACAATAATTTCTCTCATTTTAAAATGCTTCACGTTAAAGTAGAAATATTTAATGTTCCATTGTTACTGTGAAATATTTCATTAATTCGTACGAGTAACTTTAGTTGGTTTTCCCTGGATATACATTTTCGCTTGTAGAATAATTATTTACTTTTATGCTCTTGGGTCGTATTACTTTGTTTAGCCAGTCTAGTCAGTCTTTTGACAGTTTATCATATTGATTCTAACTCGGCCGCCATTACTGTCATGTAAATAAGAGCTATCAAAACGTGGACAATACGATAATATGTAAAAAGCAATATGGTTTGACCGACTAGAATGCACTTCGTATTGTTGTGTTTCTGCAAAGGGATAAGACAACCGTTAAATAACTGGCATAGATGCATTTCCAACTTAGTTCCCAATGTTGAAAATGCAGAACCCGCCTTAAATAAAAAATTCTAATTGGCTTCAGACGGACGGACAGACATAGTTACTTTCGTATTTATAATATCATGCCGTGTGGTGCCGGGTTTAGAATGTTGCAACTCCATGTCTTCCCGTGGATGTCGTAAGAGACGACTAAGGGACTAAAGGCTGTGTAGTGCTGTTAGGCGATGGGTTTGCAACCTGTCACTAATACACTGGATAACATCTTAGCCTGGTTGTGCAAAATGTGGTCACAGAATTATCAACAATTTTTTGGAGTTGTTAGTGAGTCTGTGGCTCTGCCTACCCCACTCTGGGAATGAAGGCGTGAGTTTATGATTGATGATTGATATAATATTAGCATGACTATGGATTTGAAGACCTACAGGACCCCTCTAATCAAAATTTCTACTTAATCAGTTTTAAACTAAGTAAATTATTGAAATATTTATAAAAATGAACGTTAATCCTATTAAAACGAAGATACCTTAGAAACTATCTCATTTTCTTACCAAATTGATGCTTTTGACGACTCAATTTGCCCAACCAGATTATCTCATCAACCCTTTAATCTAAACACCAGCTCTACATCCACTAAGCTCATCAAACGAGCTGGCAACATTATTAAAATGCAGACAAAAATATAACCAATTTTGATTAAAAAATATCACAACATGGAACAAAAACAGAGAACGCAATTTAGTCTTTAGTGAGACAGATATCTAGCAGACGTCATTTAAAGGTCGACGGTGACGACACGGTGTCGGATTTAGAGAATTATAAAAATAATAATATCGTGTAACAAATCTTATACAAATATGGTTAGCTCAAAGTAATCTTAAGGTTTGTGCTCAAAGTAGGTAACGATGTAAATATGAACATATAAATATTATTATCAGGAGATAATGTTACACAAATAGGGAATATTCATGTTTTTTTTCACAGCTTCAATAAAAGCTGATACATGTAATTTTTTTTTTTTAAATTAAAAATAACCAAGGTAAGCCAACAAAGATTTGTTCTTATCTCTTTCTAGCTAAACAGAATTTTACGTGGAAGTAAGTTTTAAGTGTAAGTCACTAAATAAAAAAACTTGATCGCATAAGCGTCTCGATTCCATACGAACCTATCAATAACGTTAGATACATCAACCAATAATCGTTACCATCAGCTTTCGTTGATAACTATATAATTACTAATTTATAAAAAAAAAGATAACTAAAAGACAATCTCTCTCAGTTGGCTCTCATTTTTTGAGTGTATTTACATTGATCTACCACTCAGCCAATGACAAAATACAAGCCCCTTCAGTCCTCTCTCTCGAGAATTCTTTCTTCTCGAGTCGTCAACAAGTCGCGACCTTGTCGTGTCGTATAAACCAGTCGCACTAATGAAAAGCATTTGTAAGCCGAAATAAATTCACTTCAGTCAAGGATGCGACAGGCATCCCCGCCGATTTGTCTGACACGCTCTATTTATTTCTGAGAACGCCTGTCTTGACCGGCCTCTAATTAAGCATTTTTTCCTCGGGGAAGTTAAATTAACTGTTTGATACATATTAATTACAACAAAAGAAGACATTTAACGAGTGTAAATAATAGTAAATGACGAAATGTATCCTAATAATATTATAAATGCGAAAGTTTGTGTGTTTCTTTGTTACTCCTTCACGCTGCAACGGCTGAAAGGATTTGAATGAAATTGTGAATGGAGATAGCTTATACCCTGGATTACCACAAACTCCCGATTTTTTTTTAAATTTTTGGTGGTGTAACGATAACCGAAATCTAGTTGTTGAATAAATTCTTGAAGTTAAAATAACTTGACTGTATACAATGATGTATATTTGTATAAGTTTTTTCTACAATATAGGTACTTATTTCATAGTTTAACACTTAATTACTTAACAATAAATCTCACACTAGGCCTAGCATGTATCGTGAGATTCATTTCTCAACATTTTTTACTTGTTTACTAATTATAAATATCCACACGATATTTTGCGGTGCCCAACAGGGTTCACAATAAGTTTTATTATATAACAACTAAAACTTAAGTTAAAATAACATCCTGTAAACTAACACTGTGGAATGCAATAAATGATTGAGTATTGAGTATATAAAAATAACATTGCAGTTTGTCATTGGTCCAAAAATAAAATATAATAAAACGAATAAGTAGATTTCTTTCTATGGCATGAAGAAGGCAAACCAGCACACTTTATAAAGCTACAAGTTACAATTTAACAGGTCTAAACTGGCAACACTGCTCAAATGGCTGGTCGTCATTGGTCGAGGCTGTGTCAAATTGAAACTTGTAACCGGTAAATTGTAATTTGTAGCTTTATAAAACAGGCCCCTGACAGTAAATAGGATAAATATTTGCAATCCCAAGACTGCAATCCTAACAGCCGTTGATAAACAGATTTTGGCTGAGATGTCAGTCTGAAGATACGTCAAATTAAACGTCATATACGATACGATACGGCCTAAAGATAAGGCCTTAAGACTTCAAATGCATCGCCAACCCTGAGCATTCAGATATAATGCATTTCACCAGTAAATAGTCTAGTTCATGTACAGTCAAAGTCATAAATATATATATATATCCCCAAGACGCCATAAATATGTACACGCCTCTAAGTCACTTTTATTACTACTTTCTTTTAGTAGTGCTTCGAACTGTACCTAATGTATATTTTCTTACACTTAAGTTTATTACGAAATTAAATTATTGCAATCTTATTTCAGTTTAGTTAAACTAATGACCTAACTTACCAAATACAAGCTATTTTTCAATGTCAGTCTGTGACCGTCTACCCTTGGTTCACACAAACGCGCAAGTAACTTAAATGTGGCACTGCAAGGATAACTTAGCGTAATGAACATTAAGTTTAAATGGAGGTTTAATAGTGGCAGCATACAATATTGATAAGTTAGTCAGGTTTTAGTTAAAATAAAGCAATGTACATAGTTGTAATGCTGATTGGATTTAGAGGTTAAACAAGTCATAGGTTCATTTTTCGCGACTATTTTTCAAAAGATGAAAAATAAGGACCACCCTAACGTACATAATTCAGAATTAATTGGACATAAATACCTCCCTCTTGAACCGTTATATCTATTAATAAAAACCGCATTAAAATCCGTAGCGTAGTTTGAAAGATCCTAATCTTATATACAGATAGTAGGAAATCCGAATAGGAGACGATTTGCACCGGGCTGCTTATTCGATCAAAAGTATTTTATATCTAATTTGATACGCCAAATAATATGTGGCGAATAGGTTGCCTGAAAAATTTCGGTCCAGTATATAATTAATTAAAAAAATAAAAATTAACTTTAGCTTAAAAAAATGCAATTACTTGTTTAATAAACAAATTATATACCAATCGAAAGTATGAAGCCTATAGAACTTGCAAACGTTAGGTTGACTATTTTTTCCCGTCAACCTATTGGATAGGCAGGTATAAACAGGTAAGTCGGTACTAATAATTTGCACCAAACCGAACGTTTGCATATTCTATAGGCTTCATACTTTCGATTAGTATGTAACTTGTCTATTAAACAAGTATTTGCAATTTAAAAAAAAAGTTCATTTTTAATAAATTTTTTAGTGATATATGTACTGGACTGAAATTTTTCAGCCAACCTATTCGCCACATATTATTTAGCGTATCAAATTTGATGTAAAATACTTTTGATCGAATAAGCAGCCCGGTGCAAATCGTCTCCTATTCGGATCTTAGACCAATAACTATTTACAGAATTAACCACCGATGTACCGTTACTGTTAACGACTTAACTTAGCGGCTATAGTTTAAACTTTTTCAACTGAACTTATCCACTGAAGAATACAAAGAA
Source organism: Acleris cristana (assembly GCA_948252455.1). NCBI lineage: Eukaryota > Metazoa > Arthropoda > Insecta > Lepidoptera > Tortricidae > Acleris > Acleris cristana. The sequence continues at coordinate 7,068,228 of OX411794.1, forward strand.
ATTGTGTAGTTAACTACAAATTAGGATAACGAACTCGCAGTAAAAGTAGATTTTAACCGCCTTCGAAGGTTAACAAGGATTATCGACTCTATTTTTTTAGACAATAGACTACAAAACACAGTAGGTAATATAATAATGTCAAGCATTTTTTTCTTGCATTTCACAACCGCCTGACACTCGACAATAACAAATACAATGACCATTGTGATTACAGGTAAGTGGAAGAGCTCATTTCAAAAAGTTTAAACTGTACCACATCTTGTATTTTTCACCACCCGCAAAAATTGGGGTGTTACAAGTTTCTGATCGCAATTTTTTGGGCCGTTTAAGAGATATCAAAGAAAGAATCTCTGAAAAATGGGGTCACCATTATACTGGGAGTTTTTATCTATTTCTTAGTTATCCATCGCACTTAACGCCTAGTGCATCTCTATCGTTACGGCCTAGCTATAGGATATCCGAGCGACAAACAACTCGCGAACAACATGTGCTTAATCCGGCCTCAACTTTGCGCTACATCGGCAACTGCGGTAACGCGCGGTGAGCGGCAAGCAAATGTATAAATATGTCTATACAATATTATAGTCTATACAATAGCCGCTTTCTGGGCAAGTAAGATTTAGCCCCAGTTCCTGTCGACACGAAAGAAGAAGAAGAAGAAGTCTGGAGAAGCGAATAATTTTGGGTCAGATTAATGGAAAACATGCTTAAGGCCGGATTTACACTTGTAAGTTATTACTGTAAGTTTTGAGACGCAACTATGGGTTAGAGTGAGTGGCAAATATCTGCATCTCTATCTTGCATATAACTTTGTTTCAAAACTTATAGTAATAACTTACAAGTGTAAATCCAGTCTAAGACAGAGCACCAGCAAGATGTTCTGACGTCATCAAGAAGGTGGTGGGCGGAAGCAAAGAGCCACTTGGCGTATGATTCCACAGATTGGGGTAACATAAAAATGGTAAAACACACAAGGGCCAGCATGATAAAATACAAACCCTAAATAATAATAAAAAATACTAAAAAATGGTCAAGCGTGAGTTGGGCTCGCGCTGATTCCATTTGAAATCCCTTCAAACCTTCTGTGAGGCAATACGGAACCCTCGGTGCGCGAGCCTGACTCGCACTTGCTCGTATTTTTAATAAAAGATATCTATTTTGGGCGCTTCTCTGCATGCTTACTAATGGCGCCTTGCTTGGTGATAATCGCATGAAAGCCAATTTTTTTAAATTGTGCTTTACTAAACCCACTCTTCAAAAGTTTTAAAGGCGCTTATATATTTGAGAGCGTGGTCAGTGGCCTAGTGGCTTAGGGGGTCGACTAGTCGTAAGATACCGAGTTACCCCCGCAGTCACACTGTACCAATGATTGAGGAAACTTGCACATTTGAAAGGCTAAATCCATAAAGCCGCGTATGCACCAATCGCACGCGCTCGCGCGGCAGCCTCGCGAGCCAAATGCTCGGTCCGTGTGGACGTGCCTCAGGACTGTTCGGGCGCACGTTGCCGACGCAACGAGTCCTGAGGCACGTCCACACGGACCGAGCATTTGGCTCGCGAGGCTGCCGCGCGAGCGCGTGGGCTTGGTGGATACGCGGCTTAGGATGATTGCACAAAAGATCCTAAAGACTCAAAGGGGCTCATCTGTATGGTAAGATAAGATAAGATTATAAAAGCATGTCTTTTACTTACTCAAATAATTGTAAAAAAGTATTAATCTTTGTACAGTCATTAGCAATAATTACAATGGACTCAAAAATATCTGAGGCGCTCTTATGACTCTAGTAATTTAGATGTGTTAGATATTTTTCAGACCCATGTTGGATAGTATATTATTACTGTGAACTCTATACTCGTCACTTTTATGAATGAAAAACTCATAAGACCCTATCTTGTACAAAATAAATACTAGCAATAGAATAGCTACTTAGTTCTTTAAAAGTGTTATCTAACTTAAATATGAATGGACAGTTTGTTCGAGTTGGAGTTTCACAGTGGGACGATATTGACGTTCGAAGTTAGAAAACTAAAACTTCAGTTGCCTGAACAAGAGCGGGCAACTTAAGAGCAGTTCTTTCATTAACTATTTATTGGATACCTATTATTTTATCGAAACATCTTTCAACGAACGTATCATTACGTAGAATTTTCATTTCATCGAAAGGCATTTCTCGTCGCATGAGTACCTATTTTTTTTTCAAGTGACAAGTCTAACCTAACCTAACTTACGTTAATGGTTGTGATATCTTGAAAAAAACATGGCTTCAGAACAAAATAGCCTTCGATGAAGTGAAATTCGATGAAATGATACAATCGATGAAGAGAAATTCGATAAAATGATGGGTTACCCTATTTATTACTTATAGATATTTCCCAAGAGAAAAATTTATAAAGATAGAAAAAATGAATAAGACTCAGGAACCACTACTCGCGCTCATTACACAAATATTCGCCATCACCAACTTAGTCCGGTCTTTAAGGACTTGAAATGGTCTTTGTTTTGAAAGGTGGAAAATAGAATAAAAAAAAATCGAAAAATAAGCACAAATTGTGCGCAATTTTGTCTTGTTTATACTTCTCATAGACACTTTTGTCGTAAAGTCGTGGGCACCGTCAATTCAAGATATCCAAAGCCTCCAGATATCGAAACGTTGGATTTTTATTGATCCCATGCTTTAACAATATTCATGGAAAAAACAATGCCCACTCTTTTGTAAAGTAAAAATGCTTAGACACAACTAAGTAGGCTAACTGCGTAGTCATAAATAAAAAAAATCAAAATAACATATTTCATAGCTTTTTTACTTGATTAAACGAAAAATAATAAGTTTTCATAAAAACAACGAGACAAATGTTAATAGTGCTAAGGAAAATACCGCAAAATGCAATCACTTTGTTAAAATTGTCCAAAACAGAAACCAGTAATTAAACTGTGCGAAATTGAACTTTTTGTTTCATATTAATAGAGTGCATTTCGCTTGAGTTGAACGATTTTATTAAAATGTTCATAAAGTCAGTAAGTAAGGTATTTAATATTTGTTAAAAATTCAATGTAGAGAGTAAGCGACGTTCATTTAGATTAAGCGACGTTCATTTAGAAACTTGTTCGTTCATGAATACAACGTTTTCAACTCACGAAAATGCACTCCACCACATTAATTAATGTTGCATATTTGGTAAATTAGGAAATTAAGAGTATCTCTCGGTAGCGACGACGCGTTGACCTAGTTGGTAGTGGTCTTAGTCCTATACTAAACTCTAGGCAACGATATATATACTTTTTAGACAAATAAATACTTATATACATTGAAAACACCCAAGACGTGGAAACAAAAATATTCACGTCATCACACAATTATTTGCCCTGGCCGGGATTCGAACCCAGGACCGCTAGCTTCGTAGACAGGGTCACTATCGTCAAGTAAACTTGTAATTATATATTGTATAGTTGAGCAGCTAATCCTTGGTGATTGTGTATCTATGAAAAGTGCTGCAGTCAAGATTCATTGTGAAAACTTGAAGCCCCTGAATTCAATTAAAAAAACCGAAACAAAATGGTTCTAAAAGACTACATTCAATAAAGGTCCGTTTTTTTTTACAGTTTGTAATAAACAATTTCTAAAGGATACAAGGAACTTCAGAAGAATTCGAATTACCTTTGAGCTAAAAATGTCGCTTACTCCAATTACATCCTTAACCAATAAATATCATAATTCCCGTGCGATCCAGTTCAATTTGAATCTTAAACAGCTTGAAACAAGATTGCCAATTGTAATCTTAAAATGACGCTTACATTAAATTTGAATGAGACCTCTTTGAAAACATTCACGTGTCACTGAAATTAGTTAATTAATTTAATTTTAGACGCGATGGTTTCAAGAAAATCATAAATGGAGAGAACGCGAATCACGCCCCGGGGTGTGATAAATCAATTGCCTCGCTAACGGGTACGGAACTCTGTGGATTGATCGAGTGCGCTACCGAATCTATCTTTTATTATTTCTTGTTTGAATGCGATGTTTAAGCCGCCGGAGTAAGTTCACGGGAATAGTTTTCTTTATTTGTTTATAAAGCATATTATTATTAATAAATATAATTATAAGTAGAAAAAATGGATTACTAATGTCTTGCACAAAATTTATTCGCACATTTTCGTTTCGCATAGCAACCATTGGCACAATCATCATTTCGCACAATTGCTTTTTGCCTAAATTTCTTGGCACACTATCATTTGGCACAATTGTCTTTGGCAGAATAGTACATTGGCATAACGTTGATTAGAATAATAGTCCTATGGTAGAACAATTGTTTCGCCGAATTTTGTATGGCATACTATGTAGTTGGCATAAAGTTATAAAGCAGAATAATATTTTACTAGGTACTTCATCCTTGATTGTACCCCTAATTTGCTCCAATTGCAATGCGGTCCTGACGCTTCGCCGGCCGCTGCCGCGGCACGCTCGCTACGCTCGCTCGGCTCGCGCGCTGTTATTGTAGAACTTCTAACCTAACCCAACCTATTTTACTGGTAGCGGTTCGTTACTCATTATTATGCTATGTTACAGTTATGCCATAATAAATTCGGCGGAAGGTATATTCTACTACATAAAATTCTGCGAAATGAAAGTCGGCGATATTAGTATTCTGCTATTCAAAATTGTGCCAAATGATTGTTATGCGTTATGATGCTAAGTATACTATTATGCTAAAGTATCATTCGGCTAAAAATGTTTCTGCGATAACTGTTATGCGAAATGTATTTCGGACAATCGATATTATGCCAGATGAAGGGAACCATCCTGTCGAAGGGTTCTATGGTTCAAAACCTAATTAGAATATATTTTTTCTATATTCTAATTAGGTTTTGAACCATAGAACCTTTCGACAGGATGGTTTTTACTACTTTTATTTTAATCCAGATTCATTCAGTCGTCTAGGTACATATTAAAGCTTAAAAAGTGCCATATACTGCCGTAATACCAACTAACTAAATACCTACACAAACACACACACATAATTAATAAAATTAGATTAAGACATTAATAATGTTACCACAAAGTGCTCAGGGGTTGTAAACTCTAGTCATATACATATAACTTTTACGTGTAGAACATTGAATTTCCAAGATACAGACCTCTGCCTGTCTTTACACAAATCGGCGCGAAACATAGGTATATTAGATAAATGAAATAAATAGCAACTTTTAGCGGCTACAGTATGAATTTTGTACAGTCACCAGCAAACATATATTATCCAAAATTGGGCGCAAAAATATCTGACACGTCTTTATTACGAGAGGTATAAGAGCGTGTCAGATATTTTTGCGCCCAATGTTGGATAATATATTATTGATGGTGACTGTACTACGGTATATAAAATAAATTTAATAAAGACCTAAGAACTTGGTAAAACAATTCAGACGACCAAGCGACTAGACTTCGTAGTTAATAAAAGCAGTATGACGCTGCATTGCTTTGAAAATAAACGCGCCAACGAGGGGCTAGAGAAAATTGCACTTTGGAGTTAACAGACAAAATAAAAGAGGATGAAAATCCTTAGTAAGTCCACCTACTTACTAAGGATTTACTCATCAAAAAATATAAAACAACGTGTGGATGCCCTGGCATTCTTTCATTCGGAACTAATTTCGCGTTATTTTTCCATTTATTCCCTCTGGTTTAAACTTTTAATAATCCTTTATTTCCCAAGAGTATTTATTTTATGCAAATGAACTTTTTGTATGAGACTCATTCTGTGGCTATTCCCTCTGGAATCGTCCAAATTTTCTGGTAAAATACCCTATGTGTCTCCACGCTATGGACTATACTGTACCGATCGGTTGAGGTTATTAAACTTGGAAACGGTACATACAAACCAACTCAGTTTTGGATTTATAATTTTAGAAAGGATAGGAATATATTGTAAATGCCCTGTTTAAGGAGTTCCTCTGTCACGATATTGTTTTGACGTCAGCCGCCATTACTGTCAAGGAAATAAGAGCTATCAAAACGTTGACAATACGATAACAGGTATAAAGCGATATTGTTTAACGTCGTAGAATAGATACCCTAGTTAAAGACAAAAAAATACAAATGGCCAATTTATTACAGGTAGGTACACTTAGTTTCAGATTTAGATAGATCGGGCGCGGTTCGAAAAACGCATTAACCTCGTTCTGATAGGTTTTAGGACTAATTGAATTGTCAGAGAGAGCTACCATTTTGATAGATTTAACGCGACTTTCTTTTTCATTGAAAGAAAAGGAGGAATCTGAAATTGGAGTGGCCGATATTTTTATCTCTGCCTTTGTAAAGGTATCGTTCTTTATTAGTAAATTTTTTCGTTTGATATCTAAACTTTAATTACGTATTTTATCAAAGAAATTCGTTACTAGTATTTTATAATTTACTTAATTTTATTCAAAAAGCTATTAATAAAATGCTTTGAAGACATTTGTTTCGGGATGGTGGGAGTAGACGATTTTTTGCATAGTTTCATATGATTACATAAATTAGAATTATTAAGCGTTATGCTTTTAAATTTTTATGACTATCGACATTTCTTATGAGCATAAATAACATGGCAATAAATTTCGGACTTTCGAAATTAGATACAGTAAGTTTATTGGTGACAAAGAGGTCTCGAATCATAGTGATAAGGTACAAAACCAGTTTAACGCCGTTCGAGCATCATTGAGTTATGTCAACTAATTATACTGATAATTTGACTTTGACGACGCGATAGCCTAGTTGGTAGTGACCCTGCCTACGAAGCTAGTGGTCTCGGGTTGTATTCTCGGTATGGGCAAATATATTTTGTGTGTTGAGCACGAGTAGATATTTGTTTCTGAGTCTTGGATGTTTTCTATGTATTTAAGAATTTATTTCTCTATATAAGTATATATATATCGTTGTCTAGTACTAGTAAAGCTTAGTTTGGGACTAGGTCAATTTGTGTGAGGACGTCTCTTGTTTTTTTTTTTAATTAATCAACATTAATCAATCCTGTTTTTAATAATTTGCTTTCTGTTATAGCATTTGGCTACAGATATTTTATTTTGTAATTATTTTGCGTTACTTTCTTCCACTGTACTTTAATCAGAAATTCAAATATCATGGTAAAACTGAAATAAAACCAAACATTAATACATTCAAACTTTCTTATTTTCATAATTCACTGAACAGCAACGATAATGGTCCGATTGTCCAGTCAAGGAAATCGAAAGATATACCATTTTAGCTCATGTCACAATGTGAATAAGACATAAAAACGTACATCTTTTAGTTTTCCTAACTGTACATGAATGTGTATATACAGTTACCTGATTTTATTGCTTTTAAATGAACGTCTAGATTATATCTAGGGCAGTAAGCGTTACAAATCGTAATGGCCGCTCGTGCCGGCAGCTGGCGGCACGGTCAGCCGTAATACATTTATTTTTAAACCTTGTAGCCTGCAGCGTTTACTTAAAACTGTATAATGTGAAGAAGTCGGGTCATTAAGATAAAATATAAGCCTCCCTAATGCCCTAATGTCATTTATCTAATTGAAATAGGTATTATTTGATTATTAGTAACTACTTATATTTGACGATCTCAATGTAATTTCGGATTTTTTAACATGCAATGCAATTTATATTGTCATATAATATTGATAAATAAATAAACTGAACTAAAGTAAACTACTTATATAAAAACAAAATGGTAATTTTTAAAGTCTATATTGAATGACACATATAAAAAAATATGAAATACAAGAAAACATACAAAGTTTAATTAATTTGCGTATAAGTAATTACCCTCTGCCCGCAAATTCATACGCGTGGAATTAGTTTCCCGTTACTTCCCCTGTTTTAACCTCTTAGGATATAAATTTTCAAAAATCCCTTCTTAGTGTACCCTAGGATATCCATGAAATATTCCCTCCAAATTTCAAGTCCCTAGGTCCAGCGGTTTCGGCTGTGCGTTGAACGATCAACCAGTCAACCAACGTATCTCAAACGCTCAACGTATCTCAAATGAAAGATAACTGGCGTATCGGAAAGTGCTTGTAGCTTGTAGTTTTAAACGGCACTATTCACAATATAAGGAAGCATGGTAACTGCGCGCTCTTGCGATACTTTTATTGCGTATTTCTTAAGGTTTTCTATAGTAAGGTACAGTTGTGGAGACTCATTGTTTAGTCTTGAGTACTTACTGAGACGATAGCATTGTCGTTAGAATCTTATTTTTTTTATACTTGTTTGAACACACAATTTACACACATAGCGCACATAGAGTACAATGTTATTTATAGGATCCCGTTGTTTTCCATAATAATTATGTTTTGGTCAGAATGTCTTTGTTTACAGAATTATTCATAGTGATAATTTATTTATATATCACTGTAACCGCTAACGCTTCAAAATTTCTTAAATAGGTTAGATTAGGTTTAATTTATAAAAAACTTAAAAAGTCAAAGTCAAAGTCCAAAGATCATTTATTGCTTAATTGTGAGTAGGTACAGATGGTGATCATAAAATACAAAAGAAAAATCATTTCTTTCTCTTCTTTCTTAAAAAAATACCTTATGACTTGCTATAATTATGACCAAGATAATGGCTAAAAATAATTATAGCTGACAATAAAGACTCTTAATTTATACGGCTGCTGTATAACGATATACTCATTATAATAATATTTAAAATAGCATGACTCCTAACCCTAGTAGAAGTGTTATTATGTACTAACTAGGCATTTACTAGGCACTCTTTTTATTTGCCATTTCAAAACTTATCCTCGTTCTTTAAAATACGCTTCGCGGCTTCTTTACAAGTCCCTCAAAGTATTTATTATATTTGTTGTGGCAAGGAGAAGAGAAACGAACACGCAGGCACTAGGTGGTAAGTAAGGTCTGAGACCCAGGTACATTTGCATTCTCGAGACAGCAATCCTAAGACTGTATTAAATGCGTTGCCAACCCTGAGGACTAAGATGGAATTCCTCTATGCTAGAAATTTCAACGGTTGTAATATCCCCATAATATAAAAACGCGATGCCTCAAGAAATTACGTTCTTATAACCTTTTTTATCAATGGAATGTTCACTTCCGCCTAAACGAGCAGCCAATTAAAAACCCCTAATAATAAATGTAATAACCGAACGATGGAAAACTTCCCGGCCTAAATATTGGGTGAATTCCCTCCGTTTTGTGAAAATATTTACCCACGTTTCTTTTGATTAAGGATCAAAGATCGATTGTTTGTTTACTAGACAATCTTCTTACCGGTAAATATAAATACAAAGTTTCCTGGGGGGTAATTCAACTAACAAATTTGAGTTATGATCGCAATAGAAACTCAGTTGGACGGCAATTTTAACGCTATTTATTATTCTACTATCAAGTAACGATTCAATTGTTGTTCGACTTATAGCAGGACACAATTAATATGGCGTGCGTCAAACCTCTTACGCCGGTGACCAAGAGTTTATTATTGCTTAATTCGCGCGCCTTATGAATTGTGTCTTGCTGTAACGATCGATCGAAGTAATGACACTAATGACACTTCGTACGATAGAACTTAAAAGGAACGTTAAACACTTATTCTACAATATTGGGGCAGTGATATATCAATCGCACGTCGATCGGACCACAATCAAACCCCAGCGTCTCATCTGTTATAATTAGCGGTTGGGGACAAAGTTCGTCAATGGCTACTTTTTGTGGATCGATAGTTCAATAAAAAAAATATTTTCCGTCGAATCATGATATACCTACTATATGAATACCTTGATATTGCTAAATGCTGTGGACCGTGGTAAAGTTCGAAGTTACTTACCAAAACTAAGCACAAAATTACCATTAGGCCGGCCACATACATACGGATTTCTGAATTAAGAATTCCGCTAATCCATGCAAAATCTATGACCCTACCACACACGTCCGTCCGATTTTTTTCATTCCGTATGTATGTGGCCGCGCCGCTGCCTTTGGAATTCCGTAACGGAATTCCGTATGTATGTGGCCGCCTTTATGGTTTCAGCTACAACTCAATTTTGAAATTTGACACGAGACTTGACATTTCATTTTGTGGTTTTTCGCTTCATTTTTTAAGATTTAAAAAGCATATCAAATAATATATAATAATCAATGTGAAATAATGTAAACTTCTCAAATTTATAATAAAAGTGACACATTTAATTTGGTGCTATTTTTTTTTGGGTTCTAGTAACACTCAAACATGTTTCTGTAGTCTTTGGCCTTATGGTTAAGTTTCTATTGTGATGCAATTGCGTTTCTATTGAGACTAAGGTATGTGTTGTTTATATGGTAGTAGAATAGGTAGCTTATTTGTCCACAGTGGAAACTGGATGGGAATACAATCTTTGTCGAAGCTCGATAGATTTTTGACATATGCACATTAGTAGAATTGAACCCCTGTACCCACGATTGGTACACTTACTTACCTACATAATAAATGTCAAAGTATATGATTACTTTTGATCTTGGACGCTTTAGAGTTTTAGAATTTCATATATTATGGCAGTTTAAACACAAACAGGGTACTTTGTTTTAAAAGGCTCAGTTTAAATTGAGTCAGTGATAGCGAGTTTAATTTTTTTACGAGCTTTGACACCACCCCATGAAAAGATCGGTGCTAAATTGAGTGAACCGGTTAGTTAAGAAATAAAATATAAAATATAATTATTTTGTAAGTAGGGTCCGGGGAACTTGACACGTCAAAATCTACCCTAGTTTCCTTTGGAAAGCGCTCGGTAGATTTTGACGGCTTTTTTACATAACAGATCAATTTTTGGCTTTGCCCATTTTTGGTCTTGTACACACTTTTATTTTTATTTATGTGCAATTAAAATAATAACAAAAATAAGGTTACCTACTCTTTATTCCCAAGTCGTATGAACGTTTACCTAACTCTCTTTATAAAGTTTTAAAAGGAGCTCTTTTTATATTTAGGGAAAAGTAATGAGACACTTACACGTGAATGCTATTTATTCCAAACAAGCTTCGAAACAAAGCATTTATTGTCCTATACGCGTTGCTAAATCGAAATCGTTCCAGCCGAAGGACCTTCGCAGATTATTCCAATTTCAGGGTAATGTAACCCTCAATGAATTCCAGTTAAGCGTGAGCCGGCCAAACAATTTCCTTTCCCAAACTCGTATTTCACTTAGCAATGTTATTGCAAAAATAATCTTAACATTCAAAATATTGAGTTTAGATTAGAAGCCGATGCAGAGGCAACTTACGTTGATGACATAGGTTGTCGGAATTAAACTGATAACTATTTTGTATCGGAAATGCAGGATAATCTTTAGTTGGACGAACGTTGAATTTAGGAGTTTAGGGAATTAGTATTATCAAGCAACTATCGTTCGTGGGTATTTACCCTTAAAATAAATGGGTATTTAAGGGTGATTGGTATTGATCGGTGGGCGGAATACGGTATAACTTCAGGATTGCTGTCATTGGGTCACAACAAAATTATTATCAACTAGCTTCTGCTTGCGACTTCATCTGTGTCGAATTAGTAATTCACCATCTCGCAGAAACCGTAATTATTAGGGTTACTTTTAACTGCAATGAGCCGTATCTTTTGAACCGTAATAGATAGCGGTTTCAAAATATGTGTTTTACGGTGGATTTACTAAGGTTATTTTTTACATACATATACAATACATACCTTCACGCCTGTAATCCCAGAGTGGGGTAGGCAGAGCGACAGAATTACCTACAACTTTCAAAACTTGTTGATAATTCAGTAACCACATTTTGCACAAATAGACATATGGTTACCAGCGTATTAGTGACAGGTTTAATGAAAGTGAAATAATTAATAATAATATAATAATAATAATAATAAAATCAAATTTGATTATATTACAAACCCTGACAAAAAAAAACAATAAATACTAAAAAATGGTCAAGTGTGAGTTGGGCTCGCGCTGATTCGATTCGAATTCGAATTCAAATTGGAAAATAATTATATCGATACCGACCCATACTTGGCCGGTTTTTTTTGAATGAATCTACAAACAGTATAGCATATTTAAAGTATCTATCTGCGCCTGTTTGTCTGTTCGGCGGTTGTTCTATCAACGTTCAAAAGTACATATTATACTTGGTCGACTATCTTTAAAACATTAAAAAAATACTAAGGACAACAAATTTGGTTTGTTAATAAAAATAAAACAAAGACCAACAATTTCCCTTGTACTGGTGTAATCCAGTCCAAACCAGTTCAGAGATTTAAATGCAATTCCTAAGAAACTCCGAAGCAGAAACTGTATTTGTACCGTTCATTTGAATACGTTGCAGTGTGCAGCAAAATGGAAATGGAGCGAATGTTTAAACATTATTTCTTACTCAGAAGACTTATTCTTCAGCGAAGAAATGTCGAACTTGACATCAATTTCGCGTTAGCAATTCACCTTTATACTCGTACATATCGTACTCGTATTTTATCGCAAATGAGATGTGCCGTGTGGATGCCGGCTTAGAATAGTGCTACTTCATGTCATCTCGTGGAAGTCGTAAGAGGCGACTAAGGGAATAAAGGCTTGTAGTATTGTTAGGCGTCACTAATATACACATGGTCAACATCTTAGCCTGATTGTGCAAAATATAGTTACACAACCCCACCCTCACTACCTAACCTACCTCACTCTGGGAATGAAGGCGTGACAGTATGTATGTATGAAATGCAAAAAAATCGTGTACTTACATTTTTTACGACATAAATAGATACGGTCAATCATTCTGAAAACCTAATATTTAATTGGTAAAAAAGTTGGTAACGGATAAAGCATTATTTTAAGACATCTTAACTTATCTTACTAATATTATAAATGGAAAGTTTGGATGTTTGAATGTTTGTTACTCAATCACGCTTCAACCGCTGAACGGATCGGGATGAAACTTGGCACACATATAGATTAGGTCCTGGAATAGGACATAGGATAGTTTGTAACACGCAAATTGATTGGACAGCTCCTGAGGGAGCAGCGATAAACGACTTCTACACGGCCGTCAAAATTTCTGTTAGTATAGGTAGGTATTTATTTTATGTCCTTATTAAAAAAAGTCGCTTTTTTATTAAATTAGATTAGATATTACACTAAGTCTCAGTGTAAAACTATTACATTTTTAATCACGTAAAAACTATATTTTCGATCAACTTCGGAAACATTCTAACTTAAAATACTTGTTTTCTTATTTTATTTACAAAACAAACCACAAATAAGTCCACCCTGTAGATTGAAATTTAAACCCAAACTTTATGAAAACAATACGCAGGGTTGTCAATCAATAGAAAATCTACTTTTACTAGATTGGAACCCTTTTCTATTAAGTTATGTAAACAGAAACTTTGGCCACTGCCTTTTAATAGGCATTCTCAATTACGCTAAGCCTTTTAAGACCAGAGTTGAAAAAATAGAATTGTTATTATGAAACCAGTTTTCATTAATCGGGTTGTAAAATATTAAACGGGGTAAAGAGTTGTAGAGAAAAGGATCGTAGGCGGCGGCCTATTTAATTAAATTTTGTTAGTAAATTTTGGAACTGATTTTCGAGTAAATATTTATACAACTCTGTTAAGCCTAGATAGGTAGAAATAAATGTCAATTGCCACCGATAATTAGTTTTATACAAGTCTTATCTTAGGACCTTTTACAGGGCCCGTCCATCAACCATCCGTCCATCAACCATCCGTCCATCAACCATCCGTCCGTCCACCATCTCTCCCCCCTCCTACTGTCAAGCGTCTGCAGTGTTTACATTGTTGTGCTAAGGTGTAGGAATAAGAAAACCCGTGTAATAACTAGCATAGAGGCATCTTAGTTTTATGAATTGGTAAAGCATTAGCAGTCTCAGGATTGCAGTCTTGAGATTACAGATGTTTGTGCCCTATGTGCTCGTTGCCTTTTCCATGCCATAAAAAAGACCGCGATTTAACATGTACCCGTCAGTTTTTTTTAATCGTTTTTGTGTTACCTTAACACTAGACCCAAAGCATAATGTGTGAGCGAGAGGAAAACATAAATACCTCCCTTTTAAATACGTTCCTTTAACTGACTCAATTATTAGGTGAAAATTATCGAATTACAAAACCTTCATGCATAAATTGACTGGACTATTAAAATTTAACATTTGCAACAAGAGTTGTCAGGAATCCTCCCGATTATTAAGGCAATTTGTAAACGCGGAAACATATCTGAGCCCGCGATCGCCCTGGGACGTGCGCTGAATGTGGACGAAGTGATGACCCTGGCGTATTAGGGATAGTTCTGTTATGAGGAATTGGGGGAAGCAACACATTTGAAGAATGGGCTAAATTTTAGAAGATTTATTGCTGTCGCGCTGTCACAGAGTTTATTATATTCTGCTGTAAATAAAACAATTGCATATTGGAAAAATATACCTGTAATAAATAGAGAAAGTTACATCTAACATACATCTATAGCCTACTCTTTTCTCAATGGCCGGCAATTCAGCTACAATTATACCGCTCCTGGGGTTGCAGGTGTCCATGGGCAGAGGTGATCACTTCACAAAAGGTGACCCGTAACGTTCGCCAAATTGCCCCCCCCCCCCCCCGAGCATAAAAAAAATCAAAGTTTGTAAATGTTTCTTTAAAACTGGACCGATTGTTTTTCTTCTAAATGTGAAAAAAATCATAATTTTAATTTGTTTTTATTTTACCCGTTAAGATTTTTCAGTATTTCAGGTAACAACAGTATAATTCGGCATTGCATAATTTTCTATAATACTGATTAATTTCACTAACATTATCATTTTGCAAAACGCTTTTTTCCGAAATTGTAAATATTTTTACAAAACTAACATTTAGGGTTCCAGAAAATAGTCCTGAAATAAATCTTAAAATATTTATATTTACCAGTAATGTTAGTACGTTCCTAGTATTAAGTATAATTAATTTAAAAAAAAAATGGAATTACAGCGTTACTTAGAAATAGTTCGCACGGTGAACATATATATGCTCAAGTGTCATTAACTAAAGAGTAAACGAGGGAATACGTTTGTATGGACTAAACACGGCTCGCCCGCATTTCCTCTTAGATAATAGAGAAAAACAGCGAGAATGCCGAGATAAATGTGTTTGCTTATGGCGAGGCAACCCTATAATTAGTGGGGTTTTATCTTTCAGATGTGGAGAACTGAGGGGGAATTATGAACTATTAAAACCTGCCATGTTCCAGTTAGTAAAAGAGATAGAGCTATATGAATGCTATATTTCTGTACTTTTTCTTGCATCTCACTTGACAAGTTTATTACGAAAGCTACAAAAAAAAGGCAAATCGGACGTGTTCCTGAGTAATGAAAGATGTAGGTACTAACTTGGAGCTTAAGATCCTGATCTATGTATAAGTAGTGGCCCCTTACTCTTTTTGCAGGCTTAATATTTTTTAAACAATATTAACAAACTCGAGTGGTTTGTTAATATTATGTTTTAGTGGTGGTGTTCTCGTGGATGTTGTAAGAGACGACTAAGGGAATAAAGGCTTGCAGTAGGCGAGGGGCTTGCAACCTGTCACTAATACGCTGGTAAACATGTTAGCCAAATTGTGATTACAGAATTATTAACAAGTGTTTAGAGTTGTAAGCAATTCTGTAGCTCTGCCTATCCCACTCTGAAAACGAAGGCGTGAGTTTATGTATAATGTCCGTATTGTAACAAACCCGACCATTTATTTAGGGGGTTTTTACTAGTTCAAATTTCCCAATCTTCCCTACACTTACACTGGCCTTTCTGTTCTATGCACGTACAACACATCAGTTTCCTACACTTCGCTGGTTCTAATTCACAGCATTCAATCTATCTTTATCCAACACCAAGGATAAACAGAGACAAAATACACCGGAAACATTCGATTGGGTTGTTTATACAAATAACGTTGAGGACTCTTTGAACGTGAAACTTGAGTAGGGTTGGGAAATACTAAGCGTGTTTTAAGGAAAGTATTTAAAAGTATATAGGCAAGTATTGAATCCCTTTTTTTTTGGTGTCTATTTTTTTCATTGGAAATAAGACACCGTAGCACCGCATAAATTCAACCGCTGATAATATTAGACGAAATCAGCTCTTATTTTCATATGTCTGCTAAGGCTATGTCTATTAAGACATTCTTCAGTACTTATAGTTTTACATACATACATTAAATCGCTTATGGTTTTGATATAATGTTTTAGGTTTATGAGTACAAAAGTTAACTTAACTTCTGACAGAGACTAGTAAAAGTGCCCGTGATGCCTACTAACTTTAATGATTTTAAAAGCAACCACTTTTCTAAATTTGACGAATTTGAAGTTATGAGTGTTTTTAAAATCTATACAGCCTACATTAATTTTAAAGCATTAGGTAGTGCATTTATCGTTATACTCGTACATGTAAATATTGCAAAGAAATTAATAAATATTAAATCAGAATTCACTTGTTTTTGTTTTGTACAAAAGTATTTAAGAAGTATTTTATACTAGATACAAAATACTCGCCACTCAATCCGCAGGGTTGTCAAAAGATTTGGGTCAGGGTTGGCATTTTATTCGACGTTAGGGTAAATACGGACAGGGATGAGATCTAATTAGTAGATTAGAGTGATGGTTCTTAGTTTACCGACAACAATGTGCGTCCCTGCAACAAAACCTTTTACAAATATAAAATAGAAAATAATAATAAAATATTACAGTAGAGAAGGTTAATTTAAACAACTGAGTTAATTGTAATATACTGTCATTAACTGAGTCACAATAAGTCTTTTGTATTACAGTATTACCAACTTTGAAGTCACGCTGTCTGCATATGCAGTTGCTTCCTTGTTGACATACTTATTTTATTTTCAAATGAGCTGAATATTTAAATACATCTTATGCTAACGAAATAGAGTCGAAAAACGTCCATCAAGCAGACAAATATAAACAACCAGTATTGATACTCGGTAATCGCTACTGGGATAATTGATTGGCCAACAAGTACCTATTTAGAATCAAAAGGACGCAACCCATAACAAACGCCATACAAATTGTAACTTTCACGAAGTGGATTATGATTTTAAATGCAGCAGCGACTTGTGTTGAGTTGTGTTTTTTTTTAATTTTGGGTGTAAGTGTGCTTAAGCATTGATGGGGAACGGGCAAACATCATTTGACCATTTTGCTCTTTATTTTTGTCGGCGATTAATGTAATTTGTTAATTATGTTCATTAATATTGTTCGCTCTGCTCTTCCTTATTTAGAGTTATCATAAAGGCAATGGCAAAAGGTTTGGCATGTATAAAGAATAACCATTTTCTTTTATTTATCATGCGTTAGTGTTTCAATTATACAATGCACGGCCAATCCTGTCCCAGCTATCTTAAAATTGTATTCAACTAATCGTTGATTTGGTAGTGTGTGGTTAAATTTGGCATTTGCTACAAAACCTGGAGTTAAAAACCGTGTCGAAACGATGCTTTATATAGAGACAACACTAGGTATTTAGTTTTACCCCTTTACTGCCCCTAGGGGACTACAAAACAGAGTTAACCCTAAAACTGTTCTTTTTCTACAAATCCAAGTAACTGACAGATTTTATATTTTGCAAACATACTGTGGCGATTTAGAGTAGTATATATAAACGTGAGCTCTTAGACTAAATGATGAAAAAATAAAATGATGAATGTAACATCGTGTATATTAACCAATTTATTTGGTGGCACTAACACCATTTTTTTAAATGTGTACCAATATCTAACCTTCACAATCCCCAGGTTTTTTTTGTCAAGCAAAAGTGGAACACTGCTTAATGTGAATATTCTATAGCGCTTTTATTTGAATAAACATTGTATTACAAAATAAACTAACAAAATTCAAACACGGGCAATGTTACTTGCAGGGTAGAACTTTTTACTTTGAATCTAGTACTTAAAAAAAACTGATTGGGGACGAGCTTAATGTCAAATAAAACGTCTGGTGATTTTAACTTGTTGTAACACATCCTACTACAGTACATTATTATTTTGTAACTTTAGAGTAGCTGTTACCGTCAAATGAATGAGAGCTCCCATAACACCAACAACCATACAATTAAACCGCGTTTCAAGAAGGATATAAAATATGAGCTTAAACATGTGGAATATTTGATTATTAGGAACCAAATTAGTTTTATACAAGCACAAAGTTAACTCTATTACGCTTTAACTCTATATTATTATAATGAAGTGTTAAATCGGTCCGATTGGTAGCGTGTTAGTGCGCGCGCTCGGCCCTGCGCCAAGTACGCCATAACGCGTCAGATTTGTATGGTATTCTGAAAGCCTGGCTCTCAATACGTACGTGGTCTAATGTGGCCCGTGTTACAAATCGTCACCTTAATATAGCGAAGGACTGGACAAGTGTTAAGGCATGAGTGTTTGGCGGTATTTTAGTACTGCATTAAATTTATAATTATAATTCTGTAATAGAAAAAGTTGGTATTGATTGGCGCACAATTTTCCGGTTTCCTTATGAATTATGTCATTACAACACACACACACACACGTGTTTAGCACAGTTGGTAGCACAGAACAGAAAAAACAGTAGAAGTGTCAAGTGGGCATGTAACGTGTGGCGCGGTTATGCGGAGTTCCGCATAACCTACCATACTTTTGCCGCGATCGCTTATTTCGATATTTCTAAAATAGGAAATAAATCCAGAAGCATACTTAAGCATAAGCCTTATTGTGCTATTTTTGGAATGTAAAAACGATAGCCGCACCAGAAACATTTTCCATGGTGGCGTGTTGTTTTTATGATAGTTTGAGTATTGGCGACAACAGGTCTGATACTAAGCGAAGCTCATGCCACTTCCACTGTTTTTTCTGTTCCGTGGTTGGTAGTGACTTTGCCTACGAAGCTTGCATCCCAGGTTCGGTTCGCGGTATAGGCAAATATTTGTGTCATGAGCGCGATTTGATCCTTGTTTTCTATGTATTAAAGTATTTCTCTACGTAAGCATGTTTATGGTTGCCGACTAGTGACCTATAGTACAAGCCTAGAGTGTAGTTTATGACTAGGACAATTTAACAAGGTGCTCAACTTCCTATGGGTTCTTCGGAATCACTACCGCCACCGTAACCGTACTATCACGAACGTTATGAACGAAATTTATGACCCATTTCAAGAAAAATCTGCTTGAAGTCGTCAATGTCATTAGAGATGTCAAGTCATTTGTAACGTTTAGGAAACTCAACCTTATTGTTGTAGAATGTCAGATTGACTTTGGACCTAAGGTGGGTATCAAATTAAAGTTCACGACTGTACATGGCGCAACTTACATGAATCCCAGTGATGTGAAAACTTGTTAACTTTGCATTGTAGACCGAATTTTCACTTGTCACCTATGATTGTCAGGATGGTGAATCCTTGCCATTAAAAAACATCCATTAGGTACCTGCGCTGTAAAACATTAATAATGAAGTCTTCTTATATAAATTTCCAACTAAACGCAGCACAAGAAAATGTTGCAAACTTTAAAAATATTTTCCCAACAAATTATTACGTTAAACTTAAACCCGCCGTCAACATGGTAATTAATTTGAAAGTTAAAACAACGTCCAAGTGTCATAAATTTTAGAATAAACAATGGAGACCAAGTAATTACGGTGTTGTTATAATAAACATCCTTAATTATGTAGTTTTAGGCTAACAATGTTGTTATAAAGATCTGTCACCTTTATGAAATAATATCCAAGGTTAACTGTTACTTATCTCGTAGAAACTTAATGTATAATTGTACTCGTTTCACAGAGTAGCTCTTGCTGCATAGTGAATATTATGTACTCCGTAACTGTCGTGTATATCAGAATAATGTACCTTCAATATCGATCTTGTCTTCGAAATGCTACAATAATACATTATTGCCTAGGCACGGAAGTAGGCAATTGCGGGCCGAGTATTATCTTAAACGGACGAGCTTGCGAGTCCGTTTAAAAATACGAAGCGCGCAATTGCCGTTCCTGCCAAGACAAATATAGTGCTTTTCACAAAAATCGCAAGAAAAAAATTGTGTTGGAGTAAAGCTTTCTCTTTCAATATTTTTGGCGTAGGTACAATTAAAGTCTTCATCGTTTGAACGAATTTTTTGAATTGCATACAAACAGAAACTTCACGTGAAAAAACATCACTCTTTACCGCTTTTATGTTTAAGACAAGGAGAGTTTAAGTAAGATTCGTTTGTAAAGTTTACGGTCAGTTCAAAGTTCGATCTGCTACGATCTTGTTCGATCTACGTCGGGATGAAGGTACGTCGAAAATTCAAGACGACGTGAGTGTCAGTGAAATATTACGTGCGTCGTGTATTGAATGTTAGGTTAAGTTAATGACTAGTGCTGTGATAACTCAAAATAAAAACAAATCAACTAGAAAACCGGTTTTTCACTGTTATTTCTCATCTTATTGCCTTCATTACTTCAATATTTTTCTTGTAAGTTCATGACTAAATTGATAAAAGGTCAAAAGACGTAATTTTATTCATTTGACATTTGACATTCCTTGATGTTATGTCAATGAAGAATTGGATCGCGTACAATGAAAATTAGGTACATTAACTTGTAAGGAAAAAATAAAATTTAAGCTGGACATAATATTTTTAACAACTTACAGAACAAAAGACGTTCAGTTTCAGGAGTAGAAACGATCCATGCATTTAAAGCCCCGAGGTTTTAAATAAATTTGATTGATTAATTAGTATGAAAGTTATTGAGTTTGAGCCATCGTAATATTGACGATATAAAATGCGCTATTTAATTGTAGCACAGATTTTGTGACTTGGCCCATTCTGATGGCCACCGTTACTTTAATAATCTAAGAGGCAGTTTTGTCGCTCATTAGTAAATAACTTATTAGTATTTGACGGCCACACGTTAGAATGAAACGAATTTATTTGGCTGGAGAGAATTAGTAATAGGTGTAGTAAAAAGTCTTAAATTATATAATTTTGTCAATGCGTTTTACAACAATCAAGGTTGTTGTCAAAATTTTAACCTTGAACGCAGATAAATTATTTTGCACAAACCACGAAATAAAGTTTTATGTATGTATGTTAGGGTCAAATCTTGCAAGTTCAATTTGACCCACTTCCCGTCAACGGAATTGGCTGAAATTTAGACCACATTATGTAAACCCGATGACAATGCAATATTAGGGTATGTAAGAGCTGATCTGATGATGGAGGCGAAAGGTGGCGACAGGATCTCCGCTATACTTGACGTAGACCCACCGTGTTGGGACTCATTAGTTCGGTCTTAACAAGCAGAAAAAGATTTTGCAAAAATAGTACAGCTTGCAACAAAAGCTTGCCCCAAAAATGAAATTTTTGACAGAAACTTATTTTAAAATTTAATGTACAACAAAGAATTATTTCTTACATTTAAATAAACACCTCATATACCACTCAAGGTTTTGTGCGAGGATAACTATAACTGCCCACTCTGACCAGAGGGGCTATTGTCTAACGCACTCGCAATGGCACCCGGCTTCATAGTGGAGCAATTGTTTTCATTTTGTATGCAGACAAGCCTTTGATTTTCAAAATGAAAACGATCGTGATTGCGAGTTCGTTAGACAATAAGCCCTCAGTGCCCATAGTACGTGTGTGTTACGGCCATCGGGCAGTGGGGTGCGTTTTTATGCGCCGCTACCCTCGATGGGGTGGAAATACCTGGCTTATGGCGCAGAAAATCCACCAAGTACCTATAAACAACGCTTGTTTATTATACTGGCAAAGTAGATAATGTGCAGTCGGGTCGATATCAGTTACACGACTTTTAAGCACACTGCAAACCTAAGTTAATAGCAAATAATGTGAAGTTGCATTATTTAAAGCATAGGTAATTCAGAAAAAGAAATGTTTCTTGGTTACTTTGTCATATCTAAACTTAGATTTTGTCTTACTTTTGTAAAGTTGAGTTAATTTGAAAGTACTTACTCAATAAGAACCCTCGAGTATAGTTGTGTGGCCCTTCTGAATCGTTTGAGATGTAGAAATAAAGGATTGTCTGTTGTCTTTTGTCTTTTATTTGCAAACGTAATGTACGTGGACGAGGCACTAGGCATCTTGTTACGAAAAAGTTTACAAAGGAACTGTGTCTAACCAACCGCGATAACATAACCACAAAGTAAACAAAGAAAACCCACTAAAGTACGATTCCAAATTGATTGTGCTCACATTTTGTAACTTTTCCTCTAAGGGCCAATGTTACTCGCGTTACGGCAGTAATATTCGCCCCTGAGGGCGGTGCAGCCGTCTAAAAGTTTGTATCCAATGTACGGTGAGTCACGCGCGCCGCCCGCGGCAGTAGACTCACAGGCGTCGGGCTGATCGCCCACCAGTTGAGTGCAGAACCGAAGTTCAAGTTCGAATTTCAAAAATTCGAATTCGAATAAAATTGACAATTCCAGAAAACTATAGCCTTATAAAATTATTCTTGCTTTTTGAAGTGTTGTGTTTTGTGCCAGGATTAAAAGTTTGTGGTTTTAAGTACTTTGATTGAAAAGTTTGTTTGCCAGAAGAAGCTGCGGTTGCGAAGGGGATTATTATTTTCAGGTAAGTGAATTAATTTAATTTAACTTCTGTTCATAATTAATTTTACAGTTGATGTTATTAAACAAGGTTTAGGTTAAGACTTGTTCGAATTGAGTATGCCGTTGGATTGATTAGTTTATTTATTATTAACAAATAAGTTATATCAATATTTTCACCATTTTGGACCGTTTTGAATTATGTATAACATAGATGTAATACGACAATGTAAAAAATATGTTTACTTACTTCGTTTTACAGTTTTTCAAAAACAAAATAAAATCTAAATAAATCATAAGTCAGTATTTTCATGAAAAGAAAAATAACTGAATCAGCACTAAAACACACGAAAGTACAATGTATGAATATATTAAATTGGTGTAAATCATCGATTTTTAATGTTCTAAATCTTTATTTACTTACCGCCTTAACTAGGAAAATCTGAGAGGCAATTTCAAACTCCTGTATAAAAAATTGTCGCAAAGAAACGACTTCATCGTCATACACTGAATCTAAGTGCGACCGTTACATTAAATAACCTCATTAAGTAAATGTGTAATGAAAGTGAAGAAAATTGCTATTTTGCAATATAATTTTTTTATTAAAATAACGAAAAAAACCTTTGTAGACTACTTCACTTCGAACTAAATTTGCTTATGCTCCTATTTTGCAGACTAATTTTTTTACGAAAAGTACAAATCCTAAAAATGTACGGTACCCAAATGTATGAATACATGAGAGGCTAGATAAACTTAAATAATAGTAAGAGTATCCTCTGTACATCATTAAACTTTCTATTGCTCATAACGCGTTGGGCTAAAATGACCTTGAAACAATTGCGAGTAACGATTTGACCAACAATTATGTCGTAAATCATCAACAAAATATAAGCTAAATACAAAATAGGACAAATACAAAACAACTAACAGAGAGCGACTTCCAAGAAGTTTGCGCCGCCGAGTAATTGTTTAATTTCTGAATTAAGACAATAAAGGCGAAAGACTAAATTTCCCATCGTGCTGAATAAATGATTGCTAACTAAAGCTGCTCAAGAAATAAACAAATAAATAAATATTATCTTTAGCTTATCGAAATACGTCACTTGGGTTAAGAACGATGATCCCGAATTTGGGATCTTGATATATTAAATTCTAAACCCGAAAGTGCGATATTTCCGTCATCTTTTATCCTTCCTCGCGTTTTCTATTTCCCTGCGACATATGTATTTACATGTACAATGTACAAGACACAAACACAAAATAATATTGACACTACATTTTGGAACGTGATGAAATAAATACCCGATAAAACCGATAAAAGAAAACTAAACCGGGTAAAATCCAGAAATGAGATCCAAAGAAAGATGGCGCCATTATTTGATGGATGATGAAAATTCCTTGGCCTCTATTATTTATTCTGAAAATAAATTAATTCCGAGGGAAAAAAATTAAAGGAGACCGTGTCGATTAAATATTGGACTAATGAGAAAAGCCCTGAAGGAGAATTTTGGATTGTAACGCTTAGAATATTTAGAAGAAATAAAATTAATTTGAAGATAGAAGATAAGTTCTTGGATTAGAGGTTATGGATTGTTCTGGAATAACGGTAGTCAGGATTGTTCTTTAATATTCCAGGTTTTATTTAAAAAGTATTAAGACAATAAAAACAAGTTTAGTTCATCAATGGGAATTTCGTTCGTTGAATTTTTCAAAAACGAATATAAATTTCACCGGTGATTGTATAATTTCTGCTGAAACCATGATGTTTTCAGGATATCTTAAACATTAATTACGTCTATTACGCATTCTAACCTGACCTAACCCTAATAGGAAGAAATTGATAGTTCGTATGCCTTAAAAATCAATGTACCTATGTTGATTATGTTTTTTCACGTAGTTAAATTAAATACTTAAAGTTTTTATGCAAATTAAACTAAAAAATGGGGTGTCCCATGAGTGTCATGAACTCATGCATGACTATAAATAATAATAGTCAGCCAACCCCGTAAACGAGCAGTTATAACTTAAAGATTCTTGCCAACCAAAAAGTATCTCCGAACTATCTACTGACCGACGGTCAATATTTGTTGACGCGAATCGATCAGCGGTAACAAACACTCGAGTAACAGACTTTTTTTAACAAAACCACGGCGCGTGTTCTCGCACGAGTTTTATCTTTATTCTAGTTATAGTGTTTCTCCAGTGGAATAAAGTTTGCACCTTTTCACCTCCTAATACGACACAGTATGATCTATCAGTGTAATGTAGAATGTTTAATTGTAACACGAAGCAAATTTTTAAAAAACTAGTTAAGAAAACACTACTTAGTACCTTTTGCAATTCAACCTGTTAGGTTTCCTTTTGTTTTTTTTTCATTTTTTGTTTTTCTTATAAACTGTCACATCAACTGTAGGTATCCCAATTCTTACCAAGCTGTGAATATGTTTAAAGTATAGTTATAGATAGGTTAAGGAAAAGTAAGTGTACAAAAATAATCTTTTAGCCAACAAACTACTTAGCAGTTTGCCGAACTTTGTAATTAGATATAAAGTTTTATGTTGTTACTGAGCTAAAAAAAAAAAATGTTGTATTATGTCACTGTGATAACAATCCACCACTATTTCATTTCTGTGGGTTTGATCATTCTCTCTTATTTTGTCAGAGTAACTCAGTCTAAAGTCTTCCTTGCCTTTTTCCTTACAGAAAAAGGGGTTTTTTCCACAAAATGTAATTATCGCGGCAAGGCAATTTGCTTTACGTGATCGTCCGGCTAAACTAGTATTTTCACGATCAGGAGTCTGGGGTTTTTCTTATAAGGGGTAAGTATAAGTGAGCTAGGTTCAAATGACATTTTTTTTGTCTATGTTTGACGATGCGTGGAGCTATAACTGTTGTTGGTTTAAACTATTTTATTTGTTTATTGAAAATGAGTTTGAATCGTCCGCATAGTTTCGAAGATGCGGAGGTTTGTTACTCAATATTTCGCTATAAAAACTTTTTCGTTGTCCTTGTTTGGATAAAAAAACGTCATTACGTAACTACACTCGCGAGCAAAATAAATGCATTACTGCAGTTTTTATTTCCACCTACTATCTTTGTCAACCGGCTTTTCTGTCTGAAGTATTTACATAAATGAAATTATGTTTCTTGTAAGTAATCTAAGCTTTACAAAAAGTAAACGAACATGGAAATCGGCGCAGTATTTTTCAGACTATAATTTTCAGTTGGGTAAAAATGTACAAAGGTTTGGATGGACATGAAAAATGCAAAGTTATGCAATTTTTTCGCTCGTAAGTGTAAGAATACCTATAGTAGGTAATCCCAAATTTAACTCGTATGGGTGTGTTACAATCGCTTTTTCCTTAATGTGTACCTACTTTTTAAGCGTGTTTAATAAATTTATGAACACAGACCGATCTAGATAAAAATGTATACGGTAAACCCATCAAATGAGACCTACGGTTTATTTCAATGTTTTTTATTAAACATCAAAAGATGACTGAAGTGGACGTCCGGGAAATGGCATAAAGCGTGTTGCGGAGGCTGCAGTTAATATTGCTTGTTAGTAGTAACTTCAGAATGCAATGTTTGTAAAGCTGTACATGTTTTTGAGTCTGTATTCGACATAACAATGCTTTTTTTCCCATACAGCTCCAAAAATGGAACGCTTTACTGATTTTTAAGTTGTGAATATAAGAAAACAGGATTTTGTATCAATCTGTTAAAAAAAAAGCTGGTTCTTAGATTGGTTTCATGAAAATTGGTTCGGCTATCAATAAGATGAGCCATTAGATCGGGGATTTTTTTCTATTTAATTGTTTTTAGGGTTCCGTAATTCACGCCTTCATTCCCAGAGTAGGGTAGGCAGAGCTACAGAATTACCAAAAACTCTAAAAATTTGTTGATATTTCTGTAACCACATTTTGCACAATTAGGCTAAGATCTTTACCAACGTATTATACGACATATTATTTACGTAGCGCTTATGAAAATTTCATACGTTTGTCAGTTTTTGAAAATCTTTTACGCTAGAAATAAGCAGGCTACAGATCATTTGTAAACGAAGCATAAAAATATCTGTCAGTAATTGAGGCAAAACGCGACATGCAACTCAGAGCCTTTTGATTCCGTTTAACTATCAAACGGAAATGTATGCAACAAGGACAGAACCAAACTTTTAACATGCAAATAGAACTCGAACGTAGTCAGCGATTGAAAGATAGAAGTGGACTCTAAGGACACAATAGGGCATTGTGCAGGCTGCAGTTAATGCTCGTTAGAGATGCACTTAAATGCTATATGCATTTAGAACTTGCCATTAAATGGACCATTGTTTGATCTTTTGTATTTTGTACAGCTTTGCTTCAGTGATTTAAAAAGGCGTTTCAAAATGAAAGGAGCCATATTTATATTTTTTAACAAACTTCAAAAAAGGAGTCTCCGGGGGATTCAAATGATTTCTCCGTCAATTGTGGACCGATTTGAAAATTCTTTTTTCTTTTGATAGGCTTTCGAGGTGGTCCCATTATCAATGAATCGGTATCTGATGAGGGATTCGGGAGTTGAAGAAACCTCAAAGGTCTAAAACATTACCCTACTTTATCAATAGTAAGGTAATAATGGGTATGGTCTAGGTACACACGCACATCAAAAATTTCTAGGTATAAAAATAAAGTTTTTATAAAAAAAAAAAATTTTAGAACGCACATGCAAAATATCAATACAATTTAGGATTACTTTTTATCCCTGAAAGTTTTGAATGTGTGTGTTACTGTATTTATTAAGTTCGTTGTTTTGCTACCATTTGGGAAAATGAGCCGAGAACTACGGCCGCTTAATGGTCCGGAATAGAGGCACTGAAACTCAGGCGGTGGAATAAGTAGCACAATTCGTTGCAATATGTGACTATTGTTTGCAACAAATGGTTCATTTTTGTATGGTTCATATTACAACCCGAAAATCAAGTCCAAGAACCAGATAGTGACATAGGATAGGGGAAAATGGGTCTATATCATCTGCCATAAAGAAATAACTTCTTTTAAAATGGTAGGTAAAAGGTCAGACAAACTCAAGTCGGCTTTTGGTTTAATCTATGTATGGTGGGAAGCCGACTTCAGTTTGACTGACTTATTTATTACCTTACCATTTTAAAACAATTTTTTTTTGCGTTTTTGAAGGTGATTTTCGGTTTTTTAAATCACTTATTTGATATTATACAGTTCCACTTTACCATTTGATAGATACTTTCTTAATGCAAATGCTGGACTAGTTCCTAAAAATACAAAAATCGCTATATGTATCCCTATGATATTATGTATGTATGTTTGCATGTAAACTCAAAACATGCAGTGGTGTTTTTACCCGAATGATCCCGGAGGGTTATGTATTTCGCGCGTATGTATGTATGTCCGCTCCATTATGACCTCCTGTAGCCTAGACGGCTTGACCGATTTTGGAGAGTGAGGTATCATTAGATTCGTCTTGGTTGGGAAAGTGACATAGGCTATAATATATTAATCAAAGTAGGTAACGGGAATAAAAATAACACAGAGTTTTTTTTAATGTATCGACGACAGTGTCAAGAAAAGGGAGTCGAGATTTATAAAGCTTTCTTTTTCTTATTTAGGTATATAGATCTATTCCAAACCTAAACTATAGAACCTCAAAGATAAGAACTTAGAACTTCAATGTCCACACCCATTACATGATGACCCAATAAGGCGTAATACGCTACCATGACCTATTCTCACAACGATGATTGACATTGTTGTAACGCACGAGTATGTCCGTCTTAATAGACTATCTCATCATTTCATCATCCATCATGTCCCTAGGTATTTGTTTCCATTCAATTCTCGATCAAATTGAGTGTAAGTGGAACTTTGTTAAGGCAATTTTCTCTTGAGTCTATTTTATTTTTATATAGATTATGGACAGGTATCATCATAAAGTCTATAACGAGTGCCATAATCATTGTTTGCCCTTATGCTTTGCTTGGTCGAAAATCTAATGGTCGAAAACGGTTTTTTATTTATTTTAAAAACTAACCTAACTTAACTAATCTACTCAATAGATATTTATTAAATTATGTAATTTTAGCCTAAAAGGATGTTAGGCGAAATGATTTTAGACCAAACAATACATTAGGAGAAACAATTTTATGCGTTAAAGGGATACCTAATATCTATTATTATTGTACTTTATTGTCTTTTCTATTTTGATACAGTAAAGTTGCCGAAGTGTTTGCCCAAGTAACGCATCCTTTCTTTTAACCGACAATCACATTATGTATAACCGCATTTGCATCTTTATGCGTTCAAGGTTTTTTTTCAAGGTACTAGATGATAGTCAGGAAAACGCTTATGTTCGTTGCTGGTAGTGTTTCGTTATCATATTAAAAATTTAAAACTGCAACAGTTAATTTAATGGGTACATAATTCCGAAGAGTCATGATTCCGAATTGATAAAAGTTCCAAAT
This sequence comes from Acleris cristana, assembly GCA_948252455.1. NCBI lineage: Eukaryota > Metazoa > Arthropoda > Insecta > Lepidoptera > Tortricidae > Acleris > Acleris cristana. The sequence goes on from OX411794.1 coordinate 7,097,260, forward strand.
GCAATGTTTTTTTCGTGTTCTGACATCGCTTATTAATTAAATCTAACCTAACCTACATATAGCAATTATATCATGCATTTAATCTAAAATAGCTGCACCATGACAAAGCTTTTGGAAAAATGAAAATTCGTAAAATGGATATTCGGGATAAAAAACAAGTAATTTTAAAGTGTTCCAAAATTTCACTAATCCGCTAGCTAGTTACGTGCGCCATGATTGAAATTACAAATGTAACTTTTGGTACAGTCAAGTTTATAAATATATGTACACTTTAGTACCTTGTCTTTTGAATGTCATGTTTAAACTGCCATATTCGATTTGTCACAGAGATTAAAATGACAAGGTACTAAAGTGTGCACATATTTATGAACCCGACTGTACTTTAGCAAGTTACACAAATGTTTATTAAATTTGAATGACGCCTTAAGTCGCGTGCTGTCCCTTTTTACCGTGGCGAAAAAGAAACTGGCAGGTCTCCTAGTTTCAAACCAAATAGAAAGACCAGATTGTATCCTTGCATTTGCCAGTTTGTTTCCAATTCCTTGCAGTAGAGCTCAGGGACTCAAGGGCCGTAGGGACACTATCAAGATGTTGGACAAGGGTATGGCAGTAAATCTTAGGATACAGCTCTTTAATTCGCTGTATCAACGGAGAGGCTTAGCAGTATTATTCTTCTGTCTATACGGGTTGAAACATACGAACTTCACATGAAAAAACACCATGGAATAACACTGAAAAAAAATTGGTCGCTTCTAACAAGATTGTGATTGTTGTGCATAGGCGTCTTGAATCCATACGAGCCTAACAGGACGTTAGACGCATCAACTAAGATGTTAGTTGAATCGCTAAAGAACTTGCTGTTTTTACTATAAGTTTTGTTTGATATAACTAATATCATGAATAGTGTATTCATTTTATGTCAACTAAGAGAAAACCTCTCTTGGTTAGCTCACATTTTTTTTGAGTGAAGTACTGGCTAAGAAACCGGATTATAAGAACAAAAGTATGTTTGACCTTTTTACCCGACTGCGTGACTCAAAGGAGAGTAATGTGTCTATCAGCCTATGTATGTATGTATGTTTGTTACTCTAGAAACTAAACTCGTCGGCCAATTTTGATGATTCTTACGTCAATTAATTTGTCTTAATCTTGTGAGTGTCACTAAAGATATGAAAGTTATCTAAATTCAATATGGCGGCAACCAGACGCCATATTGTGGGTCTCAGGGTATTGATTCTCTCAAAAGCATAGGTGAGCGAATGCAGGAGTGAAGTTCAAGCGGCAAGTTTAAGTAGTCCCGTCAGAGCGAGCAAAACACATATTAGCGCGTGCATTCCCAATTAGGCAGCCTTATACGTTCGAGAAGCCATGCTGCCAAGTTGAATACACGCGCTGAAATGTGTTTTGTTCGCTTTGACGGCACTCCTTAAACTCGCCGCATGCACATCACTCCTGCGTTCGCTCACCTTGAATCAGTACCCAGCTTCAACTTACCGTTAAGGTGGCCTGTGTGCTCGTTTAACTTCTACTTGCTATTAAAAAAAACTTAAATCTCTACAAGTGCAAGTGAACAAACATCCATACATATATGACCAATGAGGAAAAGCTATACTTATATGTCACCGGATAGGTAATTCTAAGTTGTAAAACTATTACTATGGTAGGTAATTCGAAATCTTTGTGTGAAAAAAGGTATCACCATGCAAAGACAGCGGTGTTTCAATCAAAGTAATTATGCTAACGTCGTCTATGTAGGCGTGCCGATGTTCCAGATTTTAAAATATTTCTCACAGTTAATTGAAGTTTGCCGCTACACAAAATCGTTATAGAATTAAAAAGGATATCCGATGATATAGTGCTTATTGTTATTGGTTTCTACGCCAGTGTTCATACCTTTCTGCCCATTCTTCTTTCATACCTAGGTACATGTATTAAAAAACAACTTCTACCTACGACGCCGTCGTCGTTGCGCATCTCGTTCATCGTTGTTACAGAAGGATTCCCCAGGGACTTAAATAAGAACAAATAAACACATCCTCGCATTTGTAACATTAGGACCGTGATTCAGGTTACTAAGAACGTAGCCGGGCGACCAGGTTCCAAAATTGCGCGAAGTATAACACTGGTACAGTCAAGGACTTTAAATTGTTATGCCACTATGGAACCCTGTCGCATAACGTTAATGATCAGCTTTGGCGTAATTTCTTTCATGTGGTTTGACGCTGTCATTATGAATAAATTTAAACAACTACTGATTAATAAATGTTATTACTCGCTCAATGAGTACCTTCATAACTAATTTCAAATGTAGGTACAGTCGCCAGCAATAATATACTATCCAACATAGGGCGCAAAAATATCTGACTCGTCTTTATTACTAGCGGTACAAGAGCGTGTCAGATATTTTTGCGCCCAATTTTGGATAATATATTATTGCTGGTGACTGTACGTGAGTCCTCATCCTAATACTGCGGTGCTCATCAGGGTTCATAACGGACTGTTGAAATAGTAGAGCTATTAATTAATCAAGACCTTTGTAACATTAATAGAGGACGCCCGCGACTTCGTACGCGTAGAATTAGTTTCCCGGTACTCCCCCCATTTCTTCCCGTTGGGCGTCGATTTTCGGAAAATCCTTTTTTAGTGCTCACATCATGAAAGGAATCCCTGTACCAAATTTCAAGTTTCTAGGTACAGTAGTTTCGGCTGTGCGTTGATATATAAGTCAGTCAAGTTTGCCTTTTATATATATAGATAGATGACTGTTATGATAATAATACAATGAATGATTGATTTCTGATTACTAATTTAAATCAATATTTATGATTCGTCAATATTATAAAGTGTGAATATTGTAGGCTTTACCTAAGTTATAAAAACTTTCAACCTTCTTTCTTATGTCTGTAGACTTACTGTTTGTTACGAATGTGTTTATCGTTTATTCCCTGAAGGACTGCGCCAATTTCTCAGACGAAAAGTGTCCAATGTCTTCTTTAGGTAATAAGATATTTTAAGGTGCTTTAGAAACGTAAACAAAACAATTTGACTTATTTGTTTTCAGAACGGATTCATTGTTTCGTATTCGTGAACTTATTTCACTGACATAAGCGGCTGACGCGATAGATCAGTGGCTCTAGACAACCACCACCACCGTGCGTGCACGTCTACAAGCTTTCATAGTGATCCACGTGAGTGACGACCGTCACGTGCCTACACGCGGCGAATTAACCGTAGATTTTCACGGCGATAAACCGTGTGTGTACAAGAGGCCTAAGGCTACCTAAAGAACATAAGCTCGACCGAACCCTTATATCGAATTTAACCAACCACTTAACAGGCGATTAGAGTGTTAACAGCTGTCAAAATGTATGAACTAACAGCCGATTATCACTGATTAACATTTAACATCGTTTGTTGAAATTGGTACTTAAGCAGACAAATGTTTATCACTGTTAAACATTTATTTTCAGAGTCCCGACGCTTTGTTTACCTACTTAGCGATTCAACTCTGCACTGAATGGACGCTGCGGCGCTTAAACCTGAGTTGTTCCGTCTAAAACAACGGAGGTTTCGAGCAACGACTTCAAAAGTTTTGCAGCTGTTTGGTATTAACATACATGTTTACAGCTAACAAATTAATGTTCATGCTAGTTATAAAAGGGATTAGAATGCGAATTAACTGAAGTGGAATCTGTATATAATGACATCGAAGAGAATTGATAAACTCGACGACATACGAAACATAGCCTTAGAAAAGAAACAACTTTCTATTTGAGGAGTTGACAGAGGCATGTGGAACTAGCCACAGGTGCTTCTGTATAGTCCACAAGAAAAATACTCTTTTACCAAACAATTGACAATAGGTTTTTTTTTGAACCCGAGACCGCTAACTTCTATGGCAAGGGGTGTTATTCTTTTAAAAATGGCGGTCGGTCGGACGAACGGGCGAAATCGCAGCGGCGAGTTTAAGTAGTCCCGTCCGAGCGAACAAGACGCATTTTAGCGCGTGCATTCTCAACTAGGCAGCCTTAGGTATACGTTATGTCGACAGAAGCCATACTGCTAAATTGACAATGCACGCGCTTAAATGTGTTTTGTTCGCCCGGACGTGACAACTTAAACTCGCTGCTTCTATTTCGCCCGTTCGTCCGACCGACCAACGTTTTAGAGAGAATCACACCCAAGGTCTCTACCAACTATCGTATCCTCAACGTCGTATGTGTGTATATCTATCTGTCTGTGTGTCTTGTGTGTATTCAACGGATTCAACCAGTGATCCATCCATCCATCACAGGGCATGGGCCCCAAATCACTCTCGCTTGAAAATTTCCAATTACCAATTTGATTTGACTCTTCTATTTGTCAAAGGAGGTTTAAATTTTAATATAACGTTACAATTTGGTATGAAACGCACGTAGCGCTGTCGAAAATTACCCTTTTCTCGTTAAAAGGAGTTTCGGGTTGAGTAAAATGCTACTACATTGTTTCGCACTTTGAAAATGGATGAAGTGAAATATTGAAAGGCTATTTAGGGATAACTATGGGGACAATGCCGTAGGCCGGATCAGCTGGAGTGGTTTTTATGATGGCGTACAACATGGGTACCTATTATTTTATCGAAACACCTTACAATGAAGGTATCATTACGCTGGATTTTCAATTAATTGAAAGAATCTAACCTATTGTTATTCATGTTTAAGATGTGAAAACATCATGGTTTCAGCAGAAAATAGCCTACGATGAAATATTAACGCCTGACCTAGATTCGAGTTGGTTTAGAAATCAAAGTCGACTGTACCTACATACTGTATTCCTCCGTCCTCGTTTTAAGGATGCACAATATTGTACAGACACCATCAAATATATCAAAACATTAGGACGCGCACGCGTTGAATTAGTCTCCCACTAAAACGGGGTAAATAGGAACTAAGGGGTAAATATAGGAACAAAATCTAAAATAAAGCATAATAATATTAACTTGTTACAAATAAGAAAAAGTATTAAATGAAAATAACGTTTCGTTCTATTTACGTTATTTTCAGTCTTGTAATTAGTAATTATATGCTTCATTTTAGGTTGTGTCCCTATTTACCCCTTAGTTCCTATTTACCCCGTTTTACGGAACTCTCCGTATTTATTGGCATTATTTTAACATGTATGTAAGCTTTGAATTCTATTTCCCAATTAATAATACCTGCATCAGCCCCTGGGGGGCTAATATGGCTGCATTTATCGCGCGACAGTATGTGGATAATACATCCGTCACTTTTTGACACGTATATAAGTACGAGAGTGACGGATGCTTTATCCACATTTTGTCACACGGTAAACGCAACCATAATATCGTGGTGGATAAAAATAATGTAGATAAGGCATTTCTGACGACGCGTTATCCTAGTTGGTAGTGACCCTGCCTACGCAGCAAGGTTTTTCGGTTCTAGGTTTGATTCCCGGTATGGGCAAATATTTGTGTGCTGAGCACGAGAATTTGTGTCACAGTCTTGGATATTTTCTATGTATTTAAGTATTTATTCCTCTGTATAAGTATTTATAGTAGTATTGTATTGTCTAGTATCCATAGTAGGTACAAGCCTGGAGCTTAGTTTGGGGATAGGTCAATGTGTAAGATTGTCCCGTTATTTATTTATTATCCGTAACTCTCACACTTACATACCGGTCAGAAAGTTACAGAGTTTTTATTCACGTTTATTCACATCTATAAACAGAGGGCTTATTGTCTAACGAACTCGCAATCACGATCGTTTTCATTTTGAAAATCGAAGGCTTGTCTGCATACAAAATGAAAACAATTGCTCCAGTTTGAAGCGGATTGCGATTGCGAGTGCGTTAGACAATAACCCCTCAGGACCGTAATAACCCCATAGCACGGTCAAATAAACCATTATAACCCATATTCCACTGACGAATCGGAGCATTTGTTTTGGTTCATACTCAAGCCTGTATTCCGTGCCATGTCCCCATCCTCATTCGTCAACGCATTCGTGGGTAACATTAATGTGTTGCAGTTTCCTTAATAGCTAAGATTAGCTGAACCAAGTTATGCTTAATGGCTGGTATTAACGCCACAGTTGGCTCCAGGCATTCCCGGGGTAATCGGTGAGAGGTTCAGTGCCAGTTGGGATGGTTACGAGGCAATTTGCAGGGGATGTAGTTTTCTTGGCACTGAATTGGGTAAAGATTTGGAGAGAATACGTAAGCGGTTTTGTGAGTTGTTTATTGGGTTATTAGGTTTTGTTTAATTTTTATTACTTTTAGAAGGTAGCAATCACTTTTCTTATATATTCGAATTATTTCGATGACAGAGATAAGAAAAGCTTAGGTATACATAAATATTTTGGAACCTTTTTTATTTCTGGAGCCTAATATCGTATGTATAGAGGGATTTTTAAGAAATTAGTTTAATCCGTATACATAAGGAAACATATACCTAACTACATCCATGCGTTCTCGATTTCAAATAAGAGAAAATATAGTTCGGTATTTTGCATCTGCTTGTGTTTTTAAAGACTAACGACCTATAACTACGAAATAGGTACCTACAGTCAAGGATTTTAATTATTATGCCACTATGGAACCCTGTCGCATAACGTTAATCATTAGTTTCGGCGTAATTTCTTTAATGTGGTTTGACGCTGTCATTATTACAGGGTTCCATAGAGGCATAACAATTAAAGTCCTTGACTGTACGATCAAAATTATCTATTCTTTCAAAAACTATTCGTGTTTATTGTATCAAGCATTAGCAAATTTAATTGATTGCCTCCAGTTTTTCAAACACTGCCTTCCCCCACTGCACATTTGCGCCACATATTGGCAAAGTTGGTCGGAAGCCACCTACATAGCTATGCCGGCCGACAGTGGGGTGCGGCGCGATAAATAATGCATTACGTGTTGCGACTATTATAATTATGGGATGTTAAATACATTTACTAACATGTTTTTGTAAGAAACTGACGAGAAATATGTTGAAGTAATGAAAGTAAATGTTTGTGTTGGAATAATACAATAATGTTGACCCATTTCTTAGATTACTTTATAGAGTTCCTTGCCCAAAGGGTGCCAACAAGCTGCTGTTTGTCTCTGTCTGTCAGCCGGCTGTATCTCATAAACCGTAATAGCTCTTTAACCGAACAATTGCCCTCGCGTGTGATATCCATGGACTTATTTCTCTAATAATTCCATGGGAGTGTCTGTAAATAACTCGACATTGGCGAAATATACCTTACCAGGAGTGAAAGCCGTTAAATTAAAATAAGAAGAAACCGTAATAGGTAGACAGTTGACCTTTTCACAGAGTGTGCTATATTACCGCTATGACAACAACAACAAATAGAGCTTAGTATGGGACTATAGTCGGTTCGTGTTAAGAATGTGACGTATCATCGTTGTCCGCCGGCGTAGGAACGTCCCTTAACCAATCAGAGGGCTTATTGTCTAACGCACTCGCAATCACGATCGTTTTCATTTTGAAAATCGAAGGCTTGTCTGCATACAAAAAGGAACAATTGCTCCACTTTGAAGCTGGTTGCGATTGCGAATGCGTTAGACAATAAGCGCTCAGGTTGGTCAGTATTAGGTTATTTTTTATCAATTAACCTTAATCTTTTAAAATATAATTTGTCTGAATTTTAACTTCACTGTTAATACACCTTTATCCTGCAGTTGCACTGATCATTCACTGCATCTTCTTCTGCGAACGGACTATAGGTCAATTTGTGTGAGATCGTCCCTTGATATTTTATTTATATATTAATTATTATTTAATTTTAAATAACAAGAATTAAATTGAACTCTTCCTACCCCAGTCCGACTTGTGCTTGGCTGTTTTTTATCTTCACGTAATCGTCGAATATTAAAATTGATTCACTGTTATTGGTGAGCTGGTCTAGAAAACGGTTTTTAATAGGAACGTGATGAGTGGTGGGTCGTTAATTACTGAACTGCACCCTCACCGTCCCATTATCGGTTGCTTAATCGAGGGTGCGGTTTCGCAGTTATGTCGGAGAAGTTCATCATTCTTAATTCGAATTGATATAAGTCGATGCAGTAGTATTAGTACGAGATCCGAATAGGAGACGATTTGCACCGGGCTGCTTATTCGATCAAAAGTACTTTATATCAAATTTGATACGCTAAATAATATGTAGCGAATAGGTTGGCTGAAAAATTTCAGTCCAGTATATAATTAATTAAAAAATTAAAAATTAACTTTGGCTTAAAAAAATGCAATTGCTTGTTTAATAGACAAATTACATACCAATCGAAAGTATGAAGCCTGTAGAATTTTCAAACGTTAGGTTGACAATTTTTTTCCCGTCAAACTATCCGATAGGCAGGTATAAACAGGTAAGTCGGTACTAATAATTTGCACCAAACCTAACGTTTGCATATTCTATAAGTACTGGACATAAGTACTGGACTGGAATTTTTCAGCCAACCTAATCGCCACATATTTATTATTCAGCGTATCAAATTTGATATAAAATACTTTTGATCGAATAAGCAGCCCGGTGCAAATCGTCTCCTATTCGGATCTTAGACCATAGAGAGTTAAAGTCTACCTAACTAGTTAAAGTGTAGGAGAGTGAGGCTTGACAAGTCTTTTATCGCTAATGTAAACGATTTTCGAAAACTGACAAAACGTATGGAATTGACGTAGGCGCTCGACGCGACCGTCTGACAGCTTATGTCAATCCTATACATTTTGGATAACGAGAACGAACGCCGAATGCATCTTGTCTAGAGCCTTTCACATACAAACTTTCACCACCGCTTTTCAGCCTGTTAGGGACTAATTTTATTTATAATGCTCTCGATACTGAGTTTCTAGTAAGTATTTAATTTAAAAAAATGAGCGAACTCTCGAGCAAACTTTCACCACCTATTCCATCCCCTTAGGGATATTTTTTTAAGACTAAAATGGGTACTATTTTTACTAGACTGCAAAGTCAATAGACGGGTAGTGAGTTTAATAGTCTATATTCTCTGTTAATCTGTCAAATAATACGTCACAAAACGTGCAAGTGGCATAGTGAAAATGCATGAGTTTAGTTTTTACAAATAGGTACATACATACCTTCACGCCTTGATTCCCAGAGTGGGTAGGTAGGCATAGCTACAGAATTACCAACAACTCTAAAAATTGGGATTGTTAATTTTTTTAATTACTCTAATTCGAAAACCATTTCGAGAAATAGGGTTTTAAAGCCGTTCTGAATAATTAAGTTTTTAAAATATTTATCTATATCGGATATTTCGACAAAAGTATATTTGACCTTTGTTTGACTTTCATTTTCGGCTTGAAGCCCTCCTAGGTGTATCTTACGGGCTAGGCGAAAACCGCTTGAAATAGTATGTTTTGCTACACTATTACAATCAGCTTTTATCATTAGATAGCATTGAATTGTTGTAATTTATTAGAAAATGCCAACCCAAATTTAAAATAATCATGTCATCCATAAAATGTCTGCCTAATAAATAAAGATATTAAAACAAAACTATTGGGTCAAATACAAAATTAATGAAAATGGTCTCTTAAAATTACCTATTCTTTCGAATTAGAATGAAAAAACCGTGAGTTATTTTATTTGGCCTATCCCAATTGTTTGTACAATTTGTTGTTGTTTAGTATTTAACTGTTGAATTATTTGTAGATCCTAGTGGTTATTACTAGTATTGAAAAACCAGTGATGAGGCGATAGCCAAGTTAGTAAAGACCTTGCCTACGAAGCTAGCGGTCCCGGGTTCGATTCCCGGTATGGTAATATATTTTTGTGACAAGCGCCAGAACTTGTTTTTGAGTCTTGGATGTTTTCTATGTATTTAAGTAGGCATATATTTCTCTATATAAGTATTTATATGGTTTTTTACTACTTATAGTGCAAGCCTAGAACTTTTTTTAGGACTATTTGTGTGAGATTGTTTGATTAAATTAAATTTATTGACATCACCAAATTCATGAAATCTTACCAGTACACTAGCTTGACGCTCACGAATATTTTTATAACCTATATTGCAATTATATCTAGATGTGTCACATCATGTCGTAATGTCGCTACAAGCCGGCCGCGGTCTGACCGCAGATGTTATTGCGCGGTGCTTGCGGCGACTGCGAGCGACGTGTCGCGACATGTCCTACCGCATTATACAGGCAATCAGGGCCCGTATTATGGTCGCCTTTATCGCGGTGGATAAAGCATCCGTCGCTCTCGCACTTACGTACTGGTCAGAAAATGACATTAATATGTTTTATCCACGTCTATCCACACCAACAAACACGTCCATAATCGGCCCGCTAAACAACCCATAATACAAGTTGGTAATTTTGCCTGTCCTTGTCCGTTGTCCAGTCCAGTGTCCCGTTTCTTATTTTTAACATATATTTTTGCCCGACTACGGCAAAGCAAAACTGAGGGTTATAATTGTAGCAGTCTATGTACCTACATACCTATATTATTATAGTGGGATAGACTTTTTTTACCGAAACTCATTTAATGGAATACTATCATTTGATCGAAATTCATTTCACCGAAAGCTAATTTCTATTGAACCCTTATTATTTTTAAGGCCTGTTTCACAATCGACAAGTAAATTTATGTGCCAGTTAAAGTTAGCTCTCTCCTTGTCTATGTTCAAGTGTAAGAAAAGGAAAGGGCTAAATTTATGTGTCAGATATGCTTTACTTGACGGTTGTGAAACAGGCCCTTAGGCTATCTCAAGTATCGGTTACGTAGGTTAGGTTAGGTTAGACCTGTGACCACCAAAAAATTTCAACTCCTGCTCATGACATGTATATGCCTGTCGATAAAATGAAGTAAAACATTCTATGAAATGAGTGTCGGACGTCGGTGATTCAAGGGTTAACCCTGTTACAGTACTTACCTACCTATCTTTGTATGTTCATCTATTTACGGGTAGCTCTTGGTCTATCTACGACATTTTGACAGATGAGGTGTCATTGGCTTCCTTTCAGTGTTCCGCGTGTCTTTGGGCTTTGGGCTTTGTATTGTCATAATGAAATTGCCATCGCCAATATGGCGGATTTGACAAGCATAATATACTACACAGATACAATAAAATAAATCCATCTGCATCTAGTTCCGTTTCAAAATTTAGTTTTTTATGCACAAATTCTGAAAATGTTAATTTGTACTTTGTGAACGATAAAGTAGCTTGTTATTATGAGTCGAGCTAAGGAACAACAAAGGCGCGACTTTTTCATAAAACTAAAATGTACTTGTTTTAGCTTGACCTGTAAATAAATATAACTTTTATAACAAGTGAGAAAAAGCAAGTTTTAAAAACCCAATCCCTTAGTAGAAGTACAATGTTGCTTTCTGTAGCACCAATCCTGAGAAAATATAATTTCATTTTAGTGGAAAAGTCTCTGTTTGATATTTTCAACAGGAATATAAAAGAAGTTCAAAAGCTAAAACTCGACTACAAAAAAATAAAGAAACAAGCTGAGAATATTGTAATGTTTTATCCATTTACTATCATACCACTTATCGGAGTCAGAAAAGAAACAACCCTTGTCCTTACATGACGACGTGCAGTCCAAATTTATAAAAATCTAAAAGCGCAGTAAGCATCACTAGTGAATGGAACTAGATTTAATATGATCACCATCATTCTTGTTAGCAATCTAATAGAAATATCTATCTTAGTCGAAGGCCAAGAATTATTACAGCAACGTGCACGCAATTGGCCACCCATAATCAATGCCATACAAACGAAACAACATGACTGCTTGGGTCATACACAGATTTAGATTAGCGTCTTTCCTGTGGACATAGCTGGGTAGTGATTCTCTCAAAAGCAAAGGTGAGCGAATGCAGGAGTGAATGTCCAAGCGGCGAGTTCAAGTAGTCCCGTCAGAGCGAGCAAAACACATTTTAGCGCGTGCATTCTCATAAAGGCAGCCTTATACGTTCGAGAAGCAATGCTGCCAAATTGAATACACGCGCTGAAATGTGTTTTGTTAGCTTTGACGGGACTACTTAAACTCGCCGCTACGACATTCACTCCTGCGTTCGCTCACCTTTGCTTTGAAAGAATCACTACCCTGTACCCGAAGTTAACGTTTTTAAGGACTAATGTCCTGGCTGATGCCATATACGTATAAACGGCGTCATGGTCTACTTTAGTCGTATCGGATAAAAACGTAACTTATACGACGACGACGCGACGTGCTAGCCTAGTTGGCAGTGACCCTGCCTACGAAGCTAGCGGTCCTGGGTTCAAATCCCAGTAAGGGCAGATATTTCGAGCACGAGTATTTGTTTCTGAGTTTTGAATGTTTTCTATGTATTTAAGTATTTATTTCTCTATATAAGTATTTATATCGTTGTCTATTACCCATAGTACAAGCCTAGAGTTTAGTTTGGGACTAGGTCAATTTGTGTGAGATCGTCCCTTGATATTTATTTATTTATTTTATTTATTTATAAGCAAACAAGCCTTTAAATATTATTATGTTGACTACAGGGACAACTTTTGTTTTTTGATAAAACGGCATCTACTTTGATGAAGATTCTGTTTACGTCCCGTTCATATTGACGTCCTGTTCGTCAATAAATTAAGCCATGGGAATGACGCCCAATCACGCCAAGTAATGAGATTCCAATCCTCGCGTCATTCACCATTAGACCCTTACCGGGGTAAATCGATGTTGTTTTAAGTTGAAAGAGAATCATAGAGAGTCTAGTTTCCTACCTAAAGCGTTAAAATATTTGCCAGAATTTTCGTTAAAACTATTCAAGAAATATCGCTTCCCTTTTTTCATTTCCATTTGTTTTGAACAAATATTATGTTTTGGACGTTTTGTCTTTTTTCATGCTGAGATAGAATGAGGTGTCTTATACAGAAAACCTTTTTTAATGTGATGTCTGGTGTTACTGTCTAGTCCGCTCTACTATTACTTGTGAATAAGTCGTAGATAAAGTAACATTTTAATAATACTGGTCATTCCATGATTGAAAATCAGAAAACCTTAATTAAAAATGTGAATGAACTTGGGTTAGTTAAAAATATATAAATATTTCTAAAGGTGTAAACAAAATCTTTTATTTTTTATACATATTTCTCATTACTATTACTAAGATCGCTGCTTATGTACAAAAGCGCCACAAAACAAAATATATTTGTGTTGCATTTAAATTCAGAATGCTATACTTTAAGTTTGAAATCAAACTATTTTTAATTTTGTTTTGTGGCGCTTTTGTACATAAGCAGCGGTCATATTCTTATAAAGGCAAAACTGATCTTTTTTTACTGTAGTCAATGCTATATATTCAAGTTGTTAATCTTAGTAATTAATTAAAATGTATGTATTACTAGGTAGTCTATACAAAACCTATGACAATTTAGGCCGATGACATTTTATGCTAAGGAATTTGAACTTACTGCATTTATGGTTAGGCAAACCGCCAAAATTTCACCCAGTGTCAGGCGGGAAATCGAAATTAATAGGAATATGGTATTTTTGTTACAGTGATCGCCTAAATATAGCCATAGTATTTTAAGTTACAGTGTTTATACTAAGGAAAGTTTTAAATTAGGCTTGTGCTATCTTCCGACATTGAAGTAATAAAAATAAGCCGTAAATATAGGGCGATAGATCTCAATTTCACGATCAAGAATATGTACCTAACTCGATTTTGTCAAAATGTCGACTTACTGTGATTCATATTTATTTATTTAATCATTATTGCATAAAAGAAAACACTTAATATACCGTAAAATGGGGTGAATAGGATTCGCGGGGTGAATAGAATTACAGCCTAAAACAAAGCATAACTTGTTACTAATAAGAACTAGTATTACATTGACAAGTCTTTTGGAAAATTACGTTAAAATCTCAGTCTTTTAATTAGTAGAATATGATTGGTTTTAGGCTGCAACTTTATTCACCCCGCGAATCCTATTCACCCCATTTTACGGTACATAAGACAAACTTAACGCTGTAAGGCATTCTCTTATCATTTGAGAATTCATTCATCATTCATTTATCATTTGAGCTGCAGATTAAATGCGTGTCTTTTTTAAATTAATCGCAGTTTCTGCCTTATCTTTAATGCGGGACAGCTTTAGTATTAAAAAAAACCTTGTTAGAGAAAACAACACCCCTCATTAATAAAATAAGTTTTACTTTGGGCTTAATACAATTCCAGAGCCCGCGACACCTCGACGTTAGGGCCTAATTGTATTTGTGGGCCGAATTACACCTCACCGTGGAAAAAGGAAGAACTCAAGCAAAGCTAGCCGACGACAAATTGCTTAATAAGTTTTGCCATAATTCTTTAAGCCGGGATTTAGAAGCAATTCGGGATTCAGCTTAAAGACTTTCGAAGCAAAAATGTTGTTAAAATAATACTTCGCTTTCGGGGTTATATTTAATCGATTAAGTGTTTGTGACTGGATATTAACTTTTTTATTTTTTATGGCAAGGAATGACTCATAGACATTTGTATACATAAGATTATAATCCTAAGACTGCAATCCTAAGACTGCAAATGTATCGCCAACTCTGTGCACGATCGTATAATGATTTTAAATGCTATTTCACCGGTTGTCTTATCTCCACACCGGAACAAAATAATGCAACCCTAATGCTCCATGTATTTTTAACGAGTTATGCATGCAATATTGTTTCCGATGGTTTACTACATCGCATAACTTACGCCTGCTTTGCTATATTGATGACTAAATCCAACGCGAAGCCAATTTTACAAAAACCTGAGGGCTTATTGTCTAACGCACTCGCAATCGCAACCGGCTTTAAAGTGGAGCAATTGTTTTCATTTTGTATGCAGACAACCCTTCGATTTTCAAAATGAAAACGATCGTGATTGCGAGTGCGTTACACAATAAGCCCTCTATTTTATATAAAAAATCTGAGAAAGATCAGTCGGTTTCAGGAGTTGCCAACCAATTACTTTTGAGAAAAAAATAGCTTTGTTTTCTAACAACCTGTTAGTTTTTCGACAAGAAACTCATTGTACCTATTAGTTGTTTTTAACCTCATCTCGAGTTAATTAATAAGTCTTACTTACCTTTTGTTGGTGGTATCATTTGTGTTACCAAGCATCATAGAATCCCATAATTCCAATCTCTAAAATTCTGATTCTGATTCGCAGCCTAGAGTTATAATATTAAGGGTCTGTTTCACAATCGACAAGTAAATTTATGTGCCAGTTAAAGTTAGCTCTCTCCTTCTCTATGTTCAAGTGTAAGAAAAGGAAAGGGCTAAATTTATGTGTCAGATATGCTTTACTTGACGATTGTGAAACAGGCCCTAAATATGTAACAGACCTATCATTCGAGAAACATCCGGTATTACTTTAGTCTCAAGTCTGTCTGCCCAAAACCAAGCTCTTTCAAATGGAAAAGTAATTTTGTTTCATGTAATGGCCTGTTATAAAATAACGAGTGTCTTTGTACAGGCGCGATACACTCTCGAAACGTATTATATGCTTTTATAGCTCGAACAAATGGTGAAATTCCGCGGTGCGGTGCGGTTTGGAATGCTTTGACGGCCGAGTGTTTGGTTTCCACGGTATTGAAAGGTCATTGATTGCATGGAGGTATGAGAATGGCTAGCAAGATTGGAAAGCGCTACTGATTTTATTTTGTGAAAAATACAGGTTCAGAATGTTGAAAGGGAAAATCATAAGACGACGGATAATTCCTGCAAAATATTATTAATTTTAAAGATTATTTGTGCTTAAAATGTTTATTACTCCTGCCAGAACTGTTATTTTTAACGCTGCCTGTTCACTCAGGGATAAACAACATTCCAGGACCTTTCAAAAGGTTTTGCCAGTATTGCTTCTGTACCTTTTATTAGAAAAGTTTATTCCCAGTGTTTCCTTGTACATGAGCAATGAAAAGAATTAGGAACACGATTTATTGAAAAAGTAAAATTAACGCCTAAATTACCACATGCATCAAGTCTTTTAATAATAATAATGATCATTTTCTTTTTGATGTATCTACTCTGTTAGTTTGGTAACATGAACGTTAATTAAAACCGTTTTGCAATTAAAATGAGCACCTTATTATTCTGAGAAGTTTAAATAAAATAAGTTTTAACAAAATGAGATTGTATCCTACAAAAAAAAACATAATTGTTTATACATACTTACAAAGAAAATGATTACTAAACATACAAATAACTATCCATTTAAAGGCGCTGTTACTCGTCGGTTATATGAAGCGAGTCTACTAACGACAGGACCATAATGGCTTGGACGATGCGCCGGAAGAAACATTAGCAAAAGGTCATTATTCACACTACACTCTCTTTAAAACTCTTAAGTACCAAGCAGTCATTCTCCAGCCAGACATTTTTGTATGTCCTCGCACTTAAATAGAAAACTATTGAATTCTGAATATCTTTTCTGATCGTAGAAGCTCTTATTGAGGTGTATATGAATTTTTAAGTATATATCCCCATTTTAAGTATATACCCATCTAGGAGAAAAAAAATCAATAAGTACCCCATTCTCCTAATTAACACGTCGTGTTCCACTTCCGAAATCTCTTGCATACTTATTTCCCTAGATGATATGCAAGAGGAAAGATAAATTATTAGATTTATGATTGTTTTAAATACATGGTACTTTTAAATAGAAGATTAGATGTCCTTATAATAAAAAACTTTGTCCTGAGCCATGTACTAATTAACGCGTCGCTTTCATTCTTGTCCATAAAATTTCCAATTCGCGCGTCGCTCCAAAGCAAATAATTCTAATTAACGTGTCGCTTTTCTAACTAACGCGAGTATAGAAAACTTTCTAATTAAATAACCGCTGTAAATAATGGTCGATATGTTACTAAACTTGGCACAAAATGTATAATCAAGCAAGTTAAAAAAAGCGACATATTAATTAAAATGAGAACACAATCTGGAGAATGACAGCAAGGTAAAACCAAGTAAATGTTCTAACCCAGTCATTACCGAGCGTCAAATATTTATAAGGAAATAGATTTATAGCGTCAAATATTTTTACTTTGTAGCGATTCCGACGTTTTATTTTATTCGTACACGAAGATATTATTTTAATTTTTAGTTGACTACAACAAAATGTTTACTATACCTGCTTTTTGGGTTTGACGCCAAACGGCGACAGCGGCATTTGAGATCTTAGTAACAACAAAATGTGTGTTTTTCAAAAACCAATTATAGTCGAAGTTATAAATAATACCTAAATAACTTATTTAAATAGTATTTGACACCGATTGGCGTCAACGGCAATTATAAAACGCGCAGCCTTCGCCCACGCGGCAATTAATTCAAATAATACCATTAATATCTATGCAAAAGGTAATCATAAATAATCTAACACGATTTACAATCTGTAAATTACATTTGCCTAACAAATCAACGTTTTAGCCCGTAAAGCTTAGATTAACGTAATGATGCCGAAATGGATTGGACGCAATATAATGTACAGAGTGAGATTACCACAGAACAGAAAAAACAGTAGAAGTGTCAAGTGGGCGTGTGACGTGTGGCATAGTTATGCGGAGTTCCGCATAACCTACCATACTTGTGCCGCGATCGCTTATTTCGATATTTTGATATTTCGATATTTCTAAAATAGGAAATAAATCCAGGAGCATGCCTTATTGTGCTATTTTGGAGTGTAAAAACGATAACCGCACCGAAAACATTTTCCATGGTGGCGTGTTGTTTTTATGATAGTTTGAGTATTGGCGACAACAGGTCTGATACTAAGCGAAGCTCATGCCACTTCCACTGTTTTTTCTATTCTGTGGAGATTACCGATCCAATTCGCATCGGGATTTCAATATTACCGGCAGATGTTTTGGTGTTTGGAAATGGATGATATTTTGATTTTATTATTGATATGTGATATGACTTTTTGGGGTTCCCGAAGGGTATCCAACGGGATCCTATTACTAAGTCTACGTTGTCCGTCCGTCCTAACTATGATTTGATGTGTAATAGATAGTTTTTCAACGTATTTTCATTATTATTGTATCGTAAAAACGGTAAAACATACAAGCGTTCAATTTAGTATGATTATAGTTCAAACCCTGAAGAAAAACAAAAAATACTTAAAATGGGCAAGTGTGAGTTGCGATCGCGTTGATTCGATCTAATCCCGAATCCTGACGTGCACTTGACCAGGGTAGTGATTCTCTCAAAAGCAAAGGTGAGCGAATGCAGAAGTGATGTCCAACCGGCGAGTTTAAGTAGTCCCGTGAGAGCGAGCAAAACACATTTTAGCGCGTGCATTCTCAATTAGGCAGCCTTATACGTTCGAGAAGCCATGCTGCCAAATTGAATACACGCGCTGAAATGTGTTTTGTTCGCTTTGACGGGACTACTTAAACTCGCCACTTGGAAATTCACTCCTGCGTTCGCTCACCTTTGCTTTTGAAAGAATCACTACCCAGTATAAATGTAGCCATTTAAAATTTCCATGACTTAATTTTTGTCCCTTCATTTAAACAATGTAACTATAACAAGATACATTTAAAATGGCGAGCGGATTAAGCAAAAATAGACCCTTGGTCAACGGCGTAGGAGGTTTGACGAATGGCATATTAATTGTGTATTGCTATAATTACAGTGTTTCATACTTCAAAGCTTTGTAAGATGATTTCTACCGGTCCTTTGCCGTGACTCCTACCGCATTATATAGTTTATCGATATGCCCATGGAAGCAGTTATTTTTTTTTAGAATAAAAAGTGCCAATAATTCCGTCATCGAGTTATAAAATATATCTTCCAAATGACGCTTAGATAAGTTGAGAAGACAAACGTTAAAGACGTAACAAGCAAACAAACACACTTCCACATTTATATTATTAGCTCAGGCTCATTTACAATCATAGATTAAGAACGCTTTTGATAAAACAAAGCTTAATTGAAGTTAAATATAACTACAAAGACTAGAAGATTTAAATCAGATCTCATTTATACTAAGATCGGTTCAGATCCAAATTGTTTCAATTTTGATTAAAATCTGAAACACCGCATATTAAAGAGTAACGAATATAATTCATTTTAAAACTCACTTGAGAATTTTGTTCTTCCATTTTACATCAAATAAGAGTTTTCGAGGAAGCCAATTCAATATTTGTTTTTCGTTTATTACGATTTCTGCTCGTTAGAGACTTTAATCTCAGTTGATTTATAAAAAGCTTTCTGCGTTCAAAAAGGAAAATAATATGTCCAATTATTGTTCATTGTTTATTGATCGACTTTTTTAAACAATTTATTGTACCTACCAATAAAAGAGATGACGATTTTAAAATAGGCATAAATTTACTGGAAGTGTACAAAGGCGTCTTATCTGATATCTTTAGCATCTTATGTCCTCCTTGCAGGATTTTCTGTCCTTCTCGAAGGAGGCAACTTTGTAACGATTCTGTAGGTGATCTATTGAGCAAACCAATTCAAAGTTTATAAAAAAAACTCTTTTTGGCGCGTTTGAAATATCTCGATACGGTTATTAGGTACTGAATGCAGGATGACTGCACGTCATAGACGTGGCGGAAACGTCTGCTCCTTGGGACGAATTACGACAAGTCTGGACTTGCCGTAATTCGTCCCAATGCCATGATTATGCTCGTTCTTCTTCTTTTTCTTAGTATATACTCGTCCTCTACTGAACATATGCCTCTTCCATGGATTTGCATGAAGTCCTTGATTCGTCGATTCTGGTCCAGGTCATCCCTGCCGTCTTCTGGATATCGTCCGACCATCTGGCTGGTGGTCTTCCTCTGTTTCGGCTTCCGGTTCGCCTCTCCAGTAAAGCATTCTTTGGCTCCATCTGTCGTCATCTACGTGACAAACATGGCCGGCCCATTGCTATTTAAGTTGCGCAACTCTTTTACCGATGTCGGTGACTTTAGTGCGTTGGCGAAAATTACGCTCGTTATGGATCAGGAATTTGGTAAATAAAACTTGGTAGGGACTCCTGTATGTACATACATATTATGCGACCTTGTGACCAAAGTGAGGTCTGAGCCTAGGACTATAGCCCACTTCTTGAGAGAAGTCCTCTTCACATCAGTGGTCTGGTGGTTTTTAGTAATTTACCTCACATATTCGCAATATTCGCCTAAAATTCCTTCTAGTCCGATTTAAAAGGGAATAAGCTTTTTTAACTTCTAATTTTGTAACTCATTTCTCAGTGTGTAGTTTAAATGGTCATTATAGAACGCATATTAACTTGACAATGCTCATTAAAAAACTGTTATCACAATCAAAAGTTAAATTCAGTACGAACCGGAAAACCCAAAAGTGCGAGCCAAAAAATTAAAACCCGGAACCTAACACTTGAGTGGCATGTGTCAGAACCATTACCACCAGCTCCTATTATAAAACTAACAAGCTTTAAATTTTAAGCTACTGCATAAAAGCTAGAAGTTGTGGGAGCTTTTTTACAAACAACCAATTAAGCGCCTTATATATTACCCCCTATTGGACAAAACTTTATTTTAAACTTTTCAAACGAAACATCAGGTAGAATTAAAATGTTAAATCCACATAACAAATAAAACTGAGTCTTACGCTGCTATAAATACAATTGGCTTTGTTACAGCCTTCTTTGTCTGGCATAAAACAATAATAAAAACAAACGCAAGCGAAGTTTTTTAATCCCCTTCGCTCGCTTTGTCGCCTGAGAACGGTTTAAAAATGTTTAGAAACGAACTTTTGAAATTTACAATCGGCTTTTGTTTTCCTTGATTTCGTCCGCCATTACAAACTCGACGTGTGTTCGTGTGGATAGGCATTTGACCGGCCCTTTGATGTTAAAAGGCAAATGTTAAGAGAAAACACAATATCGGCCAAGTGCGAGTTTGAATTGCACACGATGGGATCCGTACCATTTATTTTACCTTTAATTATAGGATTTTTATTTTTTTATTATTTTGTTGTTGTAGTATTACTCATTTTTAGGATTCCGTAGCCGAAGGGTGCCCAACGGGACCTTATCCATATATATAAAAGGCAAACCTGACTGACTTATATATCAACGCACAGCCGAAACTACTGTACCTAGATACTAGCAATTTGGTACAGGGGTTCATGATGTAAGTGAGCACTAAGAAAGGTTTTTCGGAAAATCTACCCCCAACGGGATGAAATGGGGGGAGTAGCGGGAAACTAATCCTACGCGTACGAAGTCGCGGGCGTCCTCTAGTATAACATAAAAGGCATGCACACTTTCCCTTTAACGTCGCAAAATGATTAATAACCAAATTATGCTGACGTATACCGCGCGCAAAATGGCTGCCAGGATGGATGCTGTTACACCGTAACTAATGGTTTAATCTTACCTGTATTCTACGGTGTAAGCATACCTAATTGGTAACAGAGACTGTTTTCTTAACTTTGCTCTCCAACAAATAATTAACACAATAACAATTATTCAATTTTTTTTCCGAAATTCGTTCAAGGGAAAATGTTTTTATTTTATTGCACTTAATTAATTTTTGATTTCGGTTTCACCTTAGGGTTGACTGGTAGAGAATGCTTGTAGCCTTTTTTACTCACCTTTTTTTTCACTATTTTAATTTTGTATTTAAATAAATAAATTAATAATACTCTTTAGAAAGAAGAATAAAAAGAAAGAAAGAGAACATTTATCCGTGACATAAATAACAAGGAACAGATTAATATGCACAAAATAAAGTAACTACGAAATGGTCCCAACTCAGCGTAATGCTGGCATTCAAGTCAGCGCTGGTCTTCCGTTGGAAACATCAGGGGAAACCAGGGAAGGACGCACACGTAATACACAAAACACAAATTATAACACAAAACATAAATTTGTAGGGTACCGTACCCAAAGGGTTCCAACGGGACTTCCATTTTTCATTTCTTTTTCCTCCGCTGTCCGTTTGTCGGTCTGTCTGTTTGTCAGCGTACTGTATGAACCGTAATAGGTAGACAGTTGAAATCCGTAAAAACGTCAACAGGATTTGACACTGTTGTTGCATAAAACACGTGTCTGAATAAGAGCTGTGAAGCTGTTATAACGTCAATAATGTAATAACGATATCGAAACAAAATGTGCTTAACCAAAGTGGAATAAAGACTGTTCCGTAAGTGATTTATCTAAAACCATCTTGCGTTTGACTTGTTATCGTTTTGTAAGTACGTTTGGTACGTAAACTCTTTTTTTGCACAAATAGAAAATAACAAACCAAAAAAGAAATAGAAACACAAAAGTTATGTACAAATTCGAACTTATACCTTTAAGGTATCTCGTCTAGTTAACGTTTCATTATCATTTTTAACGATGGAAATTACTGTCAAGTAAATAAGAGCTATCAAAACGTTGACAATATGATAACAGGTCAAAATAAATAAGATTACCGTGTAGAATCTCAGCCATGGTCAGAATGATTCACTCTCTAACATTGACTATTACCCGGCCTATGCTATGTGCTACGGCGTAGCTCGTAGCACCGTTTCGCGTTGCAACAAACCGCCACGAATCGTGAGCTTTGTTGGTTAGATGACAGTGTTTTAATTTTTCATCTATTCAACACGGTAAAAAAAACCTTTTTGACCTGTTACCATATTGCCAAAGTTTTGATAGTTCTTATTTAATTAACAGTAATGGCGGCCGAGTTAAAAACAATACCATAATAGGTCAAATACGATTTGGATTTTACTGGCTAGAATAGAGGCGCAGGGCGTAACCTAACCGGGGTTTGAACCCAGGACCGCTAGCTACGAAGGCGTGATCACTACTAACTAGGCTGAAGAGTCGCCAAAATTGTGGGTAATTTATTTTGTAATGGAGTATTTTGTTTAAAAACATGGCATCTAAAACTATTCTGCGTGTTTCAAGCGAATTAATATCTCAAATTGTATATTTTCATGTCGTGTTTACATTTAACTAGTTATACTTCTCAACAAAACGTTTTACATGTTTTAATAAATGTTCTGGTGTAAACCATTGTTGGTAATCCGGGCCTCTATTCTAGGTGGTAAAAACCATATTGTTTTTGACTTCCTATCGTATTGTCAACGTTTTGATAGCTCTTATTTACATGACAGTAATGGCGGCCGAGTTGAAAACCATTACAGATCAAAGACGACATGTTTTTTAACGCCTTGAACAAAGACCCTGAACTTAATTAAATCTAAGGCATTTGCCCCACCACGGGCGAGAAAGCGATTGACTACCTACTATTTTCTCACAAAATATATCGATGCCGTGTCAATATTATATTAAGAAATTGTTAGTTACTTAATCTTAATCTTTAAAAATCTATTTTAAATTATCATCAATAGAGAATACCTTTAAGTAATACGAGGAGTGACGTCACGGACGGTGATACGCCAGTATACGCTCGCGCAAAGTTATTAGTTATTGTCGTAGTTTCGTTTATGTTTACCTTGTCAGTGTTGTCATTGTGTGCCCCCGCGTCCGTTGGAGGTGTGAGAGTGTGCGCAGCGCATAGCGCTCTTGTGATCGGGTGTTTATAGCACTATAATAATCCCTGTGTCTGTGATTAATATTTGCGTGTGTGGGTAGATGCGTCACAGTCACCAAATAATATAGACTTAGTTTTAATTTATTTATTTATTAAAACGTTAAAATAGAAATAAAATATTACACTTGTACCAAGACTTAGCTTGAATATAAATATAAACACTAATACACATTGATAAATCGATCAATAGTAATTTTTAACTCCAGCGCCATCTTGCGATTAACTTCTGGACTTTGACAAATATTAGTTTAGGCCGCAACTCATCTTATCACGAAGATGGGCCAAGAGAAATGCGCAGGTTGTAGGAGATTCCTGTCCATCACAGATGTCGCTAAGATCGTTGCACCCTGTACGGTTTGTCCCAATAAATACCACAAAGTCTGTGTGCACATGCCGGATAAGGCCGTTCTGCCAAAAGATTGGGTCTGCCCAGAGTGCAAAATAAAACAGAAGAAGACAGACAACACTCCAGTAAAGGACATATGCGGGACTTCTTCTGCGACCGCGACCGCGCCAACCACCAGCCCTGAGCCCCCGCCGCGTAAGGAAACGGAGGTCTGTGCCTTGCGCCGCGAGCTGGCGGAGTACATGGCCGAGCAGCGCGAGTTCCGTGCGGAGATCCGTGCATCCTTGCAGCAGATGGGGGAGCGAATGGGCGAGATCGAGCGGAGACTGGATGCGGTCGAAATGAGGGAGGCGACGGTGGCGCCACGGAACGGTGAGGTGGAGGAGCTACGGCAATCGGTCGCTCGACTTCAGTTGGAGTTGAACGACCGCGACCAGGACTCACTGCTTGCCGACCTGGATGTGGGGCACCTCCCGGAAGAAAAAGGAGAAAATGTCCTGCACACCGTCACCGTCCTCGCCACCAAGCTGGGGGTGTCTCTCGAACCGCGGGACATCGTGTTCGCCGAGCGAGTGGGTGCGCCCGACTCGACTGCGGCCGGCGCCGGCGCCGCCGCCGACGGAGCGGGCAGGCGTTCGCGCCGAGTCGTCGTGCGGCTGGCTCGCCGGCAGGTGCGCGATGACCTATTGCGCGCGGCACGGGTGCGTCGCAATTTCACCACGGCGGACATGGGTCTGGCGGGCCCACCGCGCCGAATATACATCAACGAGAGACTGACGCGGGCTAATCGTCAGCTTTTCCACCGAGTCCGGGAGGAGTGCCTCAAGCGTCGATGGAGATTCTCGTGGACCAGAAGGGGCCGCGTCTTCGCCCGGCAGAGCGACGGAGGGCAGGCCTTCTGCTTTCGCTCGGACGCCGACCTGCAAAGGGTTTTTGGAGAAATTTCAGTTTGACGGGAAGATAGAAATTTGTTGGCTAGATTTGTGTATGTGTTTAGTATTAATTTATGTCGTCACACAAGTTTTTGAATATGTAGAATTAATTGTTATTGGGACAAAACACGAGAATCTTACACGCACATGTGCAATCTGTATGTATGTTGCTCATATTTCAGTTCACTGTACATGTTTTAGGATAGTATTAGGCAGTTTTTCAAATCCATTATTTACTACGTCATACAATGGTTAAAAAGCTTTTAACGATTGGTTTGTATAATGCAGGTTCTCTCGGCACTAACCATGACAATTTTATAGCCTCGTGCACTCGGCATGATGTTGATGTTCTCGCGATCAACGAGACTTGGCTGAGGGCGGGTGAGGAGGGGCGGGCGCCCGTACTTCCGGGGTACCGCTTGCGTCACATCCCAAGACCATTGGGTGCACGTTCGCGTGGAGGGGGTGTAGGCTTCTACAGTAAGCGAAATGTCAGCGTTCGCGCCTGGTCCCATCCCGTAGACCCACTTCATAGATCAGTTGAGCAAATGTGGGTGACCTTGACCCTAAACGGAAAGAAGCTAGCGATCGGTACGGCGTATCGTCCTCCTTGGATGGACGTCGACCTATTTTTTGATGCTCTCAGTGACTCGGTTAGCTCTATTCCAAATTATGACAATTTGATATTACTAGGAGACTTTAACATAAATTTGTTATCAAATATTGACGCTAAAACTACAAAATTTAATACCTTTTTATCAAGCTTTAGATTATCTCAGCTAATATCAGAGCCTACACACTTCACGGAGACTAGTGAGACGCTGCTTGATGTGGTATGTACAGACTTGCAGTCCAAAAATATCATTTTAGAGCATGTGGGTTCTCTTTATGGTCACTGTCTTGTGGTCTGTGAACTAGATGTCAAACGGGACAAGCCTAAACCTTACTCCATTACCTACAGACCAATAAAAAACTTGTGTTTACATAACTTTAACAAGGACTTACTTGAAATGACCTGGAGTTTATCTAATTCGGGTGATGTTAATGTTATGGTTGACAGTTTGAGCCAGCGCATGGTTGCATTGTATGACCTCCATGTACCTAGGAAGTTGATTGTAATCAAGCATCGCTCCTACCCCTGGATCACTGACACAGTAAAACTTATGATGCAATTGCGTGACAAAGCTTCAGCTGATTTTCACAAAGCTAAAACTGACAGTAAAAAGGAGTATTACAAGGAATTTAAATCTTTAGTCAATCAAGCATTATACAATGAAAAAACCGCCTACTTTAAACAAAATATTAATAACAAGATACATGATCCTAAGCTGTTATGGAAAAATCTCAAATCTACATTATTACCTAAGAATGACATTGAATTACCATCCTGTTTCAATGACCCCAATGTCATAAACAACCACTTTCTTAACTTGCCTTGTGTTTCAGAGATCTCAATTTCACAGCTGACATATTTCGAATTTCATAGGTTTAATAATGCAGTCTTCCATATTGAGCCAGTCACTTTGGACAAAATTATTAAAATTGTAAGAACTTTAAAATCAAATGCTGAAGGTAGTGATGGAATTAATTTGGACATGATTACTTTGACATTTCCTCATACATTAGATATAATTTTAGATTTAATAAATACCTCAATTTCTACATCTATATTTCCTAACTACTGGAAGCAGGCAATTGTGCACCCTCTACCTAAAATCTCTAACCCATCCGAACTGAAGGACCTTAGGCCGATTAGCATATTGCCATGTCTCTCAAAAATTTTGGAAAAGGCTGTGTGTATGCAATTGACAGATTTTTTAGAAAAAAATAAAATTTTGCCTGATGTACAGTCAGGTTTTAGAACGGGGCGAAGCACTGTGACTGCTTTACTAGATATTACTGATAATATTCTATGCGCTCAAGACAAGGGAATGTGTACCATTTTAGTATTACTTGATTTTTCTCGTGCCTTCGATTCATTAAATATTGACATGTTATTGTCCAAACTGAGCTATTATGGATTTGATAGTGAAGCCTTGCATTGGTTTGGTAGTTATCTAAGTGATCGTTACCAGTATGTAAAGATAACTAATAGTGACGGTTCCATACATTTATCTGATAAGGCGGCTGTCACCAGAGGAGTGCCTCAAGGGTCGATCCTCGGACCGATCCTGTTTGTGTTGTATTTAGCTGATATAATAACACACATAACTTACTGTAGGTATCACATCTATGCAGATGATATACAGGTGTATATATCATGTAAACCTTCTGAAGTGGATAGTGCTATTAGAAAGCTTAATGAGGATCTGCTAAGTATAGCTTCTTGGGCTTCACGCAATTGCCTCATACTAAATCCTGTTAAAACCAAATATATGATTTTAGGGAGTAAACAACAGCTGGCCGCCCTTAGACCAACGGTAGATGTCATGCTGATGGATGAACCCATTGAACATGTTTATGAGGCACGCAATCTTGGACTTGTTATGGATTCCGAGTTACGCTATGAAAAGCACATTTCAAACTCAGTTAGCAGTTGCTTCTATAAGCTTAAAGTTCTTTATAAGGCCCGTCCATTTATAAACGAAAATTTGCGAATAAAGCTGACGGAGTCACTCATCCTTTCGAAACTCAATTACATGGACGCTGTTTTTGGCCCACGTCTACTGGCCAAAACAAAAAGGCTCATTCAACGAATCCAAAATGCCTGTGCTCGCTTCTGCTTCAATGTTCCGTTGAGGGCCCATGTTACCCCATTTCTTAACAATCACTCCATTCTTAAGATGCATCACCGCCGTAAGCTTCATCTGGCCTGTCTTCTTTTTGGAGTACTTAAACATAAGGCTCCGATGTATCTTTTTTCAAAGTTGCTACATGCGTCTTGCAATAGGTCGCGTGGAACTCGACTATGCGCTATACAGCTGTTAACGCCTCGTCATGCCTCGGCCGCCTTTCGTGGTAGTTTCCGCTACGCAGCAACTAAATGCTGGAACAACATTCCACCTCCAATAAGGAACCTGCAAGGTTTACATAGTTTTAGATACAAATTAAAAAAATTAGGCCACCAAGTTAATCAGGAACTATTAAGGCATGACACGAGCGGAATATGAGCGATGTACTGTACAAACCTTACATCGGTCATATTACATCATACAAACCTTAGTGATATGTCCCACGAGCCTTGCAATGTTTGTTGTTATGCGTTTTAATTATTCGTTTTGTTCTTTGTTTTTTCTTGCTGTTGGGTCCTGTTTTTCCAATGCCTCCTTCCACTAAAGCACACCCACGATATAGGCTTCATGTTGTTGTTTTGTCTCCGCGACTAATTCTTAAACGTAGGTTATAAATACTCCGTTTTGAGTTATATTATTTTGTGCGTGCACGCACTCAGGCATAGATAGCCAGCCACCCACAGATTAGATTTTATTTTAATGCAGTTAGTTATTGCACAGATAATAGTGCCATATGTGTTTGTTGGATGGTTTGTTGGATGATTTGATGGCTAATTTAAACTGTGCCCATGTTTTAATTTGTTGTTTTGTGTTTATTATTTTTTCTTTCTTTGTTATTTGTGTTTATTGTGTGATTATGAAATTGTTTGTGTCACCTTCCGTGCTGTCACCGGGCGGTCTCAGCGGAAGACCAGCGCTGGCTTAACAGCCGGCACATGCTGAGTTGGGACCGTTTCGCAACAACTATGAAATTTTGTGTAGCTTTACTTTTTTATTTTTACTTTAATTGTGTGTTGTTGTGAATAAATTTTTTTATTATTATTATTATTATTATTATAATAAGTCCAAAATCTGTACGAGTACTTTTTAGATTTATTAGTATTGTGCAAATAAATTCAATAAATAAATAACGTCTGTAGATATAAAAAAACCCACCACCCGCCGTAAGTTTTTTATTCCAAAATAAACCTAGCTCCCGTACAAATAGCAATAAACGAATAAAACGCGACTTGACTCACGGACAATACCTAGTACCCAAGTCTTTTTAAAAAATGAAACAAATCGTGTTTCTCCAACATAAAGAACTCAGCATAAGTCTGTTAAGAAAGTTATTTCTTGGTAGTTACTTTAGCTTGGTTATACGGGGTAAAATTTATAACGAGGTGAATGCCACTTTATTGTAGAAATAAAATGGGATCATCCAAAGTAATGTGAAGAACTATACAGGAGTGGTATTCTCTCAAAAGCGGTCGGACGAACGAACGAGTGAATGTCGCAGCGGCAAGTTTAAGTAGTCCCGTCAGAGCGAACAAAAAACATTTAGCGCGTACATTCTCAATTAGGCAGCCTTATACGTTCGATCTTATCGACAGAAGCCATGCTGCCAAATTGAGAATGCACGCGCTAAAATGTGTTTTGTTCGCTCTGCCGGGACTACTTAAACTCGCCGCTGCGACATTCACTCGTTCGTTCGTCCGACCGCGGTTTTGAGAGAATCACTCCCATGGCTTTTATCTTCAAGCCACCATGGCACTCTGTCATACTAACTTTACTCACATGGTGAGACAGAATTCTCTTGTTATTTATCATCGTTGTAAGCGATAGTTTAGTTTAGTTTAGTTTATTATTCATCAATGTTACAATACAAATTGCATTGCATGTCAAAAAATACAAAATTACATTGATATCGTCAACATAGATAAATACAAAAAAAAACACTCAAATAATCAAAGTCAACATTAAAACTACTAATAAATGGTGAGTTTCTGACGTCAATATACAAAAAGTAATAAAGCTTAAAAAAATAAATAATACAATTTAAGTTGCATATAATATTCATCAACGGAGTATAGCTATAGCTAAGGTTTTATATCGTCGTATAAAAATGAAATTGAAATCTGTGTCCGTTGTAGTTAGCCTAAGTGGTAGTGATCTATGAAGCACGAAACTTCGCCTAACATATCTGAGGGCTTATTGTCTAACGCACTCGCAATCACGATCGTTTTCATTTTGAAAATCGAAGGCTTGTCTGCGTACAAAATGAAAACAATTGCTCCACTTTGAAGCCGGTTGCGATTGCGAGTGTTTTAGACAATATGCCCTCTGGTGTCATTGCGCAACTGGTGTCGGATGCGGCACTCCCCGGTGACATGTGTCGCGCGATGTTGCCAGACATGTTGTGCGAAGTTTTGCAAAGTCGCTCGACTTCGCCTGACATCGCTACCAACACCTGTCGCGCGAGGCTGCCAGATATCTTGTCCGAAGTCCGGCAACGTTCCGCCACTTCACCCGACGTCGCTGGCGACACGTGTCGCGAAAGATTTGTCCACTAGAGAATCGCTTTACGGTATGCCGTCGCCACTTGAGAACTTAAGACCCCATCGGCTTCTTTCTCCGAACCCCGCCCACTGCCACTTAAGTCTAGTAATTCTTAGGTCTAGGTCACTGACTTTACGTCTCGTGCAGGGCTTATATTCAACTCTGTAGAACCATGTTAAAGGATTTGATTGTCAAGTAAAACAGAGCTATGAAAACATTGACAATATGGAAACGCGCCAAAAACAACGCAGCGCAACGCAGGTTACAAAACGAAAGTTTTATTTCATATTTCATGTATCGAATGTCTATTTTGTAAATCTCATTGTTATTTACGTGTTTTTGTATAATCAATGTTTTGATAGCTGCTATTTGCTTGACAGTAATGGCGGCCGAGTTGAAAACAATTCCATAACACGATAAAGGCATTATGGTTTTACCAAGTTGACTAGAGGTCCTGTTATACAAGATGGGCACTCACACAAATTTTTAACCTAAATGTATCTCCATATATTTTGTCAAATTTCTTCAGTCACTATACCTACTATGATTTTTGTAAGATGATACCTTTGACAGCTCATATAAACACCTTATTACACTAATTTGTTTACTTTATACTACATACTATTAATACTACGTACAAACCTAACGACGCCATCCAGGAATTTTAATAATTATTACACTAATTTATTTACTCTACATTAAATACTACATACTATTAATACTACGTATAAACCTAACGACGCCATCCAGGAATTTAAATAATTAATCGCCTGTTTTTAAACACATCGCTTGTGATTGAAAAACTGATTGAAATTACGAAATACGGCTGTCACAGGCATCATCTTAGAATAATCAGAGTATAGTTCTTTAAGCCAAACTTTAACGATCGTAAACCCAAGATTCCAAGTCCAATTTGATTGCATATTACTTTTACCAAGGTCCACGTTACTATGTATAAGGATATTATTAGCCCTCGATTTACAAGTTTAGATAGCCGCCCACTAAAATATTAATCAGGTACCCGAGAAGTTCCCTTCGGTTTGGGAAGTGAATAATATATGAAGATTAATCGTACAGTGATACTCAATATGGGATTTGATCCTACAAACATTATAAATGCGAAAGTTCGTGTGTTGGTTTGTTACTACATGTCGTGTGCTGCAACGGCTAGACGGACTTGGGTTTAATTAAAAAGGGAGATAGCTTATACCCTGGAACAGAAAATTTTAAAGTTCCCGAGGGAAACAGACGAAGACGCGGGCAGTATTTAGTAAATAAATATTTTTCATGGTTTCACACAAATTGCCGTCGTCCCTATCAACGTTTGTAGTATGGTAGTATACCGATCAACATAAATTACCGACGAAATTTCTAGCTTAGTTTTCAGGGTTGGCAACGCATATGCAGTCTTAGGATTCTAGTCCTGAGAATGCAAATGAGTATGGGTCTCAGATCTCACTTACTATCAGGTTTACTGTATGCTCGTTTGCCTTCTCCTTGCTATTAAAAAAGATATCAGCTCTTGTCGGTAATTTTATCCGAATAAAAATATTTTTATTGCGGTATCGGGTTTGGCTTTATTTAATGGAGTGAAAAGTAAACTACGTCACAGAATAAGTAATAGTGTACTGTTTTCCTACTAACTATTATGTTATTTATGTGCAAAATATGCGCTGTTTAAGAAATGAAAGAAAAAAAAATTGAAACATAGGGATTTAAATCCGGACTTGGTTATTGGTAATAACATTGATTTTGCTGAAGAAGATTTGGCCGTTTTTCTGATTCGACACATTCCTATTTCGACAGATTCCTGTTAAAGCATGTCATTGTTTTATAAATATATTTTAGTGTGCTTGTTTGTGTTTTATTCTATATTTTGTTTTACTATACAAGCTTAGTTATACGTATTATGTGGATAAAGTTTAATATTCCCAGGAGATAGTAACGTGGCCAAAACGAAATGCGTCCAAACAGGAATACATGTTTTTAGCTAAATATTGGTTCATGTTGCTAATTTCACTCCGAACCCCTGTTCCTATTAATTTTCCTCAAACTTTTTTTGACATGCTGTACGTGTTAGTACACGCATCAAAAGTGGCTAGGGATATTTTTTATCCCTAGACAGTTTTGAACATTTCAATATAGGTATATTACTACTGAGAGTACTGAGAACAACAAATTTGTCTAGGTATCCCAAGATTTTTTTGATGTGTGTACATAACTAAATATTCCTTATACTTTGTTAGTAACTACTTACAATGGAATAGAAAATCTACGTTTATTTATTAATTAAAATAATCATAAATCATA
This sequence comes from Acleris cristana, assembly GCA_948252455.1. Taxonomy (NCBI): domain Eukaryota; kingdom Metazoa; phylum Arthropoda; class Insecta; order Lepidoptera; family Tortricidae; genus Acleris; species Acleris cristana. Next base: position 7,129,632 of record OX411794.1, read on the forward strand.
ATAGCAAAATAGAAACGTTAATAATTTAAACAATAATTAGTAAAATGTACCTTCTAAAACCCTTCAGTTAAATTGTTTAGGGCTAATGAAGGCTAAGTAAAATGTACCTTCAGTTAAATTGTTTGCTAAATCCGACGTCGAATTTGCTGTCTATAATGTTGCTTTAGGCTTAAATCAACCAAGCCGAAGGTTTGACCATTTTATTTCATTTAGTTTTAGCCTAAATCGCTTCAATATCTTACCTGCATTGCTGATCTTATGATTACTCTTATTCATTTGACAGTAATAGCTACTTCGATGTCAACAGCGATCGCTATAAAGAAGTGAAATAGGAAAAAAAGGAATAGAGTTCTACTTTTTCTGTAACTTCGTCCATAGAGAATGGAGGATCTATATTACTCTAGTATACGGCTCACTCCGTCAGACTGGAATAAGTTCCCATTGTCTACGAGACATTCTCCATCTGTCACATTGTTAAAGGGAAAGTTAGGACAGCAAAGCTTATACCTATAACTGAGCACCTACTTGCAGTTACAGAGATGTAAAGGAAAGTATAAGCAAGTTAAGAGAGTGTTGTTTTTAACTTTAATTTGGTAGTGTTATACGATTTTGATTGTCAATTTCATGACAATTTTAAATTTAGTTTCGTTTTGATTATGAGTAAAAAAGTCGGTCAAATGCGAGTCATCTCGCACAGCGAGGAATCCGTAGTTTAAATGCACGAAGTCCCGCTCCTTTTATGCAAAAAACATATTTAAAAATACATACATACATACATACCGTCACACCTTCATCCCAGAGTGGGGTAGGCAGAGCTACAGAATTAATTACCAACAAAGAGTTGTTGGTAATTCTATAACCACATTTTGCACAAACAGGCTAAGATGTTTACCATGTGTATATTAGTCACAGGTGGAAAGCCATTGCCTAACAATACTACATGCCTTAAATCCCTTAGTCGCCTATTACGACTTCCACGGGAAGACATGAAGTGGCACTATTCTAAGCCAGCAACCACACAGCTAAAAATATAGGTTAGGATTAGGTAAGTATAAAAGTAAAGTTCATAAAAATATAGGTACACCCAGCCTCACGAATATACTCGAACGAGTACATCGTAAAACAAAGGATACTTTCGCCTATAAGTAATACCAAGAACTGAAGGAAAACTACTGTTCACCCGTATCAGTTACTAAATATAAGGTTTCACACCCTCGCTTTTAGGGAATACAAATGGTGTCCAAGGCAGACCTCTTCAAACTCCACTATCTTTCCATATCACGTATCTAATCCAATCATATTTTTACAAAAAATCTACCTTGTACAGTCTAAGCAAAGTTTATTTTCCCATGAAAACAAAAGGCATGTAAGACTTTGCGATGACGGCAAGATTTGTGTAAAGATATGCACATATTTGCCGTTTTTTTCTGGTATTGGCGTATATGTCTCGGTAGTAAACTGAATGTCGATAAACAGATGTACTTTATCAAACTCCGTTTGGCTTCGGTCATAAATTTCCATGATTTTGTTTGGTTTGTTTCGTGCGGAAAGATTTTTCGTTGAATTACGACCTGCCCAAAGTCTTCAGGGAATTTTATGAGGTTGTTCACACTATTGTAGCTTTTGATGATCATAATGATGGATACGCTTACGTAATGAGTGTGGGTGTATATTTAAATATTCAATTAATAATTTTAATTACACGGTTTCGATACACTTTAAACTAAGTACCATTGTAAAGTTTTTAAATTAATTATTATAAAAAACTAACCTAACCTAACTAAGTTAATCTACACAATAGATGTTCACTAAATAGAGAATATTAATGATTTTTTCACAGCTTCAATAAAAGCCGATTCATGTGACAAATAGTTGAGAAGATCATTCTTTGAATGGTTGTAAAAATAACCAAGATTTAACCCAACAAAAATTTGTTCTTAGTCTACATTACAGAATATAACATGGAGTTTATATGGCCGACCTCTTTCATGACGTATCAGTGCATATTAGATCTCTCTGTCAAATTAGCAGTTTAAAATAAATGTTTTAAAAAACAAAAAACCGCCTTCAAAAATGCAAAAAATAACTTCTACTACTAGGTACTTAGTAGTAGGTACCTATCCTATTAGGTTAGTCTAACTGAAGTCGGCGACCACAATATTTTCAACAAAAAGCCGACTTTTGGTTTTTTGTTTTTTAAAACATTTATTTTATTTTACACTTTTTAGTGATCATAATAAGCTTATGTAGTCCCACTTCTTAGTTGATATATGAAACTTTAAGACATTTCAAGCTCGCCGCAAGCAACGCCGCGGGAAAATCATAGTCATTTTAAAACAATTAAATGTGTTTCGTTGTAGTCGCTCAACTATCTTAATCGAGATATCTTATCGCCACCCTTGAAATCGGTACCGTTGAGGAGTTCCGGTGGCCATCTGTGGTCTTCATCATCAGTTCCGCTTCACCAAGTGACACTTTCTGAATGCAAATGCTACACTTGTTACTAAAAATACTAAAATCGCTATATGTTTGCATACAATATTTGAGGAGTTCCCTTGATTTCTCCAAGATCCCATCATCAGATCGTGACGTGCTGACAATGGGACCAACTAGAAAGTATACCCATTCGAACACCGAAAAAAAATTTCAAATCGGTCCAGTAGTCTTCGAGTAATCGGGGAACAAACATAAAAAAAAAAAAAAATACGACGATTTGAGAACCTCCTCCTTTTTTTTGAAGTCGGTTAAAAATGCTTGTATGATCCGTAATTCTTGGCCGATTTTAATTTTAATTTCACTTTTGGTGATCTCTTTTACGGTATTTTCATATTTTGTTGAGAAATGCGATTTAAAATATCCACGCATATTCCCTATTCGATAAAATATTTGAGACTAAACAAGTAAACAATACATTAAGGATAAACAATTGTATTGGTCTAAGATCCGAATAGGAGACGATTTGCACCGGCCTGCTTATTCGATCAAAAGTATTTTATATCAAATTTGATACGCTAAATAATATGTAGCGAATAGGTTGCCTGAAAAATTTCAGTCACCACCCAGTCAGTCGAATGGAGCACCACCTTTATTCAGAACAGGGTCGCTGTCGCTCATGCTAATTGAAAAATTATCTTCTTTTACTAGTTAAAATCCTAATACTTTAATATTAAAATTACTTAAAACAGCATATTGATAGGTACTACTCAATTTAGGTTCCAAAACGTTACAAAAAGATCTGCTTGACGTGTAAGCAAAAATGTTTTTTGCTAGATACATGCTTTTCACATCTTTCATACTTGTCTAGGTTGATTACTAGCCTTAATAAAAAGTTATAATTACTTTGAGCTTCGGTTAGCTAAAGATTGAAATCATATAACAGAAAAGTTTGGTATTGACATTAAGTAATTATTTTCTGCAGACACAACATTGAAATGAAACTAATGTCATTTGTAATTGTTGCTAAAAGTAGTTTGAATAATTATAATGTTTTTTATGTAAGATAAGATAAATTTACTAATTCTCTAAGCACAAGACAAAATCCCATGGAACCCAAACTGTTTAAACTGAGCTTGTGTCTAGGTATTGACATAAACGTATTATTTTTTTATGTATTTTACTTTTAAAGAATTACATTTGGTGTTGGTATACCCGAATGTGATAAATTAGCGATATTGTCGACAACGATCCGTAATTTGCAGTTTCAATATTAAATGAAACGCCGTCCATTTGCTCACAACATACAAATTAAAATTGAACGCGTAATTAATTGGACAATTACGTTATATTTACGTAATTACAGCATTGTAGCAAATATGACTGTTTTATTTTAACAATAGATTCAATAAAATAGCTAGGCTACAGTCAATATTTGTTTTTAAGAATGTATCTATGTATGTATGAATGTATGTAAATACTTTATTGTACAAACAACAAAATAGACAGAAACACAAAAGGTATGTACAAAGGCGAACTTATCCCTTTAAGGGATCTCTTCCAGTTAACATTTGAGCGACTGGGAAATGTTTATTATTTGGGTCTTTTTCTGGTATGTTACAATCTTATGGGTTCCGCGTGCAAATACTTAGAAACCCATAATTTGCCAAGAGCCCGGATTTTCAATAGAGGAGTATTAACTACAAAAAAACAGAACACAAAAAAACCAATTATCAGAATACAATTTAATTTGTAATACATTTAATCATAACATGTAATGTTTTTATTACCCGACTGCGGGGAATTGCAAAAGGGTTACGCATAAATGGTACGTCATATAAAAAGGCAACGTCATTATCTAAAATTGCGATCGTGTTTTAAAGGTTACCTTTTATTTTTTTCTTTATTATATAAAAAATAATAATAATAAGCAACCAACCAACAGAAATAATCGGTCTTTCAATTAAAAATATATTTAGACTCCAATTTGGAACCCAGGCGGGCATATTAATTTACTCAAAAGTTATTTATAAAACTTTGAAATATAAAGTTTAAATTTTAAAGCGGGGAAAGTAACAGTAACTTACAATTACTTGAATACCCAGTAATCGAAACCATTTGTCCGGTTTTCGTTAGGCTAGGTTCACGCTGCGTAATTTTTCTCTTATATCGTACACGAGATTTTATCGAGTGTCGAAGGGACAACAAAAATTATATCGCAGCTTTAAAAATCGTTCACACGGCGTCAATGTGGGAAAATCTCGTGTTCGAGACATATTTTTTACCGTATACCGTAGGGTTTTGCTACCGAGGATGCGAGATTCTCGAAATCATTTTATCGAATACGGTGCTCAGTGTCGCTTGTGTTTACGTTGTTTCATTCAAACGAACTAACTCAAAAAATCGAATGGTCCTCGCGCGTGAAAGGTCTCTCGTATACGGTAAAACTGTCGCCGTGTGAACGTAGCCTTATACTTCGACCAATATTAACCAGTTACTAATTTTTAGGTGAATTGTCTTGAAATTGCCTGCTTTTGTTCTATTTTATTTCGTATAAAGTCGATTATGTTCTTTTTATAAAAGTCAGGTTTTATTTTCATCATAGACAACATCCGTTATTATTGCGCTGTCCACTTCCGCAAGTTATCGCTCGAACGCTGTCACTCGACCGCTGAGTTCGCTCGATACCATACAAAACGTAGACAGAGTATTACCAAGACAAGCTGCTCGTGTATACCCTTTGAGATAGCAATACAAACACCCCTACTAAATCACATATCACGTTTAGCAGAGAAAGCGTCTGTCATTGAGTGACTACCTTATTAAGGTGGTTTATCATGAGATTTTTTACCGGTGAAAGGTTATGTTAAGCTTTTGAAGCCAGCAACAACACACAGATGTCTACAAAACCTACGAAAACGCACATAAACACAAACAACACACAGTAAAATAGTTAAAAGCATCAATTAACTTGATTGTTTGGCACCAGTTCTGGTGACAAGCAAAATTGAACTTGAAAAACTGACTGACTGTGACTTATAAAGTAAAGATACCGTCTTCCTTATTTATATGTCTAGCTAATGCTTCTCTTTTACTAGTTTCTCTTTCCTTGTCTTGTCTGGGTAATACTCTCTCAACGATACAAAACGTATCAACAACTTACACAACTTGTGTAGGTCACTAGTCGTCTGCTAGCGCTGGCCTAGTATGCGGTAGCTCTTATATAACTTCCGACATAGACGTTGTCTATAAACTCTCAGAGATTACTTCGGAGAACACGACAGAGCCTAGCTATATTCTATGTATATGTACACTGCTTAAGTTGCCATACACGACACGGTACTTGTCGACTGGCAGATGTTCTAAAGTCTTGGTCCCAGTGTGCATGTTGAAGCTGAAACATCTGAAACTATTGTACTGTATGTGAGTATAGAGATGGCGCTTTAGTTACTTAATAGAGAATGACGTCTATTTTATTATAATAGAAGTGGAACTACATAACAGCATGATTATTATGATCACAAAAATGTATAAAATACAATAAATACATACAGTGCGATAGCTCTTAGAAGATGCTTGTCTTACTTGTCTCTCACTCGCTCTGGTACGCTCCTATTAAGAGAGAGTGAGAGAAGTACAAACACGAAGCATCTTCTAAAAGGTCACAGACTGTACACGCATTAAATCACACCAGAGACCCGTGATACGAAAAGTCACGTAATCTACCTACCAGTGACGCGATTGGTTTAAAAACGAATCGAATAGAAACGCTAGTTAGCGTAATGCATCTTGGAAAGGGCCTCTGTTTCCTAGAGGGGTAGGCGGAGACCACTTCTTTCCAGCTGCTACGATCCTGACGAATCTGGGTAATTTTAGGCGGTTTTTCGTTTTTTAAATCATTTTTTCAAAAAAAAAACTACTCAAATAGTCTCATGCCGCCGGTTCATTTTAAATGTCATTACAGCTACTAAAACCATAAAACGGGACTTAATCGCGTAATAAAATAAACATTTACCTCGACCTTTCGACTGCGTTACAACAGCCGTGGTCACGAGAAGACTGAAGTGGAGGGTGTTCGTCTGCGAGTCGTGCGAGTTTTTCGACCTACCCGCACTTGGTCTTGTTTTTCTTCATTCTGAATGTCATCATACCGATACACAACACTCACAACATCCAACGATTTATCCGAAGATAAGCTTTCTCGTTTACATTTACTTGTCATTACAGCTCCCCAATTTAAACCCGTCTATACGTGATGTCGGCGTATTTGTATCGAAGCCGGGAGTATTAATAGTGTTATATTAACAACGGTTGGATGCCTGTCTCCCTCACGTCGTGTGGGGAGTAGCTAGGTAGAAAAGCTTATATTATGATGCAATTTTAGAGGTTTAGTAGGGCGAAATATCCTATTATTGGCATCCAACATATTTACCAGCTATTAAGTAATGTAGAACTGTATCTTTTATTACCTTCAGTTAAAGTTCATGGTGCCAATAATGATTTACTGTCATTAGGTTCAAATGGAAAATCGTCCACTTGAAATTATACGTCAGTTCAGAAAAATGACCATTTGAAATACAACAACAAGGAAAATTGACCATCTTGAAAAACGTCTAAAATGGAATCATGTCCCATGGTAAAATTGTCCAATATGACATTGGACGAAAAAATTATGTCTATTTGTATTTACGTACACTCAGAAATATGACCAATTGTAAATACGTCCTACCTGAAATTTGTACAATTTATATTATATTATATGGTCTTGATTCATATTACACTACATTCACTTGTGCGTATTTCATTTTGGTCATAATTTATAATGGACAAAATTCCATTGGGACTTAATTAATTTACAACGAAAATAAATTTGGTTGTAAATACTTTTGAGCACAATTACATTTGGACTAAATTCACTTTGGACACTATTACTTTTGACCCATTTTCAGAATGGTTATTTCACGTGGACGATTTTCCATTTGTACCTAATGACAGTAAATCCCAATAATTAGTACTTGCCAAATTTCATAGTTCTAGGTCAGTGGGAAATGCCCTATACATTTTGATTCCCTCGAGAGTGTCGAAATACACGTTTTTGGTGACATAAACGGCCGTATCTTTTTTTTACGTAAATGTAGAAGTTTGATTTTTTCACAGCTTCAAGGGACTGTAAACCGGAGTATATGGTTTTAATTTCAACTCGATACCTCCACGCGTTCCCGAGATAAAGGGTCTTGACATACAGACAGACGGATAGACGGACAACAAAGTGATCCTATAAGGGTTCCGTTTTTTCAATTTGAGGTACGGAGCTCTAAAAAGAAAGACAATTATTGGAGACATGAAAATGAATGCTTTATTTATATTACGAATTTGACCTACTTATTCATTCACTAGTGCTCTAGCGGAGTCGATAAAGAGTTTTCCAAGAGAACTGTACAAAGAGCTAATCTGGCGCCGACAGACCGACGAACCGCTTTTCCTTCCGTTTGTTTGTCTGCCATTTTATATTTTTTACAGTCAGCTCTGCAAATGCCAATATTCATTCACGGAAAATAAATATTTTACCTAATAAAGGAGTCAAATATTGAGCATTCCATTATGAATGCTGTAAGTATGTTCGAAGACTCATGACAGTTGCTCAAGCGCATTATTAACCCCAAACTATGCGCAATTGGTCTACTCCCCCTACTCGACCTACTCACAAAAATGGTAAATTGTAGTAATTATGTTGCGATAGGTACATTACAAAATGTCAGCATAATGTGGAGTTTTGACTTATATTTAATTTGTATAGTTTAAAATTTGTATAATTTAAATGTCATTATACCGGGTTTATTTCAAGGTTACGTGAATAATCCAGTTTCCAATCGCTTTTTAAATATTTTTCTGAGAAAACAGTCATTTTCGTTTGAAAAAATAACAGAGATTTTTATATTTCAGGTAATCTGGTAAGATTTTATGCTAAGCTTTCTAATTTCCTATACTGAAATAAATTAAATATGATTCGAGACACAAACTTATCTTTGCCAACCATACCAAACATCATTAATCGGATCCGTAGTTAAGACTTCGTAAGAAACAATCGTCATAAATACATTGTGGTTAAGATTATGGTACTCAAAATCAAAGTCAAGAATATTCTTTAAAATCAACACAAAGTTCAATTTACTGAGTAAAGTAAAACATTCTGTATTAACAGCAATCAATATCAAATCATAAAATGGGCATGGCGACAGGTGGAAAAAACGAAATTAACCCCCCACGCAAAAAGGGGTTTTATAAGCTTGACGTGTGTCAATTATGCACATAAATATATATATCTGCGTGTGGTATCGTTTTAGAGTAAAACGAAAGGACCTTTTTTTTAAACTAACTTGTGGAATGGTTCTTAGCTAAGTTTTATAAAAAGTGGGATGGGCCGTTTCAGAGATTTCTGTTCAGGGGCTTCTAAACGGGCCATCTTTTCACTGCAACATGTGGCCTGCAACTATTGGTGTCCCTCTCTTACTCGAGTGTTAGAGAAAGACACCAATAGTTGCCGGTCGCATATTGCAGTGAAAATATGGCCCGTTTAGAAGCCTCTTTCTAGTAGAGTTCGTCATTATATCAGTGAGTCTAGACAAGTTGCTTAACGCTATCGTAAACGATTTTCGAAAACTGACAAAACATATGGAATTGACGTAGGCGCTCGACGCGACCGTCTGACAGCTTCAGTCAATCCTATACATTTTTGATAACGATAACGAACGCCGAATGTATCTTGTCTAGGGCCTCAGGGGTTTTATCACTTTCCAAACTATTAGGTCCTTTCCTATGAAATTGGCGTTTTATATGGAGAATTTTATGAAAACGGTGGTTTTCATACATTTAATTTTGCGGATTATTTAGCAAAGTCAAATGCAAACCAAACAAAATTCTGTCAGGAATATTGGACACTTCTAAGCTATATTATACATATCTTAATTACTTTAAAATAGTTAGGTTCATAAAACTCTGCGTAATTGAAACACTTGAACTCACAGCACATGAAAAGAGTTGAGTTCACACTTTAATTTTAAACACTAAGTAAGAAATTGAACCATATTATTTGTATCTAAAACCTTGTTAACATACTGTATTAATGAAATTTAAAAATAATTTGGAAGTTAAAATTGAAATGAATAAATTCCGTACGAAATAAAACACGTAAAAATAACGCCAATTTCATAGGTAAGGACCCAATATTAAGCAATATTTAGTTTACCCAGGTATACCTAGCTGTAAAGAATACGATTATCTAAAGTGGAAAAATAGCACAAAGAATTACAGAGCACTAATAAAAACGTTCCCCACAAAGCCAAATGTATTAGTGCTTGCCTCTTTCATGTTTCAAATAACGCAATAGAAATACAATTTTTAGACCTAAGGCGCACGTACGACATTATGTATGAGGGAGGTAATCCGACTTGAAAACACACGTCAAGACTTCAAGCGTGTTACCGCTTGTGTTATCAAATATTACTAGAAAGACTTATGCCTGGGAAAATATTTTTTTCTTTGTATTAAATATTACTTGAGTTGCGTGAGTTGCTATGAGAGATAAATTGGGATGATGGGGTATTTTGAGCTTTATTCTAGTAATATGGATAGAAAAACTAGAAATTATCATAACAAAGTGAAAACAAAAAAATCTAATGGACCCTCAAAGTTTTGTAACTGTTAATTTTTTTGATTTAATAGTCATTATTTAAAAAATCACTGTATGGCAACATTGTACTCAAAATAACATTTAACTTGTTTTTACCATACATTTAGTACATTTTAGCAAGTGGTGAGGTCATAGTTTAGTATCAATTTGTTTGGGGCGTTTTCAACACTGAGTATGAGTGTCGGAATTTTCTCATTTGTGACTTTTGCAATGCTCTGATTGCAGTTGGTCCCGTATATACATTTGTTACAAAAAAAACGGATCCATTAGCGGCACGATAAAAACTCGTCTAGACAATAGGTAGGCTAATGTAGGTAGCCTTAACTATGGCGTATGCTGCAAACTGCATCCGAGAACTTAACAGGAAACTTTTAACTGCCACTTAAAACAATATTAAACTGGATAACTTAGTCTTAAGGTCTTTCGTACCATTATTCCCACTTCAGCAACTATATATTATGTTGAACCCTTTTTTTTATTTTTTAGCTGCAATAAATAAACAAATTCAATATTTTTCAAGTAAAGTTCTTTAAAAGGTTTGTATTAAAAATATTGTTTAAGAGCAATTGAAACGTTAACCGTTCTCTGGGGCTCGAAACCATATCGCCTTTAATGTTAATAAATATTAGGGGGACAATGTCACACCAATTGACGTAGTCCCAAACTGAGCTCTAGGCTTTTATTATGGACAACGATATAAATAGTTATATAGAGAGATATATACTTAAATACATAGAAAACATATATGACTCAGGAACAGATATTCGCGCTCATCACACAAATATCTGACCTTACTGGGATTCGGACCCAGGACCGCTAACTTCATGGGCAGGGTCACTAGCAACTAGGCCAACGCGTCGTCATTTATTGTGTTGTATTGTCAACGTTTTGAAAGCTTTTATTTACTTGACAGTAATGGCGGCCGAGTAAGAAACAATACCATAACACGTCAAATGCGATATGGTTTTTAACCAGTTTTTTTTATTGTATATTGAATAACAAAAATATCTATTGTATTTGAATGTATTTATACAATCAAAAAACCGTTGGGTATAGGTCGTGAATTCTAACCAATTTAATAAGAAGGTGCTTTCCAATTTTTACCTCGCAATGATTAAAAACTTTTTAACACAATCATATAAAAGTTGGATACATAAAACAAAGCAAAACGTAACTTTATCAATGAAAAAGTTGTCAAATGTCGTTCTCTTTACATGCAAACTTTTTTATTTCGGCCGGCTGTGGGACCGACGCAATCAAAGCCATATAATATAAAACAAGAACGGAGAGCTCGATATTTTCCGCCTTCTGTTACTATCATTTTGGTACGGAACCATAAAAAACTGTGACATATAAGGATGAACATGGCAGAAAGTATAACTATTGTGTGACAGTGTGTGTTTGTTTGTTTGTCAAATAAATGTTTTAGATGTAGATATACCTTTAATAACACAAAATAAAAAAACACACATGTTTTTTTTAACGAAATGTACTTTAATACATCTAATAGCTATAATAGCTACAGCTATGACGCCCTATTAACAGTTGAGCCATTACAAGCAAGATGTAATGAAATATCTTGCTTGTTAAAATTTGCTTGTAAAGTTTAATTCGTGTTTTCTTGACCATTGAATCATACTGAACCCTCTTCCGGATCCCGCTCACCTTCAAATTGCCAGAGCAACAAAGCACACTGATTTAATAATACTGGAGCTCGTTAAGAAATCAGAAGTTTAAATATTTGATGTAACGCCTTCCCTAAATTGGTAGAAGCTTCTATGAACCTGGAACACTTTACATTTATTAGAATTTTCAGGTATTCTGGTGAATCAGTTTCGTAATGTTATTTCAAGGAATTTAAACAACCAGCGCGCAACTTAAGTTGTGCTTAATCATTCTTAAAACTTGCAAATTTCCAGTCAGGGAAAAAGATATAAATATAGGAATTGTATATCTTTTAATAGGGTACCTATTATTTTATCGAAAGACCTTTCAACGAACGTATCATTTCGCAGAATTTTCATTTCATCGAAAGACATTTCTCGCCGCATGAGTTAACTTTTTTTAGTAGTCACAAGTCTAACCTAACCTAACGTTCGTAATTAATGTTTAAAATATCTTGAAAACATTATGGTGTCAGCAGAAAGCAGCGTTCGAAGAAATAAAATTCGATGAAATGATATATTCGATGAAGTGAAATTCGATAAAATGATGGGTTACCCTTTTAATATCTGGAATAGTTTTTTTTTTTTAACTGGTTCGTAATATTTATTACTTATTTAGGCACCTATATAACCTCAGGCGCCGGTGATATATCGTAATCATATTATTAATATCATAGTTGCTCTTACTGTCAAGTAAATAAGCTACAGTAACGTCAATACACTTGGTTCCTTGGCTTAAAAGTAGCAACGTCGCAATTAAAAGGGTCTGTTCCATCAACGTTTTCGTAACAAGTTTTGTTTTAAATGGAAAAAAATGAAAAACTAGAGCGAATCGAACCTACTTTATAATGAAATTTTTAATTCCGAGGAACGTGGTTGTTATAAATGTTATAATGCTTCGGGTACTTATACTAGAGTATCGTATTGCTAGCTGATGATTGCTTTTATAAAGGTAATCAAATCACTGACGATCGGATCAAATGAATTAAACCGCACCGTTGCCAATGAATTTAATTTCGTTGTTAACTGACCATCAATTACTACCTTTACTCGACATTAAAGGCACCCTGTACACACACAATTCGATTATAATGAGGCTAAAAACAAAAGTAAAATAGGGACGGCCCTGGACGGTTACCATGATATAGTATTATGCAGTTCAGTTCACGGTGAGAGAAAGAGGCGGAGACAACGACTGCTATAGCTTTGTCCCTTAACGACCTAAACTGAATTGTTTAGCCATGGCATCGTAACCGCATGATCTCTTTTGAGATGTCGGTGTAAACACATGTCAGAAATGACAGTTTTCTACGATTCCACGTGTTTTGAGACGGGTATCTCACTCAAGATCAGTCTCTCAAGACGCCTCTCAATATAATGTCTGTTTACAACACGTGGAAGGTTTATTTCCATCAATTGATCCCCGTTTAATCGGACCAAGTTAAGGGGCGGAATCAATTAACGCTCTAAGCCGGCCGGCTTCTGCGTGATACGGTTTGGTTACTAGAGTAATGGGAAATGTGGAACGGATTTTGACGAGACAACAGGCGTTAGAGATGGGCAGCCGTAAGTACTGGGTAAACACTCAAGTTTCGAATAAATAACTGGGCTTATATAGGTACAATAATTTATTTATATATTCTTGTATATTGGGGCCAGTTCGGATCAGAGTTCTCTAATTTTAAGTATCTTTATCTCTAAATTTAGGTTTACAAATTTATAAACGTCTTTCTTTGGTTGGCGGTTTACAAATTTTTATAGATGTTTAAAGAACTGATCCGAATTTTCGCTACTACTTAATTATTTATTTAGTTATTCACTAACTTAAATGTCATGTTCATGTTTATCTTGTTTTATTTCATGTTCATCACAAAAGGTCGGTCGGTCGGTTCGGAAGATACGGGTTCTATATTGCCGGCCATAATAATTTTTAGGCATAATCAGTTTTAAGTCATATCGTAACGTTTTTTTTTTTCAGGATTTTTATAATCATACCTTACCTAACATAGCCTTACTTACACATAAGTAATATATTTAAGAAATTCTGAAAAATATACTGTTCCAACGATATAAAAATTATGACTACCAATCATTATGTCAACAAATAAATTATGACTTGAAAAAAATAAGAAAACAGCAGGCTCCCGTTAAATGACAGCTGGTACATGATACCCTGGTAGAGCATGTAGTGCTTGAACGAAGTTACTACGTTAATTATGAATTGTTAATTTTTTACAATTTATTCTTGAATAATTACATTACATTGCTATTATTTATTAAAATAGTTTAACTGTCATATTTTCTTCTATTACATTTCATAAACATGCATTTGGATATGCAACATTTCATCGGACATCATTAAGATTTACTCATTTCTTGAATAATTACATTACATTACTACTAAAATATTTAATTGAACTGTCATCTTTTCTTCTATTACGTCATTTAATAAACATGCATTTAGATATGCAACATTTCATCGTATAGCATAAGATTTACGTCGTATTTAGTCATTTTAATTAATTAATACTGTAAAGAGGTACAATTGTGTGTTTGTTTGTTTGTATGTATGTTGTGGCTACTCTCTGAAAGGCTTAAACCAATTTTATTCATTCTTTCACTGATTGGAAGAAACATCATCCCTGACTAACATGGGGTATATTTTATTGCGTTAAACCGGAGCGTAGTGAGGGCAGGTCACCATTATAGTGTAACGAAAACTTATTTTTGATTAAAAAATAATATAATCTACCCAATTAATTTCAGTAATTATTATTTAACAATTCAGTACAATAATAATACTTAAGTTTATAACGCCTTTTATTTTCCATATGATTAGTATAATTCAGTACCAGTCCATCCATCGCTACTTCTTTCATATTTAATCCAAAGGTTAGCTGGAAGATATTCCTCCAAAGCAACATGCTCGTTTTGTACTAAGGCTTGAAAATATCTGTAGTAATACTGAGATACTACAAAAATCTTCCTTCAGTGTTCGAAACGCCATTTACTTAGTTAACTATAGACATTAATAGCATTTATGGCAGTAGTGGCTTTTAATGGGATATTTACGATCTCTGTCCACCCTCTGGACTATTAAAGGTTTTTTTTATCGCATCACGTTTGAGTGCGGAAATGGTTTTGTGGTCACTATTGTGTCAGTGGTCGATAAACTGTGTTATTAGAGAAAAGGGCTTAGCAAATAACTCGATTAAGGCGCAGGCAGACTTCAAAATATAAGGTAATAAAACATGTGCCACGTGGAGGGTAACTAACTTAAATGTTTAGCTTAGATAATGCTACACAAAGAGTTTATTTTTGAAAGTAATAAATACTACATTTACAGATTCTTGAAAATTCTCCTGCATCAGTCGGGAATTTAACTTGTCTATGTCAAAAAAAACCCTATTTTATGATACAGATCGAAAAGGCTATTTATGGGAATAATTTATCTCTAAAATAACATACAACTCTAAACTAAAAAAAACGTAAGAAAACCACAAATACGATACTTAAGAATAATAGTATGTAGATATAATTGATTCCCGATCAAAACAAATGAATTTTAATGAATGCGGTATTTTTTGTTTGTGTACCTTTATCAGAACACTGAGTAATTGCCGTTTTTTTTACTTTGACAAAATAAGCGACTAATACAGCCAAACCTCGAACCTACACATTTTATTAAGAACATTTTGTCGAGCATTCTGGGGTGTGATTCTCACAACAACGACGAACGGACGGACGAACGAGTGAATGTCCAAGCGGCGAGTTAAAGTAGTCCCGTCAGAGCGAAAAAAAAACACATTTTAGCTCGTGTGTATCGAAAATCGAACAAGTTGCGTCATGACCACGTCATCCTATGTTTGCTTACCATTACTTGAAGCAAGGTGAGTGAATGTTAAAACTACAAGACAAGAAACTTCAACAGTCAAGGTTAGAAAAGCTTCAGGGAACGATCGATCACAAGACAGAAACAAAGGTTATGTTTGTAGAATAACGGCCGCACTCGGTCAGTAAACCTTTTCATCGCTGTGTTAAATACAAACACGTCACTCACACGCCAATGACATCATAAACCAGAGGGCTTATTGTCTAACGCACTCGCAATCACGATCGTTTTCATTTTGAAAATCGAAGGCTTGTCTGCATACAAAATGAAAACAATTGCTCCACTTTGAAGCCGGTTGCGATTGCGAATGCGTTAGACAATAAGCCCTCAGAGCTAATATCAAACTTGCCTTAAAGACACTCATCAGTCTCATCACCTATATTCTAAGCGGTAGGATCCAAATCGTATTTGACCAGGGCCGGTATTCTAGGCGCTAAAAACCATATCGTCTTTAATCTATTATCGTATTGTCAATGTTTTGATAGCTCTTATTTCCTTGACAGTAATGGCGGCTGACGTCAAAACAATACCGTGGTCAAATACGATATCGTTTTTACCGCCGTTAATAGAGGCCCTGCGGGCCTAGTATAGATGCGTCTATAGATATATAGATATCGCGCGTCAAATGTAGATAAAGCATCCGTCACTCTCGTACTTATATTACGTGTCAGAAGGTGACGGATGCCTTATCCAATTTTTGTCACGCGATAAACGCAGCCATATTAGGGCCCCTGTTATGTTATTGTTTTTAACTCGGCCGATGCTACTGTCTAGAAAATTAGAGCTATCAAAACTTTAACTTTAATATAAGGTGACGGAACCAGTAATGGACAAGGACCAATGATGGACACTTGATTCTTATGTTACAGAAGATAAGGGTTATTCATTTGTCTTGCGGCAATCAATTCAGGACTGTATTTTTGAATTTGAATTAAGAGTGAAGTGTCCATTACTGGTGCCTGTCAGCTAAAAGTGTCCATCATTGGAGCCGTCACCCTATTGTGTTGCATGTTTTTTTATCAGACTATATAAACTGATATTAAATTAGTTTAAACTAAAAGAAAATAAAATCATTAGGTAATATTAAACTTCCGCTTTCCATTAAAAGAATGAATATTGTCGTGGAAATTGCATCTCCTCCGTAATACTCAAACGTCCCTTTCAAAGTATTCTCGGTAATGGATTTTAATACTCTTGTGCAAAAGGTACTGCAACTAATTAAATAAAGTTTCAATAAGTAACCGGCACCAGAAACTTTTTAATTACCTTTTAACCTATTTAAATACATTTCCTAAGAGATGCAACACAATTGAATGTAAAACGTGAGAATTTCCGCTTTTCAATTCAGTACCTACTTTATCGATTTCGCCAACTATTTAATACTAAAGTGCCCGGCCGATAACAAGTCAATCCTGATACATTGCACAACCATGAAGTTGCTGAATATGGATAAAGTTGACAGCAGTCAAACAATGCTGTTATTACTATTCCTTCACACGCAACACAACAAATAAGTTTAGCATTGTTTTACAATGTCAATAGTCAGAAACTTCATGGTTGTGCTTAAATGGTTGTACATACTGTAGCTGCCCTTTTTCGTCAAGGTGTAGTTGAATTGGTTTTCTATGTATTTAAGTATGCATTTTTCTCCATAACTATGTTTATCGTTGCCCATAGTACAAAATTTGAGCTTAGTTTGGGTCTGTGGGACTAAGCCAATTTGTGTGAGAATTGTGCCCAGGGTATTGATTCTCTTAAAAGCAAAGGTGAGCGAATGCAGGAGTGAAGTCCAAGCGGCGAGTTTAAGTTGTCCCGTCAGAGCGAGCAAAACACATATTAGCGCGTGTATTCTCAATTAGGCAGCCTTATACGTTCGAGAAGCCATGCTGCCAAATTGAATACACACGCTGAAATGTGTTTTGTTCCCTTTGACGGGACTACCTAAACTCGCCGCTTGCACATCACTCCTGCGTTCGCTCACCATTGCTTTTGAGAATCAATACCCTGCTATTAATTTGTGCAGACGTTAAGTAACAGATTTTAAATTGTCCTTCAGTGTAGCTCGAAATCAAAATAAAATGGCAAAATAAACATCGCACGCAACGCGTTGGAAAAAAGGTAGAAAAAACTTAACAACGAGTCATTTTATCGACGCACGCGCCAAGCGAATTTACATTTTAATACATTACAGTTACAGTAGAGAACTTGTAGCTTTTGCGTACAGACTGGATGAATACTGAATTTGTGAAACGGTATTTACTGAAATGTTAAAGTGTTTTTATAAAGTGCCAATTACTTTTAATATGTTAAATTAAGTAAACTTTTTGTAAATGATGGAAAACGCCGGTGTTTAGTTGATTTGCTGAGTTTAAAAACAAGTAACAGAAGTAAGCCTTGCCAAGATGCAAACGCTACTAATTGTTTTTATCGATTCGAAATGTATAGAGAGGTTTACGTCGATCCTATACATTTTTCCAATTTTCATCGAAAATCGATAATTGATCGTTACTTAGTCTCCAGAGGTTAGTTAAGTTGAATAGGTACCAAAAAATTAAAAAAAAAAGTCTTTCTAAATGTAGGTATAGTGTAGTTGTCATAAGCAAAAAAAGTATTGTGCTATTAGGTTTTAAAATAAGGATGTTTTGTTTTTGTATTTTATGTATTTGGAAATGCACGACCACACGGCAATCCTCAACAAAATGTCTAATTTCTGTAGTCGTTAACGTTTACAGAATGCAACAGGTTATTTTGTTTAAAAATTAATAAAACAAGTTCAAAAGTTTACGTCTGACCTGTGTTATAATGTACCTAAACATACAAATAGAAATTAAAGAAAACAAAAAACAAATTGTTAAGTATCAACTTTTCAATCAATTTTGTGTATGTTTGTATGTGCGTGTGCGTATGTAACGCCACCGAATACCAAAGACGCAATAAGAAAAACCGTCAAAAACAGCACTATACTAAATAAATCATGTTCACGTACCAAAATCCCGAAAAAGCAGCAAAGGTAATACCAAACTCTCGCGCGGTTTATTCCATTAAGTCACGACATGTTAGTCAATATTACGAAATGACCGACAAAGGTGCGTCAAAGAAAAACGTTTGGCAAAGCAAGAAAATAGCCGAGCGGAAAATAAGTTCAAAGCGTCGTGCCTGGGTGAGAAAATCTATTGGAATGGAAGGATTTTCCGAGCGAGCGGCCCGGCGGGGCTCGGCCATTCAGGGGGCCATTCATGCTCCATGCTGGAGTTTCGGGTCGATGCTGCTGCGTATTAACGATTAGCTATAACTAAATATTTGTTTCATAAGCTTGTTTGGGCACGTAGTTATAGGGAGGGACAGCTATAGGCTAGTTCTGCAACGTAGCGAAAAATGTATGTAACCAATGTCCCTTAACCTGTAACTTTATCACATAATGATCATGCCTCTTATCGTCTTTACCACCCCGTTCCAGTGTACCTTTAGGTAAATTAACTTAAGATCTTCAGGTCATGGCAGAGTATCAGCGTCGACCGTATTCGTGTCATGTTGCTGAGCCAGGAGCCTTTTCGCCGCCGTTTCTTGTATTGTTTAAATTTTGTTGTTTTTATTTTATATCTCATTTTATCGCATTTGTGAGCAGAAGGGGCTTTCACTGGCTGTTCACAATGGAGTGCTAGCCCCTACACTGATGTATGGTAGTGAATGTTGGGTGTGGCAGGACAAGCATGAAAGTCGTATAAATGCAGTTGAAAAGCGCTCTTTGCGTAGTATGTGTGGTGTGAAACTGACTGATAGAGTAAGGAATGAAGAAGTCAGAGAGAAATGTGGACTAAAAGAAGATGTAGTGATTAAGATTGAAAAAGGCATGCTTCGATGGTTCGGTAAATTGTAATTTGTAGCTTTATAAAACAGGCCCCTGGTGGTAAATGCGATCTGTGACCCATTGACATTTGCATTCTCAAGACTGCAATCTCAAAACTAGCCGTTCGTGCCCGACGTCGCCCGAGTGTGCGTACAGGCTCTATTCTACTCGGTAAAACCAAATTGCTTCTGACATGTTTTCGTATTGCTTACTTATAAGCTGTTACAGCGTCAGTATGATTACTATTTCGAAGCAAGACATTCTGAATCAAAGTAAAACAAATACGTAAGTCTACATACACGTTTTTTTTAAATACCGTAGCTAATATAAGAACTATGAGTATGCATTAGTTACATTGCCACGTGTGTACAATTATGTACAGTCGTAATAAGAACAAACAGATGTGAATTATTCAAGGTGAAGTGGTCATTAGTGCGACGTGATAGACCATAAAATCGAGCGTGAGGTCGACTATAAAGGTTTATGCGATAGTGCTTACGGACATTACAGGTCTTGGAGAAATCGCTAAAGGTGTTTTTTCTGGGTCCCCTTTGTTTGGTAGTTTTTTTCTCGGAATAAAAGTATAACATAATAACTTTTAAGTGTCAATTTATAGGAACGCATATGTATAATATAGCATTGTTTCGCAGAAATCGTTAGGTACCTATTCTTTTATTTTATTTAGTTTAACAACGCAGAACCTGTACCAAGAGCTGGTAGGGAATAACGATAAGGACAGTAAGAAGTTAGTATTTTTTAGTAGCAATAATAAATTGAAGAAATATGTCAAAATTAATAATTATATTAGGCGTACACAAAAATTAATCAGAAGCCAAAAATGTATAAAAAACTATTCGACAATGAAATTAGAATTATCAATAATGAAAGATAGGGTGAGCCATTGCAATGAAAAGTTAGATTCCAATAGGATAGCATATGATTTAAATATTCAAAAACTCGATGCGGAGATAAGTAAGTTAAAGGACCAGCTTGAAGTTACTTCTTTAAAGTATGTAACTGCTCAGAAGGAAGTCAAGGAGCATATCCTGGCTTTCACTCAATTGGTAGAAGAAAGTAGATTGAATGAAGAGCGTTTTAACTCTTTAATTAACTGTGGTTATGGTAATTCAGATAGATTACGAGATTCACCAACTGTTGTGATTCAGCCAGATATGGCTCTTGATACTTCAAAGGAGTCCCCTAGACAAATTATAAGTAGGAATAAAACTATTGTTTATTCTGACCAACTTGGATCTGGACTAGGTTTAATGTTAAATAACAAATTGAAACAAAAGGTTACAAATTACTGTTACCACAATGCAACTCTTTTACAATTAAGTGATTTACTTTTAAAAGGAAGTTTTGACAGGTCCACCACTTTAGTAATTTTGGTAGGAAATAGTTTTAGTGTGGATAAGTCAAGTGTAGATAAATTAATGTCAACACTAAACACTATTGAAGGTCGTGGCATAGGTAAAATTATACTGTGTGCGCTACCATACTCAGAAAGTATGCCATTTAGTCATAATAATAGAATAGCACACTTTAATTCTATTATGTATAACGCTATTTGCTGTAATAAAAACTATCATTTCTTTGATTTAAACAAATTTATTAAGCGCCTCACCCTAACATCAGGAAAAATTCATTTGCCAAGGAAATATATCTTGACCTTGGTTGACCTATTAGCTTTTAATATAGAACCAAATAGATACAGTAGAACCCAGCCCCAGCAAGCAAATATTGGCAATAATGCCTTGCCTCATGATTTAAACTAAAGTATAGGACAGCGGAAACACCCTTGAGTATAAATTTAATCCACCAAAATATTCAAGGTTTTTCCAGCAAAGAACTAGAAATAGGGTTGTTCTTAGATAATGAAAACATACAAATTATGTGCGTTACTGAACATTGGCTTCGACAAGACCAATTAATTTTTGATTTTCTAAATTTTAAATTAGTTAGTTATTTTGCCAGAAAATGTGCCATTCATGGTGGCTCTTTTATAATTGTTAAAAGTACTCTTAAATCTAAAGAAAGAAAGGATATTGTAAAGCTATCGATAGAAAGGATTGTAGAAATTTCATGTGCAGAACTAGAAAGTTATATAATAATATGTGTTTACAGGCCACCATTGGCTGATTTTAGCACATTTGAATCTACAATGGAACATGTGTTAAAATTAGCATGTAATAGCCAGAAGCATATTATAGTTTGTGGAGATTTTAATATTAACTTACTCGAAACATCAAATAATACCACTAGGTTACTAAGTTTATTTAAATCTTTTAATTTAGGTAATCTGTTCTTTGAACCAACACGGATAGGTGTTAGTAGTGCAACCTGCTTAGATAATATTTTTTGTAATTGCGAATGTTTGGATAAAGAAATATTCAATTGTTTTAATTCGGACCATAGTGGTCAGAAGGCATCTTTCGTCAATGATTTTTATCAAAAACCGCAGACAATAACATACCGACCTATAACTAGTAAACGTTTGGAATTATTTAAAAATAAAGTTCAAAGTAACCTTTCTGTGTTACCTTTCTTACAGAATGAGAGTAATAGTATTTATAAAGACTTATTTGGCGTAATTCTAGATCAATTTAATAATAATTTTAATATGAAAACTATTTCGAAGTCAAAAACCAAGTTTAGTGAATGGGCTACTGCAGGCATTCATAAGAGTAGAAATAGGCTTTATGAGCTATATAGAGAGAGGGAAGACAATAAGAACGCTGACTTCCTAAATTATGTTAAAAATTATTCAAGGACCTTTAAGCAAGCTTGTTTAACTGCTAAGGCAAATTTTCTTAGTCTTAAACTCAAATCATCTGACAATAAAGTAAAAACTGTATGGAATATTATAAATAGAGAAACGGGAAAATCAAAAACTCGTGAAAATCAAGTCACCATAAACACAGGTAACAAACAAATCACATCAAATAAAGACGTTGCCTTAGCATTCGAAGATTATTTTTCCAACATAGCCAGCAATACTACAAAATGTCTTAAATCATCCGCGGTTGAAGCTAAATCATTACTTTGCACTAATGTCAGTAAATGTAATATAAACTTTGAATTCAGCCCTGTAAATTCAGATTCAATAGTCAAGGTATTTAAATCGCTTAGTTTAAAAAAGACTGAGGATTTGTGGGGCACATCAGTTAAAGTAGTTTTTCATATCATAGATGTAATTGCACCCCACCTAGCATTAATTTACAATAATTGCATATCAGAGGGGACCTTTCCAGATCTCATGAAATATAGTAAAGTCATACCTCTTTTTAAATCGGGCGACATGAGTGATATAACGAACTTCCGTCCCATTTCCATACTACCGGTTTTAAGTAAAGTCTTTGAGAAACTAATGCTGAATGATATGTTAGGTCACTTTAATAGAAATAAACTACTTAATAGTAACCAGTTTGGGTTTACCAGAGGTCGATCAACAATTGATGCGGCATCTGTTCTCATTAAATACATATATAACAGTTGGGAGAAATCTTGTGATGCGGTAGGAATATTTTGTGATCTTTCCAAAGCTTTTGATTGCGTGGATCATTCGACCCTTATTTTAAAATTAAAACACTATGGATTGTCCAATAAAGCTTTAAGTCTTATGTCTTCTTATCTAAGTGACAGAACTCAAACAGTGGTTGTAAACAAAACGCAATCAATTGGAGCTACAGTGAAACTAGGTGTGCCTCAAGGCTCCATTTTAGGTCCTTTTCTATTTCTCGTTTATATAAATGACTTACCACCAACAGTAGATAAACTTTGTGATATTGTGCTTTTTGCTGATGATACTTCATTAATTTTCAAGGTAGATAGAAAGTCCGTAGACTACAGTATGATAAACGCCATACTAGTTAAAGTACTTAATTGGTTTACTAGTAACAATTTACTACTAAATGCTAAGAAAACTAAATGTGTTAGGTTCGCTTTGCCTAATGTTAAACCGGTAGATTCTAGTATTTTTATAAATGACGAGTGTCTGCAAATGGTAGATAAGGCAGTTTTTCTAGGCATAACAATAGATAAAAATTTGCAATGGGGTCCCCATATAGCTGTACTGGCAGGTAAACTAAGTTCGGCAGCTTATGCTGTTAGGAAAATTAGACAGCTAACTAATGTTGAAACAGCTCGCTTAGTTTATTATAGTTATTTCCATAGTGTCATGTCGTACGGTATTCTGGTTTGGGGTAAGGCAGCTGAAATACAAACTATATTTGTTTTACAAAAAAGGGCCATTCGTTCTATTTATAACTTAAATTCTCGTGACTCCTTAAGAGAACTATTTAAAGAAATTAATATCTTAACTGTAGCATCTCAATTTATTTATGAGAATATTATTTATGTTATTAAAAATTTAGATTCTTTCACCAAAAATTCTGATATACATAATTTAAATACAAGAAATAAAAATAAAATTGCTATTCGAAAATTCCGCGTACGTAAAGTATATAAATCATTTGTTGGTCAATGCATTCATTTCTATAATAAATTACCTGACGTAGTTTTAAAGTTACCCTTTTCAGCACTTAAAAATTACTTGAAAAAGTCTTTAATGTCTAAAGCGTATTATAGGGTCGAGGACTATCTAGCAGACAAAAATGCATGGCCTAAACTCGAAACTTAGTCAATAATAATTTGTTCAAATGTAAAACCTTTATCTTGTCTAGGGGACACTGTTGATGTAGGAAAACATGTCGAAACTTTGTTTATTATTAAATTTTTTGTTTTTGCCTTTTTCTCCGTCTATATCTCTCCTAATATTTTTGCCATGTTTTCCTGCTGATCTACGCATGATATTTGATATTATATTTAAATTAATATTTATAGCTTTATATAATACTAGACTAAGTTGTATCATTGTAATAGGAAATATGGTTAAAAAAATGACTGACTGCTGAGTTTCTTGCGGCGTTTCTTCTCGGCAGTGGTCTCCTCTTGGGAAGCGCTGGTAGACTCCTGACGTGTAAAGGTGCCCGTGCGGCCTACTTACTGAATAAATGACTTTTATCTTTATCTTTATCTTTATCTTTTATTGGACGAATAAAATTTAAAAACATCACTGATGAACCGAACTGATCCATGCGTAAATGCGTAGGCTGTTCCGATGTGTCACATACGTGGGCCTATTCAACTTACTGTAGCGCATAGATATTCTACGCATGCCTCTTTCCCACAGCGGCAGACAAACAATATTATTAAGCATGTTAAAAAAACCGGCCAAGTGCGAGTCGGTGTCGCGCACGAAGGGTTGTGTACCATTATCTATACAACATTAGCAAAAAACGGCAAAAAAATCACGTTGGTTGTATGGGGGCCCCCCTTAAATATTAATTTTATTCTGTTTTTAGTACTTGTTGTTATACCAGCAACAGAAATACATCTTCTGTGAAAATTTCAACTATCTAGCTATCACGGTTCATGAGATACAGCCTGGTGACAGACAGACAGACGGACAGCGGAGTTTTAGTAATAGGGTCCCGTTTTTACCCTTTGGGTACGGAACCCTAAAAAGATTCACGGATCCATGCCACTAGGATGTAAGATGCGTGTAAATTGATTGTTGTTGAAATGTCGACTCACGCGGTTAGACCAACATACCTACCCACGATTGTAGCGAGTGCGTGCGTTGCGTGAGCTTTAGTGGGCTTCCGCCTAAATATTTACGTATTATTTAGACCCCTCCTTAAACTATCATGACAAACATTTGATGTAACCATGCATTTTAGAGCGATCGAGCGATATTTGCCAGCATAGATTACGTTTATCGTAATGCCTTTAAAAACTGTTAAATTTTGAAGTTCAGAAAATAGCCCAGTAAGCTCAGTGCTCTATTTTAGGCGGTAAAAACCATATTGACTTTGAAGTGTTATCGTATTGCTTTTAACTCGGTCGCTATTACTTTCGAATAATAAGAGCTATCGTATCGTTGATAATACGATACCATATCAAAAGCAATACGGTTCCACCCAGTAGAGGCCCAGCATCCATTCTAAATTTCATTCAAATTCGTTTCATGTATGATTGTTTTTCAATAATCCACATACTATTACACACATAACATAAACTCACGCCTTCATTCCCAGAGTGGGGTAGGCAGAGCCACAGACTCACCAACAACTCCAAAAACTTATTGATAATTCTGTAACCACATTTTGCACAACCAGGCTAAGATGTTATCCAGTGTATTAGTGACAGGTCCCATCGCCTAACAGCACTACACAGCCTTTAGTCCCTTAGTCGTCTCCTACGACATCCACGGGAAAACATGGAGTGGCAACATTCTAAACCCGGCACCACACGGCATAATCCAATAACTGAAATATTATCACAAACTATCACTTCAATAACATTCATCGGTATACTTAACAACGTTCAGCGTTTAAAATCAAACGGTAAAATATTTCATGTCTCGCGTAAATTAATATACATAGTGAAAAGGAATTAAGGGGAATACGGTAAAATGCGCGAACCACGTCATGTAACTCGTGTACGCAGAGTGAATATGAATATTGTAATCAGGCCACATTTCAGATTCAATGTAGAATAAATCTTTCGCTTTGTGTGAAATGGTCAAGTGCGAGAGCTACTGAAGGTATTTTTTAATTGAAATAATCACATTGGTAATGTCTTCTAAAAGCGAAAGTTAAAAAGTTTGTACCTATATCCATTTGTTTGTTCATTACACCTTCAAGGCTAAACCGCTGGACATCATGAAATTAAATATGAACAAAGCTTTTACCTAGTGAATTAGTATTTTATCTCAAAAAAATCTGTGTAATTTCCAATTGATAACTTCTCTACATAGTATAAAAGAAATTCTATAGGCTTCATACTTTCGATTAGTATGTTTTATATTTAACTAGCAATAGCAATTTAAAAAAAAGTTCATTTTTATTTTTATTTTTTATTTATGGACTGTACTGAACTGAAATTTTTCAGCCAACCTATTCACCATAATATATTACTTACCATATTTAGGGCCTGTTTCACAATCGACAAGTAAATTTATCTGCCATTTAAAGTTGGCTTTCTCCTTTTCTATTTTCAAGTGTAAGGCAGAGAAAGGGCTAAATTTTTCTGTCAAATATGCTTTACTTGTCGATTGTGAAACAGGCGGTAAATTTGATGTACATAAAATACTTTCTGTCGAATAAACAGCTGGGTGAAGGTCGTTTCCTATTCGGATCTTAGACCATTATGTTTTTATTTAATTTATGTTGAAATCACAGGGTGCCTGCCCATTTTATAAAACAAACGTTTTGTACGAATGTATCTGTATTTCTTTTGTTAACGAAGTTTCTCATTACTGCAGAATGAGAATCTCTCGCAGACTCAAACTTATAACTGAACAAACTTCATTGTTCTAAGGCTTTACAATACGAGTATTCTGTTATTTCGAAACTCAGCAGTGTATGACGGCTTACCCTGAACAATACTTTGTGTGACTCGTGGACGAGAAAGAATTTAGAGTGTTATGTGTTTGATATTTTTATTGTGTAAATAAAAATTGTAGGTATGAATGGTAATGGTAGTTGCGATATTTAAAGCCCATATTTTTTTACATTTTTGCATTTTTATACCTAAGTCTTTGCACGTTATTAACGTAAGAACTATTGAAGTTCAAGGTTTGATAAGTTCGAGGCTATATTTAGTACCTACATCGTAAAAATAGCCTCCAAAGTAACATCCGACTCACATCCGAGTGGGAAGCATGCGAGGTGCCTCATCTGTCTTCATACGTCAGTGCCGCAGCGTTCACCACCGATCGGGTCTCTTCAATTTGAAAAGATTGCCTGCAATTTAGTTAGTTCAGTCGAAGACTACAACATAATGTAGGGAAGGCAGAAGAAGCTACAAAATAAAAGAATTCTACTTTCATTTTGTAGCAAGATAGCTTCACCCTAAATTTTGCATTTTTTGCGCTATAATATATCGCTTCGCTTCGGTTTATGAGTTTTCTGTACCACTCGTACATAAGCCTGAATTTATTATACATAAAAACCTTCCTCTAGAATCACTTTATCTACTAAACGGCGGGAAGCGACTTTGTTTTGTACTATGTAAAGATAAACAGAATCTTATTACTTATCTCTAATTGATTTTTGTTAATAAGTTTGCAGCATTTTTCAATTTCTATTTATGAAAAAAAAAACAGCTGTTCCATACAAACTTTGAGAGCTAAACAGCCGAAATGTATTATTAAGGGTAGATATCTCAAATAACACTCCGGAATGTGAAAATCAGTTTAAATATATATTTGGACAGCATAACAATTATTTGTGTTGTCTCAAACAAAATCAGTCCACAATGAGGCAGGCACGGGCTTATATAGGCTCGTCATCCCTCCCCTGGCTTGCGGCCGTCGCGCGGTGGGAGCTGGCTGGCGGGGATGATGACGTCGCAGGGCTGGCTGGCTGTGGCAGGGCTGGCTGTGCATGGTTGCCACTTCGATTGGCGGCAAATAAGGCATTACAGTCGGCCATCCTGTAAAAATTGCTCCCGCAATGGGAACAGAAAAGTGCATTAGCTCTCAAGTAGATCAATTAGATCCTCAGTCTCTAACTGCTCATCAGAACTACTTCCACTATTAGAGTCAGCCGCTACGCTAGTATATGGTCGTAAAGCATCTGCGGATACTAATCCAGTAAAGCTCTTGTAACCACGCATGCCTTTGATGCTTCGTATTTTATATCTATCTTTCCCTAGCACATCTGTTACTATGTACGGCCCGGAAAAGAGGTCGTCTAATTTAGTGTTAACTTTACGAGCACTGCTAGTTGGGGCTTGTTTCCACAAAACTAAGTCACCTTTCCTATATACACGACTGTTTTTCCTTTTTTTGTCAAAACTTTGTTTCATTTTGAGGCTAGCTTTTTTAATTCGATCACTAGCCCGGGCGCGCCTTGCGTTCACGGGCTCGACGACTCGCCCTGGCGTGTTAACATCACACACAGACCTACTCGTACGGGAAAACATTAAATCATACGGTTTGTACATGGTTGTAGCGTTGATGGTGTTATTTATCCCCCAAATTACATCCGGCAAAAGGTTATCCCAATTGTTCGCGGTCTCACTAGGGTCCATGGCTCGAAGCGCATCTAATAAAGTCCTGTTAGTGCGTTCAACTTGACCGTTAGCCCGGGGGCAAGCTATAGTAGTCAAGGTATGTTTAAATTGTTTATTTGTTGCAAATTCCTTAAAGTACCTACTCGTGAACGCTTTACCGTGATCAGAGACCACACGTTCAGGATATCCAAACAAACAAAATATCCTTTTAAGAGCTTTAACTGTTTCTATGGAGTTTACTGTCCGGGTAGGTTCGGCAAACACAAATTTTGAAAAAGAATCGGTGACAACTAACATGTATTGGTACCCCTTTTTAGTACTACAAAATGGCCCTAAATGATCTATGTGAATCATTTTCATTGGTTGAGTGGGTTTCTCGATGGGATGTAATTTGCCCTCTTTCTTCCCATGCTCACCCTTCCCGTATGCACAATGTAGGCACGACGATACATACTTTCTGATGAAGCGAGACATCTTAGGAAACCAGAAATCTGCTTTTATTAGTTCAGTGCATCGTTTCAAGCCTACGTGGCCTACGTCGTCGTGATGCATTTGTAATATCTTCCACCTAGCTAAACCGGGAACTACTAAACGATTACCACTGAGCGTTTTACGGTACAGACGGTCGGCAATTACCACATAATTATTAATTATATCACTGTCAGTGCAATTACCTTTCAAGAGATCTATTATCCCCTTCAGTTTATCATCCTGATACTGCACAGTATGAAACCAATCCGCGACTTCTAATCGGTTCACATTAACAGTATCGACTGGATTTCGACTCAACGCGTCGACGTGCTTCATACGTTCCCCCGGTCGGTACTCGATACTGATATCATAATCCTGAATTAACAACCACCATCTAGCAATGCGCGGAATGAGGTCGCGTTTAGTTAATGTCGCACGAACAGCCGAACAATCCGTCACTACTTTTACATGTACCCCCGCAATATAAACTCGAAATCTACGCAGCGACTCAACTACCGCCAGGGTTTCCAGTTCATAACTGTGGTAAACACTTTCTTCCCGACTTGTTACCCGACTAAAATACATTACAGGCCGCAACGTACCGTCAGTTTGTGTCTGTAGTAAAATACCAGCGATTCCTAATTTTGACGCATCCGTGTGAAGCTCCGTTGGCAGTGTTTGATCATAAAGGGCTAAGACTGGTTTGGAACATAATTTAATTTTTAGTTCATCGAAACTTTTTTCGTGCTGTTCACCCCAAGCCCAAGTTGTATTTTTCTTAGTCAATTCTGTGAGAGGTCGGGCTATTAGTGCAAAATTATAAATGAATTTACGAAAATAACTACACAACCCCATAAATTGACGGATTTCGTGAACGTTACGCGGTGTAGGGAACTGTGACACAGCTGCCAATTTAGCCTCACCCGGTTGCACTCCATTAGCAGATATTTCATGACCCAAATACGTTATGGTTCTTTGCAAAAACGAGCACTTGGACATGTTTAATTTTAAATTCTCTGACTCAAGTTTTTCAAGAACGATTTGTAAACATTCTAATCCCGAAGGTACATCATAAGACGGCAAAAGTAGGTCATCAAGGAATGCTAGAATTTCAGTTCTACCTACTGAATTTACGAGTTTATGTATCATTCTCATAAAAACTGACGGGGCGTTTGCTAGCCCAAATGGTACACGCGTATACTCATAGTGACCTTGCGGTGTGACAAATGCGGTCTTATGTGCATCCTCGGGACAAAGCAACATTTGGTGGTAGCCTTGGGCCATGTCTAGGCTAGTAAAATATTGTTTGTTACCTATTTTGGCCAATTGATCGTCAATGTTAGGTAACGGATACCGATCGCGGACTGTAACTGCATTAAGGGCGCGATAATCGACGCAAAGCCTACGGTCACCATTTTGTTTTTTAACTAAAATGACCGGGGCGGCATAATCAGATTCGGATTCTTTAATTACACCTGCATCTAGTAATTCTGTAACTTTAGAATTAACAATCGTTTGTTCGTGTGGCGATAATCTGTACGGCCTACGATGGATAGGTTGGTCATTAGTGAGCTTTATCTTCATCTGCACTAAGTCAGTACACCCTAGTTCTTTAGTGCTACTCGCAAAACAGTGTTTAAAACTTGACAATAAGTTAATTAAATCGCTACGTTCCTGATCAGTTAATGCACCAATTTTTATGTTTTCTAGCTTTACTCCACCAATACATAAGTTGTTTAAGACATTGTCTAAGGTAAGGCTCGAGCATAAAACACTTTTGGCTAATGAGGCAGATAAGTTATAGGCGGTTGAACTGACCTGGGTTTGGCATGGCGTTGGCTCGCAGGGCACGGCTCTCACCAGGGTCTGTCCTTCTTCCAACGCGATGTCAGCTTGGCCGGTGTTGATGATCTTCATAACGCCTTGGCTGCCTTGCAGTGTCGTAGCTGGTATAGAGTAGGAGACACCCTGGAGTTCATGGTGGCGCGGAGGCGTTACCACATTATTATCTTTGTTATTACCCAATACGGAGACCTTGATGATGGACGTACCGACTGGTAATAACTCTTTAGCGGTCGTGATGACTCTGTATGAACTGGGCTCTTCGGTTACATCAATTTGCGACATAAAATTGCAATCTCTGCGTATGGTCACAGTGCCACCACATACTATAAGAGTAACACCTTCAGCATTAATTACTGGTTGGCCAATTAACAAATTTATTCCATCCATGTGAACGTCACTGAGGTAGGCTTGGCAGCGCGTCTTTACGCCATCTATCTCGAGTTCGAACTCGACTTCGCCACGGCTGGTGATGATGCCCCCCGAAAATCCTTTTAGCACAACGCTGACGCGTCTTACTTTTAGCTCCAACAGAGAAGATACTTGCGTTGATAAAACGTTGACTTGACTGCCAGTATCGATGTAAGACTTCACGTAGATACCATTTATCTTCGCAGTCTTCTTATAAATCTCGTTTAAATTCTGTATCAGTCTGATTTCCTTAACTGCACTGGTTGAATTTGAAGTATACGACTTGATATTGCTAGGGCAGTGCGGTGATATGTGACCTGATTTTCCGCACTTAAAACAACTGCGTTGGTCCGGCATTGGACAGAAGCGAACCAGATGTCCAGTCTTTTTGCACCGAGGACAAGGATCTGTCTCAACATTTACCGGCGTTGGCCTTTTCTCGCTGAAACGATCCCTTAATCTATCTTTATTAGTGAAGCGGGTATCGATATAAGTGGTTTCGTAGTCATCGAAAGCTGATAAAAAACCTTCATATAGCTGATCGGGACGGTCGCATTGAAACGCCCTTGCATTAGATTGTAACGACTGTGGGAGACCTCGAATGATACATGAGACACTTGCGCTATCCGATAACTTACACCGGAAGCACATGGCGACCTTATCTTGATAGTACTTCGTCATTTTTTCAGCAGGTGATTTCTTCCGACTTAACAACTCTTGAAGCATACTGGAATAATCACGATGCTTGGGAAAAGCACGCAGTAACATGTTTTTCCAGTCCTCCCATGAATGATCGTATTCTTCTAGCCGATTATACCATTTCCGGGCTTGTCCTTTAAGCTTATCTTGCAAATGAAACGATTTTGTTTTATCGTCCCATTCATGTATTTCGCCTAACTGGTCGATTTTCTTCAGCCATGAGGTTACCGTACACTCTTCACTTTCGGGGTCAAATTCTGGTATTAATGACGAGGCACGGTGTGCTTTTGTTCGCACCTGTGTAGGTAGATCTTCACTTAAATCTTTGATGGCTTTGTGGACTTCGTTGACGAGGAGTGACTTCAACAGTTTCCTTGCTGGTGGACCGGTGTCTTCGTCTCCCTGCTGGTTAATTAGTTCTTCATCAGATGAGTCATTAAAATCTTCTAGGCGCCATTTTCTTTTAGCCATTTCGTACCACTTCTGAATTATTAAGGGTAGATATCTCAAATAACACTCCGGAATGTGAAAATCAGTTTAAATATATATTTGGACAGCATAACAATTATTTGTGTTGTCTCAAACAAAATCAGTCCACAATGAGGCAGGCACGGGCTTATATAGGCTCGTCATCCCTCCCCTGGCTTGCGGCCGTCGCGCGGTGGGAGCTGGCTGGCGGGGATGATGACGTCGCAGGGCTGGCTGGCTGTGGCAGGGCTGGCTGTGCATGGTTGCCACTTCGATTGGCGGCAAATAAGGCATTACAGTATGGAACAGCTGTTTTTTTATTCGCGATTTGGATGTTGGTCCCATAATAAAAGTTGATGAGTATGACCTACAGAGTTAGTCCCTGAAGTTTGTTCAACCTTCTGCCGAACACCCTTTATATTTATAAAGTTTGTAAATCATTAACGTTCTAGGCAGTAGTGAAAGGGACTGCACTTTAGGAGTACTTAACATTGTATCCGTCCTTTAATGCTTTATAATGAGCAGGGTCGAGATTCTAAATGGTAAAAACCATATCGTCTTTGACCTGTTTTCGTATTGTCAACGTTCTGATAGTTTTTATTTACTTGACAGTAATGGTGGCTGAGTTAAGGAAATACCATAATAGGTCAAAGACGATATGGTTTTTACCATTTAGAATAGAGGCACTGCACACTTTAGTGCTTTGTCACTTTAACATCATGTTTGGACTAATACACTAATCTATCAAAGGCGTTAAAGCGATAAGGTAGTAAAGAATGCAGCTACTGTTTATAAGACCAACTTTATTTGTCAGGTTTTACACTTCATAACACTCAGTACGTCATTAAAGACTTAATTATAATGTATGAAACACATTCTAAAAAAAAGAGCTCATAATAAAGTATATATGTACCTACGGATGTATTTGCCCAACTGTGGGACATTATACGTTCTTAAATAAATAATGTAACTACTTATGTTACTTAACAAGTAACATGTTTATCAATTTTATTGTTTTAAAACTTCAATGCTATTTACGTAGCCTTAAAAATATCTGCTGAGTACTACTAAATTTAATTCATCATTAAGTTTTCTTTTAAACTATAAGTAATTCCTCCAAATTAATTTTTCTCCCACAATAACACCAAAAGCTATAAGTTGATTAAAAATTAATACGCCTCGCAAATTACAGTACTTATAATTTGGAATTTGTCGGAAAATATTAAGCAGGCGGTAAAGTTCGCGAAGTTTCCGAACTTCATTTTGTACATACTTATCCAAGTCATCGATAAACTCCCGTTAGGTTCAGCCGGTTTCTTCCTAATCCGCCTGAAACTTTGTAAGTAGTAAATACTAAATTCACTACCGTAAAACGGGGTGAGTATGGATTAAGGGGTGAGTAGGGATACAACCTAAAATGAAGCATGTGTTACTAATTATAAGACTGAAATTATTTCCAATAGACGTAGGTAACGTTATTGTCCATTTAATACTAAACTTGTTCTTATTTGTAACAGGTTATGACTTAGTTTAGGTTGTGTCCCTACTCACCCCTTAATCCCTACTCACCCCGTTTTACGGTACTTAGTGTTATTATAAAAGAAACAAACCACAAGTACGCGAAAATACTCTAACACGCTCTTATGCGACTCTAACCGAACTGCAACCGACTTTTTAAAACATCTTCCATTGTAAGTAGGTACATTATCGTCAGCATAGTTTGTAGTGGTACCTTACCTAAGTAGGTATAAAGCTAGCGGTCACGGGTGCAATCTTTGTTAAGGGAAACATTATGTTTCATGAACACGAATATTTGTTTCTGAGTCTTGTTACATCATAGCCTAGAAATTAGTGGAAAAGATCAATTTTTGAAAAAACCGGGCGTCTTCTTCCCTTGTTTTGACACCATGAAGAGTTTTAACGCTAGCTTTTGAGATTTCAATTTATGTAATTTTCTATTACTAGTCGTATCCACTTGTAGTAGCTGATACAGGTTAGAGACTGTAAAAGGCAGCATTTAACGTCTCCTAATTACTTCCAATAATATATTTTTTGCCTACACTCTATATTTGCCCCCCACATCGGTACATAGCAATCTAACACTGTGCGCTTTTTGCAAAATCTTTAACGATACACGACAGTTTTTTGGAGCCAGAATTATTGCTGTAGTATTTTCGTACAGTACCACTTAAGGACCTTCAAAACACGAGCCTTCCAGGCAACGCATCTGCAATTGCTCTCCTGGTACATGATGATCTTCAACCACTCGCTCTTGAACTACATGTACCAATTGCTACCCGGCGAGTTGAAGATGTTCCGCCAGGGCGTTAAAACAGCATTTAATGACGAGAATTGCTAGTTTAAATGGGTGTCTAATGAGCGCGCTCGTATGACTCCGCGCACTGGATCCACCTTTTGATAGAAAGTCGCTTTAAAGAGAATACACACCTTTCTAAGGCCCTAGCTAAGATGCAAACGCTACTAACATTTTTCTTTTCTATCGCTCAATAAGTATGCGACAGTTGACCACATGGTTAATCGTAACGCACTAGTATGTTACCCCATACATTTTGAGCGATAGAAATGAAAACGTTAGTAGTTATATCTTGGCTACACTATCGTTACTATCGTTACTGACTAGATAGACAGGGAGATCCGAGCGACAAACAAGTCGCGGGCAACTAGGGCTAGCCGCGCTGGTGTTGCCATGTGTAGACCATGGGCGATCCAAACACAGTCACATATTTTAACTAACGTAAATAGCCGAAATGTAACAAAATAAAAATAGTATACTATTAATAAAATGAGCAATCGTAATAACTATATATTAATAAAACGTATTTGTCCTAGTTTTCCATTAACTAAAATAATTGAGTCAAACGATGATTGATTGCTTTTACTTTGATTAAATTTGAAACGAGGAACAAACGTCGTTTACTCGATTTAATCACGGTTTCGATTCAATTAATTATTTAAGATTGTAGTTAGTATTAATCACTTGTCACCAAACAAAGTAAGTACCCTTGTTTCGTTAATTAAGAGTACGTAGAAACTTAATGAAATAAAAAAGAAAATCAAGTAAAAGTTTCATCAAGTCCTTATAAGTTTGTAAATTGAGTGTCCACTTTCGTAAGGCTACTTACAAAACTGAACTTAATTACGAGTAAACCTAACATTGTAACTGTCAAAAGTCTTTTTACAATTTGTTCATGGGACTTAATTGTAATATCGTTACCGTTTCCTATAGGACAAGCCTAGGAATTAGTTATGGACTAAGTACTTTAATTTGCAGAAAAACTGAGAGGTTTTTTCCTCTTTTTGATTCATGGTATCAAAAAGAGGAAAAAACCTCTCAGTTTTTTTCGCTAGCTTCTTGTAAGTCTTTCCAGGGCCTATGTTACTCGATAAAACCATGTTGCTTTTGTCATGCAATCGTATTGTCAACTTTATAACTCTCATTAAATTGCCAGTAATGGCGGCCGAGTTAAAAACAATGCGATATCATGTCAAAAGCAATATAATTTTACCGAGAGGAATAGAGCATAAGTGCGATATATATAAGTTTTCTTTAACGCAAAAAGTAAGATAGATTTTCCAATTCCAATGTTGAGTTGGACCCTTTATTTATGGATATTGATAAATTTTATTTGGTAGAAACTAGACTAATCCACTTGTCTCGGTGTAATTTTCATTATAAACAAGGGTTTGGGTATGGGGTTCGATTTCCGATGGAGATAAGAGGTCTTGGGCTCGGTCTCAATGACGTATTGTGAATATTTCCGGACTCCGGCAGTGTACTATATAGGGGGAGTCTGTTGGGAATACATTAATTATACAGCATATTCTAGTTAAAATAGCCAAATATTTAACATTTCACATGTATTAACCAACTATGAAATTATGGATTTAGAACTACCAAGATTAGAACATGCCAATTAATTAAGATTAATTAATTAATTGCAAAATTTCATGTTGTTTATATACATATAATATAATGTTTTAAATTTACAAATGCGTCTTACATGTAATTTAATATTATTGCAATATTAAATAGCGTGTTGTGGATTAAGAACTACATAATATACTGTTATGCCCTTACTAGAGGACGCCCGCGACTTCGTACGCGTAGAATTAGTTTCCCGCTACTCCCCCCATTTCTTCCCGTTGGAGGTCGATTTTCGGAAAATCCTTTCTTAGTTCTCACTTACATCATGAAAGGAACCCCTGTACCAAATTTTAAGTTTCTAGGTACAGCAGTTTCAGCTGTGCGATTATATATAAGTCAGTCAGGTTTGCCTTAGGTTTTTTTGTATAAGATTAATAATCGTGGAGTAGCTAAGCCATGCTTTGTCCTTATCTGTAATTGTGACACTTGAATTCGACAGATAAGGACAAAGCATGGCTTACCTATTCCATGGTTACTACACGTTTGTTAATAAGGGAATTAGTAACTTAGTAAGATAATTATGTACTTCCTTTCATTACTAGTATCAGTTATATAATAACCACTTATTGGAATAGGTTGATTCAATTTACCTATTCACTTGACAGAAATAGCCGTATCGTAAAAACAATATAGTTTTAATAACAAGAAAGTTTAAAACGATTTTGATTAGAGGTTTTAGGGTGGCATTAACTCAAATAACTCACTTTTAATTCGTCAAAGAAAGCATTGCCCCGCGCGCACGGTACCTTTGGCAAAGATCGTAACTGTGAAGGTTGAAGACCTCCACATTTAAAATAATATAATAACACTACTAAAAATAACAGATAGCTGTCATGGACAGCACAAGACAAAACTTTGTAACGGACCTTGTAACACCACCACAATTACATTTTAGTAAAGTATATTAACATTATTATAAACTTTAATTTAAAAAACCCCACCACTCCCCACAGTAACCACATACCGCTGTTAACAATATTTTGACGAGCCAGATAACTTAGGCTCGCTAATTAATACCTCATTGACGAATCGAAAAGTTATTAATTTCCGGCCTACTCACTGTAAACTTAGTATAACACAATTACATTTTCAAACACCTTGTATATGTTTACCGGAGTAAACCCAACATGTTCATTCGCTTCGGGAAACATTTAATGTCGCATTAAATTGTGTATAAATGGCGCTTTCAACTAAGTCGGAAATCGGATTAGGTACGCGCCTAATTAATTTTACGCCTGTGAAAATGCTCACACATTAAACGAGTTTAATATGCATATTATGAGTATACAAAAAGTTTATTAAGGTTGTTAATAAGAGTTACCTGTAAGATCATTATATACATGCAAAGCAAAATAGAAAAGAATACGTCTTTATTTTTTTGTTAAAAAGTTTCAAGTCCCGGTTGAGTATTAAAAAAAGCATGAAGTCGTCAATGTCATTAGAGATGCAAAGTCATTTGTAACTTATAGGAAACTCAACCTTATTGCTGTAGAATGTCAGATTGACTTTGGACCTAAGATCACAAATTTAAGTCTTCTACTGCCTATTCTGCTGAATGCTGTTTATAACTGCGGATCTTAACCTTAAAGGTTGATCTACCATGTTATTTTTTCTTTTTTATCTGACTGCACAAAAAGGGGTAACTTTAGGATGTATCCAAGTCTGTCTTGTAACTTCTTGTGTATTCAACGACATGACATGACTGATTTTGAAATTCGAAGCGTCGTTCTGTATTCAAGAAATGTCATTCCATGTGATAATTCCTGTGAATCAAACTATTTAACATACTTTGAAATGCAAAGCATTGTTGGTTGAGTCTTTATCCAAGGAATATATTAGCCATTATTCTTTGCTATTTACATGACTGATTACACAAACAGTATATTTTCAAACTCTACTACTTGTTAGTCTTGTTCCTTGTTTGCGTTCATAAACAATACTGCAATTTAAAGTTAAACTTGGCGACTTAAGCAGAAAATGCTCTGAAGAATAAGTTTCGCTGCAGTATTATCCTCATTATAAAGTTTTTGCGACGTAACTTTCATCTCAGTTTTAAATTTTAATAGGAAAATGTTTTGGAACTAGAGTTTTGTTGAGATTATCGTTTTTAGTCGATGGTAGGTTAGGTCTCTTTCTACAGGACACCTTTCTGCCACTGTTGCTTGGACGACGATAACTCATCATCATGGTATCACAGAATCTGATCCATCTGGCTTAACCAGGGTAATTATAGGGAGCAGTGTCCCGTCATCACGAACAGTCTAGAATTATAAACGACGTGTATTATACAATAATTAATTCCTGTTGATATTATTTTAATAAAATATATTTTTATTTGTTACTTAATCAGGATTATCAATTGCCCGAGTAATTAAAGGTTTATGAAAAAAAAATAGGTTTAAACCGAAAATTTATGGGTACTTGGTACTTAAGTACCCAGAAATTTTGCATGCTCAAATACGACCAAGTGTGCGATCTGATACTTTGTTTACTAATTGTGAGAGACCAAATTGTAAACCACATTTTATGCAAATAAAGATTACTTACATACCGTAATGTATAGAGTTGTATAATTGATCGAGATTAAAACACCGGTTAATAGGTAATTTGTCAATCAATTTAAAAGCAAGTTGAAAGAGAATCACCTAGGGACCTGACGTAAAAGAACAAAAATAAATATATATCCTTTGAATTTTCATTATAATAGAGTTTACGTCCCACACATCTGAGAAGCATTTACTAGTACCGTTACCAATTTTGTAAACACATTTTGCAATAAAAACCTGATTATGAATCCATTTTGAAAGGAGT
This sequence comes from Acleris cristana, assembly GCA_948252455.1. Lineage (NCBI taxonomy): Eukaryota > Metazoa > Arthropoda > Insecta > Lepidoptera > Tortricidae > Acleris > Acleris cristana. Next base: position 7,168,890 of record OX411794.1, read on the forward strand.
AGCATTCAGTGTTAAAATGTCTTTTGAATTATTCAGTTCGGTTTTATGATTGGCGTTTAAAGCAAGTGCTTGTTGCTTCGATTTAGAGCCGTTTAGGAGCACTTACGGTTTTATTGTACCTTTATTGGGATTTTATAGCGCTGTTACGATTGTATTGATGTAAAAAACGTGCTCTAAATCTGGTTGTAGCTTCCGTTGATAAGGCTTTAGTTAGTAGTAGAAATTATTGAAATAACTAGTTTTTCCCGCGAAATCAATCCCATCTATATTTTTCACAAATTTCACGTCGATTGGTTGAGGCGTTGAATTGTGAAGAAGGCATAGACACACAAATAACAAATACACTTTCTTATTTGTATATGAGTAAAGATTAGTAAAGATAGGGATATGGTTTCATCCGTAATATCCATACTATAGTAATATTATAAATGTGAAAGTAACTTTGTCTGTTTGTTAAGCTTTCACAGCTAAACCACTAAACCGATTTCAATGAAATTTGCCATAGAAATAGCTGAAAAGCTGAAAGTTCATATGGCATTTTTAAACGCAAGTACTATAGCGATAAATGGCTTCAATGCGGGCGGAGTCACGGGCGACAGCTAGTTCGTATATAAATATTCCTGTGTAATATTTCTTGACATCTGAACCATTTTGTGTAAATCTGTCTACAGCCTCAAGCGGTATTTTGTATTATCTACACGTAATACACTGCCACTTTTCCTGTAATACAAAATATATGAAACGGGCATTTCAAGTACGCTCGCCGCTTTGTAAACAGCTTAAGAACTCTTACTTCCTTCTTTGTCGGTAAGTCGCTTTACTTTTTGCCTCATTATTTTACCTTTTAGGTTTAAGCCACGAAAGAATTGCATTTAAAGCCTTAGCACAAAGCATGTGAGTATACTTGGTTTTTGCTTTGCATGACTAAGAAGGGTGTAGTTGTATGTTTGTTGCTTTTCTTTCTTTGCAAGTCATTTGATACAAATTAATTGCAATTAAGACAGCAAGGAAAAAGAAGCGATTCATTTATTAGCGTTACGTATTTGTTATTACGTATGCGCGAGTAAGTCAAAATTTAGGTATTCTTTTGGATTGAATCGTTATGTAACTAACATCTATTAGGTACTACACCATCAGATTTACAAAAAGTCTACTAAATGTGGCCCCTAGTGAAAACAAACATAAGTCAACTTAGTTCGTCATAAAAAATTGTATAAATCATATGTTACACTTAAACCCTTTTACCTTTTTTTTTACTTGAACTTCAGAAGACTTATACCCTTTTTCTAGAACCAAGGTTTGTTTAAATGACATTAGTGAAGTCATTCTTGCGCAAGAGATAGACTAAATTTCATGTATTTTATAGACACTAACGTGACATACATATTTAAAGCTTAAATATCATCGCGATACCATCCCTAACATATTTATAACCACAAAACACGAATTAAGTCGCCTTCAGGTGAACATTGATAAGATCTGTAATAAAACCCCGCAGCCAGTTCAGTTCAATAAGTATTTTCAAGTTCCGAAGCCAATAATGGTCAGCCAACAGTACCCGCGGGAGTTTCTCTCAATCAAGATTTAGCGGGAACGAGAAGCAATGGCCTCTTAAACAATTTATAGCTTCTCAAAGAGCTTCGGGGAATGCTTGTATTGTGAAGTTTATAATGCTTCGTATATTGAAATTTTAACTTAGTAAAGTTTGCGTACAAGAAAACTGCATTATACGGCATTTGACATTTCTTTTTGCAGAGCTTACCCGCACGATCTCCAGGTTTATTTAAGTTGATTTAACCTTTTAGAAAGATTTACTAGCATTAATTCTTGACATTTGAATTTCATTATTCATAATTGAAGCACACTGTATCACTTTGTACCCGTCTTTCCCAAGCGTTTATAAACAATTTCTGATTCTTGCCTTAGGTACCTATATCCTATATGGATGATATTTTTTTATGGATCATTTTTAACTGCTTGGCGGAATGTAAAATATAATGCGCTCTTCATGAAGAATTTCATCGCTGGACGAGCATAACCATAAACTTATAGACGGTTTTATAGTGGTTATACGGTAGGTAAATGTACCTACACAGCACGACACAAAACGGTTTAAATACAAAATAAATACTTCATTTTTTTGATTACTTTCTATTACGTTCCACCACCTACTGGTTAATTTATTGCATAATATTTTATCGGTTTGGCACGCGTTAATTAAATTCCAATCTCAAAAAGGTGAAAACAACACTTTTATTGGCAGTCAATCTAAAAATATTTTGCCGTCGCTCCGAGCGCTCTGCTGTTCATTTTGAACAGCAAAATGTACAGCGTAAAAAACCTGAACGCAATTCTGAAATGTCTGCCAAGCTGCCGAAAACAAGGGGCTTTTTCCGTGAAACTTTTTTGTGCACATTGCAATGTTGTGTATAATTATTTTCTTTAACTGTATATTGTTAAGGATAGAATTTTTACTTGTGCTGTAAGGCTTACAGTTTTTTTTAACTTAATTAAGCGTTACTGTCGATTTCCATACAAAATGCGGTAATGTTTTTCTCCCCTTAAATCTAGTCAAATTTTTACAATTTTTGAATATGTTGTATATATTATGAAAAACTTGGTGTGTACGTTTTCTATTCTTGGAATGGACCGAATTTAAAAAAAACAAACGTACCGATCTATTTTTTCCAACTACGACAGCCCTAAATCGTGGAAATCAACCATGTTTAGAGGGTGAGAAACGTTAGAAATTAACACGGTAAAAACAATATCGTTTTCGACCTGTGGGCCTATTGCCTAACGCACTCGCAATCGCAATCGACTTCAAAGTGGAACAATTGTTTTCATTGCATTGCATGCAGACTCGCCTTCGATTTTCAAAATGAAAACGATTGTGATTGCAAGTACGTTAGGCAATAGCCTCTCTGTTATTGTATTGTCAACGTTTTGATAGCTCTTATTTACTTGACAGTAATTGCGGCTGAGTTGTAAACTATACCATATCCATAACTAACAGGACAAATACGATTCGGATGTTACCGCCTAGAACAGAGGCCCACAGGTCCGGACCCTGTATAATATTCTCATAACGTAGACTTTTTTTTTACTTAATTAATGGCTTTCACTCCTTGTTTTAACAAGGTGTATTTCACCAGTATCGAGTTTTAGACAATCGCTATGGACTTATTAGAGAAACAAATCCATGGATATCACACGCGAGGACAATTGTTCGGTTAAAGAGATTTACTCTGGTGGACTAAACAGTAGCACATGGGGTTAGCTCCACGCGCTTCTGTCAAGTCCAACGTAGACTTTAGTCCGTAGTTTGGATTGAAAAAACAAAACATAGTCTGCAACATACCTATGCTTGTTTCAAAAATAAAAATGTTGACTGAAACTTTATTTGTTTTTGTACAACAAACTAAAAATAAGTTAACGAAACAAAAGCTTTTGGTAATAAGTATGAAGCTTTTGATATGTTTGAATATTTGAGTTTCACTATTTCAAAACGTTTCAGTTCATATCTTTGTAGTAAGTATTTGATCTTAGCATCAAGCAGAATAGCATAATATTTGGTAAATATTCATCGCAATGAATACAAAGCGTGAATTAATTATAAATCAGCATACATTTCATTGTAATTGAATTTGGAATTACCAAATGAATTGGCGATGTTAATTGAAAGTTAACAATACTTTGCTGTGGCTGGCTTTCATTAAGAGAATTATAATGAAAAGGTGAACATTAAAATACCTCGTTTTTTGGTACACTCCTTATTTATTAGTGATCTGTTTTTTTTTTACCCATTTATTATTTTTAGTTTGCTCCGCTTCATTGTAAGTTAATCTGGAAGAAATCGCTATTTAGCTAAAAGTAAGTCAACCCTTTGTAACAGTTTTTTTTCATATACTTTTCATGTTTTTATTTACCTATGACGGTACGGAGACGGTATATGCGTTTGGGGTGAGAGGATGTTTGTTTGTTTTTTGTTTGTTTCAATATTGTATGAGGTGTTCAATATTTACATAGAATTGTATTGTAACTTGAAATTGTAATAAAATTTGTTTGTTAGAAGTATGTTGATGATTTATCAAGAATTACCAAGATATGCTGATTTTTCTCATTTAACCCCCTACGCATATAGAAGGGTGTTATAAGTTCAACGTGTATACGATGAGGAACGTTAATTTGTGACCCATTAAAAAAATAGGCTTAAAGTCGTCAATGTCATTAGGGATGCCAGAGGGCTTATTGTCTAACGCACTCGCAATCACGATCGTTTTCATTTTGAAAATCGAAGGCTTGTCTGCATACAAAATGAAAACAATTGCTCCGCTTTGAAGCCGGTTGCGATTTCGAGTGCGTTAGACAATAAGCCCTCAGGTCATTTGTAACTTATAGGAAACTCTACCTTATTGTTGTAGAATGTCAGATTGACTTTGGACCTAAAGTTGGTCCCAAATTTAAGTTCTTGTACCTGTGTATCTGTCCGTGGCATCGTAATTCTCAATCGGACTAACTTTTTTTAAACAGAAAGCTTGTATAACTAAGTTCTGAAAAAAGTTTGCTGAAAATTGGTTGAGCCGTTTTAGAGACGCTCTGAAAGTAGGGGACGTAATTATACTTGAGTTTATTTTTTATTTTTTAGTTGTTCTAATATAAAAATAGTATCGATTTGACGAATGGTATTAGTATCTAAAAAAAAGCCTACAAAGAATATAAAAAAAAATATTTTTTTCAGGTGTATCCCAGTCGTTAGGGCCAGCGGTGATAAACCTTTTCGTCGCCAGTTAAAAACAAAAGAGGCCATATTTATTTAATTGCACGCTTACAAGTAATGGGGTCGTATCCTGACAACCAAATTCAGTGGTCGACATCGTTGGCGACCGTCGTAAATTCTGCGTTGTAAATTTTATGAACGATTTTATTAGCATTCCGAATCGTAATTGATATTATTATATGGGCGTTTTGAGCTTTGACGAGGAAGAAAAATATGTTTTTCTAAACCTTTAAAAAACACTGTGATTAGGATAAACTTATCGCCAGTGGGCATTATGGTTATGTTTATCGCTGTGGATAAATGAAGATCTACATTTAACATCCATCACTTTCTAACTAGTATATAAATGCGAGAGTGACGGATGTTTTATAATATAATCCACATTAATTTATTGACCGCGATTTTCAGTTTTTACTTCATGTATGTAGTATACGAATTAAATATAAAACTTCTTCCCGAAACCATAATGCTTTTTCATGATTCTTACTTATATGGGGGGGGGGGATACCATAACATACTAAACCAGTATAGTTTAGGTTGAGAGAAAAAAACAGAGCTATTAAAGCAGTTGTACAGCTACCATAAAAATGAAGTTGGTTAAAAAACTTAGGTGTAGAAACTTGAAGTATTTTTTTAAAAGGAACCCTTCCAGTTTCGCTCTAAGCTATTGAACAGATGTTGTATCAAGGTTATTCAAAACAGAACCAAGCCGGAGTGTAACCGTACATTATTCAGTTATTCCCTATTTCAACGTCGCAGATGGGAATATAAATGAGAACGAATATTATCAACACATTTATCAGAACGATATCGGAGCTTCCTTTTGTATGGAAATAACGGTGTCAACGGTATTTAACTAAATCGTTATCAATTGTTAACGTTATGGTAGAACCTGAGGCTTAATTTGAAAATCGAAGTTCGAAATTACGTTAGCTACATTCTCTCGATTAAGTTTCGAATGACGAGCAGCGGCAGGGATGGAGCTAACGTATCTTCGAAATTCGATTTTCAAATTAGAGCGTCTGGGCCTCTATTCTACGTTTTCTTTGGACGTGTTATCGTATGGTTTTTAACTCGACCACCAATACTGACAAATAAATAAGAGCTATCATAACGATGACAAAACAATGACACGTCAGAAACAATAAGGATTAACCGACAAGAATCTCATCTCTGAGGCTTTAGCCAAGATGCAATACGTTTACTAGCGTTCTATTCGTTTCATTTTAAACCAATCGCGTCATTGGTAGATCACGTGACTCGTCGTATCACGTCATCTGCCAGTGACGCTATTGGTTTAAAAACAAAACGAATAGAAACGCTAGTTAGCGTAATGCATCTTGGCTAGGGCCCTCTGTTTGCTTCACAATACATATAACGGTAATTTTGTGTAGAGAAAAGACGGTTTTAAATAACAAGTGCGATTCGGACTTGCACACGAAGGGTTCCGTACAATTTTCGTACTCTTTTTTATTGTTACAGCGGCAACAAAAATACTAGATATCACTCTGAAAATTTGAGCTGTCTATTTATTATACGGTTGGTGAGATGCAGCCCGTTAACAGACAGACAGGCGGAGAGCGGAGGCTTAGTAATAGGGTTCTGTTGGCATATTTTGGGTACGGAACTCTAAAAAAATAGTACAGGTCTTGTATGACTAGCACACATTTTATTTTTTCGTTTGTCCCTCAATGCGTCTCTTTCGATACAGCTTGATACAGGGTGAATACTTTGATGGTTTATTTTTTAATTTCATCATACTGTTGCAGATTACGCTAGGAAAAATATTTTAAGTTAACTAGGTTTTGCTCACGACCTCGTTTTCGTAAAACCAATTATAAATATTATTAATATACATCAACCATATTTTAATTTAAACCACGGCCTGTATGTAGGTATATACAGGCAGGTAAATGTTGTTTAGTGTTTAATAGAAGGCTATGTCCTGCTAGTAAACACAAGTTACAATCTATCACGAAGCCGATCTAAAATTGAGTCGCAAATTGATAAATCACCTCATATTTCATAATCTATGAAATCATTTACGAAAATCACCGTACATTTCATATTAAAAGCAGATGTGCTCGTACAACACAACGAATCATCATTTCCCCACCAAATCCATATTTCGTAAATATCCATTTGAATTTCCCCCGAATTTCCGACACAGCCCCCACATACGCATAATACAGGACGTATTAAAAACGCTTCGCACATTATGTCTACACTCTCGTGACAAATTGCTTAGACTCCTCAATTTTCTGCGGAAAAAACGTATGGGGAATACACATAATCGCAAAGAAATGCTTCCTTTATGGGTCGCGGTTAATGGTGTGCTCGCCGGAAAATTGTCGGAAAATTTTAGGTTCAAGCTACGAGTAACTTACGAGGGATTTTTCTTGAGATTGTTGTGACGCGGCTCGTTGAAGTTGGAAGGGTTAACTACTTAACTACCTACTTGTTTATGGAAACAACATCCTGTATGTAAATGGAACTTTTTGCACGAGTTACGGAGTTCCGTGTAGGAATAACATTTGTAAATCTGTCACGGATGTGAAATGAGAATGAATTTGATTTGAGATTTTCACGTGTGAAAATAAATTCAAGATGAAAGAGATTACGGGTGTTTGTAGACAGCATTAGTCTCTTACTATCATGTCATAAGCTTGCTTGTACGCCTTTTTTTGGATAAAAAGGTGCCTCGAGATCGTATTCTTCATCCTCAATTAAACCTAACAAATAATGTCACGTACTTGTTTTAGAGGTAAAAACTTTTTGATTGCCTTAATTTTATAAATCTAAACTTAACCACCGCTAAATTTATAGAGTCTCCCGTTACGTAGCCTATAAAAAAAACTGGTAAAAACATCTCACACAAAACGGGTTTGTAATGTTTAGTATAAAAACAAATGGTCTAATGATCATTTTACATAACACGAATTGCATAATTTCAATCTGTATAATAAAACCATCGATATAATAGTCATGATGCATGAAACGAAATGCATAATTTCAAAAACTATAATGTTTATAAATTAAAAAATAAATATTTCTAACTGCTTTCATTACTATTAATGTGGTCACAGTTCTAACCAAACCTAACCTAGTTAGAAGAAATTGACTTAAAATGCATAATAACAAGAAAATGACATACTAAATGAGTGTTATTTTATTCGATCGTATGCCAGATAAAATTAGACAATTGGTTTTTATGCTAAACGTTCATTATGGTTTTCGTGGTTAGTTAAATGAAATTATACAAAATGTTTTTATACTGATTGAAGCGCACACACACAAAACACCTTCTTTTTTGAGATTATCTTATCGTATCTTGTTCAGAGATAGATAAACCCTATTTCGCATTAATTTTATCTAACACAATTTTTGACAATAGCGTGACAATTTGAATGAGCACTGCACATTGTGCTGGTGCAATAAGTCACTGACGCTCTTTGTGTTGGGGATTACAAACTACACAATTCAATGCTAGTGCAAGATGCAAGATTAGACTCTGGAATAAGCCAGACATGTCTGCGATTAGACATCGAGAAACAGGGCAGTATGCAAGCTATTCTTACCTAACCTCAGGCCAAGGTGAAATATAATATTAAGTGGTCTTCTAAACCACAGACGTATAACAGAAACCTAAGGCTTCTTCGAAAACTTGACAGTAGAAAAATAAAATAAGTTACTTGCCGACTTTTAGAATAGATTTTTTAATATCGATCTACAATTGGAAAAATAGGAATAGTAGAGGCTAACTAATTTTACGAGTATGATCGCAGATGTCCTCTTTTAGTTCTTTTACTTACATAATACTATCCATTAAGAACTTCATATTTCAACGTAGGTACTATTACTCCTTGAAGGCCGTGCGTGACTTGTGAGACACGCGTACTTAAGGCTTCTTTGTTTTTATATCTAGATACTTTCAGAAAACAACTTGCAGATACCTAAAAAAAATCTTGACAATCGTGTTTTCATTTGATCAGTCTCTGCGCCTCTATTCTAGGCGGTAAAATCCAAATCGCATTTGACCTGCGCCTCTATTCCCGACGGTAAAAACGATATCGTAGTTGACCTGTTTTGGTATTGTTATGACGTCAGACGCCATTACTGTTAAGTAAATAAGAGCTATCAAAACGGTGACAATACGATAACAAATGAAAAACGATATTGTTTTTACCGTGTTGAATAGAGGCCCTGTTATGGTATTGTTTTTAACTCGGCCGCCATTACTGTGAAGTAAATAAGAGCTATCTAAACGTTGAAAATACGATAACAGGGCCTCTATTCAACACGGTAAAAACAATATCGTTTTTGATCTGTTATCGTATTGTCACCGTTTTGATAGCTCTTATTTACTTGACAGTAATGGCGTCTGACGTCATAACAATACCATAATAGGTCAACTACGATATCGTTTTTACCGTCGGGAATAGAGGCGCAGGTCAAAAACGATATGGTTTTTACCGTGTTGAATTGAGGCCCCAGATGTTATTTTAGCTACCCATATTTGACGTTTGCTATGTCATATGGCTTTGGATTGACTGAGACTCGGCTGTAACAAGGTAAACTTAGTTGTAATAAAAGAGATATCAGCTGTGGTTGCATCCATATCAAGGGTTTTATCTATTTTAGTAATACTTAGTACCTGGAAAACCGAATGCCGCTCGGGTTGAAAACGAATTTTCCCGAAAATTACCACTTGATACATCGATTTTTCGCCCTCCGTAAACATAGTAAGTATTGATTGATTTTGTATCGAAGTCGTTAGTGCTGTTTTCGAAAACGTGATAAACTTTATTATATATTGGCATGTCCAAATTGCATTCAACCATTAGTAAGGTAAAGAGAACGTTAAATACAGGTACAAATTTGTAATTAATTCCATCACGCCCAAAATGCTACAAATTAATACGTCACTGTAAACATTTTGAAGTTCAGGTAATAGAAAATTGGTTATCAAACGAGTGAAGTGAACGTTGAGTATTTATTTACAAAATCAGATATGATTATGCTGACACGTGTTAAAATAAGCAATGGCTTTAACGAAGTAATTACACCACGTAATTGTAATGCAATATAACATTTATATAAATATTATACCTAATGCATTTTTTAAATTAGGTTCGACAAAAAGACTTGCACTTCTAACATTTTTATTTAAAAACTAGCCGTTGCCCGCGACTACTACCTAAAACAGTGATAATTTACCATTCTACTGGTGAAAGAATACAGCTAGGTCCAGTAGTTTTTGAGTCAATTGGTAACAATGGTTTTTGTGTTTTGTAGGGCTTCGGAATCCTAAACTAAGCATCTGACACGCTCTTGCCCGATTTTTTGTTTTTGTTCAGACATTTTGTCGCTTTGGTCTTGTTGACATGTTTTTGACATTAGTGTAGGTTTTAATTTCATGAGTTGCGTATTTTCAGTCATTAACTTTAACTTTTTCAGGCCCGTTGATGGGGTTACCCACCGGTGCCCTCTGGGTTCATATTGGCTCATATAAAATTGGTCCTTAGATTTTTTATGCAAATAACGATTTGTGTCTATACTCATTATTTCTTCGTAAAATTTTGCTTATACTTTTTTGTTCATACTTTTTTAAGTCATTATTATCACAACTCATAATGCCTTTTTTTAAGAAACTGTTAATTTTTGAGGATTGTTATAAATCTAACCTAACCTAACCTAATTCTATCTACACGTAAGATATTTAAGAAATTCTGAAAAGTGTACGGTTCCATGAATATTGGCGTTATAAGTTCAGATGAGTATTAGTTCCGATCATTAGTATTAAAAAATATTATGAAGAGTAGGTATGAAGAGTGATCATTATGATGTAAAATGGTATGAGAAAAAATTTCGGAGTTCCAATAATCGGAGTTGCAATTTTATATGAACTTTGGCGCACCCGCCCTCTGGGTGTAAGAGTTAAAGGATTAACTTCGAATTTTATTATGTTTGGGTCAAACCTTGCAAGTTACTTCGAAACTAGTTCCCGCAACGGACTCGGAGTCCATTGCCCTTGCCAAGCAAACGACGTCCCTTTTACGTTGAAACTTTTTATGCAGTAACTCCTGCAATATTTATGGTGCTAATATTTCAGGGAAAATTGTTTGTAAGTTTGTTTGTTGGAGCTAATCTCTGGAACTACGATGAACTGGAAATTATTTTACTTTAACAAAGCTACAAGTCTCGAGGGACATAAGCTACAATTTATACCGGGATATAAATCTGGGCGAGTTGCGGGACTAAAGCTAGTTTCCTGAAGAATTTGTTCACTTATTTTGTTGTTATGGGAATTTCCTGCGCAAGATTTGAATTAAATTAAATTGTTGGAAGCACGAACGAGTCGTACTCTCAACTACACAAGGAATTCTGAAATCAATGTGTAAGTTAACAAAAAAAAAAAAACATAATACTTGTAATGTGTTTATTGTGCAAAATACTTGTTTTTCGTATTGGCAATGTTGACATCGCATCGTCAACCTCCATTAAATATCTTATTTAGCGGAACCCTTGCAGCTTTCAATAGGGTCAACTCCTTCAATTACTTGGTTGAGAAATAAACAATATTGTTTACACCGCGTAAAGGCTCTGGAAAAAGGGCAAGGAATATTTCATTCGAAGTAAGACTCACATTTTATGAATTATAAATACAAATCATTGACGTGAGGCAGAAGCTTAACCTCAAATAATAATACAGAATAAAACGTAAACACAGTACACAGATTTACTAACAGTATCCGTGATCACAATTATAAGGAGGAACTTAAATATCACTATATTTGTGGTATTTTAAAACGCTTGGTTACGTGACCGCCAGCCGTTATAATCAAAAGCGCAAAGCTGATTATAACGGATAATGGTCACGGATAAAAAATCGCCATTGAATAAATAGCAGTTGCTAAAATGTATCATGATATAGTCGGCCTTATAAGCTGCACACTTTAGTATCTTGTCGTTTTAACGTCGTTGACACATTAGTGCAGTAGTTCAAACAGGAGGTTACAGTGACAAAGCACTAAAGCGTGCCGCTCTGACGAGAGACGAGTGTCTACAATATGTCTTTGTTATGTGATACCTAGTATGCGGTTTTGCTACTCACTTACAGCTCGGCAGAAGTGGTAACTTATTGCACTGGTATTTTATATATAGAGATGACAAACAAGCAAAGTGCAAGTTGCAGAACATTCCTAAAACTTTGAAAATCTTTTCAAAAAATGTAGAGAAGCTCCTCCGAAACATTTGAAAGCATTAATAATGTTTATATTTCTATATAAACGTTAGGAATAATCTTAGAAGTTACCGACAACCTATTAAAATAAACTGCCCTCTGATCTATGAAAACTCTGATTCGAATGGATATTTACAATCAAGAAACTTCAGATGCGTTGAATCTAAAAAAATGAGATGAAAATATCTATGTCATCTTCTATATAATAAAAATAACTCGCTAAATGTGTTGCTAAGCGCAAAACTCGAGAACGGCTGAACCGATTTGGCTGATTTCTTTTTTTGTTGTGTTCGTCATTGTCAGGACAAGGTTTATATGTAAGAAAATAATTGAAAAATCCACCGGGATAATCAGAAATTTAAAGCGGGGCGAAGCCGCTGGCGGGCCCCTAGTTTTACATTGTAGAAAAGTATGAAATAAAATATGTTTTACTGTTGGAACTCTGCGTATTGTGTCAGATTTGCGTTTATTGAGGGTGCTCCTGAATAGAAGCAGAATCGATGAGCGATATTGAAAGACCTTTGATACAACTCCGCAGAATTTAAATAGCCTCGAGTTATGCCGCGGGTTATTCAATTTGCGGGACAGGGCGCTGGTACAAATAAATAAAAGTTTGAAGGAGTTTTATGGTAGAAATTGAAGTGGAAAAGTAATATTGATGTGGGTTGGGATTCATAGAAATAAATCAGAAATCGGAGTCATTTATGGGAAGTAATTAAATGGTCTGCCGTTATTAAAATTGCAAAAAAATAAGCAATTAACTCATTTGGGCAGCATACAAAGATTTGGCTGGCAATAAATAAAAATCGGGCTACAACTCTTGTTCAGCAAACAATAATAGAAACGGTAAACATTTTAACCAATATCAATCTGCTTTTTTTATCATTTGTCTGCCTAATAAACAGTCGAGCTGCAAAATAATTACTTGGGCAGTAAGATTTTACAATTGGTCAGCAGAGAAAACATGCCTGTAAGCAGTTTAATTGAGAGGTGTGCATATTAAAATAATGGTCATCTATATAAATAAGTGGATAGCGTTTAGTTTGAAAAATCAGCAGTGTTCGTTAATGTGGGCGGAGCGCAATCAGACCACATGACGCGACGCGAGCACCCAAGTATTGGTATTTTTGAGGCTAGTAGTTATAACAAGTTACGTTTTGTCACACAAATTTAGAAATCACAATCACAGATTAACCAAAATTTGTATCATAAATATGAGGTAGGTTAGGTTAGGTTCGTTTTGACATCAGGCCCGGAGGGCCAGAACAACCCAGAAATAGGAGCTCCGTGGCTTTAACGCTGACTTTAATGCGAGCAGCAAATAGAGTTGAGAACATTTCGTGACTACATTATTTTTGTGCGTATGCCTTCATCTTTTATTGTTGTTTTTTAAGAATAAACGAGTTTTCTTTCTTTCTATAATGGCCTTAGAGCAGACTTACTATTAGTAGGCCTGTGTGCTCTTTTATCTTCGACATGAAATAAAATAATGTAAAAGTATTTCCAGTAATTTTGTTTGAAGTATCCCGTCACTTTTAGAAGCTTCAAGTTCTTAGTTCGTTAGGTTGTCAAACACAGAGCGGAAACTCCGTCGCTCCCAAATATTTATACATTACATTTTTCAATAATCTTAATCTTATCCGTGTAGATTTCAATTGTAGTTATTCCCTCGGGAACTTTTAAATTTTCCGGGATGAAAAGTAGCCTATGTGTATAGGTTATCTCCATTCCAATTTTTTATACAATTCCGTCCAGCTGTTGCAGCGTGAAGGAGTAACAAACTAACACACACGAACACACACAAACTTTCGCATTTATAATATCAGTGGGAAAGATAAGCTCTCCCGTGACTGGATGGCTTGACTGACGGACATCAAGGCACAACCTAATGTGCTGAACCTAGGAACTTGAAATTTGGAGGGAGTATACCATGGGTACCCAAGGGGTGCACTAAGAAAGGATTGTTCGAAAATCTAACCCAAAGGAAGAAACAGGGAATTCTACGCGTACGAAGTAGCGGGTGTCGTTTACTTAAACAATTTATTAACTACAATGTTTCAAATAACCCCCTACAAATCAATATTTTGTTCGTCTTTCAATTGAATTAAAGATATTTTTTAGCGGCAGGTGGATAATTGGGAAACATTTTATAATAAATTTGGATTTGCAAAGGATATTTTTTGTATTAAATTTCACAAGACTTTCAAATTAGGAAGCGGCTCAATCTTATATTACTGCAGCTTAAGCGCGGTAACTCGCTAATTTATACCGTTCTTTGTTAACCTAATAAGCAAGTTGACAACGAACTCGTCTGCAACTAGCTAACTAGCCAACTAGACAAATACTAGATGGTCGAGTTGGCTAATTATATACCTACCTGTGCGCTTAAGCGAGCGGTGGTGTCTTACTAATTATGTCCATTTTAAAGTACCGTACTGCACTTTAATTACTCTTGTGGCATTTTCACGTTTAAAATGTTATTACTTTTTTTTTAAAGTACCTACAGATAGATTAAAAAACTAATTGTTTTTTGCTGACCTATAAATAGACATATTTTGAATTACCTACCGTCTCGGAATCGTTTAGTTTAGTCTGACATAAGTGATCCATATTTTGATGGATGATGCTGAAGTCTAAAGCGGCAATTACATTGAGTCGCCCGCCGCATGTTGCTTACACTGAAAAAAATACATCAACTAAGACGTTAGATACCTACATCAACTAAGATGTTAGTTGAATCACTAAAGAAATTGCTGTTGTTACTATCAGCTTTGGTTTATATAACTAATATCTTAACTATTATATTCATTTTTGTCAATTAAGAGAGAATCTCTCTTTGTTGGCTATCATTTTTTTGAGTGTACGACAACCGCAACAGTGTAAAGAACACGGTAGTCGGCCAGATTCAGCGAGCGACCGCCGCAACCGCCCAATTCGGTGACCGAAGTAGGCGGACAGACTAATGTGAAGACGACGTTCGTTGGCCGAAGTAGTTTGAAACAAGTTGGGTGACCGCATTAGGTGAATGAAGTATTGTAATTGCTTCATAACCGTCGTACTCAGAAATATAATTAAATACATATAACTCGTACCTTATTCAAACTTATGTATAAAAAATTGTCACTAAGGAACTACTTAATCGTCACTAATTGACTCTTAGTGCGACTGTTAGTTTTATAAAAGGCAAAATAATGAAAACGCAAGAACATATTTTGGTTCTTAAACTGTATTCCCGAAAATCGCGAAACTGTGAACTGTATCTAAACTTGTTATAAGTATAATGTCTTGTAGTTAGCATGAGACACTAAGATCGTAGTCTTGAGAATGCAATTGTCTAATAGATCTTTAGATCCCACTTATCATCAGGTGGTTTGTGTAGATTTTTGCTTTCTCAATACCATAAAAAAGTAAGTAGGTACCTATTCTTAGTTCGTAGTCAGCAATATTTGCTAGAATTATTCATTAAAAATGTGTCTAATTCCCTAATCAATAAATATAATACTGTTTTGTAAGCTACTGCTTTAATTAAATTATTAACCACCTACTCTCACTGACGCGGGATTTTAAACTATGCTTTTTACGGTACTATGCTCTGTGATGAAATAAATATTATTTATTTCTTTCTTTCCTATCTAGCGACCCGCCCTTTCTAAGCGTACCTTTAAGCGACTTTATTTTATACTATGTAGAGATTTGGATTTTTTTCAAAGAACCCAATTGTTCCAGAAATGTGAGCTGGTCGCAAGATGGCGGCGCTACGCATCGCCTGGCGCGGGAGCATTCGACGGAGTTACCTCCTGAAGGCAGACACCAAGACCTGAGTGAAATGGATCAGTTTAAAATGGAGTTCGCCTCTTTATTACCCACCAATGTAAGTTCTTATCCCGTATAACCATTATAACTTGACCATTGATCGTTATCATCAAACCTCAAAGTCGCGGTGGCACGAATAAAATTTTGCTAGGGACTTCCACGCGATATTATTTCATCGATAAATTGGACTTTCTTATGACAATAGTTATGTTATGACTATGAGATGACGTATGTTATTAATATGAAACTTGCAATACCTATTAAACTGTATCATTTATACAGTATGAAGATTGAAGTCCGTAAAGGTCGATTAAGGAAGATAACGGTTTTCATACTTTATGGATGTAGGTATAGACGTGGCTGTACTTCTAGGTTTTAGTTTACTTTGCATGGAATTTGATGAAATAAAAATTTAGTTGTAAAGGTTGATTTTTATTTGAATTTTAAAATTCCTAAAAATGTCCTAAAAACTCCTATATAGGTAACATTGACGGGTAGTACTCATCACATTTTAGTTAATTTTCAATTATTCTGTAGGTGAACTTTACAGCTAATACTTATGAAGCGTCACTTCCAAATAAGCATTCAGTTATCGATAAATTTTATATCGGAAGGAAGTCCCTAGTTAATTGACGTTATTGCCACCGCGACTTCGAGGTTTGGTTATCATTATCAATAATATTACGGTCTCAGAATGCATCTTGTCGAAGGCCACTGGCCGGCTAGCTGGTTAGCCCGGGTGGTTTTTTTCGCCAATGAATCACAAGACTAGTTTTGCCCCGCAGGTAGTGTTCGAGTTGAACGAGACCGCAACAGTAGAGTACAACGATGGAGAGGACCCGGATGCCGTCACACTGCTGTCTGTTCTCCTCGTCGGTGAGTGAAGGATGAAGAGCATAAAACTAACTGACCAGAAGATTTATTTTATGAGTTGGATCTTCATTTTTTGTCACTGAGTTTTTATTATAATTTGGCGAAGGCTGTTTTAGGACCTACTAGGTATTGCACTTTTATTATAGTGGATACATGAGACGTACCTAAAAAGTTTTCATAAACTTAGTGAAAACATTTTACTTTTTTTTCCACAAATAAACTTGGTAAAAAAGGTATCCCTATTTTTGTTGTAATGAAATTATACTCACGCGTTTTGCATAACACGAGGTTCCTAGGTTAGAAAGATATCCATTTGGTAACATTATAATAAAATCACGTTAAAATATAATGTCTCCAAAGGGATACCCTTCTACGGATATCCCTAATCTCGAAATAGCATAATAGACTGTTGGTTGATTTGGGACGAAAATTCTACTTCACGTTCAATAATGAAATTTACCTTTTGGATTTCCCCAAATTATAATTTTATGGACAATTGACTCCAAATATTCAATTTATTCACAACATGGCGACCGGACAGACAACGGAGTACTGGATTCCTTAATCAAAATCGAAACACAAAAGTTCCATTGAAATTTAACTCCAACGCGATTCGTGTAAAATCACGTTGTTGTATTGTTAAAAAAGATTATTCAATTTAAGCTCTATCGGGAAACTGTTTTAACTCCTCGTAATTAATTCCCCGTATCTTTGACATACATACATTTCGAGATCAAAAATCAAAACTTGGAAAACTGGGAATTTTTGGGATTCACTTACAAAAAGTAACTGCATACAAAGCTCGGGTCGATTCCCGGTGAGGATATAATTGTTTTTTTCTGTGCGGATCACGAATATCGGTTCCTAAGTCTTAGATGCTTTTTATGTATTAAAGTAATAACTAATGAAAACTGATAAATTTAAATAACAGATTTTCGTTCGACCATGTTACCTTGTCACTAGGTTTTCTAGTGGCTAAACAAATCCATGATCGTACGAGACTAGGACTTAATTGGTTTGGAACTAGTTCCATTTCTGTAAGATCTGATATTTTTTTGATACTAATTGTGCCTGCGACTTTGTACACGTGGAAATCGCAACAATATTTATTTATTTATTTATTTATTCAACCACTCTTATGCAACTAAAATTTCACAATTTATAAATATATATTATGTTAATCCAGACAAACGTTTTAAGACTTGTGTGCAGTAACAGCCCATTTTTTGAGTACCCCTCGGTGTATCATCAGAGCTTGCAATCTATTAGCTATCAATCAATTGAAGCGATATTCACGACGACTCGTATACTCCTTAAGGCGGGGAGTTGATGATTTTTCATCGACAACAGATTTTTTGATATCTGACACTTTTCACAACTGTGTGTTCTCTGCCAGGCATATTCCTGTCCCTTCTGATCTTCCTGAGCGTGGCCGGCAACATCCTGGTCTGCATCGCTATCTACACCGACCGGGGCCTGCGGCGGATCGGCAACCTGTTTCTGGCGTCGCTGGCGATCGCTGACATGCTGGTAGCTGCTGCTGTTATGACCTTCGCCGGCGTCAACGATCTGCTGGGGTAAAATCTAAAATATAATGTAGATGATTTTTTCGAATAGTTTGACCAGTGGCCCAATAGACAAGATGCTTTACGTTAACGTAAACGTTTGTCGAAAACTGTCAAATGTATGGAATTGTCATAGGCGCTCGACGCAACCATCCGGCAGCTAACGCCAATCCTATACATTTTCGATAACGATAACGTTCTCGCAATTCATCTCATTTAGGGCTACATGGTCTGTCATGGTACCGATTATCGCTAAGGATAAATACAGATAAAATATCCTTACCTTTCTGAGAGGTATATAAGGTGCGAGATTAATATTAATTGACTGATTGCTTTATCCACATTTATTTATCGCGATAAACGTGACCATAAAATAGGTCCGCAGGGGCCGTATTATGAAACAATGGCCTGCAAGTTCTATGCAAATTGTATAAACTGTTGCGACACAGTCTATGATTAATGCTGTATTTAGGGCATTAAAAAAATCCTTCTTTAAATTCAAAGGCATAGTGGTATATGAATATGACTGCTATATCTCTATTCCTTCCACTGCAGGTTTTGATACATCAATATACGGTCCCAAAAAATTTTGAATGTTCAGATGCGTTAAAATAAATAATTAGTTCAAATAAACATTTACTAACTGTTTATTAGTTAACAAAGCTGAAAATTACAGTGACGTTGGTAAATAACGATAAAAATATTGTAATCACACTCAATTAGCCTCACTTTCAGTTCAGTTTCACTTATTCATTCGTACTCGTCAAGCAACCACTTGTTTCCCAGCCCCTACAATAACTATGTACTATTAAAATCTTTTGAGTGAAGCTAAAAAAGCATGAGTAGCATAACTACTACTGTGAAATTCACAATGACGACCTTTTAATACTCCGTTGAACTTGGCAGGTACTGGGTATTCGGCGAGCAGTTCTGCGACACCTGGGTGGCTTGCGACGTGATGTGCTCCACGGCCTCCATCCTCAACCTGTGTGCCATCTCGCTGGACCGCTACATCCATATCAAGGACCCACTGAGGTAGAATGTCAAAGCATTGGTCACTTGTATCACGACCACATTCTCCTAGGCCTAAATGTGTTCTACTCCACTTGTTACAAAAGAACAATAAAAACAAACTAACTTACAAACTTACTTAAACTAAACTAATCTAAAATATTGCTACCAGTAAGCCTCGTTCCCAAAATGCTGGTAACATTGCTATCTTGAACTGATTCAAAATTGACTTGCAAAATTCCAGAATATACAAGTTAAGTTAAATAAAATCTGATAAAATGATCATGAACAAAGAATTTTGTTAACTCAGTAATTATGGTTATTTGTTATGGCAAAATTTAAAAAAATATCATTTTTGATATTTCGAAAAGACTAAAATGTTACAGAAGGAAACTAAATAGTAAATTAAATATACAATAATAAAGAAACTACATTAAATCTAAGTAGGAAATTAAGGATTTTACAAGTATTTCTAGATTTTAGGGAGTACCCCGTTTCATAACATCCATTGGGCTTGCATCCATCTTGTGCTAATCTTTCTTTTGTGGGAAGTTTGCAAAATAATCATTTAGAATCCGGCGGTCAAATTACCCTGGAAAGATGCAAAGCATAATTTTATAGTCAAAATTAATGGAACAACACATGTCTTATACTTACCACATGTAAACATTAACCAGATTATTACCCTTCTGATATACAACGAAAAGCAGTTAATAAATCGACCGTCGATACGAGTAAAATCGTAACTACAAAACAGAGGTTTTCAGGAGAGCGAAAAAACGTATTTTGCAACTTCAAACCGCGATATTTTACTTATTAGTTTATGTTTTTGTACAAATGTACATATCATGTTTCTCAGAATTTGGTGCTCTATAATTCTACATTTTCATTTTTTTTCTAAACTGTTTATTTTAAATTTTAGATCGAGTTACGATCACGTATTTTGCGTTATCGACTATCGAGTATTATTGTATATTACAATACCATCTTACAGCTCTAAGTTTTGCCATTATTTGTTAGGCCAATATCATCGTATCTAGAGAAACCATGTTACTTGCAACAGATTCGCGGCTATTTTATTGTATTTTATGACTTAAAATATAGTAACTCCGGTTAGAAAATATAAAAAATATATATTTATACAGTGAATTGTATTAGTTTCAAGTAGATAATTGCCAATTATCATTATTGTTCATTTAAAAAATATTTTTACTGAATATTGAAAGAATAAAAAATATTTAGATACAAAATAGTTGAAACATTTTTTAACTTTTTATTTAATAAATAATAATTAAGAAACAATAAAAGTACTTTAACACCATAATTTGTTAATTACCACCCTCAATAAGTAGAGGGTGGTAAGTACTTAGGTACTTCAGGACTAATCTGGTTGCCAGCTAAATAGTAATTAATAAATAAACATCAACACTTGCTTTGGCTTAATCAAGTTATTTAGTAACAAATGGGTAACAAAACATAAACTTTTACTTTGGCACTATTAAGTGCTAATATTTAGTATTTTGACTACTTTAATTAACTATTTTAATTACCTTTCTTCTTCAAAGAGATCACAATGATAATAATATAATAGACCAGGTAGCTTTATGACCGTTCAATTAAGTATGTTATGTGACTTATGTGTTCATCGATGATCAATATCCTTAATACTTAATAAAGTAGTTATGTTTTTATTTCCAATTGACAGTAACTATATAATTAAATATTACGTAACTACATTAGGTACATATGGGAGGATGAGTTTACTAGCGAATCTTAATCTTCAAAAGTATTTTGTTCAGTTTCATTTGAGTGAGGCAAGTTTCTGTAAAAGTCTCTATAGTGTTCAGGTATCGCTCCACCGACACGGAGAAAACCTAATTCCTAATATTTTATTTAATTATTAAAAATGTTTAAAAACAATGAAGCGACTCCAAACAAAAACATTAATTCAATGCGTCCTAAGTCAGACTAAAGTCGGATTTTTGGTTAAAATATTCTAGGACGCCGACTTCCGTTTGTTTACCCCAAGATGTCCTGAACAAATGACTCCGTTTAAAGTCGGTTCCTTCTTTTCTTAATTATTTAAATTTTATTTTTGCCCTTTTTAGTGATTATATTATTTAATACTTTCCTACCCTACCTAACTAATATTTTGTCAAAAAACAAGCACAAGTTTAAAGTTTTCCGCAATTAACGCAGCGTAAAAGTTATAGTGCGTTGTATCTAATAACTTACTATCTTAGAAGTATGAGACTTATTTTTTCAAAAGAATTTCGCAAATCTGTGAAGTAGCTTTTTATCAATCCTTTGAAATATTTCAAATCACGCTCAAACAAACGTTAAATACGTATAGCTATACAATACTATACACATTGGGGCCTTTTTACAAAAAAAAAGTCATTTTAAGTAATAGTAACGAAATACCGGTCGGAAATATATTTTTAATTGTTTCTCTTAACGTACTCTAGCGACTTTTTACCTAACTAAAGAAAGTAGGTATTCACTAACAAAACCAGAATACTTAATATTCGAAAAAAAAACAGTATTAGTAGGGTTGTTAGTAGGCGATTTACACTGAGTAAAAGTTTCACTTGTTTGGTCCAATTAACCTTTTAATTAATTAAACAGGTTTATAATACAATCGCAATAGGTAAATAGTTTTGTTCTTACGGGTACTTCCACCACTCTTGATTCATAACTAGATTCAGTGGAACTTTTCCATATTAATTTAAGTAATTAACACTCACTCAAAAAAAATAAAAATATTTCCAAAACACATAAACAGACGTGCTTCTACATCCACGTCACACGGTGCAAGTAAAAACCGTATTCAAAATTAATTTTTCGAGGCAAAAAATGCAAATGGAAGGAACGGGCCAGTAAAATCATAGTAAATCAATTTAGGCGCAAAACCGAAACACCCATAGCGCGAGCTCTTAAAATAGAGTAACATTTTAACCACATTTACGTGCTCTGTACTTGCTAAAACGTTGGCACATTAAAATCGTAACTATTTATGCGATGATACTGGCCTGTGATCGTGACAATTGGAAGCGATTTCGGGTAAAAAAATATTCGTAAGTCTAGTTACAATGATTTTCTCTTAATGTAATAGTGGATTACTATTGATGAACCTCGACATACGATGTTATGAAATTGGGTATTTTTTTTATTTCTCAATGTATCAAAAATGTAAAAATACAGTTTTGTAGATCTTTTTTCACTTAACTCTCCCTGTAAAAGTCAAAAAAACACTTAAATTTAGTTACGATTTTACTCGTATCGACGGTCGAAATGTCTAACAATTTTTGTTGCTAGCGTTTATCCTTAAACCGAAAAAACCTTTTAAATAATGCCATTTAATATGTAACAATCTGGAGAAATATTGTGAAGCATTGATTGAATTAGCTGAGCGCTTTCATAAAGTTTGTGAAGAGGCTTCGAAGAAAGCTGACAAGAAACTCACTTTATCCACTTTAATTCCCTCGCCAGATGCTCAGCTGTCAATAGGGCATATTGAGAAACGCCTCGAGAAATATAATACGAAACTTTAAGAAAGTATATCGACTTTCGTTGAAAATTTAAAAAGTGTTTGTCTGGTGGCTCCATTTTCCGAAAAAGTTGTGCTTTATGAAAAACAACAAAGTGTTACTTTTAGAGCAACGTGTTTATTTTGCAGAGTAATGAGAAACTTTATAATAACCGATTGTCACATTGACGGGCCTCGTTAAACGCTATACATAAGACTTTAAATAATACAAACTTAATAAAATAGGTGTGTGTATGCATGTGTGCGTGTGTATGTGTGTGTCGTTAGAAGACGAGCTCATGATTTAATTTATTTATTTATTTGTAGTGGATTATATTATTTTATACTATATAATATGTGTTTTGTTGTTATGATGATGAGCCAAATTTGAATTATTTTTGTAACTTTATTTTAGATCGGGTTGATTCTAAAGTTTCGTTTTTATCTGTCAATTTTATTCACCCTTGTTAAGATTCATAATGACAAGGGGCCATGTAAAGTGTTTATGTTTGTGTGTATCCATAATCATGGTTACCTACTAATTCGATGTCTATTCAGACTAATTCAAAGCACAATATTATTATTTTCATTCATGCCACGATGCCCTATAATTAGACCTCAAACGTCTTTGATCAAACTAATGCCTTTGAGCAATCAGGACAAGTTGTCACAAACTTGTAAACAAGGCTTATCATTCTCAGATCATCAATCTAAAGGCTTCCCTTAACTTCCGTTGTACGTTGACAGTTTGAAAATTTAAAGTGGAATTTCGTGGAATGAAGATTTTCTGAGTATTTTAATAATTGTATTTGAATATGGAATGACTATTAAATAAGTTAAGGCCTATTATGATCGCATTTATCGCGGTCAATAATTGTAGATGAAACATCCATAACTTTCTGTGAAGTATACATATAAGTGGGAGAGTGACGGATGCTTCATCAATTACTACGCTAGGCAGCTTCATAGAAACATAGGAAAAATTGTTCTTTATATTGTTTTCTTTTTTTCTGTATGGGTTTATTAATATCACACATCTCTGCAAGATCTTGAAAGATCATTTGGGTTTATTTTGCTTTTGACTTTGTCACAATATCTGATATTGCAGGAACCGGGAAACTTGGGAAGCTTTTACCCTATTTACCTAGCTTGCTTAATAAATAATTTCCTTTATAATTTATTTTTAGCGACTTGGAGCTTTAAGCGGCTATGTCAGCACAATCATTACATACTTACTCGGAACACACATTCATCAAATTAGTCCTAATTAACTAAGCACTATTTCATCTTAGTTCATTTTATAGATTTTTGTACAAATGTAACTCACAACTTAAAATCTCTTGAGCCTGGAATTGCTAAGATACTTTGAAATACACCAAGACCGAATTTTCTCTAAGGGTAGTTAACAATGACTTTCTTTCTTCTAAAAAAACTATAATGTCCAGGTACGGGCGCTGGGTCACTCGTCGCGTGGCCGTCGCCACTATCGCCATGATATGGATCCTGGCTTCCCTGGTCAGCTTCCTCCCCATCTCCCTGGGGCTCCATCGCCCCCACGAGGAGTTGATGGCCACTCAGAAGCCCCCTCGTTACCCCACCTGCGCTCTCGTTCTGACGCCGACGTATGCTGTCGTCTCTAGCTGTATATCGTTCATCCTGCCTTGTATCGTGATGATTAGTATATACTGCAGGTACGTGTATTTTAAAATTATTTAAGTAACCTTGTATCCGATGTTACTATACATCGGATTTACCTTTTCCATGGCTGGATCATCAGCTTTTTGATTGCTTGATTTTTCTTTCTCATTGTGTGTTCGCGGCACGGTGTCTCATATTTAAATAACAATAGATTAATAGACATATTGGTAAAATATGGAATATACTCGTAACAACTGAAATTCTTAAAAAAGCATCCCGTTATTTTTGTTTGCCAATTCGGGCTCAAGTCAACTGGGAAAAAAAGTTACACCTACATTATTTTGGTTTACCTACTAATGCCAATTTAGCGTCTAAATATCATTCCTATTATTCTTCATTTCCAAACTCGTCCAGAAATAACAATGTCAAAGAGACTTCGTTTGAAACAATAACAGCGAGTTCGTAGAACGTGTCTCGAAACATCTTTACAACTTGGTAAAAGTTACACTTGATATTATCTTTCGTACTATCGAAACAAGCATTCTGCTCTTGTAAGTTAATACAATCTCAAATGGTTGTTCGTGGAATGACTGGATGTTTCTTGTGCAGGTTGTATTGCTACGCTCAGAAGCATGTGAAGTCTATCCGGGCAGTGACTCGAACAGTCCAATTACCAGACAACAGGACTAAATCTGTGAGGACTAGGGTCCACACTCACGTCCAGTCGTCTCCGTACCACGTGTCAGACCACAAGGCAGCCATCACCGTGGGGATTATCATGGGCGTCTTCCTGCTATGCTGGGTGCCTTTCTTCTGCGTCAATATCGTGGCCGCCTTCTGTAAAACATGCATTCCTGGTACGTCAGTTCAACTAGTTTTCTTTTCGTAAGAAGAGTGATAATCAATGATTGTATCAATGGGACATAAACCTAATAAATATTAAAAGATGGCGTTACCAAAATAACAAGCATGGGTATTGGTTTCCAAGGTAACATTTTAAGGCAACTAGTAATGTAACGTCCATTGTTTCAGACCTCGCATTCAAAATCCTGACGTGGCTCGGTTATTCAAACTCAGCGTTCAATCCGATCATCTACTCGATATTCAACACTGAATTTCGGGAGGCATTCAAGAAAATCCTCACCTCCAGGTATCCCTTGTGTTGCGGGTACCAAAGTGTGAGAGCCAACACTCCTACCCGAAATGACAACTTTGTCACTGATTACGGGACAAAGACTTTGGTGGTTCGGAGGAGTGGATCGCTGGGCTTGTCGGGAGTGGATCCTACGCCTCGGTCCTCCGCGGAGTCTGTGCGACCGTTCAGGGACCACCACATCTGACAAGAAGACGGGGGTAGCAACAACCAGCTACTCGATGGAAGTGATGTGGTTTAAAGTAAGGATGCTCAAACTTTTGGTCCGATTTCAAAACCACTGTGGAACGAATTGTATTCTGAATCCAATGAGCTTGCTCTTAACTATTTGTTGTATGGTTTTAAATCTGTTTGTAACTAAGGGTGAAATTATTTTTATTACCTTGATAAGTTTTTTGTGTTTTTTTGTTGGTGCCATACAAATTTAACTTTTTGTTGTTGTTATTTAGTTCTTACGAGTATTGACGTTGTTTCTTTCAGTTGTATACAACTCCGAATAAGTTCTGGTTTCGAAATTCCTGTGATACTTTTGTAAATAATCTTAGTCTATTATGAATTATTAAATTGTACATACAAAATATTATGACAAAATGCTATGTTACATTAAGTAAAATAATTATTAGTGAGTGATGAATTTAACTCAATGGCATGTTTTGTTTGTAAATAAGTACCTGATTTAAAGCCAAAGCTCTATGTTTATGACTGCTGTTTATTAGCTATTGTTTAATGTTTTAGAAATAAATAGGCAAAATACGTTTAAACACATATAGATATAAATATTTTAATAATAAAAGTAGACCCCGAGGCCCCTAGTACAAATCCAGCCTACGTAGATAAAGGTAGGTATTTCAATGTTGTTATGCACTTTAAATGTCGTGCCTACCTTAATGAGCTTAAAGTAATTTCCATAAATAAACTGTAACGATTGACTAGAGCCTACAAATCACTTGTTCTAATTTCATCAATTTCAATCTTTAAACTATAAATGAACATTCAAATATAACCTATTTGATAAGCTCTACTAAATTCTCTTTCGATAATTATTGATTTATGATGACTTCAATTTTCTAAGTGTTGTATTTAATCCAAACTACGCAGTGTTGGTTCCTTTTAGAATAAATTAGATATTTTCCGTTTATCCTTTTATTGCACCAGTATTTATTATAGCACACATGGTGATGTTTATATTATATAGATATTTGAATTAATGGGGAAAAGCGCTACTGAACTTGATAACTTAATATTGTGTAATAATTAGATATTACTTAGGTGATAATTTATCATTTACAGTGTCAAGTATTAACGATATCGTAGAACATATCAAATTAATTAAATTAAGTTCTGGTTGAATATAATTGTAACCGAACTTCTGAGGTTATAAATTGAAAAATTATATTTGTGTAAAATAAGGTTAGTACGAGTAAATATATCAATTAGTATATTTAGTAGCTGACTCAAAAGCAATACAAAAAGAGTTTTGTAACTGTTGTACATACTTTATAGTAAAATATAATTTAGACGTAGACATGTAAATTCACGTAAAAACCATCATAACTAGGTATATCTACAGCACGAGCCGTTAACCATTAAAAAACATCGTTCTTGCTTAAAGTTATCTCGATTTGATTGAAGAAGTAGTTGAATTTAATCATCAATGTACAGAAATAGCTGCTCTTAGAGCTTTTAATAAAATATTACCTTGAAAATATACATTTCTTTAATTAATTTTGGTTTCTTGCTTGTGTGTTTTTTTAAACAGAATCAAGAAATTGCCAATTTTTAATTAGTATATTATTCAAAACCTTTTTGTCATTTGTTTTCTAAAGCTTTGCTACATTGCAACATAAATACAGCACATGGAATATTATAGGTTGTTATTGGTTGTAATATATTTAAAGTAAAACTCCAACCGCATTTGCATTTCGATGTTCACATTAAAACCAATGGCTGTTCTGAATGGTTATCGGAAATTGTGATTTCGATACATGATTGGCTTTCAAATATTCCATGATTTCATCTGTTTGAATCCATTATCAGTATTATTTGGTTTTTCATTCACTAAATAAATCCAATTTTCATTGTGGCTGTTATTGAAACACTATGTTTTTATGTGAATGACGCGGTTTTCAAATCCTGTTTTGTTTCAAAAAAGTTTGAAGTAGATATTTGTATTTCAATATTTTTTGTCCATGTTGTTGTGATATGATATAACACAGTTATATCATGCCCTGAAGGATGTTTGTTTGAAAAAAAAAATCGAACCTCTCTGTCATCTAAAAAATACTAAAATACGAGAGTAATTATATAATAATACCTAGCCTAGGGTTGTATTTAATTTACTTTATCAGAAGAGCTTTTCTTAGAAATGAAGGGAATCTGGGTAAAATCATTATTGCTAGCTGCTTATTTGTTTCCGTCGTTGTTTGTAGTCTATAATTTATGTTTTGAACAAGTTATATTACTGAAGTATTATGATTTTTTTATGATTTATAACATTTTGGAAATGTTTAGAAAATTAATGATATAAAACTTTATAAAAAGTTGTAGCTATGAATTTGATGAAGATATTAAACTTAAGGCAGTGTTAGTAATATTTTCTAAGCTCTGTGTGTAGACGATGCTTTCTGAGTGCCCTTGAAGGGTGGATAACCAAAGCTGGCATTTGGTATGTAACTCTTAAGATTCTAGTCGAAAATAAATATATTTAAAGACTCTGTTTTGATTTTCATTCTGCTTCTCGTCTTACCAACCATAATAAATGGTGGTGTTATAAGCAAAAAGATTTCTTTTATTTGAAAATTTTAGCCTCTGTTCTCAGTGGTAGAAGGAATCCTAGTTCGAGAAACACGTCATCCAATGTACGTCTAAAATTATACAGTTATTTTATAGTTATTATTGGATTTGTTATAGCTTGAAAGAGCTACGAGTAATATCAAAAAAAAAAGTTTTCAATCGAAAATCTACTTGGCAAATTTTAAAGTAAGTACTAAGTAAAGAAGTATTTTGATCGATTAGGCATTACTTATGACTTTATGACGGAATTATTGTGGTGTACCCGTCTGAGGCCGCTCCCTGATTTGCCAGCGCAAAGCAAAAACGTTCCTAGCAAATAACATAGCAACGTAACTAAGAATACCCGTACCAAATTATACCTCAGCAAAACGAAAGTTACGAGCCGTAGAAAATTCACTCGCCGTTTGACGCTTCGTTTTCAAAGCCCAGATCCACATTCCAAATTGAATTCTGTGAGCGCTTGCATTTACGAGCTGTGTCCAGTTCGCGGAACTAACGATATTCCTGATGACCGGAACGGAGATTGCGTGTGCACCGTGCAACACGGTTTATTTGCGGGGTTTGTTTTGGTTGACGAGAGCTTAAATCTTGTTTACGTTCGTCAGGCAAGCGTAATTAAAAATTGTATTTAAAAGGGGTGGCTTTTTGTGCTTCCGCGCGAAGAACGAAAGATCGTTTGCGCGCGCCTTGATTGCAGCGTTTGATGAAAATGAATGCTGTTTACTATAAAACTGCAATTACCACAAAATTGATAACTATTAAATCAATTGTCGCTAAAGATTGTAAGGTTTTAAAAACATGGGACAAAACTGTCAACTCATCAGTTATTGATTCAGGGTCTGTAATGTGGTCACCTTAATAGGTGTGGATACTGTGGATAAAGCTTTCGTCACTCTCGCACTTACGCACTGGTTAGAAAGTGACAAATGTTTTACCCACGCTTATCCACGTCGATAAACTCGACCATAATAGGCCGGCAGATCGCCGAACACTACCAATTTTAGCATAAATGTAAGAAGAGTGGAGTGGCGTGGCGTGGCGAGTACTAAGGAGAGTGGCAGATGGGAAAGAGACAACAGTATATTAAATACAGGTTGATTGGATGGTTGGGTAAGAAAATTAAAATGAAAAGTAATAAGTAGTGCGTTTTAACAGACTCGAAAAAAAAGAGGAGGTTCTCAATTCGTCTGAATTGATTGTTTTCTTTGCTTCTGTTTTTTTTTATATGTAGTTAAATATAATTTATTTACTTACGTAAATATCTTTATTCAATTAACAGTAACCCTGCGTGAGCAAGCGGTCTCAGGTGCTATTCCGGGAGAATGTTTTTTTTATAAGCACATTTTTATTATATTTGTTACTAAGTCTGTATTGATCTTTACTAACACACGTTAAATCCAATAGTGACACTTTTAAAAAGGAATTCAAACCACCGCAATAATGTCACTATTCAAATAGTTTTTTATCCTAATTTAGTGTCACTGATGAATTTAACGTGCGTATATGTAGTTACTTATTTATTTGAACAATGGTGACCTAATTCAAAATTTCCGCTTTAGAACTTTGTCATAAATTTATTATTATAGAGACCTAACTCGAAATTTTAAATTTCTTAATTAGGTCAGTATTGTTTTGAAGGTACGATTATTAGGAGTAGGTATGTATGACGTTTGTATATTACCCATAATATCGAGTCTATCTTTTCTCGATCTCAATATAATTTCCAATGTTTTTACATGCAATGCAATTTATATTGTAACGACTCATTGGTAAATAAATGTACGAAACTAAATTTAATCGAAGTTTAAAACTCACTTACTAACAAAGTAAATTTTAAAAATGTTGCCATACATTTTGTTACCCTGGTCAATAAATAATTTGAAATTAGGTAACCAAAATATTTTCCATAAGCTAAAGGGTCGCCCTGTAGAAAATACTTTTAATGTACAACTTTTCAAATAATAGCTTCAATAAATCCTTAGCAGGCGTGACCAAATGTTTAATACAACCCGAATTTCCTAAGCCATTGGAATCTATTGGGTAACTTCGGAATTCCAATAATAATTGAATGCCATAGGTCGGAAATTCTGTACACGCGCTAACTTTGTTTAAGAAAATATTAAAAGTACCTAGATGAGAAATTTAGTAACTGAAGTATCGTAATTTGTATAAAGACTAGCTTCTGCCCGCGACTTCGTCCCCGTAGATTTCGATTATTCCTCGGGAACCTTAAAAAAATTCCAGAATAAAACTATCCTATGTCCTATTCCAGGACCTAACCTAAATGTGTGCCAAGTTTCATCCCGATCCCTTCAGTGGTAGAAGTGTGATTGAGTAACAGACATCCAAACATCCAAACTTTCTCATTTATAATATTAGTAAGATGTAGGTAAACAACAGATAAACATTTAAAAACTAAAACCTAACGGGTAGTTTTACTAAAAATTAATTTACAGTAGGTAATATGTATGTATGACTCACGGTGACAAATTTTATAAAATCCTCTTTTATTAAAATCGCTCAAATTCTAAACTAAAATTGGAACATTCAATTTTGATGTGTTTTTACTGTTTAATTAATTATTTTGCTTTACACAGACGGGAAAAGAAAACATCACGCTTTGATTTTCTAGATTTTCTGTTGAAAAAGAACAACCTCGTATTAATAAAATGAAGTTCAAAAGTTCGTGACTGCAAGATATTTCATTACTCTCTAACATTGTATACAGCGAAATCCCGAATGCAATATCATACTTCGGTTGCATTGCATTACACGAGGCATTTTTATAGCTCCTCTGTAGTACTTTGTCAGTGGCCTTTGTCGTTGCATTTTTAAGATAAAATATTAGTCGTAATAAATCCTGAGCATGTTCTCATTTTAAGATTAAAACTTTGCGTTTATTTTGCCATTTTAAATGTATAATAAATAAATAAGTACTAGAGGACAATCTCACAAAACATAACTAGTTCTAAACTTAGCTAAATACCTGCTAGTCAACGATTCATAATGTTGTAATAATAATAAATGAAATATAATGGGACAATGTCACACCAATTGACCTAGTCCCGAACTAAACTCTAGGCTTGTACTATGGGTACTAGACAACGATATAAATACTTATATAGAGAAATACATACTTAAATACATAGAAAACATTCAAGACACGAACATATACTCGCGCTCATCACACAAATATCTGCCCTTACCGGGATTCGAACCCGGGATCGCCAGCTTCGTAGGTAGGGTCACTACCAACTAGGGAATGCAATTTAACCGGTTATTAACCATTTTTGTATGAAAATAACCGGTTAAAACCGGTTATAACCGGTTATTTGCATTCCCTACTACCAACTAGGCTAACGTGTAAATTGAAACCTTGCGTCTGTATTTTGCCATTCATAGTAAAAAAAAAGTATTAGGGGATAATATCACAAAAATGATCTAGTCCCAACCTAAGCTCTAGGCTTTGTACATACTATGAGTAAACTCTATATAAATAAATAAATAAATCAATCAATAAATATATACCATTATGTCCCTGGCTATCTCAATACCTTTCACAGAAATCGGTACAGTAGTTTACGCGTGATTAACGTAACAAATTATAATAATTAGCATGAATGTATCAAAACAAAGTTACTTAAAACTTTACTTCAATTTTCTGTTAACTTCACCAAAAGAACTAACTACTCATGAAGAGTTACTTTACTTCGTCTAATAAGAACCAGTTTAAGTAGTCCCGTCAGAGCGTACAAAACACATTTTAGCTCGTGCATTCTCAACTAGGCAGCCTTATACGTTCGATCTTATCGACAGAAGCCCTGCTGCCTAATGCAGATTGCACGCTCTAAAATGTGTTTTGTACGCTCTGACGGGACTACTTAAACTCGCCGCTGCGCCGCGTGCACTCGTTCACTCGTTCGACCGACAGAACGCCCGTTTTTAAGAGAATGTGACTCACCCCTGAATGTGACGTTGAAGTTTAACGATACCTCAGATTGAACGTTAGGGTATTACGCCGTATTCCCACAAGCCCCTCCCGTTAAGGTCGACTAACTGTGCTATATACATCTCGATTGTTACCTTTATCTAAGCATTCCCCGCTGGTGCCGGATAAATCTCAAGTACGGACGCAAGTTAGAGGGCATGCGCGATTAATGTAATACTGGTTTAGAACATAATAAGCTGTCTTCACAAAGCAGTCTATTATATGTAAAGAAATGACCTTCAAATAGAGTTCTTGCGGTACTTTTTTTCTGCAATAATGATCTTGTCCGAAGCGTTAGTAAATTCACTCTTTAGTACCGTCATGTAAAAAAGCCATTATTGCGTTTCTACCTCAGTGGAATCACCTACTACTTCACAGCTCCAATCCCTCGTCTCCATCTCAGTAGAAAGCCTTAACTTTGGCTTTATAAAAATTGTTGTAGCCCATCGAGTTTCAATATCGTAATTATATTGTTGACGTTACATCTTACTGTAAAGTGAAGAAGACTTATCACAACGTCGTTTTGCAGCGTTTGAATCCAAAAAATAACTTTTCAAAACATAATAGCGGCCTTTACATGTAAAGTTCGGCCCGCGGGAAACGCCACGCGCCGTTCCAATCTTCTTCTAGAGGGATGAAGTAGAGAAACCTGCACGGCGAAGACAGGACGCGCTGTCACTTCAGATTTCTGATCCAGCGGGGTAATTATAGTTTGCATGCTTTGATGTGCCGCCACAATTGGTACAAAGAAGCCGCCGCGGCGCGCACAAAGCGGTGTCGGTGACTTTAAAGGGTTGCAATGCACACTATTTGAACGAACGAATTATAAATTGGTAACTTTGATTGGTAATGAATGAGGAGCGTCCTCACTGAGAGCATTCGCTGAGAATATTCGAGGGTGTGGACGTCGAGCCGAGCGTTACAATGCTTACACACTACTCGATGTTCGCGCCGAATGCTCATTACACGCGAATTCTCTCAGTGAGAACGCTTCTTAAGGAGAATGACACATTGTAGCTAAACAGGCTGATCCCTGATTTATTTTAAGTTAGGTCAGTGGGAAATAATAAACCAATTGACAGAAATACTAGTTCAAATGGCCTTTTGTGGATTTTTATTTCCAAAAAAAGGTTGTGTGTTTAAAATAACCAAGTACCTAGCAAAATTGCTTTGTTATCGCAAAAAGCTAGTTTTACAGTATTTTCATCATGTCGGTGTGTAGGTATTACATAGACGTAAAACATTCCAATTATTCAAATTCCAATTATTATTATCAATTTTTATTCTCTTTACACTAAAATGATGGTCTGAAACCGTGATTTCAGTTTTTGGTCGATCGGCTTAAACCCTGTATAAATAAACCATAATCAAACAGTTTCAGAAACAATTATTATTAAAAAGCGTTACTAACACATGTGTATCCCACTGCTGGGCAGGGTCCTCTCCACTTGATCTCCATGAGTCCCTATTTGGTGTAGATGCTTAAAAAAAAAAAAAATATTTGATTCAAAAATATTGTTTGACAGAGTAAAGGAAAGAAGCAACAACAATATTTAGATGTCACCTCAAAACCTAATGCACTCCGTATTTTATGAATCATAAACGTCATGACTTGACTTACGCGGCCGCCCGAAGATTGTGCCAACCCTAGGAAATAGGGCTGTCAATGAAACAGATTTATTTTCGGGAAACCCAGTATCTCATGTCATAGCAAAGGTTAAACTACATTAATAATATACTCAGTCCACAGTGCGCGTAGAAGATATTAAATGTATTTATAGGAGTTTTTGAAATGGAATCGAGATAATCGAACACTTCGAGATATTATTATGTATTTTGCCGCCTCAAGTACTACATATACAGGTTGTACCAGAACTTAGTTTAAAAACTACATTGGAAGAAAACCTCCTTTAAAATGGCGCAGAATATAAATTTAACATTACAATCAAATTTGTCTGTCACTGTCTGTTAATTATGTTATCAAAATTGATTTTCATATTAGCAAATGCGTTCGTAGATACGTAAGGTATATTTTAACTTTTTTTGTACGAATTCAAATTTTATCCTGGACATTCCAGTAACCGTAATTTTGGAATTACTAAATTTGACGCTACAATGTTACGGAGTCAATCAGGAATTAGAAGTAATTTAATACCAAATTCAATATCAAAAGCGGTCCAAATTGGACCCGCTTTGATGTTAAAAATATACTTCCCAAAACTGCTACAATATAATAATATAAAGAGCCTTCCGGGACAGCCCTAAGAATCCTCTTTTTACGGTTGTTTTATTCGTGTCGTAAAGGAACACCCGCTTCACTCATTTTCTCAGAAATTCAATGTCACCGGATCACTGAATCAAGGTAAAAGTGTAATTTGTAATGCGCATACTTTAGGTGTACGTTTAAGTATGTATATACTGGTATTAGATGCCTCTGGAGCCCTTGGGGCGTGTTTCTTTTGAAAACCGTGAGAAATCTCCGGGGAGTACGGAACGTTAGGATAAAAGTATTATTTTGACAGATCGTGGGGCCTTTGTAGTAATATAAAAATGTTTTTGCATTTTGTAATAGGTAGACATTCAGTTGTTTCCATATATCATTAAAGCCTAGGGTCAAATTTTTTAACTGTTTATAGTTTTTAACTGTGTAGGTATAAAAGTAAGCCCTCCTGTTAAATTTTGCTGTGAGAAGAATGGGACTTTTTTCTAGAAATTAAATAATCGCCCCATGTATAATTAAATGTCGGTAGTATCTAAAGTGCATTGGGTAGGTTTGTATAAATATTTGTCTTTATTTTTCAGCGGCCACTGATGATTTTCTTATAATGATTAGAGGACCAATAAAAACACATCAATTTATAATTTAAGGCCTTTGATAATAACGTGTACTAAAAATATGCCTAAGTATTAATATAATATTTAATATATTTAGTATGTGAATACAATATTAAAATATAATTACTCCGACGCACTTAGGAGTATTAATAAGTACACTAATACATGAGTACATTAATAAATAAAATACTTATGTTTATTTTGAAAAGATCTTTAATAAAATACAAATAGCCACTCACTTAAAAAAATACAAGACTTTTACAAGTGACAACATTTTTACCGACACCCTTGTAACATGCATTGAAGTATTTTAGCTATAGGATGTTTTATTTTTGATATTATTCCCTCAATTTGATAGCTCTGCAGCACTAATGGTATTACATCGTGCGCAAAATGTATTATCACCCGTGTTCACAAATCTAATATGACTTTCACGAACGTAAAATGTTGTCTACACAAGATGTGACAGGTTCTAGCTAAACATTCGAAAGGTAGGTACTGTATCTCTTGTTTGGTAGAATTAACCAATCCATGGTAGTCGTCAAAATTCGAAAAGCATTGTTCAACTTCATTATTCATAAAACAACTGTCACTTTCTGACAATGTAACATGTCAGAATGCAAGATAAGGTTGAAACATTATTATTCTTTAGCTAGGATTCTCTTTGGGTTTTTGACAAGATGGCGTTGCTTTCTTAATTGTTTTTAATTTTTTGCATATTTTGTTGTTTAATGGATAGTAAAGATGTATTATTATGCAGTAAATTAACATTCAAATGTGCAGTACGAGTATAATGAAGAATTCAAGTTTGAACCAATATCGCCTTTGGAAGGATTGCTCCAAGAAAATCCCATCTGGTCTTCGCAAAGTTCTACCTACATCGCTTCACGGAGGCTAGAGGATCACCGTACAACGTTGCCTTGTGTTTTTTTTTGATAGGTGATGTAAAATACAAACTTGACATTAGCAGAAATGGTTGCTCGATATTGCGACCGGTTGCCATTAAATAAATAAATAATAATAATAATAATAATAATATTATTCTTTGGCTATTGCGCGTGTATAATTATTCGTATAAAGGTTTGTCGTCAAATCCGACAAACCCTTAAAGCCGTAACAGACGATCGAATTTGGTCCGGGCCGGACAGCGGATTTGGTTCGCTCCGAACCATATCTGTCCGTCTGTAGAGTAGTCTTGTGACCATAGACGGACAGATATGGTTCGGAGCGAACCAAATCCGCTGTCCGGCCCGGACCAAATTCGATCGTCTGTTACGGGTTTTAGGGATAAAGAGTTAGTAGCTCTAACAGTATTGTATTCCGGTCAGGGAAAGGTTTCAGATTAATCCTTCAGCTTCTGCATTGTATATTTCTTTGTTGATTTTATTTCAACAGGGCTCTAATGCATAATGCCAATATTAATGTTTGGCGAAATATATCAAAATGTATGAAGTGGTCATAGGTCATATTTTTAGATTTCAGCAGTCTTCAACATTTTCTGAATTTTATTTAACCCTAAAGGCCGCTTTATATTTGGCTAAATTCAATGTGCTGAATGAAAAAGACTCTAAAAAAAGACAAGTGTAAAGGCAGTTAGCATGTTAGTCAAGAGGACACGCTTATCCCCTCCACGCCGCCTGTCTAAATTTAGCACACTGAATTTAGCCAAATGTAAAGCGGGCTTAAAGACTGAACGCTTCTATGTCATTTTAAACCTAGCTAACATACACTTTAATTATTTTAAATTCGGGATATAATCGCGAGAGACATTTAAGCCTGACCACGGCCTTCACAGCACGATCAAATTTTTTAGGTAAACAGCAGTACGCGATTAAATTTCGATGTACATTTAATAATAACAGCTTCGTATGTCGCTGTTTAGTAGAGTAATGTACCTACACAACACTTACTTAATACGGTTACTTTGCATCTTGGTAAGCTGACATGCTTATGCATAATATGCATGCAACGCGGTATTATAATTGATCGGTTTCTCTAAGGAGGGTTTGTCTATTGCCTCGGCATACTGCAGTACACAGAATAAAGACTAAAGGCCTATTCGTTAAAACTATATTATCTTTACGTGTGCCTTCCTTTAACCTGACATTGGCGAAATCATAGTGGCAACAGAAATGATATATGCCACAAAACAAAGATCTATCTATATTATATTTGATGTATTATAATGTTTTTGTAATTGTTTATAACATGGCCGCTATTACTGTCAAGTAAATAAGAGCTATGGTAACGTTGACAATATTATAACACGTCAAAAGCAAAATTAGTTTACCGCGTAGAATAGAGGCACTGTAATAGTGTTCCGCTATAGCAAGAGACAACATAAGTATTCAAATTCAATAATTTATTGCATATCACATCACAATCCAAGATGGAACAAAGTAAGGTATGTACAGCGTTAAAGCTTTTATTCCACAAACATAACAGAAAAGTCAGCAGGAAATAGGTTCAAATAAAAACTAACCGTAATTTATGTAGATTGTGAGTCAATCTGACATCTACTAGGTTTGGCAATATTGTGGTAAAGCAGTTAACAGATTGCGTTTTACTGTAAAGCTGTGAACTCATGAATCTAGACTGTTCTTGAGGAAACAATGTCAATAGAATTCTATGCAGACAAAGTGGCGGTGGAAAGTACACTGGTTGCATTATGCATTTTTAAGGGCTTTGGTTAGTTGGAAGGTTCTTCGTAGTGAGTTTATGGCGACATTCCCTCTTATTCATATACGCGCAATAGCTTAAGTGTGCTAAAAATATGATTTGTCATTTGAATTTGACAGAAAGAGACCAAAAATACTTTATCTAAAATAGGTTTATTGTGCGTTTATGAATTAAGGGAATTAGTGTCTATGTTTATGTCAACGTTAGTTGTGTTGTTTATATTTTTATTTCAAGCACCAAGGTCCATAATTACTAATACCTTTTCGATTAACATACATAACAATATAAAACTGACACCGAAGTGACAGAGCGTGGTCCTGTTTTGCTAAAATTTACGTCATGTTCGCTGCTGGTAGGTTGACCCGAAACCGGCCGAACACGACACCTTTCGGCCAGAAGTCAGGACACTCAAAGGAAAAATAAAGTCAAAGTCAAAGTTGTTTATTCTTCAATTTAAGCATATATAATAATACACCTATTGAATGTCATAAAGAATTACCACCGGTTCGAAAAATAAAACCGAAAAATAAGGTTTAAGATAAATAAGGGCCCTTTTTTAGATATAGCTTTTTAGTTTTAAAATATAATTAAGTTTATAATTGTAATTTTAGTTTTGTATTTCATTATTAATTGTATTAACTTGAATATTTTTAATCCGAAATATAAATAATGTAAGTAATTCGTTAATTTTTACGTTTGAAACACCGGCAACACCTGTTGCACGTGAGTGCACTGTGCAGTTGCTGGCGTTTAAAAAATTAGTAGAAAAATAGGGGGAGGTGTAAATGGGTATTTTGGCCAAAAAGAGTGCAAATGTAATGTACCGATTGTTTTTTATCATAAAACATGCTATATAAACAATTTTACGCAGATACCTATAGCTTAACTATTATGGAACCCTAACAATGTGGACTTTGTCCGTTTAAATTTAGTATTTTCTTTGAAAATATAAAATATGCAACAACATTGATAATGACATAGAATTATAATGAAACTATTATTTATCTAAAATGATACTAAGTGGTCAAATGTAAGTTAGTTCTTATAATATATGAAGCTCTTTTTTATAGTCGTTGTTAACCCTAACTTAACCGCGTGTATTCAAACCTTTTTGCTAAAATATTAGCGACTTGCCCTTATCACGTCTTCTAAGTGATTGATGGCCGCTTTTACAGGATTAGAACACAGTTTGCCGCGTTTCCTATAGTTCTTTTAGTCTACATTCATATAAAATACTCGCGTTTTGGTGGCATACTGAGTTATGGAAAGCTCAAATGTGAGTAGATCAAAACCGATAGTTGTGGAGATTCTTGGAAAAGGCCTGTGTCCAGGGGCTCTACTTTGAAATGAGTAATTCGAATTTCGGATCGCCCCGTCACTTTCTTGCAAATTAGTGACGCGTCGAGAGCAAAAGGGATAGCAATAGACGAAGTTCGAATTACGGATTTCAAAGTAGAGCCTCAGCAGCGGACACCTACGGCTGATATTATGATGATGATGATGGCGATTTGTTAAAAGTATTATTTGCACCAAGTCACATCCATTTTGAATAGAAAACGAGAGAATCGTGGAATGAAAATTACTAACCGTATTTCCATTTAATATTATTTTGACGTGATAAAGCGTTTAATATAAAAGTTATTTAATTTATCAAAGCGTGGGTTTCAGAAAACCAATATTGTTTGTTTTGTTGGTAGAATCGGATTCTTGATCAATCTTGTAACTGTCGAAAGCATATTACCTACCTTGAGCATTATTGAAGTTTTGGTTAAGAGAGATACAAATCTGGGGTCCTAGTGAAGAAGGGTGTAAGTCTCTTAAAGATCGAGTGAAAAAGGGTTTAACTCGAGT
Organism: Acleris cristana; assembly: GCA_948252455.1. Lineage (NCBI taxonomy): Eukaryota > Metazoa > Arthropoda > Insecta > Lepidoptera > Tortricidae > Acleris > Acleris cristana. Next base: position 7,208,641 of record OX411794.1, read on the forward strand.
ATACTCCGTTTACGTAAATACCGTTTTTTAGGCGTAAGTCTACTTACGCCCTTTTTCACTAGATCCACAGAAAATACTTTAAGCCAAACTTTAGTAATACTTACAAACACGTAGAGCAAAATTAGCTTGTAAAAAAACAATTTCCTATACATAAATGTAGGCAAATATAAACCAAAGTAACTGGTTAAATTTGGTTAACTTGGGATATTCGTTTACATTCATCAATCATTGCATGTGCTTTGTCACCCGTGCCCGGCTGGATATGCAAAATTCTGGGGTCCTAGTGAAAATGGGTATAAGTCTTCTGAAGGTCAAGTGAAAAAGGGTTTAAGTCTAGTATACTCCGTTCATGTATATACCCTTTTTTATTACGAGTTAAATCGACTTGTACCCTTTTTCACTAGGACCCCAGAATTATTCCGGGAAAAAGTATAAATAAAATTACTTCGCTAGAAATGCTTATCTCACCCTGTATACCCTTCTCAATTGGGAAACACCAAAAAAATACAAATGCTGTTTACATTTTAACTAGCTTTTGCCCACGACTCCGTCCGCGTAAAAGTCGCTTATAGTTATTTCAGTGAGAACTATCTAATTTTCCGGTAAACCTAGCAGGTTTTACGGTTCATAATACCTACACTGCACGTAATAAAACCGATATACCATACATCATTTCATTAATAATGAAACTTAGCCCCGATCGTGCCGTATAACAAACATACATTATCCGGTCCTGATTGTTGATTGGTCGCAATCAACGCAGCATTCGTTGGAGGAATCCACTAATGAGCGACTAACCTCCGTGACCCGCCGAATAGACGGTAATAGAGTAACTTAACAAACTTTACGTAAGTGTGGATACTTTGATCCTGTATTATTTGTTGTAATGGAACGATTTTTTATCACTAGCACTAATTTTCTGCCAAAATGTCTCTTCTTATTGAAATAATCTTTAGTTGACTATACTTTGGGTTGGAAGTAGAATGACTAGGTCGAAAAATTACCTACTCGCACAATTACTACATCTCTTTTACATCTCAAAATGTCTGAGTCGCAAAATGACTACATTGCTATTTTTATTTTATGTCTGTCTTAGCAAAGTTAAAGGAGCACTGCAAGGGGTCCCAATCTTGGGCAATTTGCCCTTCGGGCATTTGAAGTTGTTAGATAAACTTAACCTACCTGTTAACGCAAAAGAAGGGGTCATTTTGCAACTCAGAAATTTTGAGATGTACACCTAGACTAAGCGATGTGGTAATTTTGGTAGTTGGTAATTTTGCAACCGGGTCATTCCACTACTACCCATTTTAGTATAATCTACATATTTTTCATGTTTTAGACACTGTATTTTGAAGCAGATCCGCTTAAGAAAGTACGGTCAACTACAAATAGAGATTACAATGCAATAACGTGAAAAAGTGGATACATCACATTGTAGTCCACTGTACCTACCGCCGTATAATACCTATGACCGTACGAGCCATGTGGTAATTGTCAAACAAGTTAAGCGTTAAGTGAGCGATTAAGAAAACGCCCCAATAGGTACTCATAACACTTTGCACGTCCAAAGAAGTGATTTATAACGACGATAATTCCACTTTAATTCATGTGTGTCTGCGATAAATTCTGCTGTATTCCAATTTTAATAAAAGCAGGCCAAGTTCTAAAGTACCTTTTTATTATTTTAAGTTCTGTTCAATGGTTTTGTGAAAAATTGAAACAGTAGCACTTGGTTACATAATGAAAGGAGTAAATAAGGCGAAGTAGGTACCTACTAGAAAAGAGTGTGTTTATCCATGTGTAGTTATTAATTAAGTCGAAGAAACGGTCGACATTTGGATGGGTGTGATAAGAGTGTGGTAAGGCCATTTTCACAAAATACCTACTTTTTCATAACACTAAACAAAAAGGAGAGGTCAACATTTCATCTTGGAAACAGGATGCATAACACTAAGGTTAGTTAGTGATTTTCGAATAGTGAGAAAATGTATGGAATTGACATGAGCGGTCGACGCGGTAGATCGTCTTTACCTTACCTTGTGGGCTTACGTAAATATTATTTTGACAGTTTTGAAAACCGCTAATGTTAGGCCCTTAGTTTGTAAACATCAGCTCTTCGTCGTTTACAAAGGTAACCTAGGGTAAGCAACAACCAAGCATCTTCATCATTATATTATTTAAACTATTCATGTCACTGTCAGGTTATTCAGGTTCTTGAGTGGAGACCACGACCTGGCAAGTGCAGCGTGGGACGACCGCCTCCACGATGGACAAGTGATCTAATAAAGCTAGCAGGAAGTCGGTGGATGCAGGCCGCATTAGATCTTTCTCGCAAGAAATCAAAGCGGGAGGCCTATGTTTAGCAGTGGAAGACTACTGGCTGGAATGAAAATGATGATGATGATGTCACCGTTATAAAAAATATTAAATTACTTCGATTTTATTTCAAACTTGGCCCTCGCACTCCGCGCCTGATTTGTCAGACGCCGACAATACGAGCAGAGTGATTAAAAGCCTGCGGTTTTGGTGAAATTTACGTGTATCTGGAATTCCGGACTTATTATATAACGTGATAGTTTAAACTATGCTTGAGATATTTTGTTACTTGGTACTGGCTAGTTGGTCTGGGCAGATTTAAGGAAAACTTAAGTCCAATAAATCTGTTTGAATAAAGGGTAAGTAATGCAACTCGGGTCGGGTATCCGCCATATTTGGAAGAGGCTTTTATTAAAAACCAAGCTCTGCCTGTCATGTCCGTAAAACAAAGAAAAAGACGTTTTTTCAATTTTTCATTGACAAACCTAAACTTTGGGTTTTGAAATTTTAGAGTAAATTTGTATTCTAGACGAACTAGACACAATGCGCCACAATTTGGTTTTTGAATCATTTCTTTGACTAATTTTACAAAATTTTGAATTTTGGTAAGGTTTGGAAAGGTATATATTTTAGGTATTATAATGATATAAAAAAATCTCTCTCTCTGTCTCTCTCTATATTTAAAAGTGTAAATCTCGGTGGAGTTTTCGCAAACCGTTCTTCTGTTAACTGCTTGACTTTCGGATAAAAACGATGTTTTTATGGCAAATATCATATTCATATCGCAACGTAGCAGGTGTCCCATCATGATTCTTATTCCATTTTCTATTGTGGCCCACAAACTCCTCTATTCTGTTTTTTTATTTAATGGTCCCAACTCAGCATTATGCTGGAAATGAACTCGGCACTGGGCTTCTACTGCAGGCGGTAAAAACCATATCGTATTTGACCTGTTACGGTATTGTTTTGACGTCGGCCGCCATTACTGTCAAATAAATAAGAGCTATCAAAACGTTGACACCATAACGGCCGGTATTCTAGGCGCTAAAAAACCATGTCGTCTTCGATCTGGGCCTCTATTCCCGGCGATAGACACCAAATACCTTTGACCTGTTATGGTATTGTTTTGACGTCAGCCGCCATTACTGTCAAGTAAATAAGAGCTATCAAAACGTTAACAATACGATAACAGATCAAAAACGATATTGTTTTTACCGTGTTGAATAGAGGCCCTGTTATCGTACTGTCAACGTTTTGATAGCTCTTATTTAGTTGGCAATAATGGCGGCCGACGTCAAAACAATACCGTAACAGGTCAAATACGATATGGTTTTTACCGCCGGGAATAGAGGCCCTGTTCAACGACGATATGGTTTTTACCGTCTAAAATCTCGACCGAATTATTTCTGTTCAACTAATCCCCTCCATTATTCTCTTACATTTAAGAATAAAATACTTTAATTATGTGTTAGACGTCAGTGAAAGTGTTAGCTAGCGTACGGTCACGAGCGTTAATTTGTGACCCATTTCAAGAAAAATATGCTTGAAGTCGTCAATGTCATTAGAGATGTCAAGTCATTTGTAACTGTTAGGAAACTCAACCTTATTGTTGTAGAATGTCAGATTGACTTTGGACCTAAGGTGGGTGACAAATTAAATCTCGTGACTGTACTTACATTTCGAGCGGCCACTCACGGCACACAGCGCTGACGTCACACATGTAATTTGCCTAGTTTGCTTTTGAAAATGGAGCTCTGATTTGAACGTGCTTCTTTCAAAGAGAAAAATGGCCAAGTACAATTAATAATTCAATCTGTATCCCGCGTCGGTCTACTACTTTTACCAGAGAGTGTAAAACCGGCTTATTACAAAGGAAATTGTATTTCAGTTGTTAAAGTACGTAATACCGGTATTAAATTAATACGTAGACTTAATTATTGTCATTACGTTATTGACATAACGTCGATTTATTTAATATCATCCGGTGACTAATACTTACCAAAATAGCCGATTAATTATGATTTCTAAATGTTCGTACTTTAGTGACTGAAATGTTCTCACTAGCAAATGAAATCACCGCATGACATTTTCATTATTAATCACAATTATCATTGCAATTCAGAAATTTACTTCCCGGTATTCAATATCTACATTAATGACACTACACAGATAATATTATACCAACAAGATATTACTGGCAATATCTGATTAAAGATAAATATGTCACTATGGATATTACAATTAGCTTAACAGCTATGATATTATATTGTGAGTTTTGTTTGAACACCGGTGAAATCAAACTAGTAATAATAAAGTTATTAGCAATATAAGGAGCGAACCGTGGGAACCGTTTTTAACGCATTTTGCCCGGGAGTCAAAATACCGGTGCTTACATTAGTTGAATTAACTTGAATTACCATTAGACGAAAATGCTAAAGAAAATCTTGTAGGTAGCTCCGATAAGCACTTTCTCATGTCTTATGCCCGCTTTCCACTGCGAGCGGAGCGGGCTCCGTACAGACTCCGTTTGGCTTACAACGGTGACTTCAAATGTTTCCAACGCGAGCTAATCTCTTTAAAGTCACCGTTGTAAGCCAAATGGAGTCTGTACGGAGCCCGTTCCGCTTGCAAGATGGAAAGTGGGCATTAGTACACCAGCGCTTCCCAAGAGGAGACCACTGTTTAGAAGCGCCGCAAAAACGGACCGTTATCGTATTGTCAACGTTATGAATTGATAACTCTTATTTTTACTTGACGGTAATGGCGGCCCAGTTTAAAACACATTTAATTTTCAACTTAACACTCCTCCTCGCTATGCTCGTCGTCGAACTTAACCATCCTATCTTACAAGCTCAAATTTCACGGATCATGGGAATGGTACGTTTGAACAAAAATATTTCGCTACCTATATTAAAAGTATGGTAATCGTTCACTTGAACATAGGTACTTTTTTTCAGCTAATAAATTCTTTGCTTATGTAAAACATTTAACAATCGAATAAATGTCTTGATAATCTCACCAAAGTAAAAAATGCTTAATAAATATTATTTTACTAAGCGTTTACTTTGGTGAGATTATCACTTTGAAGAATATTACTTGAGCATACTTTTATCAAGACATTTATTATTATGCCAAAGATTGAGTTAGCAAAAATACAGTTGCGAAAATTTGTTTGGGAAGTGATATATGACCAAAAATATTTTGCCGAAACAGCAGGCTCAGGATATTGATACTCGTATTGATGGAAGACGCACACTTTCTGGCTACATGCGGGCCTATTATGGTTGCGTTTATCGCGTGACAAAATGTGGATAAAGCATCCGTCACTCTCGTCCTTATATACGTGTCAGAAAGTGACGGGTGTTTTATCCACATTTTTTCACGCGATAAACGCAGCCATATTAGGCCCCCTGCGGGCCTAAATAGTATGGTTGCGTCAATTGCGTGATGAAATGTAGATAAAGAATCCGTCACTTTCGTACTTATTTACGTGTCAGAAGGTGACGGAAGCCTTATCCACACTTTGTCACGCAATAAACGCAGCCACATTAGGGCCCCTGGAGCATTCCTATTAGATAGATATGCCTCATAAAGGACAGAGATGATTATAATCTTCACAAATCTCGTTCATATGGCATCCCTCGGCTCGCCGCAATCTGCGCTTTTGTGCAACGCGTGCATTCGAGCAATCCTGCATTTCTGTTATGAGCACATTGTATGCATCTACGGCGGAAACATAAAAGAGATTTAATGTATTAAAACATGTTTTATCTTTAAATCGCTGTCCAGTATCCATAGGTAAAGTAGAGCTTAGTTTGGGTCTAGGCCAATTTACGAGTGTGATTAATTGTCCGTCAAGTGATTATTTTAATTTATTTCTTAGCCGTTTTTGACTTACTTGGACATGGAAGTATTTTTACTTGACAGGTAAACATTGTAAGGTAAAAAGAAATATGGTTCTGCAAGCAAGATGGGTAATATACATAAATAAGTAAGAATAATAGGGGCTTCGACTCTATTCTATTCTGGGCCTCTATTCTAGGCGGTGGAAACGATATCGTATTTGACATGTTATGGTAGGTATGTTAGTATGGTATTTTTGACTAGGCCGCCATTACTGTCAAGTAAATAAGAGCCATTAAATCGTTGACAAGATGATAACAGGTCCCTGTTATTCTTACCCATCTACGATCATAAAGTAAGTAACTTTGATTATGTAGGTATGTACATAAAAATGTGCCGATTTGGGCAGAATTTAACGCGTGATTTGGATAATTTATCAACCTGTCACGCCTATAATAAACGGCGCCGTCACGGTTCATGCCTCCATAATTACAGAGCCAAGTATAGCAAAAATACCATTCACCTCGTGAACAATGTTGCGTGATTCGCCGTTTTTCCTCATTTCTAAGGATGTCTAATTTGATTCGTGTGCTTTATGATATTTTGGGTGTGCATGATTACTAAAATAAACTGCCTATAGTACGTAGTTTATTTTCGCTAAATCATTACTTTATCCAACGTTATTTTCTGCTGAAACCATGCTGATTTCAGGACATTTTAAACATCAATTGGGTAGGTAAGGTTCGACTAACAAAAAAATACTCATGCGGTGAGACATATCTTTCGATGAAATGAAATGAAAATTCCGAGTTACGTTCGTTGAAAGATGTTTCGATAAAATAAAAGGTTAATTTAATATTGTATGTATTTATGTACGGTAACTCTATTAGCCCAAGCAACGAAGCAAACTCAGGGGAAATAATTCGTGTATAAGCGAATTTTGGCATAGTTGCAGGGAATGGTGTTTTAAACCACATACTAAAAGTACTGACGGGTGGGGGTGGAGCTAACGGGTGGGGGGGGGTCTAAAGGTCCCTTTTTTTAGTTTTTCGTAAATAACTCGTAAACGGTGGCCCATAGCAAAAAGTTTTCCATTACATGATTAATCTGCATAAAATTCTCTACAAAAAAGTTTTAGACATTGTTTCTCTGGGATCAATATTTAATGAGATATGGAGGGAAGAATGATTCCCGAAAGGCCATAATCGGGTTTCCATTGTAATTCGGCCCTTATATCAAATGGGCTCGGGTTTTGGGAAAACTTTTTGCTATGGGCCACCGTTTACGAGTTATTTACGAAAAACTAAAAAAAGGGACCTTTAGACCCCCCCCACCCGTTAGCTCCACCCCCACCCGTCAGTACTTTTAGTATGTGGTTTAAAACACCATTCCCTACAACTATGCCAAAATTCGCTTATACACGAATTATTTCCCCCGAGAGGCAGTATTTGGTCTTCGTTGTTCGAACTATATTATTAAATACAAAATAAGTATATTATGATGACACTTTTAACAATGTATGTATGCTTGTTTGTTTGTTAGTGCCTAATACGTGATCGGTACGAGTAATGCCCTTGTTAATTTTCTGTTATAGGTAGTGTTTTGATTTGATAAAACCAATATTCATATATTATTATTATAATCAACAATTGTTCTTAAAAAAAATATCTTTTTCAAATTTTGATTGTTTTCTTTTACAAATTTTAAATTGGTTCCTCCTAGAAAACCACATTAAGAGTACAGACACTTGAAATATGGTGGATTTCCACATTATTTTCTTCAACAGTTTCCCAATTGTAACTCCCAACCAGTTTTTTTGACGTGTGTTTTGTCCGAAAACTGCATAACAATCGAGGCTGCTCGTTATTTCTCCGTTTTTTTCTGTCAATCTGTCAACGTCCGTCTTTTTTGAATATGCAAGGGAACATTCGAACGTTTTTGGTGTTTGTATTTTTACTTGAAATATTCTCTTTATTCACAGATTCTTATTGGTAAAAAAACACGTTGATTGCTTAGAATTTTTATTTCGAATTTCATCTTTAAACTCGTCATTTAATGTACCTATTATTTAAAAAAAAACTTTCTTTGTGTGTCGGTGTACTATCAGCCCTATGGAACCCTGACCCACCATAGAATAGTGTCACAGTGACGTTATAAAACAATATGTTTGACACACCTTACAACTTGGATCATAAATTCACTGTGACAAAGTTCTATGATGGGTCAGGATTCCATTGGGCTGATAGTACAGTCAAGGACTTTAATTGTTATGTCACTATGGAACCCTGTCGCATAATTTTGGCGTAATTTCTTTCTGTCATTATGACAGGGTTCTATGGTGGCATAACAATTAAAGTCCTTGACTGTACCTTTGCACTGCCATGGGACTACTCACGTTTCCCAAACAAAAATTATCTAGTTAGTGCAGGATGGCGTAAAGGATCGACCACACCGATACTCAAAATACGCCGACGCACCGTAAACGCAGTGACGTTTTTAACGGGTACCTATTATTTCATCGAAACACCTTTCAACGAACGTATCATTACGTAGAATTTTTATTTCATCGAAAAGCCGTTCTCTACGCATGGGTAATTTTTTTGTGGTAGTCACAAGTCTAACCTACCCTAACCTACGTAATTATTGTTGAACATATCCTGAAAACATTATGGTTTCAGCAGAAAATAGCGTGGAATGAAATTAAATTCGATGGAATGATATAATCAATGAAGTGAAGTTCGATAAAATGATGGATTACCGTTTTTAACGCATACCATCCACACCGGATCTCAAAAAACGGTGTATACAAAATAGTAACTAGCATATTCCAATATAGTTATATTGGAATATGCTAGTTACTATTTTGTATTTAACGTTGCAGGCTGTTAAACGTTCATCCTTAACTACCTACCCTTCATGGAGTACCGGAAAATGTTTCTTGGCGGGAAACTAACTTAAGTAAACAAAGACGATTACCTTATAAAACAGTTTTTTTATGGCACGGAGATGGCAAACGAGACAGATAAGTAACTAGGGTTTAAGATAATTATTTTCCATAACTTATTTATAATCAAACAAAATCCACACACAAATGTTTATTATAATGCTATCCGCAAATTGAAGGCCAGAACAATATTAATCTCAAGTGGCAACCACAACAGCAAGCCGCAGTTTTTGGGTCAAAATTAGATCATTTTTAATTATTAAGGCTACATTTCACCAAACTTGGAATAAGACTTAGTCCTAGATTAGTCTATACAAATTCGGCGTTTAATCTAGGTATAAGACCTTATTCCAGTTTGGTGAAATGCTGCCTTAATCACTATTGACCTGCTATCGCTTCGGTTCGGTTTGTGTGGGTTTTCTGTAGCACCCGTACATCAACCAGAATTTATCTTCTATCTATATATATAAAAAGGCAAAACTGACCGACTGACATATCAACGCACAGCCCAAACTGACCTAGAAACTTGAAATTTGGTACAGGGGCTTCTTTCATGATGTAAGTGAGCACTAAAAAAGGATTTCCCGAAAGTCGACCCCCAACGGGAAGAAATGGGGGGCGTAGCAGGAAACTAATTCTACGCGTACGACGTCGCGGGCGTCCTCTAGTTATATATAAAAATCTATTGATGAAACCGCATTAACATCCATTGCGTTGTTTGAAAGATCTAATCGTAAATACAGAGGGACAGATGGAGAGATGCGACTTTGTTTTATACTACGTAGGTATTTGCAGAGTTCAATCCGAACAACGCCAACGCCCTCAATTTTTAACCGACGAAAAAAAAAACGGAGGAGGTTCTCAAGTCGACGCGTATATATTTTTTTTTTTTATGTATGATCACGCATAACTTCTTACAGAGCGATCCGATTTTAAAAATTCTTTTTTGGTTTGAGATGGTATACTTCCGAGGTGGTCCCATTGTCACCAAATCTGAATCTGATGAAGGGATCCGTGAGGAATTGAGGGAACTCTTCAAATATTAAATGGATACATATAGCGATTTTAGTATTTTTAGTAACAAATCCAGCATTTTCATTCAGAAAATATCATTTGGTGAAGTGGAACTGATGATGAAGACCACAAATGGCTACTATGGCTACTATGTATGATCACGCATAACTTTTTACTGAGTTGTCTGATTTCAATAATTCTTTTTTTATTGGATAGGGTATACTTTGAAATTGCTCCCATTTAATTTGGAACTCCCCCCCCCTCCGTCAATGGTAGAAATATAGGGATTGATAGTTGAACCCATGAATTTTCATCTGTGAACCGATTATGTTCAAACTTAGCACACATATGTAATTCTAATGACACTACAACATGACGGAGACTTGATGTTGATCTGATAACTGAGACGGAAGACAGATGAGGGAAATCTTCAACGGATTACAGCAGCTACCTCGTGATTTCTCTTATTCATGCATCTTAATGAGAACTTAATACCTAACTTATGTATGATGCACGGATTATGACTACCATCGAGGGTCTGATGATGGGGTTTGATGATGGAGTTGGAAGGCTGTCGAGGGAATCCCTTATTTGTTCGGAAACTAAGGTATAAGGGTATACTTTGAAATTGCTCCCATTTAATTTGGAAGTCCCCCCCCTCCGTCAATGGTAGAAATATAGGGATTGTTAGTTGACCCCAGGAATTTTTATCTGTTTGGCGCCGACTCAAAATTATTTATTAATGTATTAACATTAGTGTAGGAGCTTAGTTAGACTTAAAAGGCTCTGTTTTATTTTTTGCTTTTCAGTTTTCTTTTTTCGGAGGTTTAATTTTTTTGTTAAAAAGTTTTATTACAATTTCTTTTTCGCTTAGCTGAACCTTCATGTAGCAGTTTTAACAAAATATTTTACCTGCATAATGTATTTAAAACTACAGCCTTTTTCAACAAAGTTTTCCTTTACAAAGTGTCCCCTCTATTTGTTCCTCGGGGTAACTCTATCCGTTTTCAATTTAAATTTTTCGGCAACCACCGATCGATTCGATAAGCGGAAACCCTCCCTAATAGCTCAGCGACCTGGACGAATTGAATCAACGCTACCTTCGAAACCTCTTAAACTGCACGAGCAATTCCCGACTCTTATACTTCACACTTAGAGTCTAAAGTCACACCATCGTTGGCCCCTTGATCGTTTTCGCTTAGATGTTTCGGAAATCGAAGTTGCAGTGAGGAAAGAATTTAAACTGTAGATGCTTTGAATAAGGTGTATGGTCGTGTGTTTGAAGTTTGAAGGTAGGTTTGTTTGAGTTTTTTTACGAAAGTGTCTTCGAAATTACAGCTCTTGAAAGCAGTTAAGCGACACATAAATTACGTTATTAATTAGGGAATTAGGTAGAGTAAAGTGCTTTAACTTTTAGATTTTCAAAGGTTAACGATGACGTTTCGGTGCCGGTCGTTCTGATTTTCTTTTAAAATGAATTCGTTAATGAGTCTTCGGCATTGATGGGTTATGAATAATTTGCACTTTTTGTCAGGATCCTATTATTGGACATTAAATTAATGGATGACCGTTATTCGAGCGTATAAAAGTAGATACTTTGGTACCAACTGAAAATGTAAATGAATGCGGCATTAATATTAAGACGTTGAAATTATACGCTTGAAGTTACGTGCCGCACGAAATATTAGAAATCTCTCGTCTACCGTTTAAACTCTCGAGAATTTCACTTGCTAAGTTATAACCTGAATATCTTAAAATATCAAGCGTCAAATGTTTAAAACGACTATGTCTCGATTTAGTTTACAAAGTTTATTTTAATTCGTAATAGAAGTCACTAAACCACCAACAAACAAAACACGGAAAATAGATAGGTGGAGTTCGAAAAAATTTGTCATTTTTATTACCTATGCATTATAGCTGTGACTGTTCAAACGACGTAATCGTAAAAAATGTTCGAAGATAAGTATTTAGCAAATAATGTTCTAAGCTCTAAAACGGAGCAGTTTGGTCAAAGCTTTAGTACCTGTCTACAAACGAGCGCACTCAATAAAATGATAGCCAACAAAGAGAGATTTTCTTTTAGTTGAAAATTAATACAAAAGTTAAGATATTAGTTATATCAACCAAAGCTGATAGTAACATTAGCAATTTCTTTAGTGATTCAACTAACATCTTAGTTGATGTGTCAAACGTCTTGTCAGGCTCGTATGGTTCAAGACGCTTATGGACAACTATCACAATCTTGTTAGAATCAACCAATTATTTTTTACAGTGCGGGACATTTAGTTTACCTAAAACTTCGTAAACAAAAGAAAAGTAAGTTGTTTAACAGAAATAATACTAGAGCCCGTTGTTTCCTATTTTTTTTGCTATATCATTCATTACGTAAGTAAATAGGAGTTATTATTTCTATATCGCTGCAATAGTTAGCTTTTCAGATTTTTTTTATATCTAACGTGTAAATGGCTATCTTAGGTTAGGCTTGATTTCTAACATACTGAAAAAGTAACTTTTTTTTTAAATACGCTGTTTATGACCTAAGACATTATGACTAAAAATAATTATGGCAGACAATATAGACCCTTTTAATACCTCTGTGCGCTCGTGTGCTGCGTACATGCCGTAAAAAATACAACCTATAAACGCATTCCGTAGCACAATAGGTAGTCGTCGCTCGCATATTTTACCACAATTCCGCTTGGATATACGACACATGCCGTGCCACAGCCGCTAGCTCTAAACTAGCAGATTTTCTAATAAAATGGCATACGTGTGCAGATAGTGTAATGCTTTAGAAACAAGTTTTTTTGTTTGTTTTGGCATCATGGAAAATTCAACGTAAATAATTTAACAAACCAGTTTGAACTGCTTCGTTATTTTTTAGGTTGAATTTTCAATGACGATTTTTTTACTGATATTATAAACTAGCGACCCTCCCTCGCTTCGTATTGGTTCATGTGAGTTTTCTGTAACACGCGTACATAAACCAGAATTTAATGTACATAGAAACCTTCCGTGAAAAAGTATCTAACTGAGTGGAATGGAGTTTAGGTGGAGTTAACGGATATTCAGACAGAAAGACAGACGCGGAAAGCGTACTATGTAATATAAATAAGCATCTCTCCAACCTTAGCTCCTCTGGAACTGTTGCCTCTCTGCTGCTAGTATATGCGGCTATTGTGGGAGGCCTAATCCTTTGAGTTGGCGAGTCACCGTCTACCATTTCAACCAAAGTAATTAACATTGGCCAGGCAGGCGCCATAGTTTCATGAATAGCCAAGTTCACCAATCCGTATCATTTCATTCATTTAGGGTGACGGAACCAGTAATTAACTAGGACCAATAATGGAAACTTGATTCTTGTTACAGAAGATAGGGGTTTTTTATTTATTTTTAGACAGTCCATTTATAACCTTATGATCTTTGAATTAAGAGTTAAGTTTCCATTATTGGTGCCTGCAGCTTAAAGTGCCCAATATTGCTGCCCTCACCCTAGATAGCTTAATGTTTCCATCCATTTAAAATATCTACACGAACCGGTGGTGGTCCGTGGGAGCATACTTCTATAATTTGAAGTCAAGGGAAAACCCCAGTTGGTGTCCCATCACTTTACTAAATTAAATTTATCTACAGGGACTATGAGTTGGTTTTGGCATCATGTACGCTTTCCAAAGGTCTAAAGGTCCGGTTAAGGTAAGCACAGGCCAATAATAATAAAGAAAGACGCAGAAGGGGGTTTGTTTGTTCCCTTTTCTTGGTGCTATTTCATAACCATCAACGTGAAATTTGGTACGGAGATTGTTAGTAGGCCGGACACTAACATAGGGTAAGTACTGTTTCTCCCGAAAAATCAAGCAGTTCCTGGAATAGCGGCAAATAACTTCTGCAATTTGTTAATTAAGTACAATATAAATGCCATTATCCGGGAGTGGACTGGAATTACGAGCGCTTCGAGAAGAGCGAGAAAAGATAGCGACAGATTCCAGGGTAGTGATTCTTTCAAAAGCAAAGGTGAGCGAACGCAGGAGTGAATGTCCAAGCGGCGAGTTTAAGTAGTCCAGTCAAAGTGAACAAAACACATATCAGCGCGTGTATTCAATTTGGCAGCATGGTTTCTCGAACGTATAAGGCTGCCTAATTGAGAATGCACGCGCTCAAATGTGTTTTGCTCGCTCTGACGGGACTACTTAAACTCGCCGCTTGAACTTCACTCCTGCATTCGCTCACCTTTCCTTATGAGAGAATTACTACCCAGCAGTTGATAACCAGCCTTCACTAAGTTGGAGAGGCACTTTAAGAAGAAGATAAATGCCGATACAAATAACAACTCTTTTTTAACAACACACACTACCAAAAACAAGAGATACATAAACATTTTAGGGGGACATTCAGAGGCAAACAATAGCCGGTATTATCGCTGTGAATTTGATCTCTTTCATTATGTTACTGATTGTATTAATCTTTATTACGATTGAAACCTTATTGAAACCTTGCCATCAAACCTTTCTTCTTTGTTATCGCTGTTTATGTCCAAAGAGATTCAACTGAATAGTCTAAGGGCGGTATAATGCAAATTAAATGCAAATATTTTAGGTTCATCTATCAATGATACTTCTTAAGACTACGCCGAGCGCACAGTGGCGCCCTCATCACTATTATTGTGTTTTCTAATAAAATAAAGTATTTTCTTGAAATCGGACAGTGCATTTTTGTACTACAAATGAAAACACAACTTATAGGACATATCACATAGTTTAATAACAATTGACCTTTGAGTTATCAACTTAACGGAAAAAAGTGGCCACCTTTTCCCGTTAAGCTGACTACTCATACGGTAATTGTTATCAAAGTTGGTTACGTATCCCATAAATTGTGTTTTTACTTGCTCTACAAAAAAGCATCGTCCGATTTCAAGAAAATACTTTATTTTATTAGAAAACACAATAATAGTGATGAGGGCGCCACTGTGCGCTCGGCGTAGTCCCGTTAAGAGAAAGCAAGTTTCCGAACAGTCTTACCGCCTGTTTTACAATCGACAAGTAAGGCGTATTTGACAGATAAATTAAGACCTTTCTCTTTCTTACACTTGAAAATAGACAAGGAGAGGGCCAACTTTAAATGGCAGATAAATTTACTCGTCGATTGTGAAACAGGCCCTTAAAGTGGATAGAGACGCGAGTGATGACTTTTATTAAAATTACTTAGTTACCAGATTTGTTTCGCTTCAAATTGACTCCTTTAGGTAGTTATAATATTTATAATATTATAATACATACAACAATTTGGTATCGTCACATTAAACTATATAACAGTATAACATTAATAATTGATATTTTGGAAATCGCGCAAACTATTTTAAAGGGCTTTGTAAAATCTGATATCTTAGAGAAGAGATTTTTTGTATTTGTGAAAGAATAAATATTCTTTGTTTGTTATCCTCTGAAGATTTTAACTAAAAAGTAAATGTAGAATCAGAGAATCGAGTCGTGACTGAGCTAAATGTACGCTCAGTAGCTTAAGGAACCTAAATAAGATAGCCATTATCCTGCTTAGCGAGTCCAAACTCTTTACTTTTGTAACTCACTGCCCATTACAAATTACAAATAACGAAAAGGTAATTATTTACATGCAAGATTTGAACCGTTATGCAGACATAACGAACGATGCAACTTAAATAAAAGCTTGCAAAGAAGCTAATAAAAATGCTGGGTACTGCTATCTAGTTTACCGTGGCACGGCTGTAGGGTGCTGATACACAAACAATAGGTATTGTGGTGCCGCAGCCATTGTCGTGAAACCACTTACGCAGGTACTGATTATGGCAGTACAAGTGATTAGGCTGTTTGTCGGCTGTGTTAGGTGAAGGTATAAGTACCTTAATTTTCCTTGCAAGATTTGAGTGAGAAACGTTTTAATCACGGAATAGAAAAAACAGTGGAAGTGGCATGAGCTTCGCTTAGTATCAGACCTGAGGGCTTATTGTCTAACGCACTCGCAATCGCAACCGGTTTCAAAGTGGAGCAACTGTTTTCATTTTGTATGCAGACAAGCATTCGATTTTCAAAATGAAAACGATCGTGATTGCGAGTGCGTTAGACAAAAGCCCTCTGTTGTCGCCAATACTCAAACTATCATAAAAGTAACACGCCACCATGGAAATTTTTTTGGTGCGGCTATCGTTGTTACATTCCAAAATAGCCCAATAAGGCATGCTTCTGGATTTAGGTATTTCCTATTTTAGAAATATTATTCGCACATCTTTCACGCACAAGCAATCGATCGCGGCAAAACTAATTTAGGTTGCGCGGAACTCCGCATAGCCATGCCACACGTGACACGCCCACTTCACACTTCTACTGTTTTTTCTATTCTGTGGTTTTAATCCACTGGATAGTTCTGGAATGTTGGACTGTTAAAAAGAAATAAACGTCTTTGTTGCTTTATTATTCAAAATGATTAGTAGTTGTATCGTGATAGTTATAAAGAGACAAAATGGGGACTTAAAAAACGAGCCTTCTCTTTTCCCAAAGGCCAGCAGTGCACCTGCAATTCCTCTGGTGTCGCGGGTGATTATGGTTCGCGATGATCACTTACCATCTGGGGCCTGTTTTATAAAGCTACAAATTACAATTTACAGGTTACAAGTTTCCATTTGACACAACCTCGACCAATGACGGTCAGCCATTTGAGCAGTGTTGCCAGTTTAGACCTGTAAAATTGTAATTTGTAGCTTTATAAAACGTGCCCCAGGTGACTCGCTTGCTCGTCTGTCTCCTTTTTCACATAAAAAAAATGTGTACTTAAATCCATATTGCCTTTGACGTGTTATCGTATTGTTTTTAAATCGGCGCCATTACTGTCAAGTAAATAAGAGCTATTGTAACGTTGACCCTGGCTGGCGCTGGGTCTCTATTCTACTAGGTACATCATTTTAATATTATCTTTTTGCATCGGGACAATCTCAGGAATCTTTGAAATGTCGATAAACATTTCGTTTCTCATATGCATTAAAACTCGTTGCACGTTTTATAACGTTATAACAATAAGAAAAAGCTATTGAAATAAAATTAACAAGAGTATGAACCGGAGAGCATCGGAGTAAGAAAGTTAAGGCTATTAACTGACTCGGGGAGAACAAAAAAAAGAATATCACGGCAGAATGAGATTATACTAATCAGAGCCCATGCCGGCACGAGCTGAGGAATTATAAGAATTTTAACAAGTGTGAGTTAGTTTTGTGGTTGGGTTCCGATTATTAAGAAATAAAAAGGTTTTTCGAAGTAAACGATGAATGAAACACACATGAACTTTTTACCACAGGTAAACGCGTTTAAAACAAAAAGATAAAGACAAGTACGAAGTATGGTGCTGCGATGGTATCATAATGAACACCTAACTCTTTATTCAAAGCTCATGTCATGAGGGGTAACCCATAATTTTATCGAATTTAATTTCATTGATTGCATCAGTTCGTCGAATTTAATTTCATCGAACGCTCTGTTTTGCATTCGTAATATAAGTTTGAATTAACTTACAAACAGTAAAAATAGGCTATTTAAAAACATAGTAAATTTATATTTTCAGATGTACCTACAGTAATAAACATAACAAACACAACACATTATAAAGGTATGAACGGCAAACCAACATTTTGGTAAAATAAAAGTACGTTACAGCGTTGGGGATAGTGCAATAACATTACTAGTCAATTCAAATACCTAGGTAAATGCAGAAATAGGAACTTTTCCAAGAAAAACAAAATTGCACAGCTTTGCACCTTATTTGCTTGGTATTAACGCGTTAGCACTATCCCCGACAACATGTAATAAAAATAAAAACTCCCTACTGAACGCTTTCAACAGGTATAAAATGAAATCGCTATAATAATTTAGTTCGAGTAGCTACTCTTACGAGTTAATAACGGGCATTTATTTAACTTGCTCATATAAAATGTTATTATCATCTTAATTTCACGGGTTAAAGCGAGCATTATGTATTCAAATGTGGTGAATAAACACTGAATATCGTATTTTGTTTGATTAAGTTCGTATTTTTCTTGTTTTCTGTATACTTTGGAACCCATAAGACCGAGAGCAAGATAAACACGAACTTTTCTGACAAAGTACGATGCTCTCATGTTTACTTTATTGTGTATCTGTAGGTCTAAATCAGTTGCGTTCTGGAAACTTACGTGTAGAAAAAAATACCTTTCTAAAATTCATTAACGTAAGCTATCCTATCGCTTGTCTCTTTATTCAGTCGTTAGCTTTTGTAGAATGCATCTCTCTCTACTGTACGTGTTTTTATAGAACTGAAAATAGTATTTTCACATCCCATTATAAGTGTTATTTGTACAAACTATATAAACAATAAATAAACAAATTAGCTGTTGCGCGTAGCAGTCGTTTATCGCTTATCTCTCAGGAATAAAATGTAATATTTGTCATGCCTCGAGCTTACGCTATCTCCATACCAAATTTTATTGAAATCGGTTCAGCGGTTTAGCAGTGACAATTTAACAAACAAACAGAGTGACTTTGTGTGATCTGAATGACCTTAAGCCAAAATAAAGACTAGTTTAAAGTCACAAAGGAGATATAAAACGTTTATGCAATATTAAAACATTATGCAAAAAGCAATTATAGTCGAACGAAGCGCTCGTACTTTATTGCTGACGTGTAAAATAGCTCTTATGTGGCCAATTTAATGAATAAATAATTTAAATTTGAATGGCTAACTGTCATGAGAGAAACCGTTTTTGAACCCAACGGAACCCTAAAACTAAGCGTGAAAAGGAAACTCAGACATGGTTGAAAAGTTAAATTGAAAAATTGGCGTAATCTCAAGTTACCAACTAAGTTACTTGGCTCATTATTTTCGTGTTTCGGATCACGGAAAATAAAAGTAAGTCTTCAAAATATACTTAAATACGGTTTTCTATCAGTAGATAACTTTATAGCCTGTATTAGACGTGGTTCACATATTATTGTACTCACACTATTAAACGGTTATCGTATAATAGCAAAAAATAATTGAATGTAGCTTTTTGGGAAATAAAAGTAATACATTTGACCAAAAATACCTCACTCGAACTCTAGACAAACCACAAATAAATACTTTAATATTACCAAGAACGCTTTGTCTAACACGCCTTTAGATTAATAAGAAGACGTAAAAAAAAGCGTTTTCTTGTCCTGGCAACAGGCTCATTCCATTACATCTAAGTCTTGTTGGCAGATGTACCCCAGAGATAGTGGAAACGGCCCTAATCAGCCGTAACAAGATTATCGCAAAAACCTACGAAGATAAAGTCTCATCAAACGATGTCATTAAAGTAATTACAGCTCACGCATTAGGCTTTAGTTCACGATTAGTTTTCTAAAGCGAATCATTTATAAAAGTATCTGCCTCGTTTTCTTTTAGCTTGCTACTTTTGTCCCATTACTGGACAAAAGTCTCCATAGTCTCTGTAGTAGCACAATATAAACAGTAGTTCACCTACAAGCAAGGGTATATCTCGCGGCTTTATGTGTGCGTGCCTCGACCGTACGGGCCGCCCCGGTTGAAGGACCAAGCCGGTTTATCCGTGGCCGCGACGTCGCTGCCTTTGGTTTCGTGTCGTGTCAAGTTTCTAGCGACGACGCACATCGAAGCAAAAATGTAGTCACTTAAATGTCGTACATACACAACTCTAGCGCCCAAACGATAAGAGGTAACAGAAACTCCTAAACGGCCGGAGATGACCTACTTTTCTATTTATAATATGGTATTAGTAAATTCAACGGAACAATAATAATATTCATAATAAATTTGACGCACTCTTAACGGATATTGGGTGAAATTAAATCTCCAGTTGCGATTATCGTCTTTTGCTGAAAATATGGGTCCTGTCTTTCATTTCTTAGAAAGCAATACTACAAAAAAAAACATGGGATAAAAAAATAATTGCATTTAATAATTTTGTTTCATCAAGACTATGCTATGCATTATTGAGAATATGTATAACAATTACGGACAGTTTTAAAGTACCGGTAAAATTTGCATACCTATTTATTTTTTAGCGTATAAACAAAATACTTATAACTGTATACAAACGCCTAAAACATAATTTTATTTTTAAACAATACATCTGCGCTTAAATATAGTTTATAAATATCAGGACAGTCTTATACAAATAGTTTTGAATAAGGAACCAAACACGCCCTCCCAGACTCTACTTTATTCACATCCCGGTTATTGGGGAAGTCCTTTTAATGTTTCAAATACCAGCCTCAAGAGCATTCTACTTCAAAATTAGTCACATATTGAAGATGCTCAAAATGTCACCAGTTGTTGAAATAAAACATTTCCAACTTCTTTTATAAATGAACAATTATAAAGCCGTGAATACACACGTTTGTAGTTTTGTCGTTCATTATCCATTGCTGCTCAACGTCGAAGTGTTCTGCAAACAGATCTTGTATTTTCTAGCTTGTCGCTCAGTGCGCTTCCATCGTTGTAAACTAGGTAGAGAGGGATCCCCAAATGACAAAACAATTTGCGGGTAAGTTCTGCTGCCCCTTGACGTTATTTAAAAGAATTAAAATTAGTCTCTACCAATTAGAAGTAGGGGCGTTATATTACTGGGCGGCGAGACTTACTTGATTTGTCACTGCGTTAAGACGGCTTGTTAGATTATTTTTAACAAAATATTTTCTTCTCTGAAACTTAATTTCTATTCGCATTTTTTCCAAAAAAAAACCAGTCTCATGTTTTCCGTTCCGGTTTTCTCCCGGTCGCATAACTAGGTCGAAATACGTTGGTAAGTTTGGGTAATATTAGTTTTACAGAAGGCCCGAATGACCAAAGCACCTACAAATAGGACCTCCGTCAGAACTATTAAATTTGATTTGAAATGGGAAACAAAGCGACGGGAAAAAACACGACTGTGAAAATTTAAAAAAATGCGAATGGGAATTCTACTACTAAGATATAACGATTTTAGAAAATTGATCTAACAAACCCTAGTAAAAATCGTGTCATTCAGTTCATCTTTAATCTCCCTTAACTAACAACGCAGTGTTTTTCCTTTCATCATACGCAAATCCAAGAGTATAATATTTAAAGCGTAGACCAACTCACTGACTGTTGGGAGCTAGCATGCGCTGACATCTCTAAACTTTTCAGATAGATCCTTCTCTTTAACAAGGCTTTTCAACGCACCTGACGAATTATTAACCAACAAATGTAAGTTAGTTCATCAGAGCGTACACGCAACATTAAAGGGCGCGCATTCTCAATTAGCTAGTTTAAAAACTGCTTCGTATGAATTCGACATGAAGCCTTTTTTGAGAGAATAACACCTTCATAGCCAATCATTTGTTTTTTTTAGCACTCTCAACTTCCTTAACGATGGAAGTTCTCTGCCCTAACTCTGAAGGTGCCTATGGATTGGATGCCGCTCTCGATAACGTCGCCATGTTTGAGAAATTGCGGTGGGTCTTGGTATGCTCCGACTCCCGCCGGAGTGCCGGTCAGAATGATGTCCCCAGGGAGCAGCGTCATCACGCTGTGGAAGAAAGTCAATACAAAACACTTTATTGTACACCAAACAAAAACATTACAGAGAAACTGTATTAAAAATAACTCAGGTAAACAACAGGCAAAAAGTCATTGAGATTCCTCAATCAAGTATTGTATGAGACAAAAGCAGTTACATCTATACCGCTAAGTACAATTAAAGTGTCTGTTTGTGTTTTTTTTTAAAGCCTAAATCAAGGCAAACACTACTATTTTGTACTATGTCTGATAAGTTCTATGACCGTTCTTTGAATTTTTATCTCTCTATCCATCTGAAAGTTTGACTCGAATACGCTCTTAAACGCCTCTACGAATTTCTATAAAAAAACTGAAATTAAAACAAAAAGTTTGACTTAAATGTTCGTTTGGGTTTCATTTAATTGCTTGCGGGTCTCAGAACATACGAAATTACGAATATGAGTATTTCGTACGAAAGAGGCATGGCGAGTGAGAATGAATGGAGATGCAGGTAGGAGACGCCCTAGACGCACATAAAGTGATCAGATTCGCGATGTACTGAATAAGGGCCAAATCAAAAGCATCCAAAACCGACGTACGTGCATGAAAACCTTGATGAATGTAGAGGAAGCGAAAGTTGTATGTTTAGACCGGTGCACCTGGCGTTCCATAGTTTCTGCCTACAATATTGGTGGACTGGACAGGCGTGAAGGTATGTATGTGCAGTACTCACGAAGTTATCCGCTCAATGAGTTCGTCGATCCTATAGATGAGTTCGCAAGTATTGCTGTTTTGCTTCAGGACGTTGTTCACGTAACACCTGATGAGCAAGTCATGAGGATTGAAAATCTCATCGTAGGTCGCCATGCACGGACCGATTGGGCAGAAAGTATCCATTGCCTATGAAAGGTAAATAATTATTGGATCATTGTCATGGTGTCAGTTTTAATGAATTAGAACAACGTGAAAAATGATTATTGCAGTTTTCCATACGAGTAAAGTCAATTGATTTCATATTTTCTTCAATTAACAATAATTAAATGACAATTAAAAGAAAATTGTCATGTTTGAACAAAGCTGCAAAGATAAAAAAAAATCTAAATCATAAGGTAGTGTTTTTGATATTGTGAAAAATTACTCAGGCCAATATGTATATTCAGCCATTTTAGATTTTAATTACTTTTAGAAAAATAAAATTGTAAGGTTTCTCTCTAACTTTTGGCTCTAGCTACCAAAAACAATAAAGCATTTCGTACTACCCTCCATACTGTGCTTCACCTTTGCCTCTCAACTAGCTGGTGAACTGTCCATATGCAAACTCAATTACAACTATGAGGATTTTTTGTGAGAGGTTCTATGATAAAAACCCTACCTTGCCTAGCAGGAACTGTCCTGCATTCTTTTCCTTCTGCCAGTCCCTGGCGCTGATGTCCTGAGCCACTGTGTAGCCGGCGATATAGCAGAATGCATTCGCAGCGCACACATTGGTGGCTACTCTGCCAATCACCACTGCCAATTCCACCTCCCAGTCTACTTTCTGTCAGAATAGAAGAGGTCTATGAAAAGTAATGCATAGGATTACATGCCAGATATAGGTATCAACAACAATTATGTTTATGGATACGTTTTGAAGCGAGTAGCGCGAGCATGCACTTTATAGGAACGAATAGCGAAACTGAGGCTCGGACAGGGTTAAACAAAAGTATAGGTACCAGGAGGGCATGTGAAACTTCGTCGTGTTTCACTCTCTTGAAACTCACAAAAGTTTTAGTGGCATCAATTAATTTAAGTATTACCGACAATAAAACCCTGTCGTTGAATATGTCACATTATTGCAACAGGATCCATTATGGCACGTAATACTTATCCTTGTTTTAGCCTAGTAGAAAACGCGCAAAATGTAAGATACGAGTAGAACCCTTGAAAACTGTGTTAATTTGTACCTCTGCGTTACACCTCAGTCTCAAAGCATCCTTTTCGCCAATCACACAGCTTGGAAATTTATTGAATATCATCGGAACCTTTGGTATCTCCAATTTATGCTCTGTGCAATGGTCCTTGTAGTTAAGACCGACGCATAGCACCTTATCCATGCCAGATACGGGTGGCTCAATGTTCACTTTTGTCTTGTGGATCAGGCTTGCCTTAGGTGCCTTTAACCTTAAACGTCAAATGTTGCAAAATGAATGAAGCTCAGAACCATCCTAGAAGAACTGGATGTTAATAAGTCATCATGTTTATAGTTTTAATTATTAAGTAGTAAAATGGCAACCCATAATGACATTGATCCTTTGTTTTTTCTCCTGTTAAGGTGTATTTCGCCAATGTCGAGTTATTTATAGACGCTCTCTATGGAGTTATTAAAGAATTAAGTCCATGGTCATATCACACGTGAGGACAATTATTCAGAAAAAGTATTTTCTCTTGTGGAGTGTGGACTTAGCAAAAGAACATGGGGTTAGTTCGACCCGTTTCTGTCAAATAGCTTGTGCGAATTTGGAACTTATCAGATTTGCAATGTATATCAATTATCAGTTATCACCGAACAACTGGGTTGATGAAAGGGACCTTCGTAATTTGGAACACTTGCCAACTCTGTAAAATTACGCAAAATAGCTACTTTTAATCTAATAAAATATCAACTTACATTTTTACTTCCTCAAGGTAGCCATACCTCAAAATGTCTATCACCGTTTGAGGGAAATAAGGGTATATTTTATTAACTTCAGCAATATAATCTCCCTCCATAAACCCCACTTGAATAATTGGTCGGCAATACGAACTGATTTTGTGCGAGTATTGGACTAATTTCATATCTAAAACTGGCGAAACAGACAGAAATCTGCAGCTGGTCAAGGCATTCCGAACGGTATCTTTGGACTCATTTAGCCGATTCCAAATTTGCATGTAATTAAACGCGCTTCTTGACAATAATATCACAGGTCTTCGAAATGTAAAGGCTACGCCAGCCATTTTCACTGACAATATGTAATACTAATATGTAAATAGAATGATTATTCGTCACGTAGTTTTAAAATGCCTGAAAAATGAACGAACAGCTCTCGGCTTGAAGAGTGTTTATGTGATACATTTGAATTTTGTTTACTATATGGGTAAGTAAACAATATAGAAAACTAACTCATTTTTTCTAACTTCATGTTTTTTTTGCCTATTCTCCGTCAAATACTTGTGTTAGTATGCTTCTACAATTTATAATTTTATGGTTAAAGTTATTTGCGACTGTTATTATTAATAAGCCTAATAGTAATTGAATTGAAAATTTTACGTTTCTTGTCATCGTTTCGATGTCAAGAACATGTCAAGAATAAAGACTTCTATTGTATCGACTGCACTTTTTCTGCTCCTAAAACGTGCTGCCACCTAGTTCATGTTAACGGCACTATATCTATGCGTACATTTGTGTAGGCATGTGGTTATTATAACCACATACGAAAGCTATTCGCTAACCCCATTATTTAAAAAAACACAACAGTACTTACTTAAATACCCAGTAATAGGTAAGATGCGTTGTTGACACACATTATCTTGTATTGGTTTAAACACTGTTAATAACATTTAATGAAACCGGGCAAGAGCATGTCTGAACATGCTCAGTGTAGGGTTCCCAAGCCGTTACTACACAAAAACTATCTCAAAAAAACAAGTATGAACTAATTCTCACTACACACACACATACTACACAAACTTTCGCCTTCATTTTCAGAGTGGGGTAGGCAGAGCTACAGAATTAGCAACAAGTCTAAAAATTTGTTGTTAATTCTGTTACCACATTTTGCACAATCAGGCTAAGGCCGCATTTCACCATACTGGAATAAGACTTACTCCGAGATTAGTCTATATAAATTCGGCGTTTAATCTAGGTGTAAGACCTTATTCTCGCTTGGTGAAATCCGCCATAAGATGATTTTACCTGAGTATATTAGTGACCGGTTGCAAGCCCATTGCCTAAATACTACAAGCCTTCATTCCCTTAGTCGCCTCTTACGACTTCCACGGAAAGACATTTTTTTTTTTTTTTTATTGTTTGTTAATCTGCAATCAGTCGCAAGACTTTAATCAAATGCTTTGAGAGAAAAGGAGATTTATGGCAAGATGGGGCCAGTGCCCTAGCTTCCCTTATCAGGCTAGCACAACGGCTCTTTTGAGTCTTTTCACATGGTCTGCTCCAAGTAATGAACTGGTCAGGGGGTTTGGGTGGTTAGATAGGCGGGCCTTGTAGCTTGTTGCGTAGGATTTCGCTTCTTCAGTGACCGTTGGCATTTCCAGATATTCATGGATTTCAGTGTTGCGAACATACCAAGGTGCAGCAGATATGACCCTGAGAATGTTATTTTGAGCGCGTTGGAGGCAGAGAACATTTGACTTGCTGGCTGAAGACCATAGTTGGATCCCATAGGTCCATATTGGTTTTATGATGGAGCAATACACTCGTAACTTGTTGCTGAGGGATAGGCATGATTGTCTGCCAAGTAGCCATAATAGGTTTCTGAACCTATTATTAACATCACCTCTTTTGTGTCTTATGTGGTCTTTCCAGGTCAATCTTCGATCCAGGTAGAACCCAAGGTATTTGACGCAGGATGAGTGTGGCAGTATGTCTTGACCAAGCTTGACCGGTGGGCAGGTTCCTCGTCTTAATGCAAAAGTTATGTGGTGTGATTTCGGGGCACTCGCTTTTATACGCCACTTGTTCAACCAATCGTAAGTATTGCTCAGTTGTGTTTGGAGCACTCTACTTGCTTCGTTTGGATCATTGTTGCAAGCAAGAAAAGCAGCGTCATCAGCAAAGGTTGCAACAGCGACATCGTAGGAGTTGGGTAGGTCACAAGTAAATATGTTGTACAATATCGGACCAAGAACGGAACCTTGCGGAACTCCCGCGTGACAGGTATAGAGGGAGGACCTGGCATCACCGTGTTTTACTTGAAATACTCTGTCTTTGAGGTAGGACTCCATCAGGTGGTAGAAAGAGTGTGGTAGAAGCTTTTTAATCTTGTATAATAGCCCTTTATGCCAAACGCGGGCGAAGGCTTGCTGAACGTCGAGAAACGCTGCAGAACAGTATTCCTTTTTTTCGAGGCATTGCCGTATTGTGTGGTACACTCTGTGCATTTGTTCGACTGTAGAATGTTGCTTTCGAAACCCAAATTGATGATCGGGTATGACTTTTTGTGCATCAAGGTGAGATTGTAGTCTAGTCAAGACAATCCTCTCCCACAACTTTGATAAGACTGGAGTCAGGCTGATTGGCCGGTATGACGAGGCTTCATTAGCCGGCTTGCCTGGCTTGTGGATCATCACGATTTGCGTAGATTTCCAAAGACTGGGAACATGGGACGTCCTGAATGTGGCGTTGATGAGTGTGGCAAGAAAAACAATACACTTCTTGGGAAGCTCCTTCAGTATTCTAGGTGTGATCAGGTCAAATCCGGCAGCTTTTTTTGAGTCCATCTTGGATATCTCTCTGGCCAGTTCACGGGGAGAAGTAGGTCGCAAGGGTAAACACAGTTGTAGATCTTGGTTTAATAGCAGGTCTATTTCTGGGTCCTCTGGTGTGTTAGGATCATTTGGCTTGAACACATCGGCTAAATACTTACCAAATGCCTCAGCTTTTTCAGAGTTTGTGCGTGCCCAAATGTTACCTGCCCTGATGGGAGGAGAGCATTGTTGTGGTTGTGGGAGGTTCTTTGTAGCTTTCCAGAGGGAATGGCATCTACTGCTGGCTGTAGGAGACATGCTTTCTAATCTACGTTTAAGGGTTTCGTTTGTAGAATCAGCAAGTAGATCTTTTAACTCTTTAATTGCACGATTAAAGCGAGTCTTGTCTTCTGTATTGCGGGAAAGCTGCCAGTTTTTGCGAAGTCGACGTTTTTCACTGATTTTCTTTCGGATTATAAGTGGTATTGGGGTATTACCTGGTGATGTCGCTAACTCAGGAGAACTGTTCCAGGCAGCCACTTGGATCAAATTAGTTATATATAAGCACGTATCATCAACTTCTTCAGGACTTTTAATTTTGGTTTTCAAATTTGTGTTAGAGTTAAGGTATTCCCTAAAACTGTCCCAGTCTGTTTTGCGATTGTAGAGGTGGTCGTTATTGCTGTTGTGGGATAGGATTGTAGAGCTTAGCGTTAGTATAACTGGGCTATGATCTGACGAGCCATCTAGACATGTTTTTATGTCTATGTACTGCTGGCATATATTTTTAGTTATAAAAAAGTCCAGAAGGTCAGGCGTCTTACGGCTATCTGTGGGCCAGTACGTGGGCTCTCCTGTGGATAAAGGTGCCAAGTGGTTCATGTCGACACTATTTTTTAGTTCACGCCCCCTGGTTACTGTAAGTCTTGAACCCCAGTAAGTGTGCTTGGCGTTCCAGTCTCCCCCGGAAATGAAGCGATTGCCCAAGGTGTTAAAGTAATCTGAAAACATCGGCTCTTTTATAATGTGACGTGGTGGGCAATACACTGCGGAGAGATTTAGAGGTCCAGATCTGTCTTCTATCCTTATTGTTGTAGCTTGGATGTAATCAGTTTTATAGCAATCCAAAAGGCAGTGTTTAATGCAACTTTTGACTACAATAGCGGAGCCTGCATGGGCTCTACCGTCGGGGTGAGAGGTAAAGTATACGCAAAAGCCATTTACACATATTTGACTTCTTGAGGTTACATGAGCTTCTGATATTAGACAAACGTCGAGCTGGTTAGTTTTAAGAAATAGTTCAAGTTCGTGTGTATTGGGTGCCAGACCATTAATGTTCCACGTGGCCACGCGTAGTGAAGTCATTTGATTAGTTTAGTGACGAGTGTTGTTATAAGGCTAACCAGCGAGCCTATTTGTTGAATTAGAAGATCCATCTTTTGACTTTGTTGAAGAAGGATATCTTCAAGTGTGGTGTTTGTTTCTTGTTGTTTATTTGATTGATTTAGGCTCTTCTGGTTGTTTGAGTCGTTACCCGAAACTGCTTCTGCAAATGACTTTTGAGCTGTCGTGATTTGCTCTCCTAAGCTAGATTGGGTTGTAGCTCGTTGGTAGTCTTGTACAACTGGCGCAGGTGGGTTAAGATGGGTCGACATATTACCTTTTGTTAAGGGCTGTTTGTTCTTACGAGCAGCAATCTCTTTATAAATTTCACATCCTTTGAAGTTAGCCGGGTGGTCGCAGGAACAAAGGGCGCATTTAGCAGGGGTGTTTCGGTCTTTCTTTGGACAGTCAGACGTTTTGTGTCCTTCGCTGCATTTAACACACCTGTACGGCCTCATGCAGTTGTTCTTGCTGTGACCATACTGTTGGCACCGGTGACATTGGACTATTGTTTTAGATTTTCGTGCATCTTCAATTTTTATGCGTTGGTGATAGATGTAGGCAATGTTTTTGAGTTCCTTGTTTAGGTTGCTTTGTTCAACATTAACGAAGAATGTAGTTGTAGGAGTTTTCTCAGGGCCGTAACGGCAGTTAATTACTTCGCCACTTACTTTATTTCCGGTAGTCTCAATTGCTTCGATGATGGCAGAATGGGGGGTTGTGTGCTGAAGATTTTTGATGACAATGCGGTGACTTTTCATGTCCTTTCTAGTAAAAGTGTGACCAATGAGACCATTCTGTCTGATAGTCTCGATTATCAATTTGTAGTTTTCAGCAATGTCAACGTGGATACGGAGTAGAGTTTTGTTCACAATTCTGATCGTAAAAGATTGTGGGTTAGCTGACTTGGCTAGAAGTTTGGCTAGCTCGTTCACATCCTCAATTCCATAGAGCATAATTGGAGGAGGCTTGCTTATAAACTTGGGTGCGTCACCGACTTCTTCAGGTTGATCACTGGGTAGGGACTCGTACCTGTTGTGAGTAAGGACCATGTCAGTTACAGGTGGTGGAGACCCAGACATTTTCCGTTTTTTAGATTCGGGCACTCGTTGCCATGGTGGAGGATTTGACACACCACTGTTGGAATCCATCTTTGTCTGATCTTCTACAGGTGATGCAGAAGAGCCATGGAAAGAATTACTTCGCGGTCTGCGATCAAAAAAAACTTCTGTGGAAAACTTGTTGACTGTAAACTTTGCGGGTACTTATCGTTGGTGTGGCAACTGTTTGTTGTGTTTTTTGAGTACCAGGAGAAGATTCTACCACGGGAGCCTGGTCACCCACGCCCGTGGTATTATTTTTTGGGGAATTTATTTTTAGGGCACTGGCAACACTATTGTGATAAAAAGTGAAGTGGGTAGTTGGTAGAGGCCATTGTTATTTTAACTTTCGCGGGTAGGTAGACAAATAGTAGTCAATGTTAATGTCACTCGCGTGTTTTCCGGAACTGTTTATAACACTTTGATCAGTTATCAGTTGGAGATAACGCTCACACACACTATTTGGACGGTAAAGTATATGTTTTCAATCTTTTGTGAATAACTAATCACTTTTAGCTATAAAAACTGTATAATCTTCACAAGCACTTGCACACTCATGACAGGTGTTTGACATGGAGTGGCACAATTTTAAGCCGGCAACCACACGGCATATATTATAGGTATATTGCCAGTTTTTTTTAAATAACGCTTTTCATACTAATTTATTCCATACTTTACAAATTCAAGACTAGGTTAGAACTGTACACAACACAGTAACCACGGCAGAAACGAGTTGGGCTGCGAACAACTTTTAAAAAGAATAAGAATTTTATTTCGAGCAACGAGGCCCATAATTACAAATACCTTATAGACTAACATACATAACAATATAAAACTAAGACTAAGACCCGCCATACAAGGACTGCTTTAAGCAGTCGGGTACCGACTGCACTTCGTTGCTATTGGTCGGTTTGCACTTTCTAGAGCATTGAAACTGCAAATCGACCAATAGCAACGAAGCAAGCAAGCTTAAAGCAGTCAGCAGTAGTAAATCAGTGTATGGCGGGTCTAACACCGAGGTGACAGAACAGCGTGGTCCTGTTGTGTTGTGGTTGTTTGTTTAATGTGTTAAGTTACCACAGTATGGTCAAACTAAAGACCACAGACAAAAAACTTAAAGTGACTAAAATATTGTGGTTTGAAGGGCCCTATATACGGTACGATCCGTCGTTACGATCCGTCGGTTCAGACTGAAATCGAGCGATGGATTGTACGTGTGTGGCAATATCGCATCACGATATCGATTCAGATTGATCGTAACGACGGGTCGTTCCGTATATGGGGCCCTTAACTTGGTCACCCACAGACTGTTACACACACACGCACCACTTTGACTTAGGACAGCAACTATCAGTGTTGCCCATAACGAAAAAAAAACAAGATGTATTTCAACTCCTCAAAAAATATACAATTGTGTAGAGTGTAGGAGATTGATTTGTATGCAGTACACACCAATACCGGAATTGAAAACCCTAGTAGAGTGGTACTTTTAATCAATATCTCTTCGCAAAACACGACCCTAGTTGGTAGTGACCCTGCCTACGAAGCTAGCGGTCCTGGGTTCACATCCCGGTAAGGGCAGATATTTGTGTGATGAGCGCGAGTAATTTTGTCAGTCATGGATGTTTTCTATGTATTTTAAGTAAGTATATATTTTTCTATGTAAGTATTCATATCGTTGTCTAGTACCCATAGTACAAGCCTAGAACTTAGTTTGGGGCTAGGGCAATTTTTGTGTGATATTGTCCCCTGATAATTATTTATTTATTTAAAACAATGAAACCAGGTTTACCTTACATTCCATCCATCCATCTAGCTATTATGTATCAGCCTTTAGTATTGTCCTTTCCGCGACAGGGAGTAAATTAAAAACCCCATTAAAAACTTCCTTCCAACTAGTTTCTTGTATGCTAGACTTCTAATTATGATAGCGATGGAACTTTCTCCCACAAAAAACAGGTGAAAACTGAGATTCAGAAACCTAGACACCAAGATAAAGGGAACTTAGGCTTTGTTCCAATCAGACAAAGGATCCGGGCTTCTGAATTATCTGCTCTGAAGTTTGTTCATCGAGCCGCTTGTTTGTGGTTCAGTTCTTGTTATTCGCCGTAATTGGGCTGTTGTGTTGGAAATAGGTTACTTACAATGTATTTGATATTTTGTTAGGTTTTGTTATTAGTAGTGACCTTATGATCTTTGCATTGTACACATAAAACTACGGACGTACTTAATTATTTTAATAATAGTAAAACAAAGCAACAGACGTACAGAAATCGTGACTTTTTTTATAGGAGAGTGAGGCAAACGAGCATATAGGTTATCTGATGGGCAGTAATCAACACCAACTTAAGAAGAGTTGTTGGTGCATTGCTGGCCAATTAGGGAAATGTAAGCTCTTATCCTGAAGGCACCCATGTCATAACAGTCTAGAAATACCGCCGAAGGGAGTTCGATCCACAGTTTCAACATACGAGGCAAGAAGTTTAGAAGTGTATAGTGAAACGCACGGGGTGGAAGAACGCCATTCATCAAGGCAATGTTGATGGAACCTGGCTTTACGACGAGTAGCTCGATGCCATCATTAACGATAACATAATCTCTAATCTTTAAACACAGTCGCTTCCTGCCGTATATTATGTTCCTATGTATGTACATTTAGATCTTTCAAACTACGAAACGGATTTCAATCTAGTTTTTGTCAATAGATAGAGTGATTCAAGAGGAAGGTCTTTTATCTATAACTAGCGACCCGCCCTCGCTTCGCTTCGGTTTATTTGAGTTTTCTGTAACACTCGTACAATAAACCAGTATTAATTATACATAAAAACCTTCCTCTTGAATCACTCTATCTATTAAAAAAAACCGCATCAAAATCCGTTGCGTAATTTTAAAGATCTAAGCATACATAGGGACAGACAGACAGACAGCGGTAAGCGACTTTGTTTTATACTATGTAGTGACGACCCGCCCTCGCTTCGCTTCGGTTTATTTGAGTTTTCTGTAACACTCGTACAATAAACCAGTATTAATTATACATAAAAACCTTCCTCTTGAATCACTCTATCTATTAAAAAAACCGCATCAAAATCCGTTGCGTAATTTTAAAGATCTAAGCATACATAGGGACAGACAGACAGACAGCGGTAAGCGACTTTGTTTTATACTATGTAGTGATGATATGTTCTGGATTATGTACAAGTGGTACAGAAAACTCATATAAACTGAAGCAAAGCGAGGGCGGGTCTTTAGTAAAGAATATATATAATGAATACAAAACTTTGACGGTGGGTGGTTTTAAAAAAATATATACAAATTTGTAATTTAAAAATAAAGGGCTTTAATTAAAACAAAACTTAATTGATTCCTTTGTGTAACGAAAGTTACCCATATAGTTTGTAAGATTAACTTTCGTTACACAAAGGATGCGATCGTGATTTTGTTTTCATTAAGGCTTTAATTATCTATATCTATCTATACATATAATAAAGTTGTAGAAGGGAAAAAATCTGTACATTCGAGATATTTACTCAAAAATACTATAGGGGCCCTCAGAATGAGCAGCAGAACACGTTTCTACAATTTTTAGAGTTGGTGTCTGTTTGTCTGTTTGTCTGTTTGTCTGTTTGTCTGTTTGTCTGTTTGTCCGCTTAATTTTGTTTCTCCTCGCATCAATTGAAAACCACTGAACCAATTTTAATGCGGTTTTCACTAAAACATTTCAGTAAACGGTGACCAGGTTTATATATAATAAAAAATTAAGATATGACAATCAAAGTGGGGGAAAAGAGGGGTTAAAGTTAGTATGGAAAAAAGTTACCGGATTGAGCTGGTTACTTGAAACTTTGTATAATTACTCTTCGTAGCAAATTAAACAATACCTGTTTCAGGATTTCTCGATTAAAGTTAAAACAACTAGGAAATTATCAAATTAGGCCAATTACAAGTATTTCTTTAAAACCCTATTCGAGGGCCGTCGATCACTTTACGTGATTACAAATATCAACATTTTATTCTCCGTTTATTACATAGAAACTAAATTCAAGGATTTTTTATAATTCAATGTACAAAATGTTATAAAAAGACAAAATAAATTATTCCAATACGTTGTTGTAACAAATGAGACGCCATGATGACGTGCATCAAAGAAAAGGACAACCATATCCCTCCCATAACTGGAGAGATCAAGACAGAAAAGCACGCGATCAGAGATAAACGTTACAGAAGCGAAGTTGTGATTGAAATTAACATTGTCGCGTTGATGCTTGAAAACATTGTTTTAATGCGTAATAACGAAAGATCAAGTTCGGACAACCAAACTCCTATTTTTAACCGCCGGAAAAAAAGGAGGAGATTATACGTTCCACCGTATGTAAATTTTTTTATGTATGTTCAACGATTTCTCCGTCAATTATGGTCCGATTTCAAAAATTCTTTTTTGTTTATAGAATATACTTCCGAAGTGGTCTCATTGTCACCAAATTGTAATCTGATGAGGGGATCCATGAGGAATTGAGGGAACTCCTCAAATATTATAGGTAGTATTTTTACTAACAAGTCCAGCATTTGCATTCAGATAATATCATTTGGTGAACTGAAACTGATGATGAAGACCACAGATGGTCAACGGAACTCCTCAATGGTACCTATTTCAAGGGTGGCGATAGTTAAGATATCTCGATTAAGATAGTTGAGCGACTATAACGTAGAACATTTAATTGTTTAAATATGACTATGACTTTCCCGTGGCTTTATTTGCGGTGAACTTGAAATGTCTTAAAGTTTCATATCAACTAAAAAGTGGGACTACATGACAGCTTACTATGATCACTAAAAAGTATAAAATAATATAAACGTTTTAAAAAACACAAAATCACCTTCAAAGACGCATAAAAAATCTTCTTTTAAAATGGTAGGTAACTACTAACTAACTAACTATAGGTCAGTGACTCACAATATTTTTAACCAAAAGCCGACTTCAGTTTGACTGACCTATATGTACCTACCATTTTAAAAGAAGTTATATTTTGCGTTTTTGAACGTGTTTTTTTTATTAACTTAGCTTGGGTTTAACAATTTCGATCATTAATTATTCTCTTCTTTGGGTTCCGCAGCATTATAGCGAAAAGAGAAACCGTACAATTTCGTCATGTTCATGTTTATCTAAAACATATATGTCACATATACCTAAATTTTTTTGGTTATAAACATTAGTTGTATATCAATCAGATTATGAAATAAAAAAATAATTTCGTTAGTAGTAAAAAAACAATACCTACTGAATAAACTAACTCTAATAGCGCAAACTTGCAATGCATTTATTTCAGGATCATAGAGTTCCATGGATTATTAGTAACATTAAATCTTATTCTCTATTAGTAATTATTTGTCAAAAATGTACAATTGATTAACTTATTTTCTCCTATGGCTTCTGCCACCCAGTGTGACAACCCATGTTGTACATTCTGTTTTGTTAGCCTATGTCAAAATGAGCGATGTCTGATTGACGTTGACATATCCGGATTTTATAATTTTTTCCGCCATTTTCAAGACTTCGTCTCCTGACATTGGTGGAATTCTGTGGAATTATCGATAGTATCGATGGAGCTACAAACGAAAAATTGAATTGAAATTGTCCGGACTTCGTCAATTTAAGGCTTATCAATATTTCCATTTTTACACTACTCCTTCTTAGTAGCTCTGGGCCGGTTATAGCTATCACACTTGCACTCGCATCTGACAATATGTTTGTCACTTTTTTTAAATAGAAAAACGAAGATTGCCGAGTGCTATTAAGAAACTGGTCGTACTGTACAGTTGTTATTTAAATATTAGGGCGGTTAATATGATCATTTGATTTTTTTACGGGTAGTCACATAATTTTTGGCGGTTAAACTACTGTGCTACTATGAAAAATATGAGGGTAGTTTTGCGTGAGGAAATAAGCGTTAGTTTTAGTTATAGGTTTAAACGATTACACGTTGTAAAATCAAGTTTTAAGGAAACGAGCCGGGGGGTGCGGGGGCAAAGTGATAAATAAGGGGCTCGGAGCGCAGCCCCCGCCCTAAAGAAAGGACCTTACCGACATCCTTAATAAGATAGGTAGGTAAGTTTTTTAGTTTTCATGTTTCCTCTAGAGCAGATAATAGGAGCTCTGATAATTTTTCGTTCGTTTCGTTTTGCGTGCGGAAATCAGCGTTAATTTGAGTTAAGTATTCGAGTCTAAACGATTAGATATTACATTAGGCATTGTGAATATTAGGTAAAGTCAAGGCATAGGTTTACACAGGAGGGGCTCGAGGCCGTAGCCCCCTCCTTTAGAAATACACCGTACCGACATATTTATATGTTACTAGAGGACTCCCGCGACTTCGTATGCGTAGAATTAGTTTCCCGCTACTCCCCCCATTTCTTCCCGTTGGGGGTCGATTTTCGGGAAATCCTTTCTTAGTGCTCACTTACATCATGTAAGGAACCCCTGTACCAAATTTAAAGTTTCTAGCTACAGTAGTTTCGGCTGTGCGTTGATATATAAGTCAGTCAGGTTTGCCTTTTATATATATAGATAGATAGAAGATAGATAAGATAGGTAGATTTGAGCTTTCTTTTGTCTTTCAAAGTAGAAAATAGGATTTCCGTTGAGTTGTCTTTAGAACACTTAATTGGGTTTGACGGATCTTACCATAATATTATAAACTGGCCAGAGCCACGACTTCGTCTGCGTTGATTTCGATTATCGTTATTCCCTCGGGAACTTTTAAATTTTCCGGGATAAAAAGTAGCCTAATGTTTTAATCCATTGTATAAGCCATCTCCATTCCAAATTTCATCCAATTCGGTACAGCTGTTGCAAGAGTGCATAATGTACACATACTTACTATGATTTTCGCGCTTATAATTATTAGTAAGGATGAGAAAGTTTGGAAGTTTGTTAATTACGCTTCAACCACTGAACGGATCCAGAATTAACTTGGCACACATATAGGTTAGGTTCTGGAATAGGACTTAGGATAGTTTTTATCCAATAAAACATCTCATTCCTACGGGAAATCAAATTAATCGTTAAAAGATGTGAATTTGCTCACAAAGTTTACATGGACGAGTATAAAAATTAAAAAGGTGAAATCTCAGGTAGCCATGTGTGAGTAGTGTGTTTTTATTTCTGTTTATGTTTGTCATCCTGTAATCCTTTCAGTTGTATCCACTGATGTGTGCGTACACGGAAGTTACTAAAGAAACACACTTTTAGTATATGGATACGAACTAGATGGCGCTAGCTGGGTATCGAATTATTGCTCTGGTGTGGTCAAAGTCGCTGCCCGGGGTGGTTGAGCGATTTTCCCTATACAGCGCAATTATAAGCTTCATGGTTAGGCTAAACTTATATTATTCATCCTGGTAACATCAAATTCTGAAGTCCACGCAGACGAAGTCGCGGGCAGAAGCTATGTACAATATTTTTGAAAACGACTCATATGTCATAATATTTTGATATTAATTTTCTAACGATATTTACAGACCAAATGCCAAAACAGTAACTTTCGTACTTATGTTCCACGCTCTATTGTTAGATAATATTACACTAAGTAAGTCTAATGGACATTGCCCCCAAATGCAATGTGCTGCAACTATCTCAATTCTAAAAGCTAATTTAAACCGTATACTTGCGAGTGTAAAGTTTTAATTTCTCTGTCTCTAGCTTCATTTACAACAGACATCCTCAAAAGTTATTTCCCCTGTGGTAATGGTGAAAAATATTAAACTAGTTAGAGTTAACCACCATTTTGCTTTTATGCTGTTTGTTTGGAAAATGTTTTAAATAACTTATTAGTGAGTAAGTACTCCTCCGCGACTGTTAGACAGACAGAAAACACATAAGTACCTACTTAGCCTAAACCGCTGAACCTATATTTCGTTTTTTTTCAAACATTAGAATGATAACGGTCAAATTAGCACTAATTTCCCTTAAAAATGTAGATATAGTTAATACTGAAAAACTATTTAAGCAAATATTTTAATTCTTGTTATTAATTACTTAACTAATATTCTAGACAATTGTTTAAATTTTCTTATTTTGTCTTTGTTAAAGGCGAAAATAACGGTCACTTATACTTCTTGTGAAAAAAGTGAAGTAGGGCTTGAAATTTGGAGGAAATATTTCTAAGGTAGAGAACCTATACTCTATCATAGAGTTTTACCTCCCAAAAATCCACCCTCAACGGAAATAAATTAGGGAGTAGCTGTACAAGAAACTACTAATTCTACGCGTACAAAGTCGCTGGAGCTGGAACCCTCTATTTGATTTTGCAAATTTAAGGTGATAATTGTACTGTGCTTGTATCTAGTATGTACACGATTTGCAGGGCAAGTTAGTTAATTAAAATTTTACTAGTAGTCATAGAAATGCAGTAAACTAATTGATACAAAAAAATAAGCAAAGACAATACATGTATTTTCCCCCTTACTAATAAACGTTGAGTAACGGTGGTATAGCTATACAATGTTTTGTCCTTATCTGTCATTGTGACATTTGAATTTGACAGATAAGGACAAAACATTGTATAAGCTATACCACCGTTACTCAACGTTTATTAGTAAGGGGGTTTATGTGGAAACTTAAAAATAATTAAATTGCCATAGTTTTGTCAGAGTGTGAAACTTTACCTAATTAATAACATAAAAATAAAGAAGTACACATCTTGATAAACATTGGTAACGACCACTTAATATATCATGCTGTGTGACAGCTCACTATCATTAATAACAACAGGTAATCAATTAGAAACTCATTACATTTACACCACCGCACCACCCCATGGACCCATCCATAGGATCAGCTATGGATGGGTCCATTTACCCATGGTTATTGGTTCAGCAGTTTAACCGGGAAAGCGTAACAAAACACGCAAAGTTACTTTCACATTTATAATGACTAGCTTCTGCCCGCGACTCCATCCATAAATTCGTATCCCACAGAAATTATGATTTATTTCGAGATTAAAAGTAGCCTATGGCCTGGTTCCCACTATGCCGGATCCGGCAATTTTGCCGGATCCGGTAAGGGTAGTGGCTGTACAATTTATATGAAGCTGTTCACATTATGCCGTGTGAACAGCGTCATAAGCCACTAGCCTTACCGGCATCCGGCAAATTCACCGGTCCGGCATAGTGGGAACGGGGCCTATGCCAGAATAATAATCTCTTTGCCAAATTTCATTCGGATCCGTTCACCCTTTGTGCAATTCCAGACTTTAATCTCTGTGCCAAATATCATTCAGAGGGCCCTGCCAAGATGCATTACGCTAACTGGCGTTTCTATTCGATTCGTTTTTAAACCAATCGCGTCAGTGGTAGATGTCGTGATACGAAAAGTCACGTGATCTACCAGTGACACGATTGGTTTAAGAACGAAACGAATAGAAACGCTAGTTAGCGCAATGCATCTTGGCAGGGCACTCAGATCCGTTCACCCATTCTCACGTCATTGAGCAACAAACCTTTTATAATAGCAGTAAGATTAGTATGGGGGTGCGCCAAAGTTCATATAAAATTGCAACTCCGATTATTGGAACTCCGAAAATTTTTCTCATAAAATTTTACATCGTAATGATCACTCCTTATAATGTTCAAAAAAATTTTTTATACTAATGATCGGAACTCATAATCATCTGAACTTATAACGCCAATATTCATAGAACCGTACACTTTCCAGAATTTCTTAAATATCTTACGTGTAGATAAAATTAGGTTAGGTTAGGTTAGATTTATAACAATCCTCAAAAAGTAACAGTTTCTTAAAAAAATTCATTATGAGTTGCGATAAGTATGAGAATTTTTTTTCGAAGAAATGAAGTATGAGGAAATTTTTTCGAAGAAATGATGAGTATAGACACAAATCGTTATATTTATAAAAAATCTAAAGACCAATTTTATGTGAGCCAATATGGACCCTTAGTATGGATATGGATGTGGATAGGAAGTGTACGGAGTGCTTTCTCAGCTACAATCAGCTGTTACCAAAGTTTTGTACATCTATTCATGTTAAAGCCGAACCGTCTCCAAAGACCTTGACCTCACAGACCTCAAAGCGGTTGTTAATCGCTAGCCTAAGCTAAACACAAGATGCAAAGGAGGCAGGACAATACAGCCCTACTTGGAAAAAAGGGCGCATGTCTCATAGAACCACGTAAGTATAAGTGACCTTATTTCTTAAGGCAGAATGTTAAATTTGCTTTGACTATCAAAATGCGCATGCGTCCTTTTTATTTGGGCATAATACCGCTATACGTAGAGGCTGCACCCACCGACCCGGTTGTGCATTCGACTGTCACACGGCCTAAGCCCAGCTATATTTAGCGATTTCAGCGCACGCAGTCTGACCCGCGTTTATAAATTTAAGATCAATCGACGCCATTTTGTTAAGAAATTTCATTGTCTGTTTAGGGTAATGGAACCAGTAATAGACAAGGCACCAAAAATGGACACTTGATTCTTATTTTACAGAAGATAAGGGTTATTCATTTGTTTTGCAACAATCAATTTAGGTCGCTATGAAATAATTAACAGTGAAGTGTCCATTACTGGGGCATATCAGATAAAAGTCTCTATCATTGGTGCCGTCACCCTATTGGGTTATTTGTGTAAGTAGCGTTAGTGTGACGGAACCAGTAATAGACAAGGCACCAATAATAGACACTTGATTTCTATTTTACAGAAGATAATGGTTATTCATTTTTTTTTGCAACAATCAATTTAGGACCGTGTGAAATTGGAATTAAGAGTGAAGTGTCCATTACTGGTGCCTGTCAGCTAAAAGTGTCCATCATTGGTGCCGTCACCCTAAGTAAATCATTTATTCACAACAATAACACACAGACAAAAAAATGTAAAAAAAATAAAGGAAAATAGACGACATAGTGCTAGTGTTGCGAAAAGGTCCCAACTCAGCATGTGCTGGCTGTCAAGCCAACGCTGGTCTTCCGTTGGGACCGCTCGGTGGAAACATGGAAGGCCATACAGACATTGTCAATCTATGCCTTGTTAAACTGTTCGTTGAGGGACAGAAACGCTGGACTTGAAATATTTTTAATAAATACACAGTAGAATAATCATTGCAAAGGTTTATAGAAGTTCGTATAGTAATGCGAACTTCTATAAACCTTTGCAATTATTATTCTTGGCAAGAATAATAATACCATTAGTGCCAAGAATTTCTTGCCACTAATAGTAAAAACGATTAAGAAACTCCTTTATCGCTTTTCGACTCTATTTATATGATGTTAAGGTTCAAAAGTGGTAAAGGACTTTCCTGGTCGACTGTACATATCGAATTCTTACCGCCATTAAAATTGGTTAGCGAGTTCTCGATATTTCGATGCTCCGATGTTATCCCGTCGTAATGACGACAACAACTTTATCGTCGCAACTTTATCGAAATATATAGAACTAACCAATTAATTCTAACCCTGGTAAAACCACGATTTGTATCATTTATTGTCTCGTAACCGACTTGAAATGTATTCGTTTGTTTATCCTTTTCCACGTCAAAGTGCCGTAATAGATTCGTACGATAGACCTAGATAAAAAGTATTTGAGACTTTAAAATTAAACATTAATTAACCACGGCGAATCAAGACAACCTAGAAATTGTAGGATGTAAGTCTGAAGATTTATCAATATACAACTAGCTTTTGCTCTCGTTCGTTTAGCGCGGTATCCTCGGGAATCAATAGTGATAGCCTACGTCCTTCGCCAGGGTATAATGAAACTATCTCTGAACCAAATTTCACGTTGGTCGGTTAGGGAGTTGGATTGTAAAGGCGGAACAAACAAACAAACACACACTTTTAATTTATAATTATTACGAAAAATAAGGACAAGGATTAAATTTGTTCCAAATATTTATGACATTATTGGGTCCTTACCTATGAAATTGGCGTTATTTTTACGTGTTTTATTTCGTACAGAATTTATTCATTTCAATTTAAGTTCCAAATTATTTTTAAATTTCATTAATACAGTATGTTACAAAGGTTTTAGATACAAATAATATGGTTCAATTTCTTACACTAAGAAGTTTAAAATTAAAGTGTGAACTCAACTCTTTTCATGTGCTGTGAGTTCAAGTGTTTCAATTACGCAGAGTTTTATGAAGCTAACTATTTTTAAGTAATTAAGATATGTATAATATAGCTTAGAAGTGTCCAATATTCCTGACAGAATTTTGTTTGGTTTGCATTTGACGTTACTAAATAATCCGCAAAATTAAATGTATGAAAACCACCGTTTTCATACAATTCTCCATATAAAACGCCAATTTCATAGGTAAGGACCTAATAAAAAGGAAGTTACAGAAGCGCATTACGGAAATTCAAGACCTTCGCTGTCACGTACCCCGTAAATTCTCTGAAACATACCATTTGTAAAGTTACCGGTGCAGAAATTGATGCATCCTAGCGGATGAGAGTATTGGATCCAAAACGAAATGGCGGCAAAATAGGAAAATACATTTTTCATTCCGTACAGAAATTGTACTCGGCATTCTATTTACGAAAAAGCGTTCGAGTAGAACGTCGGATATAAACATGGATAACCAAGAGCTGCGGTCAGAAGGAAAGGGTTTCTTGTCTATTAGAGGTGCGCGGAATCGTGGGTTTTTTCCTGTAGTTAAAGAGAAATATTGAGTTTGATTGGAATAAATGCATGTATTGCCTCCTGTTCGTGACCCAGTTTTCTATGTGTTCCTTTCTTTATCTTTCATGAAAAAAGTTGATAGCACAATCTGGTGTTTAGAAAAGGCAATATCAAATATAAAGCGACGTATGTATTATTTTTGTTTTATATTAAAAACGGTAAACTATACATGCTTCGGATTTGGTATGATTATTTTATAGAATCCTGAAAAAAAACTTAATACTGGTCAAATGTAAGTTGGGCTCGCGCTGTACGCTGGTTTGATTTGAAATAGAATTCAAATCTTAATCTGATAATATCTATAGGTATCTGATAGGTATACCTACTGTACGGTGGTCTGTGACGGTGGCACATATTAGCAGGTTAAAAAATTGTGAATACAGGATGTGTACAAATAAAAAAATACTTAAATATTGCAGCAACGTGTGTTGTATAATTTCCGTAACAATAATAATTTATATGTTTGTCTTAACTTAAAGTTTTAAGGGCTATGGCAATTCAAAATACATATATTTGAAAGGCAAAACGCATTCCATCTCTGAATGTAGATTCGTATTTGAATAATCAGAGATCAAAATATGTCCACGATACGGATCTATTGTGCAATTCCTACACAGAATTTGCATATGCATGAGTCAAATTAGTGGTGGCATCCTGGCGTTCCGACTCCGCAAATACCGCTGTATTACAAGCCAAGCCATTGCGAATTGGCAGGTATTGTTGGCATATTCTGTAAAGAGGAACGATCTACGATCAGATCGGGGACGTATTAAGAAAGAGCCAAGTCAGGAGTACCTTAAGCCGACGCACGTGTATGAAGAGCCTTATGAGTGTGGAGGAAGAGAGGGAAGTTTTTTTGGATCGTAGCAAGTGAAAGGAGGTGCAATCGTCTCTGCCTGCCCTTAAGGGAAAGAGGCATGATTGTACGTATGTATGTATTCTGTACTTTATACAACGGTTTATGGCTATTTGCAGTCAATTCCCTCGTGTCGCTCAATTTTTATCCCCCGACGCAAAAAGAGGGGTGTTATAAGTCTGACCGCTGTGTGTATGTGTGTGTGTGTGTCACCGTAGCTCTTGAACCGGTGACCCAAACTATGGGTGCTTTTTTTTTATCTATTATTAAAGGAAATGAACTTTAAATCACATTACGTCCTTAATAACAGCTGCGTAACTTTATGATCATGATAAATTTAGGTCAAATTTGAGACATAAAATAATAAACGCGGAACTTAAAACTTTCTTAAGCTTAAAAGTCTTTAAACGACATTTATTGCCTTATTTGTGTTACTTAATTGCATTTATCACAACAACAAAAACACTAATATTTCGATTCCCTCCCAAGCTTTTAAATTGTCATACGAAATAGACTCAATATCGAACTCTTGGCATTAAAAGTAGCTCGGCTAAAGTTCTCAGAGAAGTGCGCCTTTGTTCAAATTCGACGAGAATGTTGGACGATTAATATTGATTAAAAGTTTAG
Source organism: Acleris cristana (assembly GCA_948252455.1). Taxonomy (NCBI): domain Eukaryota; kingdom Metazoa; phylum Arthropoda; class Insecta; order Lepidoptera; family Tortricidae; genus Acleris; species Acleris cristana. The sequence goes on from OX411794.1 coordinate 7,252,370, forward strand.
CCGAAGTTGCTACTTTGTTATTGCGGTAATCGTCTTAAGTTCGGCTAAATATTCATTAGTAAGTTTGCAATTTTACTTACAGGTAGTGCGCAACAGTTTAGATTAAGGTAAAAACAATATAACTTTTCCGAAGTTATCGTATTGTCAACTAGCGTTAATTATTTACTTGACAGTAATGGCGGCCAAGTTAAAAAAAATATAATAACACGTCAAAGACAATTCGGTTTTACCTAGGGCTGATTTTTCAATCCCCAGATAATAATAATAATAATAATAATATAATAATAAAGTCATTTATTTCAGGCAAGTGTACCCATACATCATTTACAATTTACAAAAAGTGACTAAAAAAAATAAAACAATAAATTACATTAATTAAAATTTAAAATTATATACATTAATGATAAAACTATCCGTCAGTTAAATGTATTACTATCCTTTTCTGAAGTCATATGAAAGAAAAGGACAGAGCTAAAATTTACCTTCCGGATAGCTTTATCTGGGGATTGAAAAATCAGCCCCTACTAAAATAAAGGCCAAGGTGTTCTTGAACGCTACGGCGTAACCATTGTCTTAATTTTAACGCCTCTAAAAATATTTGGAAATTAGAGATAAAGTCGCCACATGATACGGGATAAACCCTTCGATAAAATGACAGCCAATCCCGATGCAACATCCATAAATTTCAATCGTAGAACTAAATATTAATTTATCGAGATTGCATAGCGAGCGTTCGAATGACGCTATTCTACACCGAAAGCCGGTTTACTCGAATTGATCGACGGCACTGTTAAACACTGGTTCAAATGGCTATCACTAAATTATTTGATACCTCAAGGAAAACAAAACGACTAGCACAAATCATGTTTGTAAAGGAAATGGAAAACGAGAAGGAATTAGGTTTTGGGAAACAGTTAGGGATGGAAGATGGCCGATTGAAAAATATCCGGATTTTACTTTTGAGTTAAGTAAGCTTTTACATTTGATTTGTTTTTTACTGTTGATTTAACTTAATGACTTTACAACAAAAGGTTATATTTGAACAACAAATTACAATAAGTATTCAAAATTTACTCGTTATTTTGGGATTAAATGACACTACACTAGTTGTTGGATGTCAGGTTTACTTCATCTCAAATAATCTCTATATCTATATATATAAAAGGCAAAACTGACTGACTGACATATCAACGCACAGCCGAAACTACTGTACCTAGAAACTTGAAATTTGGTACATGGGTTCCATTCATGATGTAAGTGAGCACTAAGAAAGGATTTTCCGAAAATCGACCCCCAACGGAAAGAAATGGGGGGGAGTAGCGGGAAACTAATTCTACGCGTACGAAGTCGCGGGCGTCCTCTAGTGTAAATATAAAAGGCTAAACTGACTGACTGATGTATCAACGCACAGCCGAAACTACTGTACCTAGAAACTTGAAATTTGGTACAGGGGTTCCTTTCATGATGTAAGTGAGCACTAAGAAAGGATTTTCCGAAAATCGACCCCCAACGGGAAAAAATGGGGGGAGTAGCAGGAAACTAATTCTACGCGTACGAAGTCGCGGGCGTCCTCTAGTAATAGTATATACAGTCTAAATCATCAACGTTCCCAAGACGACAAAAATATCTACACGCCTCTATGCCACTAAAAATAAAGTCTATGTATACATATATTTGACGCGATGAGATAGCAACGTTAGTTTAAGCATAAGATAGCCCAACAGTATCGGGTATCCTAGACCGAGAGTTCGTCAACAAGGGCGTCTATCACAGGCTAAGCGAGCGGAAACAGTCCTGGAATAATTATTACTCTACACTAACGTTGAATACCTATTTCGGGTTACTTTTGTTTCGGCGAAATATGTTTGCCAAATGTATCGTTTCCAACCGTTTCATTTGCCAACCAGCGTCGCTGTTGCCTAACGCACTCGCAATCGCAATCGACTTCAAAGTGGAACAATTATTTTCATTTTGTATGCAGACTCACCTTCGACAGTCGTCAAAATGAAAACGATTGCGATTGCGAGTGCGTTAGGCAATAAGCACGCCGCTTTGTTTTCTGTATCCGTAAATATTTCAGGATTTTATTAAAACTAACCTAACCTAACCTATGGGGTTCTACACAATGGTAATGATATAAATCCTGAAATATTTACAGTTGCAGGAAAAAAATTGGGTTGGCAAATGAAAAAGTTGGGAAATGATACATTTGGCAAACATATCTTTGCCAATCGACCTATTTCAGTTACACGCTATAAGGTACACCGACTCACAATCAGTGGTAGTGTTTTTAGTGATGGTAGCATGTTGTGAAAAATCCTTTCGGGTTGCTATCGTTTGTTTGCTTTTGTTTACTTATAGTAAAACTGTGGAAACATACAAGCGTCAAATTTGGTATGATTAAAGTACAAAGCCTGAAAAACAAATGCAACAAAATGTTCAAGTGTGAGTAGGGTTCGCACTGATTCGATTCGAAATCAAATTCAAATCGGAATAAATAATACATACTGAGCCGCGGTACGGAACCCTCGGTGCGCGAGTTCGACTCACATTTGACTTTTTTTTACAATCAGGATATTCTAGCTTTCACATACATACATACATACATACCTTCACGCCTTCATTCCCAGAGTGAGGTAGGCAGAGCTACAGAATTACCAAAAATTTGTTGATAATTCTGTAACCACATTTGGCACAATTAGGCTAAGATGTTTACCAGTGTATTATTGACAGGTTGCAAGCCCATCGCCTAACAGTACTACAAGCCTTTATTCCCTTAGTCGCCTCTTACGACATCCACGGGGAGCCATGGAGTGGCACTATTTTAACCCGAAAACCACACGGGATCACTCAACTTTTCCTCAGATGTTTGACGGGACTAAATAAATTATTTTTATCTTTATCCTAAACATTGAAAAAATTTGTGATGATTTGCTACCAAATCAGTCAGTTTGGCGTGATTGAGCCACAAACACACACGAATCGCTCGTGTGTATTGTGTGTAAAATGTTAATGGAATACCTTGGTTCACGGTGCATTGATGAACTCAATGTATTAGATAGATATTCAATCAGCTATATTATGTATGCGAGAACCATGGGCAGTACCTATACACATTAATTTGCTGAGATGTTTGCTGTGAGGATACCTGGATACGGTTAAACGCTATAGCATGTTACAGACAGTCAGTATTACGACTTACGACCCAAAGTTTGCTATTGAGCAGGAAAACACAAAAGAAGATTGTTGGTCTTACGTATGCAAAAGTAAAGTAATATCGATGTCAAAACTGTAAAAATACGAGATGTGACTCTTCAAAAAATAGTTTACGCACTAAACAAGCGCAGATCGGAGGGCTTATTGTCTAACGCACTCGCAATCACGATCGTTTTCATTTTGAAAATCGAACGCTTGTCTGCATACAAAATGAAAACAATTGCTCCACTTTGAAGCCGGTTGCGATTGCGAGTGCGTTAGAAAATAGCCCCTGAGATCGAAAATAGGTAGTTGCCCCTTCAAAATATTTACAGTGTCATTTGTCACCCCGTGAATCTTTTTGTCAAGCGTGAAGAATGAAATCTTTCTTTTCTCAAGCCATTTTGTTTTATTATTTACAATCCTAGTTTACTTAGAGTTTTGGAATCAGTCTTCAATGTGGCGTTCTTTGACTAAAAAAATAAGAAAGAAAAGACAGTGATTGATGAAGTAGCCATATAGTGGACTCTGTTACAAGACAAGCTCGGGTCAAGCGATGTTTGCCTATGTATAACATGCAATCAGGACGCTTTGAGCTCCGATATGCAAACGAAGCTGCGCCCGAAGATGCTCGACATAGTTCCAAGTGTTCGTCCGACAATGGCACCGGTCTTGTAGGTAACAACGCAGTGATGGGATTTGAAGTGTTATCTCTAGTCCGAATTTTCATTCCTATCTGTTTTATTTGTCCGGATATTCGTAAGTTAATTAATATGTATACATTTTTTGACCGTGACAACTTGGAGTTGGATCACGTAAATTAAATTGTTGATTTCAACTAATAATTTGTGTAAAGAGGTAACAAAAATAAGAAAGCTAGCCAAGTTACGTGTTTTTGTTAGTTTTTACGGTAGCTATTTTACGTATGATTTATTTAATTTTTCATTTAAATTTAAAAAAAAATACGTTACAAGCTAAACTACCACTGAACTAAAGTTTTTTTTATCAGAAATCTGCAATTCTCTAATACACAATTTATAAATGAATTTCTGTGACAGTAATAACACACCAACTATGTTTAATTCATTTCGTTGACCGGCGTCTTACAATTAAGATTAAAAAAAAATGCCAGATAAGTACTCTCTCTTCACGTTTTACACATATGGCAAACCTTCATTGATATGTTACTACGTATTGTTAGCACGGTCATCTCCGATCAACAAATATAAAGTTTAATACATACAAAAAAAATGGTTTATTTATTGCGTACGCAGGGTAGGTGCAAGTTTTTCTTATTCAATGAAAAATATACACCTGTTACCGCCATTCCTACGTCTAACTTTACTTTTGTAAAGCGCGCGGCATCCGACGAGTCAGTTTGAATAGGAACCCCCGCGAGCTCCCCATTGACGTCTTGCACGATCACGTCACGAGTTATCTTTTGTAGCAAGTTTAAAAGCATTGTAAAATTTACAATTTCAATCTCCGTTTTACAGAAGTTTGTTCGAGTTTAGGAAATTGACGTTGTATTTAGATACCAAGTTTTAATTTGACTAAGTTTGGGCATGTTATGATTTTGTGTTGTATAAAATGAGCGGATGCTCGCGATTTTGTATGCGTACAATACGTATTGTTGACATTTCCTTTATTTCTTCCTATATTAATTTAAAACAAAACTTTCCATTGAGATGCAGCACCCATTTTTGGGGTCGCCTACTTATCTTAAAATAAAAATAAGCACGGAGTTTGAAGTTTCACTAACGCCCGCAATGAAGACTATGTCGCTTATACAAGGTGTCCCAGAACTTGACGAAAATATTAAGGGAAATGGAAGCCCATCTTTACCAGTCCAGAATATAAAGATAAAAATATAACGTTTGAATCTGTTAATAAGTTTAGGATTTATTAAGGTTTTATTGATACTGGCAAAGAACACTACCTTGAGGTACACCTTTGCCTCTTGGCAAAAATTACCTATTATTCGTAATTCTAAAAGTTAATATCCAATCCTTAATAACGTGACATGTATTGAATGTCATCATTACTCTAAAATAATAATACATTATACAAGATACTAGTCAATCCATGACCACAGCAGATGCAACTCGTTCGAAACGCAAAATTGAAATATAAATAAAAAGGAAAATATCGACCTATTTGCACGTCTTGTTGGGTGGAGACTCGTTTTAAACTTAAAATACGATTATTTTAATGGGTACGATAACTCGTGACAGCTTTATAACTGCTATAGCTCTGTCCCTGTCTCTCAACCAAAACTGAACTGCTTTATTATTTCATGGTAGCAGGCTTTTTTCCCGACTGTATTGCACTGTCATCGGATTAACTCGCCAAACCTAACTTTAAGTCAAGTTGGACAAAATGGGACTGGATCCGTCCCAAACATTACTAACACACATGGCAATAATTTGCACGAAAAACCCCTGTTTTATTATAAAAACACACACACCCCGAGGCGGGGGATTATAGTAAAAAAATCCTTATGAGATTATTACGATTTATTATATACGATTTGGTACGGAACCCGAAACATAGTTTTTTTACGAATACATTAAAAAACAATATTATAGGTAATAATTTAGTAACGTTTAAGTAAACATAAAATAGAGTTATAGCAATCGTAAGACGGTCGCTATTTAAAGTAACTTACACTTCAGTGAGCCGGCAAGTAAAAACTAAATGCATATGCGGCGTATTCATTTAACGTCCGGATGCACATTGCACGAATGCAATTTTCCTTTGTAATGGGAAAAACAAACTTCACGATAGTTGAGATAGAATTTCTTTCTGATTGTGCACTGCACGGACGGTAAGCTTTAAAGTGAAACAACAGTTATAAAAAGGACTTTTAAAACTTGAAAATTACCCGTGTGGTTGCCAGGTTAGAATAGTGCCACTCCATGACTTCCCGTAAATGTTGTAAAAGGTGACTGAAGGAATAAAGGCCTGTAGTACTGTTAGGCGATGGGCTTGCAACCTGTTACTAATACGCTAATAAACATCTTAGCCTTATTGTGCAAAATGTTGTTACAGACTTATCAACAAGTTTTAAGAGTTGTAGGTAATTCTGTAGCTCTGCCTACCCCACGGGAAGGAAGGCGTGAGTTTATGTATGTAAACTTGGGAATTGGACCGCACAGTAAAAACAGAATAATGAAACAACACATACAGAGGTTGATTAAAAAATAACTACTTGAAGTATACGTTAAGTATGCCCGATAGTGAGATGATTTTGTGGGCCTGGACAGGATGCATACAAAAATAGTAATAATACACTTCGCATTCATAATAATAGTACATTACTTAACAAGGGCTGTAAAAGAAAGAAAGCCCGTAATCGCAGGTATTTGAGACCCGAGCCGTAGGCGAGGGTTGTAAATATGCGATAGAGGGCTTTCTTTTTTACTGCCCGTGATGAGTACACAATTTTACGTCTTCACTTGGCCACAATGCGAGTTTTACCGTGCGCGCAGCGTGCAATAAAACTCACATTATGGCCAGGTGTTACGTAAAAATAATTACATTTATTTCGTATTTATTATGCATAGTAACATTATACCTCGAAATGCGTTATGTAGCATATAAATATTTCGTAACGTAGAAAATCAACCCGAAACGTGGGCGGTTCAAAAGCCTTACTCAAATCCGAGTATGACATTTTATGTGTTAATAAAGAATACCGATTATAATCGGCGGACACCAACTTGCCCGATCTCTAATTATAATGTATTAATGTCAACAAGTAGACACAAATAACGTTGATTCGGACTTCGTTAAATACAAGAACAGTACAGTTTAATATTGGCAAAGTTAGAAACCAGAAGTGACACAGACGGCTGTCATCTCCAGAAAGTGGGATTTCCGTAAAGACTATTGTAAACTGCACAAAGCATCTCGCTAAGATGCAGATCTCTCAGGCGTCGACAATGGCGGGGATACAGTGTGGGCTGACATTGATTTCAGTTTGAAATTAATAATGTACTACGTCATTTGAATTGACTTTCGAGTTTATTGCTGCGCTTCTTCTCAGCATTGGTCACCTCTAGGGAAGCGTTTGAAGATTTTGACGTTTTAAGGCCCCGTGCGGTCCTGCTTACTGAATAAATAAGTTTGAGTTATAGTTATGTTCAAGTTTTGTACGATTGACTACGGGCTTGGGCTTGAATCCTATTAGAGTCAAGGGAGGCCAATCTTCTTCTTCTTCAGGTGCTATCTCCTCCCGGAGGTTAGCGAACCTCATGGCTATCTTGATGGTAACCTATTGAAAAGCTTTTATTCGCCGTTTCGTTTGTCCGAAATTTTTATTTGTCCTAATAACATTTTTCACTGAACCCATTATCTTTTCAGAGATATATCTACAGAACTTGTAGGTTAGGTTAGGTTAGTTTTATAACAATCCAGGAACGTTTAACGGTTTCAGAGAAAAAATATTTTCGGACAAACAAAACAGCGGACAAAAGTTTTTCAAACTTAAGATAGGTAACCATCTTGACCTTATCTACAGTGGCTCTAAATTATGACTTCGTGCTGATTTTGTATATTATTAAGGTTATTTATTGAGCCAAAAAAAGTTACGTCTGCCTGGCGGTCGGCGAACTTGAATTTCTCCTGGATTTTTCAAAATTTACAGACATGCTTATAAATTATTGTATTCAAGTTATGGATTGACTTATTACTTCTGCAAACTCGTCAGTGGCCCCTCGAGTAATGATGTGCTGAGCTAACTAGTTTCCCGTCGCATGACAACGAAACTAGAATCAGGTCAGGTAAGTTAGTGACACTTCTAACTGCCGCGGACGTGTCGCTAGTCGGTTATTATATCCATTAGTTTGCAAGATAAACTTGTATCCGTTCTAGCAATAGATACGATCGATAGGTAACGAGGTCGTTCATTTGAACAAGCGTACGTTTGGCAGGTTTGACTAACGGATCATACACTATCTATCTATTTAAACCATAGAACAGAAAAATCAGTAGAAGTGTCAAGTGGGCGTGTAACGTGTGGCATAGTTATGCGAAGATCCGCATAACCTACCATACTTTTGCCGCTATCCTTATTTCAATATTTCAATTTTTTGATATTTCTAAAATAGGAAATAAATCCAGAAGCATGCCTTATTGTCCTATTTTGAAATGTAAAAACAATAGCCGCACCAAACACATTTTCCATGGTGGCGTATTGTTTTTATGATAGTTTGAGTATTGGCGACAACAGGTCTGATACTAAGCGAAGCTCATGCCACTTCCACTGTTTTTTCTATTCCGTGATTTAAACCGTTACATAAATAAAGGTGCCTATACTTATCATATAGCTTAGGATAGGTAAGAAACAGAAATGACTCCTAAACAAAAATCAATTGTAACTCTTGTCAATTTGTATACGTAATATGAACCCAATGGAACCCAGACCCACCACCCTAATATCCATACCAGTAGGTATAGGCAGAGACCAGAGAGATCCAGACAAACTTCCCTCACTTCCCACGGTGTCACAGTGAGATTATAAAATAATTTGTTTGTCACTTCTTAGGACTTGAAACATAACGTCACTGTGACACAGTTCTATGGTGGGTCAGGGTTCCATTAGGCTGATAGTAAATGTTAGGCTGGTTGGACTAGAACCTGAGAGCTTATTGTCTAACGCACTCGCAATCACGATCGTTTTCATTTTGAAAATCGAAGGCTTGTCTGCATACAAAATGAAAACAATTGCTCCACTTTGAAGCCGGTTGAGATTGCGAGCGCGTTAGACAATAAGCCCTCTGATCGGGTCGTCAATACAATTCTGAAAAGTTGTATTCCAGTGGTTCTTTGATAAGTTTCATAAAAACCAGTTGCACTAATCGAGACTGCTTAGATATGAAACGACTTTTAATGGCCTCGTTAGTTAGGAATGTACAGATTGCTAGCTTAAATCCGTCTGCTTATACTTCGTTCGTTTCTCTTCCTGTGGAAACCGCATTTTTCAGAACTAAGCGTAGCTTAAGTCAATATCCAGCTTGCTGCCGATTCATTGCTTCGCTACTGTGCGCAAGGACAAATCGAGAAACAAACTAACTTACGAACAACACAATAAACGGGGACTAAACGTACGTCATACTCCTATCTGTTGGAAGAATGTTACGTATTCGTAATAAAATAAGACTGAAAGCAAATTCAGACAATGCGGAACAGTTGTCAGTACGTATTCTGTTTGGAGAACGTATGTAAATGGCAGAGTGACGCCCTTTGGGGTTCCATTTTACAGCAGTGACTTGAATGGAATGAAAATATACACCCTGTATTTTTTGATTTAGGTCAATTACGATACATTCAGTCTGTGAGCACTTAAACTGAGCACTCTGGTTTGGACTTCTCTCTCACTCGCTCTTAACAAGAGCGTATGAGAGTAAGTGAGAGAATTAAAAACCCGAAGCACCTTCTAAGAGCTATATCGTACTGTACTTTGTTTAGTACATTTACTTATAGACACTTTTTACTGTAATAATATACAATGTATGATACTCGTAGTTAGAGGAAAGATAATCGGTGCCTATTTGCCTCAGGTTCGGTGTAGTAAGTTGCTTTTCGGTTTTATGGATACAAACTTTATATGTAACTTGATAAATTGACCGACGAATATAATTTAAAACACTTTTTAACGATACAGAGTTTATCAATTTAGTGATAAGTTTAATACCAATACAAAAATATCCAACGCAACGTATCGGTTAATACAAAAAATGGAAAGTGTGTATTTTGTAATTTTAATTGGTTCGATTACCGGTTGAGGTAGGCAATTCTTCAAAAATGAATTTATTTGGAGTTCTAACTTGGCAGTTTTCTTAAATACCTAACTGATCACGTGATATTGTAACATACAGTATAGAAAACTGCCAAGTTAGAGCTTAAAATGCATTAGTCTCTATTAATAGGGTGCCTCTAAAAAATTGAGTGCCCAACAAGACACATTTTCAGACAAAACTCATCTAAATAAAATAATGCTATTGAATAAATAAATAAATATCGAATCTGGTACTACTACGTAATTTTGGTTGCATATGAGAACTTGGCCATTTTTGTTTTTGGTAGGATAACATTAAAGAAGTACTGTATAAGTTTTAACGGTGCTTGAGACATCTATCCGAAAATACTTAAGAGCTTTAAGACTATAGATATTAAAATTTAAATTAATTAAAAAAAACACTCAACATTTTAAATTATCTAACTTACGTAAGTATCACATTTAAACAAGATTTCGGCGGAATGAGAACATGCTCCTAATTTATAGGTAAATCGAATAATGAAAAAAAAAATCGCGGGGGAAGATCTCACACAAATTGACCTAGTCTTAAAATAAACTATAGGCTTGTACTATAGGTAGGTATTAGTCCGCGGGCGAGCTCCGAGAAATTGGGTATTGGGAATAAGACGGGGGGGGGGACTTACGCTCGTCACACAAATATTTGTCCTGGCCGGGAATCGAACCCGGGATGCTAGCGTCGCAGGCAGAGTCACTAACAACTAGGTTAGTTGCGTTGTAATAAATATTTGTAACAATATGGCTGTAAGTATTTCTAAATATTGTCTAAGATACCTGAATGAAAACCCTCAGTGATTAAAATCAATTCACGCTTGCCGACTTCCTTATGATAAGCAGAAATAAATATTGCTGTTGTTTTGTGGCACCGAGTGTCTTGATTCTTATTCGATATTCACTTCCCTCGGTTTACCTGCTTGTTTCGATGTGATTTAGAATAAGTAGTACTTTATCGATGTATTCAAATTTAGTAGGATATTTTGGTTTATATTTGTTTAGGGACTACGTTTACTAGAACTCTAGACCCACTGCGGTACTATCTAGTATAGCTCTGGTTTCTACAAACATTAGAAACAAAGTGCTAAGGATCAACTCGAAAGTTAACTAACCTTTCGAGTTGTCACGGACCAGCTTAGTATTTGTAGAATATTGTTTACTCATACCGTCCGTTCGTCCGTTGTTTATCTGCTTTTAAACCTAGGAAAAATCCAGTTCGTCAAGCTGTTCTATCTAAGTAATTTGTGAATGTTTACAGTTATTCAATCACTTGATGATACTTTTCGTCATCAGTTAGGTACTTTTACGTGTTTTTTTCTCTACTGAGTGTTGTAGGGCATTCTTTTTTTCAATGTGACCATACTCCCTAGCAGTAGCATTTAACGATCCAGCAACGTCTTTTGTCGTAATTGACGTCAATTACACAAATACAAAGTCTTCTGAACGTCAATGAATTCAGTTGGCAACCTAGGGCTTTTGCTTTCCTGGAAGCACAACTTTAACTAAGTCCAACTTCGATCTCAACATCTCGCCTACTAAGCATAGTTCCGGAGTTTGCCGAAATCTGTTAGTTTCACAACTTTAGTTGAATAGTTACATACGAGGATTATATTTAGTAACCTATGGTTTGAAACGGCTTATTTGGGGAATCAACATTCAACATTTGTCAGTTGATGCTTACGAAGCTAGTAGTCCCAGTTTTGATCCTCGGTGTGGGCAAATATTTGAATAAAGAGCACAAATAGTTCCTAAGCACCAAATGAATTCTTAGGAAGTATTCATGCTCTTTATTCAACAAATGTGTGTCAATATTGGAATCTCTAATCGTCATTTGTCCTAATGCCTCATTCCGAATTCTCGTTTATCCTAATGCAATTTTTGCCTGATTTTTTAATATTTTTAGTTTGTTAATACAACCATAAACTAACCTAACCGCAGATATTTTTGGAAAACTTAAAACGTTATCTGACTCAGCTGAAAACCAGTTTATGACAAACAATAATTCGGACAAACGATGCGTTAGGACAAATTTTATTGGGGATTCCGAAGGACACCCCCTTTATTTTGTCTAAGTGTATAATCTTTGTTTCGCATCCATACCACGAGCCTAGAATTAGTTTAGTTTAGGATTAGATCATTTTGTGTAGGTAATAAATAATAATATTAAACCTGCCAAGTTCAAGTTACATACTCTCTTTCGACAGCTCACTTGATCGGGGCGGAGATTCTATACTGTAAGAGCTTTATTGCTTTTGTCGTGATATCGTATTGTCAACGTTACGATAGCGCTTATTTAGTTGTCAGTAATGGCGGCCGTGTTGAAAACAATATGATAATATTTCAAAAGCAATATGGTTTTATCTAGTAGAATAGAGCTGATCGGTATTATATTATCATCAGAAATGTATAATAGAGGACACGTCCCCTATTTCCCGTGTCACGTAAAGTGAAATCCTGCAAATTGTCAACGGAATGTTCTAACCGAATTCAGCAACCCTAATCTGTTCTATATCGGTGCGTTTCGGAAATTGTTACTCGTGGAAATCGAGTAATCTGTCACTGAATTGAAGTTCTATTCAATTCAACTGAACGTTTTCTTCATTGAATGGAAAGACAATATTTTACAAATTTTAAAAGCAATAATGAAATTTCACTCATTCTTTCTAATAACGTTTTTGCATTCCATGTGGTTGTACATATTTGTATTTTAATCATCATTTAATTTAAGAGCTAGGCTTTTGCCATAGTGTTCTTTTATGTTTGCATTATGCTAACTCTACCTTACCAGAAGATAACTAGATTTTTTACGCGTATTTGCTTACGAAAAGATTTCATAACAATATCATTTACTAGGTACCTTTTTTAAATCTGTAGGAAATTGAAAGGATACCAATTACTTAAATCTGAAAACAATGACTTCTTTTAAATTGAACACTTCTCACGGTTCAGTGCCCAAGGGGGAATTTTCAACAGGGTGCTATTCTTATAAATCACTTGTTCGACGCTAATAAATCACTTGTTAGACGATGAAATCGACGACAGTCATGAATTGGTCCATCTGCCGGTAATGGGACCCCGACACGATACGACCTGACTTTAACTTCTACGGGGATTACAATCACAATTGCTTTGTCCCTTACTTGTATTCTAAATCAACTTTACTATAAAAGCATTTATTTAGGGACATAAAAATATTCAAGTTAATATACATAATTACAATACAAAACTAAAATTACAATTTTAAAACTTAATTATATTTTAAAACTAAAGAGGGCCCTGCGGAATCGTCCCGAAGATGCTGGCAGCATTTCCTCGCTGGATAGTTCAACTTATGCGTTGAGCGAGGAAACTGCCAGCTCTTCGGTCACCCGTGACGTCAATGAGCCTCTTCGAAATTTCCTTGAAGAGGCTTTGAGCGCTAGGACCACATGGACCAAGGGTCTCGACGCCGAATGGAACAAACATAATATTCTGGGCAGAGACCACTATATTTGCCTACCTTTATGCTTTCGGCCGCTTCAGCTGCCGCACCAGCCCTGTTAGAGATCCTACTACAATAGTATATTACTTAACAAGGGCTGTAAAAGAAAGAAAGCCCGAAATCGCAGGTATTTGAGACCCGAGCCGTAGGCGAGGGTTGTAAATATGCGATAGAGGGCTTTCTTTTTTACTGCCCGTGATGAGTACACAATTTTACGTCTTCACCTGGCCACAATGCGAGTATTACCGTGCGCGCAGCGTGCGATAAAACTCACATTACGGCCAGGTGTTACGTAAACATCATTACTATTAATTGTATTGTTACGGACATAGATCAAGTTATGATTACCGTCGATCTGGTCATCGAAAGAGTGATTTTTAAGAATAACACCCCTGAATGAAAGCAAATTACGTTAAACATATTCGGCACCAAAAATTTGAATTTGTATTCATTTTCGACGCACCGTAGAATCATGGGCTGTGACAATCCAATTAGACATTGATTTATTGTTTATTGGAGAGAGTGATTAATGGTTTATTATGGTTCAAAATCTTTTAAAAAGTTGAAGATAAATGGGTTTTTAACAGACTATGTTCACTAATACACTGGATAACATCTTAGCCTGGTTGTGCAAAATGTGGTCACAGAATTATCAACAAGTTTTTGGAGTTGTTGGTGAGTCTGTGGCTCTGATACTACCACTCTGGGAATGAAGGCGTGAGTTTATGTTATGTTGTTGTTGTATGTTCTGGAATGCGGTTTGGATTGGGGATTTACTGTTTTTTTTTAATCAAATTAGCAAGACGTGTTTTGTGTATAGGAGATTATAATTATAAACAGAGATTTGCGAAATAGACGGTGCAAATAAAAGCAGTAGAAGGACTATTATACGGGACATGACTGTTACATACTAACGACCCTATTTACAAAGGCAAAATCGTTCAGGAAATGAAAATCTGCTTCGCTGTATTAATATTCTTTCATCGCGTCACATCTTCAGAATATTACTATTGTTCGGCAAGCGAATTGTTATACTCAACAAAGTTATTGAGGAATCTGTTTAAATTGAAATTCTCTTGGTACTCGCTGGCATGACTAGCCTTATGATTATGACATTCCTTCTTCGCCCTTAACCCATTTCCAATCTTAAAGTTACAAATGTCTTTGAGGATTTAGTTTTTTATGGCAAGAAGAAGGTACAGGCGCACTCTGGCCAACTGGGGGGTTATTATGACATAGCTATGCAGTTCATTTTACGGCGAGCGTAAAGGACAGAGCTATAGCAGTTATATAGCTCTGTCCTTTTCTCTCAGCGTAAACTGAATTGCAAAGCTAGGTCATATAATAACCCCCCTGATGATAAGTGGGATCTCAAGACTACAATCTCAAAACTGCGACCCTTTAACTTCAAATGCGTTGCCAACCTGAGACCTAATATGGAATGCCTCTATATATGCTAGTAATTTCACCGGTGGTTTTATTCCCACACCGGAACACAACAATGCGAACTCTGATGCTGCTTGGCGGTGGGTTAAAAGGTATGATGGTAGCGCTCTGGAAAGACCCAGACTGTTTTCATACAGATTGAGGTGTTTACGTTATCTATGATGTATTTACATCTGTGACTTAAACAATCTATGTAGTGAACTCCGTCCAACCATATCCAGGCATAAATTTAACGTCGTTATACATCCACCATAATTATGTTAATGCGTGTTAAATATGAAATATATCATGAACAATTCTTCGCAGAACATCAATCACTCATACGGGAGTGACTTACCGCCTCCTTTTCATGAATATTCAAATCAGCACGATTGGAATTTGAATGCCAATGGCTCCACGGAGAACATTGGCTTATACAAACTAGGTGCTACCTGGAAGGTTCGGCATATAATAATCTCGACGTGTTATAATGGTAATTACTATTGAGATGCTGAACGTGGAAGTGAATTTTCGCTTTTTATTTCTTAATAAAGTGGGGACCTGTTTTATGGTTATGTTTTCTTTAAGCGTGTTTAGTTCTTGCCGTTAGTACTGGGTCAATCAATATTGCTTTTGACGTATGTCTTTTAACTCGGCCGCCATTACTGTCAAGTAAATAAGAGTTGTAACGTTGACAATACGATAAAATGCCAAAGGTCATATAAATATCAGGTGACAATGTCACATCAATTGACCTAGTCCCAAACTAAGCTCTAGGCTTTTACTATAGGCACTAGACAATGATTTAAATACTTACATAGAGAAATATACACTTAAATACATTGAAGACATACATGACGCAGAAACAAAATATTTGCGCTCATCCCACAAATATCTGCCCCTACCGGGATTTGAACCCAGGACCGCTAGCTTTGAAGGCAGGGTCACTACCAACTAGGCCAGCGCGTCGACAACATGGTTTTACGGTGTTGAATAGCGGCACCATCTCTTACATTAGGAACTTATATCATTTTAAACTAACGCCGTACTCAGACACTTTTTAGAGACAAATATCTCGTTCTTTTTCATACTTTTAGTAACCGTCATAAAGAAAATGACTTAATCGTCATGAACTGTCTCTAAGTGCAATCGTAAGTGTACGTAAATATATCAAGTGTAAGTTAATTGAAACCTGACATATTTATAAAGCGACAAGAACTCTTAATTAACTAAGCACTTGTCGATCGACGACTCAGTAAATATGTACCAGTTAGATTTCCATGCAATTTTTTTTTTTAATTCCTTTTTTTTAATCACTATGGGTGGGTATGAGGTACCTAAGTGCTAAATTTACTTTTATCTTAGATCTAAGGGAATGCAACTTAAAAAAAAAATCTTACATTTTAGACTTCGGTACTACATTTATACATTACAAATACATAAGTTCGATGCGTGGATGCGTTAGTTCGTTCATTTCAATTACGGCTATGGGCTTTAAAGCAAAATTACCATGATGGCGGTCAATTCCTCTGTGTGCTTGTTTGATAAGTGTCGTAGATAAGTGAATGAATATTTATCGTTCTATACAAAGAAAGTACTAAGCGCCAGTACTGATGGCAAGAACTAAGCTCGTGTAAACTCAGCATCAAACGTAGATTGAACTCTTTTGTTCCTTTCAAAGAAAATATTATGGAGTTTTCGATTATTAAACGTTTTCTATTTCCGCTCAATATTTATAAGAGTAAATGTCAACTTTTACAATTAATATCATGTAAAATGTTTGGAATCGTTTGTTATTTCTCTCGAGACGATTAACGATAGCAAAGGCAACGACGAACATACTTATCTATATAATAAAAGGCAAACTTGACTGACTTATATATCAACGCACAGCCAAAACTACTGTACCTAGAAACTCGAAATTTGGTACAGGGGTTCCTTTCATGATGTAAGTGAGCACTAAGAAAGCACTTGCAAAAATCTACCCTCAACGGGATGAAATGGGGGGAGTAGCGGTAAACTAATTCTACGCGTACGAAGTCGCGGGCGTCCTCTAGTAGATTAATAAATATCTATCTAAATATATAAAAAAAGACTGAGTGACTGACTTACATATCAACTCACAGCCCAAACCGCTGGGTCTAGAAATTCCAAATTTGGCACGTAGGTAGGTTCCTTATGAGGTCTAGAGGTGCACGAAGAAAGATTTTTTGGAAATTCATCCCCTAATAGGTTAAAATAAGTAAGAGGAGTAGTCGCTACGTCCTGCAGAATATGTATATAGAAAACACCAGAGACAAAAACAATTACTCGCGCTTATTTATCACACAAATCTTTGCAATCTGGTCCCGGGTTTGATTCCCGGTATGAGCATATATTTGTGTGATGAGCACGAGTATTTTTTTCTGAGTTTTGGATGTTTTCTATGTATTTACGTATGTTTATTTTAGTATTTATATCGTTGTCCCATATTACAAGCCAAAAGCTTAGTTTGGGAATAGGTCAATTTGTGTGTGAACGTAACTTGTTTTTTTTTAATGCGTTTGAAACGCCGCAAATACTTACTTTATAATTATTATAATATGGGATTTTTTTTCGATTAAGTACATAATTATAATGTGTAAATATCGTGAAAGTTTAAGAAAACCTATTTTTTTAATTTGTCTCTATTTTAACTATTATTAGTTTCAATGAACAATTCGCAGTGAGCTCCCGTTCAAGGAAGCTCTAATGCTGATCGTATCCGACTAGGGTGCGACCCTGGTAGACCCAAACGAACGTATCGGCTTTAAGAGCCACTTAAAATCGGGTCGTAATAGCCAGGGAGCCGGTGGTGGAAAAAAATAACCATTTATATGTACGGCTGAAACTGAAGACGTGGAGGGGACGTTATCGTTTAGAAATCATTTTCATGAACGTGTTGGTATTATTTAATAGTAGCTTCTGCCCGCGACTTCGCCCGCGTAGATTCCGATTGTCGTTATTCCATCGGAATCTTAAAAAAAATCCGGGATAAAAAGTAGCCTATGTCCTATGTAGTAGTGTCCTATGTGTGTATTATCCGGGGAATAAGCTCCATTTCAAATTTCATCTCAATCCGTCCAGCCATTGCACGTGCAATGTACACGTGAATTAAGTGAACAAAAAAAACCTAAGTCTGAACTGTTAATAATCATTAGTAGAGCTATTAGAGGGCACGGGTAAGCGAGAGGGAGACAATAATATCCTTACCACGCTCCCGCGCTCGGCTCGATTTTTAATAATATTCGTATATACTAAGAAATAAAGCTAAATTCCTTCTACCTACGAGTTCTCAGTGGCTCCGCTACCGAGTATGCTCCGCAGCGCAGCCACAGTCCATACTCATTATTTCGTTTCCTACATTAGAAAAGGCTGTATGGACGTTACCTTTGAATAATTTAGTCAGTAACGGAATACTTCATACGTACTTTTGCTTTGACTCCAACGTACATTCAAGAACCATTCAAAGCGCCTGGTCGACGAAACTGGGGACCAAAATGCCGGGATTAGCTTGGCACTATTATTAAACATTTCTATTCAACGTTGCAATGCTGCCAGCTTTTTGGGAAAGATGGCCAGTCGTAGTGGTTTGTTAGATAACTGTAGTTTTAGGTAAATATAGGAGTTATTTGAGATTTTATTCATGGTATAAAAAGTCGCTTCCCGCCATCTGTTCCTCTGTATCTTTCAAACTATGCAACGGATTTTAACGTGGTTTCCATAATTAGATAGAATGATTCAAGAGGAAAGTTTTTATGTATAATAAATTTTGGGTTATGTACGGGTGTTGCCAAAAAACTGGCATAAATCGAAGCGAAGCGAGGGCGGGTCGCTAGTTAATCTACTTCTTTGAAGTCGGTTGAAAAATAGATGTCATATCTTATTTGCGCTACATTAAGGCTTATCCGCTCTTTAAACACATTAAAAACCTTTTAATGAATGTTTATAGAGCGTGTATTGACATTCCGTTTAAATTTAGCGTCAATAAACAAGAGCCTGTGTCAACCGCGCCAATGAAAATTAATGTTTTTAATTACGCAGTTGTTATTTGCGAAGCGTGTCATTTCATTAATGAAGCTCGTTATTTAAAAAAGCTGTTTCATTATTTAACAACGTGTCTTTTTGAAATGTATATTATCTTAATTATGTTACAACTGTAACAAGAAAATTGTGCTTTTTTTCAACAATGTTGACGTTGCTACAGAATAACTACCAGCCCCTCTATTTTAGGCGGTAAAATCTAAATCGTATTTGACCTGTTACGGTATTGTTTTGACGTCAGCCGCCATTACTGTCAAGTAAATAAGACCTATCAAAGCGTTGACAATACGATAACAGATCAAACACAATATGGTTTTTAGCGCCTAGAATACCCGCCCCTGTTATGGTATTGTTTTTAACTCGGCCGCCATTACTGTCAAGTAAATAAGACCTATCAAAAAGTTGAGAATACGATAACAGGGCCGGTATTTTAGGCGGTAAAAACGATATCGTAGTTTACCTGTTATGGTATTGTTTTTGCGTCAGCAGCTATTACTGTCAAGTAAATAAGAGCTATCAAAACGGTGACAATACGATAACAGATCAAACACGATATGGTTTTTAGTGCCTAGAATACCCGCCCTGCTATGGTATTGTTTTTAACTCGGCCGCCATTACTAAGTTGAGAATACGATAACAGGGCCGGTATTTTAGGCGGTAAAAACAATATCGTGGTTTACCTGTTATGGTATTGTTTTGACGTCAGCCGCCATTACTGTCACGTAAATAAGAGCTATCAAAACAGTGACAATACGATAACAGCTCAAACACGATATGGTTTTTACCGTGTTGAATAGAGGCCCAGGTCAAAACCGATATGGTTTTACCGTGTTGAATTAGGCCCAGGGGCCTTATTGTACTTTGGATTAGCTGACTTTGCTTTTATATAATAAAGTCGTAGGTATTGTTGGCGTCATGGTCCCTCTTTAAAAGTTTACAATATAACTACAATTGTACACAAAAGCAAGACAGGCTAAAGGTAAAAAAGGTCCAGGAATTTTGACACTTTTTTTACTGGCAATACTTGCCTAAATAAAAAGAGTTTAATGTTAAGAAATCTAGCTAGGTAATATTATAGGTCTATTGATAGAGGGACGTTAATTGTGGAGCATAGGTACTTGTCGCTGTTATAATATATTACAGGGTGTCCAGCAATAGTCTCTGTTTTTGAAGAACTCTGTTACGGTCTTTAGTGATTTCAATTTACTAAGCCGCGTCTCACAACTTCATTTGACTTAGCATGTTTGCGTAAATGTACAGTTGTCCAATAAAAATGTCAGCATGGTTGAACTTTGATAAATATTTTATTGACTTAATTATAGTTAGGTATCAGTTTTTGATTTATTTGAACAAGGCAAGTTAAGTTCACCCTCTATATTAGGTACATACATCGGTACATACCTACATAAAGTGCTAAACATTTTCGTTGGGGTACTTTAGGTACATTCAATATAACATTTTAGTTGCGACTTTGTGGAATAATAGTACACATTTATAACACAACTTAAACATACATTAAATGAGCTTTCTGTATATAGAAATGTACTAACACGTATTAAACTAGACTCCTAGATTTCTTTTAAACGTCTTGGTACTTAAACGCAGTGCTTTTAGTTACTTAGTTCCAGTGAAATGGTTGTGCTTAGCTACAGCGTGCTCTAAATTAACTAATCGACAACGTTCTCTACTCCGCTGGGTTAAATATTCACTAGAGCAAGATTTACAACACCGCACTAGTCTTGTGATGGAGTAAGTATTTTTTGTAACTAATATTATACAGGATGGGACAGATTTTAGTAAAAAGTTGTACAATAATTTAATAGTATTAAATATTTTTTCATAACTGTATAATATTAGGGTGTTTTTGTCTGTCAGTCATTAACAAAACAGTTTAATAAACAAAACTCAAAAGAACTTTTCTATATAAAATCGATATTGTCCTGAAAATCTAAATAAACGTAAAGGTCCCAACAGATGGCACATCCTTGTCCGAAGGCGGATGGCGGCAACTTGCCAACAATATTAAGGCGTCGCTTTGTTAAATGCAAATTAACTTGCGTACTCGAAATATACGGGTTCTGAAAATTGCGTTCTCCAATTAAACGGGGTGTTCTTGGTTCATTTAGATCTTTAGACAAATCTATAACAATTGGTTATCTGCATTAAATTATATTAACAACAGAAGTAATCGTAAACTATATTAAAGCGAATAAAATTCGCCAGTCTTAGGTAGGATTCGAACTAGAGAATGCAATTTTACCGGTTATTAACCGTTTTTGTATGAAAATAACCGGTTAAAACTGGTTATAACCCGTTATTTGCATTCCTTAATTCGAACCTACGTCTCCTCTGGTTCTCCAGGCCGATGCAGGCGCATTACCACTCGCTTTAATATAATTTAGAATTTCTTAACAGACGTTTCTGTTAAATTAAAAATCTTTAGAAATAATCTTGCCTAAAGGACCAATACTTTTCTCTCCATACTGTATTTTTAATTGTTTATAAAATACTAGCGACCCGCCCTCGCTTTGCTTCGGTTTATGCGAGTTTTCTGTAACACCGGTACATAATCCAGAATTTAAATACATAAAACCTTCCTCTTGAATCACTCTATCTATTGATGAAAACCGCATTAACATCCGTTGCGTAGTTTGAAAGATCTAAGCGAAGAGACGGTGGGAAATTACTTTTTTTACAACTATACAGGGTGGAAAGTTGAGATGGGGCAGTAAGGGCATTTCTAATATCATAATTGCAGTTTTCTCCATATTTAATGATCTTAAAGCTAAAGAAAATTTCACTTTGTAACCAATTATGCGATTGAAATTGTACCTATTTTGTAAGTTAGATTGATATTGTTATTTTCCACCAAATATGACAATTGTATGTGTGTGATTGAAGCATCAAATAAACGTTTTATCTATCTATCTATCTATCTATCTATCTAATTACCCTACGAACTGTATGGAAAAAGTTTTTTTTGATTTGTGGGTTTTCTAGTACTCTAACCTTAGTTGCTCTCAAAGAGTGTTTTAATCCTTGATAGAAATGGGATCGATTGGCATTAAAAAAAGAAAACTCAAATCTGACGATTTTCTCGCTGACTGTACATTTTATCAAAAATCTGTGAATGTCAATTTTTATTACTTAAAAAGTTAGTAAAGGTCTCCAAAGAGCATTTTCACGTAGCAGCAAGGGATCTAGTAGCTGCCCTTACTGCCCCATCTCAACTTTCCACCCTGTATAAAGATGTATACTCGTATTGTTTGACCGTTTAAGTATTCCATCTAATATTGCTGTCTCAATATCTACAACGTAAACGGTTCCGTATCAAAACGCCTAAAATTAATAAGCCTAATGTATCATAATCCCTAAAAGTTCACCTAATGGTTTTTTTCCTGAAACCGTAAACTTTCCAAGATTTTTTAAAAAGCCATTGTATGCAACTCTGGATAGGTTAGGTTTGTTTTGTAAAAATCTTAAAAAGTTTACGGTTTCAAAAAAAACCATAACGTATTATGAACTTTTAGGGATTATGATACATCAGGCTTATTAATATTAGGTGTTCTGATACGTAACCGATTTGAATGCGCAAAGAACCATTTTAATACGGATTCTTTTCCATTTGACTTCCTCATACTTTTCGCAGGCACCAACAATGTTCTGATAAGAACGTAGCCATGTAATAAATTTCAATTTTCAGGGATAAATCGGATTCCTTTTTTCTTGCCTGTTATTATTTCAAGGGCAGAATGTTCAAAACGATCGGCAATAAGCAATGCCTTCATGCCTCGCTGGCCTCCCCAAAATTGGAGTAGCGTAAACATATTGGATAATTTTATGCTTTGCCGTTTAAGCGCTGCCGCTTTTTTTTCATTTTACACGTGATTCTTTAAAAGTGTTGTTCTATTCCGTTTTTGGTTTTACGTTTTATTATTTTGCTTTACTTAACTGCAAATACATTATATTTAATCTAAGACCCTATTACTAAAAGACTAGAATCGACTTTGATGTTTTTTACAAATGGAAAAAGAGACTTAACAGATTCCTGCATCACTAAAATGATCTTTGTCAAAATCTTGGACGACATTCTTCCAGAAATAAAATGAATTAAGTAAAAACGAGAACCGCAACAAAATATTGCAGTTCTACAAAAATTTAATCTTTGGTCACAGCTTTGGCTCAGAAAGCCAATATTACTGTTAAAAAGGTTCAAATTAAATGCACATTTAAAAACATTAATTGCCTTAGCTTACTTATACAGTCAAACCAGAACCAATTTCCTTCGCTTTATTCAATAATGGTCCATTATTAAATGCATTGGCTTCAAAGGCATAGCCTTTGAACTATCCCGTTTCCTGCTTCACCTGGCAAAGTAAATCTTCTTTGATATTCATTTCTTGTTAAAGCTTACTTATATTTGCATTTCTCGTGCACTCGTTTAAACTTCCATTAATTGCATACGATAAAATTTCAGTTCAAATGTTTTTGGCTGTTATTTCCGACTGAAATCACTTTATGCTTCTTTAAAAAAAATGTATTTACATTTATTATTTATTACATTACTATCTTTATATTATTATCTTGTTTCATCGTTATCATCATTTTAGGCGAAAGACGTCCACTGCTGGACATACGCGTCCCCCAAGGTGCCACAAGGGCCGGGTCTGCGTCGCTTGCATCTATCGGTTTCCCGCAACCCCAGCCACGTCGTCGGACCACCTTAGGGCCATGCACTACGCTAACTAGCGTTTCTATTCGCGTAACCAATCGCGTTACTGGTAGAGCATGTTACTTTTCGTATCACGTCATCTACCAGTGACGCGATTGGTTTAAACACGAAACGAATAGAAACGCTAGTTAGCGTAGTGCATCTTGGCAGGGCCCTCTTGTTGGGGGTTTACCCACGCTGCGTCTTTTGGTACGCGGACGCAACTGGAGTAGTCTTCGACGCCATCGAAAATCTATTCTGCAAGCGATTTTATTTGATCTTTTAATAATATTAATGCCGCAATTTGTAAATAAGCCTAGGTGTTAAGAAAACAAAATAAAGTGGGTTAAACATGCCATATTTCAAAAGAATAATGTTGAAGTGTTTTGTAATATTTTCCACTATGGGACGAAGCTTAACATGTGTGAACGCACCACAAGCAATTTACTTATTGATCCGTCTACAAAATCAACCCTTTTGATTTATAGAAAGTCCATGTTCTGATACCTCAAATACACTTAACACATAATATTTCGCCCCTTATTAATTCCCGATCCCCCGGTAAATTAACCACGTCTCAAGTGTTTCATTATTCTTGTTAATTCCCCACAGCTTGGGAATAATAAAATTTCCGGGTCCCCCAAAAATCGCTTCAACATAAAGATTATGATAATCCACTTGGGCTGGTCTTGTTTATTTTCACTTAGCACAGAATTGTTTCGTTTCGGATGAGTGTATAAGATGTTAAGTGGTGTTAAAGCGTTTGGCTTCCGATTTACAACCGAAAAAACAAACAAATAAAGATAAGCGGACCAGCGATTCTCAAATGCGATACACGCGTTTTGCCTAAAGATTCGTTTAAACCAAAGAAAAAGGTTCAGATAGGATTTAAGAGAAATTAACTGATTATTATAAATACATCCGTACATTGTACTAAGCCTATGCAACGCACTATATACCTACCTATTTTACTTATTATTAGGTAAACTATGCTTTGTCACTTTCTTTCAGATGCAAATGTCACAGTGAAAGATAAGAACAAAGCATATTTTAAGAATATAGTTGGCTATTGCGTGTTTAAATTATAAGTACAAAAGTATCTCTGATTGTGTTTGTTGTTACGCTTTCACAGCTAAACCGCTGAACCGAATTTAATGAAATTAAACGGTACTTTTTATCCCGAAAACATTGGCAGTTCCCGAGGGAATAAATAAAAACGACATAGATCTTATGGACGGAGTCGTGGGCATATAATTTTAAAACAACAACTTTGTAGAATAAACTACTACACTACCTGTTGTCTACAAAAAACTAATTCAATCCATAGCAGCTTTACAACGAAGTCAATTACGGACCTGTGGACACCGCTGCGCCCCCATACGCCTCTGAAGCCTTTCACATTCCATAAAAGGAATACACAATCTTAGCTTATTAGCTGAAGCACATTTGACTCTTTCTTGTTCGTGTTAAGGTTGTATTTACTGAAGCAAGTATGCAGCAGCTACGCCTTTTTCTCCAAGAAGAGCGGTATTAATAATTCCCACAAGATCTTCATTTTGCAGTTGCGATAGTGCATCAGCGTAGGTCTCCTTTAAAAGCGGAATAATTTAAACTTAAGAACGTAAATAAAGAGTTTTATATTTATATTTATAGGAAGGAGAAGGCAAACCAGTTCACGCCACTTGATATTAAGTGTGACCTAGGACTCATAAAAAACTGCACCCTCAAGACGATAATTCTAAGACTGTAAATCCGTTGTCAACCCAAAGAACTACTAAGGTGGGATGCCAGTAATTTTTGAATAAATTTTGAGTCTCTGTGAAACATGAGTTATTTTTTCTTCAGGATTGTGGCTGATAATTATTGCCATTTAGAAATCAAGTATAGCATCACGTATCAATATTCTCAATGGTACCTATATGAAAAACTTGAGGACGCCCGGGACTTTGCTTCCGTAAAATTAGATTCCAATTTCGTGGAGAAATCCTTTCTTATTGCACCTTAGGAATATTCCTTCCAAAATTCAAGTCCTTTGGATCAGTAGCGGTTTAGGTTGTGCTTTGTCTGTCAGTTTTATCTTATCTCATGTATAGATAGACAGATAACAAATAAATGCTTATACCTTAAACCAATACAAAGCAAGTAATCTGACTATTAGAAAAGAAACAGACTCATTGACTCGTCTGTACAATCATGAAAAAACATTTTATGAGGCGTTAAAAAAATACTCTCGGAAATTTACTCATTCCGCTCGAAGTCGCTCCATACTCACCGCAAACTCTTAATACACCCACGTCTCTGTTGCTCTTACCTTAAAGCTCCGTGTGTGAGGGAAGCAGTTGTTAAGCGATGGTCTGTAATTTTTCAGTAGTGGTTAATGGGAATGGCTGATATAAACTCGACTTGAAGTTGAATTTACGTTGCAATGTATTTCAGTTTCAGTTTCAGTTGTATTTATTTAGCCATGAATTGTATAGCAGACATTGGAACCATGTTTGAGTAATGGAAAATTCAATATAGGTGTCTTTCTCTTAGTGTTTTTGTTTCTCTTAAATCTAGTCAAGATGCAGTTCTGCTCACGTCTCTGATTTCTATCCAGTATTGTCGATTTTCGAAAATCTTGAGTTGACTAACCCCCTGGGTCAATATTACTTTACTACTAATTGCATACATTGCATGCATACATAATATAAAATTTGTATTGGTCACATGGTGTAACAATAGTAAAATTGCTTTAGACTTTTCTAAAGATTATTCTAGCGTAAATTGGATGGAAATCTCTGTTTTTTAATCCGTCAAAAGTAGGTAATAAAACAAAACAATAGTTATATTATTTATTTATTTAATTATAATCTCTATTTTACCTTTAAAAGAGGAATTCTTGTATATATTATATATTCTGAATCTCAGAAACGGTTCCAACGATTTTCATGAAATTTAGTATGCAAGGGGTTTCAGGAGCGATAAATCAATCTAGCGAGGTTTCATTTTTAGAAAACTTCCCAAAAAAATACAGTCATCCAGGTACTTTTAACTATGTGTGCAGAAGAAGTATGCCTTTATTGCTGTTGAATATACCCATGAGTTTGCCGCCTAATAAGACGGAATGCGAGTTCTCGCGGATATGAGGATGATCTGGTTGATCAACTAATTGTTATTGGGCTTAATATTGCCAAACATAATTTAACAGTTAAATGATTTTACTCGATTAACGACAGTTGATTGAACAGCGTTGCCTGGTTACTGCATATACTTCGAAACTTTCTGATTAATTTTTTGTTATAGGAATTATTCAACACTTTTTTTTTTACAGCTTCAATAAAAGCTCTTTCGTCTAGTATCTAACAGTTGAGTTTTTTTTTTGAATAGCTATAATAATAACCAAGATTAGTTTCTATCTCTTTCTAGCAAAACAGAATTGAACATAGAGTTTATATGGTCTACAAGTTACTTGACGTCACAGTGCATATCGAATCACTGTCTATTCCCTGTCTATTTAGCAGTTTAAAATGCTTGTATCATCCGTATTTCTCGCCGATTTTAAATTTTATTTCACTATTGGTGATCTCTTTTACGGTATTTTCATACTTTATTGAGATATGCGATGTAAAAAATCTATGGAAATTCCCTATTGTATTGATGGACTGTGTGAAAGATGATATGGCTCGAAAGGGAGTGACTACCTATATGACGACTGATTTGCGCCGACACTAAATAAGTTGGGATAAGGGCAGAAGAATAATGATGGTGATGATCAATGGTAATAGCCAAGATAGTGACAAAGCACTTAAGTGCGCAGCTACTTATAGCCCGACCGCACAGTCGAGTTCATATGTATGGTACTTTAGTCCCTTTTCAATTTAATCGCTGTGATAATTTATATATGGTAGTTTAAACTTGACATTAAATAGACAAGGTACTAAATTGTACACATATTAATGAACCTACAAAGAGTAAAAACTTTCTCACATTCGAAATAAAATAAAACGCCTGTATATACTCGTTCGGCATTTGCAGCAGGTAATATATTTCAGCTTCCGCCGGAAACGATTCAGTAGCTTTAATCCACGGCACACGTCACATCCGAGTGTAAAGTGCTATAAAAAGTTATCAACTTTAAGACTCAAGTTAAGAGAGGTGGCGAAAGTGATATTAACTAAAAACTTTCTCAAAAATCCACTTAAAAATAGAATACTAAGTAGCAATCTAGCTGGTCCGTGCAATACGAGTATTGTATAGTAACAGAAGACGATCTTCTTCGTAAAGTAATTCTTTATTTATTTTATTTGTGTCAAGGCTACCTACCCGCTGTGCCCGCAATGTCCAGACACCACTCAAGTGTATACCTATTCTTCCCGTTTTAAATTTCTTTGTTTGCGAATTAAGTACAACATTCGCAAATGTTACGCTTAACGTTAAACATTATGCTTGTACTATGGTACCAGATACCGACAAACATACTTAATAGAGAAATATGTAGGGGTCATTACACAAATAGAAGCCCATACCGGGAATCGAACCCGGGATTGCTAGCTTCGAAGGCAGGTATTCCCGAAGCACGTAAACAAAATCTTAATTTATTTCTTGCAATCAATAGTACTCATCGTATCAAGTGATAACTTATTAATTGACGAAACTTTAATTTACATTACTGGTTTTACATTATCCGCTACTGCTTTTTATCTGCGACAACGGGCAAACATCGCATCTAGCTAGAACCACACTATAAAAATGCAAGTACATTTATAAGGTGCGAACGTAGACTGAGCTGCGGACATTTATTCGGGAAATGCTCTGTTGCGAGAATAAATCGCAATGTTAGATCAAAAAAGTATCAACTCAAAATAAAACTGTATTTCAAAATAAACTTTAATACAACATCTATGAACTTGAAACAAAACTAGAAAGTTTTTCGAGTTGATACTTTTTTGATCTAATAGTGAAAAATCCAAGCTTTTGTTCTTGTGCTTCGCGATGCACGAGCGGTCTACGGTATTACTAATTTAAATGTTTTGAAAAGCATTCTGCTTCAGATTTAAAGCTTGTTTCAAAATAAATAGAATAATTTAAATACAACTAGACTGAATTTACCTGTTAGTAATGATGGGTAGTGGAAAATACTCGAGTATTTGGCGTATCGGGGGCTAGGTGAGTATTTAGCTTTTGCACAAGGAAGATTACAGAGTTGATAGAGGTATTTCGTATACTCGTATTCCGGAACAAGTCTGTATTTTTACTTAACATCGATATACTTCATGTCCCTCTTTATGAATCATATTTTAATGGTTTTTATCATGGAAATACTGTGTTAAAAATGTCCTCTCTCGCCTTTCCAGCGGTCATCACATGCGTATTGAACATGTTCAAAATATTTTTATTTAACAGTAGGTAAAAATAAATGGACCTAGGTCCAAACTAAGCACGCTAGTAAAATCATACTAATGAGTACTAGACAATCATAAACATACTTATATGAATAGATAAATAAATACTTAGATGTATACATAGAAACCACCTAAGACTCAGAAACAAAGTACCTACTCGCGCTCATCACAGAAATATTTTCCTTGACCGGGAGTCGTACTCGGGACCACTAGCTTCATAGGCAGGGTCACAACCAACTAGGTAAATCCATTATTAAGTACTTACTCGTCATAAAACTTAATTCAATAGAAGAACTTGCAGTCTTTCACAACCTCAGTAGTCCTAGACATTCTACGATAGTTATCGTCACCGAAAATGACGATGTAGAATATGGCAATGATGTTATACGATCGATGTAAGCTACCGGACGGTAGCGTCGAGCGCTCATGTCAATTCTATATATTTCGTCAGTTTTCGAGAATCGTTTAAATTAACGTTATGTATGTTGTCTAGGACCCACCGGTGATAATTAGCCTTAACAGTCTAATCACAGACCTATGTTTTTTTTTTGTAAATTGGCATCTTTAGTTCTCTTTTACACGTCAGCAATATGGACTGAATCTACCAGCACTTCGGAAAAGACCATCATTACAGTAAAGAAGCGCCGCAAAAACCTCTAGCGCAAGAAAATACAATCACACTTAAAACTAAGTAAAATCAGTAAAAGTAGTAAAAGTAATAACTAAAGTTAATTGAAAAACAAATAAAAAATCTGTTGAAGCATCACCAAATATATCAGTAGCGAGATGCAAGCAAGTGAATAGTTTCATGCTTCTCTGCCTGGTCAGGTGCAAAGGTGTTATCAAAACCAATTTGAACAGTCCGATATATTAAAGTATGCCCACAGGCAACTTTCCGCAATGTGTCTATTTTAGGCGGAACTGGCTGTTTCCAGTGAAGTTCCATTCTGTTTCATTTGCATTAAACAAAGTTTCGGACGCTGTCTGAATATTGAAGCCGTCGGATTGTCACTTGCAGTGTGTGCTGTAAGTAAGCTAATATTGTTTATTTATTTAGATTTTGTTACGTAACTTTGTTACCAATGTTTCTCTTTCTGTTATTTATACGCTGAAGAGAAAAATAACGGGTTATTTTGTAAATGATTTTAGCACAATAACAATATGTTATTTTGCTTGCAAAAACGAGTAGAACACACACACACATATTGTGACTCAGTTCTATGGTAGAATACAGTTGCATTTACTGATCGTACATTAGTACGATCAGTAAATGCAACTGTATTCTACCATAGAACTGAGTCACAATGATTTGATTGACAATTCTTACGATTTGATTTATAACTTTACTGTGATACAGTTTTTCGGTGGGCCAGGGTTCCATTAAGCCAATTACATTAATTAATTCTGGGCAAAATCTGGTTACAAATAAACATCTCCTATTTTTTTTTAAATATCTTAAGCTTCAAAATCAGCCGGTAGCACCAAATAAGTAAAAAAAAAAGTTAATAACCTAACTGTCTATTGACAAACTGGCGTGGACCTCCTAGTATTCATTAACTTGTGACTCCTCCAGCTGTTAGTGTTATCAAGGTCTAAGTTGAAGCTATATAGGTAACTTAGTCTAGGTAAAAAAACGGGTCACTTCGCAAAGAACTTCAGTAGGTACAACACAAACCCTTTAACTTTGCTTCTGAGTATAATTTTTCGCACAACGAGTTAACTATTTTATATAGGTACTTAGTTTTCCCTGAGCACCACGTGCAAGGGATTTCGACCCGTACTAATATAATTAAAACGCCCAAAATAGAATCACAAACACGCCGAGTCAACATACACATTAAGATACATTTAAACCCACGCTAAAACTTAATTAAACGAAATCAGGGCACATCACACGAAGCTGATCAAATAACGAATAAAGAAAATGGAGAAGAGAACGCGTTGGTAGAAGGAAACGTGGCATAAGAATTACAGGATGTTTCTTAACATGGCTTACTGGAAACTTATTTGAAAGTAAATAGATAGCTATTATGCTACTATCCATTTGTAAATTAAAATGGATAGTAGCATATAACAGTGTTCTGATTTCATCCAAATCCGTCCAACCGTTGCAGCGTGAATGAGTGACAAAGAAACGCTTCTAACTTTCACATTTATAACATTACATTACATATGTATATATTTATATATAACTTTTGCCTGCGATGTCGTCAGCATAGATTTCGATTATCGTTATTCCCTCTCGAACTTTAAAATAACCTATGTTCATCCAAAACTAACTCACAAACTTTCGCATTCATATTAGTGGTATTTCCTCTCTTATTACTTAACAAACATATCGTACCTACCATAGTTATACGACTTGATACGCCAACAGCCGGTGGAGTAAGTGTTAGGAGCATCCACGGCAAATTGAATACAAGCAGCAGTTGAGGGCCCTCAAAAATATTTGTTTAGGGCGGGAATAGAGTCACGTTCTCGTGTTTGCGGGGTAAACATCGCGTAGTTCGTGCCCCGGTTAGGCGGAGACATATTGGAAACCACAGGCAAAGGGTGTTGGTAGGTATTTATTTAATTGCAAGATTTTTAGGGTGTCTTACCCAAAGGGTGCCAAAGGTCAGTACATAATTCCGAAGAGTCATAATTCCGAATTGATCAAAATTCCGAATTTTTATAATTCCGAATTCAATTTTTTGAAAGAAGACTTATCTTTTTGTTATCGCTTATACATCAAACCTATGCATCGCTAATGCATTTAATCTACGATAGCTCCAACGTAACCATAGCTTTCGGAAAAATGAAAATTCTGACAAAAGAATATTCGGAAAAAAAACGAATTTTAAGGTGTTCCCTTTGTCAAACGGGGCCCTGTTACTAAAATTTATTTGTCCGTCCTCAGCGGAGAAGAGTTGTGTACATATTTTTAACGGTATGAAAGATGCTTGTTTTTTTAAGGAGTATGTGTTATAGTAGCGGGTGTCTTCACAAAATATTATAAATAATAAAAATAGTGCCTCCAATAATAATAATAATTACGCATTGTGAGGAGGTTCCTCTCTCTGCAGCCCTAACCACCGGTAGCTTGAACCCTGCCCCGCTGCAGTCGGCACTTGTAGATTACGTTTTTTCGTCTACATCTGGAGCATCGCGTTGTACGGTAGCAACACTTGGACACTAACAGAGAGATAGGGAAGGATTGGAAGCGTTTGAGATGTGCTGTTGTCGAATAATGTAAAGAATTTGCTGGACGGAAAAGAACACCAATGAAGATGGTAAACGCGACAAGACATATTCTAGAAACCATAAAATGTAATATAGGAAAGTTGATGGGACACCTGATACGGCAAGACTGTTTCTTTTTGAACACTTTGGAGGATAAAGAATAAGACAGAAGGCCAATGTCGCGTCGCATCAGGAGGTGAAAAAACTGGCAGAGAACAGAGAAAACAAATAATTACTCCATCGAAAAGAGCCTAGCTATTAGTTAAATAAAAGAAGACCATGTATGGAGATATGGCCATAAAAAACGAGAACTACGACAAAGTGATTGCTGCTCTTGTACAAACCGTACTGGTTTTTATTTTCGTAACAAATAGAAATCACGATAAAGCAGATAGCGTCTATTTCAACAAAGGAATCGCAAACAGAGTACGGCCTTTTTCGAATACTTTTTCGTTTGGTTTGAATAAAGAGGATTGGTGCACATTTTTCGTGCGTAAAAACGAACTTCAAACGGCATGTAGAAAAATGATTATTCTACCAAGTAGTTTTAAACTAACAAAATGATTTCGTGTTTATTGAATATACATTACATTATTAAATTCGTCTAACATATTAAAAAATATTTTAGCTTTATCATTGTGAATAAAGCCTTATAGATATCACTACGCCATTTGCTACTGTTGTTTTCTTGTAAACATTCACATCATTTCGATTCTCCTTTTAGACGAGCCTATACGCTAAATAAGTTTATTTGACTGAATTTAATTAACCTCGAACCCAATACTATGTTTGTAGCCTTTTGACTGTGCGTCTGTCTGTCAAAGGTCTAAAAGAGTGAATCGATTTCAATGGGAACGTGTGTACTTTTATAAAATAACACATAATAATGTCAATAAAGCATTTCAATTATTTCCTAATCCAATATGTTAACTTCTAAGCTCTGAGTAGAAATAACTGATATTATCAATTATTTTTCTGTAAGTTTTAGCTCATGCTATATGGGTGTAACACGAACCTCGTCAATAAAATAAAACGTTTGTCGACTTTGACGCTGACAGTGTGGTAAACCGAACTCCATAAAACTATAGTTATTTGTTATACAAGAGGGGAAAGTTGTATTTTACCTGCGAGTGTTCATTTCACTCGCTCTGCTCGTGGTCAATCATAGAATCCTTTCGCTAGCTCGTGTTTCAACACACGAGACGTGAAATAACTTTCCACCCGTGTATAACACAAAACTTTTCATCTCACTACAGCGAGGAAAATATGATTTTTTTAGGCAATAAGCTCAATTGCGCATTTTGCACGGTTTCCCGTAATTCCACAGGTGTTAATACGTCTTTGTTACTCGAATCACTCATTTTTAATAACAAAACAAACTAGAAAAACATGAGAATATTTAACGTTGACGGCTTAATTGAAAAGTATTGACAAGTTTTTTTTTATTATTTCGGATGCGTTTTGTTCGCACATCGACTTACTTGGACTGTCAGAACATTTTATCCATTTTTACAACAAGAATGAAGGTTAATATTGAATGCTAATATTTATGAATTAAAATAAAGTTGTAACACTGTATTTAGTGTTTTTTACTCGATGCAATTCATTATTTTGTGATGTTAAAAATTCAGCACTTTTACCGTTACGTTTTGTTAGAGCTGTCAAATGTCACTTAAGCTGCCATCAGGCTGTATGGATTAATGTCCTTTGCCTTTCCCTCTGGAATAAAGACCACGAAAAAAAAAAATAAGCTGCGCCTTCAAATGTCAAAATTCTTTCTTCACTTGTGGATCAAAAGCGATTTTCTCAATAGATATCTAACAAACAAAACGGGCTTTCCGAGCTAGTGAGGTGAAAAATATATTTCAAATTAAGAATTTTTCCTCTTACTTCGTGCTAAGCGTCAGTGTCGCAAACCGTTTTTTATTGAAAGGGGTTTTTATTACATCCTGGTATTAAGGTACCTTGTCACTTTAATCGCTGTAACAATTCATGTAGGGCAGTTTAAACAGACATGAAATAGACAAGGAACTAATGTGTACACATATTTATGAACTCGACTGTAGGTACACCGAACAAAAACATGACAAAGAAACAGCACGATTAACCCCTTTTTGAGATATAACTCTTAAAATTTAAAAATAGAATTAAGCAGTATTTTTTTTTTTTGTTTTTTAAATATGTGTATATGGATCATTTTGTTTAAACTTTAATGCCATATTAATTCACAGTCTTAGTACTGAATGTAAGGCTCTCTGATTATTGTATTACACCACGACTCTATATCCTCAGATCAAACAAGATGTAAACATTTTATTTTAAGGATTAAATAACCACTCTCTTATTACCTTTGAGACCACCTAATCCAGAAATCCAGATTTTTTTAGACTATTGGTAGAGAGCGAAATTATGTTTTAGAACAATGCAGCGAACCTCTCAGCACTTTAGTGTAAATTATAATGCTCTGAAGATTGGACTTTATTATAAATAAATAAATAAATAGGTTTTGTTTAATATACCGTTATTAAACTATCATAGGTACTCATAAGTCGCCATGTTTAAGTTATCAGTTGAGATATCCAAATATTTCACCCTGAAACAGCAACATAACAAGAATTAAGGTTTACTGACAATGCACCGACCAAGTTCTGCTTTTCGGTACCGGTCCGTAGATCGTAATACTCGTGGGAACTAAAGCCAGTGTCTCAGAGAGACGGGCAGCAAAAACAACTAGAAATTTTGCCCGATTGCTATATAAAAGAGTAGTGTTTTTCGGGTAAATTTATGTTGGTATCTAAATGCAAGTCGGTTTTTTGTGACCCCCTGTAGGTGAAATGGGTTGATAAAATTTTAACTAGGTAGGGTATACTGTCAAAGTCAAAGTTCTTATTCTTCAATTTAGGCAAAATATAATGTACCTATGAATGTCACAAAGCATTACCACCGAACTTATAAGTAGTTTTATATTTTAATACCTTTTAATAGCTATTAGTATACAAAATTCAAACCACTCTCACTTTAATATGCTACTGCGACAAGGTACATCTGAAAAAGAATGAATGAAGGTCGGTACACTTACTTGAGTTCGACAACCGTAGATTGGTCTTTATAACAAGAGTTTCATGTATAGACTATTATTCGCTATTAACGACAAGAAACCTACAACTTGTATTTTTTTGCCTGATAAGGCCTGATACATGTAGTACAGGCAAACGCATGACAGCTAACGTCAATACAACACATAATTTTATTTATGCAGTTACTTTTTTGCTGTCCGTACCACTACAGATAAGTACCGAATTACGTCGCCGAAGTACCGGGTTTTTACCCAATTTACCCAGTTATTTTGACCTATAGGTACATCTGCATACAGAATATTTACTAAAGTATTAACCCAAAATTTGGTATTTATATCTATGAGTCCCACATCCCACTTACTGCTCGTTTATATGTATGTATGTGTGATACATGAATAGGAATGTACAAAGGCGAACTTATCCCTTTACGGAATTTCCTCCAACCACCTAACCTTTAGAGGATTGAGGAAAATAAGAAAAGCAAAAAGTTTGTCTTCGCCTTGCCATACAAAAATGCTACTCTTTAGATCAACTGAGCCATGATGACATGGATGACCAAGGCCTTTAAAAAATTACCCTGGTATGTATCCGATGAGTATTTTAGGTAGCAGCAATAATCCGCCACCCATCTCTACACATGTCGCATCACAGCGTAAAAGAATTGTGCTGAACATGTCTGCCAGATGCGGTTTGTGGACGGAAACAATAGAAATCCCCGCGGAATAGAACTGTCTCTAAAACGGACATGTTGGATTTGTGGACATTACTCCAAAGTGGCTAACACCATAAAATTCTGTGACATTTTAAAAACAATCTGGTAAAAGATTAAAACACTTATGAATGGCTACAATAACTTCTACAGATTTTTATGTTACAAGTAAATAACTTATCGACGATTGGAGTTGTGAAAATTAGTTTTGTGGTTACAAGTTTCTACTCGGCAAAACATCTTATTGTTACATTAGATCCCAAAACGAAAAGAGTTTTGACGTGGTGACAGGTGTAAGAACAGTCAATAACTTCAATTGATTAGAGACCATAGAACCCAATCGCAGAAAGCCAATGACCAAATTTTAAAAAAAACTGGTATCATTTGATTTTTACAGGATTTTATTCTCAAAATCCTTATATTGTCTACAGCGTATATTTCAATCGCGTTTTTCCCCATCCATGAATTTTATCACACGCATTTATTCTTCTCCTTCATTTTCCATTCGTAGAATTTTCCATTTGCGATTTTTACCGGGCGCGATTGCAGCAGGCCCGAAGGGCCAAAGCACCCAGGAATAGGCGCTTGGTAGCGAAGGTCAGTCAACTGTGTAATATTGATAGGTACCTATTTGAAATGATCAAACATGCGACTTGGAAAAATAATGTCTAATTGCGTTTGGTTCATGTATGTACAGTCAACCAATTTGATTCCTAGGCCACTATTGACTTTGTCAATGTGACGTTGTACCAAATCATAAGAAGTCTGTAACGTTTGGTTGTCAACGTCACTTTAACATAGTCCAAAGTGGCCTAGAAATCAAATTGGTTGACTGTACCTATGTATGTATGTATACTCTTAATTGTACAAGAATAAAAGTAAAGAAATACAAAACACAGGTAATATAACAAAAACAAAACAACTACAAACTCGAACTTATAAAAAAAAGTTAAAATGATGAAGGAAAAAAACTGCAAATAAAAAAAGAGAAAAACGCGATTGGAAAATACGCTCAGGAAATAAATGATTTTGAGAACATGATCTAACGAGTCTAAAGCAATCACTTTCAAGTATCGTCCACCAAACTGGATACATTTATCGTAACGAAACGGTTTCCGTCGTTTCCGGTAATCCGTTTCCGACACAAAACGTAACGGATGTTATTCTTCGTGGAGGGTTCTTAACGAAACACTTTGATGTATTTCTTGTCAAACGTAAATTTACAAAGAAATGAGTTTTACTTCAATCTTGACTACCTTTATAAACGGATCAGAAATCAATCTTAAATAACAATTAAATAAATAAAAATTATCTATGTTTGGGATTGGGATTACACATGTACACGGGTTAAACTTAAATACGCCTCTATTTGTGTCTAGGATTAAAATAAATAATTATATTAAATTATTCATGATGTATCAGTAAACCATGGTATAGTGGTTATTAAGTTAAAATATTATACGTAAAGGGTTTCCAAAACAAAGACGCTCCTAACTATGTATTCCATTAATAACAAATCAGTGTTAATTGTTCCATTCAAATGGAACACCCAGCCTACCGGTGACCTGTTAGAATTATCTACACGTTACCCCCTCCAGGATTTGAGAACTTTTCTTTTTTGACAGATGTTAAAATAGTCTTGTCCTCACTATTCCCGACTTCTATAAATTCATAAATTGTTCCACAAATATCGTCGTCATACCAGGAGACAGCTAAAACGCTCCCAAGTGCTCTAATTGGAGAATCGCGGATGGGGCTCCAGGAATAGGTAGCAGGATATTAAATCTAGCTCACACGTGCAAATGAGGACGGAACGAATAACTATGGCGCGGATTTGTACCCATTGACGAGGTTGGCGTATATCTTTCCAGCTATCAACTATAGGTAGTTGAAGCAAGCGTTATTTGACCATCGCTGCATATAATATATAGGTTTGCACGTGTCTCAATTTTAGTTGGTTCGTTGCAGCTTGCGAATGCGGCGTAATATCTACTAGCAAGTTCTGATTGTCAGACAACGCGCACAAACTATTTTATTTAATGAAATTGATGATACTTAACCCCCCTACTTTTTGAGCTAAGGCCCAACCGATTTTTATATTATACGATGTAAAATAGAAGAAGAAGAAAAAGAAGACAGACAATTTATTCACTAACCTAACCATAAGATATACACCTAGCGGCAGTGAAACGGACACTGGCTCAGCAAAGTGCTGAGGTGTCAGACACCGCTGATTTCCAGCCAATACCCGCAGTGGCAAAATCAAAAGGGTGAAGCCAGACGAGATTAATTTTTGAGTTCTGAGTCGCGTATTTTAGGTCGTGTAATTTCTGCTTCATACAAAAGTCCAACTCATTTTGCGTCCCCGTGTGAACCAAACAGGGAGTTTTCTATGACCCGAATGAAGCAGAAATTACGCGACTCACAACTCAAAATGTTACACTCGTGTGGCTTCTTCATTGAAATGGTTTTTTTAATTTAACGTGTATTTTTTGGTAGGTACCTATCGTGGGCGGGGGCGATTCGAATGCTAAGCGGTTTTACCCACTAGGTTTGCCTCTAACATTGGAATTATGGCAGACTTAATAAACATTGTAGTAGTTGAAGTATTCTACTGATACAGATGTAGTGAATAATGTTTTGCCATCGATTTTTATCGGATAACTTCGTATTGATCTTGGTTTCTCAATTAGCTTATCGGTGGGTACTAAAGTTGATTGAGACAGCAAGATAAAAACGAACTTTTCCGACAAAAAAAGATGGCAAAACATTATTCAACACATCTGTAGGTACTCTATTTGGTATAAACAGATTAATTTTAAAATGAGTGAGGAAGTGAGTGAGCTGGGACGACATGGCCTTTCATGCTTTAGAAGTGCCGGCCGTTTGTACCGCCATGGCACAATTAATGATCTGATCCGTCGTTCGCTTGCCACTGCCTCTGTACCAGCTGTCCTGGAACCAGCAGGTTTACATAGAGACGATGGCAAGCGACCAGACGGAGCTACATTGGTGCCGTGGAAACTGGGTAGGGCACTGGTGTGGGACGCGACGTGTGTTGATACATTCGCCCTGTCCCACGTCCAGTCGACCCGTAATCGGGCCGGTGCAGCAGCAGATCAGGCCCAAACCATTAAGCGCCGCAAATATTCATCATTATTAAATAATTATGAATTTGTGGCGCTTGCAGTGGAGACCATGGGACCTTGGTCAGCTGATATGAAAAGCTTTATTAACGCAGCCAGTGTGATAGGGACCATGCCGCGAGCGGACCTGCTAGAGGGGGTGTTCTTTTTATAGTGGTGATTATTATTTACGTCTTTAATATTTGAGTAGCTTAGTTTTTATTTTAATTTAAATAAGTTTAGTTTTAAGTTTTAATTGTATTATATTAAATATGTGTTTATACTGCTTATGTTTATACTGTTAAAATAAATATTAATATTTTAAAATGGTTTTACTATTACCATGCAGTTCGACGCTTTCTTCGGTAATACATAGGCAGGTAAGGATAGTTTGCAAACCATTATTATTTACTCTGATTCCTGTATGAAATAAAAACATTTAATATAAATTGTTATGAAAAACTAGAAACCGGAAATGAGTAGCTTTGCGGAGCGGAAATAGAAGTTGTTTTGAACGGGGGGGGAGGTGAAATAACTATCCCTGTTTATCCGGAGCTTTGTGCGGATTTTCCATTGCTGCGATAAAATATTTCTAGCTACGGTTTATAAGTGTATCATTATTTTAAATTAGAAATGTTGTTTAATCATTAATCAGATAAATAGTGTTTTGAATAGAAATTTTATTAAGCGAGTCACTTTTGAAAATGCGTTTTCTTTTGTATCGATATTATAAAATAAAAAAACAGGGGACACACTAACACAAATTAACGGAGTCAAAAACTAAGCTCTATGCTTGTACTATGGGTACTAGACTATTATAGATAGATAAACATAAAAAATGCATAATAAACAGCCATAACTCAGGAACAGATATTCGAGCTCATCACACAAATATTTTCCTAAACCGAGAATCAAACCCGGAACCGGTAGCTTCGTAGGCCGGGTCACTGCCAACCAGGCTAAAATCTTGATATTAAACAAGTGGAATAGCTCTTAAAAAGTCTTTCGGAATCGGATAGTCGTCGGTTAGACTCGCATAACGTTCGTGTGTCATGTTGGCGCCACTGAAAACCAGCAGCGTCGCGGTTTATGCCCTGGGCCGGTATTCTAGGCGGTAAAAACGATATCGTAGTTTACCTGTTACGGTATTGTTTTGACGTCAGTCGCCATTACTGTCAAGTAAATAAGAGCTATCAAAACGGTGACAATACGATAACAGCTCAAACACGATATGGTTTTTACCGTGTTGAATAGAGGCCCTGACGTAGTGCTGAGTGGTGTCAATTTCGACGTCACAGAATCACCCATGGCAACATTATCTTAGAATAGCATTTGTCTTCCCTTCTTTATTGTTTTTTTATTTCTGTGTTGCCATTCTTTTTTCTGTTCTGTGTTTTTGTGCTTGTCCAATAAATGTTTATATTTCTTATAATAATTATTAACTGGAATTTCACCATGAAGATACTTATGACCGTTAAACTCACTGCCTTAAATATTAATATCGTGTCACTGG
The DNA here is from genome assembly GCA_948252455.1 of Acleris cristana. Classification (NCBI taxonomy): domain Eukaryota; kingdom Metazoa; phylum Arthropoda; class Insecta; order Lepidoptera; family Tortricidae; genus Acleris; species Acleris cristana. The sequence goes on from OX411794.1 coordinate 7,293,088, forward strand.
TTTTGCACAAACTGAAGTTTGAAATCACGTTAGTGTAATGTAATGCAATTTAATCCGAGCTGACTATGGATCGGCAGCCATTTGACACGAGTCTCGAGTTGGAGCCAATTATGAAGACTTAACGAGCTTGCCCCTACCATATAGTTCAGGGGTGTGATTTTATCAACAACGACGAGCGGACGTACGAATGAGTGAATATAAAAGCGGCGAGTTTAAGTAGTCCCATCTGAGCGAACAAAACTAGGAGTACTTAAAATCGCCGCTGCGCTTTCGCGCGTTCGTTCGACCGACCACCGTTTTTAAGAGAATAAAACCCCTGGAGTCCTAGTGAAAAAGGGTACAAGTCGACTTAACTCGTAATAAATAAGGGTATTAACATGAACCAAGTATACTAGACTTAAACCCTTGTTCCCTTGATCTTCGCGACACTTATGCCCTTTTTTAGTAGGACCCCTTAGTTATTGAGGAATAACTAGCGACCCGCTTAAATTCGGTTTTTGTGAGTTTTCTGTAACACCAGTTCTTAATCCAGAATTTATTATACATTAAAACCTTCCTCTTGTATTACTCTATCTATTGATGAAAATCGCATTAAAATCCGTAGCGTAGTTTGAAAGATCTAAGCGTACATAAGGAGGGTTCCTTTGTTTTATTCTATGTAAAGATTATAATCTGCTGTAACGGAGAAAGATGCCAATTTGATTTAACTTCTTTGTAAGCAAATAAGGGCTGTTACTGGTAACTCTGATTATACAAAGCATATGAGTGGTTATGGCATGTTAAGATATTAGAAGAAACACGGTCGGTATCGAACCTTATGTCCGGGCAAACGGCAAATGACTTTTGTGACCAGTTTATGTTGTCTATCGTACTTCTTTGCACAGTCCTCTGCTGTTCATCGAGACCTACAACGAGTCCAAATTTGATGTTCCTTAGGTGGTTCATAATTAAGGAAATTTAGTTTTATCTTTATTTTAACGAGTATTAAGTTTATTTTAATTTGTTTCAAAATTAAAAATGGCATTTTAGACCAAACATAATTGAACTTTATTTCCTTGATAATAGATTCACAAAAATCTCCGCATGCATGGTGGGCTTCAAAACGATATAGAGTTATCATAAGGAGGGTAGCCATAATACGGCTAAGTAATTAAGTTTAGGACGAGTGCGACGAACGGAGCTGTAGCATCTATATGCTATCATCCAGTTTCCTGCCAATTGGACCTCGTGCAAAGTCGGACTGGACCGCAGATGCAACCATGCTTGCACTGAAATACACGCTTGGCATGAACGCTGCGCGCTTTGCTGCGCGTTGATCCGTAAATGCCTAATGCCTAGGAATCCTTGCCAATTCTATAGTTTACTGCTGGCATACTACAGAGTCAGGGAGTGACTCAGTGACCTTACCCAATAAATAACCGTAACGCCATACGCCAAGCAGTCGCATAATGTACCTACACTTATTTTATTACAATATGGATGCTTAAACAATAGGCAATGAAATAACTACCATAAAAGCATTCTAACTTGATCCTCTAAGAGTGGGCAAGTCATCTGCGCGCAAAAGCGTTCCTCAAAAAGGAAGGTAAATTAACAACAATTTATATGTCATAAAAAATGCCGTCTTGTGTTTTTCAAGGCTTCCGAAATTATACTGTAACTCTAAAAGGAAGAAAGGAGTAAGGAGTCGTAAGTACCGTAAATATTTTTTACATTTTGTACGTCGCCAAATTTTATTTTATTTGCACCGGCGGCGTCATTGTCACCTGTGAAACATGAGATACACAATTGGATATCGCATGAATACAATAAAGACGGGTAGCTGTAAATGGCGGCCATGAGTAGGCTCGCCACGTCATTCGGGTACGCAATTTGAAACAACTAATTATCTCTTTTTAACAATAGCGTTCGCTACGGATTTCCGTCTTTGTTTGTAGAAATATGGTAACGTAGCAACTGTCAGTAATAAAATTGGTGACGGGTTTTGAAATTGATAGTATATACCAATACCAGGGGCATAGCCAAGTTGTTGCCTTAACTACCAAACGCTTTCTACAGGTCCATAGTAGGATCTCGTTTGCATGTCCAATCAGAAATTTTCAATTCTCAAGCAATTCGCTTCACATGCAGGACGATATTGACAGTCGGTAATTGCTGTCTTTTCATTGCCGAGACAGTTACTGAATTTCTGCTGTACTTTAATGACCAAAAATTGAAACTGGCGTTGGTTGAAAATCATAATTCAAAAAGGTTTCATTGTTTTTTGGTATTTTCATTTGTTTAAAATTTTCCCCACGTTTTTTATTAGTTTCTACCAAATTTTTTATGAAGTTAGAAGGTAACGTGTCGCATCCTGGCCGTCCAACTTTGTCTGGACAATATGAAATATTAATAACAAAATAAATGTTTACCATATCTCTATAAGAAAAGGCTTTCAGGCAGATCTTTAGTACGAAATACCTGGTTAACGCCCTTACCCAATCTTACATTATGTTGCTAATTTAAAGTGATTTCACGTCATCAACACTTATATTATATTTTGGAATCAAGAAGGACAAAGTAAGTACTTACCTCCAAAACATTTATTAATAAAACGAGAAAACGGTTAACCTTTTAATAACCGCCCATTGCAGAGTTACAAGCACACGTTACAAGGCACCCTTTCTAGCGAATTTTGCCGACGTTTTATAATAAGCAAAAGTTGTTTGGTGGTGAGATGGTGACTCGGGCAGTCGAACAAGTTCAATAAAATTTTGTCGGCAGTTAAAAAGTTAGAAATTATCTTGGCAGATGTTCGACTGCACGCTAACTTGAGTAAGTCAATCCTGGTGTCAGTCACGGTCACGGTGGAAACCGCCATGGGTGACCTTGGTGATCATGTCCCAGGCGAACTCGGGCTGGTCCACGGGCACCATGTGCCCCGACCCCCGCACCAGTACCTCCGTCAGCCCCCCCGCACGCTTCCAGAAGCCCGCCAACTGCCCGCGCACCCACCACTGGTGGCGCGCCGCGCTCTCATACTCCTCCGCGCCGCTGAACTGCAGGTGCCGCAGGAAGTTTACCGTCAGTGGATAACCCACTATGATGTCTAATTGGCCATTGTACATGACTACCGAGTAGTGGTCCAGAAGTTCCGAGATCAATGGGGCAACAGACTGCATAATGTCTCCTATTAAATATTGGTAGACTAGGTCTGAATTATATACGAATGGCTGATCTCCTACATGAATTGCGTTTCGAACAGAATTGTTATCAAGAAAAAGTTCAAATTTTTCTGGTATTTTACTGTCGGGCTGCTGGGACTGAAGAATATTATATGCACTTACTCCTGAATTGCGAATAGCTTGCCAAACTTCACTGAAAGCAGTCTTTGCAGCAAACCATTTTTTTTCTCTAATGAGATTAACCACTTGGGCTTCTACTTTTTCAACATGTTTTTTAACATGCCAATCTATGATACCAGTTTGGTATAAATATTCGCTTTGAATAAGTTGATGTTCAGGGTCACACCAGCCATTACCAATGGCAATCCCGTGAAGATTTATCTTGTTTTCGGCAACTGGGTTGTTTTTATGGATGGTATACGCGAGCGCTGGTACATATTTCCCGCCGTACGACTCCCCAGCTATAAAAAACTCTTTCTGTTGGAGCTCAGGGAAGAGCTGGAAGAACTGAGTCAAAGTGGAGTACAGCTCCGCGCTGACCTGCACCTCATCTCTGCAGTATCCCTGCTCGCTCTCAGTGAAGCTGAACCCCGTGCCCACCGGGCTGTCGATGTAGATGAGGTGGTGGTTCCTAGCCCAGTGGTATTTCCTGTGTTCCACATAGCCGTTATTTAGTACGATTGGACCGTTCCCATTGAAAATGTTGCTTGTGTCGGCGACACCAGGACCGCCTTGCAACCATAGGAGCACGGGTGCCGAGTCCTCGGGCTCTTCTATGCTAGGGAAGTACCAGAGGTAGTGGTTGGAGTTGTAGGTTTGGTTGACGGTGAAGTATCCGGCGTAGCTCTCGAGGGGCGGTCCGGGCAGGTGCACGCGAGCTAGGTGCCGTGCCTCGGCCACGCGGCCTGCCATCAGGAGTGGAGACAGGAACAGGGGGGCACCGGCATCGTCACGTGGGATCCTGGCGCTCCCAGGGCGGGGCGGACCCGAGTGACGGGATTGTAACAAGCATGCAGTGCCTACTATGAGCTGACAAATGCATACGAGCCACAGTGGATTCAACATCTTGCCTTTTAATGGTGGTCTCTGATTAATGTACCTTGTAACCTATGAGTTGGATTTTATATATTTATGTTCTATATACTTACTTTTATTACTAACGTAAAGTGTAAAGTATGCTATCATTGGTATGGAGTTAAATACCTACTTCTTTATCGTGTGGATTTTCATAAGTGATTTTATTGTTAATTCTAAATATTTACGTACTACATACTATAATAATAAAAACACCGTTCAAGTGCGAGTTGGACTCGCGCACCAAGGGTTCTGTACCACCGCACAGTAGGTATTATGATTTCGAATCGATGCAGCGCGAGCACACAACTTGACCATTTTTCAGTACGATTGTCTATTGATTTTCTTTAGAGTTTGTACCATAATTATACCAAAGTTGCATTCAAAAATGTGATTTGAATTTTTATTTATTAATGACTAGAAAATTGTGGTTAATGTCGGGTTTAAGCCGGCTACTCACACACCTGCTGCAGGGGCAATACCGGTCGCACGGCGGTTGGACCAATTTTAGGCTGTTCTCTACACACTAGCCTGCCGTTCAGTATGTAACTGATAGTCCCGCTGAACGCACGTCCACGAGAATGCCTCCTGTATTGTCGAAACACCAGAGGATTGGTATCGCCTTGGCACTTTCTGTGGGGCTACCAAAAAAAAAAAGGAAGAGAAGATATTGGGTGAAGAATTGGTTGCAGAAACGAAGCAAATTGTGCCACATGAATATTATGAAAGAATTGGAAGTAGATGATCTTAGAAACTTTTTGCGAATGGATATTGATTCTTTTGAAGAGCTCGGTTGTCACCAATGAACTGACTGGAATTGCCCCAATCCTACTACACACGCAGCAACCTTGCAGGGCGGTAGACACAATCTAGGGAGCTAGGAAAGTCTTGCGCCCCTGCCGCCCTGCCGCAGGCCCAATCTTATAATTGCTCCTGCAGCAGGTGTGTGAGTAGCCGGCTTTATGGAGATAGTATTCGACTAGCCACATAATAAAAGTATCTACTTACTTAATTTTTCCCCCTTTTGTGTTGAAATAAGGTTCAGAAGTGGATATATCTTTAGAGTGGACTTATTTTATCAAGTGTTTTTTTTTTCTTTCTAAGTTTCAGTAATTAATTGACGGCAAACTATCTACGTTTTTATGCATTGTGTTAAAATAATAAATAATCTTGACTTACTACGTTTAATAGAGACACAATCATTTAAAGATAGACATATATATAGACGATGGTTATATATATGACTTAATTTTTGAATTGTTAATTGCGAGAGTGGGATTTACTCTTTCATTAAATAAATAAATATCACAAGACATCTTACACAAATTGACCCAGTCCCAAACTAAGCTCTAGGCTTGTAGGTACTACGGGTACTAGACGAAGATATATAAATACTACCATAGAGGAATAAATACTTAAATACATAGAAAACACAGAAAACAAATACCTACTCTTGCTCATCACACAAATATTTGCCCATACCGGGAATCGAACACGGGACCACTAGCTTCGTAGGCAGGGTCACTACCAACTAGGCTCACGCGTCTAAATTAAGAAGATTGTGAAGCGCCGCTAAAATCACGTAGCTTTCAAACAACTTCCATACTAATTTAGCTCCGGGCGATAACGTGTCTCACCCCCTAAATCAAGTCCACATACACACATACATAAACTCACGCCTTCATTCCCAGAGTGGGGTAGGCAGAGCCACAAACTCACCAACAACTCCAAAAACTTGTTGATAATTCTGTGACCACATTTTGCACAACCAGGCTAAGATGTTATCCAGTGTATTAGTGACAGGTTGCAAACCCATCGCCTAACAGCACTACCTACACAGCCTTTAGTCCCTAAGTCGTCTCTTACGACATCCAATGGAAGACATGGAGTGGCAACATTCTAAACCCGGCACCACACGGGCGCCGTAAATCAAGTCCAATGCCCATGATTTTTGAATATGTTGTAGTTAAGTATTATAAGGATCTAGGTCTGTACGTTTCTGTTTCTTGTTTTTAAAATTTATTTCATTGTGAGAAAAAAAAAATGGACAAGAAAACGTACAGACATAGTTTTTCATGATATATACAACATATTCAAAAATCGTAAAAATCGGACTAGAGTTAAGGGGAGAGAAACGTTATTGCATTTTATATTTATATTTTTAGCTTCACAATCCTCTTAATAAGAGACGTTTTTGAAATTATTTGTGTACAATAATGTGATGTGAACTACTTGATTCACTAATGGCCCCGAAAATTAGTGGTTAACGTTGGGTTTCATAAATTATTCCAATACCTAAGTAGGTATATAAAAATAATAGCGTTAGAATTCAATTTTCAAATAGTGGCAGCGTTGCGTATGTTTGACTAACATAATAGTAATAAAAATAGCAAATTTTATAGCTTAACGTACATGGGGATCAAATCGATAGGTATTTACGTCCTCTATCTACCTGCTTCATTTGATCCCCCCTCGAGTCACACTCTCTACTTAATAAATAAAATAATATAAAGAAAAACAAAAATCGTTTATTTTTACAGACTTGGCATTAAAACGATGGCAGTTAAAATTTCAATTCAGTTTGTGGAAACCGCCATGGGTGACCTTGGTGATCATGTCCCAGGCGAACTCGGGCTGGTCCACGGGCACCAGGTGCCCCGCCCCCCGCACCAGCACCTCCGTCAGCCCCCCCGCGCGCTTCCAGAAGCCCGCCAACTGCCCGCGCACCCACCACTGGTGGCGCGCCGCGCTCTCATACTCCTCCGCGCCGCTGAACTGCAGGTTCCGCAGGAAGTTCACCGTCAGTGGATAACCCACTATGATGTCTAATTGGCCATTGTACATGACTACCGAGTAGTGGTCCAGAAGTTCCGAGATCAATGGGGCGACAGACTGCATCATGTCCCCTTTTAGATAATGGTAGACTACGGTTGAAGTATATACGAATGGCTGATCTCCTACATGAATTGCGTTCCGGACCAATTGGTTATCAAGATAATATTCAAAGTCTTTGGGGTAATTATTCAAAGGGTGGGAGTAACCGATATTGTATAAATTTATTCCTGCCTCTGAAACAACGGATATAATTTCAATCCAAAGTGTATGTGCTTCAAGCCACTCTTCATTTTTTATATGGTAAATGGTACGGTCTTCAAGTTTTTGTATCCTGTTTTTATCATTCCAATCTATGATGCCAGTTTGATACAAAAGTTCGCTATAAACTAATTGGTGTTCAGAGTCACACAAGCCATTACCAATAGCAATCCCGTGAAGATTTATCTTGTTTTCGGCAAATGGGTTGTTTTTGTGGATGGTATACGCGAGCGCTGGTACATATTTCCCGCCGTACGACTCCCCAGCTATAAAAAACTCTTTCTGTTGGAGCTCAGGGAAGAGCTGGAAGAACTGAGTCAAAGTGGAGTACAGCTCCGCGCTGACCTGCACCTCATCTCTGCAGTATCCCTGCTCGCTCTCAGTGAAGCTGAACCCCGTGCCCACCGGGCTGTCGATGTAGATGAGGTGGTGATTCCTAGCCCAGTGGTGTTCCCTAAGTTCCAAATAGCCGCGATTCAGTACAAAAGGACCGTTCCCGTTGAAAATGTTGCTTGTGTCGGCGACACCAGGACCGCCTTGCAACCATAGGAGCACGGGTGCCGAGTCCTCAGGGTCTTCTACGCTAGGAAAGTACCAGAGGAAGTGGTTGGAGTTGTAGGTTTGGTTGACGGTGAAGTACCCGGCGTAGCTCTCGAGGGGCGGTCCAGGCAGGTGCACGCGGGCCAGGTGCCGCGCCATGGCTGGGAGACCGGCCTGCAGCAATGGAGACAGGAACAGGGGGGCATCGGCGCCGCCGCGTGAGTCCCTGGCGCTCCCAGGGCCAGAAGGACTCGAGTGCAATAAGCATACAGCGCCAACTATGGCTTGACAAACAAAAACGAGCCACAGTGGACTCACCATAGTGTGTTTTAAAGGTAGTCTCATTTATGGTAAAAATGCCTTGATTCACACCAGCTGATTTATATATCACATTTTTTTCATTTTTATTACTTGCGTAAACTCTAAAATATGCTTGTTGGTATGTAGATAAGTACCTATTTATTAAATAGATAACATTATTATAGTGCAGCCGTGGTACATTTTAGAAATACTTACATGTTTAGATACTTAATGCGCATATTAAAATAATGAAAATAATAAAAAAAACACGTGCGAGACAGGCTCATGCCGATTGTTTCTTTTATATGAAGTAGAGGTTTTGACCTATATTTACTATATAATACTTTAAACTAGTAAACTGCAAATTTAAGGTGTCTTAAAAATCATTATACATTAAAACGAACTGAATCGAAGCGATATAGACTTCCCTGTTAGTAAATATAAGTACGTAGAGAACTATTACGTATCTGTATTTTTTTCAAAATTTAGACAGATGAGTTTTGAATATGTTGCCGTACCTAAAATTCATTTATTTACGTTACACTCCGTGTTATGGTCACGGACATACATTATGTGTTCCAGATTTCACCGGTCAAGTAGATACACAGCAAATTGACAGTGACAGACGGACCGACAGACAGACAGGCTTTCATTTAGAGCTATAGTTCCCGTCACGTAAAAAGGTAAGTAACTGCGCAGTCGCACATTCATCGAAGAAATCGGTGGCATAAAGAGGACGGGACGGGGGTACAATCCGCCGCTATGCCTATGCGCGCACGCTATTGGTTGGCTACTGTACCCATGCGCAAACACATCCCCCGTCCATTGTCACTTAGCGGCCTTTTTATGTGAAGGGGTCTGCGCGGAACCCTAAAAAACTATTCGTAGTTATAACACTAACTAATTATTTATTACGTTAATTTACTCTTTATTGTGCCAACACAAACTTGTCATGTCATGTGGCATGTTAATTGTTTGTTATAAATAATAGGTATTTGCTATTTATCACGCAGGTGCAAGCTTAAAATTCCAATTTGATAAGTTATCGTGACACGTGTTGGCAATTAAATACGATACAATAATAACTTTCCCGTCCAGAAACGGTCCTTCGAGGAAAATATTGTAATGTTTATTTATGTTCCATTCCATTTTTCGAATAACATTCGCTCAGAAGAATGAATGAATGGATTGATGAACTGCTCTTCTTCATTTATTATGACAAATAGTTAATGGACTTTCTTTTAAGGAAAAAAATGACACGTTCCAGTCATGAAATTTAGCACAATTGTTTGTTCAGAACTCCTTTACATTTTTTTTTTTAGTATTATTTAAATATATATTAAATAGATATAATGATGTTAATACTAGAAGTAATAGAAACTTAGATTAAAATACAATATTTAGTAAAACTAACACGAAGCATTTAAAAAAATCATGCAACTGTAATATCATAAAAATAACGAACATTAATCAAGAAAGAATACCCTCTCCAGCATGGCCCTATGACACTCGCTGCATTAACTCTCTGGAATGGAATCCCTATCTTCTGACAGAGGTAAGCGCCAGCTCTGGGATCCCGGAGGCGTCTATGAGCCGGGGTCGCAGGGTCTTTATAAAACATTTAATGTCAGCTACTAGGGTCCATTGGTCTCCAGGACAAGCGCCGCATTTCATTATAATTTAAAAAAGCAGAATATTTTGCAAACACTTATTTATTCAATTTAAATTACAGTCAACAGCATAAATAAGTGATCATTTATGTACCTTGTCACTTTAACGTCGTGTTTGAAATGTTATACAGAATTGTGAAACGATTGAAAGCGACAAGGTACATAAATGATCACTTATTAATGCTGGTGACTGTACAAAGTTCCTCTGTTCTCTGAAATGCCGTTAGGTATTATGAAATGAACAAAAATGGTACCTGCCACATTTGGTTCAGAAAAAAAGATGGATTTATAGGAGTCATATATACCTTGATCCCTTCACAAAAAAAAATTATGTAGGCAAATTTACCTGATGGGAAGTATCAAGAAGTATCACCACCCGCCCATAAACACCAGCAACTCAAGAAGAGTTGTCGTTCCGTTGCCGGCCAACTAGGGAAATTAAAGTTCTTTTCTTGAAGGCACACATGTCATAACTAATTCGCACTAATCAAGTTTTGACAGTTCATAGTAGGTACCACCTGTGGTTCTGCAAACGGCAACATCCTTAATTCTACAAAGGCAGTTAGGTTATCAAAACTAGCCTTTAATTCGATTTGTTTTACCGTTACCAAAACAACCTTGGTTTGCCTTTTTTTACCATGTTTAGATGAAAAACCAAGAAAAAAAAAGTCGGTTATCCAATAACAGTAGCCCTTTATATGCTCTAGTGAGCTCACGGGACCATTTAGGATTTCAATTCTAGATAAATGCGCAGGAGGCTATAAACTGCGGGAAACTAAATAGAGTTTTTAAATAGCTTTGGACTGACGTCTGGAGGAGAAAATTGGTTTCTGTTATGGCGTCGTATTTTTTTTTCTAGATTTGAATAAATTACCGTTGCTTTAACGATTTCGTCTTAAACGAATTCAAAATTAGAAATGGAATACACTTGTATCTTCTATTAAATAATTATGAATTTGTGGCGCTTGCAGTGGAGACCATGGGACCTTGGTCAGCTGATATGAAAAGCTTTATTAAGGCCCTGTCATCCCGGCTCATAGACACCTCCGGAGATCCTAGAGCTGGTGCTTACCTCTCCCAAAGAATTGGGCTAGCTATCCAGAGAGGTAACGCAGCCAATGTCATAGGGACCATGCCGCGAGCGGACCTGCTAGAGGGGGTGTTCTTTTTATAGTGGTGATTATTATTTACGTCTTTAATATTTGAGTAGCTTAGTTTTTATTTTAATTTAAATAAGTTTAGTTTTAACTTTTAATTGTATTATAAAATATGTATCTACTTATGTTAATTAAAGTACTGTATCTTCTATAAGTAATTATTATTAAGAATTAGAAGATATAGAAAAAGAAACAGTATTATTTACGTTATTATAGAATAACTGTGCGGATTTGCCCATTATTATACTAATGTGAAAAATAAACTGGCCCAATCCTACTCGCACACTAAGGGTTCCGTACTATTGTATAGAGACCCATTTATTTATTATTTAATGAAATAGCTCTCCTTGAAAAAACAACTTCCACATATTGGTGTCTCTGTTTACAATCTACGATGCAACAGACATACACGGATACTTATACTCACAAATACATAGATAGGGGAACGGAGGGTAACACGTACCCTGTCGGTAGAACGGAATGCATCCATTACTATGAAGGTACAAGTGCTATCTAGCATTGTACCGAAAAGTAACTTCTCTAATTGTGAAAGTTTCTTATGAGAAATTCGCGAAAATTTCTAAGAAAATTCTTATATTTTGTATGGAAAGAGAACATTCTCAATGCTCTCAAATGTTTCCGATAATATTCTCAGTAATTTCTTGAGAGGGTTTCTTAATTTCTGAGAATGTTCTGCAATTTGTACATTGCTAGTGCTATCTATTGCCGACTTACGTCCACTGTGTAGTCGCCTCTCGCTCATTTCCGGTCAGTGGTTTCGAAGCGGCCACGCGTCTGCACACGTTTTAATCAAGATAAGTCAATTTTCATGTATTTTGATGTAAGAAAGCTGATTTTGTAGGTCCATTTTACCTTCTAGCTTAACTTGTGGGAAAAATCACCCAGTTCTGTTAAAGATATCATCTAAAATTAAGATTAATGAATGCTGATTTACTTTATGTGAAACAAGGTACAAAACCGTACATTAATTTTCCTGATTGAATTTTCCTTAAGTGATCCGTCTTACCTTCTTTTCCCCTAAATAACACACGTTAGACTTAAGTCTTACAACACTCGATTTTACCCGACTGTCGAATGATGAGGGTAATGTTTTCGACCTGTATGTATGTATAGCTCTGCGTTCCCTTATAAAGGCTGAACGGATGGCCTGATTTCAACCAAACAAGGTGTTGTTATATTCGTCTGAGCGACGCGGGTATCACATGGGCACTTTTTTGTGACGAATTGGCGAAATACAGGGTGCCATCGGAGACGTAATCAGAAAACACTTTTTCAGACCTGGTAATTGATGGTCATAACAACGTAATAGGAGTTACTTGAAATAAACGTTCTTTTTTTTGTTAATTTTATTCTTCAATTATGTCACTAATTCACTAAATCATGGTTACCCTAATTATTTCATGAAAACCTCTTTGGTTTTCATTCAGAAAAGTTTATTATTATGATACTTTTAAAAATAAAATGACAATGTCACTGTAAGTCACTCTTAGTAAACAATTACGCATGGGGAACAAGTGTATCTTTGCATCTCTTTCTTGATTGTAGGGTGACCACGCTGTTTGAAGGTCATAATTTAATTTTAAAGATTACATGATTAAAATTAAATAATGCAACTATCGACCTGCATTCCTGTGTTACTGTAATCTCAATTTAATGCTTAATTAAGTATTGTCACTTCTGATTACGTCTCCGATGGCACCCTGTATAAAATGTATACATGAAAACTAACATTATATTGATGACATTATTAAACAGTAGTTGGGTTAATAGCTTGCTTTTTGTTAGACTTGTCGCGAGTTAAAAATATTAAGTTTGTACTTGTACTTCAAGTATCTACTGGTTTAAGCGGTCGTGTTCCGAGTCGCTTCACCACTAATGTCTACTAAACTTAAAGTTCCAATTCCGACTGCGGCAACTCCAATTACCTCAAGCATTATTAGAGGTGAGACAACCTGAGAAATTATACCTGTGATGTGCCACAGTGTATAAATGTAACACAGTAAGGGCCTGTTTCGCAATCGTCCAATAAATTTATCGCCATTTAAAGTTGGTTCTCTCCTGGTCTATTTTCAAGTGTCAAAAAGAGAAAGGGCTAAATTTATCTGTCAAATATGCTTTACTTGTCGATTGTGAAACAGGCGGTAAGGGTAAGAAGACGACTAAGTTTTACTAACTAGCGGTTGCCTGCGACTCCGTCTGCGTAGCGGGCCTAGTATGGTTGCGTTTGTCACGTGACAAAATAGGGATAAAGCATCCGTCACTCTCGTACTTATAATATAATCTCAAAATACTGACGGATGTTTTATCCAAAAATTTGTCACGCGATAAACGCAGCCATATTAGGCCCCCTGAAGCCGTTTGTCGCATTTCCCTCGGATAAACAAGGAATGAATGAAGAAACAAAAGCATTACTGTGTCCTTTCTCGGGGTTAAAGCTAACTTTACCTACACCAAATTTCATCTAAATCGGTTCAGTTCAAATTCAAATAATGTTCTTTTTAAGGCATTAGGTAAGGTAAATACTTCATTACATCTTATTTGTAATTTAATGACTAACCTCTTCTCAAGTAAATATTTAAAAAAAAGCGATTCGTACTTCAGTGGGGTTATTATGACGTACCTATGCAATTCATTTTACGCTGTGAGAAAAGGACAGAGTTATGTAACTGCTATAGCTCCGTCCTTTACGCTCACCGTAAAATGAACTGTATAGCCATGTCATAATAACCCCCCTGTAAATACATAATTAAAAAAATACTATTTAATGAGGCCAGTAACCAAAATATGTACCCCAAATCAATCAGGTTTCGCTACTATCAAGAAATACACTGTGCCATTTCTCTCCCAGATCAATTTGTGAATTACAAGACTGGCACAAGTTCGGCCCGGTGTAATGGGTCGTGCTATCTTCTTGGAACATTCTCTAAACTTGTACTGAACGTGCTCATTTCATTTTCCTTAAGCATTGATTACGAATAAACCATTTTTTTTATCTGATACAAACAGAGTCGGTATTAAGTTCAATCTTTTAAACAGGTCACTCCATTACGCCATGCCCTTGCATAATTGACAACAGGATTTTTTTGAAAAGGTGTTCTTATAAAAATCATGCTTAGGTATTATCACAGAACAGATAAAACAGTAGAAGTGTCAAGTGGGCGTGTAACGTGTGGCATAGTTATGCGGAGTTCCGCATAACCTACCATACTTTTGCCGCTATCGCTTATTTCAATATTTCGATATTTCTAAAATAGGAAATAAATCCAGAAGCATGTCTTATTGTGCTATTTTGGAGTGTAAAAACGATAACCGCATCAAAAACATTTTCCATGGTGGCGTGTTGTTTTTATGATAGTTTGAGTATTGGCGACAACAGGTCTGATACTAAGCGAAGCTCATGCCACTTAAACTGTTTTTTTCTATTCCGTGGGTATTATAGAGCTCTATCTTAAGAAGATTATGAAGCTATAAATTTCCATACAAAATGCGATAACGTTTCTCTCCCATTAAAACTAGTCCCATTTTTACGATTTTAGAATGTTGTAGATATCATGGAAAACTTACTTACGTTTTCCTTCCCAAGAAAATATTTCTTAGAATGATACAAATTTGAAACGTGCAGACCTAGGTCTGTATAATAACTACAACATGGTCAAAAATCGTGGAAATCGGACTTGATTTAGAGGGTGAGAAACGTTATCGCCCGGAGCTAAATTTATATGGAATTTTTTGACAGCTACGCGATTTTAGCGGCGCTTCACAATCTTAAAAGCAAACTATTTTTAATTATTATTTACTGACAGATCTTGTCCAGCAGTGGGACACAAGCTCAGGCTAACAAAAAAAAACTTTTTTTATTGAAATCAGCGTTTGCTTTGGACTAGTGGTCGGAATGACGTTATTTTATTTGTAACCGCATTTTGTTTTATTAAGTCTAGGGTAAACGTACCAGTGAATGAACAGTGCTAGTGAATGAACAAAGTGAGCATATTTTCGCAAAATAAGAATTCTGTAAATTTCTACACAACAAAGTATTTTTTTTTAGATGAGCAACATTACTAGTAACATCATGGTAACATTGAATTCAACTCAGGTGCATTAGTTGCAAAATAACAGATACTCAAAGTGGACGTTTCGCAGACGTGTTTTCGTTGTATGGGGCAGTAGTTAGCGGACGGTAAGAGGACCTTGTGTTTGATGTGATACTGTACTTATTCCAAACAACAACGACCCGTAGTATGTGTTTATTTCAAGTCTTAAGGATATGTTTTTTCTATTTACGGACCATAACATGTGTTTTTCTTTCAAATTGCCATTTTAAGCAAGTGTTTTATAACTGGATCACAGTAACCGCTAAAACCAATGAATGAACCGCGGTGTTCATTCACTAGAACCGTGTGAATTACTTATTTTACAATATTGTGCGTTTTCGTTGTTGTATTAATGTTTATTTTTCAGAAACATAGCTGTTAATTGATTGTCCGTCATACGGCCAGTATTCGAACAAACTCATAAATGCTAAAAATGTTCGTTCATTCACTAGTTTATAATGTCCAGTAAATGAACTACCATCAATACGACTTGTTCATTCATTGGTTTCGCATAACATTTAAGAGCCAGTTAATGAACGATCGTTATTTTACAAGAAACTATTATACCTATAGCGTTTTCAGGCGGGAAAGTGGCACGTCAATGAATATTAAGTAGTAAAATATCATTTTTTTAAATAGATTAAAAAAAAGAAAAAAACATAGTAAACAATTAGACATAGTTCATTCACTGGTTTCATTTGTTCATTTACTGGTGTTTTCATGTTCATTCACTGGTGTTTTGGGTCGTTTTCGGCTAAAATAACTATAACTTGAAATTTGGCAATATCATTATAAAACAAACGTTATATAAGCAAACTAGAACACTTTCTTGATTGATAAGGACAATAATATTTGTCAGTAACTGCTTTAATTTTATAAAAAAATATATTTAAAGACGAAAATCTCCTTAAGGGTTCATTCACTGGTACGCTTACCCTAGCACTAGCTGTGACTTAGAAAAGGCCAAGTGGCGTTTAAGGGCGTTTTCACTAAAAAGTGTACCCAATTTAAGGACTGAAATTGAGGAATTTTACCTTTACCAATTTGGTGAAGAAAATTAGCTACCGACGGCCGCAATGTATGGCTAATTTTCGTCACAAAACTGACAAAGTTAAAGTTCCTTAATTTCAGTCCTTAATTGGGCATACTTTTAGTGAAAATGCCCTTATAATCATTAGCGACTAGCAGAAATTTGTTTATTTTCGATTTTAAGACAAACCTGTAAAGCATATTTTTTTCATAACACCTTTTAAAAAATATCCCGTTGTCAATTAGAAGTTTCGAAATGAAATAGTCTTGAATGAAATAGAGCGCTAGGCTCGTAGCTGGTAGTTAGCCTGCCGAAGGGGGAAGGGGGGGGGGACGTGAGCTCTGCTCGGGGCGAACTACTAGGTAGTTAAACCAATTATCGGCCAAGCGAAGTGTCTTAGTCAACTGAGACAGCATTTGTCAGATGTTTGTTCGACGAGACTTTGAGTATTAATGAACAGATTTGTATGAAATTTGGCAGGAGAGTAGTTAAGGCTAATAAATTAAGATTGAACATGAGCAGGATCTGTCAAAGGTTTATCAATTAGGGGAATAAATCGTGAGTTCTCTGTTCAGTGTAAATTACAAGTTTTAACCTATTAAGTAATAAAACTTAAGAAAAAGTGATACAAACAAAATTACTCCAACTCTAACTAGTGCATTATTATTCCACTCGGTACAAACCATATTGCCTTTGAGATGTTATTGTACTTTCAACGTTATTATAGCTCTTATTCAATTGACAGTGCCGGCCGAGTTAATAATGATACGATAACATGTCTTAGGCAATAATGGTTTTACCGAAGAATAAAGCTCCAGCGGGCCGATTATGGTCGTGTTAATCGACGTAGATAAAACATCTGTCACTTTCTGACCAGTATGTAAGTGCGAGGGTGACGGAAGCTTTATCCACCGCGATAAAGGCGTCCATAATAAGGGCCCAGGTTGAAATTGCGACTTAAATTAGTTTCTTCAGGTCAAGTTGTAAATGCATCGAAGTGCAGGCGTGAAACAATAATGTAAGTGCTCCGGTCGTTGCGTGGTTTAAAGTATTTCATTTTTAAATACAAGACTTAGTCATAATCAACGAAATAAAAAAGAAACATTATTTTACTTACTTCAGTCAGCTTAAGTATTCATAAAATTGATAGCGTAATTAATTACCAAAGTTACTTATATTTTTTTAAATAAGTTTCAGTAGGTCTTAAGATTTTTACTGACTCAAGTAGGTCCTACTTATAAAGATTTGGTTTAAGTTACTTAAAGGTCACTTAAAATTCCAACATAGCATTTTTTAATCTGAGATCATTTAAAAAGACTTTTTAGACTAGCTTCAAGTACCGACTTACGAGTAATGTGTTTTTAATACCCTAGGGTCTTAAACGTTAACTTTGACATACTAATAGCTGAGATCTTAGTTGTAATTGGATTACCAAAATAGTATTTTTTCCTTTTCTCCTTACTTTGTACCTTTTCATTTGTTTTGTACCTATACGATATAAAATGGCTAAGTACCTAAATTACTTTAGTAGTAATATAATAAAAAAAATGAATATAGGTACTCATTCAGAGCAGAAGTGATCATCATACAAATATTTCATCTGATAGATAGAACCCTAGACTAGAATATTCCTCATAACTAGAAACAAGTCTTAACGCCTGTAGCACACTACGACGAGCGCGAAACTGAAGCGATACGAATATGAGTAGTAGAGTAAACTGATATGCATTTTACGTAAACAAATGAAAAAAAAACAAATCAAATCGGAGAAATACTGGAAAAGTACCCGAAACCGACGTGCGTGCATGACTCGATGTATGAATGTGGAAGAAGCGAAAGAGATTTGTCAAGATCGTAGCAGGTGGAAAGAAGTGGTCTCTGCCTACCCCTCTGGGAAACAGGCGTGATTTAATGTATGTATGTATGTAAATGAAAAAATGTGCCGAATTGTAAGTTATGTATGACAGGCAACGCACACCAGTTTACGCCAATCCTATACATTTTTGTTGATTTCTCAGTCATCAACATTAATTAGTAGAGTTTTTTTATCTCACGAAAGTGGGTGAATCATACTTGTAGTTGTAACACGTATAGACACGCACACTAAGGCATCGCTTAGCGAAGACAGCTACGCACACAGTAACAACGTGCACGTGCATCTACACACACAAGTATGGCAGACCCGCTTTCGTGAGATAGAACAACTGTATGCAAGTAGTCCGGGCCCACGATACATAAAAAAAATTGCCAAGTGCGGGTCGGACTCTAAAATAGACGTTTCCGTACCACCTTAAAATTAGGATCAAGCAATAATTTGATCCCACTTTAATTTAAAAAAGAATTTTATGTTTATTTATTATTATAGCGGCAATAGAAATACGCTCTCTGTGAAAATTTCGACTTAATACTGTTCATGAGATACAGCCCGATAAGTGACAGAACGACAGCGGAGGCTAAGTAATAGGGTCCGGTTGACACCCTTTGGGTACAAAACCCTAAAAATATACTTAAGTATGTGTTAAAACCGGAATGCATTGTTTTGGTTCCGTTGATAGTGTGATACATGCCTTATATTACTTGAATGATTCAAGGAAACTTACCTATAGGAGTATTGTCGTATTGTCTAACAAATAATATTAAACCTTTTGTCGTATTATCTTACGATCACAAATTTCTCCTTTAAATATTTCATTCGGGAAGCATTATCGATCGGTAGATAGGTTATTGAATATTGAAAGCTAGTGATGTGTAGGAGCGGGATAAATCATTACCTGCTCCCGCGTTAAACAAATTAGTGATGTCGCTACTAAAATAATCTTTAGATAAGCAAAAAAAGTAGGCACCATGAAATTTATAGTAGTTATAGTGTAGTTACAGCAGCCCCCGTTATAATTTGAAGGTATGTATTCGCTAGTTCCTGAATACAAATTAATTTTATTTTCAGTTTTCATACCCTCAGACCAACTTGGCTGGGCTGGGCTGTAACTACACTATAACTACTATAAATTTCATGGTGCCTACTTTTTTTGCTTCATTTATAAACAAAAAAACGTTATATTATTTGTGGGTCCATATTGGCTCATATAAAATTGGTGTTTCGATTTTTTATACAAATAACGATTTGTGTCTATACTCATCATTTCTTCAAAAAATTTTGCTCATACTTCATTTCTTCGAAAAATTTTGCTCATACTTATCGCAACTCATAATGTTTTTTTTTAAGAAACTGTTACTTTTTGAGGATTGTTATAAATCTAACCTAACCTAATTTTATCTACACGTAAGATATTTAAGAAATTCTGAAAAGTGTATGGTTCCATGAATATTGCCGTTATAAGTTCAGATGAGTATGAGTTCCGATCATTAGTATAAACATTTTTATGAAGAGTATGAGGAGTAATCATTATGATGTAAAATGTTATGAGAAAAATTTTCAGAGTTCCAATAATCGGAGTTGCAATTTTATATGAACTTTGGCGCACCCAATTATAACATGCCCTTGTGCAGAACTCGTCCGGGTCGCTACCACAATCTAATCCTTTAACCTATAGCCAAGCAGCTGTGTTCCCATTTTTGTGCTCCGGTGTGGGGAGATAAAAGTTGAAATTACTAGCATACAGGTATTCCATCTCAGTTCTCAGGGTTGGCAACGCAATTGCAGTCTTTGGAAAATGTCTATAGTCTAAATGTCACTTACCATCCGTTCTGTCTGCCTGTGTGCTCGTTTGCCTTCTCTATAAAAAGAGATCTCTATACATTTTTATCGATAAATAATATTGAACTCATGCCCACCACTACTCACAGGAGCTTATAACCTAGTTACGCGAGATGTCGTCCGGTCAGAGGTATCGATAAATCGTGAATATTGTGCAGACTTGTTCCGGCTACTTGTTACCAGATAGATTGCCTATTACGTGAGGTTAGGGCGTGATTACGACGTAAGTGATTGGGTCTAGACGAACTGATAAGTGTTTTTGGAGATGGATTATTTTTTATCAGCGTACCTACTTAGTTATGTACTTTATGCAAGAGGTACCAACGGTCCAGAAGGCTTTACACGGGTAAAATATCAATGAATTATATGCTTAACCTTCCGCAGAAAACGGCAACCTATCAGTAGTTTCTGAGATAAGCGGTAACGTACTTACAGACAGAGGCGGTGTATGACTTTAATTTTATATCTACTTGTATTTGTTATAAGACAAATTGAAAAAAAAAACTTCAATGTTGGTTATAATTGTCTATTAAGAGCAATACTTAGTGAGACTAAGAAATAAAGAAAGTAAGTAACATATTATTATATTCGGCTATAATAAAATTATTTTCAAGTTAGTTTTTAAGTCAGAAACACACAATGCGCGGCGCGGCTGAGTAGGGACCCTTCTGAACCATCGAAATTTTTATCGCCATTAACATGGCGATAACAATGTGATTTTTTTACTTGTCTTTTGTGTTAAGCGTTGAACAAATTATTTCTTTTCTATTCTATTCCATTGTATAGCTGAGAGCTGAAACTATGAACTACATAATTAAGATACGAAAAAAACACTACTAAAGCCGAAAAAACTAAACAGCTCAGCTTGTAGCTGAGCTGGGCCTCGTCGCTAAGTACATATAACTTAATAATTACTTAGTGAGCTTTTCTTCCAATAGACGATATTTTCACTAGTACTTAAGTAATTGTTTTGTTTGACAGGATAATGAGATTTTACTTATTCGTCTATCCTCTATGGCGGACTTAATGTCCCGTGGAGTTCTGACCACTACTAACTAGAATATCAAACAACCTAGCACTTTACAGGGTGATCTGTTAACCCTCCCAACACCCAATCGTTAAAATAACAGCTTGATGTATCTTTAAGAACACCAAAAAATAACACTAGTGTTTATTTAAGCAGTGGAAGTTCACAAACTGACCCGAGCTTAGCATTAGCAACCCTTTTACGAAAGTGAGCGAAGATCTTTCTTGTATCGTCGGCAGAGTCGCTATTGAATGGAATTTCAAGTAGGTATGTAATGAGTGTTATGACTAGCCACTTTTGGGCAAAATATTGCTGTAGATAGGGTAAAGTTTTATTGAGCATTAAAAAAAAAATGATCTTTTTTTTTTTGGTACAATTTGGTACCAAAATCGTGGTTATTTATTAATGTATATACAACAACATAATGCAGGCAAAAATATGGTACAAAGACATTACAATTAAACTTTACGTCGCTTACGACACTGCTATCATAACTGTATTAGCTTGCTACCATGTATTTATTAACGTCCATTTGCCTAAAATAAATACATGTTTCCGTCAAATATTTTTATATATTTATTTCTGTGTAGTCCTTAACTCATTAGTTTAGGTTGACGTTTTCTGAAGTCCGGATCCTTTACAAAACAATAAAAACTCCACTGAACATTTTCCAAGCGTGTCTAATGTCATTTCAAGTTGTCGCTGGCGAAATACATCTTGCTACAGTACAACAGATGTGAAAGCTACTATAGTCTGTGTCAATTAAAATTGCCAAAAATGTAAACAAATTAGTACTGTTTGACACATAACCTCAAATATTCATCAAGTGTTTTTTTTATTTAAAATAACGAAAAATGAATAGTTATTTAATCTTAAACTTAATGTGAAAGTAAAGATCAAGTGTATAAATCATTGCTAAGACCTCACTTGATATTTAAAAGCACGTGACTATCGAGTAATAACGGTAAATTTTCTCGTTTGGTTGTGTTTACATCTCTGCCAATTTCAATTGGCACAGACTATAACTAAAAATTATGTTACCGATTACTTCTTAATAATTAAACAAAGTAACGCCACAGGACTAAATCTGGCCTCATTTTCGTTACTTGGCTTTTGTTAAGATTTTCTCTTTATCATCCCGAGTACAAAGGCACTATAATAATATGCTTTATAACACTCCCATGCATAATGACTCCCACGTACCATCCTTAGACTGAGCCTATTAACAAATCCCGAACATCGGCGTACGAAGATGGATGGGCTCCTTTTTCCGCGTTCTCTCGTGTAAGTATAACCACAATTTGTTGCTTGGTGCTATCAATCAGGCTTTTGGTAAGATGCTGTAAGAACACAGAACATAAAAAACAGTAGAAGTGTCAAGTGGGCGTGTAACGTGTGGCATAGTTAGGGTAAAACCGGGATAGATGCCACACTTTTTGAAAAGGCCTCATAATTTCAAAACTATCAATTTTCCATGAATATTTCCTTTCGATATAGCTAGTTTGGTCTTTAATCTTTCATTACGACTAGTTTTTGTTCACCTAATAATTACTGATTGTGTAGAAATTGAGTTTTCGCAGACCCCTTTTTTTTAGGATAGATGCCTACCTATATGGATACATGCCCCACTATGAAAATTTTAAGAAGGATAGATGCTTGTGGTGTAGGATAGATGCCCTTTGGAATAAACTAAGTAAAAAATATGGTGTAGGATAGATGCCCTATGGAATAAAATAAGTATAAAATATAGTATTAAAATGATTAATTTGTAATTATAAAGGATAATTTGTAAGTATGGACTCTTAGTAGAACATAGAAACCTATCAATAGAAATCGATTGTAAAAAGAATAAAAAGTATAACAAAACATAAACAAAATAAAAATATATACTGAGATTATATAGGGGGGATAGACGCCCCAAAGGCACGTATACCCACAAAAATCGGGGCGAGTATCCTTTTTGATACGGATAGGTGCCTTTTTATTTTTTATCTAAACTAAATACAAAAGAGCGATAATTAACACTTAGTAAACCAGTATATTGATATAACAAAAAAAAGAACAGAAGTTAATACTAATTATAAAGTTATGAAACTGCAAATACTTACGTTTTAATTTTCGAGGCGTTTTTTGCGCTCGTCGCGGAGATTTTGACACACACAACCGAGACGCGTCCGTTCCTCACGATGGCCTGCGGGGGACTGAGGGGTATGGCCCTTGCGCTCCCTATTTAGACTATTAATTCTTTGCTGCGAATTTGGGAAGTTAGGTTTTTAAAAAATAGGCGTCCTTTGCGGCATCTATCCCGGATTTACCCTATGCGGAGTTCCGCTTAACCTACCATACTTTTGCTGCGATCGCTTATTTCGATATTTCAAAATTTCTAAAATAGGAAATAAATCTAAAAGCATGCCTTATTGTGCTATTTTGGAATGTAAAAACGATAGCCGCACTAAAAACATTTTCCATTGTGGCGTGTTGTTTTGATGTTTGATATTGGCGACAACAGGTCTGATACTAAGCGAAGCTCATGCCACATGCCACTTCCACTGTTTTTTCTATTCCGTGTGTAGGAACATTGTGAAAGGGATTAAGCTTTTTATCTAGTTGTACACAGTAAGACATTTCTTAAGGAATAAAATACATTTGCTGGAATGAAGCTAGAATCCCTTCATGAGAATTTCCTACGGGACTCTGCAGGCGGTCGAAACAGTGACAAAAAGTACCTACTGTAGTTTCTTCTGAAAATACTTTGTACTTACTACACAATTCAAACCTCCAGTATAAAGAGTCAGGTAATGCTACAACTCTATTTAATTAAAGATCAGAAAAGCCTTTTCTAAAAATGTTGGCCACCATGCACTAGTTTTTCATTATAAAACAAATAAAACTATGCAATAATCACATAATATACTTGGGAGCAAAGAAATCGAGCCCCTTTCTATGGAAATTCGGTAATAAGTGGCTCAATTTCTTTGCTCCCAAGTGTATTTTAGTGTCCCAAAATATTTTTATGGACACATCCATTTTGTTACCATAACGTATCGTAGTACCTTTTGGTAACAAAAGAAGACACTTTCCGTACAAATATTTATTCCAGTCACATCACAGTAGGCAAAACGTATCGGCATAGATGAAATAAGTCACTTTTGGTATTCCTTTGCTTTGGCATGATTAATCCCTAGGTACCAGCACTCGTAGTCCAGAATATTCTTCGTAAGCGATAAGCGATGATGGATGACGCCAACAATGGCTGTCGAACAGACGAGGGTGTAGTCGATACTTTTAACGCTAAGAGCCAAGGCTTTGAGGCTCCGTTTTGTATGGGATTTGAGGACTTTGGCGGTCAACGTGGTTAGGTGAGCTAAGTGGTTCTAAATAACGATTTATAATAAGGATTTTAAGAGATCTGGGGGTTACTAAGACGTACTAAAGCAGGGCCTCTATTCCCGGCGGTAAAAGCCATATTCTCTGTGGCCTGTTATGGTATTGTTTCGACGTCAGTCGCCATTACTGTCAAGTAAAGTTACGCCCACACCGGTGCTTAAAATACTGTGACGGTACGGAATCGCAGTGACGCGTCGTATTAGCACCGTTTTTGACGCACGCTCCCCACACCGCTGCTTAAAAAACGGTGTCGTTGCTTAAACAAAAGACGGGGTCATAGTAACAACATGGCGCCGTTTTTGACGTACCGTAATATACGCACCGTTAAGCATTGGTGTGTGGAGCTTGCGTCAAAAACGGTGCTAATACGACGCGTCACTGCGATTCCGTACCGTCACCGTATTTTAAGCACCGGTGTGGTCGCAACTTTAATAAGAGAGATACGATTACAGATCAAAGACGATAATGGTTTTTACCGCCTAGAATACCGGGCCAGTTCAGTTTAGGTTGAGACAAAGAGACAGAGCTATAACAGTTATACAGCTCTGTTACTTTCTTTCAACCTAGACCGAACTGTTTTAGTATGTCATGGTAGGGTGATGGAACCAGTACTTACCTAATGAACAAGGACCAATAATGTATAATTGATTCTTATGGTACAGAAGATAAGGGTCATTCATATGTTTTGAGACAATCAATTTATAGACGTATGATCTTTGAATGAAGAGTTAAGTGTCCATTCCTTCAGCCTTCAGCTAAGTGTCCAACATTGGGGCCATCACCCTAACCCTCTTCTGTATTACTATAACTAGGTACTTACCAGTAAGTATTGTATGCATTATTATTATGAGAAGACCCCGTTATCTTGTCACAATGACGTCGCTCTGTTGTAGGGATTAAATATTTATTCTATCGACCCTCTCTTTATCGATGTTTGTAGTCTATATTATAATGCAACAATGCGACAGATTTTTTGCCTTTTAAATTTCTGCTAAATCTCAATATGGAGCAAGGAATTAAAACTTCTTGATTAAAAATTTAAAACCTCATTATCCCAACAAGTTGCGATAAGCTTATATAAATAATTTACCTATTTGCAACTATTTACCTATAATTTATTTATTATTGATCCCATTCTTTTTTATCACATTTCTAATAGTGATTGTCGTTGACTCATTGTCAGTGACATGACATACCTCTAAGTACAATACCATCGACATTTAAAAAGTCGATAAAATAAACTTTCAATTCCTATAAAAAAGCGCCGTCAGTGCGACATGATAACGGGGTCTAATTATGAGCATAATGTTTCTTAAAGTTCGGCAACGCATTTTCACCTCTAGACAAGGTGCGTAACGATAACATTTTATACTTACTTTTCCCCTTTGATTTTCAATTATAGACAGAGAATGGCCTATATTTACATCTCTGGAACTAAATCCAATTAGAACGTATACTAATTATTTGTCCAAACATTTGCCAATCAAAACTAAGCGTGCCTTGGGTGTAACTTCGCCAATTTGCGTTACGTCACACCTCACCCGAGTATTAACTTGTTCTCCAACCTAACTGAATTAAATCGCTCTAATTTGGGACTGTCAAATGGTAGTGGCGGTAGCGGATTCTAGACTCTACTTACGAAAAAAATCTGGAATGTTAATAGCAAGTCGGCGAGAGAAGTAAACGTAGCATGCTGTCACTTATAATCCTTAAATAATTTTATACCGGGGGACAATCATAAACATATTGACCTAGTCCCAGGAGCTAGGCTTGTACTATTGGGTACTAAACATACTCATATATATAGAAAAATACCCAAGACGGAGTAACAAATACCGACCTTTCACACTAACGTCTTTACTCTGACTGAGAATCGAACCCTAGACCGCCAGCTTCATAGGCCGGGTCATTAGTCATTACTAACTAGGCTAATTGCATCGACAAATGTAATCACATACACAAATATTATAATTGCGAATGTTTGTGTGAGTAAGTTTGTTACTATTTCACGCTGAAAAGGTTTGATAGATTTCGGTGAAATTTGGAATGGGATAGCTTATACTCACGGAATAGAAAAACAGTGGAAGTGGCATGAGCTTCGCTTAGTATCAGACCTGTTGTCGTCGCCAATACTTAAACTATCATAAAAACAACACGCCACCATGGAAAATGTTTTTGGTGCGGCTATCGTTTTTACACACCAAAATAGCACAATAAGGCATGCTTCTAGATTTATTTCCTATTTTAGAACTATCAAAATATTGAAATATCGAAATAAGAGACCGCGGCGAAAGTATGGTAGGCTATGCGGAACTCCGCATAACTATGCCACACGTTACATGCCCACTTGACACTTCTACTGTTTTTTCTGTTCTGTGACGTCACCTTTTATGACGAAAAAATATTAAATCGGATTAAATTAATTTATTAAGTACTTTTTTGCCTCTCCACAGCTGGCATAAAATCGCGTCAGTCCATTGCTGCGTGAAAGTAGAACAAATCAATTATAACTTAAGTAAGTATTTAATGCATACCATTTAATAATACACGTTCAAATCCGCTATTCGCTAGACTACCCGCATACGGTTGTGTGATCCCGTCGGGTAGATTAAGGCACGTCCCGGTAATGACTGGCTGATAGCGGAATAATATCATGTTATTGATAACTTTGTGCTTAGTTAGCTACCGTGCACTTTAACCTTTAGAGCGTGAATGTATACGCTGTTGAAACCAGCAGTTTCTGGTATTATTACGGAGATTACTAGCAAAGAGGCATTCCGTTCCTCAGGGTTGGTAACGCATTTGAAGTCTTAGGATTGCAGTCTTGAGATAGATTGTAGAATTCAAATATCTATGGGTCTTAGATCCCACTTACCATCAGGTGGTCTGATTGCTTATATGCCTTATTCCTTATATTCGAAATGGGTGATTTGGAACGATATTGTATATTGTTCAAGCATCTTTTGTTTCTTTCTGTTTTAAAGTACTGAAATGTCTGAAATGTACGCAGACGTGCTTAATTTGTACTCAATATAATACAAAGCATACGTACAAAAGCAAGTAAGTATGTTATGTACCTATTATATACTATGTGGAATGTAAATAGGTTAAAGTTGATATCAAATAAAGTTGCTTAAATAAACCCTGAAATAAATGTAACGTTAGGGCGCGTCTTTGTCATTTTAAATTGAATACACCCATTGTACCCTTCTTCTAGCTTTCATGGTCCTTCGAGTATATTTTTTAGAAAATTTAAACCACCTTATTTAGTACCTTTATTTAGGTGTCAAAATAATAATTCTTACACATTCAGCTCCACCGACCCGATATCGGGTCAACTGATCGTAGCAGTTTATGGCTACGTAGCGGAGAAGTGCTACAGGCTACAGCGTAGCACTCGTAGCATTGGCTGGCGATGAATGTCATGTTTGAACTAATCTAGAATTAGTGTCACTAACTATCTACGAGTACGAGTTTCTCTTGAATGTAGATACTATTTACTTATTTAATAATTAATATTACCCTACATTTCTTTTACATTTCTATCGGCCTAATCTACACAGATATACGGCCTTTACATTTCTAACGATTCCGTTTCCGCCGTGGTGAAGCGTTTCCCCAAAGTTAAGAAAGTTCGAACCCCGATAACGAAGCGACAAATGGTCTTTTGATTTATAAATTGCCTTTCTTTTTGAACTCAGTGTTTTTACAGGGTGTTGAAAGAGTTTTAATGTTAGGGAGTTTGTTTGATAAAACATCTGGATTTTTTTGTGTAACTGAGTAAGAACTTGATGATTTTAATTATTGAGTCATGCGTACAAAATTTCATTTTTAATTTCCTACTAATAATTAAACCTACATATTTAGTGCAATTCATTGGCCCTTTTTAACAAGAAGAATAAAATTGGGCAAACGTACGTTTATGACGTTACTAGCTTTTGTATAAACTTTATTCGCGTAGAATTTATTTAACATCATTCCCTCGGGATTGGTTCAGCAATTATTTAATGTATTAGGTAGTCATGTACTGTGTTCCGAGTTTTATATACGTTCAATAGTCATGCGTGATTTAGTTGCAAGTATACATTCTAAACTTTCATGAATGCCATTTTTTTTAATTATTATTAATCCATGAATTCAATAACCGTAGCGCTTATTTTGGTAGGTTTGTTGGGTTCGCGCTCGCTTACCTCTGTCAATGTATGGCCTTGCCTCTACACTTGACAGATGTCATTCATTCATTGACAGGAGGCTCGGATGAGGGTAAAGACAAAAGAAAGGTTAATCTTACAGATTTTCACATCAATTGATCTACATGTACTTATACAGCTTGTGTATTCCATACGATCCTAAATTTTAACATACGATAGATTTAAGCAGTATTTAGAGGTACAGTAATAAATTTTAACAAATACTCTCAATAATTAAGCGTAATGATTTTTTTTAAGTTTTCACGGCCAGTAATGTAATGCAAATATTGAGTTAATATTAATATCGCCACTTTTAAACAATAACGTCGTCAATAAATCAATGAACACAAAGTGCTTGCGTAGACGACTTGGTTATTTGAATAAATTGCTTGCCGAATTAATCTGTATGAAAAAAAAATTTTTTTTCTTCTTTTTACTTAATGTACGTTACGTTACGTTATACGTTATATATACGTTAATTAGGGTCTTATCTAACTGCCCTTGAAATATAAGATCGTATGGAATACACACGCTGTGTTAAAAAAAACAATATTTTAAATGCGCTGTTTGTTTGTTTGTATGTTGGGGTTGGGGGGGGGGTCCTATGGAACTATGAGGAACCCTTATAGTTTCGTCATTTCTGTCTGTCAAAATTATTGGGTACACGTAGGATGGGAAAGTTTTTTTACTCGTCTCGTCTGTGGCCCGACACGGTCTTGCCGACGACCGGTCAGTAGTTAACGATACATGTAAAGAAAGAACTATAGTTGAAACTAGAACAAAAAAAACTTCTGGGCCTCTGACGTGTCTTCTTATTATTTTTAACTCGGCCGCCATTACTGTCAATATAACGTAATGGAACCAGTAATCGACAAGGACCAATGATCGACCCTGATTCATTTGTTTTGTAACGCTCAATTTTTGACCGTATGATCTTTGAATTAAGTGTCGATTATTGGTGCATGTTAGCTTAAAGTGTCGAAGACTGGTGCCATTACGTTAAGATCAAATGAAATAAGTATGATGTCATCTTTGACAAATTAAAAGGTGTTAGAATATTACTTTTTTCAGTTTCTAGACGTCTTTGCTAATTAGTTTATGAAGGCCTTAAAATATTATTTAGGTAGTCAGGGTCTTCAATTAAACTATTCAACCTTTTATTTAAATCTCAAAAACAATTTACCTTTTCGCTTCAAAGAATTTATTTCCATTTCTTTGTACACGACTTAATTTATACGCAAAGGTCTTTTTAGGGTTACGTTACTCTTTCAAACACTCATTCTGTTTTTTATTATAAATACTATCGTAACGGGTACATTTTATTTAAAAATACGCTTTAAAAAACCTAAATACTTGACAATTTTCGAACAGGAAATAGTAAATATAAATTTACCTACACTTTTATTTCTTAATATTTATATAAGTCACTAATATTCCATGCTATTATACTACCATATCCCATGGTATTTTAAAATAAACATACGATTTTTACTCCTTTAGAATTTGTTGTCGTGAAGAATTTTATTCCTCTTGTGATTATGCTTTACCTTTGCTTCTGTTTTTTTTTCTTCTTTTTTTCTTTTCTTAGATTTTGGAAAATGGAAAAAATTTAAAGCTGAATGCAAAAATAATAATTGGGTTCACCAGAAATCAAACCCAGCAGCTGTCGTCTTGATTTATTTGGCCAAGGACGTCGAATGCAAATCTGTCCTTACCATTTAACACGATCAATTACTGCAATTTGTGTTCTTCTAGGAAAACTACTTGGTTCTATTCCCAGTTAAACCATTTTTTTTAAGTTCAAACTTCAGTTTTTCCCTTTTTCAAAAATGATCTCTTGGTTACCTACTTAGAACAGACCCTAAATCTCCCTAACTGAATTCCCCATGCTGCTTTGGATTACTCATCCTGTATAATAGAACCCGTGCAGCAAAGCAGCATCACTCTTTACCTCTATTTGGACTAGACTATGTTGTTAAAGCAAATTTATTCCGAGGCTCAAATTAAAGCGCCAGGTGCAGAATTAAGTAAAAAGGCCATTTTACACGCTAATTGGTTGGCCAATGATTTATGAATGGATGTATAAATGAATTTTATGCGTTTCAAAAGGGTGATAATTGCCTGATTAGCTGTTTTAGCCTGGCAGGTTTTTATTTACGAGCGTTTTTCGGTACCGTTATTTGATTATGAAGCTTTTTGCGTTGTAAATGTCGCTTGGTTTTTTGTGAATAGAGAATTTTCGACGTGTTCATTATTTTATCTGTGTATTTTTTTCGCTTTGAAGTGGATGTTTTTTTGTTATTGAGAAATAAAAATGTCATGAGCATGATGTTTTAAATTTAAACGAAGTTCTAGGATCGATAAGTTAGAGCTTCTTGGTAGAATCACAACATTTTCTTTGTTACTTCAAATAATTGTGATTTAGAGAAGCTTTGAAATTTTTAGCGCCAAACTATTAGACGCTGGCAATTTCAAGTAAATCCGTAAAGCCCTTTATCGTTAAGCCATTCGTTATGCATATTTAAACATCCTAACTTTCACATTTCGACCATCCTAAGATCTAAAGCTTTGCAAAGCCTGAATATCAAAGTGTGTTTCATCCTTAATAGTTCAAATAACGATGTCGAAAGTTTCGAGATAAAAACCGGAGAGGAACCGAAACGAGTTGCGTCGCATGCGCTCGTTTGGCAGAGGAAATAGAACCGTAACTGTGTTGAAGATTGATGTTTGTTTACAGCCAAAGAGTTGCGACAGAATAGAGTGGCAGCTTTGTTTTGTAGCTTAATTTAATGTTAAGAATGTTCATATTTGACCAAGATCTTTGACGACACGTTAGCCCAGTTGATAGTGACCCTGCCTACGAAGCTAGCGCTCCCAGGTTCAAATCCCGGTAATGTTCCTGAGTCTTGGATGTTTTCTATGCATGTAAGTATTTCACTATATAAGTAAGTTTACTGTTTCCAGTAACAATAGTACAGTCAAAGACTTTAATTGTTATGCCGCAATGGAACCCTGTCATAATGACTGCGTCAAACCACATGAAGGAAATTACGCCAAAATTAATGATTAACGTTATGCGACAGGGTTCCATAGTTGCATAACAATTAAAGTCCCTGACTGTACAAGCCTAGAGCTCAATTTGGGATTAGGACAATTTGTGTGAGATTGTCCCTATCCAAATATAAGATTAAAATAAAGCATAATTTTGAAATTAAAACGTATTACAAAAGTAAGCACAAAGGACCCGACTGCATTTGTTATTATCGTCTTTATGTAAGTCAATAGGTATCCAAGTTAATTATTGTATACTCAAGCGAATCTTACGAAAACTCTCCTTTTTTATCATCGCATCTTACAGGTAAAACATTAACCTCCTTTTTCGGCAGTCAGATAAAAAGTAGGATTGATTATCAAATCAATCAATTGAAACGATCCCGATCCGACTTTACGCTTTACGCGGACGGAGTCGCAGACAAAAGCAAGTTTATTAAAAAAATCATGCGATCAATTTCTTATATGTGTCTCAATTAGCCGCTTTGCAAGCGTTGTTAGGCAAATTTATCAAGCTGAGCAAAATGTCAAGTCTGTCAATAAAAATCTTTGACCAGACCTACTTGTTGACCATTTGACCCGTATCTGCTTAATAGCACAAATCGATGCCCATACTAGGTCAACATACAGGTGTGCCAGTCCCCATATAGCGCGATATGCTACAAAATACGCTTCAATAATTACAGCTTGATTGTTTCTCCCGTTGGCCGGGTCGGCGGAGTTCAGTTTCGGCCTGTTGCGTTCAGTGCGTAATTACGAAGAAAAACTTCATATTTTATTTTACTGCTGTACATATCGTTTGTATGTGTCGAAGTGTTTGATTACGGATAACGAATTCGGAAAACTTTAGTAGAGACGTAGTTAATCGAACGACAACGAATGCGCAAAGATCTAATTCAATTTCCAGCCCACTGAGAAAGCAAGATCAAAACGAAGTTTACCAAGGATTTCAATGACGGTCGGTTTGTACTTGCCTTAATCGTTTTCCCACGTTTTTTGGTGGACGATTTCAATCGTCGGCGTCAGCTAAAACTTGCTAAAGAAAAATAGTTTTTTTTACTCTTTATTCCAACAAGGTTCCCCAAAATGTCCAGATGGCTTATTGTCTAACGCACTCGCAATCACGATCGTTTTCATTTTGAAAATCGAAGGCTTGTCTGCATACAAAATGAAAACAATTGCTCCACTTTGAAGCCGGTTGCGATTGCGAGTGCTTTAGACAATAGCCCCTCTGTTTTAGATAATGGATATCACGCGAGAGATCAATTGTTCTGTTAAAGAGTATTAACTCTGGTGGACTAAATATAATCACATGGGGTTAGCTCCGCGCGCTTCTGTCAAGTCCTTGAGAAAAATAGTTGTAGAAAATGTAGCCTGAGAGGTAAAATCAATTTGTTAAAATAGACTTCAGTCAATTACCGGCAAGAGATCGAGAACCCCGCTCGCTTTAGTGCTATTAACTACGACAGACATTACCGTTACCCACTCTATTGAGACCTCTAGCGTTATAGCAACTACATGGAATTGGAGATCAGTTGTAGCTAGTTAAATTGCAACAGGACAGTAAAATAGCTCTCTCGACTTTATCCATTTGGGATCTACAATATTTGGCAATTGATAGCCATTCCAAAATCATTACGAGTAATAATAAAATCACATTTAATTCACTATCTGTCGCACTCAGAGTCGTCAATTAAATTTAATGCTCATTTAGTGACGTGTTGTCTTATTCTATTGCTATAGCGAAGAAAGTGACAGCAGCTACTTTAATCAAGCATTAAATTTAATTGACGTCTCTGGGTGCGGCAGTATTGTGCATAATAAAAACTTCCACGCGACGTACTACTACTACTTAAAAACGGATTACTGGCATAGGCATTCCATCTTAGCCCTCAGAATTGACAGCGCATTTGCATTCTTAGGATTGCAGTCTTAATATTGTAACCTTTGATTCACATGTCATGACCATGGGTTTTAGATCCCACTTACCATCAGGCGGCCTGTATGCTCATTTGTTCGCTCTCATCATCATCATCATTCTCCTGCCGTTATCCCAAATTATTTGGGATCGGCGTAACATGTAACTCGTTTGCTCTCTCTATGATATGCAAAAAAAGTTCTATAAATGAATCTGAGTCTGCTGCAAAATTTAAAGTAATGAAGCGGACAGAGTAGAGTATGTCTCCCTACTGTTACGACGGATCGAAATAGGATGGTTACCTAATACCCATCAAATTGCTTAGTTTGCTTTGCTAGTTAAAGAATACCTCCATTGGCAGCGCGCCAAAAGCCGTCAAAGAGGTTAAAATTTAAGATTAAAGCGCCAGCTGGGACCTTACATCAACTTCTCAGCATGCATTCTGCTTTTCTAAGTCAATAGGTCACATATACAACTATCAGCCAAATGGAAATCAACCTTCGACTGTTATTAACAACATCACAATTGTATTAAGATTTTTATGGCACATCGACCGTTTTTCCACGCCAAGCATAGGGGTTAAAGCGATAATTTAAACATTCACGTCTGAAACTTCGATGGAATATAAAATATTGCAAGAGTTTTTAGTATTTATGCAAACATACGTTTGGTGAATCGGTACGAGTAGAATTTGCAAGGCGGATTTTTCTTAAAGTTCGAGATTACTGCATGTGACTTTTATATTTTGAGGCGAGGCAGAGGTGGTAAAAAAAATTGCAGTTGTTTATGTAAACTTCATTTATTTTGCAATCATATTAGATTTTTTATTCATTTAAGAAGTATGCCTCGCAAAGGATACAAAAAGATTCTAGCTGTTGATAGTTAGCCAACCTACACTAAGTTGGAGAGGCACTTAAAGAAGAAGAAGAAGCAGTATGCCGCCACCTGCCTGTTTTAACTTACAGCACCTGGACTTAGTTTATTTAATCATAATGGCATATTGACATAAATATTTCAAATAAACATAACTAAAGAGATAACTATAGATACAGCTGTACAATGTGCTCCATGACCTAGTCTCTTACAGAGATTCAGAAGACTAAACTTAAAGTATGCCAGAGAGCCATGGAGCGCAGTATTCTAGTTGTTTGGAGATCTGATCTCATTAGAAACACCGACCTTCGCTCCAGGACACGAACAGCCGATGTGGGAAAGAAGACCGGCATACTAAAATGGAACTGGGCTGGACATGTCTGCCGTATGCATCCGGACCGATGGAGCAAGATCAAGACCGGCTGGATCCCGAGTAACGGTAGCCGGAGTTGAGGCTGACCAAAAAGAACATGGCGGGAGAATTTGGATAAATTCAAACAACACTGGTAAGGATTAGCCAGAACAAGAGATGACTGGAGAAATTAGGAGGAGGCCTTTGCCCAGCAATGGGACACTAAATAGGCTGTATAGATAGATATAGATTAAGTAGTAACCAAAAAGTGGTAAATATTTTGAGTGCATAAAATATGGAATATGGATGGATAACTACTATATGTATCAAGTTTTTTTAATCACCTAACTGATGAAAGACGCTACACCAAATTGGTTCAAATGAAACTCTTATGGTGATACTTGGGTGCTCACACCTGTTGTTCTATATCGCTTACACACACAGCTTTTATAAGAGCTTCATCTTTTAACACGAATCACACTCTAATAAATAAAACTTCACAGTCTTTGCACATGTTAAAACACGCTATAAATTTACAAAACAAACCCTAAGTTGCTCAAGCCTTTAACAATATTTGAAGCCAAGTTCGT
Organism: Acleris cristana; assembly: GCA_948252455.1. Taxonomy (NCBI): domain Eukaryota; kingdom Metazoa; phylum Arthropoda; class Insecta; order Lepidoptera; family Tortricidae; genus Acleris; species Acleris cristana. The sequence continues at coordinate 7,328,331 of OX411794.1, forward strand.
CGCGGAACACGGACCTCACGAGCACGAGCACGAAACGTGTGTACACGGCATTATAAAGTTTTACCAAACGTGGGAGTATAGTAAGTTTGTGAACAGTAAGCTATATCGAAAAATATATTGAAACTTCCTTGGAGGAAGATTCAAAGAAACCAGTTAAAGAACAGCGTTGGCGCCACGGCGATGGTTACAGTCTGACGAAACTGATTCAGACCATTTTATTATAGGATTGAACAGTGGATTAGTTTTTAAGGATTTATGCTTTTAGGTTTATGCGTATATTCCAATCTAAAAATCTAGTAGGTATAATAAATGATACCATTTCACTGAAAACAAGCAATGTATCTTAAAGCCGCACGGCATAGGTACTGTAGGTACTGTAGCTACTTTAGGTACTGTAGCTACTGTAGGTACTGTAGGTAGGGTCACGTTTCTCATCGTGGGACGATATCTGTCAACAAAGGACATGGTCCGTTTGTGCCTCAATTTGTACACGGATAAGACATATGTTGAATGATAAATATATTTGTAAAGTACATATTTCTCGCTTTAATTTGACATATTATTATAAACGATTGCTGTAAATTCTGGAGCACAGCACCATAGTAAAATGGGCCATGTCCTCTTAACAGAATTTTTTGTGTGTCGTAGTGGCAGCGACATGTCACGAGAAATAAATTACCGCAACATTTGTTGGCTGGTTTTATTTGAACAAGAGTAGTTCGACCATGTATAAAGCGACATGTCATGAGGCTTGTGTAGACGTTAAAACTACCTTGTAATTTTGTTTACCGTTCTAATAAGCATAGGCGTACTGATTTTTTATTTACTGTGATGTTCAAGATACTAAGTACGAACGCGAACCGCCAAGTCTGAGGCTGGTTTAAGACAAACAAAGTGAAAGTACCCTCCCCCGCCGAATATCACGTGACAGGAATCAACGGGTTACAGGATCCAGATAACTGGTAAAGTCAATACAGTGTTGTGTGTATGTTACTTAAGCCTTGTTAAGATCCTGCCACAGTGTACAAATTATTTTAAATCCACAGACCTATCCATAAATAGAATATGTGGGGAATTGTACTAGCTTTTCAACCGCTTTCACTTTCCTGAGGGCTTTTGTGGAGCAATTGTTTTCATTTTGTATGCAGACAAGCCTTCGATTTTCAAAATGAAAACGATCGCGATTGCGAGTGCGTTAGACAATAAGCCCTCTGGTCGCATTATTAACCATTTCCTTATAGGTTCGTATAACCATTTTCGGTTATTTTCTAGGAGTCCAGGTATTCTTCAAAATTACCAAATGGTAACTTACAGGAAAATCGTTATAAATGAGACGAGAAAAGTAAGAACGGTTGAAACGCTTGTTGAACTACCCAGTTACATAACTATCAAATACTCGAAATAAGATGAATTCAATTTTCCCTATAGGAGAGTCAGTTATTGAGGATTAAAATGTTCCTTACTTTCCTTGCATTAGAACAAATGACGATAAGAAGTTTCCATATAGACCCGTATAGATGATAGATATTAAAAGTGACTTTGAACCTAACGTATGTAGTAGGAGATCCGAATAGGAGACGACCTGCACCCAGCTGTTTATTCGATAAAAAATATTATATATCAAATTTAATATGGTAAGTAATATTATGGCGAATAGTTTGACTGAAAAATTTCAGTCCAGTACAGTCCATAATAACAAAAAAGAACTTTTTTTCTAAATTGATATTGCTTGTTTAATAGACCAATAACATAATCGAAAGTATGAAGCCTATAGACTATTTTTTCCCATCATAACTATTGGGTAGGTAGGTAAGTTGGTACTAATAATTTGCACTAAGTCTAACGTTTGCATATTCTATAGGCTTCAAACTTTCGATTAGTATGTAATTGGTCTATTAAACAAGCAATAGCAATTTAAAAAAAAATCATTTTTAGTTTTTTTTTTTAATTATGGACTGTACTGGACTGAAATTGTTCAGTCAACCTGTTCGCCATATATTCCTTACCATATTTAATTTGATATAAAATACTTTTTATCGAATAATCAGCTGGTGAAGGTCGTCTCCTATTCGGATCTTATACCATAAGTACAGACGTAGTTAATCGAACGACAACGAATGCGCAAAGATCTAATTCATTTTCCAGCTCACCGAGAAAGCAAGATCAAAACGAACTTTACCTAAGATTTCAACTTTGTTGTTTGGTTTGTATACATATTTGTGCCCTTGACTGTACTAAATATATCTCTGCTATGTGCATGTGGCATCATTAGTTCTCGCACTGCAACGTCATTCCCATACGAGTGACGCTGAGCCGCCTGCCATTTCATTTAAATCCATTGAACCGATATTCGCCAGTATTCGACGAAATTTCCTCTACGTGCTTCTGAATTCCACACGTAACGTTCTATTTTAGAATTATTAAAGGCCCTAGACGAGACGCATTTGACGTTCGTTATCGTTATCTAAAATGTATAGGATTGACGTAAGCTGTCAGACGGTCGCGTCGAGCGCCTACGTTAATTCCATACATTTGTCAGTTTTCGAAAATCGTTTACGTCAGCGTTAAGTAACTTGTTTAGACTCACGGTCATCTAGGTATGTAATTTTATTTATTTTGTTTAGTAAATTGTATTGTTTTTATGGTACTGTACCCGATGGGATTCCAACGAGATCCTATTAATACATCTATGCTGTCCGTCGGTCCGTCAGTCCGTGCTATGTTTAAAAAGCTGTATCTTTTGAACCTAAATTGGGTTTTTTTCTAGAATATGTGTTATGACGGAGGATTTACTACCAAATAAACAACAGTTAAGAAAGTGAAATAATAATGGGTCCTCATAAAAGAAAGGGTTTTTTTTCAACGTATAATTATTTTTGTTGCACCGTAAAAACGGTAAAAAATACAAGTATCAAATCTGGTATGATTATATTACAAACCCTAAAGAATATCAATAAAATACTAAAAAAATGTCAAGTGTGTGTGTGATTCGAAATCGAATTCAAATTGGAAGATTTTTACCTACTGTGCAGCGTTACGGAACCCTCGGTTTTTTCATCTTAGCTATAAATTGACACGATCCGATGCAGTGCAGGTGAAAGATATTGATGGCTCCCCAGACACTGGATGGCAGTAACTTTAATTTGTTGCGAAAAGCTACTGAATAAAATTGTGATTTCCCTTCGGACTGGTGTCAGATGCATTCGGAAAACAAATAAAATATTTGATTTACCTTTTTAGGCTACGACAATAAATTCTCAATACTAGTTTACTAAAAACATTTAAAAATAACGGATATATTAGTCATGGTTAATAATTTTCCACACTGAGTGCCAGCAACTTGCTCGGTGGGCTCACTGACGTCACTGTTCGTAGGCTGTTTTCGCTACAAAGCGGAAAAACGCTGGGATCGGCTACAAGCGTAGCGATAGCGCTACGTAATGAAGGTTAATAATCGATATTTTTTAATCGTTATTGACGTTTGAGTGACAGACGATATTTGCCGATGATTTTATTTGAAAGTTTGACCTATGTTTAAATAAATATTGAATTCGGTCCGAGTGGGTAGTATTTATCGTTATGGTCGCGTTCAACGCTGTTCAAACATAGCTGTGTCTCCGCACTGAAAAACTTGTAAGAACAGGCCTGTTGCTACACCCACGTGTATCCACACCGATAAACGTTGATCATAATAGACCAGCAGGTATATCTATAAACATTGAACAGGTAAATAACTGTATCCACAGTTATTTTTTGTCGGGGTTAAGAAAAAGATAAATAAAACGTTTATTAGAATTTTATAAAAATACAAGGACAGAAGGCATCTTTCTAACCAACCAGCGTTTAAGTAGGTTAAACGTGCCTACTCTTTACCTCTCTTTCCATGGCATATTTTGTATTCATTTGCACTCGACTCAAAACCATACAATACACATCCCCATATATGCAAGCCAATGTGTGCCAACTTGTAGCTCTGCGCATAAAGTGCGGAATGCGCCGGGCCTGTCAGCGTTGAGCCACAGATTAAACAAGAGTTACCTAATTCGCTAGGGCACTATTATAAATAGAAAAGTAGGTCATCTCAATAGTTGCCTATTACCGCTCGAGTGCTAGGGTTGTCCACATTGACGTAACGACATTTTTGCGTTCTATGCGCGTCGTTCGATATTTGATACGCACGCAATCAAAGGCAGCGACACAGCGCGTCCCCGACTAAACCAGCTCGGTCCGCCCTATTGAGTTTGCTTGTTACGGTCGGGACACGCACACATGCAAGCCGTGCAATATTCTTTTGATTGAAGATGAACTACTGTTTTATTTATTAGTATAAAGGTAGGTAGAGCTTAGTTTATGTGAGCAAAGCACGCATGTTCCCTACCTCGTAAAACGACAACGACAAGAAAAAAAGTATTTACTAACTATTTTTAAGTGACCCTTGTTACCAAATTCGACCGATTCGATTTCGGTCAAATAAATAATTTAGAGAACACTTGAATCATCGAACTGTACGCGTCCCCATTCCCAGTTAGGTTCATAGGGACGTTAATAATTGAGCAGACTGTCGCATCGAAGGGTTGTGGATTTGAAAAGGCTAATATCTATGAATGGAAGAGATACTACTACCTACTTGAGAATATAAAACGACGGAATTATAAAGATCATGTATTTATCGTTATAATCCGGTCAATGTAGGATGATACATAATGACTGCCGTATTTTTTAATATCAAAAATTTACTTTGCTCATAATAATGAAAAATAAAGAGTTAATAATCGTTTAAATAACTGAATCAATGAATTATATCAATGTACAGATGTAGTAAAAAATCTTTTACGTAACACCTGGCCATAATGTGAGTTTTATCGCACGCTGCGCGCACGGTAAAACTCGCATTGTGGCCAGGTGAAGACGTAAAATTGTGTACTCATCACGGGCAGTAAAAAAGAAAGCCCTCTATCGCATATTTACAACCCTCGCCTACGGCTCGGGTCTCAAATACCTGCGATTTCGGGCTTTCTTTCTTTTACAGCCCTTGTTAAGTAATGTACTATTCCCATCGTTTTTGTCGGATAAGTTCGTATTTATCTCGCCATATCAATAAGCCAAATGAGAAAGCAAGATAAATACGAACTTATCCGACAAAAACGATGGGAAGGATTTACTCACTACATTTTCAGTAACTTCAATTTTTTTTTAATCAATCGTACCTATTTAATTATAATTATAATTGTATCATTATCAGGTCATTTAATCAATGTTCAGTCGACTACAGTGGATGGCTTTAGGATAAACAAAAATTCGGACGAACGATGAATTTGCGGCCTGCACACGTAAAGTTCGGACCGCGGGAAACGCCACGCGCCGTTCTAGTCTTCGTTCCGAACCTTACGTGTAAATGCAACTGAACTAGTAAAATAGTAAAAAATGTACGGTTCGGAACGAAGATTGGAACGGCGCACAGTGGGAGACGGTGTATGGGCGCGCGGAAAAAAGTCCTTACGGTTGTTTATTACTGTTAATAATTAGTGTTATGATAAAATTATGATAGGACTAAGTGATTATAATAAGATTTAACATCATTAATATTTATCAGTCAGTGAAGGGATTAAATAAATGGGTTTTCTATGGTAGTTAAGGCTTAAAATAAGAAAAAATGCATTTATAATTAGTAAATGTATATTTTATTAAAAATGTAAGTTCTACGAATTGAAAACATATAAAGTTTATATTTTAAACATAAATTATATACATACTTAATTAATTAAACACTTGACGTTCAGGCGTCACTGAGTAGTTTTTTGGCATCCTCGTCTAAGGGTAAATGTTTTTTTTTTGGTTCCTTTCTTAAATTGTATATGAAAGGATCAGATGAAGTCAACAGCATGTTGATAACATCAGTATTGGTACTCTCCCGAGAGCACTTTCTGGCATGATGCAACCTGTAATGGCGATAGTCCTTATTCCGTGCTTCTTGCGCCTCTTCAGTTAATTTTCCAATCGGCAACACTGCAGCAGATATAATTTTACTGCCATGTATTAGTACTTTATGTACGGTGTTTGGCATGTAGTACCAACTGTACAAGCTCAAATAGTGCAAGGCTGTATCCTCGCAGTATTCCCCAAATTTTTCCGCGTCAACTTGGGCTCCGGAGTTGATGACTTCCAAGATGAAAGTAGACATGGTTAAATTCGATGTTACTTTCTTGATGTGACACCCGAAAATGAGTATAAATATATTATTCTACCCTATTTAAATGTTTTTCATTGATATATTAGTTAATTACCGTCATTAAAGAGGTTTAAGCAAATACGCATTTTAACAGGAGTTATTAGGTTAATTCGTTGTAATTAAGATATCTCTTAAAGTCGCACTTAGAAGCAGCTAATACTAATAGATAATGATAGCCAAGACTTCAAAGAATGTTTTGATACACAATTCACTGGAAGGCAGTGGATGGCAAGACAGTTACAAGCGTTTATTTTTCAAAAACCTGATGAAAATCGATAACCACATAAAAAATTCAACAATAAAAAAACACGTGGCCTTTCACGATCGCAAATATACTTTTCCAATAGTACAAAACATGGTTTGTTATTGTTATTATTTTTATTTTATTAATATCGCATTATTACTAGTGATTTCACATTTCAAAATAACCATAAAATTTCGTATAAAATGCAACGCGCTCAGTCTAGTCCAGTTAGACAGCTGATTAACGTTCTTATAAGTAACCTGTGAGATAAATACTTTGGAATTAACTTAGTCAAGGGGTCTATTTCACATTAATTATGGCCGGAATGCAGTTTTAAAACCTAGCGAAATGGGACTTTTTTCCTCCGATCTCCCACTGTGCGGCGCGTGGCGTTTCCCGCGATCCGAACTTTACGTGCAAAGGCCGCTATTAGCACAAACGACGTTTTTCAAAAAAGTGTCCCGTCATGAAATTGTCCAGAAATCAGTTTTTCCTTAGTATTGATAATTTCCTGACGTTTCTTGACAAACAGAGGGCTTATTGTCTAACGCACTCGCAATCACAATCGTTTTCATTTTGAAAAACGTTTCTTGTCTGCATAAAAAATTTAAACAATTGCTCCACTTTGAAGCCGGTTGCGATTGCGAGTGCATTAGACAATAGCCCCTCTGATTTCTTGACAATTTCATGAAGGGACACTTTTTTGAAAACACGTCGATGACTAGGGATTCCAACATAGACCCTAATACTCGTATTTTCCGCTTTAGAACCATTTAGATCAATTTAACACTATTCATGAGTGTTTAAGTTAGTTATTTTATGAATAAAATTACTTATAGCCCCATTGGAGACAGTATTTTAAATGTGAAATTATGTCGCCGCACTAAAAGACGTTAAGTCGTTATTTAAATGAAATTACGTGAAGAGAATACACCTGCCGGTTAAAAGAACCGAGTTAATCCATTGATCACGGAGAAGGGAAAGAAACGATGTGGATTGTCTAGAATAATTCACATGCGTTAACGGTATACATCTTTGTTTACTTATAGTTATGTTGTTTATTAGACGAAGTAAGACAGTCCTCGAGTCGTTCTTTTGGTAAAAGTTAAGACTAATTTGTAAACAAAAGTTCTTGAAATGACCCCGTTTCAGTATCTGTCTGTCTGTTTGTTTGTTACGATTTTACGTCTAAACTACTTAACCGATTTCGATGAAATTTGGTAAGGAGATAGCTTGATACCCGGGAAAGAACGTATAATACTTTTGTACGTATTTAAACTCTTTATTGCACAAACAGAGGAAATCAAGCTAAAAAAAGAAACAGAAACACAAAAGGTATGTACAAAGGCGATCCCGGAAAATTGAAGAGTTCCCGAGGGAATACTGATAATTGACAGCAACAGCTTATTCGTTATAGTTACACAAAATAACGTAATGTTTTTGAATAAATAAATAAATCATAATTAAAAGCTTTTATTAAAATTATTTATACATGAACTGTCATTTTACTCCGTCTAATTAAAAGTGAGATAGTATAGATACTACGGACCTCTTTCAGAAATAAGTTAAATAATTAATTACAGAACTGTCAGTATAAAAAGATTTAACTTTTTCTGACCCTTCACTCCTTTAAGTTAACTCCATTTTTTACTGAAAAACGTTTTAAAAATAGACCATTTATGAATAATTGAGACTACAGCTCCAAACATTTTTCATTTCAATGAATTTGATACTTTCAGTATGGACAGCGGGGGAGCGAACTTGACACATTTTTCTGCTATTTGGTATTTAGTCTTAAAATCAAACCCATTTTTGAAAAATTAACCTCAGTTCACTTCCAGTAGTTGTGCTACTCCCTGGTTCCTCGGTTATTGTATGCGTTATTGAATTTATTTTCAATCTCGACCGACTCGCATTTTACTTCGCGAGAATAGGGTAAGCGTACCAGTGAATGAACCCTTAAGGAGATTTTCGTCTTTAAATATTTTTTTTTATAAAATTAAAGCTGTTACTGTCAAATATTATTGTCTTTATCAATCAAGAAAGTGTTCTAGTTTGCTTATATAACGTTTGTTTTATAATGATATTGCCAAATTTCAAGTTATAGCTATTTTAGCCAAAAACGACCCAAAACACCAGTGAATGAACATGAAAACACCAGTAAATGAACAAATGAAACCAGTGAATGAACTATGTCTAATTGTTTAGTATGTTTTTTCTTTTTTTTAATTTATTTAAAAAAATGATATTTTACTACTTAATATTCATTGACGTGCCACTTTCCCGCCTGAAAACGCTATAGGTATAATAGTTTCTTGTAAAATAACGATCGTTCATTAACTGGCTCTTAAATGTTATGCGAAACCAATGAATGAACAAGTCGTATTGATGGTAGTTCATTTACTGGACATTATAGACTAGTGAATGAACGAACATTTTTAGCATTTATGAGTTTGTTCGAATACTGGCCATATGACGGACAATCAATTAACAGCTATGTTTCTGAAAAATAAACATTAATACAACAACGAAAACGCACAATATTGTAAAATAAGTAATTCACACGGTTCTAGTTAATGAACACCGCGGTTCATTCATTGGTTTTAGCGGTTACTGTGATCCAGTTATAAAACACTTGCTTAAAATGGCAATTTGAAAGAAAAACACATGTTATGGTCCGTAAATAGAAAAAACATATCCTTAAGACTTGAAATAAACACATACTACGGGTCATTGTTGTTTGGAATAAGTACAGTATCACATCAAACACAAGGTCCTCTTACCGTCCGCTAACTACTGCCCCATACAACGAAAACACGTCTGCGAAACGTCCACTTTGAGTATCTCTTATTTTGCAACTAATGCACCTGAGTTGAATTCAATGTTACCATGATGTTACTAGTAATGTTGCTCATCTAAAAAAAAATACTTTGTTGTGTAGAAATTTACAGAATTCTTATTTTGCGAAAATATGCTCACTTTGTTCATTCACTAGCACTGTTCATTCACTGGTACGTTTACCCTAACCGACTTAAGGTGACTAAACATACTTCACTGGTATTTAAGTAGGTAGAATTTTTTATTGTCGATTTTTATTTGGAAATGTACACTAAAGATTTGATTATTGGTTTGTTTGTTTCCATTGAATAGGCTACGCTAGGCAGATTTTCAAAGACTTCTGATAAAAAAATAACAAGTGACATCCTAAAACACTAGATAAGATTAATATAGTAAATAACAAAAATAAAGTAATTAGCAATGAAAACGACAACTAATAAACTATGTCGTGTTTTTTTAAATACAAACTTCTTATGCATATTTAAAGTTAAAAATAATCTTAAAATAAATATCAACTCTTTCAACTGTCTTGTTTAAATTCTAAACGCGCGGTCATTGGACCACAGTAAAAAATGTGTATAAAAATCCACACATGATATTTTTCTTTTTCTATCTTACCACGAAATTCAAATCATATTAAACGAACTGCATATTCCTTTTACATTTATTACAGTAGACTGCACTTTGCTGATTCAAATCTAACTCAGCATGTTGCCTCTGTAGCTTCAGAAAATTCAACAGACCATATTATTATATCTTTAACATTATTTTCTTCAGGTACAACTTCTTAAATTTTCAAGTTTGTCCATGCATAATATTAACTAGCTAAGTGCGTTTACTTATAATAACTTGAAATGTTTATTTGCTTTTATACGAAAGGTTAAACAAAATGTATACTCTAACTTCAGACGATTTCAAGCCACTGAAATATTAGCAACACGCGAGGTGTTTTGTAACATTGTTTAATTTTACGTAACCACTATTATTGCAGATTATTTACACATACTCATACCAATTAAGAAAAGATTACTAAATACTTTCACTGCTTTCTTTCTTTTTAGTTTATTATAATCACTTTTGTGCTAGTTTTCGGTGACCGTCTTTTACACCCTGTATACCCAACTGATTTCTTAACAAAAATTCGACCGCATGATACAAATATTATCTGGGTCTCTATACTACTGGGTAAAACCATATAGCCCTTGACAGGTTGTCGTATTGTCAACGTTACGATAGTTCTTATTTACTAGACAGTAAGCGCTCCATTCACACGACGTCCGGTTTTGTATGATCTACTAACTATCGGATGCCGCAAAACCGGAGTCCGTGTGAACACACTAGCCCGCGCTCGCCCGCACCAGCCCGCTTCCGATATGTCGGATCTGGTTTTTAGCAGGATTCTTGTTCCGAGCTTGTGTGAATGCAAGTATAGAAATTAATACTGTTGACACTAAATCGGATCCAACAAAAAACAGTTCCTGCAAAGAATCGCATGTCTCCGTATGAACGGGCTCTAAGTTTGTAATGGTGGCAGAGTTAAAAGCCAAGCCAGCTTCGCCAGCTTAGCCAGTTCGTAAGCGCCTAGCCACATCACGAAGGCACTGCGTCTTGAATATGAAACGTGTTTCATTATAAAGTGCAAAATTAAGTCGAATGTCCTGCGCGTAGAGATTAAATTGCTTGAAGCCGTTGCTACACGCGCGGCAACGTGGCTTTCTATGGCGCCGCGCCGTTTCACGTTAACGACGCCGTGCCGTTGTTATGTGGTCAGACTCTAGGCCATATTGTATTACCTAGTAGAATAGAAGCGCTGGGCCTCTGTACTATTGGATAAAATCATGTTGCCTTTGAAATGTCATCGTTTTATCAAATAATTACTGTCGAGCGACCAGAGTTAAAAACACAAGTTAAATACCATAACACGTCAAATTACTTTACCCAGCAGAATAAAAGCGCTGGTTTAAAAGTAAAATAAAAAACACATGATCACTCATCGTCGAATAAATTGCAATAGAAGCCTCCGGAAAGAGTCTTCCATATCTCACACTCTTCGCAAAACAGTAAAAGATATACTCCGTACACGCTTCATAACACTTAAAGGCTATTCAGCAAGTATAATATCATGAGAGACGGGGAAATAGACGCAATATCTCCCAGGCTGTTCTGTTCCCAGTGCTAAATAACAGTATTATTCAGTAAATGGTGCAATCAGTCTTCTGATCACAGCAGAATTTGCGACAGTATGTCAGCAGAGTAAACCCAAGTTTCACAATAACAAATACATTTAACTGGGCCTCTATTCTAGGCGATAAAACCATTTATTGTCTTTGACCTGTTATCATATTGTCAACGTTTTGATAGCTCTTATTTACTTGACAGTAATGGCGACTGAGTTATAAGTAAATACCATAACACTTCAAAGACGGCCCTGCTGAGGAAAAATATCAAGTCACTTTGCAATGTTTTAACTCGACATTGGTGAAATACACCTTAACAGTGAAAGCCATTAATTAAAATTAGAATGAGAATTGTTTTCACTTTACATGCCCGGGAAGTTTATCTTTTTATTTATATAGGTGTGAACTCTTTATTGCACTAAAAATAAATTACAACTAATTTCGTACATAAACTTAAGATTAAAAGTACAATGGCAAACTTATCACTTTTATCTTTAATCGGAAATGTACATGATATAAGAAATACCTACTGTCAAGTTTTGTTTACTTAATACATTGCATAATCTATAACGTCATGAAATAACACATTTTGAAAAACAAGAAAAGATAACGTCCGTTATAATCTTTATTTGCACAAGTGCACAAAATTGCTTTTTATTTTACCTGACTGCCAAAGTTGGGTGATGGTTTTTACCGGTATGTACGTAAGTGTGTATGGATGATTGTAAGGTTCATTGTATGTATGATTCTTCGTTCCCTGTTAGAGGTTAATCGGATCGTTAGATTAGTCTTAGTACTTTAATATTAACCAACTTTTAATTTTGTATATAAAAAATGGTGTATAATTATATCTATTTAATAATTATGGTAAACCGTCATTTTATCGAATTTGACTTCATCGATTTTATCATTGCATAGAATTTCATTTTATCGAACGCTATTTTCTGCTAAAACCATAATGTTTTCAGGATATCTTAAACATTAATTACGCAGGTTAAGTAGACTTGTGACAACCAAAAAAAAAAAACTCACGCGTTGAAAAATGGCTGGATGAAATAAAAATTCTGCGTAATTATTCGTTTGTTGCAAGGTGTTTCAATAAAATATTACGACCCCTATTTATCATACATAGACAACGACATCAAAACATAAAATCGAGTTTGCAGCTTACTTTTATTTTTGTTAGTAATTTAAACTTTTTCAATCTTTATCTGTCTAAAACTAGTTCGAGATAGATCCAATACCCCTGTATCCTGCATGTGACTCTTCACTGACTCTACAAGATCTCATTTCCTAGAGAGCTCGAGTCAAGAGGAGCCCAGCAGGGGCGATTGAAAATATCGCTCTAAAATTCGATTAAAGTGCTGAGTAAAGACACCGTGAAGTAAATTCTATTGGAGAGAAATTTCCTGGGGTTTTAATTTTAGAATAAAATAAGTTTGTAAGATACTACCTACTTTCTAGGTTTCGATATTAAGTTGTTGTACCTATTATGGTTAACTATTATAGTTTTAGTTTCTGTGAAATAATAAATTGTATTATTTATATTTTCTTCCATTGTCCGTTTTATAATCAAAATAAAATATATTTTCAACGTTACAAGAGCGTGATGATGCTTCCAATCGATCTATATTTTATTTTGAAATCTGAGTAGATATTTAAATTGTGTTCATTTTACTTTTAAAATCCTTACATGAAACATTTTCTATATTATATTTTCTCACAAAAGATTGTGATCGATTCACAGAGCGATCAAGTTTTTACCCGACTGCGGCGGAGCCCAAAAGGAGAGTTATGTTTTTCACCGTCATGGTCCAGTTCTATGTTCCCCGCTACAGCAAAAACGGCATGGACGATTTTGACAAATGAGGTATCATTGGATCGTCTTCGCAGCGAGCAACGAGAGTGTTATAGGCTACATTTTATCCCGGGAAAACGTCCCGTTCTTTTTTTAATAATTAAACTAAAAAGAGTGAATTAAATTAAATTATTTAAAAAACAAAAACGCGACTGCAATAAAAAAAACTGAAAGCGAAAAACAAGCTCTATAATTTATAGAAAATTGTAAGAGCAATGTACTTATTGATATTTATAAAAAAAACAAAATTTGTAATTCATTGATTGTCCCGGCCTGCAATGCCTTTTCCCATATTCAAGTTAAATTTATTTTTTTATAAATATCAATAAGTACACTGCTCTTAAAATTTTCTATAAATTATAGAGCTTGTTTTTCGCTTTTTTTTTTTTTTATTGCAGTCGGGTTTTTTGTTTTTTAAATAATTTAATTTTTAATAGTCAAAATTCAAATGATCTCATGATGTTACAAAGTGTTTTTATGTAAGACCGTGAGATTGAGACAAAAAACTATTGGAGACACAGCAAGAGGGTCCAAAAAAAACATTAGGTATATTATATTGAAACAATTGTGGCACAGTCAATTTATTAAGTAGCTATCCGTAAAAATTAATAAAATTGTAATTATTTAATAGATCTGCTCAGTTGTTTGTTGATATAATTTTAAGTATGTTAAGAAAAAAATTGATCTACTTTTGAGTTAAAAAAATCATGTTTACATTTTAAAAGTCCTTGTCTTTTCAATACAGAAAATCATAGTGCGTGTAATTTACTTTTTTTATTTCTCAATCAATAGAAATCAATTGTATATGTTATATTTTTTGCATCAGTGTGTTCCTTTCTACCATCGCATAACTCCAGCGATATTCAATTTATTTTGTAATCTGACCTGAAAGGGAAAAACGGAAAGTTTATTCTGAGGCTAGTTGAAATTCAAAGCCCGAAGCGCTCTGTTTGGAAACTATACGGGGCTTTTTTAATCGTATTAAATGTATGAAGCTTTTGTACGAAGTTTTAGCGAAAAATTGAACGCCTAAATTCACCAGTTGGTCTTTTCACGTTTTTGGATAAAGCTTTGCTAGGCGACACGGTCCCAAAAACAGTTTTCCTCAGTTTAAATAAACTTTGTTTAGGAATTAAGGGTTTATTTTCAGAAGGGGATTGTAGGATGAGCAAACTTGAGCATTGATACGAGCAAAACACAGCTACTACAATATTATAAACTAGCTTTTTCCTGTGACTTCGTTCGCGTAGCATTAGTTTTTCGGCCAACCCATGTTGCGGGGGATTTCGAATATCACTCGGATAGGTACTTTTAAATTTTCCAGAACGAAAAGAAGCCTATGTGTTCATTCAGTCACCTATAAGCTATCTCGATTCCAAATTTCATCTAAATCCGTCTAGCTGTTGCAGCGAGAAGGAGTAAAAAACTAACACAGACACATACACAAACTTTTGCATTTATAATATAAGTAGGATAGTAGGATATGAAAGTAACGGGATCCTGCCGTTTGGCCAAAATATATTTACCAAATTTTCATTTCCCAAAAAGCATTTTGTATCATTTTTGTTTTATATCCAGGATATCGAAACCACTTGCTATTTACGTCTATTATGTTAGGTTACACTACTTAAAAAAAAATCAACTGCGACGGGAAACAACTTTTTGGGAGTTGATACATTTGACCAAAAATATTTTGGGCGAACGGAATAGACCCGAAAGTAACTTTGTTTCTTACGCTGTTACAGCTAACAGCTATACCGATTTTGATAAAATCTAGTATGGATATAGTTTTAATCCCAGAAAGGGACTTTGGTACCGTTTAAATAAATGACTATATACGGACGGAGTCGCGGGCAAGAGCTATCAACAAACAAATTGATGGACATCAACGGACGACATCAAGTACATTGAACAGTACGTAATTAATTACTTTGGAAGACAAAATAAATAAACTAAGATAAACAAACAAGAATTACGAAAGAAAAGTAAGTAGGTAATAGGATATAGGAATGAATTCCTTTTCGAAGTCAATTACGTCTAATTTCAATTGTTTCATTTTCATCGGCTTATTTCTGAAACACGTTGAAATACAGTTAACAAAATCGCTCAAAGTCACATGAATTAAAGGAAATCAAAATGATACAACGCAATATACGTAAAAAGATAAATACTATAGTTGGGTGTCAAAGATAAATACTACCGAAATATAAGTAGTTGTACATTTTAGTTCAGCTTATTTCGATTATTTATAAACCCTATACAAATAAAACGTGTGTTTTTGTAATGAAATCTGCTTTTTTGCTTAAAATGAAACTAATATTATTTACATTATCATCATCAATTTTCTTTGTAGAAAATACTTTCTTCACTTTGTAGCATTAAATCTCATTTAGTCAAATTATATTAAAACTACTTGAAAACTCGAAAGAACCTGTTTTTTCGCAAAAAGGTGTACTTAGTGCGACATAAAAAAAAGCACAAAATTCAATTACGACGAAATATATCCAGATCCTACCGACTGCGCCAATGTACTTAATGTATGCAAAGTTAAACGCCCTCTATCACAAACTGGCTTTATTCGATGGAGGATAGGCCAGTTACAAAATTAAATGTCAGTCTACCGTACATAGCAACTTTGAGTTTGAGGTCAACCATTCTACTTAAACCAGAATAGAGCATTAAAACATGCTGGTTAATGATTTAGAGGCAAACCATCAGGGGCCGTAGACAAGATAATCAACTATAAAATAATCGATTTTAAAAACTGATGAAATATTATGTGTGTATGAAAAGTTCTCAGAATGCAATTTGTCAACAACCTCATCTAGATTACTATTGAGTAGACCAACTATTCTCGGCCCCGGGGCTTCGCAAGGCCTCTGCTAGGACTCCTTCAAAGAATCAACCTAAAGCGCTAGAAAATGTATGGCACTATCTGCTTTTTATTTTTATAAAATGACATATAAAACCAGATTTTTTGTGGGCTTTGCAAAATATTTAGTGTTTCAAAAGGTTCCGTCGCTAAAAAAGTTCCAGAACCACTGGAGAAGGCATCTCTATACTCTAATTACAGTTGCTCAAAGTATCAAATTCATAGCATCCCTTACAATCATTATCACCTACCCCACCCCTAACCCCCACAAGCCTAATCAACTGTAATCTAATGGATTGCTAACTGATGCGATTAAATATTACAAGGGTCCTCAACCCGAGCACAGGCCGGTCTCATTTGACGTTGTTGTGGTCTGAGACAGCGGTTGCGGAATATTTAATTTGACTGAGGTTTCTGGGATTGTTGCTCTAAATTGTTTACATCAAAGATTTATGCGACGATTTCAATCATTTTACGTATAGACTGAAGGGAAACTGAGACTAACAGTCTACCGGCTAATATCAGTAATTTGTTTTAGAACAGAGTATCAGTTTCTCTTATCAAAAAAACAAAATTAATTTATTCGTCGAAAGATCGTCGCAATCAGCCAACTTGCAAACTAAACATAATGCTACAAGCTATTTTACACCCGTATTCACAAACGTCACTATGAGGTCTCACAGTGCTCACGAGGGCACTGGGTGGTTCAAATCGTCTCATAAACAAAAGGTCAGTCAAAAAGGACCAATCACAGGGCTCTATTGAACGCAGTGCGTTTACTCAGTGAAGAATCCCTTAAGTATTGTTTGTGAATACGGGTGGT
Organism: Acleris cristana; assembly: GCA_948252455.1. Lineage (NCBI taxonomy): Eukaryota > Metazoa > Arthropoda > Insecta > Lepidoptera > Tortricidae > Acleris > Acleris cristana. The sequence goes on from OX411794.1 coordinate 7,345,372, forward strand.
AGTCCTTTGTGGTGAGATGAGAGTGACCATCTGTTGACTGTATAATAGGAGGAATTTAGGGTGTCATATCTCGGCGATTTCGTGGCCGCTGGCTAATAGCTGACACCGCGAAAGTGTATTATTTAGTACCTAGTTAGTTAATTTTAAGTTAGTTTTTGTGTATATATATTGTTATGTATAAATATTGTATTGTATGTTAGTCTGAAGAGTATTTACCTTGTTGCCTGAAACATAGTTATTCTATTCTATTATATTCTACTTAATTGATGGGATACAGGTTATTTTAAAACTTAATAAGAATAGTGAAATTCACATCCACAAGAAAAATATCCACCTTAATTGTTTTCGTGATGCGAATGTTAGCTTAATTACCTTCTGAATATCCGGCCTCTACTAATTACGAATTATATTTATAATCTTGTACCTTAAATCTAATCATCCATCGTAAAGTCAATTCAATGAACATAAAATTATCTAAAGCTTTAATTAAATTAGCAACAAAATTATTAAAGCTAAAATCGTACTCATGAATAATTGACAAGGCGGCGTCTCCCTCGGGTCGCGTTTTTGTCAAAAGCCACCGCACCTCCATGTATACCTGCGCGCCTAGTATGTATAGGTATATGGTTGCGTTTATTGAGTGACAAAATATGGATAAAGCATTCGTCACTCTCATACTTATCCATGTGGCAGAAAGTGACGGATGTTATATCCACATTTTGTCAAGCGATAAAGGCAGACGTACTAGGCCCTTGTATTTTGAGCCCTAGATAAGAGGCTTAACGCTAACGTAAACGGTTTTCGAAAACTGTCAAAGTATATGGAATCGACATAAGCGATTGACGCGACCGTCCGGCAGCTTACGTCAATCCTATAATACCACCACCACTTTCGATAACGATGACGATCTCGCAATGCATCTTGTCTAGTACCTGTTTCGTGAAAAAGTAGTGTAGAAGTGGCGTTTTTAGTTTGCAAAATATGAATGATAATTATCTTTCTTAACCCTTAAATGCATGATTTTCATTTTTTTTTGTCGCTTATAATTTCTATTACAAGTAATAGTGTACTGATTATAGGTAAACATTTACGAGTTTTTGTTATGTGGGATACATCATGCATTTAAGGGTTAAGGCACTAAAAGCTGTGGCTACTGACCTGGGGGTCTATTCTACTCGGTAAGCTATATTGCTTTTGGCATGTTAGCGTATTTTTTTTTCTTTTATTGGACTCTAGAAATAATGCTTCATGACCCCACATTGGGGGCACCCGGACAGGGAACGTGTTAAAGTTTTAAATTATTTGAAAACTACTACCATTAAGACAAAACATTGCATAACACCATTTATAATGCACCAGGTGCACAGAGTGTAGCATATTGTACTCGTATTGGAGAATTACAATCAATTTTACATGGTGGGGTACAGCGAGCTGCGGGTGCGCAGAGAGCTATGTCTGGTAACTTACTTATGGAAAGTAATGAGGGGTAAATTATACAATAGTCAAGTGCTGGGATGTGTGAGTGTGAGTGTCCCCGATAGGTACATACGTGTGGCGCCGCCGCCGACCGCGACTGCTCGCCGAGCCGCGCGGGCGCACCAACCTGCTCGGTAAGGCACCGCTGACGCGCGCACTGCGCACCCTCAACCTTATAGCAGAAGACATTGATTTGTTTTTCGGTTCCTTGAATGAATTCACAAAAACGGCACCATTCGTAATATGTTATAAAACTAGTATTATAGATAGACTAGCTTTCCGCCCGCGACTTCGTCTGCGGATAGTCAGAACTTCTGTTAAAAGTACAGTTATAGTTCACATCACCTTAAAAAGCTTTTAAAAAAAAGTCTAGAGCGTGAATTTTAAGTAAGCTGTCCACATAAACAACTTAAATTTTATGGCTCTAACCTTTAAAACAACAAAATTGACATACAATGTAAAATAAATTCACTGCCTCTCTTTCACCATTAAGTTTTTTTATACGATTCTAGATAAATTTGCCATATATTCTATACAAACAATTAACCCACTTAGCAGAAGATTTTCGAAAAACACCGAAGCTGAAAATTTTCTGTAGGTATGTAATCGTAGTCTAATACCCATTTTCATATTTTGCAGGTATGTAACTTTGAATATTACATAATTTCGATACAAACCTTACAGTCAGTAGTCTTAGATCCCAAGTTTTTCCCTTTAGTTATTGTTTATTGATAATGGATTTGCTCTTAACTAACTATAAACACTGAAGATTCAATCAATCAATCAATCAATCAACAAATCAAAAAAACAAACTCCTATTCAAACTTTCACCCTCTTTTCACACTGTTAAGGGATTGTTTTAAAAAATGGTTATTTAATTATTTAATTTATATTGGTGTTGATACCGAGTTTCATGTATCTAACTTCAGTCATAATTTTAATTTGTAGGCAGGTAGGTTTTTTTATAGCTAGGTAAACATTAGGTTATCTTAATACCCCAAATTTCTCACTTCAAAAATTACCAACTTTCTACCAAACTACTACCCCCCATTTAACCACCTTTGGGATAGTTTTTTCTAAATCGCCGAAAATAACTTTTTTTTGTTTATAAAAACAGTAGCGTAAATACACATTTCCACATTTTTTCCTTCAAAAATTATCATAATCCCTTACAAAGTTCAACCGCCAATTTACCCGTAAGTTTTTCGAAAATCGCCGAAAGCAATATTTTTAATTTATAACTACTGTAGCCGTTACAACATTTTCCACGTTTCTCACTTCAAAAATCTACCATACAATTTTCTACCCCCGTTTTACCTCCTCAGAGGTAATTTTTCCTGAATCGAGCATTTCTACCAAGTTTCAAGTTAATCAGAACATAAAAGTATTCGTTCCTATAGAAACTTTGCAACCCCCTTTCGTCCCCCAAGGGTTTGAATTTTAGTTATCACGTGACTCATTGTTTTCATTGCAGAAGAAGCATTTCTATCAAGTTTAAAGTAAATTTAAGCATACCAAATTATTTTTTCCTAAACAAACTTTGCAACCCCCTTTTATCCATAGGGGTTGAATTTTAGTAATCGCTGAAATACTTGTCTCATTATTTGCATTGAAGAGCATTTCTACCAAGTTTCAAGTTAATCAGAACATACAAGTATTCGTTCCTATAGAAACTTTGCAACTCCCTTCATCCCCCAAGGGGTTAAATTTTAGTAATCGCTGAAATACGTATCTCATTATTTGCATTGAAGAGCGTTTCTACCAAGTTTCAAGTAAATTTGTCTATAAAAGTATTTTTTTCCATTCAAACTGCAACCCCCTTTCATTCCTCAGGGGTGTGACTTTTAGTAATCGCTTCAGCGTATTCAATACGCGTCTCATTATTTGCATTAAAGAGTATTTTTACCAAGTTTCAAGTAAATTTGAGCATACCAAATATGTTTTCCTAAACAAACTTGGGTTGCAAAGTTTGTTAAGGAAAAAATATTTGGTATGCTTAAATTTACTTTAAACAATGAGTCACGTGATAACTAAAATTCAAACCCTTGGGGGATGAAAGGGGGTTGCAAAGTTTCTATAGGAACGAATACTTTTATGTTCTGATTAACTTGATATTTGGTAGAAATGCTCGATCCAGGAAAAATTACCTCTGAGGAGGTAAAACGGGGGTAGAAACCCTCTAGGGGTTGAAATACGTGTTTCATTATTTGCATTGGAGAGTATTTCTACTAAGTTTCAAGTAAATTTGATCTTAAAAATATTTTATCTGTAAACACTTTGCAACCTCCTTTCATCCCTCTAGGGGTTGAATTTTAGTAATCGCCGAAATACGTGTCTCATTATTTGCATTTAGGAGTATTCCTACCAAGTTTCAAGTAAATTTGATCATAAAAATATTTTATTTATACACACTTTGCAACCCCCTTTCATCCTTCTAGGGGTTGAATTTTAGTAATCGCTGAAATACGTGTGTCATTATTTACATTGAAGAGCATTTCTACCGAGTTTCAAGTAAATTTGACCATAAAAGTACATTTTCCCATACAAACTTTGCAACCCTCTTTCATCCCTCTAGGGGTTGAATTTTAGTAATCGCTGAAATACGTGTCTCATTATTTGCATTGAAAAGCATTTCTACCAAGTTTCAAGTAAATTAGACCATAAAAATGCTTTTTCCCATACAAACTTTGCAACCCCCTTTCATACCTTTAGGGGTTGAATTTCAAAAAATCCCTTCTTAAACGACGCCTCCATTACAAAACCAACTACCCGTCAAAATTCCAACTTTTTATCTTTATCGGTTTGGGCTGGGCGTTGATATGTCACCCGGGACATTGCCTTTTATATATATAATATATATATAGATAGATAGTACCTAATATATAAATAGTTACACTATTGTCTTAGGCTTAGTTCCTTTAAAAATAGTTGTGTAAGTGAGGAAATAAATAAATAAATAAATAATCCGAAAATTCTTTAGAAGACGGCTCGTAACCTAGCAACAAACTATATTTTTCCTATTTCTTGAAAATTTCGGCTATAATTAAGGTAATTTGCTTCATAAAATAATAACCAGAGGGCTTATTGTCTAACACACTCGCAATCGCAACCGGCTTCAAAGTGGGGCAATTGTTTTCATTTAGTATGCAGACAAGACTTCGATTTTCAAAATGAAAACGATCGTGATTGCGAGTGCGTTAGACAATAAGCCCTCAGGTGCACAGAGTGTTACATATTATACTCGTATTGGAGAATTACAATAAATTTTACATATATAATCCAAAAATTCTTTTGCAAGACGGCTCGTAACCTAGCAACAAACTATATTTTTCAAATTTCTTGAAAATTTCGGCTATAATTAAGGTAATATGCTTCATAAAAGAATAACCAGGTCACAGAATGACTAAAACAGAATCGTTACAAGTAAATTCTAATTGATGAGAACCGTTTAGTGAGCGAAGGCGTCGCGTCCGTCGAATTGATGCCTCGTCGTAATGAGAATTGATACACCCCGTTTGTAACTGTCTGTGAACGCTGGTCTTTGTACCTACTGTGAACTGCAGAAATACCTAGCTTAATAGAAGGGAGTCATTTTTTTTCTAAATATAGAATTCAAAAATTCCAAATTCAAAATTCAAAATATTTATTCAGTATATTGGCCACATGAGGGCTCTTTTACACGTCGGTAATATGGAGTGAATCTACTAGCACTTCAGACACGACCATCATTGCGGAGAAGAAGCGCCGCAAGAAGCTCCGACAGGAGGACATTTTTTCCAATCATAAAATACAATAATACTTAAAAGTAACGTTAGAGGGTAATAAAATAAAGAAATAAATAATGTTTGAAACTTACACAAATAAAATCATAACAAATGGAAGCTCAATAAGAAGAAACAAGAAACAAAGCCATACAAGAAACGTATTTTTTTCAACCTATTTTTATTTTTGTTGTATCGTAAAAATGGTAAAGCATACACGCGTCAAAGCGTACAAACCCTGAAGAAAAACAACAAATACTAAAAAAGGTCAAGTGTGAGTCGGGCTTGCGCTGATTTGATTCGAAATCGAATGAATATCAGAATATAACAATACCTACCTAACGTTATGGAACTAGTAATCGACAAGGACCAATGATCGACACCGATTCTTATTTTACAGAAGATAAGGGTTATTCATTTTATTCAATTGTTTTGTAATACTCAATTTATGACCGTATGATCTTTGAATTAAGAGTTAAGTGTCGATCATTGGTGTATGTCAGCTTAAAGTGTCGAACACTGGTGCCATTAAGTTACGTGCGTAAAGAACCCGCGGTGCGTGAATCCAACTTGCTATTGACCGATTTTTTTATCTTCCTTCCGACCTGTATAACATATATACAAATGTGACGGATTATACTATTCAAGTCGCTTAACTTCCAACTCGGATAAGTCCATGCAAAAGGACAACACAATTTGCTTCTTCTTTTAAACAAATTAAGTTTTAAATCCGTATACCAAATTTCGAGGACATATCGGTGTTTCAAGTAGCAACTCATTCGTATTACTAGGCTTACCAGTTCTACGCATATAAAGTCTCGGACAAAGGCTTTACTTTAAAGGCCCGTTTCACAATCGTCAAGTAAAGCATATTTGACGGGTCCATATTTGGTTCATATAAAATTGGTATTTAGATTTTTTATACAAATAACGATATGTGTTTAAACTCATAATATTTTCGAAAAAAATTCTCATACTTTTTTATTCATACTTTTTTAAGTCATAATTATCGCAACTCATAACATTTTTTTTAAGAAACTGTTACTTTATGAGGATTGTTATAAATCTAACCTAACCTAACCTAATTTTATCTACACGTAAGATATTTAACAAAATTCTGAAAAGTGTACGGTTCCATGTATATTGGCGTTATAAGTTCAGGGGGGTTATTATGACATAGCTATGCAATTCAGTTTACGCTGAGAGAAAAGGAGAGAGCTATATAAATGCTATAGCTCTGTCCTTTACGCTCACCGTAAAATGAACTGCATAGCAATGTCATAATAACCCCCCAGATGAGTATGAGTTCCGATCATTAGTATTAAAAAATATTATGAAGAGTATGAAGAGTGATCATTATGATGTAAAATGATATGAGAAAAAAATTCGGAGTTCCAATAATCGGAGTTGCAATTTTATATGAACTTTGGCGCACCCATATTTGACAGGTAAATTTAGCCCTTTCTCTTTCTTACACTTTAAAATAGACAAGGAGAGAGCCAACTCTATATGGCAGAAAAATTTACTCGTCGATTGTGAAACAGGCCCTTAAACTAATAAACTTTTAAATCGGTCTTATAACAATTAAATGAACATCAGCTGACCGCACCTAACGCCGCCATTCTTCACCGCAGCCATTTTTAATCGTCTAAATTGCTCGGGTCCTATTGAAAAAGGATATAAGTCTCCTGAAGATCGAGTGAAAAAGGTTTTAAGTCTAGTGTACTCTGTTTGTTTGTATACCCTTTTTTATTACGAGGTAAGTCGACTTATACCATTTTTCACTAGGTCCCTAGTTGGACGTGCCTGTTTGACACCGTCGCGGCTATATTTCAGCTTTGGCTCGACCCGGACGCTCCGTATTTATTAGGCAGACGTGACAAATGGTTTTAATTAAGAAATCACGATTTAATTCGTTTTGGCTTGTGTGGCTTGTTTTGGTAGAGCGACTGGTACCACTTCGCGTAATAAAAAAAATATGACTTATAATTTACACACAAAAAAATCAAAACACAGGCGATTGAGCTGGATTTCTTTGACGATTATTTAATTGTTATTTTTGTAAGTGTTTATAACTCTGACATACCAAATGAATCCCTGAGCCATTCTTTCCTTTTTATTAACTAGGTCGTATTAAATAAGGATATAGGAAATAGTCATTAGACTATTTCCTATAATATGATTGATGCTTTTTTTAATGTAGGTTAACAACTTCAATGACACACAAATCATAAGTATTATGGAGTTTGTATGCCTTGGACATTCCTTGTACCGTAAAACGGGGTGAGTAGGCACACAACCTAAAATAAGTTATAACTTGTTACGAATAAGAACAAGTATTAAATGGTTAATAACGTTACGTTTATTGGAAATAGGTAATTTCAGTCTTATAATTACGTAAGATGGAGGTGAATAGAGATTCGCGGGGTGAATGGAATACAATCTAAAATAAGTCATAACTTGTTACTAATAAAAACAATTATTAAATTGACAAGTCTATCAGAAAATTACGTTAAAATGTCAGCCTTATAGTTAGTAGAATATGCTTTACTTTAGGCTGTGTTTCTATTTACCCCGCGAATCTCTATTCACCCCATTTTACCGTACTGACATATGCTTAATTTTAGGTTGTGTCCCTACTCACCCCCTGAATCCCTACTCACTTCGTTTTACGGTATAGTATTAGACCTATTTTGTGTACCCACATTTAAAAAATAAAAACTTTGAATTTGAATTCCGAATCGCCAGTACGAAAACGCCGCTAAGCCTGACCTTTCTTTCTTTTCTTTTTATTTCTGGCCTGTCGTGACAATATGCAAACTATGGCAGCTAGTTGCCAGTCTCACTAAGTTTTCCATTAAGCAGAGTGCAAACTAGAGAGGTTTCGTTTGATGTGGTCTGGAGGGAGAACTTTTAAAACCAGCGTTAAGTTAGGTTTATTTATTTAACGTGTACACTGAAAACAGCAACAGATTTAATACAAATTTAACCAAACAATGTTAACGACTTAACAGACGATTGGAGCGTTAACAGCTTTCAAAATGTATGAAGTGACAGTCGATTAACATTGATTAAATTTAACATCGTTTGGTGAAATTGGTAATTAAGGTCCATGAGCTTTCTTTAACATCAATTAAAAAGATGTGCAAACTCACACGCACGCTCGCACACTTACACAGTCGTGTTATGCCTACATTGTATTTTCATGAATTAATAATTGAATAAATAAGTAAACGTATCACGCACAAACACACGTAACGGCACATAATCGAATAACATTATTTAAAGGGGTGACAGACGGTCGAATAAGTTCGCGTACTTGCGGCTCGGCGATCTTACTCGCCCGTGTGTCATCCGAAATACGCGTATTTAAAAACCGCCGAGTAAATTCGTCGGCGATCCAACATGTTTGGATTTTGCTCGTAGCCCGTCTTGGCTCGTACGTCTGTCATGGCCACGAGTAGCGAGCCTGAGGCTCTACTTTGAAATCCGTAATTCGAACTTCGTCTATTGCTATCCCTTTTGCTCTCGACGCGTCACTAATTCACAAGAAAGTGATGGGGCGATCTGAAGTTCGAATTACTGATTTCAAAGTAGAGCCCCTGGATTTTCTTTCGGCAGTCTGTGGGTGAGGTGTTTGACATTTTGTGTTGTATTCTAGTTAAAACCTAAAATTAGTGATTTTTAAAATATGATATGATATATCCTTAATAACTCAAAGCTTCCTCTGTCGACGACATTTTGCGTTTGAAGTGTGAGCAAGCTTCAACGTGTGTCACCGACGCGAGCCGAGCAAGTTCACGACTCTCCTTCGCTTTGTTAAAATTATCACACCGAGCATTCTCCCTTCGTGACTAATGTCTACCTACTTCGTTATTGGCGAAATACATCTCAAACATGAGCGTAAGTGAACCTATTTGATTGAGAAGGGCAGTAGCAAAAATCATCGAGTAATCATCATTAACAAAAACTGTTTTTATGTTGTAATACAATATAATATGATTAAATAGTCATAAATATAATTATGGCATTGACATTCATAAAATAATTGTCTCAATTCGCCATTTTTAGTATCTAATAAGTGGTGAAAGAAAAATATGATGCTGCCGTGATCCGTATTTTAATTGCGATTAAGCTGTATTTAACTATAATCATTTTACCGCTTTTTATTTTACATTTTTTTTTTATCATTTAATACATACCAAAACATCTGCCAAATGAATGCAGAGCACCTGTGTAAAATTTCGCCATTTTGACGTCATCGGCACCAAAAATACAACCCCTGGCCATGAGTCTATTTCCGGAAGTTTTAGATCCTACATTAAATCTATTCGTCGCGACCAGGCCGAGAGGAGGGGATTTAAACTTAGAATTATGCTTCCGCACGTTGTTGAAGTTGGGTGCATTGTTTTAAGCCGTCGATAAATAACTTGAGGATGAAACTTGCATTAGGTACCAAATGGAGTATTGAGTGTTTTCTATTCTAATTAAATACTTACTTTTTTATGGAAAAAAGGCAGACGCTCGTCTCGTTTAACTGGGGATAGATTTGGTAAATTAAGTACCAATTTCACCAAACGATGTTAACCACTTAACAGACGATTGGAGCGTTAATAGCTGTCAAAATGTATGAACTAACAGTCGATTAACATTGATAAAATTTAACATCGTTTGGTGAAAGCTTCTATACCTACTACCTTTGAAAAACCGACGCCAATTGACTAACACTATTGAAAGTGAATTGAAAGTTTTGAATATGAATTTTTATTTTATTTCCTCTCAGTATGTTGTGAAAAGCACTATGTCTGCCTCGGTAGAAAGTGCAATTTATGGACTCGTACACTAGAGGGCCTCAACTATGTTTCGGCCCTTTATATGGCTCGTCCAAAAATCGCGTACTTTCTATCCTCTGCAACAATGTACTATTTTTAATTATGACATCTCTTCTGCGTTTAAAATCATTATATACATTTTATTATAAATTTTTACATTTAGGAAATAATGAACTCGAAAAGTGTAATTTTCGCTAGGGTTACCTGGATGTTCATTGTTTTTAAAACTGACACAATGATGTGGGCAAAATCTCGTGTCGTGCTGCTCCGCCCGCGGATTTTCGACTTTCCCAGGGGAAATCATTATTTTTCCGGGATAAAAAGGGTCCACCCGTTGCCGTTAGTAAAAGGTAACATCTATTTGGATTGTAACTCAAAGCGTTATCGATTGACCAAAATAAATTGATTGATATTTGATTTACCTACTTATTTATTAGACACACTTATCGTTATAATCACATACTTATACATAATTATTATTTTATTATACTTATTTATTAGTCAAAAGACCGAATGTTATCATTTGTGATATGGACCTGGTGCAAGGTACGTCCGGATCGCTACTACCTTAGCCTCTAACCTATCGCCAAGCAGCAGTGTTCGCATTGTGAGGTTCTGGTATGGGGATAAGACAACCGGTGATATTACTAAGCATAGAGGCATTCTGTCTTAGTCCTCAGGATTGGCAACGTATTTGTGGTCTTAGGATTGCAGTCTAAAGATTATAGTCTTGAGAATTTAAATGTCTATGGGTCACAGATCCCACTTACCACCAGGGTAGTGATTCTCTCAAAAGCATAGGTGAGCGAATGCAGGAGTGAAGTCCAAGCGGCGAGTTTAAGTAGTCCCGTCAGAACGAGCAAAACACATTTTAGCGCGTGCATTCTCAATTAGGCAGCCTTATACGTTCGAGAAGCCATGCTGCCAAATTGAATACACGCGCTGAAATGTGTTTTGTTCGCTTTGACGGGACTAATTAAACTCGCCGCTTGGACTTCACTTCTGCATTCGCTCACCTTTGCTTTTGAAAGAATCACTACCCAGGGGTCTGTGTGCTCGCCTTCCCCATGCCATAAAAAAACTAAGGACCAAAAATTATACGCTAAAGCTTCCACGCTATTTAATTAATATAGCGTTACTAAATCGATAATGAGGAAAAACTAGATGTACATAGAGTCCCCAATCCTTATTAAAAAGAATTACCGTTTTCGTCATTATGCCTACAATATAATAGTGGACCTTCGTTAAGACAATCGTTTGTGTTGTAGTTGTAAGTAAAAAGTACTTTCTTATTTGAAAAAGAGAATACCCATTTTATTTCGCGTTTTTATTTATCGCTTATAAAAATAAAAATAAATTGTATAAAAAATCATACCTATGCATTAAGACATTGCGATCCCTTCTTTAAGAGCTAATAACTCTTACATACCTAACTTAAATAACAGATTTTCATTAATTCTAACTAAAACCTCCGCAGTTACACTACCTTTTCTATTAAAACTACGTCTAAGGGTGCGTTTCCACCAGAGATGCGCATTTATGTGTTTTCATACATTTAACCATCGGAGCGAGGTGTCGCGAGGTGTCAAATGTATGATAACACATAAATGCGCATCTCTGGTGGGAACGCACCCTAAAGTTACGCCCACACCGGTGCTTAAAATACGGCGACGGTACGGAATCGCAGTGACGCGTCGTATCAGCACCGTTTTTGACGCACGCTCCCCACACCGCTGCTTAACGGTGCGTATATTAAGGTACGTCAAAGACGGTGCCATGTTGTTACTATGACCCCGTCTTTTGTTTAAGCAACGACACCGTTTTTTAAGCAGCGGTGTGGAGAGCGTGCTTCAAAAACGGTGCTAATACGACGCGTCATGTCACTGCGATTCCGTACCGTCACCGTTTTTTAAGCATTGGTGTGTGGAGCTTGCGCCAAAAACGGTGCTGATACGACGCGTCACTGCGATTCCGTACCGTCACAGTATTTTAAGCACCGGTGTGGGCGTAACTTAAATCGGTCCATCCATTTGGGAGCAAACACATTAAACATTACACCCCTTTGTTTGCATCAAAGGTTCAAAATAAACTTTATCTCACCTCCTAAACTTATAGGTACAAATCTCTGTGAACAGATATCAACCCACGTAAACAGAATCCATTGTACTCAAACTTGCAACAGTTACCTCATGAAATATTCAAGACCTGAATATCTACTGGTTGGAGCTCACCCTGATTGCATTTGTGTTGCTCTTGCGAGTTGCATCCATTCGGAAATGTTCCGTTGCAGTTAGAGATGGATTTGGAAGTTTGCTAGAAGTGTATGCTTGGTGCTTGCTTGTAGAACGGTTTAAAATAGAATTTATCGATGCTCACGACTTTTCACTTCAGAGGGTACGAACTCGTTACATGTTTAAGGTTTCGTAGCCAAAAAACGAACGGTCAGATGGGGCAAGTGCATCTACGGGGTAAATGCATCAAACCAACAATATCTCCTTAAAATATACTTTAATTAAAAATATTTTCCATGGTGGCGTGTTGTTTTTATGATAGTTTGAGTATTGGCGACAACAGGTCTGATACTAAGTGAAGCTCATGCCACTTCCATTGTTTTTTCTATTCCGTGAAGAAATCGTTATGTCAACAGCGGACTGTTAGTCTAGGTTGCCCTTTACACCCTCACCTCTAAAAAAAACGCTCGTCTAAATATTTGTTTTCCAACCTCGTTATTTCTGTAAAAGTATCAAATGTAACGACCCGTATTATTAAAGCGGGAAAAATTTCAGACCCCATTGCCTTCATAACGAAGTCGGCGGTAAAAATCCATCGACTCCTGAAATTAACGGTTTGTGTAATTTACTCTGTAAATATAGCTTGAATGGCTTTAATGCCTTTGTACTTCTTATCGGCCGGGGCCAGCGTAGTAGTGATATACCGTGGAAACGGCTGTTGACTGTATTTTTTGTCCCATTCTGATGCTTGGGCTGGTATTTACTTAGGCGTCGCTCTCTCTCTTCCGTGAGTTCGTCGACGTGATTATACGTGCTTGTAAATAACATAACTAAGTGTGTCTTGACGTTAGTCGTACTTAAACGCAGCCTAAACTTATTTGTACAGTCACCAGCTAGTATTCATCATCATCATATCAGCCTGTTGCAGTCCACTGCTGGACATAGGCCTCCCCCAAGGAGCGCCGCAGCGCGCGATCTCCCGCCCTTTGCATCCAGTCACTGCCAGCTGCCTTCTTCAGGTCATCGGTCCATCTAACCGGGGGGCGTCCTACACTACGTTTCCCTAAGCGTGGTCTCCATTCGAGAACCTTCCTGCTCCACCTCTCGTCGGTTCTGCGACAGACATGGCCAGCCCACTGCCACTTCAGCTTGCTACATTTTTGGACAATATCAGTCACCTTAGTCTTATGTCGTATGACCTCATTCCGGATCTTATCCCTTAATGAGATCCCCAACATAGACCTTTCCATAGCACGCAGCTAGTATTACATTACATTAATTATGTTTATATTTATTATATTTTTATTCGTACAGAGAAACTATGGAACGGACTCCCTTCGGCGATACTTCCCACTAGTTGCCACATGGGTGCCTTCAAGAAAATAGCTTACATTTCCTTGGCCGGTAAAGCACCGACAACTCTTCTTGAGTTGCTGGTGTTTATGGGCGGTGGTGATTACTTACCATCAGGTAACCTACATGCTCGTTCGCCTCCAAAACATATTAAAAAAAATGATTTGAAAATAAATAACTCTGATGTTCAAAGTTGTAAAATGTTGTATGGACGTAACAGCATTTAGTTTTTACGTAAATCTCTATAAAATGTATGGTCCATTTTTACGAAGGTCAATTGTGTATCAGTTTAGACCTTAGTTAATGATCTAAACTTTATTGTAACTAGAAATAAAATTACTAGAAAAGTATAATAAACTTTTTGATTGGTGGTCAAATTCGATAAGTGATATGTGTAGGCAATTATCTACCCACCCAAGGTCTACAGGGTGTGGTCTAAATACAGGGCGTCTGAATACAGGGTGTCCTGTATAGGTCCAACATCTAACTGTATATAGACGAGCCTTTGATCTATCTAAACAACCTAACATGGGATTTGTAAAAGTTATACGATCTTCGAGATAATCACAATTTAATGAAATTTTCATGTTTAGCATCTTGTTTCAGTTTTTTAATCCCTCTTCTAAATTTGAGCTTAGCTCAATTTATTTATGAATAACTTTTTGATTAGCTGCACCAAAACATGTGTATCACAATTTTTAGCAAATCTTGCTATATTGGACTTGAGAAAAATCATGATCAATCTTTGAAGTATTGTGTTTTTTTTTGTATCGTGGCCTTGTGGCTCACTAGCTTAAAAACTGGTATCCTGCCTGTTTACGAAATCATCATTTGGCAAACATTCATTTCGCAAAAATGTTATTGTGCTTAAACCATTACATATTACATAGGCTACAGGCTTGTTAAATAAGTTAGGTTAGGTTAGACTTTTAACCACAAAAAATATAAAATTATGTGGTGGGAAATACATCTTTGCGAAATGAAAGTTTGTAAAATGACATTGTTTGCCAAATGATGATTTGGTAAAACATAAGCGAAATTTAAAAACTTCTACATCCTATCCCTATACCGATCTCACATATTTCTTTTTCATGTCACTCTAAATTACTGTTGCCGGAAGGAAACGCACCAATAACTCAAATGAATCAATCTTGTTACAAAATTAGGGGTTCAATTTATTCCTCTTGTTTTATTTATGTTCGCCTCATAGAATCAAAGAATAAGCTAAATTAAATTTATTTATGTAATGCTTTGAATTTTCTTGGAAATTTTGTGATTGCTTAAATAAAACTTACTAAAAAAAATAGAAGCTAATCTAGGTTGGTTTCGGTTTGAACATGTACAGGCTGTATCAGTTCTCATTTTTTTGTGATTAATTTTAGATCGATATATATATGTAATTTTTATATCCAACATTAACATCTATCATTTCCATTTAACTGCAAAATTTATGCCGTTGAAAAATTAATTGTACAGTCATTAGTTACAATATATTATCCAATATTCAAAAATATCTGACTCACTCTTATAGCTAAGTGATAGAGATTAATTTCATCAGCAGTTATTTTCTGCTGAAACCAAGATGTTTTCAGGATATCTAAAACGTTAATTACGTAGGTTAGATTAGGTTAGACATGTGACATCCAAAAAAAACTCATGCTACGAGAAATGCCTTTCGATAAAAAGAAAATTCCGCGTAATAATAAGTTCGTTGCAAGGTGTTTCGTTAAAAAAATAGGTACCTACCTAAATGTCAGATAATTTTGTGGCCAATGAGTATAATTATTTTTACTAATAACTGTGGAATAGTTTTATTAGAACTCTTTTCTAAGCCAAATTCACTCGGAATAGTGTAAGATTTATTGGATGTTTTCAGAAACATTTAAATCGGTTCACCATTCAAATATTTTTGTGGAAAAATCTCTATCATTAAAAAAAGTCTATAATATTGTGTACATTTTTATTTTTGATATTTATTTAATTTTGTAAAAAACTTTTTATTAATATTATTAAACGATTCTGAATCGATGTGCAAGTCGCAAATAAAATAAAAACAGACAATTTTTTTATTATTAGCTTACAAAACTTATAAAAATATTGTTACACTTAGGGCGTTTCCTCAATCTGTTATTTAATTTTAACAGTAATATACGGTAACAATCATTTTATCGAATTTCACTTCATCGATTGTATCATTTCATAGAATTTCAATTCATCGAACGCTATTTTCTGCTAAAACCATGATGTTTTCAGTATATCTTAAACATTAATTGCATAGGCAAGGTTAGGTTTGACTTGTGACTAGCTAAAAAAAATAACTCGTGCGGCGTGAAATATCTTTCGATGAAATGAAAATTCGGCGTAATGAAACCTTCGTTGAAAGGTGTTTCGATAAAATAATAGGTAACCCTAATAAACATAAAGGCTATAAGTAGAGATCGGACAATCCGTAGCCAATTTACCTAAAGTTCCCGAAACCTCAATAAGAGCGAAGTTAATGTGGAGGCGGCTTGTAAAAATAAATTATTTAATACGTAATTTTGTATTTAATTAATTTACAACCATGTAAAACTGCAAAAATAAAATAACGTGGTTATACCCGGTCCGTTTGTACCTAACCATTAACTAATTTTGGAAGCATTTTAGAAGTTAATGTGGAGACTTTGTAAATTTAAGTATGTAAATTAGGAAAGTATATACGTAGGTAAATACAGTTAAATCCAGGTTTAATACAGTCCAGTAAAAGATAAAATCTGCTTCAGCGGCAACACGGAGACCCGATTTTCTGATCACTAACTATAAGTTAAAAAAAACTTAAAAAAAAAACATGAAGGAAAATATAAAAAAATCAGAAGATTAATTTCTTCCCAGAGGAGCAAAACAATAGCTGAGTATAAACCAAAATAAATGTCCAGTTAAAGAGAGTTTTGTCACCGTAACGACACTGTCGATTAACGTCAAACAGCAACATTTTTGTAACGAAATTATAAGTTAGACATCATTTAAGTAACATTTAAACACCGTCTTTATGTACATTTATTTTGATTTTTACCCAGCTACCTATAACACAGTGTTTATCACATTGCGATTATAAATATCTCATTTTTCTCTATAATATAGTGGTAACTGTGGTCTCATTTGTACCAATTCTTCACCATCTGGTCTATGTCGCAGGTCTTGAGCACCTGGTTTATATACCGTTCCGTAACCAGCGTATCCTTGTTCCATTCCGTAAGCAGCAGGTCTTTGGTTCGTTTCGTAAGCTGGTCTTTGGTTCGTTTCGTAAGCTGGTCTTTGGTTCGTTTCGTAAGCAGCTGGTCTTTGGTCCATTTCGGGAGCAGCAGCTCTTAATCGTTCATTAGCAGCGGGTCTAAAAAAAATCATGACGATTTTAAATATTAGAAAAAAAGAAAAATATTTATTAGGCACACACATGGAAAAACATACCAAAATTAAAAAACTAAAATAAAATATACATACAAAAGTAGTTATTTAAACAATTCATACAGTTATTTAAACAGAGTTTAAAGGTGCCAACAATGTGTGTGGATGAAAAGAGCCTGACTAATTAGTAGGAGAACCAAATAGGAGACGACCTTCACCCAGCTGTTTATTCGACAAAAAATTATTTTATACTTATCAAATTTAATATGGTAAGTAGTATATGGCGAATAGATTAACTGAAAAAATTCAGTCCAGTACAGTCCATAATAAAAAAAAACTTTTTTTTTTTATTGCTTTTTCTTGTTTAATAGACCAATTACATAGGTACCCATTGGGTAGGCAGGTAAGTCGGTACTAATAATTTGCACTAAGTAACAACTCGCTTTTCAAATAACCGACGAATTATTAACTGGATAGTCAAAGTTGGATGGATATGAAAACCGCAAAACCGACTGGACCTTTGTTGATGATGACGAACATACAGTACGCGCGCGAGTTCGTGTCCTTCGGGAGCTAGGGTAAAACGCGACAGCCTCCCCCCGCCTTCATCCAACTCCACGCATTCGTCTGCAGTCTAGTGCGGTCTTTGACGTGTTGACGTAACTACCGCATTCCTATGGATGGACATGAACTCGCGCGCGTCTTGTAATTTGTCCCGGTCAGAGCAGTGCGTGTATTAATTTGGTCATAGTTTTTCGAACCACCTCGACCAAGTAGATACCGAATTCCTTACATTGTTACTTACGTACTTATGTAATGTTATGCGGCGTCGAATTGAAAAACGAATCAATTGGTCTTAAGTGTTAAGGTGTAAGTAGTGTTAAAAATAAGTATACCCATCAGGATGCTCGGCCCAGGAGACTTCTCGCCTCAGCAGTGTGTAGCCTAGCTTCTCGGGTGGTAGGTCGCACAATCTGCGCCCAGTAGTAGTTGGTTCTTCCCTAAAGAATACATACATAACATAATTAGAAGATGCGGTGAGGCTAGTCACTAGTAGTAGCATCCCTGCCCAAGCAGCATTTTTGTGTGATGAACACGAGTCTTCATTATTGAGTCTTTAATGTTTTCTATGTTATCTATGTATTTATCTTTATAACTAGTTTATCGTTCTCGTTTACCAGCCTGCAGCCACAGCACAGCAAACCGAAGATTGCAATTGCGTTGCCATTTCCGAGGACTAAGATATGGAATGCCTCTATGCTAGTCAGACTGGTTGTCTTACATGAACTAAATCACTCTTGTGCAAGCATGCTAGAGCGTCATATCATACAGACAGTCAAACATGCTTGTACAGTATTCCCAGCTTTTTAATAGGTTCCGGCTGGCTTTCGCAACTATCAGTATATTTGTCACTCGTGTGTCAGAAAAACAAAGATTGCCGATAGCTATTAAGAAAATGTTAGCACTGTACGACGACGGCTAGTGCCTCATCGTCGTCAACAAACTTGTTCATTTATTAGAATTATGCTGGCACTATACGATCGTCCAACACCCAAACTGACCGTCCAACCGTCAATGCATAAAAGCTTGTCTGAGACACGTTGGCGCTAGTTCGGCTGATTTAGCTAGAGATCGCTCCCGGAGCAGTTAATCTACGTCGAAGCAAAGAAGTTCGGACGGGTTTATGTCCGTTGTTGCCATCAAACGTTTTTGATTTTATGCGTCTTTTAGCTCATCATCATCATAATTTTTTCCGATACACGTCCACTGCTGGACATAGGCCTCCAAAACAAAGACCGGTTCTGCGCCGCTTGCATCCATCGGTTTCCCGCAACCTTAGCCACGTCGTCGGTTCAATTGGTTGGAGGTCTACCGTCGCTGCTTTTTCCGATACACGGTCTTTCGGTCTTTTAGCCGGAACGTATTAATTGTAATCACTTATGATGGGTACTGTGAAACCGCTGCTATCACTTCCATGTGTGCCATGAGTATTAAAATTGGTTAACCCTTGAATCACCGGCACTCATTTTATAAAATGCTTTACTTCGCCGAATTTCCATTTCATCGATAGGCGAGACGTATAGGAGTAATATTTTTTTTGGTGGTCACAGGTCTAACCTAACCTAAGCTACGTAACCCATGCTTAAGATAGCCTAAAACAATAACGTTTCAGCAAAAATTAGCTTCCGATGAAATAATATTTTTAATCAAATAACTGTCGGTGATTCAATTCCATAATTCGAGTGTTGAATAATCGTGTAGCGCACTAAAGTTGTTCACAGGTCTAACCTACGTACAGATGTAATAAATAATGTTTTGCCATCGTTTTTTGTCGGATAAGTTCGTATTGATCTTGTTTTCTCAATTAGATTATCGGTGGGTACTAAAGTTGACTGAGACAGCAAGATAGAAACGAACTTTTCCGACAAAAAACGATGGCAAAACATTATTCACTACCCCTAATAAACGTTGAGTAACGGGGGTGTAGCTATACCATGTTTTGTCCTTATCTGTCAAATTCAAATATCACAATGACAGATAAGGACAAAACGTTGTATAGCTATACCACCGTTACTCAACGTTAATTAGTAATGGGGTACATCTGTAACCCATGCTTAAGATAACCTAAAAACAATAAGTTTTCAGCAGAAATTAGCTTTCGATTAAATGATACATTCATTCAAATGAGTGACAGTGAATGTTCGTGGTTGATGTTTTGGACGTTTGTCTTCTGTATTTTGTTGTATGTCTTTTAGGCTGCGTTCATACCAAACGTAGTGTTAGCTGCCGCATGTTACGCAGTTTACTAGTTTTCCTTTGATATTCAACTTTTCGTTCACACCAAACTGACATAACGCTGCTCACTGCTGCTATACTGTGTACAGCAGGCGGCTGACAATACGTTTGATGTGAACGCGGCCTTAGATTTACACGATGCAATGGAGGAAGGCACTGTTGCACCACGTGCTGGTGAACAGGTACGGCCCGATGCAGTCGGACGTGCCGTTGATTCGGAACACTGACGCGACGCCGATGAGGACCTCGTGCGCCCCCACCCAGGTCACGAGGGGGCCGCCATGGTCGTTCTAAACAAAAATTCAAGATTAGGGGTCTAACTTTTGATGCCGATGACGTCAATTTGCTTGAATGAAAGACCAGTAATTAAAGGTTGAATTTTGAACCGGTTCTGCATAAATCCTTATACCTATGGCGTTACGTTAGTCTAGTTGGTAGTGACCCTGCCTATGAAGCTAGCGGTCTCAGGTTCAAATCCACATAAGGGCAGATATTTATGTGATGAGCGTGAGTACTTGTTCCTGAGTCATGGATGTTTTCTATCAATTTAAGTATGTATTTATCTATATAAGTAAGTAAATTTATCGTTGTCTAGTACCTACCCCTAGTACAAGCCTAGAGCTTAGTTTGGGACTAGGTCAATTATTGTCACCTGATAGGTCTGATAAGTGTTTATTAAACTATCCGAGTTCATGAATACTGACATTGAGACAGATAGTAGCAAAAATAATCGAGAAACATTATCATTATAAATAACTGTCCTTGTGTTGTAATAATAATTTGTGCGATTAAATACTATTCTAGCATTATTATTTTGCACGATACTCGCCAAACTTACATTTTTTAAAGAATATTGACTCTATTCACCATTTTTTGTTTTGTAGTTGCGTTGTACATGTTGAAAGAAATTATGCTGCTGCTGTGATCTATATTTAATTGCAATTGAACTGTATTAAATTCTTATAAACGTGGCCATGCTTTATCCTTATCCGTCGAATTCAAATGTCACAACGACAGGTAAGGACAAAACATGGCATAGCTACTCCAAGGTTATTTATTCCACGTTTATTATTTTTATTTTATTAACTCCTGCTAAATGTAGGCAGTGTGCCAAATGTCGTCATTTTGACGTTATCGGCACCATAAGTTCAACCCCTGTTCATGTTTAAAACAAGCCTAACATTACTGTTCATTTGCATAATCAGTTTAGTGGATCCGGTCAGCTACGGCGACAGATTTGTTTCGAACGGCCATTTCCCATGAAAGGAATTCAACTATTTGAATACCTACTTTAAGTATGGAATGTTTTAGTCAGTATGTTCTTGATTTATGGTGTAACCGTATTGCATATTGCATAACATACTACGTTTCGTGACTCCTGTATTCGAAATTAAGTACCTAAAACATTGATTCCGACGGCTTCCTCTTTCTTGCTTTAGGTACCTTTCTGAACAAAGACTATTTAAGACGAAACTTAGCAATATAGCGTTTACGTTGTTTAAGCCCATGCATAATCACCTGACAGATACCGTTTCTTCTTGAAATCCTAAGCTGCTCAAATTCATCGAATCCCGCTCCGCTCCTTTTCATACTCCCAGGACCATTCATAGGGTTTCTCATTCTTGCTGCGCGTTCAAATTCATCACACTATGAGGAAAGATAGTGTTAGAGTAGGTACATATAAATTTCACTCTGGACTCGCGCCCCGAGGATTCCGCAGCACAACATGTATTATATTCTGATTTGAATTCGATTTCGAATCGAATCAGAACGAGCCCAACTCAAAATCAAATTTAATATGTTAAGTAATATATGGCGAATACGTTGACTGAAAAATTTCAGTCCAGTACCTACAGTCCATAATTAAAAAATAATCTAACAGAACTTTTTTTTAAATTGCTGTTGCTTGTTTTATAGACCAATTACATACTAATCGAAAGTAACTATGAAGCCTATAGAATATGCAAACGTTATGTTTAGTGCAAATTATTAGTACCGACTTACCTGCCTACCCAATGGTTATGATGGGAAAAAATAGTCAACCTAACATTTCCATATTTCCGTTCCTATTTCCGTTCTTACTGCCTTTTCAAAAATTCTAGAAAGAATACTCAATAATTATTTAATAAGTTACTTAGAAAAATACAATATAATCTCCGACCATCAGTACGGTTTTAGACGCGGCCTATCCACAGAAGATGCAATAACAAACCTTAGTGAATATGTCATCAACAGTCTTGATAAAAATGAGAAGTGCTACGGTATCTTCTTAGATTTATCCAAAGCATTTGACACGGTCTCTATCCCTATCCTTATTGACAAAATGGAAAGCATTGGCATTCGTGGAGTAGCTTTGAGCATTTTTAGAGATTATTTATCAGACCGTTCACAATCAGTTAGGATTGATTCAATTGTGAGCGACAAGGAATCAATAACATACGGCGTGCCTCAGGGGAGTATTCTTGGACCTACATTATTTTTAATATATATAAATGAATTGTGTAATTTATCATTTCCAAATTGTAAAGTTTTTACCTATGCCGATGATACAGCTATAATTGCCCACGGAAAAGACTGGATATCCGCAAAAAGTAATGCCGAAAATTGTCTTAATATTGTAATGAAATGGCTTGCTTGTAATTTGTTAACCCTTAATATTCAGAAAACTACTTTTATCCGTTTCTCTCTGCCAAATGCCCCAAAACCACCAACTTGCTCTGACTCTCTTGTAGCTCATAATTGTCTCAATTTAACTGCATGTAATTGTTTAACGTTAAAACGAGTTTCGAGTGTCAAGTATCTTGGAGTTCTTGTCGATGAACGCTTAACCTGGAAACCCCAAATAGACGCGCTAGTAAGCAGAGTCAGAAGGCTTATTTATATTTTTAAGAACTTGCGACACTCAGCTACTTCAGCAATCATGCAAACTGTGTATAATGCTCTCTGTCAGTCTATTCTATCATACTGTATACCTGTATGGGGAGGTACTTATAAATCTTTACTACTAGGACTGGAGAGGGCGCAGAGGGCAGTTCTTAAAGTCATGCATTTTAAGTGTCGTGACTACTCCACTGCGGCACTGTATAGTGAAGTTCTAGTACTATCAGTACGGAGGTTGTACATACATCGAACTGTACTGCGACGACACTCTACACTACCCTCGAAGCCAAATACGAGTAGTACTCCCTCACGGTCGCGTCGCAGGGTTGAAATCTGTCCTCGTGTTATGTGCAGGACAATGTTTGCAGAACGCCAATATAGTGCCATGAGCTGTAGACTATATAATAAGATAAACAATAGTATCGTAATTTGTAATCTTAATAAAAACAAACTGAAATCTCAATTAAATTCGTGGTTACAAAAGCTAAACTATGCGGAGACTGAAAATCTTGTGACAGTTAAACCCTATTATGAGTATTATGACCGAACTTATTCATAAGCAAGTGTTAAAAATTTATTATTTGATTATTTTGTAAGTAATAAAACTCTTTATTAACTTAATTTTTTTAAATGTAGTTGACTTTAGGGGAAAACCACTAACTCCTATGATACAAGTCTGACTTAGTTTAGGAGTTAGTTGGCAATATATTTTTGACTAATGTACAACGTTTGTTAACTTTAAGTGCACTGTTTATTAATAAGCATACTGTACATCTTTTTATCTAATAAATATTCTTATTCTTATTCTTATATTCTTATTATATTCCATAGGCTTCATAATTTCGACTAGTATAATTATGTAATTGGTCTATTAAACAAGCAATAGCGATTTAAAATAAAGTTCATTTTAGTTTTTTTTGAAGTGATAACTTCGGAGGGTAAACCATTTCGTTACGTAACGCGCGATTAATAGAGACTGTCTGGCTTCCCTTTCTCTCACGCATACGGCAGCGATAGTACTAATTTTTAAACAATTTTTAAAATACAAAAAGATTCAGGAATCAGATTTGAATCGCGGCACCTTAGCGTCATACTAATAGACTTACCCGTTAGGCAAAAAATAATTACAAGGTATGGATGAAAATGTTAAACGGTATTTGATCTTACCTGCTGACGTCACCGTGCGTTTCTAAGCATAAATACTGTTGACAGTGAGCATATAACCTAAAACTATCACCAAGTTAAACAATTTCAATATTAAATAGTTCAATTTCAACGAGACGCACACGTTTTTTTTTAAATTATATACTGTACTGGACTAAAAATTTTCAGTCAACCTATTCTCCAAATATTACTTACCGTATTAAATTTGATATAAATTACTTTTTATGGAATAGACAGCTGGGTGAAGATCGTCTCCTACTCGGATCTCCTACTATTATAACCCCACTCACCATAATGTCAAGTCAGGCAGCACTTACCAATTTGGTACCCCTAAGATATCCGGTATCGCCACACCCTTCTTTCAGGTCATCGACGTCAGTTCTCTTGATCAGGTCCCCTCGCACGTCAATGTTCCCTTCATTCATGGTGCAGATCATGTACGAGTCGATGATCTTCAGCAGCATAGGATATTTAGGACCGTAGTCTTTCTTGCATTGCGTTTTGTTTTGGATCCGCACGGAACTGCCGCGGAGCTCGTTCTGGTTGTAGTCGGTTGTGTCATCGATCTGAGAACAAATACCTATTAGTTACAAAAGGTGTTAGAAACTTGCAAAATACCTTTTTTTTTCTAATTTGTTTTTGGCCGCTCGTTTAGCCTATAGGCCTATATTAGGTTGACCCTGCCTACGAAGCTAGAGGTCCTAGGTTTGTTTCCAGTTTGGAAATTTGTGTGATGCGCGCGAAATTTTATTGTTCCTGAGTCTTGGATGTTTTCTATGTATTTAAATATGTACTTCTCTATATAAGTAGGTTTATCGGTGTCTCATAATACAAGCCTAGAGCTTAGTTTGGGACTAGGTCAATTTGTGTGAGATCGTCTCTTTCTATATTTATTTTATTTATTTAAAACGCTGCTATTCAATTCAGCATACTTATAATAAAGAATATCAAATAATCAAGATCTTCAGCTTACCGTATAATTTATTAAAAACAAAAAATACCTGTAATAAAATCATTTCCATACGTCAAATAGTTTCCGAGATATACTTTACGATTTTAAACTTCGTATGCGGGGCGGTGCTTGACCCAGGCGACCAGCGCTCACGGATAATTTATTTAACCTTATTGCACAAAAAAAAGCACGAATGGCGGACTTTATGCCTAAAAGATAAAAGATGACCGACGTGCGTGCATGACTCGATGTATGAATGTGGAAGACGCGAAAGAGATTTGTCAAGATCGTAGCAGGTGGAAAGAAGTGGTCTCTGCCTACCCCTCTGGGAAACAGGCGTAATTTAATGTATGTATGTATGAAGATAAAAGATGATATTTAAGAAGTTCGGCCGACAACGGATTAGGTGGACGCCTACCGTTATGCCATTATGTCTCAGCCGCGGCGCGTGCTCCGCAGACGATTAACCGTTTCAGAGCATGGTCACTAGGAGGAGCTCAGAGGATGCATTCGGCGTTAGTTATCTTTGTCCAAAATTTATAGGATTGACGTAAGCTGTCAAACCACAGAGGCTCTACTTTGAAATCCGTAATTCGAACTTCGTCTATTGCTATCCCTTTTGCTCCCGACGCGTCACTAATTCGCAAGAAAGTGACGAGGCGATCCGAAGTTCGAATTACTGATTTCAAAGTAGAGCCCCAGAACAGAAAAAACAATTGAAGTGTCAAGTGGGCGTGTAACGTGTGGCATAGTTATGCGGAGTTCCGCATAACCTACCATACTTTTGCTGAGATCGCTTATTTCGATATTTCTAAAATAGGAAATAAATCCAGAAGCATGCTTTATTGTGCTATTTTGAAGTGTAAAAACGATAGCCGTACTTACCAAAAACATTTTCCATGGTGGCGTGTTGTTTTTATGATAGTTTGAGTATTGGCGACAACAGGTCTTATACTAAACGAAGCTCATGCCACTTCCACTGTTTTTTCTAGTTATTCCGTGTGTCAGACGGTCGCGTCGAGCGCCTACGTCAATTCCATATGTTTTGTCAGTTTTCGAAAATCGCTTACGTTAGCGTTAAGAAACTTGTCTAACCTCACAGGATAGAGTGTAATTTAAACTCAAACGTAACTAAAACGCAAATGCATAATCAGTAAAAATATAAAAGCACTTACAGCCCTCCATTTTGCTGGGTGCCCCCAACCGAATACGATGCAATCCTGGCCAGGCTCCTGATATTTCTTCTCGTAGTTAATCGGTATTTTGTTCGGAATGTATGAGCAAACGGTCAAATAAGTTGAGTCTTTAAAATCGAAAGGAGACTCCACTTTAGCAACCGCTACGTCGATCCTCGCCCATTTCTCAATCTCGGGGTAGCTAAATTCATATGCTGGAGATAAAATAAGACGATTAAGGGCCTGTTTCACAATCGTCAAGTAACGCGTATCTGACACATAAATTTAGGCCTTGCCTTTTCTTACACTTGAACAACAACAAAGAGACAGCTAACTTTAAATGGCACAAAAATTTATTTGTCGATTGTGAAACACGCCCTAAGATTCGTACAATATGGCCAACTGCCTGTATGTATATCATCATCACGTTTTTTTGGTAAGACAATGATTGAAGCGGGGATGGTATCATCTTACTTCTTACTTTATATATGAAATATTATAAATATGCGAAAGTTCGGATGTTTGTAACACAATCACGCCAGAAAGGCAAAAATTAAATGTGGTACCAACGTAATGAAATTATCTTAATGCCCATAGTTTTCAAAAAAACATTCTCATAAGGAGATTTTCTCTCATTTCGTCATTTTGTTTTCAAATACTTATTATTATGCATTTTCATTGTATTTGTATAATTTCCTAGCATTTTCTATATGCCTCGGCGGGAACGGGATTGCCTCACTTGTATTTTAGGAGGCCTCTCAAAAACTTGGCCCGCTAACCACCTTGTCATGCAATCCCCTGCTTTCCGGGCCTATGCAATAATGTACTATATCAGTAAAGCAGCATTTTGCTTGTTGGTTCAATCTTAACTGTTTATATTTATGTTTTAATGAGATCTTTTTGTAAACCTTACCTTTCGGCGTACAAACAAATACAACTTTCTTTTTTTTGCGTTTTGTGCATTCGTCCGTGTTAAGGTCTTCGGATTTGACGTACTTCTTGTAGCCAGCGATTGCATACATGAATTGCACGTCTTCGACGCAGGCCGCGGACGTCACTATGTAGATGGGGGTGACTATGGCCCCTCCACACAGCCATGCGTCGTACTCTTGTTGGGAATTCTCTGCTTTGACCAAATATGCCTAAATGCAAGATAGATTACATATTACATATTAATCACCGGATTAGAAATGTCATTGTATTGTTTATAACTTGGCCGCCATTGCTGACAAGTAAATAAGAGCAATCGTAACGTTGACAATACGATAACATGTTAAAGGCAATATGGTTTTATCAAATAGAATAGAGGTCCTGTTGCCAAACAGTAATGTTTGCATTATTGTTCCGTGTGAGAGTAAAAGGGCTTCTAAACGGGCCATATTTTCACTGCAATATGTGGCCGGCAACTATTGGTCTCTTTCTCTAACATACGAGTAAGAGAGGGACACCAATAGTTGCCGGCCACATATTGCAGTGAAAATATGGCCCGTTTAGAAGCCCCTTAAGACAACCGGTGAAATTACTAGCATAGAGATATCTATGCGTCTCACGCACTGAGGCCCTACTTTGAAAATCGAAGTTCGAAGTTACGTTAGCTCCATCCCTGTCACTCATTATTCGAGTCTAGATTGAGAGAAAAGGATGGAGCTAACGTAACTTCGAACTTCGATTTTCAAAGTAGGGCCTCTGGTCCAACCGCCGACGATGAGCGGGAAGCGAGTACAGCAAGCGATCAACTATTAATATTTGTGTCTCTTTTATTGACACGCGATCTATGTTTTTTGTTTCGACAAACTAGTGAAAAGAGTTCTCGCCCGCAGTGTGAACAGCCAGCGATGAACTATTAATATAAGTGTCTCTTTTATTGACACGGGATCTATATCTATTTTTTGTTCGTTTCTTGACCGAGAAAATAGTCGACAGATAATCGCTTCATATAGGCCCCATATACGGTACGATCCGTCGGTTCAGACTGAAATCGATCGATGGATTGCATGTGTGTGGCAATATCCTATCAAAATTTCAATAGAAATATGAATCGTCACGATATCGTTTCAGATCGATCGTAACGACGAACCGTTCCGTATATGGTGGCCTTTAATAAGCACCTGCCCTCTTCAGTCCGCTCGTGGCCATGACCGTTGCAACATGATCAAAACTTTGAGCTATATATATTGTTTTTACGCGATTAAGTTGCGTTTTAGATTTATAACAGTATGTGTAAACATCGCAAAAATTTAAAAAAAAACAAATAGGTACAATTAAACTTGAGTACCTACCTACTCCACACTTACCACATAATTTTTTCCTTCGACTATTTGTCCATCTATTATCCTACGTTGACCACTTGTTACTGTAGAGGAAGAAATAATATTATACCGTCACACAAATGTACAGTCAACAGCATAAATAAGTGATAATTTATGTACCTTGTCACTTTAACATCGTGTTTGAAATGTTATACAAAACTGTGAAACGATTGAAAGGGACAAAGTACATAAATGATCACTTATTTATGCTGTTGACTGTACACATACACACAGATACACGGATCTATACACACGTTACAGGTATAAAACCCCTCTTACTGCGCATATAAGCGTTCAAGGCAAAGGTGAAAGTCAAGGAAATTACGCTAATATGCGTTGCAGGCAGTAAATGCGTCGTATACTTTCTCTTACCAGGCTACATTAATTTAATTAGTTAAACTATATTACACAATACACACACATCCCACAGACTCTAAAAACTAGGGTCTACAACCAATGTGCTCTACCAGTCATGACTTACGCCTGCGAAACATGGACGCTCACCGGCTCAAGGTAGCCCAGCGAGCAATGGAGCGCTCCATGCTTGGGATCTCTCTGCGAGACAAGATAAGGAACACGGACATTCGCCAACGCACCAAAGTCACCGACATAGGCGAGAGGGTAGCGCAACTGAAGTGGCAATGGGCCGGGCACATATGCCGCAGAGACGACGACAGATGGAGCCAGCGAACACTCCAATGGAGACCCCGCACGGGACGGCGCAGTGTTGGGAGACCGCAAGCTAGATGGTCGGACGATATCAAGAAGACGGTAGGGCCGACCTGAGGGCTTATTGTCTAACGCACTCGCAATCACAATCGGCTTCAAAGTGGAGCAATTGTTTTCATTTTGTATGCAGACAAGCCTTCTATTTTCAAAATGAACACGATCGTGATGCGAGTGCGTTAGACAATAAGCCCTCTGGACTAGAACCGCCGCATCCAGATCTAAATGGAAATCCATGAAAGAGGCATGTGTCCAGCAGTGAACAGATATATGCTGAAGAAGAGAGAGAGACACAATACACAAAATAGGTACAAATAGCGGACTTAATGCCTTAAAGTATTCTCCACCAGTCAATCAATGACCAAAACAGAAAACATAGCTCTGATGATCTTGGTCGCCGGTCGCTAGACTAAATCAAAAACCTCAAAAACTTCGCTCTGAAATCACACAAATGATTCCAATATTTTCAATTAAACTTATTACTTACAATCGAATAGAACTAAAACATAACTAGCACAGATTGATACGTAGTAGAACATTTTTGCTTACTTAGCAACATGTAAATAAAAACGTTTATGGCCAAAGTTAATGTCACGGTAGAATGGAAACTATGATTCGCCTTAGCAGCGTCGTGGTTGGATGAAGATGGAATTGTTTTATTTATTTCGTTTGAAGTGAATTCTTGCTAGGATAGCGTTGTTTTTAAATCCGTTTATTTTTATTAGTGTACTTTTGATAGTACCTACTTTTCCACGAAGTTACTTAACTGTATAGTCACGTAAGCGATTGCAAACCAGATTGTCAAATATTATATTAATGCTCTAAATAAAAACACAAAAGTAATCAGCTACTATTGACGCTGACTGTACCTTACAGTACTTACGGTCAAACTCAGAAGTACATGCCGGATCCATCGAGCTCACTCTAACATATAGTTGCGTCTTGCAGTGTTTGCGGCAAACACCAAACATGTACCAGCTTTACGTTAACAATACGTTATACATTTTCTCAGCAAAACAACTCTCACTTCAACACGTTTCTGCGACAACGTTCTAAAATCTACAGTTACTCCTGACTTCTGAGTTTGGCTTTACTCCTCAAAGACTAGCTATCTCGTGATTAATCGCAGCGTTTGAGTGGTTCTCGAGCCTTGTCCTACGTCCGGATAGCTACTACCCTCTTCCCTATACTAGCGCTAGGCAACAATGCTCTCATTGTTCCAGTGTGGGGAGAAACTGGTGAATCTACTTACATAGAGGCTTTTCATCTCTATTCTTGGGATGGCGAAACATTTGCAGTTTAAGGACTGATTGCAATTGCCTACGGTCCAGGGGTCTCATCACAGGGGCTATTGCCTAACGCACTCGCAATCGTTTTCATTTTGAAAATCAGGGTTGTCTGCATACAAAATGAAAACAATTGTTCCACTTTGAAGCCAATTGCGATTGCGAGTGCGTTAGACAATAAGCCCTCAGGTTACTAATCACTTCAATAGCTGACATGTCAAAGATAATATTGTTTTACTGAGGAGAATAGAGGCCCAGTTGTGTGGTTGCCAGCTTAGAATAGTACCACTCCATGTCTTCTCGTGGAAATCGTAAGAGGCGACTAAGGAAATAAAGGCTTGTAGTATTGTTAGGCGATGGGCTTGCAGCCTGTCACTAAAGGGGCTTCTAAACGGCCCATATTTTCACTGCAATATGTAGCCGGCAACTATTGGTGTCCCTCTCTTACTCGTATGTTAGAAAAAGACACCAATAGTTGCCGGCCACATTTTGCAGTGAACATATACTCGTAATAATATGGTCCGTTTAGAAGCCCCTTTATATACACTGGTAAACATCTTAGCCTGTTTGTGCAAAATTTGGTTACATAATTTACAAGTTTTATAAGCCTACCCCACTCTGGGGATGAAGGCGTGATCGTATGTATGTATGTATGTAATAGAGGCCCAGTTTGCTTATCCCTATGACCTTAAAGTTTCTCTACTTAGCTATTTCGTATTTCCTAAGGCATTTCATAACCTAATACCTACCTACCGAGTTGGTAAACGTAAAAAAATGGTTGAAGTAAGTCATTCTGCGAATGTCATGATCGGTTCGCTTCTGAGGCATAAGAGGAATTTATGCCCCTCGAACTTTCTTCTTTGCATAAATTTGTTCAAGGCGGGGCGTAAAGCATCTAACTTTTACCTATTTCGGTTTGCGAGATGTACTCGGGCTAAACACGGAAGCATCGCTATAAAAAAAATACGGTCTTGGGTGAGTATGTTTACCATACATCAGATTTGTCCCAAATGTAAAGGACAAGGAAATGCCAGGATTTTTTAAACACGTGTTCTATGAAAATAAAAATAAAACATTTTTATGATTAATTTATCGAAAGAAAAAGATAAATGTAGCTACAAAATGCGCATAAACACTTAATAAAATATATACATACATGCATACATCAAATCACGCCTGTTTCCCAGAGGGGTAGGCAGAGAACACTTCTTTCCACAAATATACTCGTAATTACGAAAGCTATTATAAACGTAGTTAGATTGATGTAGGACTTTTCATTTCTAGATAATTATGATAACCCTATATGTGCGAGTCGGATTTACGTGGAGATGGTTAACTTACCTATAGTTAGTGCGGGCTGCTAAGAAAACCGGTAGGACTAGTGTAGTATGTTAGTATGATTGAAGCAGTTTAATATGGTATTTTAATTCCATCCTTCCACCAGTTTCGAAGAAGTGATCTACAGGCATTCGGTTTTTTATCCTTTGTACAAAATCCAACCGAACTGACTGCTAGACGAATGTGTTCGTCCAATGCAATGCGCGTAAAAGTTTAAAGACCTACATTATACTTTAGTTTTCATTTGACAAGTATAAAAATACTTAATGGCAATACCTCTCACAATATTTTAACCATTTAGTACACTCACCTATTTATGTCTGATCTGAGATCTCTCTTCATCAAGAGCTTAAGTGGATTTTGTCATCCGACACTAATGGCGGATTCACCAAGCGAGAATAAGGTCTTATACCTAGATTAAACGCCGAATTTGTATAGACTAATCTAATCTAAGTCTTATTCCAGAATGGTGAAATACGGCCTAAGTGGAAGTGGATGATATCCATATTGGATAATGTTCATAATTATGAAGATATCGCTGTTCTTCTCTTTCATTTTTCAAATTTTACAAAAATACTTATAAACGACAAAGTTCAGCGACAGTGTCGTTTAACCTTTTAAATGCTCGAATCGGTAAGACACTTCAGCGGATTTTCCTACCAGTGACGCTCAAAAGCCATTGAAGCATTTTAAGCTGCTAACTACTTTTGCGACGACATAATGACATCTTGACGTTCAGGGTAAGTACTTAAAATGTATGCAGCTAGTTATGTCATCCGAAAGCTAAACTAAAACAAATAAATAAGGGAACAATGTCACACAAATTGACCAAGTCCCAAACAACTCTAAGCTGGTTCTATGTGTACTAGACAACGATAAATTAATTTCTCATAATTCCAAGTGGGAGAAAAATCCAAGGCTCAGAAAAAATACTCGCGCTTATCACACAAATATCTGCCCTAACGGGGATTTGAACCCGGGACCGCTAGCTTCGTAGGCAGGGTCACCTGCAACTAGTCTTATGTCGTCAAATAAACTCTTTAACGCAAGAAAATAAAGAGAGACACCGTACCAGCCAATTCAGAAAACCAATCCTCCTAACATGTCAAATAATACTAAGAGCGTCTTATTTCAAATCCTATGATCCATAAAACGCATAGATTGCCGTACTAAAACATTAGTAACCGAGATTGCTGGAAACGCATCACATTATTTTATCGCAGCTCTCTCTGAGATTAAAGCTGTAACTTAGCAAAAATTGCCTGAACCTTGGAATAAATTTAGTTCGCACTACGCGCAGGTACCTAACTATGTTGGTATAAATAACGGAGGTAACAAACTTGAACGCCAACAGGCTATATTCTATTGGGGTAAAAATATATTGCGTTCACGTTTCGTTACGATAGCTCTTATTTACCTGACAGTGATGTCGGCAGAGTTAAAAACAATACAAAGGCAATTTTGTTTTATTTAATCTTTATTGCACAAAAAAAAGCACAAATGACTGACTTAATGCCTACAGACCCAGTTCAAATTATCAGCAGAGCATTTGTATGAAAGTTAACCGTTCCGAATCCCGATTTAATAGTAAAATTTCGGGGTCCTAGTGAAAAAGGGTATAAATAAGTCGACTTAACTCGTACTAAAAAAGGGTATACCTATGTATAAACGGAGTAGGTATCCTAGACTTAAACCCTTTTCACTTGATCTTTAGGAGTTATATCCTTTTTTTCTACGACCCCAGAATTTTAGTAAGATAAGATACATTATGTAACGGTGTAACAACACAATTACCTAAATAGTTTTACAAGTTGTCTCCAAAAACCGAAATCTTCCTTTTATGTTACATTTTTTTAGGCACTTTTAATAACAAAACCGGTTATTACTTTTCGAACGACCTAACCCTGACTGACTTTCTCAGCAATAATAACAACAAGACACAACACAACAATAACAAGAGATCGTCGCGCGAGGCCATATAGTTACTAAGTTCGTGAACTATATTTTTTTTATGTATAATTTAATTAACATTTCAAAGAGCAACGATTCCAGCTTTACAACCAGTTTTTAATATAAAATCACGTCAGTCAAATACAAAGCCAGGACTCTCTGTCTAAACGACCTTAGTCGTTAATTAAATTTGTTTGCCTAATTAAGAACGAAAAGGTGAATGAAGGTCCGCGTGGTAAAAATAGACATTTATTTAAGGACGAAATTTATTTTTGGTGCGGAATAGGGCATGATTAAAATTCTCACGCTTAAGTTAACGCTCTTATTACGCACAAACCCAATTTAGTTATAGGTAGTCCTTGTCTTGTCCCGTGTGGTTGCCGGGTTAGAATAGTGCCACTCCATGTCTTCCCGTGGATGTCGTAAGAGGCGACTAAGGGAATAAAGGCCTGTAGTACTGTTAGTCGATGGGCTTGCAACCTGACACTATCTAATACACTGGTAAACATCTTAGCCTGAATTTGCAAAATGTGGTTACGGAATTATCAACAAATTTTTAGAGGTGTTGGTAATTCTGTAGCTCTGCCTACCCCTGACTGGGAATGAAGGCTTGAGTTTATGTATGTATGTAGTAGCTTTGTCACAATCTGACAAATGAAATTTTCACATTGTGCGATAAATCCACATTGAAACTTAGTTATTATAACGGCAATGGAAATGCACACTGAAAATTTCAATGGCCTAACTTTTAGAGCTGCTGCACATTTGGCCTCTAGTAGCGACCACAGCGAGCCACGAGCTGCGGGAGTCGTCCGCGCTCGCCACTTGTGGCCGCGTTTTGTTGTTCGACTCGCGCGCACACACGACCACATGAACAATGTATTCTAGCCACTAGTGGCTACTACTGGTGGCGCATCCAGCCACCAGTGGTGCTGGTGGCGGCGTGTAGTGGTTTGACTGAACTACTAGTGGTCGCGTTTTGTTGTTCGACTCGCGCGCACACACGACCACATGAACAATGTATTCTAGCCACTAGTGGCTACTACTGGTGGCGCATCCAGCCACCAGTGGTGCTGGTGGCGGCGTGTAGTGGTTTGACTGAACTACTAGTGGTCGCGTTTTGTTGTTCGACTCGCGCGCACACACGACCACATGAACAATGTATTCTAGCCACTAGTGGCTACTACTGGTGGCGCATCCAGCCACCAGTGGTGCTGGTGGCGGCGTGTAGTGGTTTGACTGAACTACTAGTGGCCGCGTTTTGTTGTTCGACTCGCGCGCACACACGACCACATGAACAATGTATTCTAGCCACTAGTGGCTACTACTGGTGGCGCATCCAGCCACCAGTGGTGCTGGTGGCGGCGTGTAGTGGTTTGACTGAACTACTAGTGGTCGCGTTTAGTCGACTAATTGTTAAAATTCGAAAAAGGAGTCGAAAATTTGACACATTTCCTTGAGATTTGACCATTAGTTACGGTTTTTAACAATTTAGTTAGTTTAACTACTGATCAAACAACAGGCCCTTAATCTTAAAGAATGTACTTTGACGTTTCGACCGTGTAATGATCGTGGTCACAAGTAGACATACCCTTAAGGTGGGTCCACATTTGTGACATTTCATCACAACATGGTTCCGTGACCGTGTTAGCGTTTCAGTACCGGTTATATGGACGGTATTTGTCATGTTACGACGTCCTATCAGGATAAATTTAGCTTCTGTAGATTTGCCAAGTAGGTAGTCCGCTCCGATGGTCCGCTATAGTGTGAGCCCACCTTTAGGCGAAGGCTGTATCTCATTAACCGTAAAGGCGGCCGCACATTGAGCCACTAGTCGCGGCCACTAAACGCGACCACTAGTAGTTCAGTCAAACCACTACACGCCGCCACCAGCACCACTGGTGGCTGGATGCGCCACCAGTAGTAGCCACTAGTGGCTAGAATACATTGTTCATGTGGTCGTGTGTGCGCGCGAGTCGAACAACAAAACGCGGCCACTAGTAGTTCAGTCAAACCACTACACGCCGCCACCAGCACCACTGGTGGCTGGATGCGCCACCAGTAGTAGCCACTAGTGGCTAGAATACATTGTTCATGTGGTCGTGTGTGCGCGCGAGTCGAACAACAAAACGCGACCACTAGTAGTTCAGTCAAACCACTACACGCCGCCACCAGCACCACTGGTGGCTGGATGCGCCACCAGTAGTAGCCACTAGTGGCTAGAATACATTGTTCATGTGGTCGTGTGTGCGCGCGAGTCGAACAACAAAACGCGACCACTAGTAGTTCAGTCAAACCACTACACGCCGCCACCAGCACCACTGGTGGCTGGATGCGCCACCAGTAGTAGCCACTAGTGGCTAGAATACATTGTTCATGTGGTCGTGTGTGCGCGCGAGTCGAACAACAAAACGCGGCCACAAGTGGCGAGCGCGGACGACTCCCGCAGCTCGTGGCTCACTGTGGTCGCTACTAGAGGCCAAATGTGCAGCAGCTCTAAAAGTTAGGCCATTGAAATTTTCAGTGTGCATTTCCATTGCCGTTATAATAACAAATAATAAAAATAAAACGAAATGAAATGAGTGTGAATAAATACATACATACATTAAATCACGCCTTTTTCCCGGAGGGGTAGGCAGAGACACTTCTTTCCACCTGCTACGATCCTGACAAATCTCTTTCCCTTCATACACATTCATACATCGAGTCATGCACGCACGTCGGTTTCGGGTACTTAAAATTCGGCTCTTTTCTAGTATTTCTCCGATTTGATTCGAAAAAGTACGCCTAGGGCGGCCCCTTCCGACCCTTCCACTCACTTTCGCTGAATAAATGTTTTTCTGTATTTTCTTTCTAATACCAAAACGGTACGGAACCCTTCGTGTGAGAGTCCGACTCGCACTTGTCCGGATCTTAATTAAACATTATATGTAAATCAATGTTATTCTGCGCGTGCCGGCACTTGCCGTCCAGTAATAAGTGGTTTACGCCGTGTCAGTCCTGTGTCACAGTGACATGTCGTTTGACAATTCTTAAGATTGATTTAGAACGTTACTGTGACACAGGCTTACTGTAGGTGTGGGTTTTATTTCGCCGACTACCTTAGGCGTACGTTTCAAAAGGAGGGGCACAAAAAAAACCAACATGTTATCTAATAATCTGACATTTATTATACACGATTAAAATATGTAACGGTTGATTATCACTTAGTCGTTTGTGGTCACCGGATATTTATCGAGGATCAAATTGCTTACATAGAACGCTAACAGCTACTACTAGGGAATGCAATTTAACCGGTTATTAACCGCTTTTGTATGAAAATAACCGGTTAAAACCGGTTATAACCGGTTATTTGCATTCCCTAGCTACTACAAACCGTTGCGGACACTAAAAATAAGTAACTTTTACAAAATGTACATACACGAATTAACATTAGGTACTTATCCTTACAAAACTATCCTAACACCGTTGGTTACAAAAATTGGAATATTTAAAGGGATTTAAAGTTAAGGAGATGTTTATGTTAAAAATATAAACGCTTTAGTTTATTCATAAAATAGTATTTTCTTCTTCTAACCTCGCTACTTAGCCTAGATATTATCATTGGATTCTGTTTTGGGGCCAGCATTATAATATTTGCAGTCACAAAAGAGTTCTATAAGCTAATGGCCGGT
The DNA here is from genome assembly GCA_948252455.1 of Acleris cristana. Classification (NCBI taxonomy): domain Eukaryota; kingdom Metazoa; phylum Arthropoda; class Insecta; order Lepidoptera; family Tortricidae; genus Acleris; species Acleris cristana. The sequence goes on from OX411794.1 coordinate 7,382,659, forward strand.
TTCTTCTATACAAACTATAGTAGGGGAGCCCAAGAGGGGATTTCGGGATTTACTCGAGCGTAACGCAAGGGGGTGGGAGGGTCACGAATTTCCCACCCCTCCCACCCCCTTGCGTTACGCTTAAATCGTCAGATTATTGAAATATAGACTTTTTGGCATGTAATTAACCTACCTTACCTTAATCTGACGCGCTGGAGTATTTCAAGCTATTGATTTTTTTTTACTATCTATGCTGATCGGTTATCCTGGACGCACGTTCCAGGATAAAGTGCTCATATTTGCTGGAGGTACTCAACAGGGTACAAGGATGCCCCCCTATGTTAATCTGCCGCGCTCGAGTAAATCCCGAAATCCCCTCTTGGGCTCCCCTACTATAAACACTTTAATACTTGAACACACCATTAAAGAACCGTCATATATAATAAAGCAATACAACCAAACTCTTCGCAAGCTCTGAACTCCTAGTTGTAGAGCCTCCTAGCTATACAAGGATATAACTGCAACTCTACGGCTCTATTCTACCCTCCTAAAGCAATAAACATTATCTCAAATTCAATTGCCAGATCCTCTCCTCTTAGTAATAAGGTTGCGATTGCTACAGGAGTATCATTTGAGATGTTGCTTTTTGGTTTAGCAGGGCAGTATTGCAGTCCAGAACACAATGTTAGGACGAATATTAGAAGCGAGTACTGCTTAATCTGGAGAGCTAACACGTCCGCGACTGTCGCTCGGATTTCCCTTTTTAACTGGTCAGTTAAATAGTCTTTTTGACAAACAAATTAATAAAGTTTTAAAACTTGTGTGACATGATACATTTGGGTGTGGTGTTTAAAGTTCACTACTCTCCCCCCCTCCCCCAGCCGCTTCAGGGTGGAGGGGGGTTTCCCCCACCCTGAAATGTGTCCCCGTTAACGGTTTTTTAACTTTCTTGGGACCACTATAACAGATACGAAAAAAATGTCAAGGACAAAAGTGTTCCTTATTAAATTCTAAAAAGAAAATTTTCGATAGGTTCGACGTTTTTCAAGCTATAGCTACAGGCCCGGCTACTAATATATCACCTTTGTACTTTAATCTCACAAGTTTTAAACTTTATTAATTTGTTTGACTTTCCCATACATTGAATACTCAGAATTACTCAGCTAATAATAGAAACAGAAAGAGCGACCGACGAGAAAATACAAGATGCGCTAACCGCTCTGCACGGGTAGCACAAGTTGTATTTTCTCGCTTGTCGCTCAGTGCGTCTCTATCGTTACTGAGTAGATAGAAAGGGAGATCCGAGCGACAAAAAAGTCGCGGGCAACTTGTGCTAGCCGCGCTGGGCCTCTATTGTCGGTAAAACCACATCGCTCATAATTACTTGACAGTAATGGCGGTACTAATACGATAACATAACATGTCAAAAGCAATATCGTTTTATCGAGTAGAATAGAGACCCAGTATTGGGAGTAAAACCTGGTATTCATAGTTTGGCAAAAATGAGTTTGGAAACAATGGGGCACTATACGGAGTATATTGGCAACTTGGTTACATTTTTTTTTATTCCTATTATGCAGCTGAATGTGGTGGTTGCCATTTGTGAGAACTTTATTTTCGCTGTCACCGCGTTTTTTTTTATTTAAAAAAAGAACTTGTATTATAATGAAACATTAGTTATCTCACGGAATCATTATGAACTATTTGCACATTCCTCATTTTTCCGGGATTTAGAATACCAGGTTTAACTATTTTTGAAAACACAAATTGAGCAAAATAAACTGCCTCTCAAAAAGGCCCTATGAAATATTACTAACAAAAACTCTTCGCAATCATTTGATTACTTTGTTCCGAGCAGTGACTGCAAATAATATCGCATTATAATATGAAATAGGTATAATCATGCATTGATAACACTTTTAAATATTTATTAATTAGAGAGCTACCTATTACAATGGAAAACTTTTATAGAATCATTAAAATATTTCGTTTAGTTCAGTCAATATAGAAAAATTATACCTATCCAATATTATTATCAACAGATTACATTCCAACAATCTAGGAGTTCTAAAATATTTAAAAAAGATACTTTTGGAATAAACTTTGAATGTGATAAAGGTATTTTTTTTTGTTATAATATTGGTAGTATTGGAACATGACGCTATGACTATACATTTGCGACCTATCACAAAATATGTCAAAGTCTAAAGAGTAGTCGAAAAATTTTGCTCATGATTGTGCCACGGAGTAACTTGGGGTGCCTCGAATTGTGTCATTACGAACCAGAATGGTTACTACGAAGGACTAAATTCAAAACTTCGGATAGCCTATCTCTTTCACTTGTCATCGGAGACTAAATCGAGCAAAAAGAACGGAGATATAGTTGAAAACATTTAAGTTGCACCTATACGAGTGATCGCTTTGCCGAGTGTAAAACACGAAACAAAAACCAAAATGTAAACCGTCTATGTAAATGTACGGTCGGCCAAGAAAGTGGTCTACCAGTTTTGACAAAAGTTTCTATGAGATCTAATTATCGCTAAAGTTGACACTTGTCACTGTCATAATATTATTGCAAGGGAAAATCGAACTTGTTGTATCATGACGTGCAAATGAACTTCAACCGTAGGGTGGTAGACCACATTTTAGACCGACTGTACGAGTTATAAGTAAACTGCAAACCACTCATTTTATATTGCTTGTGGCTGTAACAGTCTATGTCTCTAGATATGCTAAATTGTACCTAGTTTATATTAGAAAAAACTATAGCCAATTTAGTTATTTAGAGAAACATCAATGAGTGATGTATAAATAAATAGTAAAAATCCATTTTTTTAGCACACCTGGCGACACGAACGATGAATCAAGATCTTTGAGTTCGTCCTGAACGCGCCTTATTCATAAACGTACAGTAAACCTATTTTTGTTAACCTTTTGAACGCCTTACATCGAATACAAAATGTGTCACTCTAACACCAAACATGTTTGCTATGAAAATTATACCCTATTATTATGAAACAAAGTCTCTTTTAATCTTGAACTTGTGACGGCTCTATCTGTCGTGGCGTCAGTGGCACGACTTTCAGTTGACGGCCAGAGCCGTCTGGTGGTGGTATTATTTGTCTCAGTCCATCAAGTTCAAATGTCACAATGAAGGATAAGGACAAAAAATATATTTAGCACACGGCTATATTGCGTTTATGAATAAGAGCGTTTTTAAGGAAAACGTTAAGTTGTACTCTCGTCGTTGTAAAAGACCCGACAAGACATGTTTGAGGCATGTTTGAGATTATATTTTGCCTTTAAGCGCGACGGGAGTATAATACTTTTATGACCCAAAAGAACAAAAGATAAACCGTTCCATTCATCGGCGCAACTCAAATTTCCTGAGCTATACCGTTACTTCGAACTTCCATTGTCAATATAGTTCCTCACTACACAACCCACCCCCGCTGTCGCCTAGCTACCTCGCCCCGCGCTGTCTGTCACTCCGTGGGAGAGTCGCGCACGAAATTGTTCGACTATAGGCACGCGTGTCACTTGTAACACTGAATGAATCAGTTGTAAAACTACCAAGTTTACTATCAAATCAAAACACTATGGTTGTTTTAGAACTGACCGGATCAATTATTGTTTTAGAATGAGTGGAAGACCCCTGGGACCAATCAGAAGGTAGAGATATAATAGTTTGCCAACACAAATAGAGGCACTCGAATTGGCTGTATTTGTCAAATGTCTTACGTCCCTTACGTTTGACATACCGAGTGAAAGAGAGGTAATGAAAATATTGACAAGTGCCACCATCAGAGAAAAATGGCGTCACATCTCTCTCTGTGTTTGTGTAAGGCGAAAGTCAATTGGTATTTGGCGTTTATTTGTTAACGCTTACACACACAAATGCAAATGCCAGGTCAAAGTGATTTAGCTTTATAGCATAATTTGTTTAATTGCAAGGGGTTTTTCACTTATTATCTAACATAGGTACGCAGTCAGTGACAAATTTCACGATGGTGCAAATTTCGACACAAAAGCGATCTGTATGATCGTTTGTATCTCATAGTAGTCAATTGAAACCACACAAGGCCGTGGCAGTGCGAAGCGTTATGGACGCGTTGTGTAAGCGGTATCGAGTGTTGAAATAAAATGTATAGACGGAGCAACGACACCACTTCAAACGTCACATACATCACAACGCTTCCGCCTGTGTACAGCTTTAGTTGTCATACTTGATATTTTTATTACAAAACAAACGTTTCCAACAATTATGCTTGCGTATTGTGTGATTTAGGCACAGAATAATTAAGGCTGATTCAAGAATCAATGGCGGTCGATATACTTAATTAAATATTGTGATGATCACTGTGACTAATGAGTCTAATTAACACTGTGGCCGACCGTTATGAGACGTTGCCGGATTTGCTTGACGTGTATAGACGTCGGTGACGCATCATGGTTCAGAACCGATGTCAATTCCCTATTGACATAGAACGAACGAGACAGCTGCATCTACTGGTCATTAAAAACGAGTAATATTTGTGAAAAAAATCGAGTCTGCTTTATGAATAAAACTCATTTGGTCAAGCAAGAAAGCATACAAATAATATTCCTACCGGCGCGTATCTCATTCGACAGTGTTACTAGCCAATACAATCTAAATCTTCAGCATGCCATTATGTTGTATATTCAGACAGCCAGAATCATATTTATGTTTAAAAAAAAGATATTAATTTTGTATTTTTTATCCTATTATAATCAGTCCAAGCTCTATCAGCCGTCTCACTCGCCCCGCATTTTAAAGGCCTAACTTTAACTTAATTTATTCCGTGCCTATATCAAAACACTTAGGGCCGTATTAATCAACTGACCTAAAGCGAGCCCATCTCAAGACGTCGTGCCTGAGATGCCAGTTCTCTATGACTTGACATCTTTCACGTATCTTGAAACTAACATCACACTTGAGATCAGTTTACACGGTCATTATATAACTTGTGATATTTTTCACCGATACTGTTGCGCGCGCCGGCAGTTGTGGGCGATGGATCGGAAACACTCCTCACACACGCGGACCGGCTTCAACTGGCCAAAGCGTGGGAGCGGGATGGAGTTAGAGCTGCACGAAGCGCAGAATACTTTGCCTGTGAACGCGAGAACAGACGAATATAAAACACTTGTAATGCTAGTTTTAGATATGGTTTTTAATTGTCTAAAATGTCCTACTAGCCCAAGCAACGAAGCAAACTCAGGGGAAATAATTCGTGTATAAGCGAATTTTGGCATAGTTGTAGGGAATGGTGTTTTAAACCACATACTAAAAGTACTGACGGGTGGGGGTGGAGCTAACGGGTGGGGGGGGGGTCTAAAGGTCCCTTTTTTTAGTTTTTCGTAAATAACTCGTAAACGGTGGCCCACAGCAAAAAGTTTTCCATTACATGATTAATCTGCATAAAATTCTCTACAAAAAAGTTTTAGACATTGTTTCTCTGGGATCAATATTTAATGAGATATGGAGGGAGGAATGATTCCCGAAAGGCCATAATCGGGTTTCCATTGTAAGTCGGACCTTATATCAAATGAGCTCGAGTTTTTTTTGCGAGTGCCTCTTATAGTGAAGATTATTTATGCTGAGTATCAACATCTTAATTGTGACAGTTCTCGACTTATGATTTTTTTAAGATTTTTTTTAAATTTCCTGTTCTTCGGGATGTATTCAAGCGATTTGGTTTTAACTTTGGGATGATGTTCTTTTTATAGATTTGCATCGCCTCCCAAAAAACAAATACAAATATAGTTATCATATAAAAAAAAGAAAATGAAGACCAAATTAAAAATAAACATTATTTTTTATGTGGTTGTGAAATAGTGACACCTCTAGATTTTTTTCCCAGAATAGACCATACATTGGCACTACTACTTGCCAAAATAACAAAATTTTCCAGGCGGTACTTCCTATCAAAAATCAGCAATATGTGTGGCCAATACCCTAAGCAATAAGGCAAAATCAGGGGAAAAAACTCGTTTATAAGCGAATTTTTTTGCATAGTTTTAGAGGACGGTGCTTTAAACGGGACTCCTTTGACATGCATAATTTTTTTACGCATAATGTATCATTACGCATAGAATTGTTTGTCATAACACCCTTTTAGGCTGACATTGCCGAAGTTAATAAACGTCCGTTGTGTAGATTAAGTTAAATTAGGTAAGGTTAGGTTATAATAATAATTAAACCAAAACCCTTTCTATTGTAAAAACCGTTTTATGACAAAAGGTTTTATGCGTAATGATACATTATGCGTAAAAACCATTATGCACTTGACCGGTTTTCAGTTTTTTTTTGTTTTTTTAGGGTTTGTACTATGTACATAATAAACATGTCAAATTTGTCGCTTGTCTGTTTTACCATCGTTTGTATTGAAATGTTTTTTTTATCTTAATATTGTATTGAATAATACAAACTGACAATGTCCTAAACAAAGCAAGAAGGACGAAGGTCTTCGATCATTGAGTGCGAGCGGGCTTTGCCGCTCCTATTTACACTCCCTGCAAAGAACTTTGTCGCAGTATATTATACTTCCATGTATAAACTAAAGTCGCACAATTTCACACTGAACGAATTTTACGATCTAGATGTTAGTGCGTAAAGTATTATAGTAGGTACTAGGTAGATGTAAGTGTTCAATTAGTTTTTACTTCTAAAGTTGAATAGGTAATTAAGAATAGTTAGTGTACATCGGTATTTAATTTTTTACATGTTTAATTTTTAGTACTGGGTGGTCGAAAAATAATTATTGTACCTGTTTAATTTTTACATAGTTAATTTTCGGTACTGGGTGGTTAAAAAATAACTTAACCTAACCAAGCCTATTTGGATTCTGGATGGTCAAGAAAAGTACTCTCTTTCGCATTTATAATATTACTAGGATTAGGATTTTTGTTTTTATTTATACACCTGCCATACTTAAAGAAATGGAAGTTTGTTTTTTATTGTCCATCTTCTTCCTTCCATATCTCATTAAATGTTGATCCCAGTAAAAAAGTGTGAATACCTTTTTTGTAGAGAATTTTATGCAGATTAATTATGTAATGGAACATTTTTTGATATGGGGCACCGTTTACGAGTTATTTAAAAAAAACTAAAAAAAGGGATCTTTACACCCCCCTACCCGTTAGCTTCTACCCCACCCACCAGTACTTTTAGTATGTGGCTTAAAACACCATCCCCTACAACTATGTCAAAATTCGCTTAGTCACGAGTTTATTGAATACAGAAAAAAAAATGCATCTTTTTTATTTGGTCTTTATTTTCTTTTTTTTATATGATAACTAGTATTTGTTTTTTGGGAGGCGATGCAAATCTATAAAAAGAACATCATCCCAAAGTTTGAACCAAATCGCTTGAATACATCCCGAAGAACAGGAAATTTAAAAAAAATCTTAAAAAAATCATAAGTCGAGAACTGTCACAATTAAGATGTTGATACTCAGCATAAATAATCTTCACTATAAGAGGCACTCGCAAAAAAAACCCGAGCTCATTTGATATAAGGTCCGACTTACAATGGAAACCCGATTATGGCCTTTCGGGAATCATTCTTCCCTCCATATCTCATTAAATATTGATCCCAGAGAAACAATGTCTAAAACTTTTTTGTAGAGAATTTTATGCAGATTAATCGTGTAATGGAAAACTTTTTGCTGTGGGCCACCGTTTACGAGTTATTTACGAAAAACTAAAAAAAGGGACCTTTAGACCCCCCCCCACCCGTTAGCTCCACCCCCACCCGTCAGTACTTTTAGTATGTGGTTTAAAACACCATTCCCTACAACTATGCCAAAATTCGCTTATACACGAATTATTTCCCCCGAGAGGCAGTATTTGGTCTTCGTTGTTCGAACTATACGACCCATATCTGCTATCTTAATGTCTTTAACTCTTTAATTTATCTAAGTAGGTAATTAACTAAATGTAAACAAAGCATGCCAACCAATCTAACAGGCCTTTATATTTTACAGATACAAAATAGCCGACCATTCAAGAAAATCATTAGGATCTGTGGTTTTTCTTGATTGGCTAGCACAATGAGTCACGTGATTTTGATTGTTTGCATTTACTATAATTACATAAATATAGTATGTTTGTCTTTACGTTTTAGTCGTATTTAATTATTAATTATATTACGTAATTAGGCTAAGTAGGTAAGTTCACAGGCCAAGAAGGAGATAGCGGGACGACTCGTATGTGTTTTTCGCAATTGGAGCTAGGGAAGAGGACATTTGTATAAAGTGGGACACAAATGGGCTAAGATTTTTTGACAAGTACTAATGTTTTGTCTGCCTAATCCATACTAATCCATACTACCTATAATATTATAAATGTGAAAGTGTGTCTGTCTGTCTGTCTGTTACTTCTTCACGCTTAAACCGCTGAACCGATTTAGATGAAATTTGGTATGGAGATAGCTTGAGTCCCGGGGAAGGACATAGGCTACTTTTTATCCCGGAAAATTAGACAGATCCCGAGGGAGCAACGATGCGAACGACTTTTACGCGGACGGAGTCGCGGGCAAAAGCTAGTATTTAATAAACGTAACAAGGTTACCTATCTATAGTGCGCATTTTAGTTTCAAATTGTTTCATATGTCCGAATTTTTATAGGTTACTAATAATTATTTTCTGAAACGTTCAATTGCTGAACTACGATGAAAAAAAAACTATCTTACAGCATTTTTCAACCTTGAAATCTTAACATAAAACTTAATTTTGTGCTACTATCAAAACTATGTTACGGCGTTTTTAGTTCGTAAAATTGAGGTGTGCCAATTATGAGGAGGTTGATTTGTAGTAGTTAATAGAGCGTAAGCGTAAGAGGCACACATGTTTAAAAGTGGCGACACACACATGACATATCTCCCTTGTTGCTGTGATCCTTGGGCTCGAGGCTCGAGGTGCATGGTGTGCGTGGTGTGCGTGGTGTGCGTGGTGTGCGTGGTGTGCGTGGTGTGCGTGGTGTGCGTGGTGTGCGTGGTGTGCGTGGTGTGCGTGGTGTGCGTGGTGTGCGTGGTGTGCGTGGTGTGCGTGGTGTGCGTGGTGTGCGTGGTGTGCGTAGTGTGCGTGGTGTGCGTGGTGTGCGTGGTGTGCGTGGTGTGTGTGGTGTGTGTGGTGTGTGTGGTGTGTGTGGTGCGAGTGGTGCGTGTGTGGTCCGTGGCGTGTGGTGCGTGGTGTACTGACCGCAGTTCCGGCAGTGGTGGCGGCGGCGGAAGGCGGTGAAGTGCGCGGCGCAGCGCATGCAGGCGGGCGCCGCGATGTCGGGCACCCACTCCGGCGCGCGCTCCGGGCCCGCCGCCGCGCCGCGCTCCGGCAGCGCCCTGCAAGGAAGTACCAACTGAACTTCTGCGGGGGCTGAGTTGCGACAGACGCACAGGGGGATATAGATACGGTCGCGACGTAAGGTCCATGCCAATTACCTTGACTTATTTAGTAAACAATTTTATAACGTTAAAAATGCTCCTAGAAGATGTAGAAGATGTAGTGACTAAGATTGAAAAGGGTATGCTTCGATGGTTCGGTCATTTGGAAAGGATGGATGAAAGAAGATTGACGAAAGAGATATACAGAGCGAAAGTAAGTGCAGGGGCCGGAAGGGGCCGCCCTAGGCGTACTTTTTCGAATCAAATCGGAGAAATACTGGAAAAGGGCCGAATTTTAAGTACCCGAAACGGACGTGCGTGCATGAATCGATGTATGAATGTGGAAGAAGCGAAAGAGATTTGCCAAGATCGTAGCAGGTGGAAAGAAGTGGTCTCTGCCTACCCCTCTGGGAAACAGGCGTGATTTAATGTATGTATGTATGTAAAAATGCTCCCATTTCGCCTAAAACAAAATTTACCATAAGTGGCTGACACGATAGATGAACAGCATACGTCAATCCTATTAATTTGGTCAGGGTTACGCATCATGTCTACTCATAGACCCGTATTATGGTCGCCTTTATCGCGTTGGATAAAGCGTCACTCCGCTTACATACTGATCAGAAAGTGACAGAAGTTTTGTCCACGCGACAATAACAAGCCCGCTAGAGGTGGCACTGCAACTGTAGGTATATAAATAAGGACCGTTTTGCTCTCTTCGGGTATGAAACCCTTAAGACTGCGCCGAGCGTACGCTGGATGTACAGTGGCGCCATCTTTGATATTACTGTGTCTAATAAATTGAAGTATTTTCTTGAAATCAGACGGTGTTTTTAGTACCAAAAATTAAAACTACTAAAAATTAAAACACAACTTTTAGGGTATATCACATAGTTTAACAACAATAAAATTGACCTTCGAGTTATTAACTTAACGGAAAAAAGTGGCCACCTATTCCCGTTAAGCTGACTAATAAAAGGGTTGTTATTAAAGTTGGTTACGTATCTCATAAATTGTGGTTTTACTTGCGCTACAAAAAAAAACCATCGTTCAATTCTAAGGAAATTCTTTAGTTATTTAAAGAACACAATACTAGTGATGAGGGCGCCACTGGACGCTTGAGGTTTGCTTGAAGCAGTCTTATAATGATCGTTAACGTTACCTATAAGTGAGATCTCCTGTAGACACCGAGCTCTGCAAGCCCGCGGGCCGCTCGGCGGTCTTGCCGGGCTCGGCGCGCGCGTTGCTGTTGACCGTGTTGCGGCGGCACAGCGAGCCCTCCGACGGAGACTCGGACGTGCTGTCGGCGTACACCTCCTCGGCTGAGTACACGCTGTCGAAGGAACTGCCTGCAAACATGAACATTTAAGGGTTAATAAGTTTTCTTTATGTTAGAGAAGGGAAAAGAGCTAGCCGATCACCTTTTTAATACGAAGATGGCGGGACGATTTGGATGTTCAAACCAGACAGGCAAGGATTAGCCGTATTTAGAACAAGAACTTGGGACTGGAGAAATAGCGGGGAGGCCTTTAGCCGTGGGACACAAATAGGCTATATAGATAGATAGATGGTTCACTGCTGGAATGCATATTTTTTGTACGCATAAAATCGTTTGGCTGAAAAAGTTTTTACAAGAGAAACGGTTTTATTTTAATTATTATAAAAATCTAACCTAATCTACACGACAGACGTTTATTAAATTCTGCAATATCAGCCTAAAAGGATGTTATGCGACAAGATTTTACGCGAAAAGATAATTATTCGCAAAAAAAAAATGCGTTCCAAAGGGATCCCTAGATGGATACGATAGATGGCAAACGAACACACAGGCCATCTGATAGTAAGTGGGATTTTAGACCCATAGGCATTCGCATTCTCGACTACATCACAAGACTGCAAATGTGGTGCTAACCCTGAGATGTGCCTGAGAATGCCTCTATGACTGACCCTGAGAATGCCTCTATGATGACCCTGAGAATGCCTCTATGACTGACCCTGAGAATGCCTCTATGACTGACCCTGAGAATGCCTCTATGACTGACCCTGAGAATGCCTCTATGACTGACCCTGAGAATGCCTCTATGACTGACCCTGAGAATGCCTCTATGACTGACCCTGAGAATGCCTCTATGACTGACCCTAAGAATGCCTCTATGACTGACCCTGAGAATGCCTCTATGACTGACCATGAGAATGCCTCTATGACTGACCCTGAGAATGCCTCTATGACTGACCCTGAGAATGCCTCTATGACTGACCCTGAGAATGCCTCTATGACTGACCCTGAGAATGCCTCTATGACTGACCCTGAGAATGCCTCTATGACTGACCCTGAGAATGCCTCTATGACTGACCCTCAGAATGCCTCTATGACTGACTCTGAGAGTGCCTCTATGATAGTAATTCTACGCTAAGGATACAACAACGCGAACACTGCTGACTGTCGGTAGATTAAAGGATATGAAGGTGAGAGTGATCGGGACGGACCCTGTACAAAGTCCTACCACGACTTAACTGATTGCGCACTCTTCTCGTCCCAGCCACAGGGAATATTCCTTGGATATTCCAGGGGTGCATTAAGAAGGCATTTTTGGAAATTCATCCTCTAAGAGGTTAAAACAGGGAGAGTTATAGCCACCAACAGCGTGGTGTTGACTAACAAAATCAACCCATAATTCATAATTCGCCTAGTCGGGCGTTAGAAAAATAATCAGAACTCACCATTCTGTATGACCTGGTCTTCAGAAACCGCGTATTCGATGCTGTTCTTGGGCTCCGGCTCCGGCTCCGGCGGCTCTGGCGTCTGGTTCATCAGGAACACCGACTTGAGGATGTTGCGGAGGTCAGCTGCGAAGTTGGTCTGCAGCTGGTCTGCCACGCCGGCGATGCAGACGAACAGTCTATGGATCAGGTCCTCGCTCGATCTGGAATTGAAAGGGTACATTAGTGGTGGTAGGACGTTGGTTGAACGACACCACTGTCTTAACCAAGCGGTAGCATCGTTGTCCCATGTAAGGCCCATGTAAGACCATGCATGTAAGGCCCTCTTCATCATCCGTCTTAGCACTTAGGGTTGCCAACGCATTTACAGTTTTCAGATTGTGATGATTCGTGGGCCTCGATATCAGGTGGTCTATGTGCTCTCGTTTGCCTTCCCCATGCCATAAAAAGATGAGCACACATGGCGACAGTAGTATAGCTCATGCAATTTATGATGGCGAGTGGGCTTTACTTGTGGTAAACACATATCTGTATACGTGTCAAAGTGTGCGTGACAGCGAGAGCGGGTATGGTAAGCATAAAAAATAAAAAGAAGTATTGGACACATTATACTTATTATACTGTCGCAAACCCTCTAGCAAATAATGATAAGAAATAATGCAACTAAGTATTTTTCATCACACCTGCACGTAAACAGTATCTAACATACAGGTTAACTTGGCCGTAATGCCCCATATAAAACCCTCGAGCTTTCTTTTTGTCATGAAACCCAAGGTCGGTAAGTAATTTTTTTTTAATTTATTGCACATCACACAGCTCATGCAAGTTCAAGCAAGGAGTTTACACGCAATTGAAAAAATGTATTAAAATGTTATCTAAACAGGAATTTCATTGCAATCTCGCTACATGTTACTTAAATACTCAACTAATGTTCTTAATAATCAATTTTAATAGTTTTTTGTATTAAAACTTCGAAATTATTTCTTTTTTTTTACACTCCGTTATGGCTGTATACCTACGTAAGTATTTGCCCTTAACGTTTCCGAACGAAACATTTGTATAATCTATGGTGCGGGCAAAAAGTCCGCCACCCGCTTAAAAAAAAGTTCACGTATTTCGTAATAATTGTTGTGCTGACTTGTGTATTAAAGCTATAATTCATAATTATTTACATTTTGTATTTGAAGACAAGTAAAAAAAAGTTATAAAAAATGTCATCGTCGTCGTCGTCCGATGAGTGTGATTTAAATGCAACACCGCCCGCAGCAAAAACAATTAATGAAAATCTTTTACCGGAGAAGTCTAAGGAGCGGTATATAGCTGCATACGACCAATTTATAAAATGGAGAAACGAAAAGAAAACAAGTTAGTGTTCTGAATATTTATTTACTCGCAAATGTGATGAAAAACATTGTATGTTTCACGGGCGGTACGGGAATTACGAACCTCGACTCAGAAAGCCCTCAGTCTTCGACTTCGGGCTTCTACTAGAGCCTCGATCGTAATTCCTTACATACCGCCCTTAATACACAATGTACTATTAAACCGACTTCAAAAAAGGAGGTTCTCAGTTTGACCGATTTGATTTCTCCATCAATTATGGTCCGATTTCAAAAATTCTTTTTTTGTTTGGCCTTAAATATTATAAAACAACAAACTACTTATTTATGTTCTTGATATGATATGCGAACTACTTAGTCATACTACATGTAGTAGCGACACTAGCGACCTTCTTGGTTGCATCTTCTACGAAATTGATGTACCTAACTCTATCTTGTCGCGAAGATGACATTTCAAATGTCTCCGTATTTTCCATGTATTTTCTGTCTTAAAATTACGTACAATTTTATGTTACTTAAAATTAAAACCTATCTGTAGGTTTGTCTTTATTTTAGAGGGCTTATTATAGCCGTGTTTCTTGGGTGACTAAACGTGGATCAAACATCCGTCACTCTCACACTTATATGTATGTACTTGTCAGAAAATGTCGAATGTTTTATTACCGTTTTGTCAAGCGATAAACACGGATAGGCCCACAGTTCTAAATAAATTTACTATTTTTATTTTAGGATACTTCAAAATAAAAATCCGTTATACCTCGCTATGAATAACTTTGCGTTTTTTCCGGATATTGGACATGCTGACGTTAGTTCGTGGCAGTAAGCGTCGTGGAAACAATATGCACAAGTAACTCGAGCGACGGCGCGCTCGCGACTGATCGCTCCGTCAGACACGCACACTACCGCAATGTGCATGTACACGTTCAACCACTAATAAAGCCCACTCGCCATCGTGAATTGCATGAGCTATAGTAGCAGCAGTAATAGTAGCAGGGCTCGGAAACGTTATTCAAAATAACGTTTTAAAAACGTTTCGAACCGTTCTTTGTTCAACATTTTGTTCGGAACGGAAACGAAACGAGAACGTTATCAAAAACCGGTTTAATCCACGGGACGCGGCCGCGCGCGGCGTTCGGCTGCAAAGCGGCGACAAGCATGAACTTGTTTAGTAATCTTAGATCTGCCCTACCGACCCTACCTACCGTATGTTTTGATTGCATTTTCATTTCATCTTTCATCCCGATGCGTGTCGTTGTCGTTTTGTGCGACTTGTGATTGTGAGTGATTATTTAATTAGTGAGTGGTGGTCCTTTTTAGGGTTCCGTACCAAAATGGTACAAAAGGAACCCTTATGGTGAGACTTCGTTGTCTGTCTGTCTGTATGTCACAGCAGGTTTTCTCAGCCACTACAAATGCTATCAACTTGAAATTTGGCATAGTTATACAACTTGCTTGCCCGCATCTATTTGTAGTAAAAAAATATGAAATTAATTTTATTAATAATTGAAAAGGGGTCTAGAATGGGGGGTTCAAAAATGAAAGTGGTTCGATTATAGCAAATGGGGTGTCATATGAAAGGTCTTAATCTGCACATTTCAAAACTATTTTTTTGAAAAATTTCTGTGGTGTACTTTTTGATTTATAGTCAAAAATGTACAAAAAATGACCGTTCTCCCCCCCTTATCTCCGAAGTTTATTAATTAAAAATTCTGAAAAAAATCCTGACGTATAGATAAATACTTATATTTTCTAGGAAAAATTAAATAAAGTGTTCATTATTTACAGTTTTCGAGAAAAAACTAAAAAACTCAGAAAATCTGTATTAAAATTTAGGCTAGTCAAAATCGACCTTATTGCCTGGAAAATAAAGCTTATAACAAAATGAGTATTTTCTTTTGCGGTTACCAAGCATATTATCTTCAATACGGAACCCTCGGTGCGCGAGACCAACTCGCACTTGACCGGTTTTTTTCTCAAAATTTAAAATGGGACGAAAGAGAAAGAACATGATTTACGCTTATTACACTCATATAATGAATTACGCATTATTATGTCCTCCTCATCTTCAGTAAAAAATGGTTGACTGTCTTGTAAAGTGATTATTGCATTCTCATCTGAAATAAATTTCATATAGGTACCTAAGTAGGAACATCAACATTATCATCATGAACTCGTTTAAAATTTTGCTTTAATGATGCTCGTAATGGACTAGTGGTACCTGAATCATCCGTGCTTATTCACCAATTATGTACTCCTCACAGAACAATGGTACTTTCTATGTGTCCAATAATAATCTAAGCTCTAAAGAAACAAGCAAAGAAAACCGCGTCGCGTGGCTGCTAAATACTAACTGACCGGATGATATTTGTAATATTCCTACCGAACCCAGCAAATGGGAAAAAAACGGTTAAAAACGTTATATGGATCAAAAAAGATTTCAATTTCGTTCTTGTTCAAAAACGTTTTCTATAACGTTATTTGCGAACGAAACCGAAACAAATCGTTCCTTAGGCATTTAAGACGAAACCGTTTCGAAAAAAATACCGTTTTCCGAGCCCTGAATAGTAGTTCGTTTTATTCGATGAAATCATCGAATTTTATTTCATCGAAAGCTACTTTCTGCTGAAACCTTGTTTTGGGTTATCTTAATCATGGGTTAGGTTAGACCTGTGACCACCAAAAAAACATAACTCCTGCACGTGTAAAAGTGAAAATTCGGCGAAGTAAAATATTCTATGAAATGAGTGTCGGTAATTCAATAAACCCCCGCAGACAGATAATATTCAGACACTATGTTGTACTAACTATACTGCCGTAATATAAAAGGCGGCTAACTGCAATGTAGGAGACGAAACATTCTATATAGAATAACCACAATTGCTTATACTACGTGACTATGTAGTTAATGCTTTGATATACTATACTTACTTGAACTTCCCCCGCGCCTGCTGCCGCGCCGCCAACTCCTGCGCTTGTAACGCCAGCGCTATTTGTTCGTCGTCGGCGCACTCTGAAGTACCGCTGAAATTACAAATACTTCGTTCACCACTGATACTTTTATGATATCATTTTTTTTAAATAGAACCAAAATTATCAATACAAAATCCAAATTTTTAAGTCAATAATAATTAAAAAAATAATAGATTACCTTTCGTCAACAAAATGGTCCAAATTTAACCTCAGAGGGCTTTGACTCTGCGCCGGCCGTCGGTCCAGTATGACCGTGCCCGGAGACCACATCTTATTCTTCTTCTTCTTGATCTTCGTGGCAGACTTCCTCGTCTTCTTCTGCCTACTACTGCTTGGCGAGCTATTAGGCAGATCGGAGTGGTTCTCTTCTATCAAACTAGCCATGTGATGTACTCTATGCCTTCTCAACTCTCCTAGAATTTTATTTATCGTTCCCATTTCTTCCTCAGGAACATTTGCACCATCTTCTAACTTCTCACTATTTACATTTGAACTCCCCTCTTCGCTTAACCTATCTAAATTTACATTAACGTCTATATTCGATGAGGACGCTTCATTCTTTTGAGTATCTTGCTCCACGTAACTAACATCTACGCTAACGTCACCGTTGTTAACGCTGGAAAAGGAACTTTCTAGCGTGTTAACTTTGTCTTCCGCTGTGTCGTCCTCCGGACTCTTTAGTACCCTGTTCTGTTGCATGAAATGGTTCTCTTTAATGTCTTTGCTCTGGTCGGTGTCAGGCGATCTATCTAAACTAGTGTTTTCAGTACTGACGCCTGAATCGACCGGGGATTCGTGGTCACTTTCATACCCAAGCATGAACTTGACCCGCTCTTCTTCGCTTTCTTTGTCTAAATATGTGTTGTCACCATCTATAACCTCATTATTATCAATAAAGTTCTGTCTGAACTCTTCGTTAGTTAGTAACAAAGAACTTAAATTAGCGTTGGCTATACAAATGTTAGTGTTTACAATGTCTGCGTCAATGTTGTCAGGTATAATTAAAGGGAGATCTGTGTTAGATATTGCACCATTTGTATTGTCTTCTTCTTGGTTGAATACGGCGGAGTTATTATGCGATAAGGAAGCTAGGACGGCGGGCTCTTGGCTTATTGCGTTTGGTATCAGATAACCGTGACTAGTAGAAGGCATGCAGCTTAGCTGTTCGTTCTTAGGTCCACTAAAGCCGTATGGTTCCGTAGGCTCAGTGGATATAAGAGTAGGCACGTCGTTAGTCGAGAACGAATGTATTTGATGCTCTAGTATATCTACATCGCTAGCGACTATCGACGACAACCTATCAGCTATTTCTGTGACTTGTTCATTGAGTGACGTCACTAGATCATGATCTGGTAACTGTCTGTTTGTGTCCCCTGTATTCCCCGCGTTTATGACTAACGGATCGAACATCATGAGTCCGTTGGTCGATAAGTTTCTTAGTGATGATAGATCGCTGCTCTCCGCTCTGCTGGTTTTTCTCGTTTTTGTGCTAGCGTCTAGGTAGTTGTCGTTGGTTTGGAATGTGTCGGTGCTTGTGTCTGTGGAATAGTGTCTGTCTGTGGGTTTGCTGTCTTCGGACTCGTGGTCTTCCGTGTCTACTGTGGTCTCGCTGAGGCGGCGCAGACCGTCTATGATGGGCGTCATGACTTCTATGTAGTCGGGGAGATAGTCGCTATCGGTTATCGTAGGCTCGCTAGAACTGAAACAATAGAGAATAGTTAATCATAATTAACTGTTCTAATGCCAACACTGCTTAATTTCTATAGAACTTACTATCCCAAGTCTTTAGTTTTAGACTACCTCTCAATCTCAATTAGCCAAGAATCGGTAGGGGTGTTAAACCATGAAGACGAAGAAAAAAAATCAGACACTCGCATTTATAATATTAGTAGTGATTAGCCTTACTTTACAGTATTGTTAGCCTATGAAGGGTTAAGATGGGCCTTGTGTTCATCCGTTGCTGATCTATTGTGGCTAAGGCCCGTTGCGTCCAGGAATTTCCAGATGCTTTGAGCAGTGAGGAGTTGTATCTCTTGTGTCCATGATTATATCGCCCAAGGTAGATACTTTTGTTGCCTATACAGCGTAATATTATTGTTAATTCCTGAATCTAATTTAAAGTTACCTTTGTGTGTAGAGGTCCCGACAGTGTGCGTGGTCGGCGTAGAACCGTGACACAAACTCGCCAATGTCCGGATATTGACAGGCCGGGTCGTCGGACTGTATCGTATCTGGAAATATACGATAAAATAACTTTTAGTCATAAGTTTCACATTTGTCAGAAGCTAATTTCTGTTGTCTGCACTTTTTAGACGTCATCTGCAATTCGAAACTAATACATAGGTGGTCACAAAATTGGAAAACCTAAAAACTAGCGGTGCTTACGCGTCCATACAAGATTTTACAACTTTGTATGAACATCAAAGTTCATTTTCCTTTGTTTCTTCTTCCTTTTCCACAGGGATAAATTGTACATGTTTTAGGGCTGATTTTTCAATCCCCAGATAAAACTATCCTTCAGTTAAATCTATTACTATCCTTTTCTGAAGTCATATGAAAGAAAAGGGCAGAGCTAAAATTTACCTTCCGGATAGCTTTATCTGGGGATGAAAAATCAGCCCTTAACCGTACTTTACTAATTAACTACTTAAGTGTAACTAGCAATAAAATTGTTTTTTTTTATCGGTTGTCAATGTTTAAGTAGGTACTTTTTTTAATGATAATTATATTGGAAAAACACAATTGTTTCTAACTATGTGACCACCTACCTATATCATCCATGCAAACTCACCCTGCGGTATCTCTAGGCCAACTAAACTAGACACGTCCTCATTGGTGCATAGAAGCCGCTCCAAAACGATGAGCTCCCGTCGGTCCAGCGTCCAGAGCAAGGATCGGATCTTGTGCAACAGCGTCCGGAACGGGCGGAACATGTCTGACATCTCCTCTGGAAAGAACAAGAGGAATAAGGATTAAAAATCAACAAATACATCAAAAATGGCGAACAAGTATCCCGTATACGATCACTAATATTATAAATGCGAAAGACTGTTTGTTTTCTGTTCTGTTTTTATTCCACGTATCAACCGATCTATATAGAATTTTTTTAAACAGGCTTATATTCTGGGAACGGTAATAGGCTACTGAAAATCGCGGAAAATATTTATTTATTTATTTATTTATTTAAATATTAAAATATGTGGTTCGCACGGACGCAGTTACGGTCAAAAGCTAGTTCTTCATTAATAATATTATTTGTAATTCATGACGTTTGATTTTATACAAAACTAATAGTTAACAATGAACAGAGGGGCTATTGTCTAACGCACTCGCAATCGCAATCGTTTTCATTTTGAAAATCGAAGGCTTGTCTGCATACAAAATGAAAACAATTGTTCCACTTTAAAGTCGATTGTGATTGCGAGTGCGTTAGGCAATAGGCCCACAGGTCTTCTAGAAGAGAGGTCCAGGAATCAGTTTCAGTGTCGTCGGAGCTTCCTTTTTAACTGCTTTCGAAATCAATTTTCATTTACGAGAACGAACATACCACCATTGTTAGCTGTTATTGAATGACAGTCGTAATCTAGCAGAATTGTTTTACTATGCTACTTCAATCTACTTAACCTATGGTTCAGGTTTCAAACCCCTTGCTCCGTACCAGAGGCCGGAATTTTCGTGGCACTTTTCAATAACGCTAGTTCTCGTTTATCGACTTTCGTTATACATAATAATTTATCGATAAAATACAATAGGTACAAAAATTAAAACAAAATCTTTTGGTACCCCGTGGCTACCAAGGGAGAATTATTTAATCAGTCACCAGATCCCAAATGTGGCTATCAACATCTATGCCATTTGCTTTTTCAATTTACTACTCAAAATTTGTGTTAGTGCTAACAAATTAAATGTTTCTTAGGCTATTTATACAAAAAACACATAATTTCCACATTTGGTTTACGTAAAGTTTCTATTTTAAAGTTTTTTATATCGATATGTACCTAATTGAAAGTCGATAAATGAGAAGTCCCTATGACAGCTCAAAAATGCCACGAAAATTCCGGCCTCTGCTCCGTACACATGACCTTATATAAGTATACCTGGTGTCTTGTCTATGCTCAAAGGCCCGCTCGAGTATATGAGGAGACCACTGACGATGGCCAGTCGGGGCACCGCGAACATCAGCGCCGGGTCGTATGAATCCACCTGAAATCGATTTACAAAAGTAGCATTTAGAACTGATAAATAATTAAATGAATAAATTACAAGTGTTATAGATTTGTGGGATTGCCAACTTTCAATAATTGAATATTCATGGGAATGTTATAATGATTGACAACGCTAGAGAATTTATTTAATCAGCTGTTTTATTTATACGCCCTTACTAATAAACGTTGAGTAACGGTGGTATAGCTATACAATGTTTTGCCCTTATCGATCAAATTCAAATGTCACAATTACAGATAAGGACAAAACATTGTATAGCTATACCACTGCTACTCAACGTTTATTAGTAAGGGGGGTAGTATACAACGCCATTGACAGGTATATACGTTTCACAGGTCCAACGAGAAAAACGGACCCATTCGTCAAAGTTAACAGCGCAAAATATATGTTCGTAAATGGCCGACTATTGTGTTTACATGGGATTCAAAAGGGTTACTAAAAAAGACTTATTTATCAGGACTTAAAAATAATATTTAACTATCGTTGAAGATATAAAACATAATACCTCTTTTATTTCACAATTTTATTGAATTTCAGCGGATCCTTGTAAGGTTCATAAAAATATTTAGTCCGAAACAACGTATCCCGCCACCCAAAAATGGACTTAGCAGGAGCCTACTGGGTCTATTTTATCAAGTTCATCGTTGTAACATATAACATCTCCAACTAACCTGTTCCTGTGTAAGCAGGGACTGTTTGAGCGCCCTCCGAAGACTCTCCGAGAACAGCACGCATATCAGCTGTTGCGCTTCGAACTCGTGGGGGGTCTTGACGTTCACCATCGCGCTCACGTAGCAGAGCTCAAACTCTGCGAACAACCTGAAATAAAAACAATTTTAATAAGTCATCAGGTACAGATGACATAGACATTCGCATTATCCAGGCTGCAATTCTTCAAGGCATGATTCCGATGTTGTCGACCGAGAACGGGTCGCCACCTTCCCTAACACATGGTTGAAGGAGGCGATGGCCGAGATAGGCATCATACTCGAGCTCGGGTGCTGTATGTGGGGTCCGGTCTGTTCACGTCGTCTGTTCAGGACCTGTTTACCAGTTAGTTATTTTAGCTATCGTTTCTGATGTAGAGACCTCATCGTGTTGTTCTCCTAGTCATTATTTTTAGTTTAATGTTATTTAACTTACATTTGTAACAAATTTATTTTTCCTTGTTTTAATAATTATTATTTATTACTGAATAAACATTTTGTCGCCAATTTACTGAATAAACATTTTTAATTTGAAATGGCCTTTTTTTGTTAATTTAATCACTCAAACAAATGGAGCATATCACAGCTATACTTCTGTAATACAACTATGAACTACTTCGTTTAACTCTGAGACCAGCATTAAAACAATCAACAAACAATTTGTTATCGTTTGCACTCCCAATCCAACGATGCAATAAATCAAATTGGAATCACATGTTCCAATGAAATTCACATGCGGCCTGAAACCGTAGAAATAGGGCGAAGTGATTCACGCTGATGCTTAATGATCGACGAAACGGGTACGAAAATATTTGGATAGATGCAGACGGAAACTATTTTAGATACTAGTTCTAAATGTAAAGTTGTCTGTTGTTTACTGAACTACTGTAATGATTTTATAAATAGAATATAATTTAGAGTGGAGAACGTTAGTAAGCAGTTCTCAAGATGAAACGAGTTTATGTTTAAGCACAATGATGGAATGTTTCTCTTTCAGGGTCCACCCGGGTCGATACAACCACATTACCCTTTCACCAAGCAGCAGTGTTGGCATTAATTGAAGTAGGTACGTTACCGTTGAATGACTATCATAGTATTCCATCTTAGAACTCAGGTTTGGAAACGCAGTGATGAGATGTTCTAAGTATTTGTCTTGCTTTCTTTATTAGCCTTTTATAAAAACGAACTTTCCCGACCAAAAACGATGAAGTACGATTAAGGACTCACTTGTCAAATATCCTGAGGCTCTCGTGCAGCATATCGTCATGCTGGGAGAGCGCCAGGCCGCGCGGCCGGAGGCACTGCTCGCGGAGTAACGAGCGAACGGTCTCCAAGCTTCTGGTCAACGCCTTGGCGAGGGGGCGCATGGCGGCTGACTCTTCTTCGCGATTCATTATCGATGAACCGGCGGCTAGACACTGGAAATACACACGTATGTTAACGTTAGTATCATCATTATCATAGCTGAAAGTCGTCTACTCCAGGAGATACAACTACACAAGAATGGCCAGAATGATTTGTTTTATTCTGCGACTGGTCCATGATCTGACTGTTGATGTTGAACATCATCAGTCAGATCATGGACCAGTTAATATAGGATATGTTAAAAGGACCAAAATCAAAACATCCTCACAAACTTTCTCACATTTATAATATTAGTAGGAAGTAGGATAGAAGGACTAAATACCAACCTCAGCTCCGAACCACAGCTGGCCAGCCAAGTTGTCCTGCAGCACATCCTCGGGGAACTTGACACGGAACCCTCGCGCCACGCGCTCGTCACCTAGCAGCTGGTCCATGATCTGGCTGATGATGTTGAGCACCCGGTCCTGAGGAAGAGGGTATCACTGCTTAGAATTGTATTGTAATGTAATAAAACCAATGGCGAACTATTTTTCAAGGGAATGAAAAAATGAGTGTAGTGTTTAAAGCCTTTTTATTTAGAATGCTGACTCGGTAAACTTTTGGACTAAGATATTCATTTTAAATTTCGAGTGTGTTTTATCAATTTATCACAGAGTTTGTGACGTGCATTTTGGTATTGTCAAGCAATACAAAAATGCTTGAAGTTAGATTTTTGTAATTCTGGTTCAGTCATGGACGAAAAATGGAAGCGAATTTCTCAAAAAAATCATATGGACACATTTTGAAAACCTTTTCAAGGGCTCAATTCAGTGTTGTATCTTAGGAGCACTTTAAGTACCGTTTTTATTATTTCCTCCGCAATCATTATTCTGCTGATAGGTGCCAAAGGTAAAATTTTAATTACTAAGGTTGCATTCGACCAAATTGGAAGGTCTTATAGGTACTTACCTAGACTAAACGCCGAATTTGTATAGAATAATCTCGGAGTAAGTCTTATTCCAAGTTTGGTGAAATGCGGTCTATGCGGCACTTACTGAGCTTTTGCTTAATAAAACCAAACGATACTTCGTGGTATATGCATTTTTTGCCTACAAAAATAGGGTCAACCTCGTTAGCAAAATGTGGGCATAAAGATGCTAAACTGGCGAAATGCCAAAGCGTTCTCCAACTTAAGCATGACATCGCAGCCAAGACATTACATAACATAAGGCTTTCTAGAGGTCCATATAAGATACAACCTACCTAAGACTTTTTATAATCGCTAGATTGGCTATCCGTATAAGTGGCCAACAACTTCCTAAAAACTCTAAGATAGACCTGTTTTCTTTTTATTTGACAACACAAATACTTGTAACAAATTAACCTTAACACATTCGGATACCTACTACACTATTAACACACACAAACATTAATTTGTACAAATATTAGCATTTGGTTAAAGGGAAATATACCTCTCGCTCTTTGATATCCGTAACGTAATCTCGAAAATCTCCAGAATACCATAAAACTAGGTATTTAGTTTTTTCCTTAACAATATGACGTGGCTTTTGCGTCGCTGCCTTCTAAGATATAACGCGTACTGACACCAGTCAAACCAGCTCAAGATTTGAAAGATCAGAACCCCCAACACAACAAGATAAGATAACCTTGATACAAGTAGATTATTTCTGAACTAGCGATGCGTTTCTGCTTCGCGCAACCCGCAATTTAACTTGGACGCATTCGTTAAGCAACTGGCCGGAAGAGGTATGAAATAGGAACTCATGCCGATTGAGATCAGAGGGGTTTGCCCAGCAGTACTCATATAGGCTACAGATAAAAAATATACTAGGTAAACCTTACTTACACTAAGCGGTTTTAAAAAAAAAACGGCCCCTGGCCCTTACCTACCTACTTATAAACATATGAAGCAAGATTTACAATATATAATTGGTCTAGTAACTGCCTATGAATCACAACATTATACCATTAACTTCACTGCCCACGACTCTAGGGGTCTCCAAATCAAATACAAATCTTACTTCGTGGCATTGAAACCCTAAATGGTGCGATAGCTGCACGTGGAAACACGCAACATACATGCATCACAATCACTGCACGACAACGAAGACACAAATGTCCCACTTGACTCTTATAATATAAAGTCCATTTCTGCTCGACGTCTATATAGAGTAACGTCATTACAAAATGAATCATAGCCTTATAGAGATAAAATATCTTTGTAGTTAAAACAATGTATTTTTTCTTAACAGTTACGCAACAGATAAGAAGTATAAATTAATAATTATTATAAATGTCAAGTGCAAGAATAATCATTATGTGCGATAAATAATTGGCTTTGGGCTATTATGACGCGAGTTAATACACGGTAAGCATCAGTTTCTTTCTTTAGTGGAAAGACAGATAAGTTTTTACAATTTTTTAATTATTAAATACCCACTTTTTTGCCGACTGTACTCTTAAAACTGTTAATAAACTCGCACTAAAGGACCAGTCAAGTGAATCTAAACTCGAAAGATCTAATATGAGCCATTGTTCCTATGGTTACCTTACCTTCCATCTCTATCATCCTACTAGCTATAAAGTATCATAATTATTGTATTGTCATCGAAATTGTACAACCGAGAACCCAAAGTCCGTCAAAATCGACTTCCAAGATTTTATTACATTGTTGTTAGTTATTATTATAAGCAGAGCTAATATATTCCTAATTAGGTATGTATCTATTAACTTTTATTGGATAAGTACCAATATTGACGGCAAAATGAATGACAAAACATATTTTTACTTTCGTTTCACAGTATTTTTTTATTTCAAGCCGCCATGTTTAATTTATTTTAAAACAAAGTAGTCTATCACGATCGCACAATAAAGACGAATCGATAGACACCTCATTTGTCAAAATTGGTTAATTAAGAACGACGCTAGAGTGCAACATCCACACATCTTCTATCTAATATTATAAAATTCTCGTGTCAGTGTTTGTAACAAAACTCCTCCGAAACGGTTTGACCGATTCTTATGAAATGTTATGTGTATATTCAGTAGGTCTGAGAATAGGACGTAAAGTATATTACATAAGGTTTGTATGAAAAAAACATTACACCCGGGCGGCGCAGGGCGCGGACAGCTAGTATTAATATACAAACATAGGTTTACAAAATCATTACCCTTACTTTGCTTTGCCGTAGTCGGGTAGGTAACAGCTATTATATTGCTCGTATTGTATGGCAAAAGGTTTTCAACTAGGTATTTGTTGCTTTTCTATTGAATGATTGAAATTTTGATGCTTGCTACTTTGTACGCTTCTTTCGTTTTCTACTGTCATATTAGTCAGTCATAGTATAGTTACGATTTTGTCGTTCGTTCGTTCGTTTTTAGGGCCTCTAAAGAAGTAAGTACAAGTTTCTATAATTAGCTTTGGCCTGTGCGCTGTCTGTTAATCCGCCAGTCAATCTAATAATAATATATCTAATAATCCATATATAACTCTTTCCTTGTTACAATCACCCAAATAAGTAAGGATAATAGGGCATTAAAACTATAATTAAAATACTACCACGCAAAATAACCGAAACATCGACATGTAAAGTAGAGTAAACTTTCTATAGTTTATGATCAAGCCGAACTAGGCGCGGAGTCCCATTGGAAAGTAGCGGATCAAGTGCACTGCAATGTCGAATATATGTACGTATTCTTTTTATTGTACAAGAATAAAAAAAAACGTTTTTAGGGTTCCGTAGTCAAACTAGGAACCCTTATAGCTCTTCTTATTGATGCGGTTGGCCTGTTAGATAGTGTAGTGATCTAGAGATCCTTCCTGTATGCATATATGATAGCCAAGGTAGCCGGCAAGAGGGGAGATGGTCGCAGAAAGAAGACGTCGCTCCACAACATCCGAGAGTGGACAGTGATGGCTAGATCGTTCGAACTTTTCCGCACTACAAAAGATAGAGACAGATGATCCAGTATCTGACAGCTATCCTTTACCAGATTAAGAGGCAAATTAAAGAAGAAATATTGGAAGTAGTGGGAAATAGAGGTGATTAAAGTGTGTATGAATTATATATGAGTATTGAGTATGGGTAAATAGAGCCACGTGTTACAAAAAAATCTCTCTCTCTCGTAATTATTCCTAGAGTTTATATAGGTAACTGAAATTTGAAAGGCTATTTTAGATAGACATTATGACTAACTTTCGAGCTATGTTTTGATTGCTTGTGCAGAAGACGATCAAAAGAAATGCCGAAACGCATAGGAATCACACTCAAAAAAATGAGAGCCAACAAAGAGAGGTTTTGTCTTAGTTAACAAAAAAATTATACAATAGTTAAGATATTAGCTATATCAACCAAAACTGATAGTAACAACAGCAATTTCTTTAGTGATTCAACTAACGTCTTAGTTGATGTATCTAACGTGTTAGTTGATGTATCTAACGTCTTGTCAGGCTCGTATGGAGTCAAGACGCTTATGCACAACAATCACAATCTTGTTAGTATCGACCAATTATTTTTTTCAGTGCATATAAGAGAGAAGAGAAGACGTATAACGCTTAAAGAATGGGAATTACTCCACCGACAAGAACATAGCTCTAAACTAGATACTTAGTGATGAAGAAAGAAACGAGTAGATCAAAATTTTCACAGTACAGAAAAAATTGAAGAAATTAGTGCTAGTGAAATATCCCCTAGCACTCTTTAGATAGACAACACAAAGTGATTATAATAAAGAAAAAAAAACAGCCTGTCTTGCAATTCTTGCATTCAACAAACTGTGGATATTTTTAGCGTGGTGTGATAACGCTGATGATTTTATAAGCTATTTGTAAATAAAACCTGTCTTGCAGCTGCTTTGCAACGTCGCATATAGTAATGCAACATTTACTCTGGCGACAAAAACCACAGACGTTTTAACTCTGATAATTATTTTTATAGATTTAACCTTCCTCCTTTTTCAAGTAGGTAAGTAATCTACAGGGTGTCTTAAAAACCTTTCAACATATTTGGCGGGGTAATAGTTCGCACGATTCTGATCACGGGGGTATGGTTCATTTTTGTTTCTGTTAAAGTAAAAAAAAAAGAAGGTTTAATTATATTCATTTTGTTACTTGATGTATCGCAGCCGATATCTTGACCTTGACATTTTGACGTTGATTACTATACTACTCCAAACGCTCGTAGTAACTAACGTCAGAATTCCAAGTTCAAGGTCAATGACCATACCTACGTTGTTTACATGGTATGTAAACAAACAGTTCGCTCCATGTAAACAAAAATAAGTTAACATTAAAAAAAAATGGTAACTTTTAGTGCAACTTACTGTATTTGAACACTAGCTGGTTTTAAAATTAAATGTGAAATCACTAGATCTCTTGTTCATGCTTTGCCAAGACTGATCATATCGTCCGTCTTATATTACTGTCGAAATCTAACCATTTACCATTGTTTTCGGCTCTAAACTGGTCCATATAACTGGTTTACAGCAAAAATAATTACGACTAAAATATCTGAAAATAACATAATTTAACAATGACATCTAATGACAGCCATAAATTCATAGACAGACATCTAAAAGTTCGGATAAACATGGATTGAACGATCAGAGGCCCTACTTTGAAAATCGAAGTTCGAAGTTAAGGTAGCTCCATCCCTGTCACTCGTCATTTGTGACTAAATCGAAAGAAAGGGATGGAGCGAACGTAACTTCGAACTTCGATTTTCAAAGTAGGGCCTCTGATTAGTGCTCTCCGTATTGATCCGTAATGCAAAACATTTAGTCGATGGATATAAAGGCCGTCGCATAATTGATTATAATTATTTATGATGTCACACACTTACCATAGAGAAAACAATACCAACCTTTCCCGGCCATGGAATCGACAATCTTACGTAGTACAGCGCGATAGCTCTTAGAAGGTGCTTCGGGTCTGTACTTCTCTCTCACTCGTTCTTAATAAGAGCGTATGGTAGCGAGTGAGAGAAAAGTTAAACCCGAAGAACCTTCTAAATGCTCACAGACTGTGCATATTTTGCACAATTAGGCTAACCTGTCATTATCTTACTCGTTTTCGCAATAGGAAGCTTCAAGAAAATGCCGTGTTATAGCAATAACCGTGTAACGGCCAAAACCTATATTCAAACCGCGGACAGATAAGGCTTACTTCGGGTTAAAATTTGACATTTGCCCATACAAAATGTGTCAAATTTGAATCCGAAGTAAGCCTATCTATCCGCGGTTTGAATATAGGGTTCGGCCATAAGAGTACAAAAAATCCTACAAGATTTGCTAATTTTATGTGTTTATGGCATCAATAATCCTATTGCCAAACCTGCATCCCTGATAGATTTAAATCAAAGTGGTATAGCTCATAGAGTACTAGTACAGAATCTGGACTATATGATGAACTTTGCACCAGCTATCCTTCTCTATGTTTTAGATTACATATTTCTTAAGAAGAAATGAAACAAAAACTAGGCTGTTTTTTCTCCTTCAAATATCACGGACGCAACGTCAAATTCAACGTCGACTCTGACAATGGACCTCTCTTGGACTTTGAATACAGCAGTGTCGCCGATAGGCCCCTTGTGCTCTACTTTGAAATCCGTAATTCGAACTTCGTCTATTGCTATCCCTTTCGCTCTCGACGCGTAACTAATTCGCAAGAAAGTGACGGGGCGATCCAAAGTTCGAATTACGGATTTCAAAGTAGAGCCCCTGAGGGGCTAGACAAGGCGCATTACTCTAGCTAGCGTTTCTATTCGTTACGTTTTTAAACCAATCGCGTCACTTGTAGATGACGTGATACGAAAAGTCACGTGTTCTACCGGTGACGCGATTGGTTTACAAACGAAACGAATAGAAACGCTGGTTAGCGTAATGCATCTTGTCTAGCCCCTCTGGACCAGAGAACTTCAACTTGACTTTGACCAAAACTGTTAATGACCTCTTTATAATTTGCAATTGATTGTTATCTCCAAAATTGCAAATAAAACATTGTTGAAATTATAGAAAATTATTATTTACTTAAATTATCTCTCTCCTTTTCTTTCATATGACAAAAAGTTCATTTTTTTACGTTTAGTTTTAAGTACTTGTTTATGCAATGTCATCATCTGCCTATCAGGGCCAAACTAACGATTTTAAAATTGGTAACAGGATCTGTTCGGTGGGTCGAACAGATCCTGTTACCAATTTTCGACTCCATCATTACATCTGCTGGCCAATTGCCTAACGCACTCGCAATCGCAATCGACTTTAAAGCGGAACAATTGTTTAGATTTTGTATGCAGAATTGCAGACAAGCCTTCGATTTTTAAATTGAAAATGATTGCGATTGCGAGTGCGTTAGGCAATATCCCCTCGGGTCTCAGCAACAACACTGGCGTTGTCAGATCCAATTCAAACCCTGTGACAACATGTAAGATAACGAAAGAATACCTAAAAGCACACAATTTTCTAACTCCTTATGAATGCCATATAAATAGCAAAAGGTTTAGGTCTTCTAAAGGTTTCTATGCCACTACTTATTCTATGGATTATTATTGTGAAGGAGAAGACACGTTACATGTAGTATGTAACGGCATCCTCGCTTTGCACCCTCGGCTCACACAAATTAACCAAATCTCAATCTAGTCTTGTACCTAATATGGATAATGCTTAAATAGCTTCGAAAACATAGATGCTAGCTGTACTTATTTGTTTATGGTTTCTGAAAAACCCGCCGGAATTGAGATACACCCATTTTTAACAATGTATGAAAATTTCAAAACCATTTCGAGGAATAGGCTTCTCGAATCGATCCCTGTAGTTAGATAAAAAACATGTTAGGTACAATGAATTAATTTTAAAAGAAGAAACTCTTTTGTGGTTTTACATAAAACATATAAAACCTCTCCAATATTTTATTTTATAAGTACAATTGATTTACTGTCATTAGGTACAAATGGAAAATCGTCCACGTGAAATAACCATTCTGAAAATGGGTCAAAAGTAATAGTGTCCAAAGTGAATTTAGTCCAAATGTAATTGTGCTCAAAAGTATTTACAACCAAATTTATTTTCGTTGTAAATTAATTAAGTCCCAATGGAATTTTGTCCATTATAAATTATGACCAAAATGAAATACGCACAAGTGAATGTAGTGTAATATGAATCAAGACCATATAATATAATATAAATTGTACAAATTTCAGGTAGGACGATTTTACAATTGGTCATAATTCTGAGTGTACGTAAATACAAATAGACATAATTTTTTCGTCCCATGGGACATGATTCCATTTTAGACGTTTTTCAAGAAGGACAATTTTCCTTTTTGTTGTATTTCAAATGGTCATTTTTCTGAACTGACGTATAATTTCAAGTGGACGATTTTCCATTTGAACCTAATGACAGTAAATCGTACAATTTAGATATCTAGCCGGCACCTACATTTGAAGACAGCTGTTGTCATGTCAAATTTATTTGTTTACAAATTGACTGTAATTCTTATGATAAAATAACATATTAATGAGACCATTTCTCTTTTGAGTTATGTGTGATGAATGTTAATAATTTGTGTGGTGAGGTTTTCCAAGAGGTTCAAAACGACGGCATCAACATTTATTGTAGAAACTCATGATTGGAAGTATGGAATCCGCCTTTACAACAAATTTAATGTGATTGTGTTAAGTAGGTACATCTAGTCTAGAAACAAGGGTCATGTAGGAAGTGTTGTATTAATTGAGGTCTAGGTAATAAGCAATGGTTGAATGCTTATATTATACTCTGAAATAATAAATTATATCATATTGCGATTGTTTGTTTACATTATGTTTGAATGACGTTCGTCTATTATGACTTTGAAAACAGATCACAGATAATAAAAAATCGTCTCTAAATCTTAGACGAAGTATACCCGTTCTTTATAAATATCTACGTCATCTTGTCGTTACAAGTAGGTAAGGTTACTTTAATTTAATAAATTATTTTAAATATCAATAATACATTTAATCATGAAATGCTTCAAATTAGTTTCTTATAAAAGGCTATTCTTTCGAATAAAAATGTAAAATCAAGCAATTTTTTTTTTGGTGTAAGTACTTATCCCAATTTGTAACGCCACCCTAGTGCTTTTGGAACATCTAAAGGTGCTTTTCCACCGCGGTGCACCGGCGACGCGAGGCAAGACGAGGCGGGACGAGAATTGATATTTGTATTGAAAAATCGCGCAACCACCTCGCGCGCGCGCTGTGGAAATGGGTGTTTTAATACAAATAAAAATTCTCGCGCCAACTCGTCTCGTCTCGCGACGCCGGTGGAAAAGCACCTTTAGTGAGACACAGTAATCGGGTTTGTCGGTCTCACTTGAACTAAGTTTTCTTGGTTCCCTGTCATCAAAGA
Source organism: Acleris cristana (assembly GCA_948252455.1). NCBI lineage: Eukaryota > Metazoa > Arthropoda > Insecta > Lepidoptera > Tortricidae > Acleris > Acleris cristana. Next base: position 7,414,753 of record OX411794.1, read on the forward strand.
ATTTGTAACCGCCTTACTGGCTATAACGGTATAATTTTGATTAGCAATTAATAGTTATTAATCGATCCAGTCTGAATATGAGATCCTTGTGCGTAACTTGTTCTATGGACCAGACTGTCAAGTGGATAGTTTCCCGTTAAAAATGCACACAATGTCTTTACAGACTTTTTTCCGGAGTTGAATTTTGGCAACAGGATCCAATTTTCACCAAAGAATATTGTAGTGTCACCACGAGATGACCTCTTCTCAGCATCTTCTTACTAAGCTACAAGTACTAAGTTTTATCTTTCTTCTAGGATAAGAATTTCATTTAACAACGTGTATGATGCCAGCTTTTAATAGAATTTTCATAAAATGTTACGTGTATGGACGATTTTATTTTTACAAAAGAATTCTTAAACCTCCTTGCACAAAAAGGTTCAAGATTAAAAAAAAACTTTGTCAAATTGTCAAAGCATAGGTACTCAGACTTTAACGATTCGGTTTAATTGTTGCGCATAATTTATTCGTAGTAATCTCTGGTAGACGCAAATAAATAAAATTAATACATGATTCATATTCTCGTAGAAGAAGTTTAATGTAAAAGTGATAGTGATGTGTGATAGTGATAGTGTATTTTAGTTGTGTACGAGACTGATGAGTAAAAATCGTAATCGTTAGTTAGTTTCATATTTAAATTATTTCAGATATAAGCCCTTAACAGAGACAGAGACCGTCTTTTTGTTCAAATTACAGAATAAAGTCTCAGTTTTCTAAACCCCATGGCTCATTTGACCATGAGTAGAAACATTTTCCAGTTTGTTTGTTTACAATACGTTGTGACACATGTTATGAATGAAGTAGTTAAGATGGGGCACACTGAGAGCATCATCAGGAAGGGCGATGACAAATCAGTCTGTAACTCAGTCAAAAATTAACCTAAAAAAAAAATACCAATGTAGGGTTGATCCAAATCATCCACCCTACCTGCTGTTAAAAAATGTTGAAAGGTTTTTAAGACACCCTGTATATATATAAAAGGCTAAACTGACTGACTGACATATCAACGCACAGCCGAAACTACTGTACCTAGAAACTTGAAATTTGGTACAGGGGTTCCTTTCATGATGTAAGTGAGCACTAAGAAAGGATTTTCCTAAAATCGACCCCCAACGGGAAGAAATGGGGGGAGTAGCGGGAAACTAATTCTACGCGTACGAAGTCGCGGGCGTCCTCTAGTCTATATATATTAAAGGCTAAACTGACTGACTGATGTATCAACGCACAGCCGAAACTATTGTACCTAGAAACTTGATATTTGGTACAGGGGTTCCTTTCATGATGTAAGTGAGCACTAAGAAAGGATTTTCCGAAAATCGACCCCCAACGGAAAAAAATGGGGGGAGTAGCGGGAAACTAATTCTACGCGTACGAAGTCGCGGGCGTCCTCTAGTTAATACATAAACTTGAAAAAAGGTAATTTGAGATTATATTACAACATTGATGGCATCAAAATTATTTTCTCACAGCAAACACAAAAACGTAAACCACTTGACAATTTCGTACACATATATCCATACCTCCATACTAATATTTTAAATGTGAACGTTACTCAGTTTGTTTGTTTGTTCGTTTGATACGCTGTCACAGCTAAACCGCTGATCCCATTTCAATAAAGTTTGGCATGGAGATAGAGCTTTAACCCCAAGAACATAGAGTACTTTTTATCACACGAAATTCCCGAGGGTATAGCGATAATAGACTTCAGTGAACGGAGTTGCAAGCAACACCTTAACCGTTGCTATTTTATATGGGGATAGAAACTTTCCGTCCGCATCTCGAAGCGATGTAGTCAGATCGAGATGTAGTTGCAAACCGATCTGGTCGTATTTGCTACAATAGTCCTAACAAGATGTGGACCTAAAGTTTCTTTACCAATCAGACGCAGCTACAGCCCCATTCACCATTCTAACAGTCATAATATAAACAATCTGTGCGCCATCGCCATGCCAAGTTACGAGATAGCGCACAACCTTCGCAGGCGGCACACGTTAAAACAAAACACTCAGCTGTTCAAGGATTACAAGATAGCTCGGTTGCGATACAGAAGCACGTGTTTCGACGAGGCCAAAGAATCTTTGGATATCAGTTTAACCTTTGTATGTTTTTACAATTTGAACGACGCGATTCCTCTGGTATTTGATATTAGAACGTGAAGAAACCTGCATTGGAAAATTAGCTTCTTTACATTATTTTCTTACTTTTTTAAAAAAAACAGTGTTAAAGATCATCATCAGTCAAAAGGTGTTTAATTCTAGACCTTTTCGTGGCTTGATTTTGTATTTCGAGAACAACCTATATAGTAGCTTAACATAAAGTCCGTATTACAAAACAGAATATTGATTTTTTACTATTTTACATAAGGACTAACAATAAACAAACACCAAGCATACAACTGTATAAATTCACGGGCAAAAGTTAGTAATTAATTTGCATAACACGTAAAAGCAAAAATAAAAACCTGATCTTTTTATTTCAAGGTAAACAAACTTAAAATGATGCTTTTTGCAATCGTTCCATTGACCCCTTTTAAGGCCCCGTTCTCACGAGCGCTTAAAAAGCGTCGCGTTAGAACACAAACACAGAGTTCCGTAAGCTCAATTCAATTTAACGTCCAACGCCCAACGTCGAAAATCGAACAGTGTTCGATAAAAAAGCGCCGCGCTTTAAAACCGCCTTCGTGTGAATAAACACATGGTTATCAATTTGTGTCATTTCAACGTTTTTTTAACGCGCGTTGAAAAAGCGCTCGTGAGAACGGGGCCTAAATGTTTGAGTATCAGCTATGTCGCATCCCGGCGTCTTTTTCTTTTTGTGTGATGTGGGCGCATAAGTATATTAAGTTACTTAATTAAAAACATACTTACACAAAACAAATCTCAAGTAAATCAGGCCATTAACTGAATTAAAGTAGAGATAATTCCATATTGGATCAATTATTTTAAAACATTTTTTTACCAGAACGAGAAAGAAAATGGTTTCACCAATTACTTTGGCCACTGTAAATAACGCAGACACAATAAAATATACTAGATATAGTTCACTATTAACGAGATATAAGAGTAAATTTCGTGCCAAATGATACTTAAAATATTCAATGCCTGCGGCGACTTGATGTTCATACAAAACCGACTCTTTTTGGAGTTTCTAGAAACTGAATTATCGCGGTCAACTAAACTTTTCACGTGTCACTGTAACATAATAATATTATACTATTTGAATAATTAGTCTCGTCAATCTCGTCAACAGCGCAATGCGTCATAGTTTTTGCTAAATAAATGAGTAACTCTAGAACACAAGTTAACAACAACGCAATAACAATCATTATTCGAAGTTAAATACTGCATGTCGGACATGCTCAGCAACTCTAGCCAAAATTACATATTATTTGGATTTTATATTTCCTAAACAGTCACCCAAATCTAAAAAATTATGATATACATGTTTTTTTTATGAGTTTTTCAATCTTACTTGATATTACAATAGAAAAAAAAAAACATCCACTACAAAAAAAAACAAGATTTTATTTTACAACTTCGTTGGCGTAATGTTAATGTATGACCAAGCCAAATTACAGCTTTCTATTAGGTAATAAGTCTCTGAGTTAGCGCACAGACAGATAGACGGACAGACAGACATGGGCGAAACTATAAAGTTTCCTTATTGTCCACGAAACACTAAAAAGTGGATGCGATATAGCTAATACCAACTCATTTAAAACAAACAAAAGAGACTAATGCAATGAGTTCGTTAATCCCAGAGGCGTCACCCAGAATCAGCATACTCATGCATCAAGCCCTATTTTGTTTACAGGATTGTTTGCTTGACTTAAAATAGGACGAATGTGTTGCCAAAACATTTTCCAAAAGCTAATTTATTTTAAATACAAATAAAACAGTGTAGCGAGTAGGCACAGCTCAGTAATAATAAGTGAATCATGGTATTCATGGTCCAAGGGTAAAGTAAATTATCCCACGATTGTTTGTATTACTAGTCCGAGAATCGTGTATGACGCAGTAGAACAATACTTTTACGCGTACGAGTAGAAATATTGATGTTTTTATAGCCTATAAAAGTGTCTTCAATCTCGGAAAAGGCCTATCCCTCGGATTTCGTACTCTGTTTGTCCTTAGCAATCTCTGGGCCTCTATTCTGGTAAAACCTTATCGTCATTGACCTGTTATGATATTGTTTTTAACTCGGCCATTACTGTCAAGTGAATAAGAGCTATCAAAACGTTGACAATATGATAACAGGTCAAAGACGATAATGGTTTTTACCGCCTAGAATCTCGGCCCTGGGGGAATATTTGGCTGCGTTTATCGCGTGACAAAATGTGGATAAAACATCCGTCACTTTCTGACACGTATATAAGTACGAGAGTGAAGGATGCTTTATCCTCATTTTGTCACAGGATAAACGCAACCATACGAGGCCCGCTGAGCAGTCGCTTCGATATGCATCCAAGTCGTACTCGTACAGTTCAAAAACCTGAAAAGTCCTAGTAAATAAAAGTATACCTCTGATAGAATATTAATGTAGCTGTGTGGTGTACGTACCTACATGTCATTTGGAATTTTTGGATGAATAGAGTTACTAGGTACTCGACATGCAATTAGGCAGACTGTTAATAGACCTATACTATACATACCAGGTGGGAATCCTTTCAACTCGGGTGTATCACTTACCGCTCCCTAGTGGCTACAAGACTAGCCATATTCATTTCCCTCATGAGTATATTTTTAGCAACAAAATAAATACGAGTACATAGTTTTCACGGCCGAGTTCCGATGTTACCGCAGGAAAGAGGTGTTTTTTCCACTACCTTTTCTCGCGGGGTCGGCTTGCTACGCACCGTCATTATAGGAGCCCTGCAACTTAGCAGTATAGTATTCGTGCGTGATGTTTAGGTGTCAACAGTAAGACTACCGGTATTATGATAGTAGAAGGTTGACTGGATCGCTACCACAATTTTTACCGCAACCCTTGGCAATGTAGTGTTCCGCTGAATAAGGCGTAAAGAAGGCGTTTCTGTTGTAAACCTCCCTAAATCGATTGTAATCGTATGATTACAACCATTGACCTTGGTTGTCTTTCCTACTAATCCACTCTTATGATGGCGGTATTCTGATGCTAGCGCCTCTATCGATCTTACATTTATTTATAGTTTACAGCCATGTAGAGAATAAAATATGTAATGGGGACTTTTCGAGGACATTGGTTGCTTTATTTGCTTTTGTAACTAATAATTCATCACTACATAGTATAAAACAAAGTCACTTCCCGCTGTCTGTCTGTCCCTATGTATGCTTAGATCTTTAAAACTACGCAACGGATTTTGATAGGGTTTTTTTTAATAGATAGAGTGATTCAAGAGGAAGGTTTTTATGTATAATAAATGCTGGTTTATTGTACGGGTGTTACAGAAAACTCAAATAAACCGAAGCGAAGCGAGGGCGGGTCGCTAGTTACCCATAAAGTTATTTGACTATAGCACTAAACCGGAATTCCAGTTTGTTAAATAATTTTCACGAAATCAATATTTCCGCGAAGTGTTATTTCTTTTCACATTCTTAATTTTACCCAATTTACTTTTTGATTTTATTACCGTCGCTCTTGTTCTCGTTTGAGTTTTTTAACAGTCGCATTTTTTCCCGTTCGCTTTCTATCTCCCTCCAATTTTTCCCAAAAGTTAATCGAAATGTCACAAATAACCCAGAAATAGAAGCTCCATCAACTGTCATATTTTATTTTCGGAGTGGGGAAAACACGGCAGTGAACATATGATGCTATAGGTATATGAAAAAGGCGACTGGCATCATCGCGTATGAGGAAAAACGCGAAAAGAAAATTATCTTCAAAGAGAAAAATGCGTTTGGGCGTTCCTACATCGCGGCACACGCACGAAATGACGTCGTCAGTGACACACGCCAAAAACAATTGATGCACGTGGCTCACGTGTATAGCGTGCGTGCGTAGCGTGCGTGCGTAGCGTGCGCTACGTGCGCCGCAGTGGTATTTTGGCTATACACACTTAGCTTCGTTTTCTCTTTATCATAATTCGGGTACCTATTATTTTATCGAACACCTTTCAGCGCACGTATCATTACGCAGAATTTTCATTTCATCGAAAGGCATTTCTTGTAGCATGAGTTATTTTTTTTGGTAGTCACTAGTCTATCCTAACGTAATCATGTAAATAATGTTTAATAAATCTTGAAACATAATTGTTTCAGCAGAAAATAGCTTTCGATGAAGTGGAATTCGGTAAAATGTGGCGTTATCTATGAAAAGGGACTTTATTGCCGATGGCGCTTCCGCCATTATTAACGATGCTCCGATATAAATACAACGTCGTTTGACGCAGTGCGGCGTAAGCGCCATCGACAAAAAGGTCCCTTTTCATAGATAACGCCACAAATGACGGGTTACTAATATTTCGCCGGGCTAAGGCATGAGGTCATTAATTACATAAATTGAGATAATGAAGTTTGTACAAATACCTATAGGTATGACACAGCAAGTCATTAATTAGTAGATAAATATTTTCATGCAAATCGACAGCATACTGACGTTTTACAAAATGGAAGAAGTTTTAGGTACGCAGGTATATGTATGCCACAGTATACAGGGTGTTCGGCAGAAGGTTGGACAAACTTCAGGGACTAATTCTGTAGGTTATACTCATCTAATTTTATTATGGGACCAACATCCAAATCGCGAAAAGTAACAGCGGTTCCATACATTTCGGCTGTTTAGCTCTCAAAGTTTGTATCAAACAGCTGTTTTTTTATTTTGATGTATACGTTTATATTGAAGCTGTTTTCAATAGGCAGAGAATCGCTTTAAGCTCTAATGAAGAACAGGTACACCAATTGCTATTTTATTTAAATATATTTACTTAACTATCCAAATAAACGTTTACCTGCTTTGTAAAATGACCATTTTTTTCTACATTTGCATAAACTCGATCTTTACATAGTTTCACAATAACAACACAAGACATAGTGAATAAATAGCATGACAGGTAGGTACATACTATTTAAATAACCACAAAAAATCAGCTGTCGGTAACCTTCGAGATACGAGAGGCCTGACAAAAAATGTTTACCAAATAGGTAATTACATACATTCTAATAGCCTCTATGCAAAAGATTTTAATTTTAAATCTGTATATAGGTAGCCCTACGCCCTAAAGTAACTCTTTTTTTATCTGTGCACAGGTGCGGCATCTTATTTTTATGCAAAGCTGTACAAACGCACATACTTGTTTAAGGTATAGTGTCTTCAATCCATAAAGATCCACCCCACTACATAATTTTAAGGTCATTGACGCAACCGCAAAGCACCAATTTGATTTCGGGGGCAAGCCGTCAGGTATTGAAAACGTTATATTGGGTAAAAGGCAAGAAAACGCTTATGTGCGTAGCCGGCAGTGACCGCGTTAAAAACCGTAGCTTCTACAATCCAAATGATACTTATCAGAAAGAACTTTCCGCTTACGTCACAAGATAAGCAATGTTCTTCAAGCCAACTTAATTGGCAATCACCATTGTAAACAATAACTATTTACGCAGCGCTGAGTGGCATAATGCCTATTTATATTATACTACTTCCGAAAACAATTAAACCAATAAGACCGTGAAGTTACGTTTGCAATTTAAATGTGATCTCGAGTGGTTACACGAGTTAGGCAAGTTTGTTATCAAAATAAAACGCGTTGGAAAACTAAGCATGAGAAACTACAACCTCTTTTCGGTTTAAACCTCTATTACTTTGCGCAATGTTGGATAAGTACCTATACAGGGTGATTGCGGGGTCGTGACCCTAAATTATTTTTTCCAACTCAGTAAATGATGTAGATTCTATTAGAGTGGTGGTTTTTGAAACAATTAAACGTTCGTATTTTACTAAAATTATATTATGTTTCCGTAATTATTACTAAAATTATGGTCACCTGACATTTTTATGTTAAAACCTATTTAAAAGTCAACCGATCAGACGAGTCGGAAATACAAATTATTTTTTCCAACTCAGTACCTAAATGATGTAGATTCTATTAGAGTGGTGGTTTTTGAAACAATTAAACGTTCGCATTTTACCAAAATAATATTATGTTTCCGTAATTAATACTAAAATTATGGTCACCTGACATTTTTATGTTAAAACCTACTTATTTAAAAGTCAACCGATCAGACGAGTAAGAAATACTCAATGTAGGGTGCCCATGATCCTGAACAAAAAAATCATTTAATGTTTATTTAAATAAAAAGAAAAGTAATGGTCTTAACGCTTTTAAATCTATTTCGTCATGTTCCTAATGGCGAAGTGAGGTTAAGTTTACTTTGTTGTTACACGACCCCGAAGTCACCCTGTATAATCGCTGTTGACTATATGCTCGTCTCAAATCGCAATCCAGTATAAACATGGACGTGTTTGAATGAATGACAATTTTATTATTAATGTCAAAAAATCTTAACTTTTTATTTGAAAATTGTATAAGTACTAAATTACTTTAATTTGTCTTATTTTGTGATTATCGTGGCCCGTGGGACCCAACCGAATAAAGGCCCAGCCACACCGAATGCGTGCGCGGAGACGTGACGTGCGCGTTCGCTTTCCACTGCGTTGTATAGTGGCATGTCGTATGAGAATTCATACTATACAACGCAGTGGAAAGCGAACGCGCACGTCACGTCTCCGCGCACGCATTCGGTGTGGCTGAGCCTTAAAACTTGGTTCATTTCTCAGTGACCACGTAGTTTCCCTTGACACTTAGTCACGTGTGGTCAGAATTACTATAATGGATTGTCCTCAACAACAATGCAACTCATAATGAATCATAGATAAATGTCTACGTATTCATTCAGTAGCATAATAACATTAATAACTAACATACAAACAATGATGACACGGTTCGTCTGTTGGCATATAGCGAGTAGCATCCCAGGGCTTCTTTTCATTTCGTTAAAACCATATTGTCTTTGTCACGCTATGGCATTGTTTTTAATTCGGCCGCCATTACTGTCTAGTAAATAAGAGCTAACAAAATGTTGACAATACGGAATCAAGTCAAAAGCAATAAGGTTTTACCGTTTATAATCTCAGCCCGGCCTACGAAGCTAGTACCTAGTAGTTCTTAGTTCGATCCCTAGTATGGGCAAACACTTATGAACATACAATAAAAATTTGACTTATGTTCGTGTGTTTTGGTTGGGTGTCATTCGCGATCCATAATATCGTTTGTCCTAATCGTCATTTGTCCTAATTTATCGTTTGTCCTAAACTGGTTTTCAGCTGAGTCAGACAAATTTTTAAGCTTTTCAAAAATACCTGCGGTTAGGTTAGGTTAGAGACGTTAGATTTGTGTTATAACACCACTAAAAAGTTTTAAACATCAGGCGGAAATGGCTTTTAGGATATACGATGAATTAAGACAAATGACGATTAGGACAAACGATATTATGGATTCCGATATAGACCCGTTTTGGTTGTATTAAAGTAGTTTTGTTTCTATACAACTTAAAATACGTATTGTTACGTAGTACCTACAAAACCTAGTGGGTACAACCCTAGAACAGTAACTTAGTTTATGACTAGATTTATTTCCCCCACGTGCCTTAGATAAAAGACATTTTCATGAATCCGTTTTACAATGATATTTTACCTATGGTAATTCAAGGTCTTCAGAAATGAGCGAGATGGTTAAGTACTTCCTGTTTTGCTGCATTTGCATGATATGCAAGACGATTGCAAGGTTCTACGCCACAAACCTTCAGTGAGGCCACTGTAACGTAACATCAAGGGTCCTTGATTATTAAAATAGAAGGCGCTTTTGTCCTAAAACCGCTCTCAAATATGTGATTAAATAAAATACGAGACAGTAAGATACTGAGGCATAGCATAAATCGAAAAGTAGATCGCTTCCGGTCCTTAACCCTTAAACGGATTTTGTCCGTTTTAAAGGACACATCAATTAAATGCTCACTCTTCTAATTTCAACGAACTGTCGCATAGATTCAGTACCAAGTGACATAAATTAGTTTATCTCTTTCCCACTTATGCATTAAGAACGACTATGCGCGAGACGAGAACAAGACGCGAGCAAATTAAAAAAGAAAACAAAACACTTGAAAATTTACGTCATGATATTTGTCTTTTCTAACCATAATTTCTTACTGTAGTTAAGTATAGTTTAAAAAAAAACAACCCCTGAAACGTAGAGAGATCATTTAAGGGTTAAGGAGTTTCTGTTACCTATTGCCGCTCGGGCGCTATGGTTGCGTCGATTCCCGTCTCTAGATACTTAACACGCACGCAACCGAAAACGCGGCAACGACACGGCACGATCCCGACTAAACCGGCTTGGTGGGTCCTGTTGAGTTTGCATGTGGTGGCTCGCGGCGCGTACGGTCGAGGCACACACACATGCAAGCAAGCGATAGTCCTACCTTTGATTAAAGACGAACGACTGTTTATACTGTGTTAGGGGTGTCATGTGTAAAACATGGTCGACAAGCTCACAAATCTAAGTTCGGTTACGTATACTGGGTGAGATTTTCTTAAAACGGCGGTTGGTCGGACGAACGAGTGAATGTCGCAGCGGCGAGTTTAAGTAGTCCCGTCAGAGCGAACAAAACACATTTTAGCGCGTGCATTCTCAATTAGGCAGCGTTATTCGTTCGATCTTATCGACAGAAGCCATGCTGGGACTACTTAAACTCACCTTGCGACATTCACTCGTTCGTCCGACCGAACGCCGTTTTTGAGAGAATCACACCCCTGCATCCGAATCTTATCGGAAATTCTATGACTAATAAGACAGGCTTCTGATAAAAATAACACACAAATAGCCTGGCAATTTTATTTGACTTCTGCCTATCGCATCAATAGCTTGCCAACAAACTAGTAATTTAAGAAGAATGCATGCATTACCGAGTGACGTGTTACCAACTAATTAGGCACCTATTTATAAAAAAGAAACACGCGTCTCTGCATATAAGCAAATCATAAACAAACAAATTTCAGGGGACAATGTCACACCAATTGACCTAGTCCCAAACTAAGCACTGGGCTTGTACTATGGATACTAGACAACGATATAAATACTTATATAGAGAAATATATACTTAAATAGAGAAAACATCCATGACCCAGGAACAAACATTCGCGATCATCACACAAATATCTGCCCTTACCGGGATTTGAACCCAGAACCGCTAGCTTCGTAGGCAGGGTCACTACTAAACTAACTAGGCTAACGCGTCGTCGATATGTATTGCAATGTAGATTATAGTTTTTGTTATACGTAGAAACTTACTTGCTTCCTCACAAATCAAAGAGAAAATATAAAGACCGTAAAATTATTAACTACACATATGCAAAAGCATCCCCAAAATTTAGCCTAGTTGGTACTTGGTAGTGACCCTGTTTACGAAGCTAGCGGTCCCGAGTTCGATTCCGAGTATAAGCCAATATTTGTCTTCAACACGAGTATCTGTTCCTGAGTCTTGGATGTTTTCTATGTATTCAAGTATGTATTTATTAGTTTGGCACTAGGTCAATTTGTTTGATATTTTCCCTAATATGCATTCATGTTATGGCCAAAGTTTATTAAGTATATTTTAACAAGCAGAGGCTCAAGAATCTAAAAAACCATGTCAAATAGAATTGGCGTGCCAAAACGTCGGAGCGACAGAACCATCTTTCTAGTCCAATTATTATTACATCCAAGCGACGCACTCACGCCCCAATGATCGGTAATTTAAGGAGAATTGACACGCCGATGTCTCCCCATCGACGCCCAGTCCCGCTCGCTTGGTGACGACCACTTTCGCTTTTTTTTCGGAAGTTTATTACGTAATACGCTTGTATTCGATAACCTAAAGGAATTAATGAAAGACTTCTGATCAGAACTTCCTCCCCTGTCTCACCGGGACGCCATGACGACCTCGCTGGCCATGTATCCTAATTATAAATTAGGGTGCGGCTCCACTGAAGCGGAGACGAGCGGAGCGGAGCGGAGCGGAGCGGGCTGTGCCAATATTAACCAATAGCGCATGCGGTCACGTCAAGCGCGCGTTGCGCACGTTAGTTTAGATTCTATTGGTTGATATTGGCACAGCTCCGCTCCACTCCGCTCATTTCCGCCTCAGTAGAGCCGCACCCTTAACGTAGCCAAACCGTCGCCAAAATTTTTTTGGCTACGGTGGCCGGCGACTTCGCCATGGCGTCCCGGTGAGGCAGGGGACTTTAAGGAGAGTTGACCAGCTAAGTTTGCCTGACTTCTTTAAAATCTTTGAATAATTTGATATAGTCTTCAGTGGTTTAGTTAGTGACGAGCTGCTAGCTAGAAGCTAGTTGGTAATGGCGATGCCTATGAAGCTAGCGGTCCCGGGTTTAAATCCCGGTAAGGGCAGATATTGTGATGAACGCGAGTATTTGTTCCCGAGTCTTGAATGTTTTCTATGTATTTATCTATATAAGTAACTTTATAGTTGTCTAGTACCAACAGTACAAGGCTAAAGCTTAGTTTGGAACTAGAACTAGGTCAATATATGCGAGATTGTCCCCTAATATTTATCTACCTCTTTAATTACTTGAGATTGGCGCATGATATACACGTGGTAACAAGAAGATTTTCGCGTAGTACCCTACATGTAAGAAATAAGGCTGTTTATGGGCGCATTCACCTACCATTGATGACTATTTCATTGCCATTATGATGGCAATGAAAGTCATCAATGATGATGCTTGCTGCAAGTGTAGGCTAGAGGTAAGTAGAGCGCGCAACAACCTGCAATGTATAGCTCTACTTTCTTTCAAACTCCAGCTGCATAGAATCTATCCCCTTTTTTACGCGTCTGCGACGAAGCCCAAAAGGGTTATGTGTTTGACCTGTATGTATGTCCGTTCTTTTGTCCACTCAACGGCTAAACCGATTTTGATAAATGATACGTCATTAGATTCGTCTTGATGGTGCAAGTGTCATTCAAAAGGTACATATAATCAAAATGGCGGATTTTATGCGCTTTTATATTTTTAACATATATCGACAACAATCAATATTTTCTTTTACTCTTATCAAAAATACAGTCGGATTTTTAAAGCTTACTTTTTTTTATTGCTAATGAAAAGCAAACTGCGGTCCACCTGACGGACAGTGGTTACCGCGTGTTTGTAATTTGGTCGTTGTCTTTGTCTTGTGGTTAACATTACATATTTCTACTTTTTCTCTCTAAAACTCACTTGAGCATGCCTCAGCTGGTTGACAAGAGTAGAACACCTCTCGGGGTCTTTCCTGCCATCGAAGGAGTCCAACTCAGCTGCGACCATGTTCAGGGCATCGTCCGCGAAAAAAAACTGGGCGAGCAGTGACCGGTCGTCCCTCTGAAAAGAAACACAATTTTTTAAATTTATCTGCAAGTTAAAGTCGAGTTTCTCACTTTGATAAAAATTGCTGACCAAAATAGTAAGATACGTGAGATTAAATGGGAAATATATGATCGTAAACTTAAGCCCGTCACAATCAACATTAATATACCGGAATAATATTATATTATGGCAAAGGACCACACATTACTAAGATATGAAAATATATATCCATACCATTAATTTTACTGGCAAGGGAAAGATATATATTTAAATTTCTGTCAACTAGTACTTACGGAAAACACACACAAATACATTGCATTGCATTGCTATAGTATATATTTTGGCATATTAATAATGTATTATTACTAATATGTATTGTTCCGCCTTAACCGAACAATTTTTGGATACCGGGGCTCTATTATAGGCATTGTCGACATTTTGATAGCTCTTATTTACTTGACGGTAATGGCGGCCGAGTTAAAAACAATAGGTAGGTACCATAACGCGTCAAAGACAATATGTTTTTTCCCGCCAAGAATAGAGGCCCAGGAACTGTTATTTGGCTCTATTTTTGGGTGAATCACTAATCCGGCGCTCTATAGCCTCGTTAGTAAGCTAAAGATCCTATTGTTCTAAGTTTTTTGCGCACTACACTGAGTGTTTTACTAGGAGCAAACAGTTGGTTGAAGTTGGAAATACTTAAGTAACTTTAATAGCGTGTTTCCGACGCGCCTGTCACGTCATTTCTACTGGACAATCCTAAGACAATACAGATAATATTACAATATAATAGGAACTAATCTGATTGTTTCAATCTTTAGAGAAGCGCTATGACTATAAATGGTTGACTTTCTACTGACGTGATTGAAAGACACATCCAGAACTTCACAACTTTCACATTTACCCCCTTACTAATAAACGTTGAGTAACGGTGGTGTATCTAAACCATGCTTTGTCTTTATCTGTCAAATTCAAATGTCACAATGATATAATAAGGACAAAGCATGGTTTAACTACACCACGGTTACTCAACGTTTATTAGTAAGGGGGTTACAATATGCGTTAGATTACCAGAATGCCCGCTAAAAAATAATTTTCGAATGGTACCAGCAGCTAACACTCAAATAGGAAATAAGCATGGTTATTGTTAAGGCATAATTAGTAAAAGACCCGAAACCAACAGAGTGTGACTCAACCTTGATCTCTGGCCGTTCACTGGAGGCACCGTGAATCATGCAGATTATGTATCGAACATGGGCTTGTGTTAAAGATGGTCCGATGAAACTGGGTCAGCGAGGACGGCCATGAATGAGCGCAGATAAACAAAACAACTGTGCTTTCTTATAATTTTGTAACTTAAATCAACATAAATAAATGTTGATGTTGCCAGAACGACCTTCACACAATCAAGGCCAAGAACATGGTCCAAATTGCTTGGGAAAGTAAATAGCTAATGTAAGTAGCGAAGAGAAAAAGAAACAATAAAAGTAAATTAAGATAAGAAGAAAATTGCATGTGTGTTGCAATTGCGCTAACAAGGTATCGCTGTGTGATGTGCAAATCTAATTTAAAGATCATAATCATCAGCTTGTGTCAAACAACTGCTAGTACTAGGCCTCTCTTATTGCACCGTGCTCGCCATTCAGCCTGATCTTCGACTGTTTTCCATTTGCTGCCAGCAAACCTGCATATACCTCGCTCTACCTATAGTATCAGTTCTCTACAATTCGTTTGGCGATTCGCAGTCTCAACTCGAGGACTCGTCTGCCCCAGCGATTGTCGGGTAAATATTACCAGACAACTACCATCCAATTGAGTGGGGTAAGCATGGGAACTACCCTCATGACATGACATTAAAGTAGATCTATTAAAATTTGCTTCACAATTACACGACAATTGAACAATGGTTTTTCTTATGATGACAAAACTCACTGGGTTTTATATTATTGTCCCAGAAAATCACGGAATACGACTCGTGTGGCAGTCGACAGCTAGTCCAATTCTAAACGATACCTAATGGCTAAAATATGTGTCAAAATTGGTTTCAGCAACGTCAATCTCTAATGGTGTAAGTCTAAATTAGTTTTTAACGTTTCTCAACATTATTTTGGACATGGACCTAAAATTACAGAAACATTTTTTGAATAGCACTTATTTTCATCGTTGTTTTACAGTAAAGACTAAACTTATAAGGACATAAGCACCCGCCGCTGCTTCGCCCATAAGCACAAGTCATATGAGTACTAAAATCGTATCTATCCATCCATCCTATCAGCCTTTTTTGTGATCGGGGTCCCCATCTTCTCCAAGATACCCGGCGTCTTCAGGAGACACTAGGTTATGTGGGATTTTACCAACTAAAACCCCCCTGGTGACTAGCGTGTGCGCTTGTTGGAGGCTCCGGGATCTCCATGTTCTCACTAACTTCGTGTAATTCCCAGGTCATAACGCCGGGTCAATGCAATCAGCGGTGTAAATCCCCACTCTTTACCCCCCACGATCCCGAGACCTAAAACCTCTTTTTAGTCGCCTCTTACGATTGGCAGGAGGATACTGCAGCAGCATTCTGGACCCATGCTGCAGGGACCCTACCTATCAGCTTACATTTACCCACTGCAGGGCAAAGCCCTCCTCCATATCACATCAAGTATTGCCTATCACATCATATATCATTTGGAGGAAATTAACTAGTTATCATGTAGTAGATAAACTCGATAATCATTTGAACATAATATTACCTTATCAATGTGGAAAAGTTTGGATCAAATTTAATTGCATGTGCAATAAATTCGACCAAAAAAAGAAAGAAGTATTTAAATTAGACTTAGATAAAGTTTGACGGTAGGTATTTGTTTGTAGGCTTTATGTATAAACTTGCGCGCGCGCGTGAGATACACGTATCATATCTAGAAAGGTCAAAGTAAATTTCAAGCGTCTTAAGACGGGGGTCTCTCTCGAGATCAATTTATTATAATACGCCAAACACATATTTTCCGCAGTGATGGTCTTATCCGAAGCGCTAATAGATTCACTCCATATTACTGACGTTTAAAAGGGCCAAAGTGACCAATTTACTACAAAAAAACATTTTTAATTTTAATCTTCATACGACCCTTATAGTTTCTTTTCCTGGCTGTTCTTGCACAGACCAATCTGATGGGGTCGACAACGTCATTACTAATCAGCGGGCAATCGCTGGGCAAGCCTTTGTAAAAACCACTGTTTTGTAACCTAGTTACCAAATGAACGGGATCGATTGTTTGTAACATTAACTTGTAACCATTGGACGATAAAAACCGTCCCTTCCGGTAAGAATCTAGGGTTGCCAACCATAATGATAGTGACGGATCACCATGCCGAAAGAAAGTCATAAGTCTAAAGATAATACAAAGATGTTTATAAAAATAATTATGTGGTGAGGCGGGGCTATTGCATCTGCGGGGCTATTGTAACTTTTCATACTAATTTTAAAAGTAGAAAACGTTTTAGTATGAAAAGTTACAATAGCCCCGCAGATGCAATAGCCCCACCTTATTATATGAATTTTAGAATTTGAAGATTCTTCGACTCAGTCTGTTCCACTTTTTCCTGTTTAGTTACTTAACCTTTATTGTTTTTTGACCAGCCGCCTTGAAGATTAAGTAATTGGCTGACACACTACCGTGTGTCTAAACTCGAATTCAAGACCAAAATCCTAACCTCAACGGGCGCACATTCGCTGTGATTACTGCATTTTGGTTTAAGTGTAGGTATTTTTATCAATAAAACTTACCCTAATATTACTGGTTACACGAGTTCTCATTCATGTTTTTATGAAATAATGTTAAAATAACTAAATAAACAAGATGGGAACTGTCAGATTTTGGTCTTGAATTCGAGTTTCGAGTATAGATAAGTGCTTCAAGACAAAGTGGAAAAGAGGTCCCTGTCACAATTGTGGCCGAACTGTGCACTAACTACCCAGGCATTCATTAATAAAAGCACTAATTAAATTAATTAACTCAGCCGAAGCACGTCAGAGCGAGGCAATATTATACTTGTGTGAACCTTTTACATGGCTCTTTGTCCATTGCTGTTTTTATGTCTTAATCATCTTTCAGGATTTTCCGCAGATTTCGCAACTTTTTTCAGGACATTACCTCTTAAGTACCTAGGTAACGAAACATTTGCAGTCAGCCTAACCAATTTTATAGGATTGGCGATTTTAATAGCATGAATAGGATTTTAAGCTATGATCACGCTATTAAGTGTTTAATTCGTTTATAAATCAGTAGCGACCTAGCAACCCTAATTAACTACACAGGAAAAGTTCGGTTGAATATCTAGGCTACCTCGTTTACGCGAACTAAGCCCTACAACGAGGAAAACATTCAATGCCGTCACTTACCTTAGAATTGTACTAGGGAATCCCACTAACATTATTGTGTTTGTGTCTTAACAAAACATAAGGAAATAAGTTAAGTGTATATCACAAAGTGGACGATAGTAAACTGAGGACCTTTCTGTTTTCGTCGGGTATTCCACAGGGTATTACACTTTAAGCAAATCGATGTGTATAGAAAATAAAATAACTAAATAAACTCTAATTCTCCACTGAGGCGGAGATGAGCGGAGTGGAGCGGAGCTGTGCCAATATTAACCAATACAATCTAAACTAACGTGCACAAGGCACGCTCGACGTGACCACATGCGCCTTCTATTGGTTAATATTGGCACAGCTCCGCTCCTCTCCGCTCCGCTCGTCTCCGCCTCTAGGCTAGGGCTAGGGAGAGGACCGAGCATCGGAAGAACTCCGTTTGACTCACAACGGTCTCGACGGTGACTTCAAACCGAATCCTTACGGGGCCCGCTCCGCTCGCAATGGCAGGCGCGCATTATAATAATTATGACTCATAAGTCATAAGTCATAACCAAGATAAGTACCTATTATAACTTGTAAGTATTACTAATACCTTTAATCCAATACATTGTAGGACGTTAAGGACGCACGTATGCGTCTCCCTGAAGGTAATTACTATAAATGCGTAATTACCTTGCATTCATAAAAAGGTTACACATTAAACAAATGTATGCGTGTTAAATATCCTGTTGCAATATAGAATTTATTTTAATTAAAGCGAGACTACAAGAATACTGTACTGCACAGTAAGTAAGGTCAGTTAATCGTTCTTTAAAGAGACGTGATATATTGACGACATAATTTTTGTATAAAAAGCTATATTTTGTTAATTTTATTTTGTGGTAAAAACTGTGATTTTTAAAAAAATTGTTACAAAAAGTTCGGTTGATGTAGGATAATAAAAGACCCTTAATTTGACCGTATTCATCACCGTAAACAAACCATAATGTTCACTTTATTTATTGCAATATTTTTATGCTTGTCCTAAATTAAAACATTTTTTTTTTCAAATTAAGGGTTACACTGGTAAGGCAAATAAAACAAGTGATTATTTGTTTAATTTACTGAACGCCGCCGCAAGGTTTGTAGTTTTATTTATCAGTATACCTACCTAGGTACATACCTAATGTTTATAAAAAGTCTAAGAAACAAGTGTACCTAATACGGGTTTATACCTTTAAGCTGTCAAGAGATCATTTTGTACAACAAAAAACCATCCTTCAATATCAAAACAATACTTTAATTTAGGTATTACATAACACATTAATAGTAACTAATGAGGGCGCCACTGGCCGCTTGGCGTAGCGT
The DNA here is from genome assembly GCA_948252455.1 of Acleris cristana. Lineage (NCBI taxonomy): Eukaryota > Metazoa > Arthropoda > Insecta > Lepidoptera > Tortricidae > Acleris > Acleris cristana. The sequence goes on from OX411794.1 coordinate 7,433,873, forward strand.
AGTTTTAACTAGTGCAAGAATACAATAAGTGACGCCATTCGTGTAATATTATCGTGGTCACGTATAAACATATGCCGAGTTTACTTTTGAACATAAACAACAATAAAAATCACTTCGCAGTACAATTATACTATGGTATTCTCCCGATAGAATACTAGACAATGGTGCTATTGATTAAATGTTCAAGGTAGAAAGCGCTAAGGTACTGACAGACGTGCTCATTACTAGCACGAAAGCATGCTTTTATTGAGCAAGTGCTCATTAGTAGCACGTGTGTCACACCATGCAATGGTGAAAAGCATGTTAAAAGCATGCTTTTAATGAGCACTTGCTCAATAAAAGCATGCTTTCGTGCTAGTAATGAGCACGTCTGTCAGTACCTATAAGGCTAGGTCAAGCCAATATTATCTCTCCTTATCTAGGAGTTTTTTGTTTTCTTGATTAGTTGTTCCGTTCTCTTTCTGCAGCATTTTATTTGAATGCCCAATATCGGGTATATTCCTCTCCAAGTTTCTTCCAATTTGCCCTGTTAAGGTACTAGTTGGTACCCGACCGCAGACAGCGGCAGGAGAAGACGTCGCTGCGACACTACAGAGGCCCTTCTTTGAAAATCGAAGTTCGAAGTTACGTTAGCTCCATCTCTGTCACTAGTCATTCGAGACTAAATCGTGAGAAAGAGATGGAGCTAACGTAACTTCGAACTTCGATTTACAAAGTAGGGCCTCTGGAGTCTATGTATTTCTATGAAATACCATCTGTAATTAGTGACACGAAGTTAGCTCGAACGCAGACCCGTAGTGCCGCCGACGCTGGAGCGACCACACGGTGGTTGAGTTTTTCGTTTGAGTCGATGTCGATGACGCTGCGACATTAGCACGGCGACACGTTGTCTGCTGCTGTCGTCTGCAGTCGGCTACGAATTTGTACCTTTAGTCTGGTCCATCGTGGCCATCGTGGACCAGCATTTTCTCATTCCTCGCGCGCTGCAGACGCGCCGCACACGCGCGTCTCGGTGTGCCGGGGTTCCATTTGTTTTGTTGTTTTACAACTCCCTGACGCCACGCGACGCTACGCGCTGCTGCTGCCACGCGTTTGGTGTGCCGAAGCCTTTAATATCGTCAGACCAATGCGCTCCGGTGGTCTGCCAACACCTCTCTCCTCTACCTAAGGCCTCTAGACTGCATCGAATTTGCAACCACCTGTTGTCATCTCTACGAAATAGATGACCTGCCCATGTCCATTTAAACCTAACGAAACAGTGCTCCACGTTAGTGACTTTAGTGCGTACACGTATGGTCTCGTTTCGGCTTATTCCCAGTTGTCCGCACCCCTTTGTTCACACTGCGGACAACTGGGAAAAAATAAGCCCTCATTTCTGACCTTATCTCGTCCCGCGACTATATATTGCGAGGATTTTGCGTTTCACTTTTCGCGGGTAACTTTGGGCTTTTGGATTAGCCCGGTGGTCAATTCTAGCCTTATGCCCATTTTACTTTCTGTGGGATGTCTATGGCATGTTAGCTTTATGCCTATTTTACACGGCCGGAACAACCATGCAACTCAATCAAGGTCAAGTTGTCTTCTCAACTCGATCAAGAACAATTTGACCTTGGTGGTCTTTCAAACGCATGACTGAATTTTCCAAAGACACCCCAACTCAGCTGCATTCTCTGGATTGGTTATTAGCATCAGATATTTCGTTGTTTTTTAAGTATTCAAAGGATTGAGAACGAATCATATGGGTTACTTATCACAAGGTCGAATTTCCGTTCGTAACTGTTTCATTTCCCTGAGATGCATTTTTATCTGAAACGGTTTAACTTTCCAGAATGAAAAACCAAACTTAGCCTAACCAATAGGTTCTACAGGTTAATGAAATGAATCAATTAACACATTGAAGAGTTAATTGATTAATGAAATTGCATTTCTAACTTAGGAATATTCGGACAAATGAATACAGTTTGGAATCCAAACTTCGAACTTGCGTAGGTTACTACTGTGAAGGTTGAAGACCTCCACGTCGCCTCTATGGCCCGATATTTTAAAATAGGAACGACTGAAAATAACGTTATAATATAGATGCCATGGACTTGTACGACGGAACCTCTCAGGATTTTGAAGTGAAAACATATAGAACAACCACTAGTATGTTGAAATAAATGTATTGAAATATTTTAAAGTTTGATTTGGATAGCACCCCACCACCACTCCCCCCTTTACATTTAGTGGAGGTTCGGGGTAGACAAGCTGTATTTGGATTTTTACACTAAGGTAGGTGTACTGTTTAGGAAGGAGCTGTAGCCAGGTTAGCGATAGGTCAGGAATATTTGAATCAAAAGATTAAAAAAAAGTAAAGAATTGGTTTTTGTTAGAATTATTTCAGTCGCTTACGAGTTCGGAATCGAGGAATCCCTTGAAGAAAGTGTCTCTGAAAGTCTATAAAAGAGAAAAATAAAATTTACTGTGAAAAGTATTCGATCAAGAAGAACTGGTAGAGAATGCCATTAGGCATTAAGTTCACCTTTTGTACTCAAATTTTTATTTTTGTGTAATAAAGATTAAATAAATAAATAAGAAAAGGCTTCTCTTCTGGCACTGCAGGTTTCCCAAAATTGATAACCAGTCTTGGTTCGGTTTAATTCGAGGTAGGATTGAATTCAACTAGCGTTCAAGTTGTTTTTAAGTAGCGCCGTAAGAAACTAAAGCAGTCTGTTTTGGTTATAATAACAACGTCAAAAAATAAAGTGTAATCGGTACCGATTTACTAAGATGCTTTCAAACTGTTGGGCAAAATCGATCGTCTTACCCATGTGAAGTTACACGTATGTGTACCAAGCCCAATTGTAACCCCAGTTAGAAGTTCAAGCAACTTTACATAGCCTTACTACTTTTACATTATGTCAACATGGCTGGTTAATGTAGGTACACATTCTATTTTGCAATACGTAGCCTGTTTAGGCCTGCTGGTTCTCTACTAATATAAGAGTAGTATTCAGTCTTTATGCCGCTATCGTGGAATTTGTTCATCGGCAGATCCAATTTTTTTTTTACTTTTATTTGACCGTTCTAAAACTTTTATAACTCCAAGAAAAACCCGAAAAAAAAGGGCCCCCTTTTAATTTGAATTCTCAATTGTACCAAACATTTATCGTAAAAAAAACTGACTGGCATTGGTCTAACGGAAGTCCAGCGCAGGGTATTAGGCAGCCTTATACGTTCGAGAAGCCATGCTGCCAAATTGAATACACGCGCTGAAATGTGTTTTGTTCGCATTGACGGGACTACTTAAACTCGCCGCTTGGACATCACTCCTGCGTTCGCTCACCTTTGCTTTGAAAGAATCACTACCCTGACCTAACAGCCAGGACATGCTGAGCTGAAACCGTTTCGCAACAACAGAGATCTTATTTTATTGTTTTTTCTTTCTCTCTTCGTTATATCTAAGTTTTCTTTTCCTTCTTTCTTTTTTGGGTTTGAAGCAAACTTAATCCTTACCCAAATTTCAGGTGGGTATTTTCCAAAGCACATTCCACACTCTTTAGCTTTCTTTCACTCTCCAGTAATTTATTACGCCATCGTGGCGTCGACAGAGAGGGATAACATACATATCTTCGAACTTTAATTTTGAGAGTAGTCCTTCGCTATTTCCAATTTAGAAGGTGAATATTATTGAAAGTATGCACGAAACTGATAGCAAGCGAGCACTCAAATTACTTCGACAGTCTCCCAACGGATATTTTCTAAGAATGACTATGACATCATCAGCAATGGTTTATCTTATCTAAATTTCTCGAACGATTACTGTGCAAGTACAATTAGCTATAATGTGACAACTGATGAATTAACATGTTTGTAAGTTCATTCGACACGTTAGCTTAGTTGATAGTAAGCCTGCCTACGAAACTAGCGCTCCCGGGTTCAAATCACCGGTAAAGGCAAGATATTTGTGTGATGAACGCGAGTTCCTATTTGATTCAGAGCCATGGATGTTTTCTATGTATTTCTCGAAGTTTGTCGTTGTCTAGTAGGTATCTGAGTCGTTTTCAAAAAAATTGTACATAGTTAAGGGCTTTAATTAAAACAAAACTTAATTGATTCCTTTGTGTAACGAAAGTTACCCATATAGTTTGTAAGACTAACTTTCGTTACACAAAGGATGCGATCGTGATTTTGAGCGGCAAAAGCTAGTAACCCCACCCCATAAACTACCAGTACTTTAGTGGTGGTAAGGCCTAGTACAGGGTGCGTCTTTATATGTATATATCTACTTGGGAGCAATGAAATCGAGCCACTTTCTATGGAAATTCAGTACTAAGCGGCTCGATTTCTTTGCTCCCAAGTGTAGTATTGCTATCATCTCATCCTTTAACCTACCATTAAAGATAAGACAACCGGTGAAATTATTAGCATAGACGCATTCCATCTTAGTAGTCAGGGTTGGCAACGCATTTGCTGTCTTAAGAATGCAAGTGTCTATGATCTCTATTTCACAACCCAGACAATGATACATGAAGGGGACAATTCGGTATGCATTGCAAAGTTTATTAATTTCACATTAATGGGATAAAAAAACAGTGGAAGTGGCATGAGCTTCGCTTAGTATCAGACCTGTTTTCGCCAATACTCAAACCATCATAAAAACAACACGCCAGAATGGAAAATGTTTTTGGTGCGGCTATCGTTTTTACATTGCAAAATAGCACAATAAGGCATGCTTCTGGATTTATTTCCTATTTTAGAAATATTATTCGCACAACTTTCACGCACAAGCGATCGCGGCTGAGCTAGGTTGCACACTCCGGATAACCATGCCACACGTGACATGCCCACTTCACAATTCTACTGTTTTTTTCTGTTCTGTGAATGGGATTCATATAAGCTGCGGCATTAACACCGAAATGTCACCTGTCACCTGTCATTGTCAGGATGGTGAAATAAGGCAGGTGGCCCTGTGAGCTAGCTCGCTATTCTATTCCCTAATAAAACTGTAAGTAACTCAGTAAGCACCCGGCAACATTCGCAAAACATTTGGCATAACGACCGAGTTTCGCTCACCTATTGGGAAAGCGACAAAAAAAGTGAAAGCGCCGATCGAGAGGACGAGATGCGGCGGCCACTAGGCCAGAGCAGGACAGCGGGTGACATCAATGTCCGAAATTGCGTTTTGATACTTTTGATTGCCTTCCAATATCGATCGTTAATTTTGTTGATAGTTGTCAACTATGAATATTAGTGGACAATACGGAAGATTGATAACATAATTAGGTAATTAATAATTATTACACACATAAGCTAATGAATTCATTACTAAAATTGGTAACCCTATATATATTGGTGGTATATTGGTAAATGGTACACCTATATGTTCTATATCTATCTATATATATAAAAGGCTAAACTGACTGACTGACATATCAACGCACAGCCGAAACTACTGTACCTAGAAACTTGAAATTTGGTACATGGGTTCCTTTCATGATGTAAGTGAGCACTAAGAAAGGATTTTCCGAAAGTCGACCCCCAACGGGAAGAAATGGGGGGGAGTAGCGGGAAACTAATTCTACGCGTACGAAGTCGCGGGCGTCCTCTAGTAGGTATATAAAAGGCAAACCTGACTGACTTATATATCAACGCACAGCCGAAACTACTGTACCTAGAAACTTGAAATTTGGTACAGGGGTTCCTTTCATGATGTAAGTGAGCACTAAGAAAGGATTTTCCGAAAATCGACCCCCAACGGGAAGAAATGGGGGGAGTAGCGGGAAACTAATTCTACGCGTACGAAGTCGCGGGCGTCCTCTAGTCTCTAATAGGCCTTCTACACGGTTGGACGGTCGGGCCAACCGAGAGGGACGCAGCTATCTGTTAGAATGAGATAGTAATATATACGTCTCATTCTTACAGATAGCTGCGTCCCTCTCGGTTGGCCCGACTGTCCAACCGCGTAGAAGGCCTGTAAGTAGGAAGGCATAAGAGGAATTTAGAAACCAATGATTATAACATGGCATTGTACCACTAAATATGTGGAATGCAAAGTAGGTAGGTACCTACAAAATGTACCATTCCAATTTGATGAGATAGATTAGGTACTAGCAATGATCAGGGCCTTTATTCCATTATATTCTTGTCCATTTTGCTTCTATATTGAAAACATATTGTTTCTGTTCTGACCAGCTCTTACCTACACTTAAGAATACCTATTATTCACAACTGAATTTTTTACCTTTTTCCCTAAAAATTAGAACAAATGAAAGTAAATCCAGCATAGTGATAGGCATAAAATAACAGAATGTGGTACAAGGGAGAAAAAAAATTGCGAGGGCCACATATTAAATCACGAGCGACGAATTCTATAGTAGAACCAGAGCGTAGCGAGGAATTAGGTACCTACCTATAAGGTAGAATTTGATCTGGACGCAGCAAGAGATTTATGCGGTAGGTAACAGCTCCAACAAAAATAATTTACCAAAGACATATAGGTACCAACTGCTTCTCAGTAACTTATGAGGAACGAGAATAATGTTAAATTATAGGTACTAAAAAAATATAAAAAAAGAACAGAAATTTATTCAAGGATTGATAATATTATAAATAGGAAGGACATGGGTAGGTACAGTCACCAGCAATAATATTATTATCAATATTGAGCTCAAAAATATCTGACACGCTCATATGCCCCGGGTCACGTGTCAGATATTTTTGAGCCCAATGTTGGATAATAGGCATATTATTGCTGGTGAGTGTACTTTAATTTGCGAAAACAAATAGGTACCTATGTAGGTTATTCGGAATAAATAAAAACAAAAATCTGGGGTCCTAGTGAAAAAGGGAGTAAGTCTTCTGAACATCAAGTGAAAAAGGGTGTAAGTCTAGTATACTCCGTTTATGTACATACCCTTTTGTAGAACAAGTTAAGTCGTCTTATAACCTTTTTCACTAGGTACCCAGAAATGTACCTATAACCTTTAGCATATTACGCCGTCTCGATCGATATTATGTTAATTGTGCTACACATAATAGATAACAGTAACGTAATGTACATATCTAATGACTACCAGAATAACTGGCAGTAACCGTAAGGTTTTGATTTGGACAAACACAATTTGTGGTGCAAGATACGAGCGGACCGCGGATTTTACAAATCTTTCCTCTTTGTAATTGGAGTTTAGATAACTATGTATGTTAATACCCATGAAGGTAGGTATACACGGTGGGGCCTGTAACTAAAGCAAAAAATTAAAATGTACATTCTTCTCCTCAAACTACGCAACGTTTGTTTGACGACTTTGAAAAAAAACTTGCGGTTTGAATTTTATTACATTATCAAGTTAATTCGAACACGCAATGTACTATGAAGTTGGTTATGTCTGTAGAGTGACTAGACTGACAGGCGATGTCAATTAGTGCAGTGTTCACCAACAATTAAACGGTCGGTTAGCGGTTTAAAGGTTGTCAAATGTATTGACTAACAGCTGATTAAGACTTAACCGTCTGTTAAATTGGTTGGTGAACTCGGCCCTTAGACGGAGTTTTAAGTACATTGAAAATACTATTTACTTTGTTTGAAAAATGAACAATCTAAAAACTTTATGATTTTAAAAAGTTGCTAAACGAAAGTTGTCTAGTTTGAGGAGTACAATCTACGTTTTAATTTTTTGCTTTAGTTACAGGCCCCACCCTGTATAGTAACCATTAAATTAAACATTGCAGCAGTCAATTTCTGCAATTTTTAATGGTAATCGAAAGTTCTAAACCTAGCTCTGTTACAAATGACGAATTGAGAAAACAATTCTATAACTTACCTCGAATAAAACTCGAGACCTGGGGAAATTTTAAATTTAATATATATTTTTTAAATGTAACCACTCCATGGCTGACCTTTGATGAACTTTAATCCAGCCAAGCTGTGCTCACGTCTTTTTCATTACCAAATTCTATTTAATGTAAATATCAATAAAAATGTATAAATGTCATGAAATAAATTAATTTGAATTGAGTCAAATTGTTTTAGAATCTCTCCAAAAATCGCTTCCACCTATGACTTGTGCAGTTAAAAACTAAATTACTGTTGAATGAACTGCTTCGCAATGGAAATGTACCTAAACAATTTAGTGAGTCACTGATAAGATAACGCTATCGGTACCGTTAACACGATTGTCATCTCATTGTGTATTTGTTTTAAGAAATGTTATTACCTACACTGTTTTTGGGTTGTTTGTGTATACAAAGTTTAACAAAAACTGCCAAAAAAAAGAAATTATGAAAATAATATCAACTACCTAGTAAGCTGTCATCTTAGTCATGGAAGTTGTATGACTGAGATGACAGCTTACTACAGTTGACATGATTTTCCTATATTTTTTTTGGTGTTTTTGTAACACATTGTAGGCCTATAAGATGTGAATTATTTTCCTTAAACCTTAAACCTTGTCCTAAATAAAAATATACATATAAATATGTAACAGGTATATTTAATGCCTATGGTCACTGCTAGGAGCTTTTCTAAGGTAAGCACAGTTGAAAGCATTAATATCTACAGCCATCACGAAAAAAACCTATACGTATTGTTAATGGCATAGGGGCGTGTAGATATTTTTGGCGTCTTGGGAATGTGAATACTTTTATGACTTTGACTGTACATCACATGATGGGTTATAATTATGGTTAAGGAAGAATATTGTGAAGAAACCTGCACATTCAAACAGCTGAGCGTTTAAAAGGGTAATTGCCCAAAATATCCTTAAGGGTTGAAGTGTACCCTTACCTTGTGTGTGTAAAAGGGCCCTGTTTAAAGATAAGATAGATAAAATTGCATGTCAATACCAACACATCTAACAAACAAAAATTCAGTTTTTACAATTGTTACAAAAATCAAGCTTTGAAAACCTGCCTTTGTTTGGTTAACTAAGCTTTTGTTTTATTAGAGTTACAATTAACGCTAAAGCAATCTTATGACAGCTCATAATATCACAAAATTCAGTGTTCAATTTAGGTTAATAAAATTACGCTCCTTGGGTTTTGCACTATAACATTGGACAGTGGCATAAAACTTGCAAATACTTAGATACCTACTATTCAAACAACCTGGATGAATGGACCTAAATGATCCACTATAGACAATAAGGTAAGGTGGGGTAAGAGTTTCTACGGGGCAAGTGCGCCAAACAAACAATATCTCCTAAAAAATATATGGTTCGTCGCTCTTTCCCCATAGGTGCTCTTACCTCATCTTAACTTAGTGCTTTTGACAACAAGTTGGCAGTGACTATGTACCAACAGTCCCAGGTTCAAATCCCCGTACCGGCCATGTACCTATTTGTGTGTGATGAGTGGAAATATTTGTACCAGAGTCTTGGATGTTTCCTATCTTTCTACTATCCTATCTACTATTGCCTAGTAGCCATAGCACAAGCGTAGAGCTTAATTTGGGACTAGGTCAATTTGTGTGAGATTGTTACTCTATTTTTTTTAGACCTGGTTCAAGTACTGCTATGTTATATGCGTCGTGTAAACTACAGTAAGTATAATGAAATGTGCAGATCCAGTGTGTCGAGCATGGTGCATCCAGCTTGATCATACTGCTCACATGCGCCTTTGCGACAAAGTGACAAAGCACTAAAGTGTGCAGCTACTTATATGGCTGACATCTAAGATGAGAGATGATCATCTGACAAGTTTATTGACAGACATAACATACCAACCAGGGGCGTATTGCATAAAAAATAATAGCTTATATTATAAGCGGAACTCTCTTTCCAACATTATGTATTAAAAAGAGAGTTCCACTTGTATTACAAGTTAGAAGCTTTTATGAAACGGGCCCCAGGAAATATAATATTTATTAGACCTACTACACCATTAAATTTTTAGGGATTCTAACTAGGTTTAGGAAGACACTAAATCCATTTAGGATCTGTTTAACACTTTAACTGCCACCAACCCGCTAGGCGAGTCCATTTTGTATGAAAATCAGAGCTCTTGTCAATGAATGTGTTAAAATATGGTTAAATGAACAATAAGTATACAATGTTAATGTTGGCTAAACGGAGTCTGCACAGCGCACTCACAGTGGAACGCAGGCATAAGGATCCCAAAATGGATAACATAATATTATTTAATAACTTCAATGTCTGTGATATTGACTAGATTATTTTTCTTGTTTACTATTTGATTTAACAAATAGCATACAAAAAAATGTGGTTACACAGATTAAAGACATTTTACGCTTACCCAAACCATAAACAGTTGTTCCTACACTACGGACAGTCACACAGGCACAATTGCCGTAATACTAAAAGAATGCAGCAAACTGCATAGTAATAGTACAAGTATTTTCAATTTAATATGTGGTTACCAATTAGTATAATGAAAGACCCAAGCCCTCAATTAATTAGTGCCACGAATGCCTATTGCAGTCTTATTTAAAAAAACAATAAAACCTATTGCAAGATAATATCCATGCCATCTCGCTGTAGAAATTAATAAATTACCTTTTGTGATTATGCTTTATATGGCCACAAATGAATCAATAATAAGTATTGTAATATAATATAACCTCTGATTTTTTTAACACAAATATTAATAGCTATATTTATCTGTTCATAATTCAAAACAAGAAAAAATAAATCTGGAAAAGCAACCAAATTACATTTACAAATAGGAAAATAACCATACACAAGATTTGCATACAGAATGATAACAAATACAGAGTTATCGGAGTGGGAGTGTAAACAAGATTGTTAATTTATGCTAGTCGGACGCGTAATACTGGTCTAAGATCGGAAAGGGTAAACCAGACGGCAACATACCATACCAGCTCGAGAGCATGACGTAAGGCGCTTTAACTCAAGTATAATTACTAATAACAAGGATTTATAACACTTCACGCTGCCCAGAAGGAAGTAAAATAAGCCCGAAACCGACTAACAAACAGAACAATGGTTGATATCAACCAAATTGAAGTGAAACAACTTCTGAATCACACCCATCTGTGACAACAAAGGCTACACATTTAAAGTTGTTTTATAACAACAACAGTCAAACTACAACATTACAAACAATAAATACACCGTAAACCAACCTCAGTGTCCTAATAACGAACGATTTTAACTTAATTGCGACATCCTAAAGAAATTAGTACAGACAATTGTTTTGACATACCTTTGGTTTGTAGAACCATTTTCTGAGAGACTCCATTGGACTAGTTTTGTACAACAGCCGCATATGAACAGATCACAACACGGGCACACACATTATAAAAACTGATTATAGCACCGAAAATCACTACGCGGATGCAAACACAATTATGATTTTTGCCAATATTTACGTCAAATAACATCAACGGCAGACATGTTTCCACGATTCGCGTTTGCGTTCACTCATGCACACTGACTTGCGTTGAGTGACTGAGTGAATGTGAATGATAAGATTAGATCATTCTGTTTCAACCATTCACAACGAATTCATTCTTTTTTAACAAACGGCAACACAGCCAGTGACAAAGGAAACCTATGGACCCGGCATGTTGATTTATACATCCAATCGGTTAATGCAAATATAGCCTGACCAGATAAATAATAAACCTCACCATATTACGGAAATAGCTCCCACGGAGCGTGTCGTGCAGCGCGTGCAGAATGCCAGCGCTCAGTTTTGTTTTAAGATTCCTCCGCGAACGCACGTCACGCCTAGCCTTAATGCTGCTGAGGCTCTACTTTGAAATCCGTAATTCGAACTTCATTTAATGATTAACAACTTTATTTAATATACTACAATTAAAAGTTAAAACTAAACTTATTTAAAATGATCACTGTTATTTGTTCACTAAATAGAATGTTATGTTATGCCCGTTCGGACACGAAAATATATAAACAGACGAGTTGAGAGCCTCCACCCATGTGGGGTTTATCGATGGCAATGTTATTGCTATCAAATCAAGGCATCACTAAAACACCTGTGGCCCGTTTCACGAAGCTATAAGTTACAAATTACAAGCGGAACTCACTTTCTAGTAAAAGGAGTTAGAAAGAGACTTCCGCTTGTAATTTGTAACTTTTTGCTTCGTGAAACGGGCCTCTGACGGCCCGCCATTTTTGGACAGCCAAGCGACGTGTTTTTTTATTGTTATGCCATGGTCATAGGATACTTAGTCATTAAACACAAATGCCGTCGTCGTTTTAAATAAGGTCTCGAATAATCGATCATTTTCTAAACTTTTAGGCCGCTTACTCACGGCGAATTTTGTAGCTAGATGCAGTCGCGCGTTTCCTATCGCTTTTACTTTTGCTCTCTAATGTGAGAAAGTGACAGCGATACTGAATGAGCGACTGCATCGCTACAAAAAGTCACCGTGGGCGACGCGGTGACGCGACGGGGAATTCTCATAGGTGCCAATACGCTCATTGAAATTAATGTATACTTGCATGACCTAATAAATAAGTCCCGAGTAATAAGTACAGTAAAAAGCACTTTGTATCTATAAGTAGTTACATCTATTGCGTCAAATATATGTATAAGTACATAAACCTTATTATTAGTGGCATAGAGGCGTCGTAGATATTTTCGGCGTCTAGGGAATGTATACTTATAATATATTTATGACTTTGACTGTACCTACTACCTACACATAACTGGAATGAGCACTGCTGTAAAAAAAAACGCTCCGAGTGAGACATCAACTAGGTAAATAGGTTCAGTCAACAGCATAAATAAGTGACCATTTATGTACTTACCTTGTCACTTCAACGTCGTGTTTGAAATGTTATACAAAATGGTGAAACGATTGAAACGTACTGTAGTTAACGTTTTCTCACTCTGCTAGGGTGACCAAGTGTTTTGCAATAGGTACGTTTAGGATATGCTATACTGCTTGTAATTTTCCAATAATTATAAATCGAAAAAATCTGTCTTGCAGCAACGAATTTTAGAGGACGTCATATCTAGCTGCAAAAACTAGCTTCGTGTCGCGTATCGTAGGAATAATGCTAAAATGGCAGTCATTTTTCATTTATATATTACTAAACATATTAATGATGAGATTGATAAGTCTTCTCATCTGATAACTAATGGGTAATTATTAATGGAACTGGCACAATACAATGAAGCTTCTTAAGGTACAGTCAAGGACTTTAATTGTTATGCCACTATGGAACCTTGTCGCATAACATTAATAATTAATATTGGCGTAATTCTTTCATATGGTTTGACGCTGTCATTATGACAGGGTTCCATAGTGGCGTAACAATTAAATTCCTTGACTGTACGAGTGCCGAGGTTAGAGCGCCTGCTTGCAGTAAGTTATAGTATTTAAAGAATAATGTAAGAAGTAAAATTGGGCTATAGTAAGCTAGGACCGTAGTTTGTGCGAGTTTACAGTAGTCGTAAAATGTGCCTACTTTGCTCCCCCATGGGTAAACTATGCTCCATTGTAACTATTTCGTTTGTTACTTATAAGAGTTATAAGTTAAGGTTGATGACAAATTTTCTAATAAGAATCGATGTATACATCCAGCCACGCAGTGAATGAAAACAATAGAATGATTTACAATACAGATTACCTCAATATAACCATGGAGCATATTTACCCGTGGGGGAGCAAAGTAGGCACATTTTACGGTAGTCGAAAAGACTTCCCACGTTTTACGCTTACGACTTTTGTGTATCACAAACCTTAGTTGTTCTGTAATATACCTAATTCGCGGGTATTTTTATTTCGCTCACAAAAGTCACAAAACTAACAACGTTGTTACGGCGTGGGCAGCGCTTGCCTGGATAGTGACACACGGGCTTAAAGGAATGTGAACAAGTATGTTCAGGATATTAATGGTAAGTAAGATTGATACCCATAGATTTTAACAGTTTTGCAAGACTACAATCTCAAGACTTAGGGTTGCCCTAACAATGCCAATACGTTGCCAACACTCAGGAATAAAAAGGAATGTCTCTATTCTAGTGATTTCACCGGTTGCCTTATCCCCACAGTGGAAAAACAATGTGAATGAGACTGCTTTCCTAGCTTTGGTGGTAGCGATTCTGAGGGCCTTACGCAAGGTCCACCACGAAATTTAGGTATTTATAATATAATCATTATTGATTTTATTTTCTACCTACAATTATGAAGACTATTTATCGAAATTGCAAGTGAGCTTTATCCATACTAATCGAATACGAGTAAGGCCGCACCCGCACTACGGCTAAACCGCCGCGGTTTTTAACCGCGTGACTTTTTAATCAAGTAAAACTAATGCAAGTGGCCTCACTGGCGGCTGATTATTTATTTGATAAAAAAGTTACGCGGCTAAAAACCACGGCGGTTTAGCCGCAGTGCGGGTGCGGCCAAATGTTCAAGAGCGAGCGGTTAAAAGCTTTAGAATAGAATAGAATATAATAGAAATAATTTAATCAACGCATACACACATTTAAAAAAAGCAGATGACAAACAGTTTCTATCTCTTTCTAGCAAAACAGAATTTAACATGGTGTTTATATGGTACATGACGTCTCAGTGCATATCGGATCTCTCTGTCTAATCGCTGTCTAATTAGCAGTTTAAAATGCTTGTATCATCCATATTTCTTCGCCGATTTTAATTTTAATTTCATTTTGGTGATCTCTTTTACGGCATTATCATATTTTGTTAAGAAATGCTATTTAAAAATCCAAGCCCCTTTCCTTTCCCTATTGTTTGTGGATTTGTTCGTCAAATGGCGACGGCGTGTGTATCAAAGGTGATATGATACTCGTAGTATGGAATAATGATACAAATAAACTATAGCGTTGAACGTTGGCTGGGAATAACTCAATGGTATACATTTCTTGGAGGTTCTTATTTAGGAGCACTTGTTTGGCTATTTGATGCTTCTTGGGTTCAAGGTTAAAATAAAACTTTTAGAGAAAATCTTTTATTTTTCCGATTGCCGAAGAAGAAAGCATTTATTTAGACATATTTCATCATAAGTTGAAAAAAAAACTGAAATTTCGTATGCTGTTGTGACTCGTGGCAGAGAGACGGACGGAGTCGTACCATAAGTGTTTCTTTATTATTTATCTGGTACGGAACCTTAAAAATATTTTATTGTAAAAGCGACCAAAGTATCCTAAATAAATGTTTCGTTCAAACGGAATAAACAAACATACATATTTTACTCGAATACAGGTGTTTCAGAACTTGACGGTTTACGTCAATATTATCCCATATTGTTTAAATATGGGATATTTTTACCCAAGGGAGCAAAAGGTTTACCTGCCGCAAGAAAGCGTTCTTTAACAACTTAATACCTAACTCTTAAAATAATGAATATAATTAAAAAGTTAAAATTATATTCTGGACCGGTATAAAACTGACTTTCTTGGGATCCCCTTTTATCGCTGACACTCATTTCATAGAATATTTTACTTCGCCGAATTTCCATTTCATCTAAAGCTGAATACCTTTTTTAGGTTATCTTAAACATGGGTTACTTAGGTTAGGTTTGGCCGGCCTTACACTCGTAAGTTTTACTTACGTAAGTAGGGACACGGCTATCCGTTAGAATGAGAAAAAATATTTCTATCGAATTCTAACAAATAGCTGCGTCCCTACCTTACGTAAGTAAAACTTACGAGTGTAAGGCCGGCCTTAGACCTGAGACAACGGAAAAATTATAGCTTCTGCACGTGTGCCTGTCGATTAATTGAACATTCGGCGAAGTAAATAAAACATTCTATGAAATGTCGGCGATTAATAAAGGGTAAAACCGACTTTCTAATGTCTAAATATTTACGTCAAGGTCGGGACGCTATGAATAACCGCTGAAGTCAAGGCAAACATTATTAAATGCATCTATCTATCATCGTTTTCTCAACCCCAAACCCTGAAATACCTTTTTATTTATCCGCTTACGAAGATACCCTGCTGAGTTACAAATTAGTAGACAAACATGTTCAACAAATAACTTTAACGAAAACGTATATTAGAATAAATCTATCTCTTCACATTAGGTAGGCACTGCAACGCAAATTCTTTTTCAGGGATTCGTAGTCAACAAGGGACCCTTATGGCTTCGCCATGTCCATCTGTCCACGGTCTCAGAGACGAGACTCTTAGTATTACAAAGCTAACAAATGTCTAAAAAAAAACCTTTTTTTTAACAGAAACGTCTGTAGGGTGTGGGTGGCATAATTGGTAATGCGCCTGCATCGGCCCGGATTGCCAGAGGAGATGTAGGTTCGAATCCTGCCTAAGAAAGACGAATTTTTTTCGCTTTAATATAGCTTGAAAAATATATTTTTTTGGGTACTTACCTTACACACGTTGGTAAAGATAAAGTTTTTTAAATTAAATTATAAAATCGCGTGATTCTTCCTCTTCTTATCATTCTCGATATTTTGTCGTATTTTTCAATGAAAAATAAAGAAACACACATTTGTTAATAGTTACTTTATGTAAGCTTCATAAGGCACGAGCGCTGAGGTTAGAGCGCGAGCTTGCTAATTATGCACCATTGCATACATAACTTTTTCTACAAGCTTACAACTACAAAGTTTGGCGTAATTAGTTCTTAAAGGCGGTTTCTAAATTTACAGCGACCAGCCGATCCCAGAACAGATGGCATCACACACTATAGAATGCAGCCTCATTGAAATATATGTCTATTTTTTTATTGTTTCTTCGTGATTATTAAATATAATGCTCTTTGTTAAGCTTATTAATTTAATATTATGGAGATTTCGACACATTTCTTTTTTTAATACTTCGAACAATATAGTATAAGAATTTTATTATATACAATGACAATTTTATTCACCAAACGCCATTTCCCATTTTGCAAAGCAGCCGAGCCAATTAATTTTATTAATCGTTCTTAATTCTGTTAAAGCTCCCGTTATGCTAATTGTTTTAAAAACAGTTGTTGACAAGTTCAACATAATAATTGAGATGTCATACATATATGCTATAATAATTATTATAGAACTGTTTTGACCATGGAAACGCTCATTATAGAATTGTTTTCAGGCTTCGGTTACGCTATGGTATAATTAGGTGGTATTCTGATACCGTTAACGATATCAATATTAGCGGTTCAAAGTACGCGAATAAAAAAAAAGCTAACTTATTAGGTACCAACATAAAAATAAACTCTGTTAAAATTTCAAAGTTAATCTGAAAAGGCGTTGACCCCTTCGCCCGAGGGTTACGTTTTAAAGGAAGAAGCAAATGAATAGTTCCTAACGAGCTTGATTGCCGCCTGTTCCTAAATCGAATCAATTTTAGAACAAACGTCATCACGTTCTGTCGAATTGTTAAATAGGGTGACGGCACCAATGTTGGACACTTTTCGCTGAAGGCACCAATAATGGACACTAAACTCTTAATTCAAAGGTAAAGGTAAAGGTAGGTAAAGGTAAATTGACTGTTTCAAAATAAATGAATAACCCTTATCTTCTATACCTTAATAATCAAGTGTCCATTATTGGTCCTTGTTCATTACTGGTGCCATTACCCTAGGTTAAGGACTTTATTCCCAAAGATGATTCTTGGATTAATACGTTCTTTTAGTAACCCACGTTTGTTGCCGACTGTACAGTCAACCAATTTGATTCCTAGGCCACTATGGACTTTGTCAATGTGACGTTGTAAACCAAATCATAAGAAGTCTGTAACGTTTGGTTGTCAACGTCACTTTAACATAGTCCAAAGTGGCCTAGAAATCAAATTGGTTCACTGTACTTCTAACACCGACTGAGAAGAGTTATTCAAACTCTACGAATCTACTATGAGCCATTGAAGAGTTCCTATAGCCACCTTCCGTCTCTATCATCATACCAGCTTGATGGTACTCTATATCGATGGTCTAGAAGACAAATGTGCTAAGTGCATTTATTTTAACATTTTAAAACAAACGCTAGATGCATGCTATTACAAATGGCATTTAAATGTTAAAATAAATGCACTTAGCACATTTGTCTTCTAGACCATCGATATAATAGTAATCAAAATCGCATAATTTCAAGTCCATCCGATGACTATAAATCGAATAGAAATCGGTAGCTACCTTACAATCGAGTCGACCCCAAGCCGCTAGGCCACCGACGCTCTTGCGTCAGATACTAGTCTAGCCTTTAATTTATTAAAAAAACGCCTCATATTTGGTGCAATGATATACTATTTTTTTCATTTTTTAGGGTTCCATACCCAAAGGGTAAAAACGGGACCTTATTACTAAGACTCCGCTGTCCGTCTATCTGTCTGTCACCAGGCTGTATCTCATGAACCGCGATAGCTAGACAGTTGAAATTTTCACAGATTATGTATTTCTGTTGCCGCTATAACAACAAATACTGAAAACAGAATAAAATAAATATTTAAGGGGGGCTCCCATACAACTATCGTGTTATTTTGCCGTTTTTGGCTAATGTTGTATAGATGCGTACGCGAGTCCGTCTCGCACTTGACCGGTTTTTTTTAAATTATTATTTACCAAGATAAAAAATGTTGAATGTTATCAGTGTTCGCTACGCCCGCTTTGGACTAGTGGTGGGAGGGAATGACGTCATTTTGATTGTATACGCGTTACGTAGCAGCAGCTGTGACGTAAAAAACCGGCCAAGTGCGAGTCGGAATCGCGCACGAATGGTTCCGTATTATCTATACAACATTAGCAAAAAACGGCAAAAAGCCACGTTTTTTGTATGAAAGCCCCCTTCAATATTTATTTTATTCTGTTTTTAGTATTTGTTGTTATAGCGGCGACAGAAATAAATCTTCTGTGAAAATTTCAACTGTCTAGCTATCACGGTTCATGAGTTACAGCCTGGTGACGGACAGACAGACAGACAGCGGAGTCTTAGTAGGGTCTTAATAGGGTCCCGTTTTTACCCTTCGGGTACGGAACCCTAAAAAGGCTATGTGACGTTTAAGCTCTTTCACCGTTAGCATTTTTCAGTACCTAAACTTTGAACAGAATTAAAAACAAAAATATTATGCTTTTGAGACAAACATCTGCACCTTTTTTTGAACACCGTTTAAAAAGTTCCTATCTTTACTCACACTTAAATAATCTACATTTCTCTTCGACGAATTGTTAACAAATTATTTAATAGGTCACCAAAAAGGAGTTTTTAAAAATAAAAAAATAACCTCCAAATTTTCCCGCCTCCTCAAAGCGACCCCACTAAAGTCCTCAAATTTAAAATAACAATAACACTCAAATTAATTTCGATGGTAATTAGATAAGAGCCTATTGAAGTTAAAGAAATTCATGACTGGTTAATTTAAGGTATTAATTTTATATGAAATATCGGGGCTATGAAAATTGTATTGTTTTGGATGAAATTGTACCAAGAAACGGCTGCTACTGAGACTATTTCTACTTGGTAAAACCATATTGCTTTTCAAATGTTATCGTATTATTTTTAACTCGACTACATTACTGTCAAGTAAATAAGAGTTTAATATAGGTATGTTTATGTTTCAACGTATTTATTTAATATTTTTATTTTTATTTTCTGTTTCTTTAATTGTTGTACGTTTAGCCCTTCGTTGTCTTTAACTGACTTCAAAAAAAGGAGGTTCTCCATTCGACTGTTTTTTTTAAAAGGTTTTTTACCTCAGTACTCTTACCATGAGTTACAATTACCGTACTCGCTAGCGAGTCGAATGCCCTGTCCCTTGCACTCTATAAGAATACTGCGAGGTCTGCGAGGGACAGAGCTTCGTCTCGCTGGCGAGTATGGTAATTGTAACTCATGGTAAGAGTACAGAGGTAAAAACATTTTAAAAAAAACAGTCGAATGGAAAACCTCCTTTTTAGGGTTCCGTACCATAATGGTACAAAAGGAACCCTTATGGTGAGACTTCGTTGTCTGTCTGTCTGTCTGTCTGTCTGTCTGTACCTATGTCACAGCAGGTTTTCTCAGCAACTACAACAACAACTCATGGTAAGGGGATCTCCGTCGTTTATGAACCGATTCGAAAACTTTTCTTTTCATTCTAATGCCTATGCTTTCAGATTGGACCCATTTTTATCAAAATGAAGATCTGATGATGGAGTCCATGAGGAATCGACGGAACTCCTCGAAAATTATAGGCACACCTGGGGCCCGTTTCACGAAGCAATAAGTTACAAATTACAAGCGGAAGTCTCTTTCTAACTCCTTTTGCTAGAAAGAGATTTCCGCTTGTAATTTGTAACTTGTAGCTTCGTGAAATGGGCCGCTGCTGTAGCGATTTTGATATTTTTCATTGTAACTTGTGTATTGGCTCTTGGAAAGCACTATAAAAATACTGCGAGGTCTGCGATGGACAGAGCATTCGACTGGCTAGCGCGTAAGTTAATTGTATTTCATGGAAAGGGCACAGTGACCTTACCATGAGTTACAATTACCGTAGTCGCTAGCGAGTCGAATGCTCTGTCCCTCGCAGACCTCGCAGTATTGTTATAGAGTGCGAGGGACAGAGCATTCGACTCGCTAGCGACTACGGTAATTGTAACTCATGGTAAGGGTACAGATGAGTTATGGGAGAACCTGCTATTCGGTGTAACAAGGTCGGCACTTTATCGCTGTAAAAGAATATATATATATTATCGGGGGTGTCCTAATAACGTTTATCCCAATTTGTCCGAATTATTAAATGTTCTAAACTGGTTTTCAACTGAGTCAAACAACCTTTTAAACTTTAAAAAAATAATGTAAGTATTATACAAAACTAGGTATATATAATGGCAGGTTAAGACACTCGCACTAGTCAACGCGAGGCCGAGATACTCGTACACTGCCGTCTTTAAATACGAGACGGACTGTAAAACTTTTATAATAACATCAATGTATCTCGGCCTCGCGTCGACTCGTGCGAGTGTGTAGACCTGAGGGCTTATTGTCTAACGCACTCGCAATCACGATCGTTTTCATTTTGAAAATCGAAGCCTTGTCTGCATATAAAATGAAAACAATTGCTCCACTTTGAAGCCGGTTGCGATTGCGAGTGTGTTAGACAATAGCCCCTCTGGCATACAATTTTGAAATTGAAGTCGAAATGGCTTTAGGGTGAACGAAAATTAGGACAAACGACGAT
The DNA here is from genome assembly GCA_948252455.1 of Acleris cristana. Lineage (NCBI taxonomy): Eukaryota > Metazoa > Arthropoda > Insecta > Lepidoptera > Tortricidae > Acleris > Acleris cristana. The sequence goes on from OX411794.1 coordinate 7,454,925, forward strand.
TAGGAATTCCAATATAGACCCGTTCTCGGTGACCTTTCCAAGTGGGTTTTCCTATAAATAAAAATACGTATCTACCCTTAGTACTTAGCTTATGTGTTTGTAGTCATTAATTACCCTTCTATTCAGCCTGCGGCGACTAATCAATGGAATGATTACAAGCCGTTGGCGCAGATCTTCGGCGCCTGCGCGGATATATAGAGCTAGATGCGGCTGGGTCATACACACTTGAATAAACAAAAGTATGTCTTTCTTTTGGTCAATAGTTAAAGGCTTTTGTGGATATTATGTTTTTATCTTATATGACTAAAGGTATACCAGCGGGCCTAATATGGTTGCGTATGGTAAAGTGGGAACGTATCATAATATGTATATAAAGTTCAAAATAGATAATGAGTCCTAATACATTATAGTTCATAATAATAAATATACCTAATGATTTTATTTCGGAAGCTGAAAACTTTTCATTTTAATTTTTAATTTAGGTAGTATGTAGATAATACTTAAGTTACCTGCACGATGGGTAGCGGTAGCACGAATTGTAGGTACTTTCTCGCTTGTAGCTCAGGGAGTCTCTATCTTTACTAACTAGATAGAAAGGGAGATCCGAGCGAAATCGCGGGCAACTTGTTCTAGCCGCACAGAGGGCCTTGCCAAGATCCATTTAGCTAACTAGCGTTTCTATTCGTTTCGTTTTTAAACAAATCGCGTCACTGGTAGATCACGTGACTTTTCGTATCACGTCATGTACCAGTGACGCAATTGGTTTCAAAACGAAACTAATAGAAATGCTAGTTAGCGTAATGCATCTTGGCTAGGGCCTCAGGGCCTCTATTCCCGGCGCTAAAAACCATATCGTATTTGACCTGTTACGGTATTGTTTTGAAGTCAGCCGCCATTACTGTCAAGTAAATAAGAGCTATCAAAATGTTGACAATACGATAACAGATCAAAGACTATATGGTTTTTAGCGCCTAGAATACCAGCCCTGAGCAATGTCAACTAACTCTACATTCGAAAAAGCAAACTCTTACTGCCGCACTCAGAGACGTCAATTAAATTTAATGCTTGTCTAGTGACGTGTTGTCTTATTATTATTGCTGTAGCAAAGAGAGTGACAGCAGCAACTTTAATCAAGCATTAAATTAAATGGACGTCTCGGAGCGCGGCAGTTGACTTTAATATAGGTGTAGTACGCTCGACCCAGTCACTTCCAGAAAAAAACCATTCTGTATCAAAGTGTAACGCCGTATAATTATGTCATATAATAATTATAAGGACCATATCTAATTGGCTTTTGACCTTGATATTTGTAAACGTGTCACTATACATCTACGATATAACAGCTGACTGAATTTCATGGCATTAGTCATACAAAGTAGGGTATCTATTGGAACCAGTAATGAACATGGACCAATGATGGACACTTGATTCTTGTTTTATAGAAGACTAGAGGACGCCCGCGACTTCGTACGCGTAGAATTAGTTTCCCGCTACTCCCCCCATTTCTTCCCGTTGGGGGTCGATTTTCGGAAAATCCTTTCTTAGTGCTCACTTACATCATGAAAGGAACCTCTGTACCAAATTTCAAGTGTCTAGGTACAGTAGTTTTGTCTGTGCGTTGATTTATAAGTATAAGTCAGTCAGGTTTGCCTTTTATCCGAATACTTCCGAATACTTAGGTGTAGGGTCTAAGGCCGGTATTACACTTGTAAGTTATTGCTGTAAGTTTTGAAACAAAGCTATATCCAAGATAGAGATTCAGATATTTGCCACTCACTCTTACCTATAGTTGCGTCTCAAAACTTACAGCAATAACTTACAGTGGCCCGTTTCACGAAGCTACAAGTTACAATTTACAAGCGGAAGTCTCTTTCTACTTCCTTCTGCTAGAAAGACAGTTCCGCTTGTAATTTGTAACTTGTAGCTTCGTGAAACGGGCCACAGGTGTAATGGCGGCCTAAGGAAATCCTGATGTCTATTGGTCATAGGTACCATACATACAGGGTGGGAACGAGTAACCCGTCAAATTTTAAACATAGATTCAAGAGCCTATTTGGAGTATATAATGTGGTATAACATGAAGTCCAATAAAGCATAATTTCCGAGATTTTTATTATTAGAAAAACAATTCCATAGTTAATTTAATTTGAACTCTGTCACCTTAACCTAAAGCATAGTGTAAGGAAAATAAATATTGTTGTTTCTATCAAGTAAAATTGTTACGTTAAAAATTACACCTTTTTTTTTCGTTCCGCTAATTTTGCCGGTGAGCGTAGATCAACTAAGGTGTTAGTTGAATCACTAACTGCCGCACTCAGAGACGTCAATTAAATTTAACGCTTGTTTAGTGACGTGTTGTCTTATTCTATTGCTATAGCAAAGAAAGTTACAGCAGCTTCTTTAATCAAGCATTAAATTTAATTGACGTCGCTGAGTGCGGCAGTTAGTAACTTGCACTAAAGAACAATTTTTTTTTGACAAATTGTCGAAAATCCTTCTTGGATGGCTCTTAACACGGCCTTCAATATCTTCAGCTCATACAACAATAATATTGATACGCCGTTTGAACACCTCGACTTATAAAATATGTTGGATAAAGTCACGTTGAAGGATACGGCCTTATTCAACTAAAATGGGTGTGCGTTTGACCTCAGTCTCAATATATTAACAATAATTCAATACTTACATCATCATCATCATCATCATCATCATCATCATCATCATCATCATCATCATCATCATCATCATCATCATCATCATCATCATCATCATCATCATCATCATCTTCAGCCTATATTAGTCCACTGCTGGACACAGGCCTCTAACATTGCACGCCAACGAGCACGAATACTTACGTCACTACCAATTTTATAGAGTAAAACTCCCTTAGAGCTGATACATAACTAACCTAGCTAAAAACCACTCAGAATAAAGCAAAAAAAACGGCATCCAATTCGGTATATCGGTTTGGGGGCTACGATGCCAAAGACAGACACACACACACATTGTGTACACGCGTAAAATTTACAACACCCCTTTTATCGCGGAAAGGGTTTTTTTAAATGGGTTAATAAATAGCATTCAATTTTATTTTCTAACACTTTTCACCTTCCGGAAATAAGGTAATTTATTATTCAATATTGCATTTTATGCAACTAATTGCACAACTGCACTGAAGGTTTTCATTTAGAGTAATGAGGTGACGAGTATATTTCGTGTTTGAAAGAAACTTCAATTTAACTGAATACTGGGTTCGGTGGAACCAGACGACGGTTAAACGATAGTTAAAACTTAAAAGAGCGTGTGTTTCACGTGTGATTTGACTTTGAAGCAAATTTTCTTTTAAGAAGTTATGCAAGCAGTCTTAGGATCGCAGTTTTGAGATGAACATGTCTATGTGTCTCAAGTCCTACTTATTATCAGATGGCCTGTGTGTGCTCCTTTCCGAGCTATGAAAAAACATTGTAGTTATATTTACGCAAAAATGGCGCATATATTAAGTCGCGGAGTTGTGGAAAACTAACTCGCTCTAAGCGATAATATAAACTGCAGGTACATTAGAATGATTACTTAGCTTTGTTTGTTTGTTACGCTTTCACGGCTAAACTGCTTACCCAATTTTGATGAAATTTCATATTGTGATATCCCCGAGGAGGGAGTCGCAGTAAATAGCTAGATATATGTAATAAATTCCTTTACAAAAATACAATTTGGAATTGCGATTCCAACGTTCCAAAAATTATGTCGTCTTTGAAACTGGTTTTGTGTAAAATGTTTTAACAGATAATACAGAATTGACAACTGGATCAATTTAAAAGCTCTTCTGATTAAAATCATGGTTACGGAGGTTTGGCTCAAAAGCATACTTAATTTGTTTTGCTATTAACTTAATATTTAATTTTATTTGTGACCATGTTTTGCTAGTACTAGCTGTGACGTAGAAAATACCATGTGGCGTTTTAGGTCTTTTGAGAAATTTATTTATTTATTTACTCAGTAAATAATGAACAAAAAATATATACGTTTTGTTTTTTATTACTTATGAGACAGGTGCTACTTTTGTTTGCTCTATAAGCATCATTTTTATTTAGAACTCCTTTAAAAAAAGTTCCTGTAGTCAATTATACCTTCACGTTTATTCCGTAATCATGTTAAAATAATCTTTATAGATTTTTTTACTACATTTTTAGCACAAAGTTTTGTATATTTAGAGGTCAGGTGTATTTTTATTCCCACCATACATAGTTCCCATTAAACTACGATTTAGGGAAATTTTAACTTTTAACAGTTAATTTCTTGAGTCACCGGGCCTTCACGTTTGCGTGGGGCGTAAAACAGCGGGCGCCGCCACAATGGTTCTAAAATATCTTAGCACAAGTTTAATAAAATTTTAAATTTGACCTTTATTTCATATTTGTTTCATATGGATTTGTCTTATTGGCTATTAAGCTTGAAATATTAGTCACGATTTGGTTTTCTGAGAGAATAAACAAGGAATGTGGGATGGAATTCATTTCAGGTTTATTATATATTTTATACCGAGTTACCATTTAATACCGCAAAATTACAGCCGGGGCTCTATTTTACATGGTGAAACCATATTGATTTGTGTTATCGTATTGTTAACTCTTGCTCTTCTTTACTTGTCAATAATAGCGGCCGAGTTAATAAATAACAATACCATAACACGTCAAAAGCAATATGATTATTAGAATTTCTATTCTACAGAGCCTGCTTTGCGTTTGCATAAAAATAGATTAGAATCACGGGTGCGTGTTTGTATGAGGCTTATACTATGAGCTAGAGATCTTAAGTATCCAATGTGACTTTATTATCCAAAATATTTTTATCTTCAATTTCAAACAGAAGTCTTGGAGTTAAAACGGCACAGGCTTTTTCACAGTTACACAGCTCTAGATTGCCACGTTCTCTCTATCTATCGATTATAATGTATTTATAAAATACTAGCTTTTGCTCGCGACTCTGTCCGCGTAGAAATCGTTGATCACTGCTCCCTCGGGAACTGTCGAATTTTCTTTATCCTATTCTAGGACCTAACCTATATATATTGTGTTAAGTTTCATCCCGATCCGTTCGGTGGTTGAAGCGTGATTGAGTAACAAACATCCAAACATCCAAACTTTCTCATTAATAATAGTAAATAAGTAAGATATAATTTTATTACGACGCCAAAGCCTTAAAAAGGCTTTAGGTTTGAATAGCTTTCACAGTCTTGCTTATGCGGTCGCAGTCTAGTCTAATCTGTTACTAAGATTTGTAACTAGAAAATAATACAAAGTGATTTCAAAACACAAACGATGCTACAAGGTTGTATATAAATTTTAACGACCAAAAATGTTTCATTTTACAGCTTTTACCCTGTTTCCCAACCACTGTATAGCGCCCCGATCCCGTCTCATATAAAAAGGGAGCCGCGCTCTCCCTACAGCATAGTCAAACTAACCGCCGTGCGAAGTAGTCTTCGAAGTTTGAATTCAAATTTAGAATAATTTATTTTTAATTTTGCGGCCAGTGTTTTTGACTAGTGGATTATAAGAAAAGGTAAGTTTATTTTATTTTAAAATTAAAACAATGCTTTTCGATGGTAATTTCAATTAAAACTTAAAACTTTCACCTGTATACGATTTATTGGAGAAAATCTTAAGTTATTAATTTTTCCCACGGTTGGGCATAATACATAAAAAGCCTCTTCTTTATGCATGCATTTCTTTAAATTGGAACATAAATCCGAATTCTTTTTTTTTTCCGAATGGTTATCCTATGATAAAACGCGCCAATATCCAATAACTAATAGTAAAATACATTAAAATAATTAAATGTAACTAAGTTAGAGCCGTCAAAAATTAAACGGACGGTTAGCGGTTTGATGGTTGTCAAATGTATGGACTAACAGCTGATTAAGACCTAACCGTCTGATAAATTGGTTGGTGAACTCGGCCCTAAATGTTAGATTCTCCAGTTTTTTTTAAATAAAATTACATATTTGCTTCTTTTTGTTTTTGGATAAAACCAGCCAATACCAACTTCTAGCAAATATTAACTGATAAAATATGTTAATGTATTATTTGCTTATGTGTTATTTTTGTAATAAGTAAAAGTAAATACTTAATATTAACCAGTTTTTTAACCTGCGATATAATTATGCAAAATTATCATAAAGGTTAAAAAAAAGTTACTACAGTTAATTATTTAGAGACCTGCGAGAGACGAGCATACTGTTTTCTCAAAGGCCGGCCACGCGTCTGCGATTCCTCTCCTGATGATGCAGGTATCCATGGGCGGCGGAGATCACTCCCCATTATCAGGTCATATGGCTCGTTTGGCTCTTCTAATTTATAAATAAAACTTACTTTTAGTAGACTACAAAAATTTTCCACATACAAACATGCGACGTTTAATTATGACGTGGGGTTCTATGTGGAATGTGGTCTATGTATTGTATATTGTCTGCCATATAAAGTTTTAGTCATAATGTTGAAAGAAAGAAAGTAAGAAAAAAAACTTTTATTTGCTTACATCTATCACAAGTACAGAAAAATAAATTAACAAACAAAAACAAAAATACAAAAACATCTAAACCAGTGCCAGATTGAGCAAAAAGAAAGAAAGAAGGAGGGGAGTTGGAACTGCAAGTCATAATATTATTAGAAAGTATAATTTGCAGCTCCGATTTTCGCTAGTCATAGTTGTAGAAAGTCATAAAAAAATATTTATACCCTTTAACGCCGTAAATACACTTCATATTGTTAAAAGTAATAATATTATTTGTCATAGCAATTACAAGGACTAAAGTTGTTACATATAACATTTAAGTACCTAAAGTTTGCAAGGATGTTATAGCGGTAATATTTTTGTATCCATATAAAAACCCAACATCGAAGGCTAAGACGGGAGCTTAGCGTAACGCTTAATAATTCTAACGTCAATGCTCCATAATGTTAAACATTATAATTTTCTAAAGTTATAAATTTCATAATCTATCACATTCAAAATCATGATAATTATTCAGGAACATTTTAGGTCATGCATTCTTAAGTCATAATTAGCTTAAAGTTCCAATGAAGTGAGATGGCACCACAGAATAAGTAATTGGGATTGTTCATATTTTTACAATTACTTTAATTATTTGCCCGTGTGGTGCCGGGTTTAGAATGTTGCCACTCCATGTCTTCCCGTGGATGTCGTAAGAGACGACTAAGGTACTAAAGGCTGTGTAGTGCTGTTAGGCGATGGGTTTGCAACCTGTCACTAATACACTGGATACATCTTAGCATGGTTGTACAAAATGTGGTCACAGAATTATCAACAAGTTTTTGTAGTTGTTGGTGAGTCTGTGGCTCTGCCTACCCCACTCTGGGAATGAAGGCGTGAGTTTATGATGATGATGATGATGATGAACTTAAGAAAATTATAATGTTTAACATTATGGACCATTGACGTTAGAATTATTAAGCGTTACGCTTTCCAATTCTTATGATAATCGATACTTATAAGCATAAATAATAATTATGGAGATATTTCTGACTTTCAAAACTTGATAAAATTTGTTAATGGGTGACGAAGGGATCCCGGAATGAACAGGTATAATCCGATATATAAAAACATCGTTCGGGATAAAAAAATATCATTTTGATTACACTTGCTCGTAAAGAGTAGCATTACATGCAGGTAAAACCGGCTTGTATGGCTGTAATTACACCCAAAGGCCCTTTCGTTCTCGTTATTTGTGCTCGTGTTATGGTCATTATAAGCTGTTATTTAACTGTTTTTTGTTTGTCTATCCAGTAAAAAACATACACAGAAAAATAAAAATACCTAAACAATTACGGAAGTTTTGCGCGGGCGGCCTTGTTACTAGTTAACGATCTCTTCCAGACAACTTGTAAGGTAATGAATGATGCAGTACGCGTAGGGCATCCTCCCGGGAAATCCCGGTTTTGTAATTCCCGGGAAATCCCGGGAATTTCATAGTGCCTAAAGAACCGGTACCGAAGGTTATATCCCGGTTCTCCCGGTTCTTTCCATGAGTATCACAAATATCACAATTCACAGCTGAGCGACGACGCCGGCACAAGCGGGAACATCGTACTCCACTATCCGCTTTTTGGAAGGGGTGGAGGATGCATTTAAGCTCTAAAAGAGGGGTAATTACACAAAAGATCCCATAGGGTCGAAATGTATCCGTAAGGACGCCACAAATAAGATAAAATAAGATAAGATAAGATACGTTTTTTTTGAAGAAAACATGCATGATTTTGATGCATATTTACAAAAAATATATATTCATAATTTTTTTTTATATGTTTTATTTCTTAAATATCCATGTGTGGCGCTGAATTGAGGTAAAAATAAAGAACCGGGAGAACCGGGATTCCCGGTACTGTCCCTGCATAGAACCGGGAAATGGAATTCTTGGTACCGGGCCCGGTACTGCATGCCTTAAGTACGCGGTGCAAAACTTACGCCAAAAACAAGTGTCGTAATCTCCGTAGATAATACAGTTTTTACTAGTACGGGCAGTAAAGTGCATAATTCTTGAAGTACTTTTAGGTAACGTAATAAAAAATATCGGGCCGTCCGTTTAACCTGTACGAGGGAACAAACCCACATACATACAGTCCTTCAGGCCAAAAGAACTTACTCCTTTCTGGTTATTCGGGTAAAAAGGGAAAGAAGGGGTTTGATTCCCTTTACAATCGTACTATTAAGGTCCCTCTGTTTATATTTCTCATTAAAAACCCGAGGTCAACTAAGTTTGGTCCGTTGCCTTTATTTAATAACACTTTCATGCCCAGTTAGACCCCTTTTATGAAAGTACTTATAAATAAACGGGGCCTTTGTTTTTGATCTGTAGCCAGAAGCCTAATTACGTATTTGTTTGATATTCTTAGCGTTAACGGTTGTCCTTTAATTTAATTTCATTTGGGATTGTTTTAATGTATTCAGTACCGTGAGCAAGACATTGGGATCGTTTTAAATGGAGACCAAAAAGCGTGGGTATTATGTACCTATGTATAGTTCAAAGGTTAAAACATAATTTGAACCATCTAAAAAAGTAAGTAAGGGTTCCTTTTTTTAACGTTTTTATCGGAACCCTAAATGAACCCTAAGAATTAACTCTTTGACCATAAATAGGTCAGTCAAACTGTCGTCGGCTTTTGGTTTAAAATATTGTGGGGCGCCGACTTCAGTTTGACAGACCTATAAGATGTTAAAGGATTTATTTTTTACGTTTTAACCGAATTCAAAAAAAGAGGTTCTGTGTTTGACCCGTCTGTAACCTAGATGGTTTTATTTTTCAAATATGACACCTTTTTCGCATGTGTTTGTGTGAATCTTCGAAACTCCACGATTTTTAAGTAACAAAAGAAAAAAAGAAATTTATTCAGACATCTAACAAAAGGACAAAACAAGAAACAAAAAGAGACAATAAACATTGGCTGACCTAAAGCTAGATGTCATGAAATGATTCCAGCGCAGGTCTTCCGCAGGGCCCATTTTGGTGACCTCACGGCAGGCCACACACAAAAAAAAGCACATAAAGCCTAGAGCTATCCCTTTTGTTTTGTGGGCGTGGCAACAATTGTGGCCTCTTAAGAAGTCTCTGACAATTTGAACAATTACGTCACTTTGACATAGTTCCATAGTGGTATAAAATTCAAATCGGTTGACTGTATACCAAAAGCGATTGGACAAAAGTATTCCGGATCCCGTCATCGCAACATGTACAAATAAATGAAGCATTTTACTGAATCATTACATTCATAATGAATACTGACTCATATTTGTATTTCCAAACTCATTTCAATGATGTCGCCATGTTTCACTAATGCTTATTTCATAACGCGTATCATTTCGCAGAATTTTAGTTTCATTTCATAGGAAGTTATTTTCTGCTGAACCCGTGTTGATTTCAGGTTAACTTAAATATAGGTAATTCACGTAGGTAACTGCCGTACTCAGAGACGTCAATTAAATTATGCTTGATTAAACTAGCTGCTGTCAGTTTCTTTGCTATAGCAATAGAATAAGACAACACGTCTCCAAACAAGCATTAAATTTAATTGACGTCACTGAGTGCGGCAGTTAGACTTGTAACCGGGCGTTTTCCAAAAAAAGCGCACGTAGTTAAGGACTTCAATTAACAAACGGTAACTTTTTCCATTACGTCACAATAATTAACTATATTTCTCATTAAAAAAATAGTCCCATCTTAGACAAAACTCCTGTAGCAAATACAACCATTTTACTAACGAGTGAGGATTGCAACTGCTTCGGTTATTGATACGGCCTACTGGCGTATGATGGCAGTACATAAACATTTAACTAATTATCGTGACGTAATGGAAAAAGTTACCGTTTGTTAATGAAAGTCCTTAACTACGTCGTGCGCTTTTTTTGGAAAACGCCCAACCATCACAGGGTAACCTGAAATCAACACGGGTTCAGCAGAAAATAGCTTTCTATGAAACGAAAATTCTCCGAAGTGAAATGAAATGAAAAACCTCTAAACAAGGGGAATTTAAAAGTTCCCCAGGGAATAACGATAACTAAAATCTCCTGCAACTTGGACTGGTCGTGTAACTAATTCTACGCGGACGAAGACGCGGGCAGAAGCTATTTATTTAAGGTAAGGTGGGGCAAGAGCGTCTACGGGGCAAGAGCGTCAAACCAACAATATCTCCAAAAAAAATACGTTTGTCACACTTACCCCTATGACTTACTTGCCACAAAGGTGGGGCAAGAGCGTTTACAGGGCAAGAGCATCAAACCAACGATATCTCCAAACAATATAATGGTTGGTCACACTTACCCCGCTGACGCACTTGCCCCACCTGACCTTACTACAAATGAGACGTCGATGCGAAACTTGGTGTTTGAGTTCAACTCTCACTTGACTGGTTTTTTAACTCACTATTAAAAAATTTACTTGAATAAAAATGTTGTAATTCCTCATAAAGCTTCAGACGTGAAATATCAGTATTTTCATTCCCCTTCCTCTTTGGTTGTGTGAAAAAGACGGCAACTTTTACCTGTCATGGCGATGGATGACCGGTACATTTTGTATTCCACTCACCGTCGCGTTTTGTCTTCTTGAAAACTGAAATGAAATGAAATTAATTTTTAAAACCCTTGAATTACTTCAGGATAATATTCACTTTAATTAAATAAATAAAACCTTTTAAGCGGCCCAACCAATTTTCATGAAACCTAGCTAAAAGTCATCCCGATTAAGCTAGCTCTCTTAAAAAAAAGCTCGTCCGAATTGTTCCATCAGTTTGTGAGCTATGATGCCATACACATATGTACACACGGATACACAGATACACGGTAAACTTAGAACTCCCCCTTTTTCATCGGGCGTTAAAAAAGGGGGTGTTTATATGCTGCCATATTCTATTTGTATGTGTCACCATTTGGGTACGGAACCATAAAAATCATCGAAAATCATGCCTAAAATTAAAGTGTACACTCAACCAATTTGATTCATAGGCCTCTATAGAACTATGTCAAAATAACGTTATAATTAAATTCTTACGAAATCGTTATAATTTGAATCGTTAAGTCACTTTGAAAAAGTTCCATAGTGGCTTATAATTCAAATTGGTTGACAGTACCTAATAAAAGAAATGAGAAAGTAGTACTCACGTTTAAAAAGCACGTTCAAACATAAAGAACTTCCTTATTTTTTTTGCCCCATGTCATAAAATTAAGGAAAACATATTTTATGATGCTACCCTATGATTTACTGTGGCCCGATCTGTAGGTAACGGCGAATATAAACCCGTCACAGTTTTGGGACATGACATCTAATGCTTTGTTTACGGGGGTTGAGTACTTGAAGTTTAGTACTGTATACGTAGGTACTCGTCTAACTTTAGCAGACATCGTAAAAATCTGAAACATGCAGCCGAGTAGGGTTTTGTTTTAGGAAACTTTCACAACCGAGCTTAACTTTACCTATTCATACGTATAAACTGCTTGTTCGTTCGTGTTTTGAAGTAGCTCGGATGCTCTGCTAAAACAAGACAAACCAAATATTACATATTTCAGTGCTAAATTCAGTGCTAAGTTCTAGCAGAAGTCAAACTAATATTATTCATTACGAATATGGGCGTGTGTGTACATGAATTAAGTAATGTGTGTTGCATCTTCACTCTAAAACAACTAGATGGATTTGGAAGAATTGGAATGGAGATAGCTTTTACCTTTTATGTCGAAGAAACTGTTTTCGTGAGATGGTCAACAAATCGGAAGGTGATGCGAATTGCTAATTTTATGCGGACGAAGCCTCGGGCAGTGCGGCTAGCACAAGTTGCCCGCGACTTGGTTTTCGCTCGGATCTCCCTTTCTATCTAGTCAGTAACGATAGAGACGCACTGAGCGTCAAGCGAGGAAATACAACTTGTGCTACCCGTGCTGAGTTTCAAGTTCTAATGGTTAGTTCCAAGCTCGTGTAAACGAGGCACGTCCCATAAACAGAGTGTTCACCAGCAAGTTACTGGCTAGCATACTCGTTCTATCTTGTTGATCTACAATTTCGAATATTTGCTTTCACTCTAGAGCCTTTATAAAAAACTAATTTTGGGTAAGATGCCTATTGTAAGAGGATTGTAAACCGACGCTTAAATTTATATTCCATACCTACTAATTTAGCTCCGGGCCATAACGTTTCTCACCCTCTTAATCAACTCTGATTTTCACGATATTTGAATATGTCGTAGTTTTTATGAAGAACTAGGTCTCAACGTTTCCGGTTTTTCCGGAAACCTGGTTAATTTTTTCAACCAGCTCGTCAGAAACGCCATACTATTCAAATACTTAGAGCATTTTCATTTCGATTCCGCTCGAACAGTTCTGATCAAAGAGTAAAATAAAACTGTTCCTGTTCGAAATAACGGTAAATTCCAATAGCTAATTTGTTCGCACCGCCGTCGTTTTCTCGTCTTTCCTAACCTATTCTAAGCTCTTTAGTTACATTCCACTTGCTCAGCTTGAAGTCAAGCCAGCCTTATCATTTTAGTCGCCAAGCCATCCAACGGCAGGAAGAATCAAAAACCAAAAATACCAGGTTAATCCCAGCGACCATAACGCTCGCGAATCGATTCCGCTCCGAGCGAGCGTTTACGAAAAACACGGAAGAACCATAATTAACCGGTATTTTTCGAACCGTTCCCAAGCCCTGCAGGTATACTCGAAACTCGAATTCAAGACCAAAATCTGACAGTTCCCATCTTGATTATTTCGTTATTTTAACATTATTTCATATAAACATGAATGAGAACTCGTGTAACCAGTAATATTAGGGTAAGTTTTATTGATAAAAATACCTACACTTAAACCAAAATGCAGTAATCACAGCGAATGTGCGCCCGTTGAGGTTAGGATTTTGGTCTTGAATTCGAGTTTCGAGTATAACACGCACTGGTTAAATCCAAAATCTCGCCGCCAATAAGTATACGCGTGCTCTATTCCGTGCTAGCGCAGGCGCATCGTAAATCATTGGCGCGAAAATTGTTTATGCGTTATAAGGTCAAGCGGGGCTATTCCGACAGAGTTGTAAATGCGTCACTTAATTTATATGGGAATTCAACGATTTAAAACATTTTATGCTTCCTTTTAAAGACATTAAAGTATTTAAACTACTATAAAATGACGCAAAAATAGTTTTAAAACGTTGAATTCCCTTAAAAAAAAATAAGTGACGCTTTTACCCCTCGGTCGGAATAGCCCCGCTTGACCTTACGGTGCTTTATTGCTGGAGGTGAGATTTTAGCGCCACAAAATTGACAATTTGTAAACTTGGCATTATTTACTTGACAGTAATGGCAGACGAGTTAAAAACAATACGGTAACAAGTCAAATTAATTACGTACGAACAAAGATAATTATTGATAATAACACATTTTAAAGTCACAAATAAAATGGCACCATTTTATCGAATGACAAAGTCACCCCACACCCTGCAAAAACAGACCGGGTAGAGAGAACCGAGTACGTTAATTGCTCGAAATGGCTATAATTATAGGAACTCAGGAGCTCTCGGCAATTATCTTTGGAACCAGTTCGATTGTCCCTTTGAAGGTGGACACTGGAAAAACGACAGTGTTTTTCGATGTGTTTTTATCTTAACGAAAGAGTTGGATCAAAGTGTTCTGTTTCTGTTGTTGTTCATGACTGGCTTTCGTGCAGCGTTATTAAACATCCTATCTTTCTTTTTAGGGTCCCGCACCTCAAAAGGAAAAACGGAACCCTTATATCACTTTGTTGTCCGTCTGTCCGTCTGTCTGTGTGTCAAGACCCTTTATCTCGGGAACGCGTGAAGGTATCGAGTTGAAATTTAAACCATATACTCAAGTCTACAGTCCCTTGAAGCTGTGAAAAAATCAAACTTCCAAGTTAATGTAAAAAAAGATACGGCCGTTTATGCCGCTTAAAACGTATATTTCGACACTCTCAACTACAAATATAGGAAAAAATCTGAAAACCCAAATTTTAAATTAAATCGCAAAAAAAACAGGGTCTTTAGGCAAGGAACGGCGGCGGTGCAAATTTTGAATTGAGTTAACCGTGTCATGTGCGGAACCCTCGGTGGGCGAGTCGCCTTGTCCGGTTTTTTTATGTTTATAGTATAAAACAAAGTCGCTTTCCGCCATCTGTCCCTCTGTATGTACACTTAGATCTTTCAAACTACGCAACGAATTTTAATGCGGTTTTCATCAATGGATGGAGTGATTCAAGAGGAAGGTTTTTATGTATATATTCTGGTTTATGCACGGTTGATACAGAAAACTCACAGTAACCAACGCAAAGCGACGGTGGGTCGCTATTTATATTATAAATTAAATGAATTACGTCAAGTTATTATACTTGTCTATTTATAATCGGGTTATTTTTACATTTGAGCAATGTAAATCATTTAGAAAATATCATTTGGTGCAGTGGAATTAATGGTATGAAGAGCACCATGTTCTCATTTCAAGGGTGGTGATAAGATTATCTCGATTAACATATAGGTAGTTGAGCGACTATGACGAAGCACAATTAAATGGTTCATTTTACGGATAGTTGCTTGCGGCGAGCTTAAAATATCCTATAGTTTCTTATTAATACATAACAGCATAGGTATTATGATCAGTATGATCACTAACAAGTATATATTTTTTTTCATGTAGAACTACATTTAAAACACAAAAAATTACGTCTTCTTAAATGGTAATACCTAGGTGAGCCAAACTGTAGTCGGCGTCCAACAATTTTTAACAAAAAGCCGACTTCAGTTTGATTACCATTTAACAAGTTTTTATACAACATTTCATTTGATTTTTAACCCCCGACGCAAAAAAGAGGGGTGTTATAAGTTTGACGTGTAAGTGTGTGTGTGTGTGTGTGTCTGTCTGTGGCACCGTAGCTCTTAAACGGATGAACCGATTTGGATGCGGTTTTTTTTTATTTGAAAGCAGGTTTTCTAGCGGTGGTACTTAGACATTTTATATCGAAATCGGTTCAGCCGTTTTTGAAGTATTGAACTTTGAAATGTCAATGTCGGGGGTTTTCCAACTTTTTGTTGGTTAGGTTATATATGAAATAATTTATTTTTCTGTCAGCAACCATGGGGTCAACCATAAAGACCTCGACTCTCTTCCTCATCGTGGTGACGTTCACCACCGTGGCGGCCCAGACGTTCCAGTACTCCCGCGGCTGGACCAACGGGAAGAGGGCCCACAAGCGCGACGACGGTACCCTCGCCGGGAACCTGGAGAGGATCCTCAGCCCCTGCCAGATGAACAAGTTGAAGTATGTGCTGGAAGGACGGCCTTTGAGTGAGAGGGTAAGTTTTAGCGTGCCCTATTAGCCGTGACTGACTGAGCGAGCAGCCTCGGTGAGGCAGCCTCGCGAGGCAAATCCTCGATCAGTCAGGACGTGCCTCGCCCGAGGCAAACGCATATCCGGCCTCGGCCCGAGCCGAGTGTTTTCGGTATTTGTCCATTGACATCATCAGTAATGTTTTACCAAATCATCATTAGTTTGGCAAAGTATATCATTTTACAAAGTATCGCATTTCGCAAAGAGGTACTTCCCGCAGCATTATTTTTCATTTTTTTGCTGTCAAAAGTCTAACCTCCAGCCCGCTACGACTTGAGGATACTTAAGAGATGAGCATACTCTTTTCTTAAACGCTGGCAACGCATAGGCAGCGGTGATCACTTCACATCAGGTGAGCTCGTTTGCTCCCACTAGTATTAAAAAAACCTAACCTAACTTTTTTAATAAGCCCATGTAACTTTCTAATATGTAATATGCACAAATATGTTTTTGCGAAATGAAACTTTGTAAAATGATACATTTTTCAAACGTAATTTTTGTTAAATGAATGGACCCCGATATCATCACCATCATCTTCATCATCATCATCATCACCATATTTAAAATTAAGCATTGGCTTACTGCGACAGAGATTTAAAGTATCTCAATAATAAAGACTGCACTGCATACGATTCACAGTCTGTAGCTGTACGTGGACAGTCGAAGAGCTCAAAATTATCTACATCCCTTTTTATTGTGAAGAGCGTGGGTAGATAATTTTGAGCTCTTCGACTTTATACCTACTTCTGTTGCTGACTGTACACTGGCGCCCGAAGTCATCACTATTATAGTTTTTACTCAATACTAAAAGAATTGGGATTGTTCATATTTTTACAATTACTCTAATTCGGAAACCATTTCCAGGAATGGGGTTTTAAAGCCGTTCTGCATTATAATTTTTTTGAAATATTTATCTATTTCTGATATTTCGACAAAAGTATATTTAACCTTTGTTTGACTTTCGTTTTCGGCTTGAAGCCCTCCTAGGTTTAATCTTACGGGTTAGGTGAAAACCGCTTGAAATAGTATGTTTTAATACACTATTACAATCACTTTTTATAATTAGATATCATTTTAATTCTTGTAATTTATTAGAAAATGCCATCCCAAATTTAAAATAATCATGTCATCCATAAAATGTCTGCTAAATAAATAAAGATATTAAAACAAAAGTACCTATTGGGTCAAATACAAAATTAATGAAATAGTCTCTTAAAATTACCTATTCTTTCGAATTATAATGTAAAAACCATGAGTTATTTTTTTTGGTCTATCCCAATTCTCTTAAAATCGAAGGATATTAATTTGTCGATTAAGATAAAAATAATGAATTGCTTAATAACCTTTAACCTTCGTGTGTTAATTAACGGAAAAAGGTTGCCAAGTTTCACACTCGAAGGTCAATAGTTATTTCATATACCCTTTAAATTATATATTCATTTGTAAAACATATCCACATTCTACAATTTAAAAAAACTTTAGTTCACATAAAACTCCATAATGAAGATGCCACTGGACGTTCATAGTTTTCTCGATGCAGTCTTAAAGTTGTTCATCATGTATCTTCTCTCCAGTTACTGGTACCCTGTGACTTCTCCGAAGAAGACGAGCCCAAGCGATACAAGAACGAGCGCCAGGATCCGCCCGTCGACAGCTTCCTCTGAACGCCCTAACCATGCAATTTACTAGGAAAAAGCGCTCAGGGAGATATTCTTTCAAGTTTAGTAACTAGATACTGCTGAAATACATACGCTGTTCAAATCTTATTTGTTTTGATTTGCGTCGTTGTGTTTATGAGAAAGATGTTAGTACAATAGTAGAGTGTATTTTTATGTTTAAACTAGCGGCGAGATATATTTGTTCTATTAATTGTAGAAAATAACATTATTGTTTGTAAGTTATACCTACAAGTTAGGTGTAACACACTTTAGCCATCGTAACTTTCGAAATGTTTTGTTTATTTTCTAGTTTTGGTCTGTTGACTCTTGTTTATGAAATAATACGTAAAAAAAAAAGTTATGTCTTTTATCTGTCAATCCGTTGTGACTTTCAGGCATCGATTTGTTATTATAATAAAAAATATGTAACAAAGTTGTAATGCCAAATTTTTATAAAATGAAAATAGTTTTAAATGAAGTTGCCGTATAATATTGCTAATTTTACTATATTGTCGTATTGTTGCAGACTTTTAAATTATGCTTTATAATGTATGTAACATGTAACTTAGTCAAGAAGTGTCAAATTTAACATAAAACTCAATACAACGTTATTATTAGCTGACTTTTCTCTAAGCTACTTGATACTAAGACATTGTATTATACGAACTTGGCTTCTACTCTACCGAGTCATTTTTATTACGTAGAAATTATATAAAAAAAAGTATTTAGCAAACGCATGTATGGCTGGACATGTGGATTGCTTTTTAAAAATACTTGTTTTTGTTGCATTTTTTTAGCTTAAGTCCTTACTCTTAAAGAAGAATTGAGATTTAAATATTATAAAACTAAAGGTAAACCGATATTTTTAAAATGTTGACAACAATATTCCACATTAAAAGATGTGTTGATACATTGTCTTTATTACTTTTACCCTAAATCATATAAACCTTTTACCTCCGTCCGTAGTGGCTCTACGAAAAGCTTACACCACTCACCACTGCTTTCATCTACGGCGTAGCATTGTCACTTCAATTAAGGAGCGTTCCGACTGAGAGCGTTCGCGTGAATATTCGAGTGGCGTGGACGTTGAGCCGAGCGTTACAAAGCACACACCACTCGATGTTCGCGCCGAATGCTCATTACACACGAATGCTCTCAGTGGGAACGCTCCTTTTTGAGTATTTTCTTTGTCTTACTCGGTAAAGCCACACTGCTCGTGACATGTTACCGTATCGTTTTTAACTCTGCCGCCATTACTGTTAATATGAGATGTCATAACGTAAACAATACGATAACCTGGCAAAAGTAATATTGTTTTCCAAGTAGAATAGAGCCACTGGTTCATAGTTGACTCAAGAGCAATGTTAAATAAATAACAACATCAATGTACAGATGTAATGAATTCATTGTCGGGATAAGTAGTTGTTTCAGCGAACGATTTCATAGCGAACGAGTCTCGACCAAAGCCTTAAGAGACTCTCGCTAGATGGCTACTCCTCGACGCGGCGCGGATTGTGAGGAGGTTCCTCTCTCTGCAGCCCGGTAGGTAGCTTAAGTTCTGCCCTGTTGCCAGCGGCACCTCTACGTTAGGTTTTTTTTAATAGGTATGTTTTTTTTGTATTAGTATTGTAATTTTACTTTTACATTTGAAAAGGTATTATTTGGAAAAAACTAACTCTGTTATTTATAAACGCGCATAAGCTAAAGTGTGTATGAAATAGACTCTGTTCTTATCTTCCATTATGACATTTGAATTTGACAGAAATAGATAAAGAATACTTTAACAAAAACAGTTTTATGGTGCGTTTATGAATAAGGGGGTAATAATCAGAAAATAAATAAATATATGCATAATAATAAATAAATAAATATTAGGGGACAGTCTCAAACAAATTCACCAAGTCCAAAAGTAAGAAATAATGATAAACATACATAATAGAGAAACAAGGTGCTAAACAGATTGCGGAAAAGCTAAATTATTAATGACGACACCGGTTGATCCAAATGATACTCCTGCGGCCCGTTTCACGAAGCTACAAGTTACAAATTACAAATGGAAGTCTCTTTCTAGCAAAAGGAGTTAAAAAGAGATTTACAAGCGGAATAATTTGTAACTTGTAGCATCGTGAAACGGGCCTCTGGTAAGCAATATTTTCACGCCACTCGAGATAGTGGAGATCATGTCGAGTTATAACAAATTGAACAGAGAAACAAGCACATTTTTTGCATTAACACATCGGTGGCAGTTACCTACCTATAATAATGTACTTTGTAGGTGTGCCATGCTAAAAGTGTAGCGCAGAGATCAGAACAATCTGCGAAAGGTAACCTTAAAAAAAGGTTTGTAATGGGTCACAAATAAAATTTGATTTACTGTCATTAGGTTCAAATGGAAAATCGTCCACTTGAAATTATACGTCAGTTCAGAAAAATGACCATTTGAAATACAACAAAAAGGAAAATTGTCCATCTTGAAAAACGTCTAAAATGGAATCATGTCCCATGGTAAAATTGTCCATTATGACATTGGACGAAAAAAATATGTCTATTTGTATTTACGTACACTCAGAAATATGACCAATTGTAAATACGTCCTACCTGAAATTTGTACAATTTATATTATATTATATGGTCTTAATTCATATTACACTACATTCACTTGTGCGTATTTCATTTTGGTCACAATTTATAATGGACAAAATTCCATTGGGACTTAATTAATTTAGAACGAAAATAAATTTGGTTGTAAATACTTTTGAGCACAATTACATTTGGACTAAATTCACTTTGGACACTATTACTTTTGACCCATTTTCAGAATGGTTATTTCACGTGGTCGATTTTCCATTTGTACCTAATGACAGTAAATCATAAAATTTATCTAAAATTATTTTTATAAATTGCTTACAACGCCATCTACTGAGTTTAATATGCACTGTTACAAAACGTAATTTAGCAAAATACTCAACCCTTGGATGTGTTTTTATTTTATTTTAGTTCGGCTACTCGAAGGTAGAGGCCGTTGTTGTCAAAAAATGTTTAGTTCATTCTTTTGTAAATAGATGGCACTCACCATCTGGTTAATGCGAATGCCTTGAACGAGAATGGCCTTTTTTTTAGCTCACTATGCGAATTTTACAAGCAATCGTATTTTGACGTTGTATGGCTGCTACTCAAGGTACCATTTAAATAAAATAAATAACCCAGATGGATGTGTTTTAATTTGTTTTTAGTTTAGCTACTCGACGGTAGATGGCGTTTTTATCAAAACAATGCGTAGAGCGTCAAAATAGACGACAGCAACTCCAAGAGTTCCAAGTCTGACTGAAGGGCCTCGTTTGAAAACGATAAAACCATATTGCTTTTGACGTATTATAGTATTGTTGAGGCTTAAAAGATGGCCGATTTTGACAAGCGAGGTGTGTCGACCCAGGGCATTGAAAAGGATTTAGAATGGTGGGTTTTTGACACCTGTGCTTGACTCACATTGAAAACAATATCAAAAATGTAATCGGGTTTATTTCGTAGACTTCATTAGGTACTAACCTACCGAAAAAGACTAATAAAAATTAAGTCGTTTTATCAATGTGCGGGTGGCACTGCTCGGAATACCCTTTACTACGCTTCGCGCTTACTACTTACCTACCTACTTGGCTGGGGCGGCTTCTACCTATCGTCGACGCCAAGGATCCTGCCAATGCCTCCGTCGGTTGCCGAAGGCCTCTTCTACCGCTGCTCAAAGCCACTAAACTGCGAAGGAAGTCGTCTTACACCTCACGAAACCAGACCAAACTCTAGGAACCTACCTACCCTCTTCTGTTCAAGCTGCTGGAAATCCCACTAATATTATTAATGCTAATGTTTGTGTGTTTTTTTGTAACTCCGTCACACTGCAACGGCTGGACGGATTGGGATGAAATTTGAAATGGAGGTGGCTAATACCCTAGATTAACACATACGCATACTTTTCCTCCCAGAAAATTTAAAAGTTTCCGAGGGAACAACGATAATCGAAATCTATGCGGACAAAGTCGCGGGCAGAAGCCAGTCTTAAATAAATTCTTGAAACTTCTTAGAGTTTTACTTGCCACCGGGTAGGGTGTAACATTGTTAAAATTAACATGAATTATTAACTCGGAAACTTTTTTTTAAATTGCTTTCAACTACATCTACGCCTACGGTTAGCTTATTTCATGTTAATAGTAATTATAATAACTCTCTAACATTTGCATTAGGTATTTTAAAACCACTTATCAAATTTAAAAAGCTCTAAGTAAAATCAAATACTCTTTTAATTTAGTGTTAATAAAAAAAGTTTCAAGAGTCATTTCAATCAAACGTACCAAAACCAAGCCCGTACAACGCTGAGCGAAATTACGACAGTCTTAAACGAGCATCGCAAACGACCGGAGTCTCAACATCGTTTAGTATAACTTTACTCGCCGCTGTTCGTATCAAATTAACTTGGTAGGGATGGGAAAGTGTCGAGGAAAGGTATCGATATTTATGTAAATTCTTGGTCGATATTTATTTTGCTGTTGTGCATGTGTTGCATTGAAAGATGACTTTAACATTACATCTATTTAAATGTGCTAGTAGTCGTTAGCCACCATCTTATCGTTTAACCTTGTTCGGTGGTAGACAAGCAGTAGTGTTCGCATTGTTGCGTTCCGGGGTGGGGACAAGACAACAAATTAAATTAGTAGCATACTTGCTACTAATTTAATTTGTTCCGTAATATTCCGTATTAATCCTAAGGGTTGGCAACGCATTTGCGGTCTTGGAATTGTAGTCTTTAGATTGTATTCTTGAGAATGGAAATGTGTATGGGTTTACCACGAGTTGGCCATAAAAAAAACTGTCAATGTACCTAGGTAATTTTAGGTTCATCCCTGTTCTGTAACTTCAAACACCATACTCTCAAGCATGGCCTATAAAAAGAGCCAATTAAAACAATACCATAAAACGTCACCATTTACTCGCGATAACAATCGTGCACTTAATAGTTTTTTTTTTAATTTTATCATAAAGCAGCATATATTTATGTGCACAAATAAACCTAAAATTAAGTTAAATGTAGGTAGGTAATCAACAACATCAAAATTTAGAGGTTGATGAGCGCATTTGGAAAAATTTATAAAAAAGAAAAAGTTAAATTGTAATTTTATAAAAAAAATTACCTGTTCGATTTTCCTATATATATTATTCCTATAAATCGTGACCATAAAATATTATAATCGTAACCTTGAAGACCACCTCTTCCTGCTAGAAGCACAAAAGAATAAAACAATATCCGTCTGTTTCATCTCGGACCTCATCGTTATTTTGCTGAAACAAACACATGCCTTCACTAAACACAAATAACATGCATTCAATTTCTATTTATAAAAAATCATTATCGATATTGATTAGAAACCTCTCCCAACTCTTTGCTACAGAAAGAATGAGATGCCCTAAACTTCTCGAAATCCGTTTCCCGCCATCGCACAATCTGTTCGATGCAGCCGACCAATCAGGGGGCCGGAGGGCGGCCCGGCCGACGAGCGCGCCCCCCGATTGGCCAAAACGTTTAACGGGGTTGCCCATAATAAAAAAAAACATCAGCGCGTAAACCTTTGAATTGAGTGCCATTTTTTGTTCGTGTTAAATTGATGAAAAAAAAGACCGGGAAAAATTGGTACCGAGATGAAATAAAAAATGATTTATTACACCCGTCGCTTAACTTTTTAACTTATTGGACGTTAATGACTTTTGATTTCGCACGGCGTTTTTAAATTCGAGTTTTTATTTTTATAAATGCGCCGTCAGTTTTCAGCGTGGTAATTTTCGTAATAAGACAATTACGTGATTGACTTTTATTGTTTTCGCGAATAAAAATATGGCGCGGAAAGGCGGATGCAATTAAATTTATGTTTCGTTTTTCTGCCATCACTGTCTCAGTCACCTGTGTTTTGTTTACACTTCTTACCAACCATTATAGATAGGTAGTCGCAATCTTTATTAGAGAACACTTTGTAGTACTTAAGTGATTAAATAGCAATCTGTAGTAGGGTTGTTAATTCTAAAAAAAATTGTTCAGTGCAAGAGGTCTTAAAATGTCTTTCATGTTCAGATAAAGTCGCTTACACTAGCATAAGAGTGTATTGGACGAGTGACAGAGAAGTACCAACACGACGATTGTTTTATGTATTGCACTCACTTATTATGTTCGTATTTTATCAATGGTGTGATTTAGTTAACAAAATGGTTCAATGGTCAATTAAAATTAGAACTGTCCTTTTCTTTTATATGACAGAGAAAATAATAAATAATAAATAAATAAATATCAAGGGACGATCTCACACAAATTGACCTAGTCCCAAACTAAGCTCTAGGCTTGAACTATGGGTACTAGACAACGATATAAATACTTATATAGAGAAATAAATACTTAAATACATAGAAAACATCCAAGACTCAGAAACAAATACTCGTGCTCATCACACAAATATCTGCTCTTACCGGGATTTGAACCCAGGACCGCTAGCTTCGTAGGCAGGGTCACTACCAACTAGGCTAGCGCGTCGTCAAATGCAAATGAAATCTATAAACCGTCAGATATTTTTATTTGGGTGCCATCGAAAACCTTAATGACGGAACCTCTGGCATATTCCGTGGCACCAAGATCATTAGGAACCAACCATTATAGTAAGTTTTTAATCGTGTTATTGTCTATTGATTCTGCTTTTTTTATACAGACGACTACAAAAAGATGAATCCACTTTTAGACCTTAATGCAATACAATAAAGTGAAAAAGTAGATACATCTCTCTGTACTCGACTGTATAATATACAATAAATATGGTTAATAAATCTGTTTATTCTTCTTTTTTTCCAAGTAAGTCCAGAACCATCATGTGGCACTACAAAACGAACAGCTGAGACTCTGTTTACATACATACATACATTACCGTCACGCCTTCATTCCCAGAGTGGGGTAGGCAGAGCTATTAATTACCAACAACACTAAAAACTCGTTAATTCTGTAACCACATTTTGCACAAACAGGCTAAGATGTTTACCAGTGTACACTGTTTAATTAAAGGCAATTGAGAAGTGGAAATCTGTAAAAGAAGAAGCACAATAGATGTCGCTAATGGGTTCTACGAGTGGGGCTCTAACATCGACGTAGAGTAGCCTGCTTTTCTGTCTTTTATAGGTTGCACTTTGAAGAGTGTGCGCAGGAAATGTATAACCTAATTCTACCATCACTATTCTATCTTCGGACGTCCAGGCAGGGGGACCGCTTCACCCTTATGCTGAAGAAGTACGATTTGTTCACACAAAGCATTTCGCTGCTTCTTTTGTATTGTGAACTGCTAGAGTGGAATTCGCTTCCTTCATCTGTATTTCCTGGGGGATATAATTTGGATGTCTTCAAATCAAGATTGAATAGGCTTTGATTGAACAAGCGAGATTCATTCTAGACTTCATCATCATTTACAATCGTGAGATAGAGGTCAATCGCTGGTCAGTACAGTTTTTTTTTTTAAAATAACATGTATAAACGTCAGATTCGGTTCCAGTCTAAGTCTAAATTTAAATATCTGTAGGTCAGTAAGTCTACAGATATTTAAATGTAGAGAATACTGATCCGAATGGGGCCCAATGTCTATCTTAGCCTGGGTGTTAAATGGGTTTGTTAATTTTAATTATATTATATTATAGATTATAGATACCTATCAAAAGATTTTCCACAAATCTTTTCCTCGTTCTTGAGGCTGCAGAAGTCAACATCCGATTTCTACAAATGCAGCAGGGTGATCGTTATTTTATTTTTACAAAATTTGATTTATCTTTAATGATAGTTTGTTTTATTTTTTGTATAGAATATTGATTGTTTGTCAGTCATGTCCAGTGCAAACCAATTCGTTATTGTTAGGCTGAAAATTGGATCCATTAAAAAATGCTATCCATAGGCTGATCTTATTACGACGGAGTCGAAAAATGGCAACAGAATCTCGACTGTAATAGCCTCAATTACTTACTACAAACACGAAGATTTTTTTGATTGGTTATTTGCATATCTACCTGGTAGAATATAAAGTTCAATTACCTTTATTCCTAATATATATATATATAAGAGGAATAAAGTCCAAGTTATATATATATATATATATATATATATATATATATAACTTGGACTTTATTCCTCTTACAAAATTGTCTAATTAAACTGCCTTGATTTTATGCATCCTGCAGGCCTAGTATACCTATAGTTGCGCTTACCGCGTGACAAAATGTGGATAAAGCATCCGTCACTCTCGTTCTTATATACGTGTCAGAAAGTGACGGATGTTTTATCCACATTTTGTCACGCGATAAACGCAGCCATAACAGGCCCCCTGTTGCACACCGGGCATTACAAGGATAGTACTGTACTGTACTGTACTGTACTTATCTTATCTTACAGATGGGCCCTTTCGGATACACTTCGACCCTTTAGGATCTTTTGTGCAATTACCCTCTTTACACACTCAGCTGTTCGAATGTGCAGGTTTCCTCACGATGTTTTTCCTTCACCGTAAGAGCATCGGGTAATGCACTTAAGTTAGAAAAACTCATTGGTACATGGTGACCGCGGGGGTTCGAACTCGGTACCTTACGATCACGAGTCGACCCCCTAAGCCACTAGGCCACCGACGCTCTTTACTGTAATGTACTGTACTAGTAGGATAGTACTGTATTACAAGGATAGTACTGTACAAGCATAGTACTGTACCTAGTACTGTACTGAACTTAGACCCTCTGAGTTTGAACTATACTATTCCGCTAGACTTAAAACAGTCTCAGTCAGTTAGATCGCTTAAGGGGAAGCTAAAAAAGTTGTGGTTGAATGCGTCAGCTAGTCTTTGCTGGCTTATTACCTCGCGTCATACTAATGTAATAAGTGATGTTTTACATATCAAGTAGTTTTCATAATTGGATGTTGATGTATTTATTAAATATAATAATATACTGTATTTTATATGTATACGTAATTATATTTGTATTTTATTTTTGTAGCTAAATATATAATGTTTACTAATTATAAGTATTGTTTATGCTTATTTAAGTTTACATTATTGGTTTATTTACTTTTTGTGCACTTGTTATTTTGCCTATCCTCGTACAGTTTCCTCAATCACAGTCAGGTTAACTGGAAGAGATCCCTTAAGGGGATAAGTTCGCCATTGTACACGTTACCTTGAGTTTATGTAATGCAAGTACCTACTTACTTGTTTTATGTGCAATAAAGAGTTTACATAGATACATACATACTATTGGTTGTGCAATGAAAAAAAATGATTTTTTTCTTCGACAAAAACCCCTTGTTTTTAATCCCCCGTGTTCTTCTCGTGGCCGGTTCGTATTGTTTATATCGCGGCTCCGCCCACGCCGCCACATTTTACTTTGGCTGATAAGCTCGCTCCAGAGCTAACTTGGCGACAGACGACTTGATTCAACCGTGAGGACGGCGGCGCACAGGGGCTATGGGAAAATAATTAATAAACATTTCAGGTAATCAGGGAATATAAAGAAACCGGACAAGGCGAGTCGGACTCGCCCACCGAGGGTTCCGCACATGACACGGTCAACTCAATTCAAAATTTGCACCGCCGCCGTTCCTTGCATAAAGGCCCTGTTTTTTTTGTGATTTAACTAAAAATGTACAGATTTCAGATTTTTTCTATACTTGTAGTAAAAGACGGTGCGGTGCGGTGTTGTCGGTAGTAAAAGACGGTGCTACTTGCCAAATTTCATAGTTCTAGGTCAATGGAAAATACCCTATACATTTTGATTCCCTCGAGAGTGTCGAAATACACGTCTTTTGTGACATAAACGGCCGTATCTTTTTTTTACGTAAATGTAGAATTTTGATTTTTTCACAGCTTCATTGTAGATTTGAGTATATGGTTTAAATTTGGTTTAAATTTCAACTTGATACGGGTTCCCGAGATAAAGGGTCTTGACAGACGGACAGACGGACAACAAAGTGATCTTATAAGGGTTCCGTTTTTTTCCTTTTGAGGTACGGAACCCTAAAAAGGCAATAGATAAAGAGGTGAAGGAAATGGCATCACTAATACTTACGTAAGAAGAAGGAGGTTTTAACACATTCACTGCCACCGACGCACATATGCGTTCACTGTCATACAAGTTCGTTCCTAGGCTACGCCCCCTGGCAGTGAATGCGTTAACGATAACCATTATTAATGAGCTTTTTCTTTCGAAACGATACAGTTTTTTGAATGATACCGATACCGATCTTAACGATATCGTTAATAATGGTACAAACAGGCAAAAGTGGCCCAAACTCTAAATTGTATGTATACTAGCTTCATTTCACACCATCATCATCCTACCCGAGCAACAGTGTTCGTGTTGATGTGTTCCAATGTAGAAATAAGGCAACCGGTGAAATGACTAGTATAAAGATATTAATTCTGTCTTCATGTATGGCAACGCATTTGCAATCCTAGGATTGCAGTCTTGACATTGCCTCTTTTCCACTCCACTCTTATCAGGTGGCTTGTGTATTCGTTTGCCTTATCTATGGCTTAAAAATAAAATATATAGAACATCAACCAATTCAGGAAAGCCCCCGTGCCTGTATTTGATCTTTATATCAGTAAATATGTTTTAGATCATTTTTATATTGTTTTTCTTTCTTATTTTCTCTTAGCTAAGCAAGAACAACAGAATAAAAGTAGGTAGTATAAAAATCTATAGGAAACAATACTTTTGTCGGTAACAAATATAGGCTCTGTACGCCGCTATCGTATAACACAACGCTCGTCCATCCTCGACCCGACGACTGCGATACGATATCGTGACGACTTTATTCCGACGATCCGATTTACTGGCGACAGGCGAATAAACTCGTGCGCCTGCGATTGTAATGTTTTGTTCGTAAAGCCGCGAAGAAAACGGTCATAACTCGATAAAGAACTTTGCTATTTTAAACTTAAATAAGTTCTATTGGGTTTTGACTTCGCTTGTAACATATTTTGACGTGTAGCCTTTAAAAAAGACCAGACCAGACTTGCCAGTTTTTATAAAAAGTCATGCCGTACCGTTTTTTGATCAGTTTCTGTCAAAAATGACATATTTGGGGCAAGCTTTTGTTGCCGACTGTACTTTTTTCGCAGAATCATTATCTGCTTATCAAGATCAAACAAATTATTCCCAACACGGTGGGACTACGTTAAGAATAGCGGAGATCCTGTCACCACCTTCTGACTCCATCATCAGATCAGCTCCATGTCATATTATTTAATATTGCATTACTGTCATCGCATTTACACATGTAAGTATGCGAATTTTCGGCTTCATCGGAAACCGTGCAAAATACGTGCTCTTTATTTTTTCATGTTTTCAAACATTATAATCTACCCAGTAGGTACAATCAGCCCAATGGAACCCTGACCCACCATAGAACGGTGTCACAGTGACATTATAAAACAATTTGTTTGACACTTCTTATGACTTGAATCATAACGTCTCTGTGACACAGTTCTATGGTGGGTCAAGGTTCCAATGGTCTGATAGTACCTAATTAACTAGCAATTTGATTGAACAAAACTCTACAGAAGTTACAGGGTTTAGTCAATTTTCAGTACTTTGGAGGACGATTTCCCCCAATAGCTTGAGATTGGCCAGATGAAAAAAATACGTGTCTACAATTTTAGACTACTCTCTAATATATATCAAAATAAATCAAATCAGACGGAACCGGACAGTGTTGGGTACCTTTCCTTGTGAGTTGACAGCTGTCATCAGTGTCAACTTGGGCCTTTCATAATGACGAAACTATAATATGGTTCACAACGCACTTGCAAACTTGGAATTACAAATGTCCTTCAGTTTCAAAGTTCACTTATATCTTCATGCCATGCCAAAGATAAACCTTTTAATCGTTCTATAGTCGTTGCTCCCCACATTACAAAACCTGAGCTAAGGAGGGATGGGTTTGGAGCCCCCTTTCTACTTAATTAATCCTGGATGCGCCGCAGAATCCCAATTAAATACAACAGACGAAAGCACAAAATTACTAATATTTTATCGAATTTCACTTCATCGATTGTATAATTTCATCGAATTTCATTTCATCGAACACTATTTTCCAAACCATCATGTTTTCAGCATAATTATCTTAAAAATTACCTATTACGTAGGATTTTTTTAGAGACTTAAAAGTCCTTGCTTTTGTTAGCAGGATATTGAAAATTACATTTGAAAGGGGCAGAGATGAAAATCCCTTCCGGAGACCTGGGAATGGAGGGCCCAGGTACTGCCGGGCTCGCACTGGCTAAAAACACCAATGCCCCTATTACGTAGGTTAGATTAGGTTAGCCTTGTGAATACCAAAAAAACTCATACGGCGAGAAATACCTTTCGATGAAATTAAAATTCTGTCTAAAATATGCCCTTTCAACAAAATTTAATATAGGCTCATAAAATGAATATTCCTGTTCGTCGAGGTGGGCGGGTAGAGCCAGCGCCAAGTCCTAACATGCGTGTAGAACATCCAGCCGTCTCATTAATACCGCCTTATCGCGCTTTCATTTAAATGCCTTCGTCGTGTAAACTATAGTCGGGGTATCTTGGCACGAAAGTACTGGCAAAGAATAAATATTATAAGTTACTCTTAATTTTTGATAAATAGTTGTCATCACTAATGATTTAGTGCAAGGTGAAAATTTGATAGCAAAATTTAGGGAGAGTTATTTTTCTTTATAAGTACCTACCACATTCGCCAAATCCTTACTCAAATAACTAATTTGAGGTTATTACACACTCGAATAAAAAAAAGTTGTCTTTCCTGTGGTCAATAGTTAAAGGCTTGTGTGCATGCATACACGTTACGTCGTTATCTGATGGGACTAAATTAGACCTGACGCCTTTTATGTTGATCTGGGTTCTTCGGGTATGTCCACAGGAAGGACGCTAACCTAAATCTATGTATGACCATAAATGCAACGCACAATTTTTCAGTTTATTATTTCTAATCATTAAGTACAGAACATCAATATTCAAAGTAACTCTTTAACTGCTTCACCGTCAACATTTCATGCGATGACAGTGCACCCTGAGTTTAAGCCAATCAGCAAGCTCGATTTAAGTTCACATACTTAGTTGCTTACGTGTCTAGCTGAACTAGACCAAATGGATTCTTAACAATTGAAGAACTATTTTTAAATGGATTACTATGATTTAGAAGAACGCAAGGTAAACTTTAAATGAACTCAAAAAAAAAAAGAGCGAAGTCTTTCTAGCGGTAAAGCGGGTAAACTGAGAATGCACGCGCCTAAATGTGGCTTTTAAATTCAGACGGGACAACTTCAACTTGCCAGTTAATATTTAGTGCGTCGATTTCAAGAACGAGATGTTTAAGAGAATCACCTGTACTTTCCGCCACACAGCCCGCGTCGCAGTAATAAAGTTTGAACACAACATAATATTAAATAGCTTTTAACATTCCTCGCTATCGCCGTCGCCGAGACATTTATATTTAGCCCAATACGTGTCCAGTGTTTACCTTTCGGTTCTTTATCGGGTTTTTTCACCGTACGGGTGTTTGGGATCCGCAGGAACTTGGCGTTTTTTTTAATTTTATGAAACAGAAAAACGTTCACGACATTAAAATGCGCCGCTTATGGATTAACTAGAGGACGCCCGCAACTTGGTATGCGTATGATTAGTTTCCCGCTACTCCCCCTACTTTAACTCTTTATAGGGTTCCATTCATCTGGCATAACTTTTTTTGGCATAATCATCATTTAGCATAAGTATAGATTTTTTTCTGAAACCGTATACTTTTCAGGATTATTTAAATATCATTGCATATAACCCATTAGGTTAGGTTAGGTTTATTTTATAACAATCCTGAAAGGTAAACGGTTTCAGAAAAAAAGACTATGCCAAATGATTAATATGCAAAAAAAAGTTATGCCAGATGAATGCTACCCTTCTTTATGGAATAAATTTCCAAACATCCCTTCTTTGTGCACCCCTAGGATATCCAAGGAATATTTCTTCCAAATTTCAAGTCTCTAAGTCCAACGGTCTCGGCTGTGCGTGGACATGCCAGTCCAGTCACGCAGTCAGTTTCTTCACTTACCTATATCAGAGGGCCCTGCCAAGATGCATTGAGCTAACTAACGTTTCTATTCGTTTCATTTATAAACCAATCGCGTCGCTGATAGATCACGTGACTTTTCGTATCACGTCATGTACCAGTGACGCGATTGGTTTAAAAACGAATCGAATAGAAACGCTAGTTAGCGCAATGCATCTTGGCAGGGCCTTCAGAGATCAAACCCGAAACCGTTAGCTTTGAAAGTAGGCTCTCTACTAACTAGGCTAGCGTCGTCAATTGTAGTATGTACATATTAGATCTCAAGCTTTGTGTTGGCAGTGCTACTATGAATCATGAATCGCATTTATTCCAATCCAAACAACACTTTGGTTGGAATTATGGTGTTACTCAGGAGAGAGTACTAGGTCCTATGTTGTTTCTTTTATATGTTGATTTTCTTTGTGTATCCAACATTTATATGCTCTTTAATTTGAGCGTGATCAAACAAACTATACTAACAAACTTTTGCAACTTTCGGCATGTCTAAGTGACAAAAGACCGTTTTGGCATATAAAACTTGGGCAAGAAAGAGGAAAAAAGGGTTGATTAGCAACAAGTTACGGTTCTTAGTTAGGTACTGTTTAGAATTTAGGAAGTCATAAAAATCAAACCAAAACCAGCTAGTTTTAGTTGGCAAAAGTTTATAATATCAACCAAAGTTAATAGTAACAATAAAACCAACGAGTTCTTTTGTCATTCAACATCTTACTTAATATCACGTCTTGTTAGGCTCGTGTGCTTTACTGTATGTATTTAAATTAAACCATTCCATTAATTTTCATTTGTTCTTTTTTGAATGTGACTACATGTTTTCTATGCATACTTTATTGTTCCTTTTTGTGTCATGTAACAAATAAAGGTTTTTCTTTCTTTAAATTCGTGTTAATCTCGTTCAATCTTACTAACGTAAACCATAACCGTCCAGTAAACATTCCATACCCAAGTCGGGCACGGAACCCAAACGGCCAATCGTCGCTAGCAATTTAATCTCGAGTGATTTGTGTGCGCTCGCGCACGATCGAAAGTCCTAAAACCTTTTAAGTCCCAGAGCCTGATAACGGCGGTATAAAGCGATAATTAATCGACGATATTAAACGAATGTTAACGTGTGGTTGACGTCCAAGATTTACTTTTAGAGGTTGTAATTAAAGGTACAAACCCTGTTTAGAAGTACATACGAGGCTGTTAATAAGGTTTGTTAATAACATCTAAATTTATGAGCTACTATCAACCCGCCCTCGCTTCACTTCAGTTTATGTATGTTTTCGGTTTAGGTATTTTCCCATCATCGGCGATGGTATTTTCCCTTCACCATGGCATTATGTTAAGGGGTGCCCTGTATGACCCAGATTAACTTCTGATCGTTTTGTGTTGGGTTTATTTATTTAATTATTCAAACTTTATTGCACAATGAAGAAAAGTACAAATGGCGGACTGAATGCCTTGCTCTACCAGTCAACCAAGTGGTCAAATGAAAACAAGTCATAGGTGCTTGTGGTGCTTACTTTAAAGAAACCAGCTAAACATAAATGATGGAAAAACGAATGATTAATGATGGGTTTGTTAACTTATATAATTATTATCATCATCATCATCATCATCATCATCATCATCATCATCATCATCATCATCATCATCATCATCATCATCATCATCATCTTAGTCAAAAACACGTGAACGTGCTGCCACTGCTGAACATATCTATGCCTTCCCCAAATGTCAATGCAAACCCATGAAGCTTTAAGTTATTTATTATTATTATTATACTTTATTAATGGCCTTCACTCCTTGTATTAACAAGGTGTATTTCGCCAATGTCGAGCTTGACAAACATAAAACTTATTAGAGAAATAAGTCTATAGCGGCCTGCACACGTAAAGTTCGGACCGCGGGAAACGCCATGCGCCGTTCCAATCTTCGTTCCGAACCATACGTGTAAATGCAACTGTTATAGTAAAATAGTAAAAAAAATACGGTTCGGAACGAAGATTAGAAGGAAGCGTGGCATTTCCCGCGGTCCGAACTTTACGTGTAAAGGCCGCTAGGATATCACACGCGAGGACAATGGTTCGGCTAGAGTATTTACTCTGGTGGACTCAAGAGAAGCACATGGGGCTCCAAGCGCTTCTGTCAAGTACCAAGATTAAAGTTCTTCTTCTTCTTCTTTTTTTAATAATGGCGGTATTTTGCAGTGATTTCGCCAGTGACAAGTGAGTAAAGTAAATCAGGAAATATAATATAATCATAAGTCCAAAGCCGGACAGTTTCCAATCGGCCATCTTCCCTTCCCAAAGGTTAGGTACCTGAAGACTCCAAGATTAAAGTTGGGTATCACCACGGAATAGAAAAAACAGTGGAAGTGGCATGAGCTTCGCTTAGCATCAGACCTGTTGTCGCCAATACTCTATCATAAAAACAACACGCCACCATGGAAAATGTTTTTGGTGCGGCTATCGTTTTAACATTCCAAAATAGCACAATAAGGCATGCTTCTAGATTTATTTCCTATTTTAGTAATATCGAAATAAGCGATCGCGGCAAAAGTATGGTAGGTTGCGCGGAACTCCGCATAACCATGCCACACGTTACAAGCCCACTTGACACTTCTACTGTTTTTTCTGTTCTGTGGGTATCACAATCTTTTTGCTGCCACATACGACCGAAGTCTATGTCATGTACTTTTAAAATAACTCGTCGGAGACCGGTTCCACAGACGATAACCACAAGTCTATAACATTATTATTAGATTCTATATTGGACGCAAGATTGCTTTGAAAATACGTTCGATATGACACACGTAAATACAACTGTGTGATATAATTTTTATGAGATCTTCCATTTTGTTGTAGCGTGACTAGCCTGGCTTGATACTTGGCTTTTTTTTACTAGTTTTATAAATAACGTCTTATTCTTGCCTGTATTTTACGTGACAAATTGTAGTTTAACTGGTTTAATATTTAAAACTTGGTATTATTATTTTAGACGTGGTGTAAAATAGGACATTTGGACATTAATGGAAAACTTATTGTGGTTTATACATTTAAAATCGAACTATTCAGGTATACCGTAAAATGTGAGCATAGTTACCCATGGGGGAGCAAAGTAGGCACATTTTACGTTACTTTAAATATGATTTATATAGTTTTTGAAAGCAGAACATGCATATAATGTAAGAATTGGGGACAACTAAAATCAGAGGTAGATAACTATCCAATGTTGCCATTAGCACCATTTGTTCTAGTCATTTGATAGAATCCTAACGTCCAATATTTTGTTATTAAAATTACCTGCCCAAAACTTCGTCATCAAAAATCTAGTAGGTACTACCAAATTTTCAGTTTTTATTTGCTCAAGCAAATCATTCTCAAGTATCAAATCCTCTTACTCCCGAGCTCCTTGCAAGAGTATCAGGAACGTGACCAGCTTGCGCGAACGTGTGCACACCCTACTAAACCCCCTTGTTATTGTTATGTAATCTGAAGGGGACATTTACGATGTTGCGGTGACCATACTTTGTGGACGGATATGTGTAAAGGTGTGGATAGACTGGGAGTTTTTGATTGATTGTTCATTTTGAGTTAAGGTTAAAAAAAGTACTTTTGTTTGATTTTAAAACATATATAGAGGTATCTTCGTGCTTAGTAATAGTGTAAGGCTTTTTTGGCAAAGAAAAAAAAATGAAAAAAATCCTAGGCCTCTCCTTGGGTTCAAACTTAACAGGAGAAATTTCAAAGTGGTGGGGAATTTATAATTTTAGCAAGAGACTCTTAAAATTAAGAAATAGCCACTTTCACTTTACTCCGCCAGAGTTTTTAATTTCAGGCTAAACATGTCAGAATTGGTCCTCGTACTTGGTCAAAGTAAGTATTTAATTCTGGGTCTATCCTCCCTCTTTCTTTTGACTTTACCTCCAGTATTAAATGCCCTTAAATAATTTTAAGGTCACCTTGATACTGTTTTATAATTTATTGTGTATTTTACATACATTATACAATACAATACAATACAAAACACTTTATTGTACACCAAACAAAAACACTACAGAGAAACAGTACAATTAAATTAATTATTATATACATGAGCTACATCGTATACATTACCAGCAGCGACCATGACGCCAATTTTGGCAAAACAGGACCACGCTGTCACCTCAGTTTTAGTTTAAATTATATTGTTACATAAGTATAATGGTCTATTTATCAATCATAATAATCATAATATTAATCATATTTATTATTTTTTGTTTTTAAATCATATTGTAATTATGGGCCTTGTTGCTCAAAATAAACATTTCTTATTCTTATTCTTCAAACTTTTAACATATTTTGTTTGACAAAAGCACACTACAACACAACAGAAATGGTAAAAGAAACTATAAGATTAAAGCAGAATAAGAATAAATCTTCATCATTCTTATTCTTGTTATATCTCTCCAGTGTATCCTCTCCCTTACATCAGACATCCACGCTTGATATTCGCATGATGTTCCGAATGAAACATTGATAGAGAACTGTTGCAGTGATTTCGATTGGTTCCGTACGTGGGTTCCGTGCATTTTACGGAACCCGATTTTATAAGAATCTATGACGTTCGAAATGCGGTTTGGGATTTGGTTCGGAAGTTATTGGCGTAGGACCTCATAACATTCAGCTTGACTTACAAACGTCTAAATATTTTGTATAAATAAGAACAATGATAAGTTTACACATAAATATTTAGGAGCACATTGGAAACAATGTTTAATGATTGCATTGTTCCTTACGCCCCATGCAATGGCCACTTTCTTTATTGTATATATTGTATTGTTAAGCGATGCTTAAATC
Organism: Acleris cristana; assembly: GCA_948252455.1. NCBI lineage: Eukaryota > Metazoa > Arthropoda > Insecta > Lepidoptera > Tortricidae > Acleris > Acleris cristana. The sequence continues at coordinate 7,491,455 of OX411794.1, forward strand.
GCGTAGCTGTTAATTTTTCCATACAAACTTCGGCCGTTAACGTTTCTCACCCCCGATTTTTTAATATGTTGTAGTTGTTATGAAAAACTAGGTTTGTACTTTTTTTTCTAAGAAATATTTATTGGAAAGGACCTACAGGAGTACAGACCTAGTTTTTAATAATATCGACAACTTATTCATAAATCTAAAAATCGGACTAGGTTAAAAAAAAAAACGTTTTCGCATTTTGTATGAATTTTTTTAGCTTCACAGAGCATAGAAGAAAAGAAATTCGTGGGTCAAAGAAAGAAGTCTTATCTCATAATTTGAGGACGACACGTTAGTCTAGTCGGTATAGCCCTCCCTACGAAGCTAGCGGTTCCGAGTTCAAAATGATAGCTCTTACGTATTTACTTACTTGACAAGAATGGCGGCTGAGTTAGAAACAAAAGGTGTAGAGATAAACAAGAGTAAGGAGAGGCACCAAAAGAAGAGGAAGGAAATACTTAACTATCTGAAGACGCGATGGCCTATGGTAGTGACCCTGCCTACGAAGCTAGAGGTCCTGGGTTCAAATCCCGGTAAGGGCAGATATTTGTCCGATGAGCGCGAATATTTGCACCTGAGTCATGGATGTTTTCTATGTAAGTATTTAAGTACATATTAGCAGGCGAATCAGGTCACTGGCTCCACGCTCTTCCTTCCCGCAATATAGGCACAGTCTTGGACCCAAGCTGCTTGGGCATAGCAATAAGCTTGCGGCTTGGAGCTATCTGTGAACCTCATACTTGCACGTGCGGGAAGGAAGTGAGTGAGCTGGGACGACATGGCCTTTCATGCTTTACAAGTGCCGGCCGTTTGTACCGCCACGGCACAATTAATGATCTGATCTGTCGTTCGCTTGCCACTGCCTCTGTACCAGCTGTCCTGAAACCAGCAGTTTTGCATAGAGACGACGGCAAGCGACCAGACGGATTCGATTTCAAAGTAGATTTTCTTCATTTGTAGCATTAAAACATGAACGATCTTAAATACCAATGAAAACAAAGGGAAGATTGCGTCATAGCCATAATAGTCATTAAAGTATCGCGTTAACCCCCCACCGCCGCGAACGATGCGTAGCGCAAAGTAATTATCCATAGTGGTCGTATTAATAGCTGTATTAAATTTGGCACTATAACGCATTTGCGTCAAAGTCAGCAACCGTAATAGACTCTATTCTATATTGGCGTACAGATGTTCCCAATGTTCAATCTAGGTACAGTCAACAGCATAAATAAGTGATCCTTTATGTACCGTGATGATCACTTATTTATGCTGTTGACTGTACAATAGGCTATTTGACAGTGTGAAAAAAATGATGCATATTCGTATAAATTATGAGTTTTAAAAGCGATTTAAAGTATTCTAACTGGATCTTTTATCCAAAAAATCGGGATAAAAATTGAGTTTTTTTTATCTGTAGCCATTTTATCTAAAACGGCGGCGAATCTATGATGACGTCACAGGTCTGCAAATATTGCATCTGTCATCTGTCGTTCATGTCGTTCTTACCAGAGAGAACCCAAGAGTTGACGTGACGTTTGGTTGTTTACTGACCAGTGACGTCACTGATTCCTGTGCGACGCCATATTGCCCAAGACAGCGTTTTGGCGGCATATTTTAAAACTGAATTTTTATTTGCTTTTTTTACAATACACGAAAGAAATTAAAATTTCCACTTTCGGGGTACTCAATAAACACCAACAAAAATCTGAGATGGTTTTCAGAAACCCGTCAAATAGCCTATTATACTTAGACAGTTATTGTCAATGCCATGCCAATAGCTATCGTTTTCTTACATTCAAGCTCTTAGAAGAGAGAAGGTAGGCTAGCAGAAAGCACCTCTGATGGTTAGTGGGATAGAGAGAGACCCATAATTTACCAAATGTGACATTTAAAACTGGTAACAGCCATAAGTTGTAGAGGACCCCGATTACCCCGAACGATAGCTAGATGTCGCTGCCAATAATTAGAAATACCTAAATAAATCACGATAGGAAAACAGTTATAAAGTGCGAATAATGACCAGTGTGACGTACCTACCTTACTTATTTTACACAGCTTATAATACTCATACGTTCTTTACGAATCATAATATTATGACATCCCATTTATTTAAATTAGTCCAAAAGTCTAGAAGCTAGAATGCACCAAATGATTTTTGACCTACGTAAACTATTAAAATAGTTCTTTTGACTCTAAAATCCTTGTTTATTTATTATTCAAAATAACAATTTAACAGTAAACACCAACACGTATGTTAATTACATAAATAAGCAAACAAAATATATCCTATCTTGCTTGCCTGTCTAAAAATACAGTTAAAACTATTCAACTAGACGCAGCTGATATTAACTGGCGAGTTTAAGTAGACCCGTCAAAGCGTACAAAACACATTTTAGCGCTCGCATTCTCAATTAGGCAGCTTTATACGACACAGACCTCGACTCTCAGTATATTTTGCTCTCAAACTGAGCCCAAAGCGCTCGCTTTTCACTGCTCTATTAACAAAAGCGCAGTAACATGAGTTACAATTACCGTACTCGCTAGCGAGTCGAATGCTCTGTCCCGCACAGTATTGTTATAGAGTGCAAGGGACAGAGCATTCGACTCGCTAGCTAGTATGGTAATTGTAACTCAAAGTGGGGGGGCGGCAGATGATCCTCCCGAATTACATCGTAATTTTGGCGCGTGCCGTAAACCAGTGGGCGACTCGATTAGCGCTATTGATTTTTAGAATCTTTCCAATTTAATTAAACTAACCTAATTTAGGCATGAAATATTGAGGACGTGCGCAGTTAATGTGTTAATTGGCAGAGTATCTTTGCCCGAGTATGAAACGTTAAAATGACAGCTTTATATTATTTATTATTTTACTTTATTAATTAATTAAAGATAAGGGCTACCGACGACGTTTAATGGCTACTCATATAACCATTAGGTACCCATTTAGGTGCAAGCTTATTTCACTTTGTCTCTACCCGTATTGTGATTGTATTATTTTTAACTCGGCTGCCATTACTGTCAAGTAAATAAGAAAAAAATGTTATGGTAGCATAACATTTTTTTTATTAAATTTACAAAACTTCACTATAAATGCATTTTAACTTAGCATCAATTCATAACCATGAATCTGCCCATCGTCGATTGTAGACTATATTATAACTTGTTTAAACGCGTTAAACTTGTTAATTAATCAGTTAGACATGCGACAATATGAGTCCAATTAATTCGCTGTCAATACGCCGATAACGGCGTGTTCCGGACGCCATCTTGATTTTGCAAAATTACGCTATAATTTTAAAAAGTAGGTACCTACCTGCGAGACCGAGCTCGGATTGTAAATTTCTCCAAAGATGACAATTTGACAGATATATTTTTCGCCCAAGTAAGAGCCGTTTTCGAGAACTTGATGACAAATATGTACTTATATACAAATATTGCTCGTTAAATAGTATAGGATAAGCTGTATCTCTATGGTTGTGACCAACTAATAGGTAGTAGTAGCGGTAAAATTCTTAAAAAATATAATATGTCCACAGCATTGCAGCAATGTCACACAGAATGAAATTTATTGGGTATTCGATATATTTCTTTAAGGGTCGAACTGTAAAGCTAAGGAGAAACCTTTTTAAGCTAAAAAAAATGACTTTTCGACATTTATTTATCTTTACATTAAATACTATATTTTTAGTATACTTAATTTGGGTAATCCCAAACCCAATGAGGTAATGTTAATTTTAAGGTCAGATGGTCCCTAGATTTTTTATCGGATTTATTTATTAAGCTTCATAAAGTAGTATTCAAGAGTTAGTCTATTTTATCCGATTATGAGATAGATAAGTTGGTTAGGCCCTGCAACAAAAAAGAGATCCTAGCGCAAGACCCAAAACCATTTGTTTCGTCTTAAATTCTTACCCCCTTAACGTTGAGTAACCGTGGTGTAGTTAAACCATGCTTTGTTCTTGTCTGTCATTGTGACATTTGAATTTGACAGATAAGGACAAAGCATGGTTTAGCTACACCACCGTTACTCAACGTTTATTAGTAAGTCGGTTAATGTATCTAATAATAAAAACGTGTGTTTTAGATTTATCTTTTCTGTTTTAGAGTAAAGTTAACAGTAAAAACTTGAACGTTAATAAAGGATATAATTAGATCTATAGCTAAAATTTAATAATTAAATCGAGTACAAGTTGTAACTCGTGGGCCTCCTCCGGACTGCACCGCACTAATTACCCGGTAATGACGTCAGAACCGTCATTAAGTACCCGGCGATGATAGTGACGTCATGTATCATTAATTAAAACGTCATGAGCGTTGCTGTTAGCTGCTAATTATTAACAATAATTTCTTATGCGGTGTATTTTCTGTTTCATGAGGGAAATAAATAAATTATATTTATCTATTACATTAAAGCTTTGCAGTATTTTATCTTTTCAGTGTTAAAGCTTTTGAAGTCTTTTAGTTTCGGGAACTCACTTACTTTCTTTAATATGCTCGATATGCTCTTATGTTATTTTACCGAGTTAACCCGAAACTACCTAGATATTTAAATTTTTCTTAAGTACTTATACTGAAAAAAAATACGTTTTGCGTTACAAAAAAATGTTTTTGTTTACATCAAGCCAATAAGATTATTCTTACCGAAAACACATTTCAGTACAAGTTAATTTGAAATTTTAGAATATTCATTTTTAAGGTGCTACTTATTTTGCCAAGTTTGTGTTCTATATGACTTTTAGTTAAGTAATTTGCCCTATCTGTGTACAAAAACACTTCTCTATTAGATAAAAATTTCACTCTTTCCCCATTTTTATATTGTCTTTACATCATACTCAAATCTATAAATTGTCCCTCGCAAATAATTCCCACTTATCCGCGGCACATAGCCCCCAATCATAACCGTCCCCCTTTTCATTCGTCACACCGGTCTCGATGAGGACCCCGAACACTAACTCGATTAAATACCAATACGAATCCCGCGGGGTTGCTCACGGACGAACGACTAAATTATCTTTACGTGTTTTTGAGATTAAAAGTAGCGATTGGGTTGTCGATTGATTGTTTTGCTTTACGTATGTTTAATTAAGAGGAAAGCAATCAAGATGGTTTTGTATTAAGTATTTGCAAATCCTACTTTCGATAGTAAGTAGGTATGTAATAAATTAATTGCACCTAAAAGCAATTAGTAGAGGATCCGAATAGGAGACGATGTTCACCAGGCTGTTTATTCAATAAAAAGTATTTTATATCAAATTTAATATGTTAAGTAATATATGCCGAATATATATATATATTTTTTTTAATTTACTTTTGTTTAAGAAATTGCAATAGCTTGTTAGGTTGACTATTTTTTTTCCCGTCATAACTATTGGGTAGGGAGGTATAAATAGGTAAGTCGGTAGATACTAATAATTTGCACCAAACCTAACGTATGCATATTCTATAGGCTTAATACTTTCGATTAGTACCTATGTAATTAGTCTACTTAAAAAAACATGTTTTTTTTATTAATAACTGGACTGAAATTTTTCAGCCTTCCTATTCACTATATATTACTTAACATACTTATTAAATTTGATATAAAATACTTTTTATCGATCGCTGGCTGTACTCGCTTCCCGCTCATTGTCGGCGGTGGGACCACTAAAGCATTTCGCATACCATTATTCTAAATCGCATACTTAGTCAAAACAACGCCTTAGACTATAGGGTTGTCAGCCCCAAAACGAGAAAAGTCGGACACAGTTTCATATTTAGCCGACACATTGGTTTAAATAGAGATATAAATCTGCCCTCCCAAATAAAAAGAACGCATGCGCCATTTCATAGTCAAAGTAAATTTAACCCCCCATCTTAATAAATAAGGTCACAAATTTATACGCGGTTCTATGAGACATACGTCCTTTTTTCTAAGGTGGGCAGAAATCCCCGATATAGTGTTGACCCCTTCTTTCAGAGCTGATATCTCTGAAACGGCCCAACCGATTTTCATGAAATCTAGCTAAGAACCACCGCTAGAAAACTTGCTTTCAAAGAAAAAAATGTATCTAAAACGGTTCACCCGTTTAGAAGCTACGGTGCCATAGACAGACACACACACACACACTTACATAGCGGTTAAACTTATAACACCCCTCTTTTTGCGTCGAGGGTTAAAAAATAATGTATGTGTGTATCTATAACTGTTACTCATTTGAGACAATTGAGACACTCCACTCTTAGTTATTACTAGGGTTAGGATTTTGGTGCCAAAACGTGGTTCTAGAATCCATAGAGTGGCTATTTCCTAATTATTACACATATCACTTTGATTTTGGTCTTTAGTTTTGTCATATTTCTAAATAAGCTAAATACATTTTCGGCACCCTCCCCTTCCATACCTACTAATATTTATTTGTTTGTAACGTTATATTATAACAGCGGAGATATCATCTTTTTTTACCAAAAATCATTTAAACTGGTTAAGCAATTTAACGGATGAATGCATTTTGAAATATTATTATGACTATACGGTGAAAATCAGGGTGATATGTATTATAATAATCAGGAAACAGCGACTCCATGGATCCTAAAACCACGATTTGCCACCAAAATACCCTATAGTTATTACGAATCACATTGGGCCCACGCAGCACTGCCTGCGGCTCCTGCGAGATCGCGAATCATGCGTGTCCACGTGTCGCACGCGCGCTTTCACTTGGCACCTTTTGGCGGGGCGGGGTTGACCAAAAGCCTTCAGGCTCAAGCCGGACTCGTATGTACAGTCAACGTCAAAAGTAAGTGATCAAAATCAACATTTCAAAACTGTTCTAGCATGACGCCCCAGATATAACAGATTATACTAAAGTGTCATTTTCAACTGAATATTTAATTAATCAAAAGAAAATGATTATAAAGGATGTCATAACTGTCTCTTTATAGAAAATTTCAATAAAGAATGATGAAATAAAAAAAATACCCAAGTGTCAAGTGTCAAACAAGAGAACGTCAAGATTTCAAAATCTCCAAATGATTAGGGTAATCACGGCAGTTAAAAAGGATTTATTTAAAATGTTGCAAAAAAAAACAAAGCGAAGTAATAGGAACTTATTTCAACCCTTGACGGAAATGAGAGGTTATAATAATAGTTGCTTCGCGTGTTTGTCAAACGAATATAACCGACATTAACCGAACGTCTGACTTGTATTCCGAGGTGGTCTCGAGAGGTCAAAAAGCCCCAAAAATTCATATTCACTTACATATGATAGTTTGGCAGTATTACTGACTATTGCTATATTAGAGAATCAGTTTAATTTGAAACGCTTAGTAATGACTTTAACTGTTTGAATGGCATGTCACTTACTTATGACACATTACGAGTTATTTACTTATGCTAAACTACAATAATCAGTGACATCTGACTTAATTTATTGTATACACTATTTTGAGACCCTATTTTATCAGTTTCTTTTGCTGTTGACTGTACTTGGCCGGACACGACTGTAAAAAACCGGACATGTCCGACTAAAGCCGGACACCTGGCAACCCTAGACTAGAGGCTATAACTATAATAACCACGGTCTGAAACAAAACCACACTTAACGAGGTCTCGATAAACCTCCCCTTTCGCCGGCAATTAACTTATTGCAACAGTTTGGGGGAGATATAGAGTAGATAAATTGAGCATAGACTGGCCGTATGCAACTGAAAAAGGATACGAGCATAATGTTATTATTTTTAATCCCGACAAAAAAGGAAACGTGTTTTAAGTTTAACGTGTGTATCTGATAATGTGTTGTGTGTAATGAGTGTGTGTGTATGTGTGCGTGCGTGCGTGCGTGTGTGCGTGCTTGCGTGCGTGCGAGCGTGAGTGCGTGCGTGCGTGTGCGTGTGTGTGGTATTGTAGGTCTCAAATGGATGGACCGGACGCGGTTTAATCGCAATGGTTCTTAGCTAGGTTTCATAAAAATCGGTTGGGCCGTAAGTGATATCAGCTCTGCAAGAAAAGGACGCCATTATATCGAGGGTTTTTATCTATTAATAATTACAAACAGCTCGTCTTTAATTCATTGATAAAGTAGTAACCGGCAAACTGTATTGTCACACGCGCTTGTACGCAAGTATGGCAGTGTTAGGCTATCGCCTTGGCTATCGGCTATCGCCTTGGCCGAGGTGTGTAAAAATACACGCACTAAAATGTTTATAATGGTCTAAAGGGACAACTCAGGCTCACCGGTTAATACATATAAACCTTGCATTTAAAGCCGAGAGCGGAGGCGGCGCGGTGCGGCGCGTTCATTTGCACAAACGTTCATTATGAGTAGAACGAATGTCCCGTTAGGTCATCTCCTCTGCCTAATTCACCAAGCGCGTGACTGAAAGTGATATTAGCAGCAGTGTTCACGTTGTTGTGTTCCAGAGTAGGGATAAGACAACCGGTGAAATTACTAGCCTTAAGAATGCAATTGTCTCTGAGTCTTAGATCCCACATAAGTGGCCTATGCGCTAGTTTGTCTGCACTATGCCATATATTTTTTTAT